>JAXDDX010000018.1:62500-1522500 GCA_034670405.1 Hoplostethus atlanticus
CTGCAACGCTCTGCCGTTCCTTGCTTGGCGCAACGCTCAGACCCCTGAAACCCGAGAAGCTCACGAACATGGTTCAATTAAATAATTAAATAGAACTGGAAATATATTTTTGCGATGTTGTCGCGCCCACAGCGGGTGATCTAATACATGGCTGTAAAAAAATAACCTTAGCACCTTTTGCTTTGTGTTACAGTGGAAGTGGTGTCACCTCGATAAGTTAACACACCGCAGCAGATGCCTCCGCCGTGGTGAGCAGAGGTTTTTTAGGTGTAGACGGAGGGAACAATGACAGTAAACCTCATTGTGGAGAGGAGAGCACAGGAGGAAAGGGTGTTAAAAGGAATTAGAAGACAGGTTGGTGATTTGGAAGGCTGAGTTTATTTGCGGTCTCTTGACCTTTCCCTCTTTGAGTGCCCATACAGCATTACCATGGCAACTGAATCCTGGCGCTGCCAATGTGGGCGACGGTCAGTCGGCGTGGTACCTCACCAAATATATCACTGAATCCCCCCCCTGTCTTAATAAGGAGGAATCATGGGTAGACTCAGAATTGCCTGAGAAGAAGAAGAAGAGAGAAAAAGATGGGGAGACGGGGAGATGGCGCTGAAAGGGCAGGGGAAGGAGGATGTAGTGGAAAGGAGGCTGAGGCGGTAGGAGAGGGAGGGAATTTGAATCGAGGGCAAGGGCGGAGTGTCACCGCCGTGCTTTGAAAGCCCTCACTGAGAGTGGAGATGATAGCTGTCCTGATAGGCTGCTACACAAACACAGATTAACAGTTCATAATACAGCTCAGTGCGCCTGAACGCAACACAACAAACACTGTAGCTGCAGCTACCATTCAACCACTGGAACACAAAAAGATCCTGTGATGATAGCTCTCTTCTGAAATGTGAGATTAGATCATATCGATAATATGTGATATCCACAGGAAGCTCTGTTGTCCGACTCTACCTGCAGTCATAGTTTGGCGATTGTGTGGTGAGTGTAGACGGGTGTGGCACAGGCAAATGTTGACTCTGTTGAGGAGGGACGCTCCACCATCTGGTGTAGGGATCCCCCCTCCCAGCAGGCTCTGTGTATGTATGTGTGTGTGTGTGTGTGTGTGTGTGTGTGTGTGTGTGTGTGCGTGCACTGTTCTGCCAGGCTAATTGGAGTGCAGCTACTGCAGTGTCAAACACCGGTGTCGCGGTTTGACAGGTCGCTGTCACAGCCAAATTGTCTGCATATGGCATACAGGAATATGTGGGTTTAAAGTGTGTGTGTGTGTGCCTGTGGTAGCCTAGTGGATACAGGGGACCGACCCGTAACTGAAAGCTCACACGTTTAATTCCCACAACAGCCAGTGTGTCCTTCAACAGCTGTGTGACCTGCGACCTGATTCAGCGAGACACTTGGTACCCCTACCTGCTCACGCTTTGTATAAGAGCGTCAGCTAAATGTAATGTTTCACCTTACCCTCCCTCCCCTTCAGGCAGTATAATTGCCATATTGTGTGCTCTAACTGCCGTAGGACCTGTTAACAAGGGGTGCAGTTACAGAGGGGAAAAGGGGTTGAATGCCACCTGTCAAAGCAGTAGTGATGTAACTGCAGCTGCCCAAACGAGGCCAGGCTTTTTACACGCACGGTCCGTGTGCATCCCACGTTGGACTTGGGTAGCCACCGGAGAACCCACAAGCAGCAGCAGCAGTACAAATCCTCCTGGGGTTCCTCATAGTCAAGTGTGCGTGTCTTCATGTCGTTAAGGAGGATGTTGACAGCGTCTGTGTTCAGCGTCTCCCCTTTGTTCACAGTGCTCTGTCTGAAGCACTGGGTTTCGCCTCAAAAGGCCACTGACTAGCATACGAGCAGTTTTAAAGGGAAGTCATTATCAAACAGAAACCAGCCAAAGTGTAGTGGGTGCAGCGCTTTGAACAAGAATGCTGCTCGGAGAGTGAGAATGTGAGCAGGTGGCTTGTCTCAGATGACAGGAATCTGACTTATGTCCCTGCGCCCAGTCATGGTACAACCTGCACCTGCCTCTGCATCGCCCTGCCTTTGAAACATGCCGTGTCTCGCCATTGACAAATAAACTAGCGATGACAATGTTATGGGTAGCAAACTCAACGACAGTTCCTCAGTTGAATAAAGTCCTTACCAGTTTGGCTGGCATCGTTTCCTATCGTCCTCCACGCCAAGGTGTCAGCGATGACAAGGGTATCATGCACAAGTTGCAGTGTGCTCCATATAAGCTATAGAGAGTAGGTTATACTAGTCTAGACGTATATGTAGGTTATGCAAGGTTACACTGGTCCGCTAGCCTTAGAGGAGCAGTGCAGACAGCTTTTTAAAATGTTAGTCATGCTGCTGTTCCATTTTCATGAGCTGTGTGCTGCAAACCCCAAGACCAGCCTGTCAGTCTCACAGAGGGAAAGCTAGCACAAACACACAGCACGTTGCATCTAGACTGCACGGGTTTCTAAAGATATATAGCAAAGAGAAGCAGTTTTCGTCTTATTGTCTATCCTTGGAAGAAAGAAAGTAGGTTTTGAAGCCTTCCGAGCTGGTGGCTTTTAGGAGGAATAGAGTTAATTGGATGAGAGTGCATTGCTGCTTGTTGTTTCCAGACTCCTGGAGCTGCTTGGTAGCCATGAAAGGCTTTTACAACACCAACCTACAGCGCTCTAATCTCGCTGTTTATGATGTGTTCCAAATTTTTAAGATCTCTTTTTCAAGTTTACGAGCTCATTACGTTTTTTTGTGGTAACTAGCAAGTCACGTGTTCAGTTGTTGAATTGTTGTAATCTGTCATTAGTTAGTTCGTTCAAATTAGAAATGTAATTACAGAAAATCCTGCGGCATCTCCTGCAGACAACATACTGCTAATTGGAAAAATGCAATCTAAGTTTGCTTGATGAGATTGACCTACTATTTTAAAAAAAGAGTAATAGTGTTGAACTGCATTTTAAAACAATGGTCAACAACACAAGCACAAGCCATACTGCTACGTAATGCAAAAGTACGAGCTACTTTAAATCAAGAATAACTTTGTAACATAACTAATTGCCTTTTTACGGTAAATCACCAAGTAACATAACCAATTACTTTTAAAGGTAACCTTCCCCAACCCTGGCCTTGATGTTATGTTAACCACATATTCAGCTGGCTGAAGCGTCTTCAACTGCCTCATGTAGTTCATTAAGGCTTCAGAGCGATGCGCAGTATGTGACCTTTGCTACGGCATTTCTTCCATTCCAGCGTCACTGGTTACGGCACCGGGATGAAGGCGTCTTCAAAGTCTTTTGTGGTTTCTCACAGCAGAGGGATGCTCTGCTGCTATCTGTCTGTGTGACCGATGGTTTAATTTGCTCCGGCGAGGCAAGGCGTCACCTGAAATATTTGCCGCACAGCAGAGTCAGCAAGCAGTATCATCTGGTAAAGCTAAACCAGCTCCAATCGCTACGCTGGAGCTGGTCCCTGGGGGTGTTTACATTAGCCAGTGGGGAAGCTAATGGTGGAGAAAGTGCTCTGAGCTGGAGAGAGGCTGGTTGTGTGTGTGTGTGTGTGTGTGTAGGGGGGTGTTTGTTTCTGTGTGTTTAGACGAAGGTGCGTCTAGGGATTTAAGGCCAGGAATTGTCCGCTTGTACCGAGACCCTGCAGCAAAATCTTAGTAGCCACTTACTTGAGGGAGGCCTAGTGCTGTATGCCAGCCAAGAGAGCACTTATCACAGAGATGATATTGCTCCATGGGGATGTTAAGTGAATGATAGCCTTCCAATACTGTGTATCCATTGTCTTAACAATAATCACAAACCACAATGGGCCACCATAAAGTGTTAATTCAGCTATAAGTCACAGACAGTCCAGTGGTTAAATATTGGTGGTTATGATTATGGCTATCACCGTGTCGTAGTGTGGTTGGGATGTTGGACAAGCAATCAATGTTTTTCCCTTTGCTCCTTTTTCCAGGCGTTCTGCTTGACATCCAGCGGCATTTCAAAGTATCTGACAGCGGAGTCGGCTTGTTGCAAACAGGTAAGTCTCCTTCAATTACACGTAATTACACGTATGAAAAAACCTTAGCTCAACAACAAGCTCAACACATTCTCTTGTGATAGAGGCTGTTATTACCTGATACCGATAATCTGGTTTTAGCTATGCTGATTGGAACAACAAAAAGCAGTCCTACAGCCAAGCTCTAACCCCTCTCGCCCTTCTGTCCTAAGCCTGGGTAATTGACTATAGCTAAATCACAGGTTCCAGTCAACAGCAGAAATGCTTGCCTTGCCTGGTGTGTCAACACACACCCTTCTCTGTTTTCATAGACAGCCAGCACATGGAGTTTCCTTTGGTGGAGGCGACAGACACCACAACTTACAGATCCTAAAACTGCACATTAAGGAGTAAATCTAAGTTACCATGTACCTCTAATATCACTATAATGACTCATTTTCGATTGTTTCAGATTTACCTAGAAATCACTTACATGTAGTTTGTTTTCAGAAGAATAGATGAAAAGTCTTCCCTGCCTTCAACTTACAGAAGTCTGCAACCCCGAAAACTCGATCAGATTCTCGATAGAGTAACTCTTGAAAACCAGTGTGCAGTCCAGACCACTTGAGACTGTAGCCTGGTACCTGAACGTTACATATCAAGTGTCTGCTGGTGTTTCAAGGGGTGCAGACACTAAATACATTTAAAATTGAAGCTGACTGTATTTACTTAAAGCCACTGTATCGCACATTGATTCAAACATAGGAGGTTTGGGAGCGCCGTTTCCTCCGAGCGGCAGGGCAGGTCAGTAGCAATGAAAACAAAGTTGAGAGCCAGGCAGCTCAAGCAGGCGGTTCTCCTGAGAGCCCGTGTGCATGTGCCCAGAGCGTCTTGAGGACCCCGGGCCGGGGCAGGGCAGGGTTTCCTGCTCAACTCTAGACCCTCTAATGAATTCACCTTTTAGGGACATACCCTGCAAAGACCTCTTATTGGAGGACAGGACCCAGTCTTGTCTCCCTCCCCTGTCATCCAAACTCATTCAAACACAAACAAACGGGCACACAAAGTGCTATTGAGGGCAAGCGAGCAGGTCTGGGTCTGCGGGGGAAAGAATATAGCCCAGTGTTTCCTCTTTCACTTGATGTGCTCTGAGCGAAAAAATGCCTTTGCCTTGGGGTGAGCTGAATAGTGTGTGTTCAGGACAGAAATACCTTCCAGAAAAAGTCACTTCTGTTGGTTTTTGAAAAGGCTATTTCTTCACTTCCAAATCTCATTTCCACTTATTTTCACCTCCGTGTGAAAAATATATATATTTCTTTTTTAGCTTTTGTTTCTATCCTCAACTGAGCAGTAATACTTCTTCCTCCTCTTCCTTCCTCGTGTTGTTTTAGTTGTTTTTGCTGTTCAGGAACCGGTTCCATTTTAGCGCCAGGTCCCTTATCGCCCAATTCCTCAGAAGTCGATAAGCTTCTTTACTATCAATTCCACTTAGATCGATGCCAAGAGGCTGTTGTTTAGCTGGAGGGTGTTTTTGTTCAGCTGAGGAACAGACTTTTGGGCCTTTCTGTCTGTTGATTGCAGACGATGACAAAGTTTCGACGTCAAGCTGTATGTCATGTTTTCCCCCTAACGATGTATCTAACAGGAATCAAAAAATAATTGAATCGAAAACGGCATGGGAAGCGGTAAAATCCTAGTGATGCCCAGCCTTACTGTCGACCCTGGCAGTGTTTACCAAGAAGTGAAATAAAGTCCATCCCCTGTTGCACCTCTGAATTTATTTTCAGGCGAGAAACCTCTGACATCTTTTCACTTCTTTAGAGAGACTTTGTGTATAAAAGTGCTCAACATCTGTCCGAGCTTTTTCATACGATGCCTGTTGCAGAGAGGTAATGGTCCAGCGGAATCAAACAAGCTGTTGGGAGCCTGGCCCAAGAAAACACTATTAGTCCTGAATCAGCAGGGTGCCAGGGCTCATTGACCTTTCCAGGTGAAGGCAGCTCTACCCAGCACATTCTGTCCTGGTCTCTTTTCCTTAAACTCCTCTATTCAGGTTTGTACAAAACAAGAGACAGGATTGCCTTAAGACTGCTTTAATTTGATTGACATTGGCTCATTATTTGGGTTATGCACACAACCTCAATAGCACAGACATATAGACACACCTGGACACACAGACGCAGACACATTCGTCTACTACTACTACACACAGTATGTCAGCGGACTGGCATGCATAGCTGTCTTGCCCTCTGCACCGTCTGCGTTAGCGAGTCCTTGAGAAGGCACCCCCCGGGCTAAAAACCCAGGGCTGCTCTGTGCGCCTGGCCTGCATTGTCCCCGGCCTGCCCTGGTTCAGACTCCGCTTGGCCCCTGATCCCCGAGCGACCCCCCGTCTCACACTGGCCTGAGGAATGCTGGGTGGCCGGGCCTCGAGCTGTGAGAGTGGGTGGGCGCAGACGGGGAGCCTAGGTGTGAAGGAGAGGTTATGGGGGCTGACGTGATCAGGGTGTGTTTACTGTATGCACCCTGCCGATCTCCTCACCCCCCCCCCCTCCTCACTTCCGCCTCTCGACAGAACAATCCCTGGCTCTGTGAGCACCTGCACACCAGCTCTGCCTTCTCTCCTTCCTCGCCCCCTCTGTTCTTGGCAGCTTTCTTCCACCTGGGAACACAAACTGCCAACACAAGTGGGTTTTTTTTTTGCAGGCGGTGGGCGTTGAGTGCGTTGAGGCTTTCTCTCGTCCTCTGATGCCAGGTCACAGTCACGCCTCGCAGAAAAACACTGACCACACACTGAAGGATCCAGTTCTGAGACCAAACACTAGTCTGATTCAAAAACACGTGAACTCTGTGTGACTGCTGGACTATTTCATCTTGAGTCTGTTTGGCAAGTTTTGGTAGTTTTGGCCCTTTTTCTTTGGGGGAAATAAGTCTATGACCCGGCTGACCTGTAGAGGACCTGCAACAGTGTTTGCATTTTAGCTGCTGGTGTCTCTAATAGATTTTTAAGCTGGTGTTTACATGCCAGAGGAACAACAAATGGAAAATACCCCGTGGTGAGTTCATCCTGCAGATAGCTTATCCTCTGCAGCACTAGTTATTCATGTTATGTGACAACTCCAAACCCTCTTTAAAAGGAGCTTACACAACCCAAATCGACGGTATGTGTTCTTTGTTATGTCTTTCTTTCTATTATGTGTGTGTGTGTGCACGCATTTGTGCCATTATTGCCCGAGGAGTCGAGGATGAGGTGTGTACAGCCGTCAGTCAGGTTACAGGTGAGGCATTTTGCCGTTTGAGCCTGAAGCTCTCCAGCCTGTCCGTCACCAGGCTGAGACAGTCCCCGTCATTCCCGACCCCCTCACCTGAGTTCAGCAGACCTGTCAGATCACTAGTGCCTGTGCTCAGCTCTCCCACTGGAAATGACAGGCCTGATGTGTGTGTGCTAATGGCCCGCAGGCATCAGCCATCTGAGGTGACTGACACTCACACACACAGCTGTGAACAGGACCTGCCCGTCCCTGGGGTGTAGAGGACAGGAAAGGTTAATGGAATGGGGAAGGGGGGCGGGGGTAGTTCACCTGGATGATATTACCTCTGGCTGGGGGGACTTCTCAGCCCTTTTGTTAACCCTAGACTGGGAAATCGGAGAAAAGGCTTTCTCCTCTTGTGTTAACACGATAAGGTTTTTTGTATTGAAAGTGCTTTGAGGCAGATCGGAAAAAAAAACCCATTTTTAATAGGATGAGTTATCATAATGAAAGTTGACATTATAATTATCCATCATTGGTCTAGCATGAAAAGCAGACTCATTGGGGTCAGTCAGGCTGGACATGCGGTGGGTAAGTGGCTTAATAAGGAGCCGGCGCTCTTCACCAGGCTGCAGGACTGTCTGCGCCCTGCTCTGTCTGGGGCTGCCCACCTTGTCTGAAACACGACACCGACATGTGCACGAGGACACACACACACACACACACTCCAACCGACATAGGCCGAGTCTTAACGTGGTGTCAGTCTGCCATTCAGCCAGTATGTGAGCTGGAAGGAATGGGGCCACAGGTGCTTGCGGGAGCCTTTTCGCCTTGAGCTCCACTAACATAACATACTTAAATCCTACCCAGGCTGCACACAGCGCTCTCGGGGCCTGAACCACAAGACGTTAGTATTATAGTATTATGCTTAGAAGCAGAAGTCAGGTATTTTATGCTTAATGCCTGTGATTCTCTTAAGCCTACAGAGGGTTTAGGGTTGATCCCGAGCCTCGCTCTGTGGTCCGTGGCGATCTGAAACCCGTTAGTGACTATGTTTATGGACAATGTCAATCAAACTTCCCCCTGTTGAAGTGTTTCTTCTGATTCTCCTTTTCACAGCTATCAGTGCTTGATCAGCTGTTTTGACCACTCAACAGCTGCTCCTATTTTGTCTCTCCTTGTTACACCCCCCCCACCCATGCTCCATATCTACCCTGTCTCTCTCTCTCTCTCTCTATCAGCAGTTTAGCAGCTGTTGTTGCCCTGTTGTCACTCCTACTGGCACCTTATAGGAATTACAGAGATGGAGGGATGAAGGGAAAACGGAGGGAGAAGAAAAGAGAGACACACACCTGTGACTCCCTCCCTCCCGGTCATGCATGGCAGTGAGGTTTAATCTTCTGCGGTATTGATTCCCAAAGCCAAATAATTGCATTGCGATGGTGCTCAGCGGCGCCGCTCCCGCTGAGACGAGAATAGAACGGTGACCCGGTGGTACATGAACATCGTAGCTAGTGTGTGTGTGTGTGTGTGTGTGTGTGTGTGTGTGTGGGTGTGGGTGTGTGTGTGTGTGTGTGTGTGTGTGTGTGTGTGCGCGCGCGTCTCTTTCTATCTGAGGCTGTTTTTATAGGCCACATCTCGGAGGAGGGCAGCTGCTAGACGATGATTGGCACCCCACACACCCCCGCTCCCTCCCCCCTCGCTTCCTGTCCACGTACTTAAAGGGCCGCCAGTGAGCGATCAGCCAATCCAATCAGGATATTAGGACCAATCAAAACAAAGCATTCCACCAATCCTGCCTTTCCTAAGGGACCCTGACTAATTTCCACATAGATACACTTCCTGGTTGTCGCTCATTTCTCATTTCTCTGGGGGGGGGACAAAGATTTGAAATGGCTCTCCTTTTCCGTCAACACAGGAGTGACTGAGCAACGAGGGTCTTTGTGATATTTTCCCTTCCCTCGCTGGACAGGAGGCTCAACTCAGATCAATAGTCTGTGCCGCCTTGCCCCGACGCCACAGGAGGCTCCTCGACTCTTTCTGCTCTGAGTGACATCAACAGATCAATTAGGAACACACACACACACACACCCTAGTCAAACACACACACATACACATGCTCTAGATTCATACATAGCTCAAGGTCAAAGACAGAGCTGCTGCTTGCTTTCTGGTTTTGTTTTCATCCATCACGAAAAGAGCGTGTGTTCTTTTTGTAGGACATGTGTGTGTGTGTGTATGTGTGTGTGTCCATGCGGGCTTGTTTTCATATCCCATTAGTCCCAATAACAAGGGCAACATACACAAACAGACACACACACACTCTAGCGTGGTCCTCTGTCATTTCAGCCATGGCTTGTCATTAAGTCGGCTGCTCCCGTAGTTATGGCAGGAAAAGGACAGGAAAGAAAAACTCCTCGCCCTGCGCTAAAATGTGATCCCAGTTCAGTGCCATGTCACCAGCCATGGGAAGGGAATCCCTGGAACAAAAAAAAAAAGACAAGACGGATAGCCTAACTGCATGTCTGACTTTTTGTCTGTTTCTAATACCTTTCTGCATACTTGCCGTATTGCATACCATATACATTTGCCTGCAATATGTGCTGCTCTTGTGCAAAAGTATGGCGTTCAAATACACACACCCCCTTGCCAGCCTAGTTTTTGGAGCAGTAAGTAAACTCTCCCCAGCTGCAGCTCTCAGACCTCAGCATTCAGCAGGTAGCAGAGAGGCCTACTCTAGAGAGGGAGAGCCTGTTGGATAGAGCCGGCATCTTTCAGTGTACCTGATAGCCAGTACAATACAAGGGTTTTACTAGGTAGCGCTCGATGGCAGCTTGCATAGAAACCGAATTTCTCAGAAACAGGCGAGCGCTGCGCGGGTATTTCCCAGGCTGCATGTGGCGTTTATCAAACGGCGGTCAGTGCGATGGTAATCCAACACTGGGGAAGTCTGAACGGGTTGGGGTTTTTGGTTGAGTTTAGCGGTGATCAGAAATGTGAGGAATGCAGGCTCGTATGGGGCTCCACATGAAGGGGAATCCGGGAGGGAGACACGTGATGCACGAGAATGTCTCGGGGTTGAGATACATTCGTCGTGTACGGTGTCCTACTCAGGGTGAAGTTATGTGTCACACCCTCCCCAGGCAGCCACATTAATCATTAGAGGGGTGGCGATGAACAAACCTGCCACTCCTACCGGCGAGGCGCACCAGACAGACAACACACAATACACTTGCTGTCACAATACACTTGGGGCCATTGGTTGGTGGTGATTGAAAGGTGAAGGAGGAGCAGATCTTGGTCCGTTGGTCAGGTTTCTATCATAGTAGACTACAACAGTCCCAAGCTCTTAGATAACGTAGTATGTAACATGTTGTGCAGCAGTGAATATCTATCCTAGTCATGATGATCTCTCATCTAGCAGGCAGACTAAATCACTCTGCTCCGTATGGATGGACAGGGACCATTTATGAGACCCAGAATTCCAGTAAACAGCCTTTGATTTGCTGTTGTGATAAATATAATCCACCCGAGACAGTTCAAACCCCCCAGACTGCATTCTGTTAAAGTTGCAGAGCGCTACGCCGGTGAAACAAACAGCCTCGATTCACTAATACACTTATCTTCCACTTCCCTGCATTTCACTAATTGTACACCTAATGGAAGGATTACATGTTCCTGTGTGAGTTGATCAAATTCTCTGAACTTTTAGGCTTATGAAACCCTTTCAAACCCTTTCAGCTTTCAAAACTCAAACATGCATTGCCATCAAGCTAAAAGCAAGGCTATTTATCTTGTTTCCTCAAAAGCTCACATTTTGGAGATATGAGATTTTTCACCCGGCAGCCATGATACAACAACACAATGTGAATTATTAACGTAAGTTATTATCTTACGTGAGGTATCCATTAATCCACTGCAGCTAGGAGGGCCTGTCACTCCACATGCAAAGGCCAACGTTTTTTTTCAAAGTTTATATTCAGAAAAGAAAAGAAAAGATTTTCTCAAGTCTTTCTGTCACACTCACGGAGGATATTTCGCTATTATGAAGAACGTAAATGCATAACCTGCAAATGTGCAGGTTACGGTTTGCCGCTTTTCCAGGTTCTGTTGTGTATTTTGGTGCACACCGTGGTAATTTGCACTTGTAATGGAGAATAATGATGCTGCAATTATTAAAGAATTAGGAACCTCCACTTAACAGCAGCGTACACGACACAAAATCATTTACCCAGCTGTTTCAACAGGCCACTAACTCTTTCTCTAAAAATAAAAATAAAAACAGTTTTCCACTTACAGACAGGAGATTTTTGTCCTGTTAACTGTTACACTGTCTCTTCCTTCCTGGAAAATGATGAGGATGAAATTAAAAAGTGAAACTCAAAAGTACCCAGTGAGAGAGACAACACTTAGGTACTTTTGACTTTGAGCTGACCAGGATATGAATGTACAGGGCCAATTTGAACGAGTCTTTCGGTTTCTGTAGAGAACAGGCTCTAATACCAAAGTTTCTCATCCACAATCAGCAGCGTGCAGAAGTGCCTGACATATGATGAGATCCTTGACATGGGTTGGATTACCTACCGCTAAAGTGTTGGCAGTGTATTCAACGCTGGGACTGAACTTCACAATAAGTGCGGTTGTCCTGATATGTACATGACAAATGCTCATTGTATTTCAGACTGCTACACCAAGAGGAACAAAGTATCATAACAGCAGTGATGTGAGTCACCCCGACACTATGGTGACAGACAGACGTGTCAACACAGAAATAACAGCAGCAAAATAATCTCAAGTTTTATTGGACCGTCTTGTTCTGCCAAGCATTAGACTGCGTTCGTCTCTCAGAGCACGGCGGGGGCTACAGAACACACTGCTGGTTTTAGCTGCGTTTCTTCTACAAAAAGATTCGCTAAAGTGGGATATATATATATATATATATATAGAGAGAGAGAGAGAGAGAGAGAGAGAGAGAGAGAGAGAGAGAACTGTCTGAAAACAGTCGAGTCTGGAAGCACAACAGCACATCTTAGCGTGACGGATCAAAAGGTGGCTTACATTCCTTGAGTTGTGAAACCCAGTGAGCAGTGCAGATTGACACCTCTGTTGTGGAAAGGTATCAGTTAAAACGCTCCTGGAGTTTCTGTCACAGACCACATCAAATTAATGCTGCCTGCCGGTTGACAAAACATCCCCGTCCCACACAAGTTGGCCACCTTTCAAAAAATGAAATTCATTGTTTAAACTGGATGACGCAACGCTGGAGTTTACCGTTTGATGTCGCTTCATTGAATTGTGTGAGAAAGTCAATGTTAATATTAGCCTAGACTACCAGAAAGCCTCGGTCTGGGCCAACAGGAGAGCGAGGACAGAGCGAGGAAGCAGCAGACGTTACTCATACATCGTTTACTCTTCCTACACCGCATCCAGGTGGCAGCATGCAGATAACCTGGGTATCGACGGGAAAGGGCAGAGACACACAAAGGTAGAGGAGAGGAGAGTCAACAGAAAACGTTGTATTTATGGACGCGGCGTGTTTGCGAGGTGATGAACGCTGACACACAGACCGACGCACCTCGTCCGCAGCGAGCGGGTCAAAGTGACACCCGTAAATGGCGCTCGGTGACAACGCCTAGCCTGCGGACATGCTCAGACCTGCAGTTAGGATGTGGCTCTCCTGCTCCTCTAATTCAGTCTCTGGCAGCTGAGGGACGTTTGAATTCCTCAGACTGCGGTCCCTCGGTTACACTGTCTGTTGTGACCGTCGAGTTTCACAGCTGCAAGACCGATACTAAACTCTTGTGTATGCCTGTCTGTCTGCCTGTCTGTCTGCCTGTCTGTCTGTCTATGTCCGTCTGCGTAGGGGATTAAGCCGAGATGTAGAAGAAATTTGAATGAGCCCATCGTGGTCGGGCGAAAAACATTGTTATCGAGCACCTCTAGACCTTTTGTTGATAAAGTTTTGTAAAAAAAATAACAAATAATGAGATCAAACGGGCCGCTGTGCATTTGGTATCCCGCAGCCGGATGCAGAGCCTCACAGGTGCTCTCTTCAGTGGAAACTACTGTTTCATAGGGAAATGCATCTGCACAGGCTCCGTGAATATCAATCACACACACACACACACACACACACACATAGAAACATATGTGCGCCTGCAGCTCCTCCCGATGCTCTATTCACAGTGGATTTGAATCATAGGGGGTGAGTCATCCCAAGAGGTATTGTTCTACTGTCCAATCAAAGCGGGAGCTGGATGTCCGGTGTTTCTAGTCTCTCGGGGGGGGAAGGTGGGTGGCATGTGGGGGAGAGGAGTGGGGAGGGGAAGAGGAAGGGCTGTCAGTGGACGTGGAGCTTCCTCTATTATATTCACTCTCCAAGTTCAGTTACTTTACGTGATGGACTTGATTCTGTCTCCTCAAGTCTTGAGCAGTGTGGTTGCGTAACGTCCACCTGCTTCTTGGACCATCTCCTCTGGAAGCAGGCCATCGATGTCCCGCTCAGTAAAACTCCTGGCTCCATCTCTGCCTCTACTCTCCACATATTTTCTTCTTCGTCCCTGCTGGGCAAGCTGAGCTTCTGACAGGCCGTACTGTACCTACAATCTTAACACAGGTGTTTAGAGTTACTGGAGTGCTTTGTGCACATATGGTTTTGAGATACGGGCGCTTGAATATTTCCATTTAATCATACTCCGCTGTACTTCATAGCAAATATCCTCCTTTAAAGTCACAAGGAAACAGCGTTTCGATGGTGTCTTGACACAACGAAAATACGAGCTAATACAAATTTTGTAATTTCTTGGTGAGTTATTGTTAAATTGGTGTACGTATGATATGGAGAATTAGTTAACAAGGTAAAAAAGTCCATTTTCATTTCATTGTGACTTTAAGAACCTGCAAGTATCAGCTATACAAAAATGTCAAACGTCAGACCACTCAACTGAAGCGTGAGAAGAAACATCATTAGACCGACTTCACTTTAACTTAGTATATTGAGTTGAGGTCTTTTACCGTCACCAGAACACGACTCTATCAGGGTATTTCTGCGTTTACTTGAATAACCCTATAATGTGGCCCATTCTATTGTACTTTCCTCTGATCTCCTGTGTCGTGGCTCCTCCTGGGCCTCTTCCATAACAGAAAGAGTTAACCAGGGGACATGAACAGTATGATTCACCTGTCCATAGCATCACGGTGACAGTACAACAATGTTGCACCATACACCGGAGTCAAAAATAGACCTGTTATTGTGTCCGTGATCCGACTACTCACACAGCCATTGTCCTCCCATGGAATGTCCTGAGCCCACGGTAATTGATGTAATTTGCACCCTGAGAAACAGTGAGAAATATGCCCAGCATTTCATCTGGAATTTGAGGGACATCAGAACAGGTTTAGCACTTCCAGCTCAAGCAGAACGCAAAATGAAATGGAAAACAAAAGGTGTATAAAGGTATTCAGTGTGGGAAGATGCGAGAGTCCAATTATAGGCCTGCTGTTGTCTCTTCTATCAGAAGTACACAGAGAATCCACTTGTTAAAAAGCGACTTTGAGAAGTTTTACTTTTTTAATGAATGCCTTAAGCATCCCTAACTGTACAGAGAATGCAGTAGATAAGGAAGAGTAACGATTCATCCATCTACTCCATAGAGGCTGTACAAGGCTACTTGTGCCAGACTGCCCTCAAAGGCATCTCCACAGTGAGACAACGGGTCAACATTAATGAATGACCTTACTGATTCAGACAGCTCTGCAAGGTTACCGCCAGTCTTCTCTTTGCCTCGTGTTGCATCATAATAATTTAGTCACAAATGTCCTTGGCATTAATTAACAGGGCGTTCTGAGTGCAGTCAGGAGGAAGCTTCTACTTCTAGTGTCAAAATTACCAATTACCCTCAGTCTATGAGGAGGGAATTGGCTTAATAGGAAAAACAAAAGGTTTGAAGAGATAGAAATCTGTGTTTCTTACGATAGCAGTAGGCACTATGTTATATACGCCTAATGATAAAGTGAGGCGATCTGGCAGAGCAGATAGAGCGATTGTTTTGAGCTGTTTTCTAGTCACTTCTATTAGAGATACAGTAGATAGTCTAATCTAATGCCTCCATTGTTACTGGCGGCTTTCACAAATACACACCATCACCGATGAACAGTAACAATCTGGGCCCGCTGTGGAACTTGTCATTCTGATGAGCTTCAGTAATTACTGAGCGTTTGATTGTCTTGTCTGCCAAGTGAAAGATAAATTGCTGGAAGAATGCCAATTGTCTGTTGCGCTGTCTGCAACCTTGACAAGTCTCACTTTAATAAAGTGCATTTTAGGCATACTACACATTTCTCATTGCTAACTCACAACACTATTCTCCATCGTCTCGCCTAATCCTCTCTCTGTTTAATGTTCCATTCTCACAGTGATGTTGAGCATAAAGTGGAGCTCCTAAGAGGGAGATAATTCTGCTTCTACACTAGTGAAAATGTGGGTTGAATGGGCATCCTTTCACCCTGGCCTATTTAAAAACTCAGCCGCTGACCGACAAAGTAGTCAAAGCTGGCCATTGTCCTATAAATTAGCCTATCAAAAACATTTCCTCCCCTTTGGCCCGCAGCGTAAACATCCACGGAATAAATCTGTGGTACGAAGGAACTTTCCAGACATCAACAGTGAGTTGATGTCGGCTTTGCTGCTGCATGTTTGTTATATATGCTCTTTATTTATGGAAGATTATCATCTTTGGTGTCGGGCCAGTGCCTATGTCTAATGGGGCTGTAGAGATCAAACAGAAATGTACATAAACAGGAACAAACAGAGAGACAATGGTGGTCAGCATAGGAATGTGACTGGTGAGGACAGATTTGGTGCTGGAAGACGCTTTATGCTTAAGATCCATTTACTCTACGACAATCAAACCGTCCGTTCATTCCACTTCTCCCTGTGAACCTGTTGGACAGGGCTTGATTCAGACTGGTCAGAATCTATTCTCCAGATTGAGATTTTCACATTTGATCTGTTCCTATTGACACTTTCTGTATTCACTGAGATTTTGGGTGTGCTTTCGCCCTCTGTGAAGATTTGTTCTCCGAAGTGCCGTGACCACGACGTTCCATCTTGCCCATTGTGAAGAGGGAATGTCTGGTCATGAATTGAGCACATGCCAGTGTTTCTTGCCATTGAGTCACAACTACATGTAACATGCTGCCAATTTATACACTATTATTCACATGAAAAAACCTTGTTATCAAACCGAACATAATCTAGGTCTATGTCGCCTATTAGGCTGCATGCAGAACCTTCGGACAGCTTGCTCTGGTTTCTTGTGTTTTAATCTCTTTCCTAACTTTTCAGGTTATCCATCAAAATAATAAGTAAGCCCTGGAAGGAAGTCATCATTTTGTACTTTATTTGAGCCCTTGTGTGAAAGCTGAGAGGTTCATCTATCTATCTATGTGTCCGTCAGTGAGAGTGAGAGGGGAACATGGGGCTTGTTTTAAAGACTCTATAGAGTGACAGGGCATTTCCGTTACCATTGGAGGTACATGTGATATCGGCGTGCATCCGGTCTCAGGTTTTTTTGTAACTCTCAACAAATGCAATTTTTATTCATTTTATCCAATTTTGGATCCATACATCTGAGTCTCACCGCTTAGACCAAAGATAATTGGGAAACGTATCTACCCATACGGAAATGTAATATATGACATATATGCCCCTATATCAGCGAGCGATATTGCCATATATGTTACATATAAGGCGATTTATTATTACCACATACATACATCCTCTGGATGTATGACGATATAGGTTTTTAACATATATGAAATATCCATAGTAAAATTTGTATATGTACATATATTAAAAATTTGTATTGTATGAATTTGTATATGGTATTATATGTTGCAACCATATATGTTAACAATATATGTTTAATTTATATATTTATATATGTTTATTAAAACAACATATATACAACATATATAACATAAACATATGCCTCTCCTCGTTAGTACGGAGACCGGGGTTCAATTCCCCGACGGGGAGGACTCTCTACTTATATGGGGCGGCTGTGGCTCAGGAGGTAGCGCGGGTCGGCCTCCAATCAGAAGATCGTAGGTTCGCTCCTCCAGTCCACATGTCCCGATGGTCAGACCAGCACCTTGCATGGTAGCTCCCTGCCGTGAGTGTGAATGGGTGAATGGGTGAATGAGAGGCATATACTGTAAAGCGCTTTGGATAAAAGCGCTATATAAATGCAGTCCATTTACCATATGGGCTAGACATATATGTACATAATATGCTATACATATATTTGTATTTTATACAAATACATATATGTTATATAAATAATTATATACATGACATATATGTCACAAAATGCATTATACATACATAAACATATATTTGTATGGTCTAGGCATATATGTCATATATGAAATTGTTCCAATTTCTAATAGGTTTCATATATAGTTTGTACATACATGTACATATATGTTTTTCCTTCATATGTACATATATTTCATATATGGAAATTTACTATATGTACATATATTACATTTCCGTATGGGTAGCCCTTTCTTTCTGTCTTTTATTTGAACAAATCTGAGTATGGCAGGGTTGGTAGTGTAAGCTCTGCAGAGTGACTCAGGAGAGATTAGCAGGAATGTAACTTTCAAATGAGACAGAAACTGAAAATAAACAACCTGCCAACACTGAGTAGTAGACAAAGCATCTATTGGCAACTCAGTGACACAATCATCACCATCATCACATTATTCTGTGATGGTTAACACCTCAAAGCATCTAGAAGGTATTTGTAGATGATAGTCCCTGTACATTTGTTCTGTGGAGGGTTGGTCGGTTGGCAGGTGAACATTGGATCTATTACATGTTTTGGACCCACATCAGTGCACATTTTCAGTATACTGTGTCTGTTTTGTAATAAGTCTCGTACAGAGGAGCTGTCGTTTTAGCTTCTCCTCTGATGCTAAACTTGCTACAAACACACAGG
The DNA here is from genome assembly GCA_034670405.1 of Hoplostethus atlanticus. Lineage (NCBI taxonomy): Eukaryota > Metazoa > Chordata > Actinopteri > Trachichthyiformes > Trachichthyidae > Hoplostethus > Hoplostethus atlanticus. Next base: position 80,728 of record JAXDDX010000018.1, read on the forward strand.
GAGTTAAACCGCTATCACACATGCTAGCATTAAGTGTAGATGTACCTCAAAAAAGCAGCAAGGTTAATAAACACTGAATAAACACTGGCACATTGTCGGGGCTTGACTTCACTCCCATGTGCTGACACTGCAAAGAGGTGATAATGAGCCTTCAGAAAATGGCATAGTCCATTTACAAATCACAATATAACACGGAACAAGACACACGGAGAGAGATGCCAATGTGTGGTCTTGGTAATGACTTAAAATAGGCGAGTTAATGATGTGAAGACACGTCTTTTAGACTGCTAAACAGTGGCTGTCAGCTCCGTGAAACTAATGATCTCTGTTCCCTGACTTGTAAGACCCATGTGGACCAGCTGGTGGTGGATGATTGTGGACCTCTCCCTCGTCTTATCTGCAGTATGCACTACACAGCACCCTGCACCCTGTGTTTTTGTGTGTGTGTGTGTGTGTATGCAAGAGTATCTCCAGCAGTGCCGTGGCTGCAGGGTGGATGGGTGAAGCTCTTTAGAGATCTGGACCTGCGTGGAGCAGTCATCAGAGTCATTTAAGATTACACACAATAGACCCGCAGCACACAGCCACGTAAATACGAATGATGGAGGCTGCAGAAAGAGGGAGAAGGAGGGAAATACAGGCAAGAAGATAGGGAGAAAGAAAGGGAGAGCAGTAAGAGCAAAGGTTTGAGAGAGGGAAGAAACAAAGACTAATACAGACAAGGGGAGAGACTCATAAGGTGAGATGAACACAAAGTAGTCCCAAGACATGTGGCTGACAAATCATGATTTGATCATGTCACGTCACACTAGTATTAGTGGAGATTAGATTTAGAGTAGCACACACATGCTTTTTCTTCAAATGGGATTTTTTCTCAAAATAACATTTATTGCCATGCCAGAAGACCACAGTTTCCCATTTCACCTTTCAGGCTCCTCCTTTGTTCTGAGTTAACAAAGGCTGTCATTTTAGACAATCCCAATGGTGACATCCCTTAATTTAGCAGCCACAGCATTTTAAAATCTATTAAATATCCAGATATGAGAATCATTGGCAGCAGACCAGGCAGCATTTCTGCCCTCCATGTCTTTACTACTGTGCATGTACAATAGATAGCCTCTTCAGGCTGAAACATGTTGGACTTTTCAATACATTCAATATGAGCTAGAGTGATTATCTTTTCAGTTCTTCTTACCCTTTATTCCTTCTGTACTTCCCAACCAAAGAGCAGCCCCACAGCAGTGCTTTTGTTTCTGAACTTCTCTTATGGAAACCTTTGTTGCTGTTGTTTTGTGCATACTGCTGCTTTTTGCAGGCGATGCCCATGTTGTTTCAATGGCGAGTCTTTTTCCAGCCAAATGGCGGTTTTAAGGGTTACTGTCAAATGTAATACGTTACAGATTACCTGCCCAGAGCTATTTCTTTTGAACTACTGCAACATAGTAATGTGATTTACTCATTTTTGGGTTACTCTTCCTTAAACATCATTACAACCTAAAATGTAAACAGGGAATTTATTCCATATTACAAACCGGTATCATAATGAGCCGTTATTTCAAATCAGATAAAATAATGTTTTGAGCTGATAGCCAAAATGCCCTTTTCTGAATGTCTAAAATCACAATTTGACCTTTTTTCTAATTGGATTACTGTAACACACCAACACTTCCTGACCCTGCGTGTTGATTACTACAGCATTAAAAAGACTAGCCGCCCCCCGAGGTCATCGCTTTGTCCCTTACCAGCTGCGTGAGATTGATGCTGTATGGCCCACGTCTTATGCAACATCTACCCCTCTCTTCTCCCTCCTCTCCTCCCGTCTCCTCCCCTCCTCCCCTGTATGTTTATGCTGATGATGTGTCAAAACACTCCGGCCGGCCTCCCTAGCTGCCTTCACCCCTGTCAAGAGTAACATCTCTGCCCTTTCTCGGCAAAGATGTAAAACTCTGTTTGAGAGCGTTAAAGATTCAAGTGTGTTTGGGTTCGTCCTCCTCAAAGCCATGAGAATGAGGCATAGTTGTCCTGTCAGCAGTGGGACAATTAGGGGAAACACATTTTAAACCACTTGTGTTTCTTTTACTAGGACATAAGATCAGTTGCAAGAAATTCAGATTAAGGAATTGTTTCTGTGCAGGGAGGAGCCAGCAGCCACGTTCCTGTCCCTGAAATAAGGTGGACGAGGATCAGAGCAGTGTCAGGGTGTCACTGCCGATATTGGGTATTTACCCGCTATGACCACGCATGATCGAGCTACACTTTTGCAATTTTTCTTTTCACATACATACACAGAAAAACTGGTCTCCTATATTGCATTGCAGAGGCAGCTACAAAGTGCAGTTCATACAGTATGAGGTTGTGGTTGAACTCATTAGAGAAAGTGATTCCCGGTGAGTGATGTTAGAAGCCAATAGATAGCCATTAGTGTTGTAGTAAGAGTGTGCCTGTCTGTCTCTCTGTGCCCCTCCCTCTCTTTCTCCGTCTATCTGTCTATCTCTCACAAGAGCAAAAGAAAAATCCTGATGTGAATACTTTCTCCTCCCCTCGTGTTCATCACCCGCACCATCATTCCTACAGACATTACCCAGTACTATTCCTCCGCCAGGTTTCATGTAATGTGCAGGTGAAGTAATGGAATCCTAATTGGTTGGAGTTGAACGGAGGTGTCCTCTGGCAGTCCTTCACTGTGGCTCTGGCTTGCTGGTATCACACAGCTGATCTGGACAGGTCTTAATACGTGGACCTTCAACCTGAAATACTTGGCTCAGCCCATTTTTACTTTTCTAACAAAGTGCAATGCAATAAAACCCGACAAATAGCAACATTTAACATTTTGTCCTTTCCCTTTGTCTTCCCCAGTCTTCATCTGCAGCTTCATGGTGGCAGCTCCCATCTTCGGTTACCTGGGCGACCGCTTCAACAGAAAGGTCATCCTCAGCTGTGGCATTTTCTTCTGGTCCATTGTTACGCTGTCTAGCTCCTTCATCAGTAAAGAGGTATGACATCGCTTCCTCTCTGACGGGAACTGTAGAACAATTGCACCACGTATGCTTTATTCCATACACTGATTCAAATGTTTTTCTATTAGCCTGTCCTGCTGTGATCTGGTCCACACTGAGGGACTAATTGTTCTGTTATGATCCGCATACGCTTGATATTAAGGCTAGTGAAATTAAATGACATGCTCATTAAGCCAGACACCCACTTTGCCTTTGTAGAAATTCTCTCTCTCTCTCTCTCTCTCTCTGGCTACCAGCCAATCAACTAATGAAGGCCCATGCCTCAGAGTTGTCTCAATTACAGTGCATCAGAAGATAAGACTGTGTCATTTTACTGCCCCTTGACAAGTGGATTTAGATGTGATATCTCTAAAAGCTGTGCGTGGTGGGTGGTGTCGGAGGCATTAAACAATAGCATTATTCCTGGGGGTAACCCTCTGAGATTTACCATCCCATTAAAAGGCTCTGTACGTGTGTGTGTGTGTGTGTGTGTGTGTGTGTGTGTGTGTGTGTGTTAGTGTGGATGTGGGTGGGTTTTTAAGTGACTAGGCAGCCCCCTTCTCCCCATCTTGATTAACAGTCATAATAAAATCAAACAAAATGACAAGTTCACTTCCTGACACCAGGGAATATATGGCTTTAAAAGCCTATTGCTTTAAGTACATGCAGCACATGGCCTGTCTGCAGAGCAGGATCAGGGCGTCCCAGTGTTTTGTCTCCAGTGAGGAAGCCTGTTCACTGCAGAGGCTCTTCAGCCTAGAGCTGTGGACTGGGATGACAGCTCAGGGATGTGTGTTACTGGTCTCAGGAGGGCGTCCTTTGACTAGATCCCCTCTGCTCGGAGACAATGGCAGCCATATGCCTAAGCAGGGAACGCATTCAGGCTGCTTCTGCTGCCGTGGCTAAGTTGAACGGCCGGCGTGCATCGGCCTTCTCCCTCTGACAAATGCCACAAAGGGCAATGTTGATGAGGAGGGTTCTTCAGCACCCATGATGTTTTCCCTCCAACTTTAATTCACCCCTCAAGAGATGTCCCTAAGTCAACAGTGGACGTCTCTTATGTAATAGCTCTACAGCGAAGTCTCCCGTAAGACATGAAATACATGACACATAATGAAATGTTAATAACCACTTACAACTGAGTCCTATCATTATGTATTTATGACGCTCTGGGGCATTTTTCAAAGATCTGCAGCAAAGATGCCGCATCTTATGTAACAGAAAACTGTCCAGCGAACATAATAGTTTTGCTACAATGTCCCTACAGTGAATTAGCATCGTAAAATGATCACTAGATAATCTGAGAAGATGTGAAACAAATTAGTGGCAAGTGTGTTCCTCTTTGATTGGTCTGGAAATCTAAACCTTTACTGCTCCTGACTGTGAGCAAAAAAAAGCGAAATGTGCAGCAAACTACGCTTCTTTGAAAATATGTGCATATTTGAGCTGCTTTTCTCAAACTTCTTCTCACTTTATCATTTCATCCCGTGGAAAATGGGAGTTACTCCATTCTGTTTCATCTCCTAAATATAAACAGCTGAGAAGAAGGATAAGCACCGCTGGTTCTGCTACTGTTGGTAGAGGGCCAGGCAGCATGGGCAGATCATCTCCTGTTCTTTTTCACTACATTTCATCATTATTACCATTGTCATTTTTATAGTAGTTTTTCTCTCATTTTAAAGTAATTTCTCTCTATATATATTATATATAGATATTTAGATTTAGACTCTTAACAATATAAATGCTAAACATGTATATCCCCAGGTTGTCATGAAATTAGACACATCTCTCCTCTTCCAAATGTGACATTTGGTAGCGGTTGGAACTTCAAACTCTTTATAATAATTATTGTTATTTTCACAATAACAATAACCAAACTTTAACTAAGGCAGGAATAGAGAGGGTTGCAGTTGTCTAAATGAGACGAGATGAAAGAAAGGATGACCTTCTCTAAATCGGAAGAGGATAAAAAACAACTTGATTTTTGATGTTAGCTCAATTGCAGGAAGCTGGACTGCGCTAAATAAACTAATACCATTCTGGCCACTGTGTTGTGTTGTAGGATAGACAACTAACATTGTTGCTGGAGTTAGGAGGGACCTCAGACTCAAAGAGCAAGAGCTTCTTTCTAGACTCACCATTTTGCACCAACATCCAACAATCATATAGGGAGAAATCCACTGCAGAAGAGGAAGAAATACCAATCTCTTCTCCCACAGTAGCCACAATAAACCATGATGCAATGCAACCACAGCTTGCACTCTTGCCGATCTGTCGGTATCGTATGAAATACAATGCCCTCTTCAAAGGCTTTTTTTTTTTTTGCAATTGAACAACCAGAAACAGCACACCACGGCATTGTTCTCTCACCGCCCTTCACTTTCTCTCAACTGGAAAAACTTACTGCCTTACCGCTGTTGGTCTCTCCACCGCCACTCATGCGTATCAAGTCAGAGTCACTTGGAAGGCACAAGCTAACTCGGTGGACTCCCCTCACCCTCGTTGTAGTGAGTTCCAGCTGCTCCCATCTGGCCTGCGGGAGGACGAGGGGGGACACAAACAAAAACAGCTACCATAGAGTCTCCACTAAACGATAGGCCATCGAGAAGAAAACACACTTACCATAAATCATCCAAGACAGAGCGTGAATATATATAGTGCAATCACCATTGTAATCATAAGCACACAGTAGTACAATCCAAACCCAAACGCTGAAGTAAACAGATCATCTGCAAACACATATCAACATGAGCGAATACCACAGACAGTTTTGGGAATACGTCTCCATGGTACCGCATTGTTTCATGGCTGGCGCAGGGTGTGTGTTTGCTCTCCAGAGGGTGTTTGATGGCTGTGTGTGTGTGTGTGTGTGTGTGTGTGTGTGTGTGTGTGTGTGTGTGACCCCATGGCGTGGCGGCCAATCCACTAGCCTGAAGCCTGGAGTGACAGCTGTGATGGCTGAGGTCAGCCCAGGGGTCACGGTCTGAGCTCTGCCTCTACCTACAGCACCTTTATGAATCTCTTTTTATAGCTGACGAGCCCAACAGGGTGTAACATTATCACGCACATGCACACACACACACACACACACACACACACACACACACATATGAGAGTGGTTAGATGTTCCACAATGTGTAGATTGATGATTAAATTAGAAATGGAGAAATATTGTACATACTGTGTGAAAAACAAGTTCTTATATGCTGCCATCAACGTATGTGACTGCATGTCTTCATAGGCATGCAACCAAATGGAATTTGTGTTGTGTAGGAAAGAGTAAATACCAGTGGTCTGTCTTCCTGTTTCTTCCCACTACAACATAACTAATAGAGACAAGGCAAAGTTTAGGGCTCACATTTCACTCAGCCTATACGGCTTCTAGTATAAACATTGACAAGAACTTTACAACATGACCATTTGGAAGTTCAGCCTCCGATGCCCATGACATAAGATCATTGCTCGGTCCTGTCTGTGCCCCCCTTTGTAGGCTAAAGCTGATTGGTCCTTCACCTGGTAGATATAGGAAGAGGTGCATCCGCAGCCTGCTTGCTTCATGTAGCACATGTGAATTTTTTCGACCTGCATGTGTGGCTGAATGTGCTGGTGCTGAATCTGTACCCGGAGCAAGGAACTCTTGGGGGTTGGAAGCCTGTAATTATATCTTGTATGTGCTTTGTAAGCCTGACTGGAATGGCAATACAGACATATTTACAGGCCTGCTGCTGAGTAAGCATTCAGAGGACAAGAGGGAGTGTAGAAAATCTTTGTTGTGTTCTGTTCTGGTGGCAGACTCAAAGTTGGGTAGGAAAAAAATGTCTCCTCTCTTCACATATCTCGGTCTCTCTCTCTGTCTCTCTGCAGTACTACTGGCTGTTCGTGCTGTCCAGGGGACTGGTGGGCATCGGGGAGTCCAGCTATTCCTCCATCTCTCCCACCATCATAGGAGACCTGTTCACCAATAACAGCCGCACCGTGATGCTCTCAGTCTTCTACCTGGCCATCCCCTTGGGAAGGTAAGTGGCAGACCGTGTACATACATGTGATCAATTCATCCATCCAGCCAGTCCCTCTCGGTCCTCCCTCTGTTTTTAATATTGAGTATGAATTCACAGTTAAGTCTGACTAGTCAGTAAACCTGAATGCATTTAGGATAAAGGAATCAGGAGAAGTAGCATTGATAATGGCAGTTATCATACGTAGAGAAGGTCAGGTGTCCTATCGGGGCCCATCGTGGTCTAGCCAGACAAAGAACTCAGACACTCTGCAGAAAGAAAGGGAGAATTTACAAGGGAACTTCAAATTGCCAATGGAAAGCTTAAAGGAAGGCGGGAGGCTTTTTGGTGGAGTGGGAGTTTGGGAATAGGGGGTATTATTAAGCTCAGATCTTCAGCCTTTTCAGTTCATTCAATCAGAAAAAGGGCCACGGGGAGACAACAAAACAAAGCCAAGTAATAAAAGATGAATGCGCCAGTGGATACAGCGCGGGAGCCGCTTGAGGATGATCGTTATGTACAGTGCTTAATAGCATCTGCCTGGGCTGCGGCAAACTGCGCCGTTCTCCAGCTCACACATGCAGAATCACATGCGACAGGCAGTTCGAGGCAAAGATGCTGAGCGAAGAGGAAACTTGCTATTTAAATGTGCTCAGCTTTCAACTAATATGATTATACCTGTCAGTTTACTTAAATTTCTCGTTGCATAGAAACCATACATTGCTGAATGGTTATATAACTCGTTTTCATGGAAAAAGCAACAACACATGGTGAGAAATTAAGGCAAACACGCAGACAGTGTATCAGTTTTATGAATTGATTGCAGAACGTTGGAAAAATAAAAAGGGTGGAGGGATTGTGGTATGATCAGGATAAATGTTTGGGTCACGGTAAACTGCCCAGCAGCAGAGACAATAGGAGGTGAAAAAGTGGGCCTCCGTAAAGTGCAGTCAAACATCCTATCCACTCTCCCCACTTGTTTGTCTTTACTGAAGTTGTTATGACCGTTTCCAGGAAATGACCTCAGGAATGGGACTGGGTTCACAGGAAATGGATTCCCCTGCTCTGTTTTTTTTCCCCCTCCGTAATTTTTAAACCTGGCCCACGGGCTGGGTTCCCCCCCGGTGTTTGAAGTGACCGTATTTTTCATGCTTTAGTTTTATTGTTGGTGTTGAACTTTCCAAACACTCTCTGGGTGGACTCTGATAAGATTAGCCGTTAGTCACTCACTGGAAATATCATATGCTGTCTGAGCCCGTTATACCGGCCTGTTATTTTTGGAGCACTAATCAGCCACATGGAAGCACAACGATAGACTGTTTCCACCCACCTTCCCTCCAAGCGTGTGTGAAACCAGTTAAACGTGTCTTGGCCTTTCAGTAGCCTATGCTGATAAGGACCCATTGTATGGCCCTTTTGGCTACGCTTGATCATCAGTCTATTGCTCCAATCTGCTATTCTAATGGAAAACAGCATCTCCTGGCCAAAGGCTCTGTACGTGCAGAGAAACAGGTTCAAGGAGCTCTGAGAAATCAGGAATTGGCCATAACATGTATTGGCGGCGGGAAATGGCAAATTCATGTGAAGGGACTTAATAAATAAAATTGGAACAACCTACATTCACTGTGGGGGGAATATAGAAAGTAATGCCATTCTGAAGATGTACATGTTTTTTGTCTTTATTGGTGGTTGTTCGGCTTATGGTGACCATTTCATTTACAAGGTAATGCCCACACATCTGAAACTGCTAAACAAAGCACCTCTACCCCCTCATATCTTCATTTTCTCATCTAAAATCCTCTTTGTCCTTTGAATACGCTGATACTATCTGCCACCGCAGGCTTACCGCAGGATACAGGACATTTCATCACATCTGATCTGATCTGGAAACATTTACCTCGAAGCGTGTCTCTGTTATTTCCTACTATGGCACAAAAAAAAACACCCTTTAATTCAGGTAAAATACAGTGAAATTAGATTACAACCCACAGCCCTTGGCCAGACAACCGTGTTGACACTGCGTTCTTTAACTTTTTGATGTATTTTGACTAGATGATCACATAGTGAACACACAAATCACAAATAGACAGGCTAACAGGCTACCGGTGCTTTGATCAGTAACACGGTCGTTTGCACCTCATGTCAAGTACCCAAACACACTCAGCGTAGCGTTTATCACACTGCAAACAGGAGGTGTGTGGTAGTGTAGGCTGAGGGTGAAGTGTTGGACATGACATACTCATCTAACTCAGGACACTGAGTCACTGAATGCACAGGCCAAAAATATATATGTCAATACTCAGTAGAAGAAGCAGGTGGTGAATGGCAGGAGAGCTCCAGGTCGCAGCACAGCTAGCAACGACGCATGTACACTTACCCTAGACGTCGGTGTAGCGAGGTTAGGGTGCGTTTGATATGTTTTTTGTTTTATGTTGTGCTTGTCTTGCTCATGCACTGCCTCTCTTTCCCTCTCTCCAGCGGGCTGGGTTACATCCTGGGCTCCAGCGCCAAGGAGGCTGCAGGAGACTGGCACTGGGCACTGAGGGTAAGAGCATCATCATCCCCCACCATCATCATCATCACACACACACACACACACACACAAACAAAGACAGATAACCCCACCCCCTTCTGCAGGGGTTGGTGGTGAGGCCTGTCATGGATTTGGGGTGAGGGGTCAGTGGTTACTGAAGTGCTGGGGGGACACACATGGCTGAACAGACTGGCCGAGCCGTGACATTGCTGGGAAGTGACAGAGGAGAGGGCAGTTAAAGGCTGTACAACCCTCACACACATCAGCAGTAGCAGCAGCAGCAGCTCAGCCGGCAGCCTTCTCCAGAGTCCTTTCTAAAAATGTTAAATATGATGAAATATCAAACTCACTCAAGACCATCCAATATGTCCTCACACTAAACTACGGGGATGAAAAGCTGGACGCTGTACTAGTTCAACTATGACCCGGTGACAGCAGCAAGGGATGTGGATTTCTATTAAAGTTCAAGAGTGATACCAGCTGTTGCTCTCTCGGAAAACACATTTATCTTTCATTACACTTTGCCCCCTTGAGGTCATTCATTTATATAGCCCTTTGTCACAAACAAGCCTCGAAGGACTTTACAGGAACATCTGATGGAAAATCTGATTTATGACAGAATCAGTAACCAATATCTCTGGTGGCAGGATCAGTGTCAGCCTCAGTGAAATAACAAGGTACTTCCTCGACCTCTCTGTGGGGGAGCGGCGGTGAGGGGGGCAGGGGTTTGAATTTGACCTGACACAAAGACACACTTGTTACCACATATTGCTTCACAACGCAGCACCAATGGATCCCTTTTAATCAGAGGCTCATTTCAACTCTCTGGGGTAATAAATCTGGAGAAATTAGCTGAAATCTTTCCACCCTAATAGGGTATTGCGTGAAGACAAAAACGTCTTCCTGCTGTGGCACGCTGGTGAGTACTCAAGGGCACACGCATTGTAAATCAGGGGCATAAATCACTGTTATCATAGATGGTTTTTATTGCTAGTACCATTTAAACACTGGCACTCCACTGAGTAAATTGACAACAACATAGCTAAGTGAACAGGTCTATAAGGCATACCAGTAGTAACAGAGGAGGCCTCAGACCAATGAAAGCCCCAACAGGACTCCCTAGGAGCCCCTGACAGTGGGGTCATCTTTTAAAGCCCTTGCCATTGAAAACAAACGATGGCCTGACTGTTTATTATGGGCAGGGCTGACATTTAAAGGAGGACATTAAATATCCCCCCTAAGCACACTTTTCAGATTCCTGGACATGACTTGTCGGGGTTGAGGAAACAGGAAGTCCATTTCTCTTTGTCTCGGTGGAGGCATATGAGGAAAAACAAAGAGTGGGGCAACTTGTTCCACGGCGGTCACAATGACATTCCAATAAAACAAATCCCAAAGCTCGCTAGAAGCCAATTAATCACCGGTGTGGTGTTTAGAGGAAAAACGAATAACAAGACATGAAACGGATTCTTAGGAATCCTGCTTCAAGGAAATAATACGTTGCAGCGTTTTCCGTTTGTTTTTGCCCAGATGAGTTCCTGCTACCTTCCTTTCTTCAGGGAGATAGAGAGAGAGGAGAAGTGAGGAGTAGGAGAGGGCAGTAGCAGATTTGTTTGATTGCTAACCCTCTATAAGGGAAGAGTCTCTAATGCAAGATGCAGCTTCCCTCTAGGAGGTCTATGGAGTCAGGGTTAAAGGTCACACGCTCACACAGGAACTCGTTGCGTAATCGCGAAGTGACTCGAGAGCGAAAAAGCAACAAAAATACAAGTTATATCGTGTTTATTGTCCTTCTCACTGAGCGGTTCTCTATTTTCCATTGAGGATTGTGATGAAGATGCAGATCCAGTTAAGTTGTTCCACACTAACTGACTGGATGGAAAGTAATGACACGATATGGGAAAGGAAATTGTCTGTTAGCTTAATCCTCACACCTCTGAGGACCATAACCGCCGTGCTGAACCACATTATGAGACACATCAACCACAGAATCACTTCCTCAGCGAAACAGCTGGAGAACATAATACATACTGTAGCATCATCATCTAATACTCAACACACACACACACACACACACACACACAGACGTTTTATACTGTTGCTTATTCATGTAAATACACGTTTATAAGACACAAAGTATATTGAGATGGATTTCGTTTTGCTTTTGAGAGCAATTTGTGTTACTCAAACAAATCCTCTCCCACACATCCCGTCCTGCCTCTGTCTTTGTCTCTTAAACACACACACAAACACACACATGCGCACAGCACACACACACACACACACACACACACACACACACATGCTGCAGCATAAAAGATGATCAAGGAGATAATAGCTGATGGACAGCAGTGAGGTTTCTTGCTGTCGTGGTGAAGCACCGAACAAAGAACTCTTAAGAGAGTCTGCATACATGCTTAGTGTTTACACAGGTAGACACACATGCAAGCAAGCACACACACTCACACACACACTCACACACACACACACACACACACACACACACACACACACACACACAATGCCGACAGAACAAGAAGAGGGAATGTTCTTGGCTCTAGAGGGCTTGTACAGGACGTCAAGCGTATCAGGCAAACACAGTGGCCACCCATTCAGACAGTGAACACACTGTCTTCTTTATCCTGCACTGTGCATCTGATGTCACCACCCCCCCCCCCTACAAACCACTCCAGGCCTCAGTGACTGATACAACGTTGTGTTTACCTGCCCTCACAGAGTTGTGATGTTCCCATAGGTGTCCCCGGTTTTAGGCATCACTGCCGGGACTCTGATCCTGCTCTTCGTGCCTGAGCCCAAGAGAGGCAGCGCTGACCAGCTGGGAGGACGCATCAAGACCCGCACCTCCTGGTTCTGTGACATGAAGGCTCTCGCCAAGAAGTAAGGCCTCCGTTCAGCTTAAAAGGAATACAACAGGTTTTGGGGAGATCTCCCAAAATCTCAGATCTCCCAAAAATCCTGGTGTGTTCCTTTAATATCTGTTAAGAATTGTTGTCTGATGGGTTTTAGAGAGCGAGGCAAAGATGTTTGAGATTGTGTACAGGATAACAGTGGTTTATTTATGTTTTTCTTTTGTACGCCAAGATAAGCATCTGATGTGCTTTGTATTGTGTGTGTGTGTGTGTGTGTGTGTGTGTGTGTGTGTTTCTTCCCGGCTAGTCGGAGCTATGTTTTCTCCTCCCTGGCGTCCTCGGCGGTATCCTTCGCCACAGGTGCTTTTGGCATGTGGATCCCTCTCTACCTGTTCAGGGCCCAGGTGGTGCAGAAGACTGCGGAGGCCTGCACTAAAGACATCTGCAGCAGCAAAGACAGGTGAGAGGTTAATGACTAGACCCAAGTCACCGCTGCTTCTCCTAGTCATTTGAGACATTTGTAAAAGAGAAAGATACCCGCATCCATTTGTTTTTTTCCAGCCAGAACTGATCTTCATCCAGCATACTGTACACTGAGGAAAGAGATGTAGTGGCAATAGGGGATAACAGCGTTTCTCCTCTTCTACTCCTCTCCCGTCTAGTTTGATCTTCGGGGCGATCACCTGCGTGACGGGGCTGTTAGGGGTGGTGATCGGGGCGGCCACCACGCGCCTGTGCCGCCAGAAGACGGAGCGAGCCGACCCGCTTGTGTGCGCCGTCAGCATGCTAGGCTCGGCCATCTTCATCTGCCTCATCTTCGTCGTGGCCAAGAAAAGCATCATCGGAGCTTATGTAAGGGTCACACCACACTCATATTCTTCCACTCATAAGCTTCATCAAACATCGAAGAGAGACTTGTTCATGACCTGTAATTGTTGAGTCCAGTTTTTCTTCTCCGTAGCCAATGAATCCACACTGGTCCCACATAAAAAAAAAAGTCCCTCTGACAGGTTAGATTGAGATGCTGCGTGTGGCTGAGGGTTATACTGTGCCCGGCCAAAAGGAAAGGGTCTGAAATGTTTGAGTGTTTGCGTGTCTGATAGCCATGGAAAGCAGGAAAGGGTGCAGCTTTAACAATCACTGCCCTGGAACAATGCACTTGCAACACTTTGGACTCACCCAGACACCGACGTGCGTTTAGCAGAGACAAAGGAGTAGGAACTGACTTTCAACAAGTTGTGGCAAAGGTGGCAAAGATGGAAAATATTTCCTACACTCGTAACGGAAAATAACAAACACATTTCCACATTTCTAACTCTGTGACCCGGTCTGGCCTCTGACTTCACGGAGGACTGCTGCTGCTTCGGCGCAGGGCTTCTTCTGAGGGAGCTGCAGCACATCTGATGTGTGTCTGAGGAGTTCGTCTTGTTTGTGTGGCTCGGACATTCAAGTACGAAATGAGAGGCCATACCTTATAGTCATTTTAGTTCAGTTAAGAGGAGATTTTAGACGTGACTGCTTCTATAAAACAGTGGTAACACACTAAATAAATAAATAAAGACTGCAAATGTTCAATAAACCTCTTATTTTTAAGGAATATAGTTCAGCAGGTAAAAGCTAAATGCATTAATAGCAGGCTTCAGGCATGACTCAGCCAATCAGAGTGGAGGACTGGCACTATCTGTATAAGAACTACAGATCTGTCCAAGCAGGTTTTATTCAGTCGCTGTGTGACAGAGAGAGCTTTATCTTGTGCCGTTGCTCTCGGCTGCTCAAGTGACGCCTGGTTTCTGTCTTTGTACCTTTTAAGGATGAAGGTAGCGGGATTGACATTCTCAAATGTTTACTTGGGATCTATTCCAAATCTGAGAGCAGCTGCAATCGAAGCAAAAATGTGTTTGTTATATAAAAATATGTCTCAATAACTGTCTTACCCTTTGCTTTCAGACACTGATTTCACTTACTCACCACAGCCCTTCAGACTACACTACATGCTGTATTAAATCAGCTTACAGTACAGTAGCTGTTGTAAGTGATCAACTCAGGTTTCATGGCGAAGCTCTGACAGATGTGTTATATTAAAGGGCGTGAAGTGGCCGTAACAGTCGGTGCTGCTCTGTCTAGGCCGATTGACCCTTCGCAGCTGTTGTCTCCTCAGCGCACGGCTAATCGGAGGAAAAGATTGGGCTTCTCCCTTTTAGGGGGCAATGTTGTCGGTCACGGTTTCTGGTTCGCAGCTCTCAGAACAGACCGGTCTGCGTCTCCGCTGTCAGGCAGCTTCTGTGTGTGTGTGTCTCTCTGCAGGTTTGGCAGGCGGGCATAAGGGTTATTCCCCAGCATGCGTCCAGCGGCGGTGTTAAACCTACACCAGACTTAACCCGGCAATAGAGATGCATAAGATTCCATTGCAACCGAATCCCTCTGGGTCTGTTATTGAAAGTGGCCAAATCGCCCCGCCAGCTGCTGCAGTCCTTGTTTTAGGTTGGGGATGTCGTGTACATGTACTGAACGTCAGCCCCACTGTGTTATCAGATATTTTTCATTTTCTGTTACAACTTTAAAGCCTTGGAGAAAAATTCAATTCAAATGTGGGAAATGTTTAATCAGTTTCTTGCAACTGGATCCAAATTTAGGAAATGTTTCCACATTGAATGTATCTGTGTGAAAAGACTGCACTATTTTTTTTAACACTTAGGCCAAATACTCAATAGGACCAAAATGAAGGTCTGCCCATGTGTAATTGTGCCACAACATAATAACATGTTTCCAAACGACAGCAACCAAAGCGCTTATTCACCAGTGGATTCCCACAGACAGTAGCAATATCTGCAACACAAACACACCCTTGTGGCTTCACGTCTCGTTACCGACCTTCTGCCCAGCGAAAATTGGCCGATCCCAATTAGCGCTAAAGTGTAATTTCTGCTTCTTTATTTAGGTCTGTATCTTCATAGGAGAAACGCTGCTGTTCCTGAACTGGGCAATCACGGCCGACATTTTAATGGTACGTACTGAGAACCTATACTTATCCACCGGGTCAGTGGAAACTTCTGCAATGCGCTGTAACAAATGGTGGTCATCCCCGAGATGCAGCCTCTTATTTTGACTTATGAAATGTGTGAGTGTGCAGGGACCTTGTATAGTTTCGGGTGGGGTCGATAATTACCCCTTTAACCAGGATTGATTCATGCACCACTCATGGAAATAAAAGGCGGCCTTTTAAAAAATAAAAAAGAGGTCTATATGTTTTTGTGTCTCAAAGTGGAAAGAGAGGGACAGAGTAAGAAGGGAGGGCAGCGCTGCGCTTGCATGAGCCAAATGAAATGAGACTTCCTGTAAAAGTGGGTGTAGCAGCCAGCTCCTGTATCTGCCAGTTAGGATGGAGACTGTGGTGAGCATGTAGAGACAGGGACAGACCGCTACCTATGGTGCTGGTGAGACGGCAGCGGCTTCTGCTCTTGACATTTCTCCTGTGACTGACAGGCCCTGCCTGGAGGCGATACATAATTGAAGGCTCCAGGAGTTGTTTTATTATGGATGAGTGAATCTTTCTACCTCTTCCTACTCATCGCCTTACATGTTCTCATGTATTTCCCCCCCTGTCTCTCTGCAGTTTGTGGTTATCCCCACGCGGAGAGCTACGGCCATCGCCTTTCAGAGCTTCACCACCCATCTTCTCGGCGACGCGGGAAGCCCTTACCTGATAGGCCTGGTAAGACTTTGCTAGAGGAAACACTGCTTGGTGGTCAAAGTGTATAAAAGGGGAATGAGAAAACATGTAAGATTCACCGCAGGTCTAATATATCCCAGCTGGAATGTATTGGTAGATATGACGTATCTGCTAGCATCCCATACACACACAGACGCTTTCAATTCACGTTCAGTACTGCTCGCTCTTTAAGGAGGCTTGGGTAAAGTGGCCCAGTGCAAGCGAGGTACAAGAGGAGCTTTTAGCAGATGTCTCAGGAGGGCTAGTGAACAGAGTTGTGATTTCACCACTCCTCTTCAGGCTCTGTCACGGCGGTTTCCAGTAAATCCTGGGGGTCCCAAGAGGGTCCACTGTTACTGTATGATTGGCCAGGAGATGAGAGAGTTTCTCTTACTGGCACACTAGGCCGCTCAAGGTCACAGTGTTCCCTGAGTATTTCCCTCTGGTCTCTTGAACTACAGACAATAGCTGTGGTGGTCCTAGCATCCAGGAGGCCGGAATACAAGGCCCGCTCTCTATTCAAGGGACAATAAAACCAGATGCACCTCAGACTGTCAACTAGCATTCCTCTCATTCCAAACAGAGTATGAACATTTTTTTAGGTTAAACAGTAACTCTGTGGAAGCACACAACTTATTTGAGAGCAAGCCTGGAAACTATCACACACACACACACACACTCCTACACACACTGCCTCTGTGATGCGACTGACGTATGCGTTCAGAGTTCCTCATCCCAAATTGCTGCAATAACACAATGTACACCGACCTACTGTTGTGTGTGTACATTGAGTTTTATTGCCGTGCCTCTGGCTCAGAGCCAGGTCACGCTAACAAAGGCAGCAGGAAGTTCCCCTTTGATGAGCGAATCAAACTGATCCTAAATCCTCCACCAGGGACCGATAGGCTGGTGACAGACGCAGATGTTGAGCTGCCTTTTTTTGTTTTACAAACAGAGGCGCTAAAGGCCAGACAAAAGGAAAACTGAGCTACCAAGTACTGAAAGGCTCTTCAAAAGACTGAACAACACAAATAAGCCCCTTGAAAACAGAATCAGGAAAACACTGTGTTGTTTTCATTGGTCAGATAAAACCCCAGTGTCATCTTTACATTGTACAAATTGAGCACTTCCTACTGATGCGTTTGGAGATTGACACTTTAGAAGACTGTGTCTGGATTACCTTTACTCCACTGATGTTAATCTTCCAACATGTGAGGATAAGGTACTCTACAAGACCAATTCCCTGATAATATTCCATTAAGCTCCAAATGTCAGAATACTGCCAACCGCTAACACACACCTACACACACAGGTGCACACACACACTGGCAACCAGAATTACCCAGCCAAGGCCCCACAGCTAGCCAGTCACCCTGGCCCTCTCTGTCTGGCCTCCGGGGCATCGCTCTCCTCTGTGAGTGACATACCGAACGTCCCTGGTTTTCTCACCCGTCCACAAACCCCCCCTGACCAGCAAGTGCGTCACCGCTGAGTCCTCAGTTCCACCAGCTTGAGGTTTAGCATGCTGGTGCGATGGACTTGTCGTGACGCATGCCGAGCGCGGGCGGATGCACAGTCACCCTCGCACATATCCTGCGGAGAGGAAAAGTGAAGAAGAGAGCAAAAAATCTTCAGACAAATAGACAGATGATCATTGCTTAGCAACCGCAGGAGAAATCCTTGAGCCAGGCCTTTTGGTTCACAATTGGATTTTTATATGTTGGCCAAATACTAGACCTGTGGAAGGTGTACCGATGTGGCCTTCGCGCCTTTCTCTATTGCGTGTCGATATTTACTTCCACCTCCTCTGTGTGTGTGGAAAAATGCTTCAGAACATTTGGAAATTCTCACAGCTAAGATGCCCCTTCACCAGCACGTAGATCACACCAGCTGTCACATAAGAACCATCCCCTTGAGAAACGCACCTAATGGACTGACAGAGTGGGTGGCAGGAGAACGCCGGGAACAATCTCTCCGCAATCTACCAAGAAACGCCTGCTAGCACAACAATTAGACATGCTGCACCAGCCCGCTATATATTTTTAGCCAAAGCCATTTTCTCATCAGCGGCGCTGTGTGAGTGGCAGGCGATGTAGTGTAGCAGAACGCATACCTGACTGACTAAGCGCTGTGAAACTGCGCTGCCCACACACACATGGCTGTTGGACATCCACCAGATTTTTTCTCACACATGTATTTATGTACACTCTTGAACCCTCCTCTCTCCACACACACACACACACACATACACACACATGCGCAGATACCGTACACATACACACACACAGACAGTCACTCACTCCGACATCCTCCTGTCAGCAGTTCTCTCGCTCTGCTGATGCTAACATATAATCAATGCGCTTCAGCCAGGGTGACCTATGTCCGCTCAGACCCTTACTCACATATTGAGAGGAAACACCCCCCCCCCATTCCTGCTGAGCATACCTCAACACGACACACTAATCTACTAAATGCTATAATCTGCAGCCCGCTCTCTCTCTCTCTCCTCCCCTCTCTCTCTCTCTCTCTCGATCGTCAGTATGATGATCTATACGTGCTGGAGAGCTGCTGTATGAGCGATATGGGAAGGCAGGAATCGTCACTTCACACCCACCATCCCCCCAGCTGTTGTTTTTCTTAGCGCCATGCAGCAAAGACTCTACACCAATGTTACTCAAGCCTTCCACAAAATGATGACCTATGAGCTGTGAAATCCCTGCCTTGTTTAAAACAGAAACAGGGCGTCCTCCATCCTAGTGTGTTGGGGTGTTGTTGTTATGATGAAATATCCCAAACTACTTGTGAAGCAAGCAGTGTATGTGTGTATAACCAACATGTGAGTCAGACACAGGAAGGCACATGACTATTGGTGGATGATGTTTGAACAAAATATCTCTGTTTCTTTTTGTGTGCATGGCTTCTTGTGTGTGTGTGTGTGTGTGTGCGTGGTGGTGGGGATGTGGGTGTGTTGTGTGTGTAAATGTGTTTTTTGTGCTGGTATACGTGGGTACAGATCTCGGACGGCCTTCAGCAGAGCTACGCTACGTCAGTGCTGTGGCAGTTCCTCAGTCTGGGCTATGCCCTCATGCTCTGTCCCTTTGTCATCGTCCTGGGGGGCATGTTCTTCCTGGCCACTGCTCTGTTTTTCCTGGATGACAGGGAGAAGGCCGAAAAGCAGTAAGTGACTCACACGTTGTTATTTCATTCATTATTTAGGAATTCATTATAGTGGAATTGATCGTTACCCTCTGCTCACTTTCTGGCTAATATCTTCAGAAAACTAGGTTGAACAATCTTCCAATCCAAACACCTGAAACTGCAGAAGCAGCAATTATTTTGTTTTTTTCCCCCCCGAGCGCTACAGAAAGACACAGAGGTCAACGGTAGAAAAGACTTCCTCAGGAGGATGCTGTAGTCTTTTACCCTGATCCTGGTGTTAGAGGTGTGTCAGGGACAGGCTGCCCGGTCCTCAGAGCGATGCCAACGATGGTGCCAGCCCCGCTAGGCCCAGAGCAATAGAAAGCCCCAGTCAGCTAAAAGTGCTGCGAAGCTGACACAAGCAGTTCCAGCTTGCCATCAATTTGTTAAAGTGTGCTTACTTAGTCCTTTATGAGCTGCCACCCATCATATTCACGGATTCATTTTTTCCTCTTTCAACAACCAAAACATGAACTCAAAGCAGCACAGTAGCTCGTCATGGCCTTAAAAGGCTAAAACAAACACCCTCATCGTCTTTCAGATGGTGAGGCATGCGTTGTTTCCTTTCTTCCTTTTTTTCCCCCTCATTTTTATCACATTGACTGACTCCCCTGGTGCTGGGGCTCAGAAATGACTTCCTTCCTGTTGAAGTTGAGGGACGTTTTTAGGCAGGATGGCAGTGTGACGTCTGACGTTCGTCTGCAGTGTCTGTCTTCGCCCTGCAGCGCTGTTTGCTGATCGTTCCCACGATCCCACAGAGAGAAGGTCCCTGAAGCATTTTAACACAGCTTGTCCAGAAGGAACGCATTCATAATCATATGAAACTTAGACCTCTACAAGGTAAAAACCTGCAGAAGTATAAAATGCAGTCAGGCAACTTTTGTGGAAACCACTAACTTCACTTTTCAGAGGAGTTACTGTATTAAATATTGGTACGGGCACGCTGCCATCCAAGCTGTTAACGTGCATCTCTTCTGTATGATGTTAATATATATCTTGGAGGGGTCACAGCTAAGGCAGAGGACCACCACTAGTAAGCCATGCTGTGGCTGCTGCTGGGACTGGTCCAGGAAAGAAGGGGAGAAAGGCGGAAGAATGATAAAAAAAAAAAAGTCCCACTCTTGCCATCATGCCAGTAATAGATGCTGTACTTTGTGGTTTAATATGTGGTTCAGTCTATCACACCACATTATTGCCCGGTGTGGGCAGTTGTAACTTGTTCATTCAAACTATCTAACCACAACTTCTTGACTCCCACGCCACAAAGGGCGACACTAATAGACCAGCAGACGGAGTTAAAAGGGAACAGGGTTCACTTCTCAGATATGAAACAGAAGACATGCTGGTAGGCAGGGACGGAAAGTCATTACTGGATGTCGTTTTACACGAGTATTTTTCAACTTTTCCTTAAACAGAGGATGTGTGTACTTCCACCTCTGCTTGTATGCTGCAGCTATAGGTTAATCATACACTAGCTCGATGGACTGCATCCATTGCATAGATACATGCTTTATACAGTACAATACGCGTCTCTATGCTAAAGGCCTCTGCAGAACCACACAGAGCTAGCAACATACCAATGAACAAAGGGGCTCCACTCAAACTTCCAACAGTAGCAGCTCTTATGTAACAAGCTCCAAGCAGCACTTCAGGGACCAAGAAAGATGACAACATAAACAACTGCATAAAACTAGAGTTATTCCATGACTGCGCTATTTTTAGCATCCATTCACGCTCTGAAGCCCCCAATTTCTACATTTCCCCTGACTTTACACAGCGCTTTGCAGATTTGTTCTTCTATGAGTGTGTCCTTAGATACTCAGAGCTATTTATAAAAGGCTACAGAGCCGAATGAGTTACTCACTGGAGCGCGCCCGTCTATTTCCAGCTTGAAGACTGCTTTATTATTTCTAGGTTGTTCGCTTTTTTTGGCAGAGAGGATGCCATTAATAGCTTGAGTTCATATTTGCGCGCACACACACACACTCATACCCACTTACATGTGTGTGAGAGCACATCGGTCTCATCTGCCACGCTTGGCCCTGGCATGGTTTGGCGCATCAGCCTCAGGACCGATGTGCCTGTCGTGGTCATGTCACGGTCACGCCAGGCTGAGCTATACAGCCTTGAGGATCAGAGAAGCCATGAAGTGTGCATAAGAGATGGAAAGACTGAGGAAGTTAGCGAGTATATGATGAGAGAATGTATCTTAGCTTGAAGGCTGGAGAAGGAGAGGACGGGAGGACGGGGCTGCACGTGGGTCTAGAAGATCTGTCCAATGTTGCTAACGCTGTTTTCTCTTGTGTTGTCAGGTTGAGCCAGCTGACACGGCCGCCCTCCTCCGTCAAGATATGAAAAAGGTAATTTACACTCAAGTTGAAGTTTTAAGAGGTTGATAAACAAGACACAAACATTTATAGAGCATCTTTCTCATTGCCCGACAATCATCATATAGACCTCCTTTCATTGGGAGACACAGATTCAGCAGGCTCTAAAAGCATCATGAAGTTTAGCCACCTTGACCCGAGGCTGTTCGGACCTTTTAATCACGACAGCGTGAGCGTCATACGCACGGTATGCATGATTGATCTACGATCCGCTTCCTGTCCTTCCATTGTATTTATGGATCGTCTGGGCATTCTTGGTGTGGCTATTTGGCCACGTATCTGGCATCTTATCAAGAGCTGAGTTGCCTTCCCTCCTTCCTGCCTTTATCAGACTCTCACACACACACAGCACAGAACCTCTCTCACTAATTATTAATGGGGGGAAAAAAAAAGACACAAAAGTTGGCAGCACACCAGCCAAGTCTGCACAGAAGGACAATAGGTAGCTACTGAAGTTGCCGGTTAAGAATAACAAGATTAAACTCTGACTCGCTGATTGCGGAGGACAAGGATTTTGTTGTGACCGGCTTGTAAAGGTTATCGTGTTTCGCCAACAGGTCAAGGTTTGATTCCTGTTCGTTTCTTTGTGTGCCCCCTATCTGGGTTTGTTTTACTTCCAAAGATATTTGTCAAAATAGCATATAAACAAAATGTGCAATGAAATAGGTCATGAACATTTACACTGCTGGGTGCATTAATGCCCTGACTATGTCCTTTAGTGTGAAGTTGAGAGGGTTGTGACACGAACAACAACGTCTAATGAGACAAACAAATCACTTCCTTTCATATGGCTTGAGGAGTTCTTGTGTTTGAAATGTTTTTCTTTGATTATGGTGACCAAAGAAACATGTTTTGTGGTATCATTCCTATGTTTCTTTATGGGTTTTATGGGTTAAGATTGCAAGAGCAAAGATACGATCATAAGCTTGCTGAAAAGTGCTCTGGTTAGAATTGATTTTTATGGCAAAGTTGCTCCAACTTGTGAAAACTGGGAAACCAATGTCCCACCCAGTTCTCACATGATGAGTAGAGTGTGTGATGATTTGCCAAAAGTGCAAGTCCTTGTTGACTTGGTGGAAAAAAAATCTTGCCTTCACAAAAGTGCAAGTGCCTGGAGAGGTTGACGAGAGGATGCTCTTAGGATCTTAAGGACTGTGGTGTCGTTAACAGTGACAGGGTGACATGACATGACATGACATGTGACATGAAAGGCGTCCACATGGCTGCCGCACCCCTTCAGGTTCCAGTTCATGAGTGGCATTTCATGCTCCCGGCCTCAGGGTTTCATCGGTTTTCTGTCACACAACAGAGGTAAAGCTTTCTGCCTCTGCTGTCAAAGTGACAAATTACAGAGAGCAGTGATTACAGATACATGAGGTCAGAGTTGAATCTCTCTGTGGATGGTAAATTCCTGTTCTGAAGTGGACGGTGAGGGCGCTCCTGTGTTGATAGATTTAAAACAAATCGGTTTGGGAAGCTAATCCAATCAGCGGTAAGCAATATTTCCTCCCTCGAGTCTGGCTCGCAGATCAATACAGTTCACAGTTGCTTGCTCTCTGATGACAAGTGCCCACCTCCCAACACCGGCCACTGATCCCAGCAGTACAACATGCTGTTAATCTAGGAAACAACCTCAGGGAAGTGAAAGAAGCTGATATATTTGAATTGCAGCAAATTGCATAGGCAAGCAATGGGTCGGGAAAAAAAAGAAGAGAAGCTTAGAGGGACAAATGAGAGGGAGCGAGAAGACGGGACTGCTCGATAAATGAGGATCTAGAGAAGCAGTAATCTAAACTGTTATACATCGCACGCTATTAATCTCTGGTGATCCCAATCCCAGACAGGAGATCAGATAAAGCCGAGATCCAATTAACTTCCTCCACAGGAGTAACAGGGCCTCTGCTGACCGCGGAACAAAGATTCACGCCGCAGCGTGCGGTAACTAGAAGAGCTCCCCAAGCTGGAGGCTGTCAAAAGATCAGCGTGAGCTCGGACAGCGGGGCTCGACACTCATTTATTCAGTAGCCATTACACCCGGCTGCTTGGGGGGAGGGAAAATTCACGACACGAGGCACGAAACTCTGATTCAGTCACTGCATGTCCGAACCTAAAACTGTTTAAAAGTGTTGATACAGCTGCAGGCGCACACTTTCCTTCTTTGCACTCTTATCATTTGACAAAAGCTTTGAGTCCTCAGTCAGCAGTGTTGAGTGGGTTTATAGTGCTGGGTAGAGCCCTAACCACAGACCACACACACACACACCCAGACTCTGATGTGAACTGTAACGCATACAATACACCAAGAGAGGCCCTTGACTTTCAAGTCGTCCTCTTTCTTCGGCCCGTGAATACATGGAGAGGAAGGAGGCATTCAGGGACTTAAGTGTATCTATCGTGTTGTTTACCAGGCTATTCAGCGCTTCCCCCATCCGCCCCCACACAATGTGAAGCCAGGCAGACCTATAGTAGCGACAGAACATTCAGCCCGGGCCATGTTCAGTCATGATTCGCATCCTCCCGGGCCAAAACCCACTACAAGTCGGTTTGATTAGAGCTTGTTTGTGTGCCAGACCGATCAGCCCTCCCCTTTGCTTGAGAAGCCAAAAAAAAAAACCCTCCACCACAAGTTGTAGCGAAGCTGTGAGGAGGCAGGCCAGTGTTGCAGATATCAAAGCTTTTCGAAACTTGAATTATCGTCAAGCTGGCATTTGAACATTTTTATTTTGAGTTTGGCCCGTAAGCAATTCACCGAGCTTTTCGCTGTAACAATTGAGACTCCTAAGTGAGGAAAACGGTCGGTCCCAGAGAGGACCGGAACTGCAACCGAAACACTTTATTCTCTAAAATCCTCTAATCCCCTGTTTCAGCTAATTGCTCGTTTCGTTCTCTGGGTCATGTCTGTGTACCTGTGTGTGTCATGTGCGTCTATGCAAGTGTATTTGTGTGTGTGCATGTATATATGTGTGTATGTGAGAGCGAGACACTAGCATGGCACAGCACTCTGCCAAGCCCCCCTGCACTAATCCTATTGTAGCAGCAGTAGTAGCTTGTGTACCGGAGCATCCAGGGCAAGAGGGAATCCACAGTAATGACAGACCACAGCAAGCACTGGGACTCACTGCTATCTCTCTCATCCAATCTGAAGAGATCACAGCCACGGCCCCATGAGCACTTAGCGGCCTAATCTCGAAATTGGAATATAGTGTTCCCTCTAGCAACGCGTTTCCCCCCCCACAATGCCGGCTTTGTTTATGTGTGTTTTAGCAGCTGGAAGACATTTTTAAGAGGGTCTGCCTGAATTATCACGAACGAGGAATTTTAAGTCCGTCAGTCCATTTAGAGAGTTTGAAAAAACAACAACATAGTAACCAGAGATATTTGATGTTCCAAAATGAGATGTGCACCACCCACACACACTCTTATGATGGATAGTTTTAAGAATAAATGTACAATATTGACAAAATGATAACAGACTACACCCTCTTTTTGGAAATGAACTCATTTTGAGGTCCTATCTCTATGATTTTACATCAGCAAGACCTTTTTCCCTCATGAGTCTTTGTCTACATGCGCCTAAAAATACTTGTGTACAGTATTTAACCATATGGTATAGTAAGGCAGGTGCATTGTAACAATTCGTCCACGTCAACATGCAGCTGAAAACCTTCCAATCTGTGTGTGTATCGTGAAAGTGCAGCGATGTGTTGGTATGTTGTGCCCAGTGAAGCGTAGGGTCAGAGGCCGGTCCTAGTGGACGGGCGTTGTCAGGAAGGTCCTAACAGATGGTCCAGGAGCTTTTCGACCAGAGCATTAATTACATGAGTGTGTCCCCGTGGTGAGGACAGACTCTAACCACACTATCTCTTTCCTCTTCTCTGTCTCCGTCAGGTGACGACCAAGCGAGGCGCCATGTCAAAGAACAACCAAACTCACTAGGGATGACAAAAAGGAGATAAACTGCGAGGGCAGCATATCCACTTCTTTAAACCCGCGCCAGCCGTCTTTGATGTCCTCCTCATCGTCAATCATCCTCATCTTGGCCCCCTGCTCTTCCCCTTTTTTTCATGCCCGTGGAGGCTGTTCTCAACTGGACAGGGGGAGCGTCTTGCCCCCCCCCCACCCTTTAAACACCTCTACATCACAGGCTGGTGTCGAAGCCTGCCAGCCGACAGCGGGTGTCCTCTTCACCTCTGTCCGCTAGGATCCACTGAACCTTTCCAGGGAGGCGGCGGGGTAGTAAGATCCCCTGTGAACCCCTCCCGATGCCATACTACTGAATGCTGACCATGAACCTGCCCTGTCTGTCTGCCTGTCTGTCCATTGGTCTGTCTGTCTGTCTTTGTCTGTCTGTCTGTCTGTTACATTGGCTTTCAATCTGCACCAAGTGCCATAGCGCCATTACATTCCTTCAGACTTTGCACTGACCACCCACAACCTTCATGACACCACTGACTATGTTTACATGCACACAACAATTGAATTGTTGCCCTTACATTGATTATGAGAACAATTTGATAAAGCCGATTACATGCATAACAGAAAGTGTTTTTTTTAATCCTCCTGTTTTCATGTTAGTATCTTAGTATTTCTGTTGCTCCCATGTAAAATTCCCTACATTTGATTCAAGGCTGAGAATCAATGCATGGAGCCTGGATGTAAACAGATAGTTGCTGTACAATTAGCAATTGGAGGCATGTTGAGTTCTCGTTAAAAACGGGCTGATGAATGGGGATTACATGGAAATTGGTGTTTATGTGTCCAGACAACCGTCCAATAAGACACTACTACTCCACGCGTCTTAACCGCAGTATTAACATTACACAGTAACATACTCAGTGTTTATATGGTGACTACGTTAATCGCAGTATTCTCATAATCGCATCAAGATCAAAGCTTTGTTGTGCATGTAAACCATAGCCGTCAATGAAAGGCCAAAAAAGTGTTACTGTCTAAAGGTCAGTGAATCAGCCTTAAGACTTGGAGCTTTCACATCGACAAGCAAGCAAGCTGTTTCTTTTGACCCCCATGTGTTTGTTTTTGTTTGTTTGTTTTTTAGCTTTTAGCACTTATATCAATGTAGACAGTGCCAGAAAACATGACAGAGATGAGATTTCTGCACATTACTTTTCAACAGGCTTTCTTGTGATTTTTTATTCTGTGCTGATGCTGGATTTGAAACTGGAGGTCACTGCCTATGATTGTTTCAGAAAGATGCAATCCAGGCAATTTAGAGAGGACACTGGATTATATGTTTTATAATTTATAATGTACATGTTTTGTTTTTTTCCCCCAAAAAAGATGTTATGCTATTATTTAGACCCGGAGCTGTTTTAAGGAGTAATACCTGTCTTTGTGTACATGAGAAGCAATACAAGAACTTTAACGTTGAGGAAATTAACCTTTCATCCACACTGCCTTATCAGTGAGCTGACTTTCCCTTTAAAGGATAGCACTCTGATGGCTGGTTTTGAATTTCTGAACACCCACACAGAGACAGAGTCACTTTTAATGATGGATTCCAGTGCTGGTTACAATAACGGGCATTGTGAAAAGAGACCTTTTCCCCTTGCGAGTGTAGCTATCTCATTCCATGATTTGAAGAAAGGACCTTTGAGGGAAAGAAAGAGCTGGAGCCACAGTCGTCGGTGTATATTAGTCGGGGAAATCAAAATCCCAGACAGGAACAGGAAATCTATTGGCCCCCCAGGTTAGACTGATAGAGAGCTGTTATCGGTGATGAAGGATAAGCGAGGAATCCCCCTGAAACAGGACCAGCGCGTCCTCAGATGTCACCGAGAAAGAGAGTCCCCTTTCAAATCTTGGAGTTAGAAGGAAGGCAAGGAATAGGACATGGAGGTATATGTAGGAAATACAAGTACACCTTTTAAGCTACACAGTGGGCATAAAACATTACTGCCTCAATTCTGTTTCTTCATCACTCTATGCACCAATTACAGTATCATACTTGTAGACAATATGTCAGCCAGGAAGGCTATAGCTAGTTGTGTATATATCAAAGGTCTAGGCGAAGGCTTGGCCAAACGTAATCTTGAAGGATGCTATTTTATAGTATATTACCTGGTGAATCCAATTTTACTGAAACCTTTGAAACCACCGATGGAGTGAGCGGTTTCGAAACTTGTGCATAAAGGGAAAAAGGCACCTTGCAGACCTCAAGGAACGGAGGAGGACGATAGATTGAACTCAACGAGAGAGAGAGAGAGACTTTGAGAGGGTTCTCGTAGCATCGGTGTGAGCGAGTGACTCACTAGCTGTGCGTGGGGTGCTGTGTGTGTGTGGGCTGTGTCCTTGTTGCCAGATCATTAGCTTTAGCCTCTCTCCAACTGCGTGGAGCTCTCTGAATGTGATTCTGTCCAACCTGACGTGTTTACACACCTACACCATCTTAATGAATTAAGCTTCTTACCTTCCTTTGATTGATTTTCTTTTCTTTTTTTTTTTACCAAATGAGTTTTATAAAATGACTACAATAGATATATATATATATCTATCTATCTTGCAGCAATTTTAATATATTGTAAATGATGGCTTGGATGCAATGTATTTATTTGTTTGTTACCACAATGAAGAATAATCTGTAAAGGGACGTTTAAGGTTGTATACTACACGTTGTTGTTTGTCTTTGGGTTTAGAAATGCCTGTATGCTCATCCTATTGTATCACAATGAAACAACACAATACCTTTTTACATCACTAAGATTTAGCGTGTTTACTGTGATCATGAATTGGACATCTCACACGTAGAGAAACATGTCGCACACCTGCACCACACAGGCTAATGCATCACACACATTACACACACACACACACACAGAAAGGGAACTGCAATGTGATGATTTTAAGACAATGTATTGTCTCATTTATGGCACAATACTTTTTCAGTCATTTTTGTAGCTTGTTGTATAATGTTTCTTATACTAGAGCAGTTAATCA
The DNA here is from genome assembly GCA_034670405.1 of Hoplostethus atlanticus. Taxonomy (NCBI): domain Eukaryota; kingdom Metazoa; phylum Chordata; class Actinopteri; order Trachichthyiformes; family Trachichthyidae; genus Hoplostethus; species Hoplostethus atlanticus. The sequence continues at coordinate 109,370 of JAXDDX010000018.1, forward strand.
AACCATTTTGCACGCTTAATGTTCAGGGATTATTTTAACGTTAGCCTAGCATCCACTTCACAACCTCTACCGTAGAGGTCTGACACTTCATGCTCACAGTAAGTGCTGACATTTTGTCATTTACCATCAGAAGGGAAGTTGGCTCTGGTTGGATGGGTCATGAATTGAGTTTCACTTTGCCAAATTTAGTTGATTCAGCACCAATCCTGTAGGAGTGTAAGTCCGTTGTACTGAGTAATTGTATGTTAATAATCACTGAAGTGATGTATTGAGAATGTGCTATTTCTTGTCATACAAGAATCATGTATAAAGAAACCTATTTCTGATGTTAGGCAGAAAACAGAGGTTATTTTTTATTTTTAGAGCAAGTCAGTACAAAAGAAAAGAAGCAAGCGAAATCAAACAATGTTATTCTAGAACTGAACTGTGATGCTCCCTCGGGGGATGATATGAAATGTACTATGTCTATGTAAATGATCAAATAAACTTATTTAATCAATTCATATCATCACGTTGCCTCTTTTTCTTTCATGAGCCATTTATAAAATCCAGTTCAATCAACATCCAGGAGAGACTGAGACTGAGCTACGTCGAGTGGGATTGGGTGTCAGTATTCAGACCACAGGCTTGTCTTTGGTATTGAATGTGTCTAGGGCAGCTACACACCTGGTGAGGGGCACGGGATGTGGACGAAATCCACGGGGTAACATTTGGCAACACAAAGAAATTGATCATGTATTTAATCAAAATTAAACAAGGATGTCAAGAGAAGTATGTCTTGCCTTCTTTATGGAAATACTGCAGCCTAGACCTAAAGTCTAAAGGGGAATAGGTCATGAATAAAATAGTTAATCATTTTCATTCACAGATGATTGGCCAGCCACCTACAATCACAAATGGGCAATTATGACCACGAGTAGATGACTGTGACTTTTATATGAAAGAAAGAAAAGGTTTATTAGAGCAACTGCACCCAGCCTAAACCCATTTTTTAACTTTTTTTTTTTTTAGCAAGATTGTGTTTATTTTTCATTTCATTTCATATTAAAAACATTCGAATGATAAAACTTGGCAACCAAAGAGAGATTATTTAAAACCTCCTAAACCACAGAGGTTCAGAGTTCAGCACCTGCACACCACAGCTCTGAATAGAAATAACTTTTCCCTCCTGCATGTGGCTGAAGTTGACCAACCTTCAGTCAGGTGAAAGGTAGAACAAACTCCACTATTGAGACTTGGGCCGTCTCTTGCTACGAAGCCATTTTTATCACAGCGAGAGAAGAGTAGGCCTAGAAGAGTTGGTCCGCGAATGAACTGCTGTATTGTTCGAGTGCAGTCAGGCAGGGCTCTGTGAGGCTTAGCTTGTAAAGTCATCTTGCGGTCCCGCGTGTGGTTTACAGATGCACTGGCACAACACAGACAACCAGCTGGACACAAGGCTCCATCCATGGTGTGTGGACGCGGTGGAAAAAACAACATCATATTTACTTTCACAGGAAGTGAGGAAGTCCAAAGCTAAAGGCGTTCAGTGTGGTGAGGTTCATTAGAAGGGGCAGTTACCTAACATGGCTGCAAATGGCACTAATGGATTTGGCTATGACGGGGCTGCGCAAACACAAAGCTTAAGCATACGTTCCAGTTTGTGACAAAAGAAGATGCTCGGTGTGAGGCAGAGCTGTGTTTCTACCTGAGACCTCCTCCCAGCTGTTAAGAGAGGAAGGACTGGTAGGCCCAGAGGGAGCGCGAAGTGGAGAGTCAGTATAATTCTTCTGCTTGGTCTCTGGATGACCCAGAGACAGCAACACCCTTTCCCACAGTTAGCCCAAATACGTACCCCTATAGATGTTTTCCAATCTAAAAGTCAACACACCTCGTCATGCAAGCCGGCAGGAAACACTGGGGCGTAGACAGGAAAAAGGGAAGCCATTCTAGCAAGCTGTGGAATTTCCATTTGCACTTTACCACTTAAATTCACAGAGGACAAACCCTGTTCAACACACCGGGCGAGTTTAGATTGCAAATATAGCTGCTGGTGGATTGAAAGCTTGTTGTTTTTTAAGATGCTACAATGTGTTTTTGAACGCTGTTCCCTGGTGGCATGAAAGCTATTCGGCACATAAAGGGCCGTGTCAATTTTCAATTCAGCTAAAAAAATATATATACTAAAATTGGAGTTATAAAGCTTTCACGTAACAGCAGCAAAACTTAAGTTACACCACAAGATTCATGGTAAGATTCATATTACAAGTGTTCCAAAAATACTTAAAATGATGGTAACACTTAACTTAAACAACTTATAGCCTCAGTCCATAACTGCACCTTCTGCTGAAACACCGTCACCCCGCTACTGTTTGTGTGCATGTGTTGATTCAATGAACTGAAGACATTTCTTCACTATTAATTGGAATTCGTTCACATATTTCGAGGTTATAAAAGATATGCTTATGTTAGTAAAGCAGACCTATATTTTGAGTTGTGTGTTAGAAAAAATAAAACTAATTCAAAACTAATTTTCCATGTAGAAATCAAGCTAAAATGATGTATAAGAAACATTAAAGGTTCTCATTAAAGGCCTGTAATGGTTTGTATTTTACCATGACGGTAATTTGGTGTCATTAGAAATACAGCAATAAGTTATTACGTGTGTTGACAATTGTTTTTAATTACACTGCAATTCATGAATGGTCTAATATTGTATAGACGTATGCCTTAAAGTAACAATAGACCTTAAAACAGATTTCACACTATGTCAGTCCTATGATCTTACACACTTTAAACGATATCTGTGAACATGAACTCCACCCTGTAAGTATCACCCATTTGATTTGGACGTTTCTGCCTGAAAAGTTGACACACTCCTCTGCTGGAATAATGGATCTTGACCTGCTTGAGTGACAGGTAATCATGTAATCACAGTGGTGATTCGCCGTACAGTAGATTTGGTTGTAGACAGAGACATTAATGTAATTAATACTGATGGTTGATACAGAATCACCAGCACAGAGCAAAATGGAGTTCAGGGGAAGGAAGGGAAATCTCTTGTCACAGAGAGACAGAATAGACTGTCTACAGAAGACGCCATCACACCTCCGCTGTGAATCTCTCACCTCCCTCTGCTGGCACACTCCCATTGACATTTCCAATCTGTTTCACACTCAGAAAACATCTACACTGCACCAAACTGAGAAAGTACAATGCATGGAAACCTTACAGAAGTCGCCCTTTGTCATATTCCTAGACTGTTCATACACTGTTGTCTTTACATTCATGCACAACCTCTTTCACACTAGGTTGCATTGTTGTTGCTTTAATTTAATCAGTGGATAGATTTGTTTTGCTCTTTAATAAACATATCACTTTACAGAGCTCATATTTGTTTCCCACAAACAGAAAAATTGGAAGAATCATTAACTGGGTGTTGATGAAAAGAGCAAAAGGTTCTGGGATGCTGTTATGTGTGAAAAAATAGATGCAAACTGACAAACTAAGTCATCCACTGAGTTGTTCTCTCCACCGCCACGGTTAAACATACGGTAAGGGATTTAAAATTGAAAACATTCTCCGGCTTTCCAGTCATTCATCGCCAGATCGTTGATTCAGCCAGTGTGGTACAGCTCGTTCCCGGCCTCTTAAACTTTGGATTAAGTTTACCTGTCGTTTGCTCGTTTCGTTAACCCTGCTCTCCCTCTGCCCAGGATCACTATCGTCTCCAGCCATTCCGCGCATTCCCCGTCTACCTGCCTGCTAACCTGACTACCTGTTCATCCACCACCTGCCTGCCCTGTCTGCCGTGTCCCCTGCCTGTCTCCCTGCTTCGCCCTGCATCTACCCTACTCTCCGGTTTTCCCTCTAATAAACTCTCTTTGTTGATTTCACCTCTGAGTCCGAGTTTGCGTTTGGGTCCGACCAGTAAACCGTTACAGAAACTAAAGGAAAAGGGAAAAAAAGCCAACAAAACATCTTGTCATCACTCCGCACCGAGCAGATCCGTGTCAGGGCTGCTGTCTGGTGTAAATGAGCAATCGGGCCCAGGGGACCCAACCAACCTTTAAAGCTGGGGTGTGTGTGTGTACTTTCTGAGAGTCTTCATAAATGAATGGCTCTGACCCCTGTAATCTCCATCTGCATCCACCGGCGTGCCGTTACTGAAGCCAACACAAGCTCAAGTGGAAAAAAAAAAGTCACGTCCTTCTCCCGTTCATTGTCTGCCCATGCGTGTGAAAGGAATAACAGATTTGTTTCACGGTGAACTGAGCAATGTCGGTGAAGGAACGCACATTCACGAACGAGACGTGAATGGCAAGCGAGGCTCAGGCCCGCTGTCTCGTGGTTACAGTAGCAGAAGACGTCCCCTGCCCTCGAGCCAATTACAACGATCCCTCCTCATCTTCCATCAGGCGGTGAAGCAGCGGGCGTCACTTCAAACGGGGCCACCGAGGGGCCTCAGATGCAACGACGGATTAATTTAATTTCCATGCTTACTAATAAGGATGTGATGTAAATTGACAGTGGAATAGTGTTATCGCAACTCGGCTTGTTATATGCCGCGATGGGTTCAGCGTCCCCGGGTGGAGGAGGTGTGAGTTATAAATGTCACAGTTTTCTGAATTAAACATGAGCTTATGCTTGACTTGGCTCCAAGTGAATGATGTCGGTAGGCTTTGGTTGCCATTTTTAGCTCCCATGCTTCCATATTTAGAAGTCATGTTTCCACTGTAGCAGAAACGGAATCAGAGCAGTGTGTGTGTGTGTGTGTGTGTGTGTGTGTCCCAGTCTGCACAGTAGCATCTGTATTCATGTCTCACATACATGTGAGGCAGTGGCGGGGATGGGAGTGGGGATGGGAGTGGGGAGTGGGGGGGGGGGGGTCTCACGCGGCTTTGTGAATGACTCAAATGTGTGTAATGCAGAGTGCAGTGCAGCATTGAGGCAGGCAAGCAAGGCACAGGCAATGAATGGCATCGGCTCAGAGAGTGAATGGAAGCAGAAGTGCAAATTGCATGCGGTACACACACACACACACACACACACACAAGCATAATCAATGAATCTTCTTACTCCCCGAGGGGCCACATATACACCAATGCATGCCAACAGACCGACCAACCCACACCCACCCAACCTAGCCTAGCGTTCGTCACTCTAACAACACCTCTCAAAAGGCCTCAGCAGACAGATAGGCCTACAATTACAGCGGAGGAAACACCTTCAGTCTTTCCTTCACCAAAAATTCCTTCCCCTTTTTTTTCATGCTTTCATGCTTCGGTAGACCCATAATTAAAGTGAAAGGTTGACTTTACTAATCTGGCATATGTCATTCTCTTTCATTCCCCATAGGAATGTAAATGGTTTGAAAGCCGATACCTGGGAATCAGCTCCGAGACGACAAGAACGTAACACTCAAGGAAAAATGAGGGCTTCTGTAGAAAAGGATCACAGTCTTGTACCATCAAAGGAGCTCTGTCTCTCTCTCTCTCTCTCTCTTAGATCCCCATTCTCTTGTCCTTTCATTTTCAGTCTCTCTCTCTCTCTCTCTCTCTCTCTCTCTCTCTCTCTCTCTCTCTCTCTCTCTCTCTCTCTCTTCTCCTCATGCCTCTCTTACGCACACGAGTCCGACCCATAGACACAAAGGCATCCTGCACACAGAGCATTTACTGTTGGCCTGTGCCAAAGGGCCTACTTCTATTTACATAAGGCATTGGCCCATTGTTACCACTGCCAAAGCCTCAGCTCAACTGGTGGTTGATGGTTCTTTTTTCACCCCTTACTCTCACTTTCCTCACCCCTTACAATAACAGAAGAAAGAGAGCAACCGCAAATACTGAAGCTCGTTGCAGAAGCATCCTGGCATGAGTGATAAATGGAGCTGATAGATGCCAAGTGACCTATTGGACAGTGATGAGTAACTGCATCTGGCTACTGCAACTTTCAGATAAGGCTGTCCAGAAAAGGCCTTTATCTCCATTAACTTGGCATATTGCACATTTACTTGTGCTGCTAAACCATTTTCTGCATCTGTGGAAGAACTTCATGTGAACGTATAAATGGGGCAGCAGGGTGGCAGCAGGGTGGTGTACTGGCTATAAAAACCATCCAGGAAGGCCTAGTGTCAATCCCCTGTCACAATAAGCATCCGCACTGCTTCATTGAGGAAGCCAATGAATATATAAAAGCTCCTGGGGAGGCTGACCCTGCACTTTGACCTCTGTGGACGAGGGCAAGCGAGGATCAATAAAGCAGGCCTCTCACAAAAATACAATATGAGAAAAAAAAAATTCATTCATTCATTCTCTTGTTTCACTTGGACCGTTTCATACATCATCTTTTATCTATAAGTAATATTTTCTTTTTCAAATGCTTTCTGATTTTGTATATATCACTTGAGGCTTCAAAGAAAAAAGAAAAATTCTCACATCACTTATGTGAAAACACAGATTGTGCACTTTCAGTGAACTTTCTATTCTCTAATTTTATCCTGAAACCTGGACAGCGAAAAAAAAAAAAGAAAATTGCATGCTCAGCATTTTCACATGTGGTAGTAAAAGGATGGTGATTTATTTTTTCTCGGAAACCTCAGGAAATGGACTCAAATTCCGTCCGTTCCATCCACATATTCGACATGGTGCTAAAATCCTGAAATCCAATTGAAGGAGCCTGATATGGAATAGGAAGTATCGTTTCCTTGACTACAACTTTAAATGGTTGTCTGAGTCGCGATAGGAAATGTTGTATATAAAATACCATAGTGGCTGTGAAACTCATCGTGGTACTAAATTAATGCATCCCTATATTAAGGGTCTATTATTCTGTTTATTACAGGGTTATTACACAGCAAGTTGCTTTGATCGATGTGCTTCAAAGTAGTGTGTGCCCACAAGAACACACACACACTTCTAGTGTAATCAATACTCATGCTGGGTTGCTCTACAACTGGGAGCATCATCAGTTAGAGAGGAATCCAACTACAAAACACGGACCTGATCTCACTGTTCCCCTGCAGGAGTCTATACAACAAAACTACCGTATTTATACAACGGATAGTTCAGGTTCTCAGTTCTGCTTGGACATCAAAGTGACTGTAAAAAAAAAAGGATAAAGGCTCATCTGCGACCACATAACATCATTTAGATATGAATGATATAATACATAGACACATATCTGTGACTGCATCATAGTTCATATTAATGCGCTGACCAAAAATCACCACTTATACTGCTATAGTATGTGTCGCTTAGCAACCGCGTCGTTTAGCTACTGTTCAAGGACTATATTTCTTAGCAGAAGGATGACATTTAACTTAATTATTGTATTTTTTTTGTACCTTTGGTGTGTAACTCTGCTTCGCATCATGCTTTACAATGCCTCTTCGCTGTTCTAACATCATGGCGACACAGTCTCTCCAGGCCGACTGCTGAAACACCCCGCTGGTCAGGACAGCCCAGCGGGAACAGGCAAGGCCGTTTGATGAGGAGCGGGTGGCAGGGAGGGGAAGGCTTTTTGTGGCACATTTCTAAATGTGATGGTGATGAAACGATTTTCTCCACACGTGTGATTGAAGAGGAATCCCATTTGGTTCCTGTGGTCAAATTCAGGTTGACAGATGAATCCCTTTGTTATCCCTCGTTTCAGCTGACAATATCTCAAATCAATTCCATTGATTAATGGGTCAATTCATTTTCATGACTGATGGAGTTGATCCTAACATGGATACATCTAACTAATGAAATTCATACTGAAAGCCTTGTTAGACTATGAGAATGTCAAATGACCCTTGACACAGTCAATACACGCCTTTGCTGGCTGTCAACAAACTCGAACCAAACCAGGAAACACCACCGAGGACCGCTGACAGTGAGAAGGCCCAGCTCCGCCTAATAGGATTTCTGTCTTTCCTGAAGAACTACAGTGGTTGGTAATGGTAAATGTCAAAAGCCCTCTATAGAGAGATGACTGGGTCATGTGATGGTGACTGGGCTGAATGGTGGTGGGGTAAAGGGCATCCAAATCCGTGCAACAGGCAAAATGCCACAACATGTTAGCATGCTGTGCGGCCGTGTAGCCTGTGGGCAGTGGCGGGTGGACAAAGGTGTGCACCACTCCAGGAAACCCGCTCATACCCAGATGGGTTGAGGTGAATGCGCTCCGTGAGAAAAGCTTTCACAGTCCTCTATCTTCATGAGCCCAGGGGTTGGGTTGTCTGAGTAGGTTTGGTGAGCTTACCATGTGCACTTGCCATACATCAACTGATTTGGTCTAATATGCAGGGGAGTGAGAGTCAGAGAGATCCTAAATACTGTTAAAGACAACTCAGGAGACAGGCAGCACACTGCGGCAGGGCTATACATTAAGACAGAAAACACATGGTTCCTGCAGAAACTCTAACTCTGCTTCACTGGATCTTGGCAGCGCACGCTTCTTAATATTCTTGACACAGTGCATGCTGTTTGAAAGCAGGGGTCTCCCACATCTTTGCAAGCACAAACACCTACACGCACTCTCTCTCACACACACACGATTGATCCTGCATGAAATTTATCCCAGCCTAAATCCAACCAGCGAATCCATCAGATGCGGTAGCAGGCAGCAGCCAACAGCAGCCTTGTGGGAATGAGGGAGGGGGGGGGGGGAGTTATGGGATGTATGCAGCACGGTAATCCACGCAGATCTCCCACCAGAACTCAACATTAAAGATTCATTTCCACGTAGGAGACAGTCTGGCAGTGGTACTACGGTCTGTTCATAGTCTACGCAGGCAGAATCGATGACGCCCTTCTAATTGGTTCTGAAAGAAGTGCAGCCTCTTTGTAGATGAGAGTGGAGGTGTTTGTGGGAGTGCAGCTACAGGTTCAGTAGAAATACCTGCAATATGTCTCTCTGGGCCCTGGAGACGACCTTCATGCTTCCAAACAACTTTAACCACGTCAAGTAACTGCAAAATACATTCTATGATGCCATGTTGATGTTACAATAAGTTATATGTAGCTGCCAATAATATAATAACTATATAATATAATATAATATAATAACTAACCTGATAATGATAGTGATAATGATAGTGATAATGGAGAAGTAGTGCAGTAGTATTTTGCCAATAATGTAGTGACTGATTAAGCCTGCATTATTGACTTATTATTATATTATATACTGAATCGACAACCAATTTTGGATGAATGAAATATAAAATCAACACTCAATGTAATGTAACTCTATAGAGCAGGATGAGAGGAAGTAAATTCAAAGGAATCTGGGTGTGAGGTATTCTGTTATACAGTGCGTGTTGCCTCTGGTAAATATGCCACTGCATGTGTAATCTGTCAGAGCAGGGGTGACACATACCATGTCTCAGGCTGGATGTGAGGTTGAGGTGTGAAGCAACTACAGTATGGAGTTAGTGTACAACCATTATTCAGTAGATATGATGGGCAATTACAGTTCAAATGATATAGCAGGACATTTGTAGGAGGTCAGCAATGTAGCTTTACTCGCTTATTGAAACTCATGCACATTATTCACATTGTATAGTTGTTTAGTGAAATACTGCGTACAAGAGAGGTGATTTGGCGCCACCTAGTGGAAGCAATATCAAACTACTACACTTAGAATTAAATTACTGTTCTTTGTGAAATGCAGCCATGCTGACCAATCAGCTTTACTATTAATAAACTGAAATCTAAACACTGTCAACATTTCTCAACCTCAAAAAAACCGTGACAATTACACATACTGGCTTTTCACATCTGATTTCTGACTATCTTTTACATTATTTGGTAAACAGTGAGGGTTTTACTTTAGTTTCTCCATATCGGTATCAACAGGGTGAGTTGGCAGCTTTGGAAGCCTGGCAGAGACACTGGCCAGGGGTCCGTTCCAGGAAGCAGGTTCAACAAACTCTGAGTCTAACCCTGAACTCTGAGTTGATTAACTCCGAGATAGGAAACTCTGAGTTTTCGGTTCCAGAACGGCTGATCTGAGTTAGTTCAATCAACTCTCGGTATGTTAACCCTGAGTTAAGCGCGTGCATGACGATAATAAAAAGCCATCATCAATGGAGGTCCGATACTACGAATTCACCATGGCAACCGGCAAGCAGAAAAGGTCGTCGTACGTCACCCCACTGGAGTTGGAAGTGCTACTACGTGCTTTTGGGGAGTATGAACACATTTTCAAAAAGAAGAGCAACACAGCTGCAGCGGCAAAGGAGAGGGAATTGGCGTGGGAGAGAATCGCTGCCCGAGTCAATGCGTACGTTTGAATGACAATGTGTTGTCAATAATGTCTGTGGTTTGATGTCAATAATAATGTGTAGTGGAGGTGTAGGACAGTGTAGGACAGTGTAGGACAGTGTAGGGCCTCCTCCTATTCTGGTCCAGTGCATCCTCTCTCTGTCTCTCTCTGGTTTCATTGGTGAGGAGGAGGCTCTCTGTCCTGCACATCACTGACTCTTCAACTTTAGGTTTTTCTCTCTTCAGTTAGATTCTGTAATATCAGTAACCCATGTCTGTAGTTGTCTTTCTGAGAAGGACACAAATCCTCATGCAACAATTCATTTTCATCCACAACACTGAATAGATGACGCTGGGTATAGAGAACATTATCATTTTCCTCTGTTGACTCTTCACCCTGTAAATGTAAAGAGGATGGCAGAAGATAAAAAGCAACAGGAAGAAAGAAATAGCAAAAGGTGCAAAAAGCGATTTTTCTTGCCACTAGAAGGGGCTACTGAGGATACTCCTGGGGCACCAGGAGTTGAACCTGGGACCTCTTGATCTGCTGTCAAATGCTCTACCACTGAGCTATACCCCCTCTTTTTGGATGCATTCTGGGTAAATGCATGAAAGGTAAATGCAGAGCAAGAACACAAACAGAGCAAACCTCGGTGTCCAATTCAGAGGCAGTTTTGAAACATTCAGCATCTTCTTTTTCAAAATAAAGGTCACTGGCAGGTTCATCATTTGATGGCTATAGAGGTGTGATGATTCCCAGGGGGCACCAGGAGTTGAACCTGGGACCTCTTGATCTGCAGTCAAATGCTCTACCACTGAGCTATGCCCCCTCATTTCCAGCAGTAGAGCCATATAAAACAAAAACAAAAAACAGTATGAATGAAATGTGATTTATGTTCATCTTTTGAAATACAGAGTTTTATCCAACTACAGTGATGAGCGTCTTTATTGCCTTTTGAGGAAGGTAGATGTTGGTGCATGAATCCTGTTTGGGGATGGGTATTCTCTGTCTGTATGTTTCAATTTTTCAGGCTTAATATTTAAAGCATGCCTGCAAGTTGCTTTAAAGAAACCGCAATCAAGATATCCTACTGTCCCTGAACACAATCCCTACTGTATCCCTATACTATTCTCATTGGTGTGTCTGTGGTACTCACGTCCACTTCTACTAAATACATCTGAATAAAAGCTCAAATAAAAGTGAATATATACTACTGCTAAAACACACAACTGACAACAGTGAATTAGTTTTTGAGCGACTGGCTTTATTTGTGCTCATTCAGTAATTTAGTGAAAGACAGAGAAAGACCCTGGACAGGTCGCCAATCCATCACAAGGCCATCGACTGTTAATCACTTTCAGGGCAATTTAGAGTCTCCAATCCACCTGACCTGCATGTCTTTGGACTGTGGGAGGAAACCGGAGGACCCGGAGGAAACCCACGCCAACACGGGGAGAACATGCAGACTCCACACAGAGAGGAACTGTGTCCTTCTTGCTGTGAGGCCACAGTGCTAACCACTGGGCCACCGTGTCGCCCAGAGGGAGACCTATGAAGGTTTCTGCTAGCCAAACACCTGAGAACTTGATGGTGAAAATATTCACCCACCCGTTAATCTGAAGTCAGAGAAGCAGCTGCACACTTGAAATATATTTGCTCAGATTTAATCACATGGGCATCAAATTCTCTGCAACAATTTTACGTGCAGATTGAACATTTGTGATGCCCAAGACACCATCTGAGAAGTTGCAGTGGCAGATTCAATTTGTTCTGCCAAGTGCAAGTTTCAAGTGCGGCTGCTACCACATTCATTCAGATGTTCACTTGTACATCTGTAAATGTTTTCTGTCTTCGATCACGGGTGGGTGGATATTTTCTGAGAGTCGTTCTCAGGTGTTTGGCGAGAAAACCTCCATAGAGAACTTCACTCCACATCTTCGGCTTTGGTCGCACAGCAGCAGAATGTCCTCATCCACCTTTTGCTTCTTCTAGGGCTTGCTGACCTCTAAAAATCGAAAGAGGACAATAAAGCGACCTTGTTGGAATTAACTACAGTGTGGAAGGACTTGACAATTCAGACACAAGTGGAGGTGAATGTCCTACCAGATGTGGAGTGGACCAGGTCATTGTTCAAGGGACGACCTGCAGGGCTGCTCAGGGGAACTGAAGGGGTGGCCACAGTGGCAGAGTCCACAGTGGGGCTTGCTGTTGGAGCTCCAACCTGTGAGGAGACCATTAGTACTATGAACAAGAATCACATTAATTCCTGGTTGAGTCAATTTGTCATTTTTCATTCAGAGATTCCTACCTCTGTGGTGTCCAGTGATGGAGTCCCCTCAGTTATCACAGCCAGGTGTTTTTATCTCCAGAACTGCCTGGGGGCTAAAAACACACACACACACACACACACACACACACACACACACACACACACACACACACACACACACACACACACACACACACACACACACTATTTTAAGTTCAAGTTTCTAAGAGTAGTATTTGTATCTCCATTGTTTTTGATGGCAGGGACCAATATGTGCTCAAAGTGAACAAGTCTGTCCTGATATTGGTGATCAAAAACTGCACTTCTAGCGTACTAATGCCTTTTGTCATGCAATGAAATGAAATCTTGCAAATTTCACATATGGATGCACATGGTCCCTGAACTGCTCACATTATGGCCTAACTGGACCATTTCCCTCCTCTTCCACCCTCATCTGAGGGGGGAGTGGAGCTCCGGAGGAAATAATCTTACCTAATTTGGGGGCAGTTCCTGTCCTGTTCAGGTTCCCCATCACTCAGATTGGGGGCCATGTCTGAGTTAGGGTGAACCAAGATGGCACCTGGCTGTGCTTCAGTGGAAGTTCCCCTAGCACTGGTGAATGAGGACACATGCAGTTAACATATACTGATACCTCAGATTTGTTGTAGGTGAGTGAATGAATAGGTGAATATTTTCTGAGCGTAGTTCTCAGGTGTTTTGCTAGAAAAAACCTACATAGAGACCACAGGTCTCACTCCCCAGGTGAGACCTTGGCCGAACCGCAGCAGCAAAATGCCCTCCTCAACCAGGAGAAGAAGCGTCTGACTCCCTTCTTCTTCTTCTTCTTCGGCTTGCTGACCTCTAAAAATCGAAAGAGGACAGTCAATGCCTCAAGTGACCTTGATGGAATCAACTACAATGTGGAAGGACTTGACAATTCAGACACAAGTGGAGGTGTCTTACCAGATGTGGTGTGAGCAGCGTTTGTGTCAACCAGGTTGTTGTTTTCTATGACAGCCTGGTTCACAACAATGGCGGGGTCAGCAACAGGGCTGCTCAGGGGAACTGAAGGGGTGGCCACAACAGCAGAGTCCACAGAGGGGCTGCTCAGGGGAACCGAAGGGGTGGCCACAACAGCAGAGTCCACAGGGGGGCTTGCTGCTGGAGCTCCAACCTGTGAGGAAACGATTAGTACTATTAACAATAATCACATTCATTCCTGGTTGAGTGAATTTTCAACTGTACATTATTGCTAATATATAATTGACACTGAGCAAGCAGTGATTCCTACCTCTGAGGTGTCTGGCATTGGCTGAACCAAGATGACACCTGGAGTGGAAGTTCCCCTAGCGCTGCTGAATGAGGACACATGCAGTTAACATATACTGCTAGCTCAAATTTGTTGTACAGGTACATTCAGGTACCTTCCAAAAGGACAAACTCACAGTTATGCTCATAGCCAGGAAGCAAGACTTCCCACTGGACAAGCATGCCAATCAATCAATCAGTTGATCAATTGATGAATCATTCACCTACAGTGCCTACCCTTGTCTGATAACTGATGTGCAAAGCAGCAATATAAGGACTCACGCCACACATCCAAACACACACGCTTACTGAGAGCTGTGGTGGGAGCTGCTGGCGAGGTCACTCATTGCGATGAATGGATGTTCGAGGATTTCACTTGGTGTGATCCTCTCACTGGCATCCATCTGGAGCATTCGTTTCAGGAGGTCAACAAACTGCCTCCTATCAGCGACCTCAGCCCTGTCCTCTTCCTTCAGGTTGAACTAAATTACCAAATGATGAGAAAAGTCCAACAGGAAATCAGTGGAATCATCTTCCTGACTCACAAAAAGGTTGATGGAAGTCATGAATTCAACCAATTCCATGTCTTCAGCAGCTACCACCTACTGGACTACCTACCTCTGTCAGCTCATCCAGAGATCTGAATGAGTACATCCTGTTAGAGAAGCTGCCATACCATCGTATCTAAAAGAAGGTAACGTGTATTTGAAACGTCTTATCACTTTAGATGAATTACTCATTGATACTGACAATAAATATTCTCAAGAAAATGTTCAAGAGAAGATTATATTTGGTCAATAAAGCAGTGTTGTGGTACCATGAGCCTCCAGCCTCTAGCCCTCCTGAAGATGAAGAACTCCTTTGTTCTACGCCCAGCATTCAGGAGGTGGTCCGCTGGCTGACCCAGGAGGTCGATGATGAATCGCATCTGGAGGCAAAACACAGGATCACATCAGTCTAGACTATCAGGACTCCATATGGTTTTATTACTTGTCTGCTGTGATCATCATCTGCTGGTCTTAGAGTAGCTACTGCTATCAATAATTAAGGGTTAGTGTAGAAAGGGAGCAGAGTCCAGCTATAGTAAGGTACTGACCACATCATATTCACTCTCCCCAGGGAAGAGTAGTCTAGAGGTGAACAACTCCGACATCACGCAGCCCAGCGACCACATGTCCACGGCCTCAGAAAATGGGAGCCCCAAAAGGATTTCTGGAGACCTGAGTGTGGAAGAACAGCAGCACACCAAATCAGAAACATTGTTGTGCTTTGAGGAATAATAATACAACATGGGGAAACATGGTAGAAATGAAACAAAGAGGCATCAGTAGGAGAATGTCACAACAGCTGAGACTTATGTAGCCCTGAATTCAACATTTGTCCTCAGGAAACACACACCCTGCTAAGTATTTACAGTAGAAGTGAGAAACTGAAAACCCTCTCCAGTAGATCTCACCTGTATTGAAGGGGCTGAAGTGAAGAGCCTTGCTCGGCTTCAGTTCTCAGAAGGGCCAAGCCAAAGTCTATCAGCTTCACCTTCAAGGGCTCTCTCAGACGATCCACCAGCATGATGTTGTCCATCTTCAGATCTGCGTGGATCACTCCGCTGCTCTTCAGGGCCTTGAATGCTGTGGCCATCTGCAGGGACAAAGTCAGTCATAGAATATAGAGCATGAACCACAGTGGAACATATCTGAAGCTTTGAATTTACTTCCTGTCTGATGGCGTCTGTACCTGTCGGATGATGGACCTTATGACGTTTAGTGGCAGAGGGTTGAACTCCCTCTGCTTCAAGTAGTCAAATAAGGAGATGTCCAACATCTCGAACACCAGAAAAGTTAGACCGTCCGATTCGAAGTTCTCATAGAACTTCAGAATGTTGGTCTCATCCGCATCCAGACATCTGAGATGGTTCAACATGGATAACTAGGGATACATGACAAGTTTGACATGGTGATGTTATCAACAGGTAGTTTACGTGATACACAGACTAAATCTGACCAACAGAGCAGATGTAACACAATCTTTTGCATGACAGTAAAATCACCCACCTCTTTTTTGGCCTGATGGTTAGATTGTATACCTTTTGGTATCTTTATGGCCAGAATCTCCCCGGTGTCCAGTTTCTTACATTTGGCTACATTACTAAAGGCCCCCTCTCCAAGGATTTCCAGCATCTTATAGTTACTGGACTTCCTGGGTGGACAGAGCCAGGGGAGACAGCATGCCATGTTTGCTATGGAGGAAAACTGAAAGGAAAATGGAGACATGGAGAGAATAGAGAGAACATAGTTCCTTCAATCCCTTTAAATATCCAATTAACACAACAGTTAACCTCTCAATGTTAACTTGTCATTCAACATTGAGCGTATTCCTATCTGGTGTCAATGTTTAACATCAAGTTGGTAAATGTATTCTGCACTTTTACTGCTACACATATTAACTTAGATACTTTCCCAATATTAACCGTGCAGAGTAGAAATGGCTGAAACACTAGAGACGATGTAACACTCTACATGAAGGTCATGTTAGTGTGAACACAGTACATTACAGAAGACGGCTACTTTTAATTGAGTCAAATCATTTTTCTGACCTTTCCTCAAGTTGGAGTTTGAAGAGAGAATATACTTGTCTAGAAACCTGCTCAAGTCAAATCAAAGTGGTACCTGACTAAACAGATATTTCACTCCTCTTTCCACCTCTGGTTGGAAGTTCCAGCATCACTGGACCTCAAACACTTAAACATTAAAGAGGAAAACCACTGACTTACCTAAATCACGTCAATCTTCGTCCAGTCACAGTAGTGCAATGACCAAAATCCACATCTAGCACGCATTATGATGCTCAACACGAGTTCCAGGACCTGATGATGTCATAATCCATGATGCACTGTTGTTTTGATTTGACAATCCAACAAGACAGCATCCTCACACCAAGATCACATTAAGTCCAATAATAATGGAGTGATCTATGTACTCTCTGATAAATTAAGAAAAATAACGTTTAATAATAACTTTAATAGAATTGAGGAAAAAAAAGCACAAAGTGGGTGGGGTGTGGTGGTGGGTGACATTCTCTTGCCACTATACCAAATGGATGGGATGATAGATGTGCTGCAAAACATCATTAATGAGTGTTCAACCAAATGAAATGTGAATGTGTCTTTATTTGACTGCTCGGGGTGGTGGTAGCTTAATCCGTGAAGTGTAAACGGCATATTATATCTCCGACACCTCTTCCATCCTGGACATAGAACATCTAATTGGGGTCTCAAAATCCTCTCCCGACGTAAGGCTATGCGAATTACTTCGGCTTGAATATCGATTGGGTTACCGAGGAAAGGACACGCCATGTCCGACAGCTGCTTCAGGTTCAGCAGAGGGAGGAGACAGCGAGAAACTCAGGGTTTGTTCAAGAAAACCTGCCAGCGAGCAGGTTAGGTTCACAGTGTCAGTTACCATGGTACCCGACTCAGAGTTTGAGTTACCTCTCTTTCTGGAACGGAAAACCCAGTTTCCCTCATCTCAGGGTTAACAAACTGAGTTTTCACTAAACCCGCTTTCTGGAACAGACCCCAGTTGGTTTAATGGTGTTGTCCATCTGTGGTGTAGTCAGACTGTCTCTGGTGACCACTTAGAATTACACACACCCAAGCACATCAAAACCTCTACTGTGTGCTCCTGTCTGGCTTAAGTTCTGTCAACAACAGTGTCTCCCTCCCCAAAACTTTCACCTTTGGCTCATTTGTCTTAGTCATCCGTCCATTTTTCCAATTTCCTCACCTTTTGTGCCATTTCATGCCATTTCAAAAAGCAATAGAACCCATGCTGTTAACTTTCTCTGCTAAAGCACACCAGTGTCCAGAGCACTTCAGGGTGGTTCAAAAGCCTTTGATTCTAGGGGTCACCGTGTTTACATCCAGCAAGGAACATTGTCTATTTCCACATGAAATAATCACAAATTAAATTACATAGATTTGGCAAAAACGTTGATATATTCCAAAAAGTATATAACCGATAAAATGTTCAGGTAACCTTCAGACTGCAAGATTGACAAGGAAGGACAAAGAACAACAAATGTACTCACAAAAGCTTTGTTTTTTAATAAACTCCATAAAAATAAACGACAGGTAATGATAAATCAACAAAACAATAAAGGAATGGATATTCCTGCCGCAAGGCCTCAATGAAGAACACAATTGTAGTAAATTCAGAATCTGTGGATTAAGTACAATTTAAGTCAATACATTTGGACTCAAACAAACTAGAATTCAAATTTACAGTAGAAGAAAAATTCAAGGAAACTCAATGACTATCCTAGAACTTTATCAATTTAAACTCCATCTTCAGTTCAAATTCTTCTCATAGTCGGGACATCAAATTTCAAACAATTCATATTTGTTGAATTCAAATAAAGTAAAAACTTCACTTCTGAAATCGGCTCCAATCCCAAAGAATCAGTGACAACATAAAAACTTCACAGGAAAAGTCATCTTCATTATGAGGTGTCCATTTGAGGTGTTTCTGAAATGTAAGGAGAGAGAGATCCTAGTCTATAATTCAACTTGGTGAAATACAATCATTCAGCTCACATGCTACACTCAGTGTGCATTGACACAGTTGGTGTTTACAGAACCTTCCTACTCACAGGCCAACAACATCCTCTACTGACCAGCAGGTTGTCTAATAAAATGATCTATGGAGTGCTGGGTCTACTGCTAGCACAATGTTGTGCAGTGCACTGGCATGTTTTCATGCTTCTCTCCTGCAATGTACAACAGCTAACCAATCAGCGCTCTGCAGAGGAGTGCTAATAAGCAGGTCAAAAATCTCTCATCTTCACTGACAGGAGTAGATTAGAGTGGGTGGTCCTGGAGAAGTGCTTGTTTCAGCGCTTACATGTGACGTGGCACTCTGATCTGTACATGCAGGGATAGTTTTTGCTCTTGTGAATGCAGCCTAAAAATAAAAGGTTGACCTGCCTGATGCAAAGTAAGGGAGTAGTTCTGCCACGATCAGAGACAAAGAGGATGAACAGCAAACTCACGTGTTTCATTGAAGAGGAAGGAGTCCTGGTACTCCTTCATGTACTGAGAGGATCTGGACTCATCCAGGAACAGAGAGTAAACCCTTTTAATGTCCTCCACCTGCACCTCTGTCCCCTGAGGAGAGCAAAACACAGACGTCTCAGGCAACCCTTAATAAACTACTGTTAGGACACACCAATCCCATATAGTACTAGATAGATCTGTGTCATATATGAAACTCTCAAATACAAGTTGAGACTGAGGATCCAGAGGCTTACCCTGCGTTTGCGACACACCAAGCCAGCGGTACTGATTAGCTGGATGGCGTAGCGCAGCGACGTCTCGAGGCCGATGCGGGTCAGAACCGTATGAGCCTCCTCGCTCAGCTCCACATCCTCCTCTTCACACCTGAAGTAAAATCAGACATGTATAATTCAGTTTTAAATGCCTGATTTTGTATACTGGGAAGAAGGAAACAAAGTTTGCTAGTGAGCTCAACGTGGAATCTCACCGGATCTTGAGGATCTGCCTCGTCTCTTTCTCGGTGTAGGGGGAGGTGGCGATGATGAGCAGGCGGTCCAGCAGGTCAATGGGGATGCCGTGGGGGCTCTGGTATTTTGTGCCGCGGATACTGAGAGAGAGAGAGAGAGAGAGAGAGAGAGAGACATGAATGAACATTCTGCCAAAGTTACAAATTACCTTGTGTTCACACTGTGAGCAACATGATCAACAAGTCACCGGTGGTCTGTTAATTTCCTGTAGAGCTGAGCAACCAGAAAAACGTGGCTTGTCAGTTGAGAAAAGTTGGCTACTGCTGAACTTGGTCACTGGCCATCAACAGTCCATCAGATTTCCACTTCCTTAGTTGATTACAGCCATTCAAAGCTTCCCAGTTCTCTACAACTTTTATTTGAAACTAAAGGGATATAACATCCAAGCTTCTCCAAGCATTGTTTGCATCCACTTTTTATTTTCAATTAATGCTACCTAATTAGCTAGTTTGCCATGTTAACTCAACAAAATGATGTAATGTTAAGAAAGGAAATACCCAAAGCAGCAAAAAATACATGTTTGCCTGCTCACTTTGCAGCTGCATGAGAACACATAGATGCAATCGGAGCCTCTCGCCCACAAATGGGAGAGATTTGGAGAGAGAGAACGCATGGGAGACACCTCATAGGGTCAGATGAGAGGAAAAGGGAGAAGTGGACAGCAAATAGTACCGAGTGATGCCTCTGTTGGTGGCCATGATGAGAACTGGGGACAAGTCACTCTCCAGCGCACGGTTCAGGAATGAGAAGCACTCCATGTCCAACATATGGACCTCATCGATAAATAACACCTGGAACCAAATCAAAAAAATAATAAATAAATCAATCAGTCAAGGACACACACACACACACACACACACGCACACACGCACACACACGCACACACGCACACACAAACATACCCCTGGAATGATCTCGGCCTTGCCCTCTTCCCTCCACTCGGACACTTTAGCATTGATCTGCTCGCGGACTTCAGACTTGATCTCTCCAGTGTCTCCAGAGAAGAGTGCCAGGAAGCCCTGTGTGCGGCTGTTGATAACGTCAATCTCATGGAGCGACACTGTATGGACCACCTCCTTCCTCTTCTGCAGCTCCCCCTCTGGACACTGGACAAACTGCGTCTAGAGTGACAAAAATACAAAAACAAACAAAGTGGTATGGTTATAAGGAGGGGGTCTAAGAGAAGGCCAAGTGGTAAATATGATTTTAACTATCATTTTCTTGTTTGATTTAGAAAATCGAACATTACTGGTCTGTACAAACAGTGGATCAATTTGAAAACGGAAATATTTCAACAGTCAATGAATAGAAACTGGCTTTTCTAGGGATAAAATCTGCTACTGTTTCTGAGTGCGAGTTAATGACTACTGCTTAGATAGCAGCAATAAACTTTCACAGTGCATTTCACAGTTGTGGGGTACCTGAGCTCCCATGGCATCATAGTCTCTGGCTCTGGTGAAGGAACGGCCCAGCTTGCTGATCTTTCCGGTGGCTTTGTCAATAGTAATGACATCTCTGGGGATACAGAAAGACAGGGTAGACCAGGTTAGTTGACCAGGTTAAATGACATAAAGCAATAACATACAGAGAGATGATAAGACTGTGGAAAGTGAAGATCAATGCATCATCAAGAGATTAACTCACCCTGCCTGAACCTTCTCTTTACTGAGACTCTCAATCATCTTGTTGCCCAAGTCATAGATTGTCTCCATTTCAGTGGTCTTCAGAGTCAGCTTGCCCACCTTGGCACCCTGATGCACAAAGTTAAACGCTGCTATAAAAACGACTGGTCAGGAATGACACTAGAGAGTGGCCTGTTCTGCCAAAATATTGCAGTCTGGGAAATTTTTACTTATATATGAAATGCTAGAATTGTTTGCCTGTAGGGCAATTTTGCTTAAATGAGGCAAAGGGAGTGAATGTTATTTAAAAACGTTTTCTGTAATTTGAACTTGAAGCCTATATGTTTATACACTGCATCAATTTCCTTTTCACTGTGATAGAAAAGGGGTAGTATAGAACAGACACAAAAATCCCAAATTTAAAAAGTTCCAAACTAGGTATAAAGAATTGTGGGAGTAAATCATGAGCTCAATCGCAGACTAAGACAGAGTATAAACAACTCACCGTTCCAGTGGCTGGCCTATCAATCTGGATCTCCACCACCTCTCCTTCAATAATCTCTGTCTCCTCCCTGCAAAAACACTCTGTCTAGCAATTCATTTCGCACAATAAGAATTATAAAACACAATTAGTCTCTGTTTGCTCACTCACTTGATCCTCACTCCAATGGCTTTTCTAAAAGCTTGGCTGAGTGCCTCGGTCTTGCTCATCTCCAGGGAAAAGATTTCACTACCAGCCATTGCTGTGAAGGGCGTATCAGTGCCAAGAGACTGGGCAATACCTGCGTAAGCAACAAATAACTCATACTCAGCTGGCGAATCTGGTAATAGGAACTATTTTTCTATAGAAAATATGATTTAAACCAATAAGATCAATGTCAGACAACATCATAACAACATTTCCAGGGGGGCAAGATCAAATTTGATCATTTTCTGGAAAGCTCCAGATGTTGGCCTTACCCATAGCGATGGCAGTCTTTCCTGTGCCAGGTTGGCCAGCAATCAGAACAGCCCTGCCAGCGATGTGCCCATCTTTGATCATCTCCAGGATGACACCCGCGGCCCGACGGGAGGCCAGCTGGCCAACCATACCTTGGGACACCTGCAGTGGAGTAGGAGTAGGTATTCTTGAACCCCATTCATGACATACTAATGCACATCTGTACCTCTAGCATGTTAAGTAGCTCAGCACAAGGGAGAGACGTGTGGCCAACTGTATGTGTCACACTGCACCATGCTTTTAAAATCAGCAAAAATTCTGCTTTAAGAGGATAATTTTATACTGGGCCAGTCTGATAATTCCTAGCCATGGACTGCCAAGCAAGCAAACAAGCCTTTTTTTAGGCAACGTGGCTCACTGAGCAGGAGTTATCTCCTTTTTCTATGATGTGAACAGCTTATGTGCACAAGTGCATCCCCCTGGACAGGACATCAGTTCAACGCCAGGGGGAAATGCATACATGCATTACAACCATCCCATTTTCACAGCTACGGACCACTAGACCCATAAATTACTGAAATGAAAAAAGACTTTACGCTACCTGCCTTGGCTCCAAAGCATCATCCAAACCAAGGCCACGAATGTGAGAATGTGCACCTAAACACAAAATCAAGCACAGGCATGTGAACTCACACTTGCACTTATGTTAGGGCTGACGTGGTTCTTTCAATTCGCCAATTGGTGTAGGCTGATAAGAGTTTCAATAGCGTGTAACCATGGCAACAACAAAACTGCTATAAATCTGGATCCTTACCTATCCTCTCGATCCGTGTGATGTCACGAACCTCCGGAACCTTTGTTGTCGCCATCTGTATTATATTAGAAGTAGACAGGAGATATATCGGTGTTAATTTGGTGTGTTTGGTCCTTGGACTAATAACTCCCAAGTTTGATTGTTGATGCTAGGTTAGCTAGCCAACGTTCAATTAATTTAACTACACTGGAGTCGGTGCTAGTCAGTCGGTTGTCATAGTGACAGTTGTAACGTTACGCGTGCCACAACAGCGGCAAAGGGACACGCGATGAGAAGCTACGTATTAGTTTAGCATTAGCCAAATTATTATAGTTAACTTGTAATATTTGTCTATTAGACTAAACTACGAACTGGACACAAGACTGAATAATAACCTTGAGTGAAACGGCTTTCGGTAGTTACAAGTCTTGCATGCCTTCTCGTTAATGCTAAAGCAGCCAGATGTAACGCTAACGCTAGCCAATGTTATGTTAGCAAGCTAGCTCCATTCATAGGTTTTCTGTCTTGCTCATCTGTAACTAGCGTTAGACGCCTCCGAGGAGCTGTTACATACAGCGACTGGAGTTTTTTTAAACACCGTATGCTACGGTATCGAGCCTAAAGTCTAAAATATGTATTACATTTCCCGCATGGATCAATTCTCACCTGCGCAGTCATACTTGCGAGAATGCGGCGCTTCTTTCAGTCTGTGCGCAGGGTAAATGTGTCCGAAGAGAAACAGCTCCTCCTTTTTCTGTGTGAGATTTGAGGCCGGCTCCCCCCATAGCAAATGGACAGTAGCGATCAGAACAATGAAATCGATAGATAGATAGATAGATAGATAGATAGATAGATAGATAGATAGATAGATAGATAGATCACAAAAAATCATTCATCTTCAATAACAAAATGTCAATCGCCCATATCATATCAGATAGCTGAATGACCCTTTAACATGTGACCGAGGCCTGCACACCATACAGTATACAGTATCTGGTATGAGGCTTGAACATGTCAGGTGTACAGTTATTTTGTGCCCTGCTAAACCAAACTTGCCAAAGTGACTGAGGATAGGCAGGGTGGATTAGTTCAGGGAGGCCCAAGGGCGTGACCAGTGTTTGCAAGGTAAGCCATAGGTAAACTGGACCAATACTGTAACCTGAACAAGGAGCAGAGAACATGTTTTGTATCATTTCCTCATGTACTTCCTTCATCTTTTGACTAATTTCTCACCTCTCTCATCCTACAGCGTTCCTCCCCAGTGCGGGGTGCACAGAGCCTTGGCTGCTGCAAGCACTGCACACATTCCTCCACTAGGGGTAGCTGTTTTCTGTAATCAGTGGGTGGAGGAGCCAAGCTCATCTAACGCCAACTTTATAGATTTAAGAATTTCTGTGCAAAACTGTCACAATGGCAGTTTTCTGTGTGGAAAAAAAGAAATAATGATCAATGAAATTGGATGTATCCTTATCAAACATATGTTGATGACACAGTGTATGTAGCATGTTTGTCAGATGCAGCACAACTTTAACAAATATGATGATATAATATAATCACACCTGTGTCCATGGCCACATCATCTCTGGCCAGTTTGAAGACAGCCACCCAAACAGCTAACACCATCAAGTCCCTGGAGATAATGGGTTACAAGTTACATGTACCGGTGGACTGAGATCTATTAGCATCTCTCTTTCTCATCCATGTGGATAATATTTTTTATAATGTCACAACAACACCCCTACCTTCTAGGAAACTTCAGGAACCTCAATTTAAGTAGGGACATCCTCACCCAGGTGTCCTAATCCCTTGTGGAAAGCGTAATAACGTTCAATCTGGTCACCAGGTTCAGTAACAATGTCAAAAATCAATCCAATAATAATTTCAGAGCATATGTTAGCCAAGGAAACAAAATCACTAGACAACAGCAAACCTCACTCTGACTGTTACCTGAAGGCTGTGATAAGATCCTGTATGGTTTTTCATATCCTCATATCCGCTCTGCTCTGCCTTCAAAATGCTCCCTTAAGGCTCCAGGCTTTGGATTCCACAAACTGAGAACTCCTGTTTTGTAAAAAAAAAAATCTTTCACTGCAGTCACGTAGCCTACTGCAACACCAGCAAGAGGACGTTGGAAGTTACAGAGAATTAGTACTGCAATGAAACTCATTTTTTTCTTACTGACCCACTGACTTAAATAATTGATTATTACTACTGGGGATTATTTTGTTTGAGATTTACACAATGTACTCTCTTCTATCAAGTGAAAGAAAAATGTATGTGACGATACAATCTTCAAATTAAAAAAAATCATTCATCCCCTTGTTTCATGTGAGCTGAATTGCATCACAATTAAATGTTCAACATTTTGGATCTCACGTTACACAGACTTTATATTTACATTCTAGTTTATTTTCCATTCAAAACTGTTCTAATTCTCCCATTTTGCCAACAAAGCTGCAACTAGGTCCTTTAGTACATCTCAATAGAATTTCAGTGCCTAGAATGGACTCTAATATGGACTCTAATGTACAGCATAGCATAATGCAAAATGTGTGGTTTACTTTGGAATAGCATTGGAGTCCATTTCTATTTTTATTGTGGAAGTCAATCAGGAAAATGCACCGTAGAGATGCTACTGAAAGGGTAACATATGTTTTGCACATGGAGTGTGAGTGATACTTTTTCCTTCTCCTTCTTCTTCTTCTGAATAAATGGATGGATGAATGAATGAAAAAATCTGAAGGGTAATTACACCATAGTGGAGAAACTATGTGATGGAGATGGAGAAGAGCGAGGAAGGGAGTGACACTGCAACAATGACTTCACAGTTTAAACTTGTTATAAAATGTTTATTGATAAACATAAGTGTGAATATCATGATGGGCTATATAGATGATCATATAAAATACTTCAATAATCAAAAACAACATTCTTTTGGTGATTTAAATAGACTTATTTACAACAGATTTCATGATTGATTTGACAGATTGCAAAACAACGACAAATATCAAAAACATTTCCCATGTACACCAGATATTCTAGTCTATAAAATGACATATCCCATGTTGTAAAAATACTTTGTTGCTATATTTGTTGCTAAATTGATCATTGGAGGATTGTTATCACAGCTGGTTGATGGTGACGGCTGAATCATACCAAACCCAGAAGCCTACGTAGACAGCCTCACTGAAGGAGGCCTTGAAGCGGTGGATGAGAGACATGGTGTCCCCTACGGTGTAGAAGGACAGGGTGCCTTCAGTGTGGTCGAGGAACACCCCGATGCGGGAGGAGTAGGGCGCATTGATCTCCAGCTGGTCCTTGCTGTGGCGGGCCGAGTAGTTGGAGTCAGAGCAGAAGAGGCTCCAAGACTTGCGGTTGTAGCCGATGCGGCAGCCGTCGCCATAACCCGTTCTCTTGATGCCCTTGTAGGTGACTCCGATGGCGGCCCCCTCCCCGCTCCACTCTACCTCGAAATAGAAGGCACCTCCGGAGAGGGGCTCCTTACATAGGACCTGGGGTAAGGAGTCGAACCTGGACGAGTTGTCGCTGTAGTGCTGGGGCTCCTTCTTGAGGGCAGCTTTCCTGTTCCCCCGAGACAAGTAGAGCTGTCTGTAGGCTGTGTTTGTGTCCATAGTGAGCTGACAAGCATCTAGGAGGAGGTAGAAGACGTATGGAGCAATGAGTTTGGTCTTCAGATTGTGCAACAGGCAGCATGTATTGAATGTAAATGACAATCTTTTTTCAATAAACCCCAAAAATAGCAAACTTTCTATTCCACCGCATCTCAAGCACCCTTCCACCTTTGCACCCCCACCTGCAAGGTCCCAGTGGTTAGCTGAATTACTATTAGAGCTGTTAGTTCTGTTAGATATTTAACTCATGCTATGATGGTATTCATAGGGGAAAGTGTGAGACCCTCTGGCTGTACACTCAGCAATCAGAATCATCCCAGGGGTTAGTGGTCACCTGCCTGCTGCTGTGTACCTCCACCTCAGCAGGTCACAGCTGGTGGGACACCCGGTGGCCTCGGCTAGTTCTGGCCGGCTTATAATCTGGAATGCCAGAGGTATCAACACTGTTTGCGACTTCAACCACAAACAGAAGTCCATCTAACACAGTGCATCTTAAATTATGAGCTAGGACCCACAATGGGGTGGCCGGACTGTTTCTGGTCACGCACCGCATGATTCAAGATTGCTGGCATGCTTTAAAGCCCCGCCTCCAGCGACCTCAAAAACAATGTCAAATTCTTCAATAGGCCTTGCAAGCATATTTCCAGATTCCCTGAGTCACCTGCTGCACACACAAAACCTCATTTTGATTGGGATTGTGACTGGTTGAGCAATCAGACATCACTTTCTGAGATTAATTGATTTCTGAGAAGCCTAGAGGTTTGAAAGAGGTGATGAGGCCACTGGAGGGTGTCTTAAAAGTATAGTTTTCAAATAAAAACACTGTTTTATCAATGGATGGCTACTCAAATTGAAGTAAAAGTACATGTCTATGAAACTACTCAGGTAAAAGAGTAGTAATGTCATTTTGTACATGTCCCAACATTTTGTTGTGGCTGTTGTCGACCATCTAAATCTGATGGGTCATTATCAACAAAGCTAGGTTTTGCTTATGTTAACGGTGATGCCAGAATGATTGTGTTTGACCACAAATACCCTGGCCATTGACATTCTACTGCATATACTTTACTCATGTAACAGTAAAATTACAAGACAGTGAAAGTACCAACTAGATTATTTGTAATCAGTCAATACTCGGGGTGAGGTAGCTCACACTTTATAGTCAAATATAGTGAGAAATCGTAACTGAAATCTGATTCTGTGGTCAACCACGGGGTCTGGCAAAGAACCGCATCAGCATCTGATTTGTCTCATCCATTCACGTATTAAAGGGAGAGTACTACAGCGGGCTGTTAGACTGCAGAAACTGCAGAGAAACCGAAACTCACAATTCAGGAACTCGTCCCTGTGCTGAGGTTGCTGGGTTGGCACAGACTTGTACACGGCAACTTCATTACCTGTGAGAAGAAATACGAACAGCATGTCAGAACATGGTATTTTAGTTTTCATGCCTTGAGATGAAAGATCTGTTTACTGATATTTTCAGAGAACAGAGATAATTGTATTAAATTGATTACTACTTTGTGGATCCTAGAGTAAATGTGTCTATATCATTGGAAAATCACCCTGGGTACAGTGTCTATCACAGTATCACAGTATTTTCATTATCAACGGAGTAGCTCTTGAACATAGCGCTTGAGTTACGTGAGACACTTGCTCACGTGCACAAACACTGATTGAACTTTCCAAGATCATTGGAATAACTCAATAAAACTCAACGTTTCTATTCTGGAGTTTAGCCTGAAGCGTGTTCATGGGAACTCTCAGTTTGCAGTTTGACATCCTAAGAATTATCAGTCAAAGTAAACATCTAATCATGTGGCTACTGAGTGACCTCGAACTACCCTCTCATTTATCACAGAGCTCAGGCCTCGCCCAAATCAAACAGAAGCACACAAGGAGATTGTAAACCCATTTGAATTTCCCTGGTCAAATTAACCTCAGCTTTCACTTGGGGTCCAGATAATCGCTAAGCGGCTGTGCTGGCTTTGTTTAGTGACTAGTAGTTGATCTTCTCACGTTGTACCATTCTGGTTTCACATATGTTTTCCAAATTAAATCAGCAGGAGGTGAGATATTTTCTAGGTTGGCTGGCTCACCTTTGATTGTCTTTCTCTTTTTGGCCTCATCCAGCTGACAGAAAGGCATTTTGTTGACTGCAGAAAAAAAAAAAAATTTTAGTTGAGTTAACAGGGTAACAAATGCTTGTGAAAATGATATTATTCAGTGTTTTTTTTTAAGTCCTTGATCCTGTCGTCTCACTCACCTGTCTTGGCTACCTTGACCAGCTCATCATTGCTGAATTCGCTCAGGTGCTGCTTCATCTCGGAGACGGCCTTAGTGACTGGGCCGAAGGAAAAGTAGGGGTTGACGCTCACTGAAGGCAGCTCCTCAGCCTCTGTCTGGGCTGTTAGCATGTGGAAGCTCTGTTGAAGAGAAAACGGCAATAAAACAGCATGCAGCTTATTTTCAATGGGGTCTTTAAGCTTTCAAGCATAGTAGGACCTGAAATGCAGCATGATGGTCACTCCAGTAATTTTAACTGATATTGTGACAATGTCATATTTTGAGGCCAGCTTGTATATGAGATGGTATTGTGAGCTGTTCCACGGCTGCCTAGTCACCTGGATGAAGTGGATGTGGTCCTCAGTGCGGGACAGCTGGGTGATCTCACTGTCTCTCCTCTTCAGGTCAGTGATCTCATGGCTCAGCCGCTCCATGTGGCCCTCGGCGTTGTTGAGCGCCGCTCTCTTATTGGTGGATATCAGCTTGGCCATCTCCTGCTGCATCCTCTCGATGGAGCGAATCATGTCCCCGAAGAGCTTCTCGCACTCTTGCATGGCTCTCTGGGCTGAGTTCTGCCCAAGGAAATAAGGTTAGCCATAAATCATTTGGGCGCTATACTGGTTTTACCGCTACACTGACAGAGAAACTGTCATCACTGTTGCATGAAGGAATGTTGTCGTGTCGGTAGTTGATAATCCATTCAATATGTAGTGGTTAGTGTGGTCTTGTCTCTTGTTTGTTAAATAGTGGCACAAACCTTGAGCGAGTCCACAGCTTGCTTCAGCTCCTCCATCTGCTTGAGCCGGTCATGGATCTTCTCCTGGATATCAGCCTGAGTGGCGCCCAACCGTTGCTGAGGAAAACAACAGGCAGTGTTAGATGTAAATCAACAAGTCAAGTTGATTAAGACACTATCAAGATTTTAATCAGGCTTCACCATACAATGTAAATAGCTGTACATGCAAGTTACAGTAACGCCCTCGTTCATGTGGGTGGGTCTCACTAAGCGCTTGAGGTTTGGTTTAGGGGCTTGGTGCTGCAAGCTAGCTACTCCTCCATGTTTTACCTGACTTTTGTGAGGCGCTATCACCCTTTATTCAAAAATGACACAAAGTTTATGTCCATGCAACAGTGTGATGTTGAGCAAAGCACACTTTAGCATTCTTAGCATGCCTGTTCCTCAGCAGATTACAGTCTGAAACGTCGCTACTGTCATCATGACCTGATATGGAGACAGAAACAGTCAAGTCTTTTACCTGCTCGTCAGCCCTCTCCTGCTCGGCAGACACCATGTCATGACCTTTGTGCTCTTTCACTGTACACAGCACGCAGATACACATCTGGTCGGTGCGACAGAACAGCTCCAGACCCTTCTGATGCTGGGGACAGATCTGCCTGTCCAGGTGGCCGATTTCATCCACCAGCTTGTGCCTTTTGAAAGTGGCTGAATCATAGTGGGGCTTTACGTGCTTCTCGCAGTAGGAGGCCAGGCACATCAGACAGGACTTGACGGCCTTGTGCTTCTTGCCAACGCAGATGTCGCAGCCTATGTCCTGGGGTCCCGCGTAGTTGTAGTCAGGGGACGGTGGAGGAGGCGGAAAGGTTTCAGAGTTACGCGGGGTGGAGGAGTTTCGGGAGCGCCGCGGGCTGGGCCTCTTGTTGTAGGTGACCCTGCACTGGGGGCAGAGGTAGGATCCTGTGTGGTCAGCATGGTCCCAGTATGTCTTCAGGCAAATGGAGCAGAAAGTGTGGCCACATGGGATGGACACCGGATCCCTGAGGTACTCCTTACACAGGTGGCAGCCCTCCTGGTCAGAAGACATGGGGCCGACTTGGTGTTGCTAGTGCAGTAAAGATGCTGTGGGTGTGAGCGGTGAGTTCCTTTCTATGTCAGCACAGAGGCAGAGTGATCGCGTAGGTACTACTGGTGTATGTTATATAGAGTAAACAGAGAGGGAGGCTAAACTGGTTAAGCCGAAACCAGTAAAAAGAGGGCGGGGTAAGGAGAGGACAGAACTGAAAGAGGAATGTAATAGAATGAATGAAATGTGCAATCATATGGCACAAGTTTTAACACATGTCTTGAGGACAAAAATACAATATAAGTTATCTTATTTCATATAAATCACAAAAAATACTTTCTGAGCACTGAAGAGATTCAAATTGAGCACGCAAAGTCATATTAAATCCTACTTTATATTAAGAATACTACTACTAATTGTATCCTACACAGAAAATAACAAAGTGAAAGAAATTTCAGAAACAAACTAGCCATCGATAAAACAGTGCACAGTGTCAAGAAGTCACAGGAAGGGTGTGTCACATTTTATTGTGAAATGTAGTTAAAGTGCTAAGTGTAAGGTATTGCCTGG
Organism: Hoplostethus atlanticus; assembly: GCA_034670405.1. Taxonomy (NCBI): domain Eukaryota; kingdom Metazoa; phylum Chordata; class Actinopteri; order Trachichthyiformes; family Trachichthyidae; genus Hoplostethus; species Hoplostethus atlanticus. The sequence continues at coordinate 140,393 of JAXDDX010000018.1, forward strand.
AGCCACAAAGGCCAAAGCACAAGCTGACCTCTAGGTAGGTAAAGGGAGTCAAAGAGAGTATTTTTTTTTCACAGTGACTAAAACCGTTGTACTTCTGGTGCTAAATGATAACAGCCTATCCACAAGGTCATTTGCCACTGATGCTTTTCATCACCGAGGCATAATCATTGGATGGAGCGCAGTGATGCCAAACTACACGACCTCGTACACAGAGATGCTGGCCGTTGTTTTAATTAAACTGGTTTGGCCTTCATGAGGCGGTGAGATTCAACAGTGTTCACCTCACCGCGTTAATTATTATTTTTTACGTTCCGGTTCAGTACCGTTAATTTCCTTTGAACTCTAACTCTCTGTAATGTGCTTTGCCAGTCAGAGTTTCCTCAAGTAAAGCAATTATCAGAACGGTGCCTCTTCCAAAAACCTAAAAACATTTCCTCTGTATATTTCATGTTGCGCTGACGTCTCCTCCCCACCAAGATGGAGTTTCAGGGTTGTTTAAATGGAGAATGGAATGTGACCGCACTTGATAGCCCAGATAACAGGAGGGCCGAGAAAGCCTGCTTAAAAGATTCCATTGTGTTAGAGCCAGCACCGGCCAAGCAGAGTGCCAGTCATTATAGGGTCTGTTGTCCATCACTGACAGTAACTGGAGCTGGCACGCAAATCCTAAGCATAGTAGCTCATTTAACAAGAATTACACTGTTACTTTATGCTCTGCACTACCAGTGATGAAACCTCAATTGGGCCTATTGCAATCACAAGACCCAACGAGGAGGATCATAACATGAACAACCATTATGAGCAAAAGACAATTCTTGTTTTCTGAGTAGAAATGTAAATCTATGTTTTATTTTGTTGGAAAAGTTGAAATGATCCTGTTGTCATGCAGCTTTCATCTGTCTTTTTCTGCAATGTGTCAGCTGCAGATGAAAGAAAATGAAATGTTAAGACAATTTACACTCTGCAGGTCATGGAGAACAAAGCTGCCCCAGGGGACAATATTTTAAATATTTTAAATTTTAAATAAGCCCTGTGAGCTTCATGATGTTCAGCAATAGAAACAATATTTATAGACTTCAACACCCAACATGTATAGACTTATAACACCTTCTTAACATGTAAGTAAACGGGGTGTCTCCTTCAAATTAGGTCTGTCACAGCAAACAATAAATGTTTTGTTTTTGACATTACCAAAGGGCATTATATTCCCCTAAAAGAAAGAAAAAAAGTTGGTGTAGGTGCTAATATTTAATCAGGACGAAAATCCCAATTCATAACTAACTATAACTAACTCTTTGGCCTGCACAGCAAACTGGCCCTGCAGGTCTGTGGTTAGCTATCAGGTGAACATTGGTTCTATAAAAACTGGCAACATAAATTATAGGTGTTTTATGGAGAGGCGGGCCCTGTTGCCCTTTTTACTGCACTGACATGCAGACGTCACTACAAATACATCCGACCTACCTGACAGAAACTCAACCTGAACCTGACCTGACCGCAAACTAAACCTACTGAAAAGTGATACTGTGGATCAGGCAGGTTTATATTCCCAAACTCTATCAAATGTTTACCTAGTCAAATTGTCATTATTTTCACAGCATCTTCTTTCCTCTTACATATGTTAAAATAAACAAACCTAATTCCCCCTCACAGCACATTAAAACAAACAAACGTTATTCTCCTGAAATGTTTCTTCAACAAATTCCATTTTCCCAAGGTTTTGTAGCGGTCCACGTTTGGCTGACTGATTTAATTTGTCTTTTTCATGTATATTTTTGTGTGAATCCTCGTGCCGCTGCAGCAAACTAATGCAAATAATTTCAAAGAAAATGCAACAAACTGTAATGTGTTGCATTTTATGGAAAAAGTGTATATATCACTGCTGAGAAGTGCCAATCTTGGTTTGTCTTGGTCCTGACAACAGCGATGCCTTGTGCAGCCTGTTCATGCACATCTGGCTTGTGTCAGTGTCAGTACTCCTCCTATTCATCTTGTGTATCTACCAGCACCGACAGACAGAACCGTTGTTCTCCCACAACATCTTTAAATATCTTGTCTTCATGTTGTCTTCGTGTTGTGATTAATCACACTCAGTGAACTGGGTCCTTGACTAGTCAAATGGACATCTGCGTTCTCTTTCACTCTCCCTTCAAAACATCTCTAAACCACTCACTACGCTGCTCGCTGCACCTTAATGATGGTTGACCTTTCGCCTTGAACTTGGACTGAGCAGAGACGAGCAGACATGCTACAATTATGGAGGCATTTTATTAGTGGGCCATGTTATTATCTCAATCTCATTATGTTTTGATAATGCTTCATATTCACTTTCTCAATAAGATAAATATGAAAGTTATTCCTTAAATATCTTGCAACAAGCCTGTGCTTTCTGTCATCAGTTGAAAGCCAGACTCTTCTCATGTAAATCAAAGCCATGTTGAAAGTCCCCTCCCTCCGCTGCCATCCTCTCCTCGCTCTCTAGGTAGTTAATCTGTAAGCACAGAGTACTCCATTTACTCAGCAGACTTTATCTCTGAAAAAGAGGAAGGAAACAAAAACTGGCTTATCAGGAACCTGACCAAATATGGCGAAAGGCGAAACTGCCTATGAAGTGATGCAAGATGTGCATTGAAGGAGGGGCCCGATGTACCTTGCACGATGCTAAACTAGCAATTATATTTCTGTTACACAGTTCAAGATCAGTCTGACGTCCGGGAAATTATTTACAAAAAATATAATTTCAACAAATGACAAACTGGGATTTTAAAAGTAATCCTAAGAAAAAAAAAAGGAGTGAGCAAAAGCAGAAACCAAGGAGCGGGGCTGATTGAAATGCTAATGTCAGGCTGTGATGTCAGCAGATACTTGTTGTCAGGGTCTCTTCTGCATTCTTTCCCCAAGCTGGTTTTAGATAGCAGAAAAGTAAACATGAGAAGTTAAGAGGAAGTAAATGCAGTGAAACAGACACACAAATATTTCAAACATTCATTGTAACAATGAATGTGACGGGACATTTGACGGGACTGTTTGTGTGCGCATGTTTTTTTTGTTTTTTTTTGATCTGCATCCAAAGTGAATATTTTCTCTCTCGCTTCACACACAGATGCTATCTACATTAGGTACAGTTACAAGTACACCTGTAAAAGTGAGCAGACTGGTCTGACCGGCCACAGTGTAAATATTACAACTAGCTCATGAGCTGAATTCAAACTGTTCTCTCTAACAAAACACCTACAGCACCTACAGGATGCGATTACAAGTTTTGTGTGATAAAAGTAGCAAACAGGTGCATTTAAAACTAGCCTGAAACTCTACTTGTTGTCAGAGTGGCTCTGTTTGTTTATTGGGTGTAATGTGGTCAGTAAAATTCCTACCTAACCGTACAGTTAGAAAAATGCAACAAACAGGTGACAAGTGCAGTGTAATTTATCTCCAGATGAGTCCTGAGAGAAATCCAACAATAAAGGACACCGCTGCTGAAAACACTAGAATTTTCTTGCACATTAGTTTCACTTTTTGTATGTTTTACAGTTCATTTATTCTCCCTCTCAGCCTATTGTCCTTTTCCTCTCCTGCCTGCCCGCCCTCTCCCCCCCCCCCCCCCCCTCTCTCTCTCTCTCTCTCTCACTCTCCCTCCCTTCCCTCTCCCTCACTGTAAGTCTCCTGCAGCCTTTGCTCGACCTGCTTATCTGAACTGGGCTGGGCTCGAAACACTCGCGGCACAGGGGGAGGGACCTAGTCTGCTTTCAATCAATAACCTCTGGAATTCAGAAATACAAGTTGGTCCTGTCTCTGACAGGCTGTGCCACACTCTTGGAGGCGGGCTCCCAAGCACACTCAACGGTACCTCTCTCTCTGTTTTTGCTGTGTTTTGTGCGCGTCACAATGGCTGACCGTGTGTCTCCAGATTACTTCAGCTGCCCCCTATGTGTCAGCCTTCTGAGGGACCCTGTGGCCATCCCCTGTGGCCACAGTTTCTGTATGGACTGCATCAGTGGCTACTGGAATGAGGCTGACTACACAGGGATCTACATTTGTCCACAGTGTAAGATCACATTCACCCAGAGGCCTGTGCTGCGGCCCAACGCCACGCTGACCATGGTGGCTGAGAAGATCAAGAAGAGCGGTCTGAACCTCAACCTCATCACGCCCCAGGGGAACAGCTATGCCGGGCCAGCCGACGTCCCCTGTGACTTCTGCACTGGGAAGAAACTCAAGGCTGTGAAATCCTGTCTGAACTGCCTGGCGTCCTACTGCGAGAAGCACCTGAAGCCCCACTATGAATCAGCCACCTTCAAGAGGCACAAGCTGGTGGATGAGCTGGGGAACCTGGATAGGAAGATCTGCCCCCAGCACCAGAAGTCCCTGGAGCTCTTCTGTCGGACGGACCAGATGTGTATCTGTGCCATCTGCACAGTCAGTGAACACAGAGGGCATGACATTGTCTCCGCCGAAGCAGAGAGGAGCGAGAAACAGGTAAGGAGTGGTTTCTCTGTTGCAGTTGATGGGTCCTAAAGAGTAGCCTCAATAAGGGACACAGTAATAGCAGTAGTGGTTATGGCTTAGAAAAATCACTTTCACTCAACGAAATTAAAGTGTAATTTAATAAGAAAGGTAGCCAGTGCATTCGGTTGTGTGACAGAAACCACAAACTAAAACCACAGTGGAACAAGGGAGTGTTCAACTGTATTAGAGTCAATGTTTTCACAGAGATCAGATTCGTCAGATCCTACATGAAGTCATTTGAGTTAAGGCAGACGTGGAGTTACTCTCAACTCCTACCCCCGAACTGTTACTCGTGTTTGTACTTTGACCCAGTTCAGCAACGCTATCAGCTAGCCTGGCAGGCATTCGCCGCCAAAACAAATGCCGCTCTCTGATTAGCTGTACAGTGGCCCGGAGGAGTGTCTCGGCTATCGCTTCTGAAAACTCCTTTAAGAGTGTGTGGTGTTCCAGCTGTGGGAGAGACATACCACCGACACTAGACATCCACCCTGCTGTGCTGATTCCCACCTGTGGGAATGGTGGGCCCGGGATGATAGCGGCATTCCATAACAGGGAGTCAAGAGACCTTCAACACCTCATGTTCATGAACCAATCACAAACCTAGCTTGTAGCCATGACCACGCACATTCAAATGACTCACCAATCGCACCGCCTGTGAAGCACTGTGGATTAGATAAGAAGGTCGACTAGTATAAATCATCATTCTGAGCAATTGCACTTTATATATGTGAGTCATTTATGAAGGATGTTGAGCTAAAATGTTTTTTTTGATTGGAAGCAGAAGTAATAATTCACCCTGTTGAGGATTTCTTCACTAAATGGGGAGTCTGGTTTCTCTCATGCCCAGATTTACAACCTGAGTCTCACACATCTCACTCCATCCCTTGCTCTCTCCCCTCCCCCTCTCATTTTACCCCCCCCCCCCCCCCCACCTCCCTCCCTAGATTCCCCACATTCCTCAAGCTTATCTTGAAGAATGGGTTGGTGGGCTTGAGTAACGGCTGAATTAGAAGCCCTCTATGCTGCATGTCAGTACTGCGTGCACCATCTCTTTAAAAGTCAGGCAGCGGTAGTTTCACATTCCTGACATGGCCAGGATTCCATTACAGATTTTCTCCCCCTCTCCCTCTGAGATATAAACTAGCCACACTAAGAAGAGTCTTGGAGCTGGTTTTATTGGACATAACAGGACAATATCCCCAGCTATTCCTTGATGAGAACGAATCTTTCTGCTGAACCATTAAATACGAGGCTTTACGTCTTATAAGAAGGAACAGCACAACATACAATGAGACCAGAATGAATGAGCACTGACAAATTGAAATTGAAGATCTAGTATTTGTCCCCTCAATGCAACTTTCATCATGAACTATTATTACTGCTTAATAACTAATCCTACTAATCCTACAAAGAATTAAGAATGATGAATTGAGCTAAAGCTGGAGGGAACGAGACGCCAGTGTGCATGTACGAGAAAACAGTGAAATAGGTGACGACTAAATACAGGATCTAATACTCTCATTCTATCAACAGAAACTCCTGGGAGTTTCTCAAGCTGAGATTAGACAAAAAGGCCAGGAGAGGGTGAAGGAGCTGGAAGAACTGAGGACCGCTGTGGACTCACTGAAAGTAAGGAAACCATGTCAACAATATATTGTCTTTTTGTACCTTTTTGTCACCTGTGTGCATCGTTGATATTTCAACCATGGAGACAAACGTCCACAAATCTTAATCCTCACTGCAATGCTCTGCATCACCGCCGATTCTTAACAAGCCAGTGCAGATGTTGTGTAGATTGTGTAGCCTACAACAGATGCCTTAGTAGCAGCTTGTGCTGTAACACACTGACATCCTGACTGTCCTGTCCAGAGCTCAGCGCAGAGAGCCATGGTGGAGAGCCAGAAGATGTTTGAGGACATGATTCGCTCCATAGAGAGGATGAAGTCTGAGGTGACCAAAGCTGATCGGCATCAATGAGAAGGCCGCGTTCAGCCAGGCCGAGGCTTTGATGGAGCGACTGGAACAGGAGATTGACGAGCTGAAGAAAAAGGAGTCTGGCCTCAAGCACCTGTACAGCACTGAAGATCACATCCATTTTTTGCAGGTATACCCTACAGCATCTATTTAAGAGATCATACATGTCATGTATTGGTTTTAATGTACACCACAGGGGTGAAGAACCATCCAATGTGTAGGGGAGGGCAATAAAATAGTAAGACTCCACCACAAAACATTTTATTGCCCTGACCTTGGATTTGTGAAAATGAACACTGTCTGGATTCAAGTGCTCTTAAGATAGATCTCAGTTACTAGTTATTTTAAGGACGGTCTGCCAAGCAACTGTGATGTAAACAAGCAGGAGGGATTTTCCTCTCTAGCTGCAACTCATAGTACTTCCATCTAGAAACCAATTTAGAACAATTATTTAGTGTAACTATATTTATGGTTTACTAAAGTAACTATTTGTCTAGGAAAAGGCTCAGACATTGATTACTGCCTCTTGGCTAAAGGCCTATGAAGTGTAACTGTCTAATTTGCAAGCTTCTTTTCATGAGACATGAGACATACACCAAATAAAAACAGTGACAAGCTCAACTTAAAATGTAAGATACAGCAAGTAAAACTATTAATACTTAGAAATACTTAATTGTCTAAAATGTGTGTTTAACTGGACACATCTGGAGGCTAACCTTTTCACTGCAACAATTTTAGACATGTGGATGGTTATCTTCAAGCTTAGAAAACATTTCAAGAATCCCACTTATTTTAAAGTCTTTTTCTTTGAAAAGTTAAGAAAATGCTTAAGATCTATTATGATGAATAGCAACCATTCTTAACTTTTTTTCAAGTTTTTTTCCTCAGAAGGTTTTGTGAATCTGGCCCCAGGTCTCTCAAAGTTTCAGATGAGAGAGACAACACTGAATTTCTGGTTGCTCCAATGTTGTGAAATTTAGAACACACATTTTTGGATTAAATATGAATCAATAGTAGCTAACTTATTGCACTTTTACCTCTTGCCTACCTATGTTGAATGCACTTAATGTAAGTCACTTCGGATAAAAGCGTCCCCTAAATGACTGCAATGTAATGTAATGTAATATCTCAAATTGGATTGTGATTGTGAACATATGGATGAGGCCTTGAAAGACGAGTCCTATCACTATGAATCTTGCAGAATGTCTAAAAACTGAATGTTTTCCATGTGGATTTGGATGCCAGAATTTCTCCTTGCGGATATAATAGGGGGAAGAAGTCCACTTCCTTCTCATCCCCTCAATTTCCCCCTAATGTTTTGGAAGATGCTGAATTAAATTCACAACAACTTATATCCAACATTGTCATGAAACTTCTCTGACAAGTTTTCTTTGATCATCAGAATTTCAACTACCTTTGCACCCCCACTGATGATGGCTTCATACCCAGAGTGACAGTGAACCCCGACTTCTCCTTTGGGGCCGCCAGGAAAGCCGTGGCTGAGATCAAAGACCGTCTAGAGGAGTTTGGCAGAGAGGAGCTACTGAAGATCTCCAAGTCAGGTCTGACCTTAGCAGGGGAAACACAATACTGCTGGGAAATGAAACTCCAAAACTCAATTTGCTGATTATGAATGTTTCATATCTTACAGTGAATGAGATCCCAGTTTATACTACAGAAAGTCGGACATTAGACAGAAGGAGCAGAGGTGAGCGTTGCCGTTTCTTAGTAAATAGTAAAAGTAAATAGTGTGTATTTACGGTGTATGCAATTGTATGTAATACACATTGACCTAACCTGCCTCTCCATCTCCAGTCAAAGAAATTACAGTGGACAGTGCTCCTCCTCCAGAGCCCAAAAGCAGAGCAGATTTTATAAAGTGTAAGTATCTGTTCCATTTACCCAAACTTTGACCCTGTCTCAGCTCAGCCAATGCATATGAATACAGAAACGTTCTTTCGATTCAGACTTCTGCCAGCTGAGATTGGACCCCAACACGGCCTACAAGGAGCTGCACCTCTCCGACAGCAGCAAGAAGGTCATCCGGACCAGGGACCTGCAGCCCTACGGGGACAACCAAGAGCGATTCGACAGCTTTGCCCAGGTGCTGTGCCGGGAGGCCTTGTCTGGAGGCCGCTTCTACTGGGAGATCGAGTGGAGTGGGGAGTTCTCCATGGGCGTGGCCTACAAAGGCATCAGCCGCAAGGGCAAAGGCTCACTGTGTCTGCTGGGCTACAACGATAAGTCCTGGAGTCTGCTCTGCTCCGACTCGGGTTACTCCGCCTGGCACAACCGAGTGGACAAGGCCATCAATGCCCCCCACTCCCCCAGGATAGGCGTCTACCTAGACCACGCTGAGGGTGTCCTGGCCTTTTATAGCATAGGCAACACCATGACCCTCCTACACAGGTTTGAGACCACATTTGTTGAGCCCCTCTACCCAGGCTTTGGAGTTGGAACCTCAGTCAAGATCTGTCAACTCAAGTGACTGAGTTGACTGAAAATTTGAGAACATTTTGTTCATCTTTTGTATATATATATTTGCAGTAATTTGAAATTGTTCCAAACTACATTGTTATTGTTGAAGAAGTCCTCCTGAATGTGTATATCCTTTTATATAACCCTACACATCACTAAGTTGTGCATGGATGACAGCTGTCTGCCTATAAGATGTTATTACAACACATGATTACTACATAAACATAATCACACCAGCAACAAGCAATATCATGAAAAGTGTTACTCCTTTAAGTTTCTTCACTTGAAGTAACCTCTATTTAATGTCTTGTATGTTTATTGATATAAAGGACCAAAGTTTAATTATTATCCAAAAAGGACTTGTTGTATGACAAGAATTATTCATTGATAGTTCTCAATAAAAAGTTGAATGAATAAATTGTTTTTTGTGCTTTCTAGCTGACTTGTTTCTATCCAATCTATAAGATCAAAATATGTATTGGACTTAATTGTGTAATATTTATTTTGTTAAATGAGCTGTTCGAACACATTGTATATTATTCATGACATTAAATCTGTTTGATGTTCGCTGTTAAAGGGCTTCTGAGTAGCATGATCTTTTAGTAATTAGTAAATAATTATAATAGTATATTATAATTATAATATATATATAATTATATAATTAATTAATTATATATGTATGTGTGTGTATATAGTATATATTATAATAATAATATATATATAATAAGTATTTTTAAAATTCCTTTTGCTGTTTCTCTCTGAGCATCAGTGAAGGTAAGGTCTAAGTTTCAATATTATCTTTATTTTTTTGTAGCTCCATTAAAGCATTTGACTGGTATGTGAAGCAACCCAATTACAACACATTAACCCGCCTCATGGCGTCCTCTGTTGGTTGATTGAGGTTTAGCATTGAAAAGCATTTCAAAGCAGGACTGAAATAAAATCGTGATGAGCACTTTACTTGCTTAGAACATTTTATTATCAAATGTGAAGAATACCTGCCAAGAGAATGCGTATTAATGAAGATAAAAATGGAACAGCTATATACATGCTCCCGTTGTGTTTATGGATCATGGATAACACCATTTATCCTCCATGATGCTTCATCAGTGTATAGTCAGAGGTGTCATAAGAAATGGCAGACTGGGTGTGAACTAATCAAAAGGTGACACATTACTATGTGCAGTCTTTTAACATATAAAGCACATGTAAGTTACAAGTATAGACATGAGATATGCTGCATTATTCAGCACAAACCCAAAACAGCATTATACACAAAGAGTAGCTCACAGAAGCCAGCTTATGTCTAAATATATGTCCAACCCACTAGCTGTGGCCGTCTTAAAATAGAAAATGTCAGAATCTATTTTCATTTGTGCCATCTTATTTTTGTGTATTCTTGAAAAAGGGGCATTCTTTCCAAAATGGTAATTTGTTTAGTATCGGCTCACTTCATTTTTCATTTGATTTCAGAGGGAAGATTAATTTGTCCATGAAATATGGGCTGATGTATTGGAAAGACTCATATATTGGATTGTATACTTGTAATGAACCTGTAGATATCTGCATTTGCGGCGTAGCATGAAAATGTCCACTTTTTTATTACAGGCGGCAATCAAAATAATGCCATAATTTTGCTTGAACATGGTAACATGTAATTATTCACAGCATTTGAACAATACAGGATTAAATGGGTTGATAAAATGAAAAAATGAAACTGATCAAACAAAATAGGGTTAGGGTCATTGTTTTCTAAATTAAATCATTTAAATGTCTTATTGACCCTCTGCTGAGCTGATATTAGTTGTTAAGTTATAGCAGTGAGCTACTGTGTGAGGTGACTTGAATTTATTTTTCTTTGTTATATTTTCATCTACAAAGCCGCTCACAGTTGGCAAGCATGTAATGCTATAAGCTGGTTTTCACTTAAGTCAAAGTTTGTTTTTGTTCACAATAAATGCATGTTATGTTAAAATAGACTTTTGTAAAACAGCTGCAACTAAAATACAACCAAACAGCTAGGATAATCTAGTGTACCAAGTGAGCAAGCACTCAAAACACACAAAGTAATTCTTTAACAATAGACATTTGTTTATTAGATCCCAGGGTTGTTGCAGGAAGTTGAACATACAACGCTCAAGAAAAAAAAACATCAGACAGTTCAGAATTCAGACATCATAGCCAACAATGCTTCCTTTGCCAATGCATTCTCCAATATAGAACCACATCAGCACTTCAGTGGCCACCAGTCCATTCCTCAATGCATCCTGTAAAAACAATTGAAATGAGCCAACACTTACATTTGCCAGGTGGGGATTTCATTATTCCTTATTTCCCCATGGATTTTGTTTAAACAGCATTGTGTGCAACAATGAAAAGAATGAAGAATGAATGTCATACATAATCACATGAAAACTACAAAGAAATAAATGAGACCACCCCCACGTGCCACTTCAGATGGATCCCTTTCAAATGGCTGAAGGAGTTTTATATTATTTCATAGACGTGAAAAAGTAAAACCCTTGTACAACCCAGGGGACAGATTATAGGTCAATTCCTCCAGTAAGATTCTTAGATAGACAGATACTTTACTTTTTGATCCCCGGGGGGAATGCTCTATTCTTAATAGATAAAGTCGGCATGTTTTAGATGTTAGCAGATTTACTTAAAAATTTGAGTGAGACTTGAGATTTAACCACACACCCCACAGACCATTGACAAAGAACAAGTCATCTCATAACACATGGAGATTCATAAACAAATTTGCTTTGCTCTAAGATTTAGATGATTGTTATTGTGTTTCCGACTCATACGGTGGGGTCTGAATTTAGCACCCACCAAACCCAAATGCTGGTAAAATGTGTCTTTGGAGGATAAGGGTAACTGCCAGACTGGCCGTAGCTTTTTGAGACAATAACAATTGAATGCCTCAGTTATATCCAGTCTTTGGTCTTGGCCTGTTCTCAAACTATCCCCTGCTGATCACCTTACACTAATCCTGACCATGAGCCAATCAAAGTAAAGCAAAACAATGTCTCTGTATCAAACAGGCTCCTGGGGCCTGTTCCAAGAAGTGGGTTCAGCAAACTCTGAGTCTAACCCTGCACTCTGAGTTGATTAATTCCGAGATGGCCAAGTCTGAGTTTTCAGTTCCAGAACGGCTGATTTGAGTTAGTTCAATCAATTTTGAGTATGTTCACCTTCAGTTAAGCGCGTGCGCGACGACAATAAAAAGCCATCATTAATGGAGGTCCGATACTACGATTCACCATGGCAACCAGCAAGCACCAGGGCCCCCACCAAGACACACACACTGCCCCTCTTATGCACACACACACACTTAGGTAAAGACTACACATAATTTATAATTTATATTATATTATACATACAATTTTCCCTTTTTTTACTATATTTTTTTTATAAAGTGCTCTTATTGTAAATATTGTGTTTTTTATATAGAGCTCTTAAAAACTGTGACATTGTAAATATTGTGTTGGTTATTGTAAATAGTGTGAACCTGTTATTTTGCACATTTCTGCTAAGCATTGCCACTTTGCATTTCACTACACACCTCGTGTGTGTATGTGACAATTAAACTTCTTGAATCTTGAATCTTGAAGCAGAAGGGTCGTAAAGGAGAGGGAATTGGCGTGGGAGAGAATCGCTGCCCGAGTCAATGCGTACGTTTGAATGCAGCAGTGTATTCATTTAACATTTAACCACACTTTCTTATAATATTACCTACATGTGAGAAAGTGGTGGAATGGTATTGGAAAAAAACAATTTTTCATTTAGGTGCAATCCCACGGGCGCAAAGCGCACTTGGCAGCAGCTGAAAATGAAATATAAAAAGATTACAGTCATTTAGCAGAGGCTTTTATCCAAAGCGACTTACAAAGGTGATAGTTAACACTATGTGGGGATCGAACCCACAACCCTGAGACTGAGAGTCTAATGCTCTACTAACTGAGCTGTCTGGGCCAGACATACTTCAAATGGTGTACTTGGGGCGGCAAATTAGAAAGGCAGATCTAGAAATTTAATTACTCGAACATAAGGTTAGAGGTGGGTGCATGGTCACAGGTGAAATGTGTTGTTGGAACAATATAAAAATACTAACTGTTGCTTTTGTATTTGTAGGAAATAAAGAAGACCAAATGAAAGGTGTCTTTATTTGACTGCTCGGGGTGGTGGTAGCTTAATCCGTGAAGTGTAAACGGCATATTATATCTCGGACAGCTCTTCCATCCTGGACATAAAACATCTAATCGGGGTCTCAAAATCCTCTCCCGACATAAGGCTATGCGAATTACTTCCGCTTGAATATCGATCGGGTTACGAGGAAAGGACACGCCATGTCCGACAGCTGCTTCAGGTTCAGCAGAGGGAGGAGACAAGGAGAAAGTCAGGGTTTGTTCAAGAAAACCTGCCAGCGAGCAGGTTAGGTTCACAGAGTCAGTTACCATGGTAATTGACTCAGAGTTTGAGTTACCTCTTTTTCTGGAACGGAAAACCCAGAGTTTCCCTCATCTCAGGGTTAACAAACTCAGAGTTTTCACTAAACCCGCTTCTTGGAACAGGCCCCTGGTCAGTGGTAGCATCTAAACATATTATCAGTTACTTAGTTTTAAAAACATCTAGATTTGTCGGGCTCTAATATCCACGCACCTTTACTGTAGTTTGTCCAAGGCGTCCCGATTGGAAAGCCTTCACGAGGTTTGTAGCCCCTTCAATGGCCTTGGGGATGTCAGCAGGTGAGGGAGGGACCAGTTCAACACGGGCGTAATGCCAGAAGGTCGCTAGCCGGGGTTTGGAGTAGGTGACAGCAGCTACCAGAGAGGAAAGACAGAGGTCATGTCTTGGATAGTGCATGTATATCTAGTGTAGTATATGCTATCGGTAGAGAGGTTTGCTATTTTGCGATTTCGTGCTGTAGGACAGTCCTTCATGTTGCTAGCAAGTATTAGCCAGCGAGCTATCTGGCTTCTCTTTGTACAATGTAATTATTAATTACTCGTCACAACTGGTCTACAAATAAATCAGTCCCATAAGGAAAGAAAGCAACATACAAATGTACACAAATTAACTGGTGATTTCCTGCCCTATGTACCGTTAGGTAATGTTGAATCCAGTTGGCGATAGCTGTGGCTAGGTCATGCTCTGTGCTGCTCTAGTCGGTTAGCCTAGCTAGCTAACTGCTGTCAGGTGAAACTTATTATACTTTTCATGCATCTTCCTATAACGAGTTGCATTTTAAATTTAGTATAAGCAACAATTTAACTTACCGCCGACCAGTGTAGGTACTTTTGCCACCAATTTCTGCGCCGCTTGAGCCATGTTGAAGAGCTATCGGATTCTCACGGCTCCTGATTCCTACTAGCCGTGTCAGCCGACTGAATGTCACCTCCAGTAGAAGGACCCCCGAGTGCAGCTGGCCACTGAACTGCCTGTATAGAAACAAGCTGTCATGCACTGTGTATGGTCTACACCAGTAGTCCCCAACCTAGGGTCCGGAGACCCACAGTGGTCGTTCAGCGGGTTACAGGGGTCCCTAAAAAAACGTACTGTATGCAGAAAATTCTAGATCCTAAGAATTCAAAGACACTATCTTCTTATAATTTCTTTTAAAGCATTTTAAAAGGTAGAAAATACATGTTTTCTCCCTCGCTTCTTTATTTTGTAGCTTTTGTAGCCAGTTTTTATCCAAACTATCTATGATGTTTTGTGCATGCTTTCTGATATTTTCCCGACATCCAGTTAGTTTAGACGTGTAGTCATTAAATATAAACACACTTGCGCTTGTACACTGCTGTGGACCCTGATTAAAGCAGCCAAGCCACAACGCATTGGTCCGTTATTTTATACATACACATATATATATATAATTTTTATTTTATTTATTTTCGAAACCATCCATCTACAAGACTTTTAAATTTCTAAGAAGAAAGAGTGCCTCAGAATTCTTCAGATCTACATTTCTGCCCAGCTTTCCAAAGAGCACCTCTCGCCTCTACATAGTGTTCAAGCCATCATTTGTCATCATTGAAGGTATAGGTATCATAGGTTCACTCTCTACTAATATCGCCCTATCCAGTAGACAGTTGTACAATTCAATGCATCCAATGTGGGCATCCCTGGGACAAAGTCTCATCAAATGAGGGTCCGTGGCTTAATGTGCCTTTTTGGTTAAAAATCCTAGAGGATTATGTTCCAATTCTACCCAATAAGATTATTTGGACCTTCACTTATCTTTCCTTTTAAATGAGATAATCAACCAAAAAAGTCATGCAGATGGCATCTCTGAAGTTGTCAAACATTAAACTGGGGTGCATTTTAATTTTTTTTTTTATTGTGTTTCAAGCAGAAGGATTACTTTTCAATATAAATATGATTTAAATGCAATACACGTATCTCTTTCTGATTAAGATAATGTCTGGTCATTGTTGAACAAGACTAACACTGTAAATGTCACACTATACAGTCACACTAATCACTCATTACAAAATTGCTTTGTGGTTTGTGCAGTTGAGACTATTTGTACACTTCCTTCAAGATATATTTTTCTTATTTCAATTCATCTTCCATCATCTTTTGGATTCATTCAAGCTACCCAAGAATCAAGTCAAGGTGACTTTAAACTATATCTATTTACTCTTCTTTGAGACTAGTATTTTCCGTCTCAACTCAAGCAGAAGTCTCCTCAGTAGGATGTTGGGGAACGCCATCACAAGAGCATCTTTCACTCACAGAGCTGATATCTCCATAGTTTCTTCCACCTGTGGAGTAACAAACAAAATAACATAAGATTGTGTTCATTGAACTGACAAATTACTTTAAAATCTCTAACCACATTATATTTCTTTACCTCAGAGGCAATGACATCTGTAGAGGTCGTCTGACTCTGATTCAACTTGCTGTAGCCACTCTTTTCCATAACCAGTAAGGAAAGAATTTCCCCTCCTTCCTTCAACAGCAAAATCACATCTTCCAGATATTTGCCCTCCACATTACATCCATTGACTTCCATCACCACATCCCCTACAAGCAGCCCTGCTCTCTGCCCTGAGCCCCCCAGAGTCACCTACAGGAAGAGAGGACAAATCAACACCTTATTACTTACTGAACTCTACCACAAAGAAAAAATAACACCCAGACCACTTGTCTTCTTTTTACTTTTGTGACCAGTGAATGATGACTGACTTGCTTTAGTCACCAATTGTCAAATAAATAGCCAGTAACTCTTTCATCCCCACCTGGCTGACGAAGGTCCCGGGACACAGTGGGACACAGCCCAGGTTAAAGTCAAACCCCAGAGGGCCTTTCTGGAGAGAACAGTGTCTCGGACTGGGCAGGCCAACTGCTTCCTCTGGTGGTGTCTGCTCTGCTACTACAGATGTTGGCGCACTGCTCTCCTTTCCTCTCTCACCAGCATCATCTCCACAGAAGAGAAGAGGTGATAGACCCAACTGCAGAAAATGAAATGAATACACAAGGGCATCAATGGTATGGTGAGTGCCACACCATGCCATGTCCAGTTGACACCCATGTCTTAGCATTTTACTATTGGAAACATGTAATGTTAGCCATGGTGTTTTGCAGAACCCTTTGTCTGGGTAATGGTCTCACCTACCTTGATGTAAAACTCCAGCCCCTGGGGAGTGATGGTGCTGAGGGTGACCTGTTGGCCTCCCTGTCTCACTCTGTCCACAATCTCCTCATGCTTCAGTGACTCCACTGACTCCCCATTGACCTCCAGCAGCAGCTCTCCATCCTGCATACCTGCCCTCTCTGCTGCGCTGCCACTGTCCACTTCACCCAGAACATGAACTATTGTTGGAAATACACAGAAATTAAGTCATAATCCAAAAGGTAGAGTGCACGTGTTCAACTTTGTGTTGTTTTTTTTTCCCTCTCACCTGTACGTCCTGATGGTGTCTTCTCCTGCCCGAGGATGAAGCCATAGCCTTCAGGTCCAGGGACCAGGTGGAGTTTTCTGGCTGTGTGAGGCAGGTTATGTGGAACAGCCATGGCGGGCAGAATGGGCATCCTATGTCGGCCGTAGTTCTTCTCGCTCTCACTGTCAATCACCAAGATGGTGATGTGATCACCACATTTTTTCACCTACAATAAAACTTAATTACTTCTGGGCAAGGTTGGACACATTTACATTGACATTTTGCTGTAATTAAGTAGTTTTTGTGTAGTTGTTAGTGTTTTTTGAAGTCAGTAATTTCACTTTCACTTTTTAAAGTATGTTTGGACTGAAGTATTTTACTTTGCTACATTTTAAATCACATCTTAGTACAAACGTTTATAGATGCCTATCGGCAGAAATAAAGCTGATTGTAAAACATGTTCTTTGGCATGACACTACGCACCATCTTGCTGAGTGCAGAGTATGTGAGCTCAGACACCGTTGTTCCGTTCATCCACACCAGAAGATCTCCCTTACACACCCCTGCCTTTTCAGCCGGGCCTCCTGCCACGGGGCCCACAGAGAACCGACCCTTCTCTCCTACAGGGCAGGAACAGGGGTAGAAACGGAAAATAACACCACACGTTATCAACAACAGACTTTAAATTAAGGTCCTGCAAGTAGTCAATCCAGGACTTCCTGTGATTACCAATAACAACATTACCTTCCACGGGTGTGAAGCTGATGCCCAGACCTGAGGCTGGGTTCCTGGTGATGTGGCAGAGTCTGGGTGGCTTGCAGCCCTCGGCCTTGTGTGCATTGGCAAGGAGCCGGAGGTCTTGACCCTGGGACGCCGCCTGCTCGTATTCCTCTCCATCCAATACTAATAGACACAGCTGGTGTCCACTTAGCCTTATCTTCCTGGCCACCTGATTCATAACGACAAATACAGAGAATATATTATTATACAATCATGATTGAAGGTTTGTGATCCTTATTTAATCAAAATCAGCATTTTCTTGACTTAAATAAAGAATATATTTACCAATTTCATATGTTTTGAGAGGAAATTGTGAAGAGAGTAGTGACTGTGCATCATTCTGGGGAATCTAAACGATGTGGACTCCATTAGTCCACTAGGAGACAAATAATATACAAAGGGAGGACATTTAACTTGACAGAGACTCTGCCTAGAAGTCGATGTCCTTAAAACTAGTAAAAAAGAATAACATCCAGTGATCTTCATTGTTGCATCTGATGTCGTTGTGCATCTGTCAACAATAAGAACACTGAATAGACAGTACGTTATTTTAATTCTGTAACAAGATAGTCTCACCTCGGGGTGAGAAACATCATCAACAAAGCAGTTGTTGACTTCCAGGAGCCTATCTCCGTCTCGAAGGCCGCCGCGCTCCGCCGACCCCCATGACGTTACACTTCTGATTACATGACCTTGGCAGCCCCTCTCCACCCGCAGATTGAAACCATAGGACTCCCCCTCCTCTCGTTTGAGAACACACAGACGTGGGCTGGGCGTCGACACGAAGTCTGGAGGAGAGGAGGAGACAGATAAGTGCTGTCATATCTCGCTGCCAGAGCAGTTTCACAATGTTCTGATGGAATATATCTGGATGTTTGTAAAGCATGTGTGATACCTGTGTCGTCTGTGATGACCATCACTGGGTTGTCTAT
This sequence comes from Hoplostethus atlanticus, assembly GCA_034670405.1. Taxonomy (NCBI): domain Eukaryota; kingdom Metazoa; phylum Chordata; class Actinopteri; order Trachichthyiformes; family Trachichthyidae; genus Hoplostethus; species Hoplostethus atlanticus. Next base: position 158,958 of record JAXDDX010000018.1, read on the forward strand.
TCCCTCTTTAGGATTGAATGTAAATTTCCTTCAAAAGGAGAGAGTTGATACATTTGATTTTGCTTTTCAGGTACTGAATACGCAGGTTGGTAAATTGGTGAGCACTGGAGTAAAGTTAGTAAAGTATAGCAATTCCATTTGTGTATGAACTTCAGGTCTAATGTTCAACTTTCTATATAATGGCCTGTTTATTTTTTCATGTTTAAGTTTGATTACATTCTTGTAATTATGAGTACACACTAACAGCACAACCATATCTGCATCATTATATTATTATTATATCTGTGATTAAGGAGGGCTTATCTTGGGCCCAAAGTATCAACCATAACCTCATGTAAGGACATGTCATGTCTGAGCAGGATAAATCAGTGTCATCTTATAAATCGCTTCTTAAAAAAGGTTTATAAGATTTCTTGTATGTCATGATATTTTATTAATTGCCCTTGACCTCTCTTTTTATGTTCCCGCTTTGTGTTGTTTTTCCACGTAGTTCAAGTAGTCTTGAATGGTGCAGTGAAATAATGAAGTGAAAAATGAGATGAAAACTTACTCTGTCAATGTTATTACTTCCACCAAACCTTAAAAAACAGAGATGATATCAAGTTAATGGTTTTAGCAGAAATTGAGGTAGTGAACTAATAATTATTATTCTTATCAAAAGTAATACGACAAATTGTTCATTTTCCATCATAACCACACAGTTCAGATCACATTTGGTCGCATACCAAGACAAATGATACATGATATCATTAGCTGCTGATCTAGATCGTATTCATTTGAACTTACAGTTTTATGAATGTCGGTGTGTTTTTCCCCACTAAACCGCTCTCTGTAACGCTGTGAGGCAGCAGCTCAAGTGTGAGACTGGTGTTTGAGCCTTGGATGGCATATCTGCTGACTGTAATTATCAGCTGAGGCACCATAAAGCAGGGCTGGACAGGGTGTTATTACCTTTAGCCTTTGTCCTCTCCATAAAGAGAGGAAATTAAAGAACAGATTTTTAATAAAGCTAAAAAAAAAATGCTCAGACTTGCAAATGTCCAATAAAGATTTGAGTTTATCTCTGGCTTAAGAAGAGAAAGATGCATCAAAACTTGGCTGGACCTGTCAGTCAGACCTCGGTAACAGCATTAGTGTCTGTTTTGGTCTACTGGAACATCAGATAGAGGCGGTTTACTGCGTCAGGGCAATTAATGTACTGGCACGTAGACGACTGGGTCAGAGCATCTCCAAAACGACAGGTCTTGTGGGGTGTTCCCGGTATGCAGTGGTTAGTACCTCCCAAAAGTGGTCCAAGGAAGGACAACCGGTGAACCGGCGACAGGGTCATGGACACCCAAGGCTCATTGATGCGCGTGGGGAGCGAAGGCTAGCCCGTCTGGTCCGATCCCACAGAAGAGCTACTGTAGCACAAATTGCTGAAAAAGATAATGCTGGCTATGATAGAAAGCTGCTGCGTATGGGGCTGCGTAGCCACAGACTGGTCAGAGTGCCCATGCTGACCCCCGTCCACCACCGAAAGCGCCTACAATGGGCACGTGAGCATCAGAACTGGACCATGGAGCAATGGAAGAAGGTGGCCTGGTCTGATGAATCACGTTTTCACGTTTTCACGTTTTCACCCGGACGGCCGGATGCGTGTGCGTCGTTTACCTGGGGAAGAGATGGCACCAGGATGCACTATGGGAAGAAGGCAAGCCGGCGGAGGCAGTGTGATGCTCTGGGCAATGTTCTGCTGGGAAACCTTGGGCCCTGACATTCATGTGGATGTTACTTTGACACATACCACCTACCTAAACATTGTTGCAGACCAAGTACACATCTTCATAGCAACGGTATTCCCTGATAGTAGTGGTCTCTTTCAGCAGGATAATGCGCCCTGCCACACTGCTAAAATTGTTCAGGAATGGGTTGAGGAACATGACAAAGAGGTCAAGGTGTTGACTTGGCCTCCAAATTCCCCAGATCTCAATCCGATCGAGCATCTGTGAGATGTGCTGGAAAAACAAGTCCGATCCATGGAGGCCCCACCTCGCAACTTACAGGACTAAGAGGATCTGCTGCTAACGTCTTGGTGCCAGATACCACAGGACACCTTCAGAGGTCTTGTGGAGTCCATGCCTCGACGGGTCAGAGCTGTATTGGCAGCACGAGGGGGACTTAGACAATATTAGCATTGGCATTGGCTTTGGCAGTTGTTGCATTTGCTATATGGCCCACTCATCTCATCCAACAGGTTAAAATAACTGCAAAATATTATTGGAAAATACCGTTAGACCTATGTTATGGAAAATAAGGATGTACGTGTGCTTTTGATATGCTTAAAGTATAAATTGCAATAATATGTATGCATAGTATAGTATAGTCACAGCCAGTGACTAAGCCAGTGACTAAGCTACTGAGCTAAGAAGAGTGTGTGTGTTCATTACCTCTTGACCTGGTTGAAAGTTGGACCTGGGAAATGAGTAGGTCTTGGGGTCAAGGAAGGTCAAGTCATAAAGAGTTGGAGCAGAACTTTTATTGCATGGGAGATAACCTCTTTACTGCCGGGTGATTGTGAATGGCCTTGCGTATCTTCACTTATTAGCCTTTCACTATGTGTGTCTGTAGAACTAGTCAGTCACGTGTATAAATGTGTCTGAGGAACTGAATTCCTCAGCTCATTGTACACACACCTCGGTGTGTGTAGTTTCAGCTCTGCTTGCATTAAAGGCCTAAGAGACATATATTGTGTTATAGCTTTATTAAGCTGTTCTCACCAACTAGTAGTGATGTTACGCTTGATACCGGGGCTTCCAAGCGCGTATCGAGAACGTAGGGCAGTTTCTCGTGAACCTATGTATCGAGGCGTGTATCATTTTAACGTCATTACGTCATCGATGACGTTTGAAGCCTCATTCACGTACATGCTTCAGCAATGGATTCGGGTTTGGCGGGCAGTTTTGAATCACGGATATAAGGAAAGAAAGTGCCCCCATAATTCGTGGGTTGCCTTGTCCTTCTGTAGCTATATTTAAATCTTATCGTACTGATAATTACACCAATGGACTATACAACTGGTACATGTGTCCCTTTACTAATCATAGCATTATAATAACACTATAATTATACTTATTATAATAACATTATAATAAGGAGCTGATTGTGGACTTTAGGAGGACACAACAACAGAGGACGTACTCACCACTGGGGATTAATGGGAATACTGTGGAGAGGGTGAGCAGGTATAAATACCTGGGAGTCCACATCACCGAAGATCTCACATGGTCCACACACACTGACACTCTGGTGAGAAAGGCGAGGCAGCGCCTTTACCACCTCAGGCAACTGAGGAAATTTAAAGTCTCCCGGAGGATCCTTCAGTCCTTCTACTCTGGAGCTGTAGAGAGCATCCTGACAGGAAGCATCACTGCCTGGTTTGGCAGCAGCTCCGCTCAGGACAGGAAGGCTCTGCAGAGAGTAGTGCGTTCGGCTGAGCGCACTATTGGAACTACACTCCCCACCCTGTAGGACTTATACACCAGGAGGTGCAGAACCAGAGCCTGCAGGATCATGAAGGATCCTCACCACCCCAACAACGGACTGTTTCAGCTGCTGCGGTCAGGCAAGCGCCTCCGTAGTCACGCTGCCAAAACAGAGAGACTGAGACGGAGTTTCTTTCCTCAGGCCATCAGGACTGTGAACTCTGACCTCACCAGGGCCCCCACCAAGACACACACACTGCCCCTCTTATGCACACACACACACTTAGGTAAAGACTACACATCATTTATATTATATTATACATACAATTTTCCCTTTTTTTACTATATTTTTTTATAAAGTGCTCTTATTGTAAATATTGTGTTGTTTTTTATATAGAGCTCTTAAAAACTGTGACATTGTAAATATTGTGTTGGTTATTGTAAATAGTGTGAACCTGTTATTTTGCACAATTCTGCTAAGCATTGCCACTTTGCATTTCACTACACACCTCGTGTGTGTATGTGACAATTAAACTTCTTGAATCTTGAATCTTGAATCTTGAAACAAGCCATATAATGATATGCAGCATCATAAATAAGCAACATTTTATTCATATGCCAGATTTGAACCCGTGATTGCCATGTCTATTGAAGCGCACTATGAGCAGTATATCTACCCGCTTTGCCACCAAACTAAACGATGTTACACAGCGCGTGGAGACATTTCTACGGCATTATTGAACTGATGAGTTTTGTTCATTTATGGTTTTATAGCATAATATGAATATATACATTATGCCGTAATTTCATTTTTTTAAAGTTGATTACATCAGCGGTTTAATTCATTGGCCTTTAGTGGCCCATGCTTTGCACACATCGCTGTGCTGCCAGTCTTGCCTGCTCTAATTTCTTTAGACCAGCAGGTGGCCATAGTGTGCACTTGAAGCCTCGAGAAATGAACCCATTTTCAACCCATTTGGCTGGAATGCTTCAATGCTTCGAGAAGCTTCATTTCGCCATCACTACCAACTAGACAAAGTACAATTGACTTAAATTGCCACGACACCTAGCACTGTTTCTCCAGGGGAGGGACAAAATATGAAACAATATCAGCATTTAAAAGTAACTCTTCAAATTCCCTCTCCTTTATGAGTATCTTTCATCTGTTTGATTAATTGTGTAGTAAATAAATGAAGTTAAACCACTCTGATGCATAACACCTGGGTAAAACCATACTGCACAGAAGAAGTGGTCCATGATGATGCAACCCACAGAAAGTAGGTGACATCACCGAAGCGTCCAGCGACTGAAATCCAGCATCGTCTCTCTTCCGTCACATCTAAGTGGCTAAACGTCCAGAGCAGGTTAGACCGCTAATGGGTTACTGTTTGCTCTCCCCCCACCATAAACGTTTCTTTTTTCCTGGTCTAGGATATAGTGACCCTGCAGACGCACACAAAGGGCTGTTGAGGCTCAACTGGGTCCGGTGAATATTTATCCTAGACACAAGAATATGCAGGCATGATTGATTTTGGTTATTTTGTCATTTGTCTGCCTGAAGTATGTCTCGCTTATAATCGCAGAAACTATCATCCAAGAAGTAAAATCTGTGGCTAATTTCAAGTTCAAGAAGTGAAGGCGTAGAGGTAAAGTCAAAGTGCTCTTACTCCATTTCATTACATTACATTACATTATAGTCATTTAGCAGACGCTTTTATCCAAAGCGACTTACAATAAGTACATTCAACATAGGTAGGCAAGAGAACTACTAGTCACCAAAAATCGTAAGTGCATTTCCTTCCTAAACAAGCATCTAAGAGCAGAACCAGTGCTAAAAGTTAGCTACCTACTTTTTATTTAAACAAATGAGACAAATAAGTAAATCAAATAAACAGGAGCTAATAAATAGACAAATAAGTGAAGACAAATAGGCAAGTGTTAAGAGGAAGGGTCAGGGTAAAATCTATATTTTAAGGGTAATTTATTAGATTATTTGTGGCAACACTGGATATTTTTGTCTCTCATTCCATTTGAAATTGCTCCTAACATTTCAAGATGCACGATGGTTTCAATATAGCACAGAAGTGAGAAACACCTAGAAAGCTCCAAACTGTGCTGGCAGAACAGTAGCATGAATGAGACACAGCAGAGAGGAAAAAAAGAACATGCCAGCTGGAAAACAAAGATAAAGGAAAATACGAATTGGTTTGAATGCAGTACCTGTAGTTTGTCTCATGTTGAGTCTCTTTCCCGTCAGCTCAGCAGAGAAGCAGACAGAGGGATGCAACAGTGGGATTAAACAGTTAGGTGAACCGCAGTGGGACACAGCTCCTCCCCCTCATTTACTTAAGGGACAGTGTCAAGCTTAATGTTTAATCTATGTGTGTGAGATTTTGAATGCAGTCACACACACACACACACGTGCAACACATGCAGGGGGCACCGGGGAGGTACTGCTTGTACTGTTTCAACTCTCTCAATGGGTTAATTAAATACACACCAAGGTCATCCTTACTGTTACAACTGGCTGTAGCGTTGAAAAGTGGTGGGATTAGAAAGAAAATGTCGGCTTGACGAGCTGAAGAGGCTGTGTGTGTTTGTTGATGTGTGTCTGTGTGTGTGTGTTTGCCTATGTGTATATCTGTGCCTGTGTCCATGAGAAACACAGCAGAACTGTCCAAGACCGTCAAGGCCGTAGCTCGGTGACACGTTGGTGACGCAAACTGACTCAAATTAAAACAATAGAGGAGTGATTCACAGTTCGGCTGGTGTCCTGACAGCAGGAATGGCAATTGAAAACAATGCCGTAAATGATGAGATTGGTTTAGCACTGATTGATTGGAAGTGCAGTTAAAAGGAGGAAGAATGTTGAGAAATCCAAAGATTAGGTGTCATATCTATTTGGCCTGAAGCCAGAGGGGGGAAATGCACTTAATTTTCCAGGAAGCCATATAACACTTGGATATATTAGCTGGGAGTTGAAAGTTATAAATCGGGAACCTATTCAGGTCAATGAAAGTTTCAGGGCATTTGTATTTTTTCAAGCAGAGTGCCATGCCTTTTACTGGAGAGAAAGAGGAAATGAAGTCAGCATCAGTGAAATACTGTTTGACCTTTAGCTTCCTACTTGTATCTCTCTGGATATGAAGTGAGGTTTAAGTGCAGACTGCCAGCTTCAGTATGAGGGCATTTACAGAGGATATTATGGGGTATATTAACGCACACCCTTGTTTACTCGTTCATATCCACTCCAACCTTGAACAGCAACCTTGCGCTTCACATCACAAATGCAAAAGGTCAGAAAGAGAAAATCATATCACTTTTATGAACACATGGTGACGTTTATGGGCTACATATTTTAGAAGGCATTGCTCATACTTATCGTCACTGTCCTGTGAAAAACAGGACAACAGGACTTTTTTAGATTGGTCAATATGCAGTTTTCAGTTTAAGCAGGGTCTTTTGAAATGGTTTCGTAACCACCAAGTGTTGTAGAACTCCATGTAATCCTTCAGCTGAAGTTAAAAAATTAAAATCTGTGAGACCTTCACATTTCTCAGTGACACAAATGAGGTTGGCAAAGCACACTAACAAATGTGGTAAGCATAGTCAGATTGTCTGTAAACTCACAAATCTGCTAAAAAAAACAACTACTAAATATCTCAGAAAGAAAACACAGGTATTAACTCCTCCTCTGGGCAAGAATGACATCGATCAGACATGTAAAATACTGGTATTGTCCTAAAACATATCATATCGAGATCAATATACTTTCAATTCAAGATCAATATCAATATCATCAAGATAAAGATCAATATCATCATATCTTTCCTTCTGCTACCGGCCTAATCAACAAGGCCCGGCTCCCCCGCTAACATGGACTCCAACCCGCCAATCTTGTTTTGTTCTTATTCTTCTATGTTTATTGTTTAGTGTTTATTGTTATGCACCACTCACAAGACAAACATATTTGGCAATAAACCTGTTTCTGATTCTGATTCTGATTCTGATTCAAGATCAATATACTTTGAAAAAACAATGACACAAAGCATTATCAGAGTTCAGGATGTCCAGTTATCAATTGAAATATTGTTTTTACCAGCAGGGGGCCCTCTTGTCCAAAAACGATCCTCTTAGGAAGTCTCAAAGCAAATACAGGTTTTAAACTGTTTGTGCCTTCGCTGTATGACTTTCATTGATTAAATAAATAAATAAATAGAAACGCTCAATAGATGGCACAGATTTCTGATATTGTGTATTTTTTCCCCGTTAGCTCAGATGGCATCCCAGTCTGAATCACAACCTTCAAAACAAAAGTCCCTTCTCCCCCTCCCTCTGGAAAAGCATGGTTCCATGTCAGTAGAGGACAGGTGCAGTTATGAATGAGGAATAGTTGTACGCATTTATCCAAATGATAGTCAGAATTAGCGACTGGTTGTAAAATAAAGAATAACGTTCAGTTCAAAGGTGGCTGAGAGGAAGTGAGGGGTGCGAGGAGGTACAGCACTGAATAAGATGTATAGTTTTTCACAATGCACGTTTACATGCCACAGCATTTTCTCACACCTGCTTCTTTAGTTTTTCCACATCCCTCTCATTGTTATATATATATACTTTTCATATTGATTCCACTACTATTTCATGCTGTATACACACTATTCTTTTATTTTTTTATTTTTTTTAGTTATAGATTTTATTTTAACTGTAACTGTAAGAAAATCCATATATATAAGTAATCCATACTCTCCCATATTTCCCCGCCTAGAGCCCAGACACAGTCGATCAGACAAACAGTCGCTGAACGTAAACAGTCTGTGACTTGGTAATGTAGCTCAGTTGAGGTCCCCCCTCTTCCTACTCTACAATGCCTGACCTGTTGGCTTGTCAACCCGGACAGTCACATAAGCTAAATGTATTTGAGATGTCATAATGCTCTTGTATGTTATCCTGTTTTGGTTGAGATAACTCATTCCTTGACATCACTGTTATGAGTAAAAATTATGACTAAACCACTTGAGCCATAACCTCTGTGGAAACGCAATAAATCTCTGTTATCATGGTGTGTTGTCTTTGCTCGCAATTACTGCTGTCGCAATAATTGCAAGACAAAAGCATGAATGGGCCAAAAATACTTTGAAAGGTTATACTGAATTGATGAAGTGTACACTCAGCTTTCCTTTATTAGTGACACCTTCACTCAACTTGACTTATTTTCTTTTATTGGTGATGCCAATACTAATTCGAAATCATGCCCTTTGTATTTTCTGCACTCACAATCAATCTTGCCCACAGTGATCAACCTTACATTCGACAAAGCTGAATTTGTTCAACCTACCCGTCATTTGCTGTCAATATTTTCATATTAAGAATGAAAAAGATGAATGAAACTAGGCAAGGAAGGAGTACTGATGGTGTTGATAGGAGTCTATAATGTCTATAACACAGTTCAAAGTTCCTTTTTCAACATAGTACATTGAATCATCCAAACAAAACACACACCTGCAAATGAAAACACATTCATGTTAGGTATGTGAGGCATTTATGAAGGGAATGTATGGAATGTGGTTATATTTAAAAATAAATGAATGTATATTTGTATATTTGAGGATATGACTATATACTTGCTTATGTGCAGTTTTATATTTATTTGTTTTGCACAATGGCTTGACACTGTCAATACACACACACACACACACACACACACAGTAAGGAGACTTATTGCTACGTAAATCAAAGTTAACAGTGTACACAACGTTTTAAAAGACAAATGTGTATTTCCACCTTTGTCCATACACACATTTTGTGATGAACCTATACAAAACTTTAAATGCCACTGGTTTTGACAGCGTTACCCAGTGTTTACTGTAATACTGCAGTAGTGATATCTGATTCAGCAAAAAAACAAATAACCAGAAATGTACTATAAGTGTTGTGATAATTTCATTTTTTCATTTAATGGGACCATTAAATATCTGGCCCATATTTGTGGGTTGAGCCTTATAGGCAAATAATGCGAGTCAACAGTAATGAATGTTTGCACAAATCCTCTCAGCGTGAGCAGGGGAAAAGGTTATAAACTGTTATCTTTATTATAGTCCTTGGAACAGCGTTCAGTACACAGAACTTGCATTGTTTGAGTTGAGAAAACAGATGATGATAAACAAACAAAATCAGACAAAAGATAAACAATCTGTGTAAACAGTCTGCCATTCCATTACTAATTTTTCCATCAGATAATTGGCGCTTTCTTTAGAGATACATATTGTTACTTACCATGCATGACAGAGTGCAAAAACATCTCGTGGTTTATGTTGACGCATGGGTGAGACAGTGACATGACGCATGAAAGTGTCAAATTTAGTAAAGATGCTCATTTCGATGTGATCATGAGCTCATCAGCCACAGCCCTGCTCCCGCCACGTTCAGAGCCCCCTTCGTAAAAACCTGACCGCATTCAATTACAATTAGCATGCTCAAGATATCTATCGGAGCCGAGTCATATCTGATTGCGATGAGAGTGTTCGAAACCTGAAAAGAGCAAGAGAGGAGGAGAAATCAAAATGGTCATTTACACAGCAAGTAAATTGTCTTAAAACATACTGTAGCTACTTTACAGAAGCATCAAATCTGGTATGGAGGCTTATTGGATTGTCCTGAAATCCTAGAGGGCATCTCAGAAAAATATCCAACAGGAAAAGAATTGCTACAAAAATCCAAGCCTACCAAGGATGCCTGGTCTTGTCAAATTGTAATGACAAAATTGGACAGGAGAGTCTCACTGAAAGGTGCGCCCTCTATATTTCATGCCTTGCAGCAGAGGGGTGATTGTTTTTTTCTTTGGTACCGCAGGCCTTTATACCTTTATGCCTGGGCTGGTTAGTGACTTTATGAAATTGCTAATCATACCTGCTTTGTGCCTGGGTTGGCAATAATTATTTTCCTGCTACAAAAAAATGCAACAATACACCATCTTGAGCAGCAATTACCCTGACTGGGTCTGAGTGTCAACAGATCTGCCTGCTAGCTTTAGCTTATCCATCACCCATCCTCGTTATACTCCTTATTATACTCTTGTCCTCCCTACTGGATGCCTGATAAGGTCATGCATTAAGCATGTATACCAAATTTGGCACTTGGTACTAACCAAAAGATGATTTTTTTTTGGGAAACATACTCCTTAAATTCAAAATAGTGTGTTGACACAATGCCACTTTGCTTTTGCCCTGCCAGAAATCAATCTCATAGAGGTAAAATACCTTTGGGTGGTTATTACACATAACAAAACAGGTACAACAAAATAGGGCACTATTTTTGATGCCACAGCCATGGGAGGTATAAGAAGTGGAAATCACAATGTTAACTATTGCTATTAATGACAGCCTCCAAACCTCAGCTGCTGCACCTCTCTCTCTCTCTACAAGGCTTGACCGGGGGAACGGTGATAATAATTATCAATCGGCTTTCTAACCCAGTTTATTCCTAAGAGATAGGCAACCTGACCACATACTAGATACATTAACGGTACATTTGATTGGACGCCGTAGTTCGTTATCCTTGTTTCCTTCATTTTCTACAGGATCCTGTCACTTCACATGATTCCAGATGATATAAAAATGTTCAGCAAAAAGGAGCGCCTTCACCCCCTCCTCAAAAATGGCAGAATAAATACATTTGGATGAGGAAATGATATCATTATGTGATACTCTGAAATTTAATATTTCATAAATTTCATTCCTAAAGTGATCATGCAACATTCAGTTGCTGTTTTCCCCTTATACTTTCAAGCAGCACTCGTCACATTGATATATAAAAATAAAATTAAATACAAATAAATAAAAAATAATAAACATACATTGAAAAGTGCAAATGTACATTTCTTTACAGCATAACATATTCACTGTACAATCATTGATTATATACTCACATTATTTTATGCATTATAATAAGGATTACTAAGTAGCATAGTTTGAGTAAGAAATATTTCATAGCAAGTCTATTGGAAAATAATATCTGCATTGCCCTGTAGAGGCTTTTCTTAACATTGCCAAGGGTGAATGTCTGTGTGTGCGTGTGTGTGTGTGTATGTGTGCGTGTGTGTGTATGTTGACATAAGGTGTATGTGCAAACAATGAGCATTGAAGCAGAAGAAACTCATACCATTCTAGTTCAAGAGGCACAAAAACCGCCCAGCCAGCATTTTCAAGTATCTAGCATTGTTTTGGACAACACACATCTGTCAGACATCAGCAAAGCAGAGGAAAAACAACGAGTTTTCCTTTCATAGCTCCAGGAGGAGTCTGCTAAAGAGTCGTACGACAAGCGGAAACAAGCAGCTCAAAGAGTCGTGTCAAAACACTGACACCATTTACACAAACATCACTTGAATTGGCTATTGCATTTGCTCTAAAACATCATTCCTTCCCTATACCCAACACAAGACAGCCCCCCTGCATCAGTCTGGAGTGGAGCAGATCCATCACGCTTGCTTCCTTTCGCGTTTTCCTCCTAGGTGTTGTCCGGTCCACCCAATGCTTACTTGGTTATGGCAGAAACAGATGCGAAGTGTAAGGAGCATGATGAGAAGTTAGAATCGTAGGCCTAGTAGGGAGGGCGTGTCAAAATGATCCTCACTGGAGATAGAAACCAAGGTAAGTCATCCTCTGGCAGTCCGGTTTGTTAAGGTTGTATTCCATAGACAAAAGACAGAGCATCCCATCTCTTGGCATCAAGGACATCTGATAAGCTGACCCTAAAGGAGATAGAGAAGCCTCACAAGAGTTTGCTGGCACTATTTCCACTCGTCCTAATGAGAATGTGTCCATCCTCAGACCTTGTTACCGGGGCGTTGTGAGTAGCGTTGTCCAATTAAATATCAATTAATGGGCTAGTGGTGGGGGTCCTGTGGTTCTGGACGTTTGAGGAAAGGTCATTACAGGTGACCTTCACAGGCATTGGAGGGAGAAGCTAGACATGGTCCTGGAAAAGTCCTGCACCAGGAATGTTACTGTGGCTCCTCCCACAGCCATAGAACATGGCTTTAGCTCACATGATGGCGCCCACTTAGAAACGCCTCATCCGGTAATTGCACATCTCAATTTCTCACTTTAAGGAAACATGCTTGCTATTATTATGTTGGATATTCTGTTCATGTATGGAGCATTTACAGTAAAGGTGATCTTTAAATACTCTTAACAAAAATACTATTAATTGGAGGACAACTAATTCTGGGCAAGGGAGGAAAACAACACTCCGTTTTTCTTAACCTTCCCTCTCTTTAATAACACAAACTGTCTCAAAGATAATATTGTACTGTACAATTTGGGTAATGATGCAGCACAGCTTCTGGATGATCGTGTGCTGTATTTATTTTAATGTATATGTGTGTGTGTGAGTGTATATGTGTTTGTACATGTGTGTGAAAGAGAGAGACATAGAGACTATACGTTTGCCTACTATCTCATACTGCGGGGATATGTGTACGCGTCCAAATCCAGGAGTGGCAGACCACGGATGTCTTAGCGCTCCGACTTGACTTTGTAGCGCAGGACCAGGTACGTGGCTAGCCGGAGGATCAGGAAGAAAACCCCCAGCACCATGAAGTCCACGTAGAGCTTTGCGTCCTCCACGTCCAGCAGTTGCAGGACCTCCTCCGGCTTTTGGAACTTACACACGAGCCCCGGACACTCCAGCTCCGTGCGGTTCATCCCATAGATGGACAGGATCACGCCCTCGAAGCCATACCTGGTTAGCAGCAGAAAAAGAGAAGAGGAGCCATTGATGACAAAACTCCATGAAGCCAACCGTTTTAGCTCAGGAAAAAGTTTGAAAATGCACTTAATAATTAAAAGAAAATAATTTATTGACCTTTAGATGTAAGAAAGCTCTGAATACAAAGACCAATAATCGATGAAAAACAAAACAAATTTCCCACAATGTGCCTGGTTTTTCCATGTTGGTTTACATTTATAAAAACTTTGAAAATAGAGCCTGAACCTTATAAACCTTAATTGGAAGAAGGAATTTTTTTTTTAATAGCCTGCGGACAAGCACATTCTGTAGCTGTGCATACCTGACATAGGACACATAGGAGCTCCACTGCAGGTACTTAGGAATGGTGTCAAAATTGATGAAGAAGCCGGAGAAGAGGAGCACAGGTATGGCTGTGACCGGACCCACGAAGGTTGCCACCTGGGGAGTGAAAGAGCGGTGTTCATTAAAGTTTTTTAAACTTTTACAATTGCTCTGAATGAAGTGAACGAGGACGTGACTGACTACTTTAAAAGCATAAGAAAATACCTGTCGTACATTTAACCTACTTTTAGTGGAATCTGTCAATCGTGTAGTAGTAGGTGCATCTGGTATGCAGGTATGCTTACCTGCAGGGAGGTGGATGCAGCCCCTATAAGCAGACCCAGGGATTGGGCCACCAGGGCTGTGGATGTGCACAAGGCCATGAAGAGCAGGTAACGAGCCGCCTCCGGAGGCTGCTGCGTCATCCAGTACACTATACTGCAGTACATGATTGGACAAATCACCTATGAAAGGGAAGGAGAGCTTTTAGTGGTCAAAATGAGTGTCCAACCCATTCATTCTGCGTCATGTCACTGTAAATGGTACCTGAAAAGGTATGTCAGCCATGGTCTTGGCCAGGTAGTAGGCCTTCAGGCTGTACCAGTAGTTGAGATGTTCCCTTAGAAACACAGACATCTCCATAGGAACTGTGGAACAACAGCGGCGTAATAAGTCAATCGTTTTTCTTTATTATAACAACTGGCCCAAATAACGTTCACAATCCCTCCCCAGACTCTTACAGGTCAGGACAGTGGGCATCAGGGCAGCAAACATGAGGAACAGCATGGAAAAGAAGAGGAAGCCGGTGTTGTTGAAGACCTTGCTGGCATCGTTGCCGATGTTGAGATAGAGCAGGCCAATCAGTACTCCGATACATAGATGGGACATCACCCTGAGGTGGGTCAACACCTTCAAAACACACACACATCAACACAACTCACAACGCTGCTTTCCACGTGATTTACCGGTTATTGGTTAAAACGCAACTCATCAAACGTCAGTTACCATATCCCTGCATATCGTGATGAAGGTTCTTTTGAACAGGATGCAGAACTGTGTGAATGTACTGGTAGCAAAGCTGTGTTTCTCAATGGTCCCTGTGTCCTGTGGAGAAAGAAAGTAAGGACACAGAAAAACCAGTCAGGGAAAGACATGTTCTCCCCTTTCCTGTATCACGTTGCTACAAAACCTCTCATTGGTCTGAAGCACTTAAAATGGGTAGATGCTAACAGCAACATGCTAGCAGATATCTGAAGCGGGAAAGTAGTCTGATTCATATAGGTACTGCATGCATTGACTTGATTGACTATCACATGTCAGTATTGCTGATTAATGGCTTAAATCATGAACAAATAATAATAAAAAGTGGAAAAAAACAAAACAATAACAATATGGAGAAGTCTGAGAAAGTGAAAAAGTCTAAAGAAGTAGAAGCAGAAGAGGCTTTCAGCCAAGAGAGCAAGGTAAAACCCCACGTCCAGTATATGAGTAATGCCGTGGTGTAACTGAGAAAGCTTTTGAAATTTACATTTACACTTTAGGCATTTAGCTGATGCTCTTATCAAGAGCGACTTATCAAGCAGGAGAGACAGAGGAGGAGAGTCAGGGGAAGTTGAGAGAGGCTGAGCAGACAGAGATCGATAGAAAGAGAGGAAGAGAGGAGAAGATGGCTGAGATGCTTGGGGAAAAAACTACGTCATCCGGTGGGCTGGGAAGGGTAAAGGGCATTACAGAGACTTGGCATTTTCTTTCCTAAGTTTATGGACAGTTACTGTGAGAGTATAAAGGCAGTAACTGATCTGGGGTTTTCGGTCTTTCATCTGTTTTGATGTTGCGGACAGAGGATCTGGCTGAGAGGGACCCCTATTAACCACATGTGAACTACATCATACATTATATCTAAATACTCTTTGTCATTAACTAATTATCAGCTTTTCAATGAAATTCTTGTTGTTTTTATTTTATTTGATGCTGAAGTTGAACTACAGAACTGGAACTTAATATATACTACAGATCTACGGCGTCAACCTACCTGGATCTGAGCACCGCCGAGCCTACTAACATAATCATTAGCTTTACGAGAGTCATCCTTCATTTCACCAAAAGCACTATAGATGTAAATTGTACTGTATGCACCATTCGTGTGAATGAGTCGATCAATCACGTGAATGAATGCAGGTAATCTACCAGAAATCGCTGAAGGACATTGAATTATTCCAATGCAATTTCCTCTCAACGGATCAAATTCTTTGAAATTAATAAAGGTGGTAATTTTTTGGTGTTGGTGTATGGTTGTGAGGAATGAAGGTGAAAGGTGTGTTGCTGGTCCAGTGGGTCAGTATTGCCACTCACACTGTGACACTGAGAGTGACAGGAAGAGTCGCTTTTGTCACTGGAGTTCTTCTTGCCCTCCTCTGAGCACATTCCTCCCTGGACGGCGTCAAATAGCACTGGGTTCAGGTCCCCATACTCCCCTGAGGCCACTTCAATGACTGGAGGGGGGCAGAGAGGACAAGCTAGTGAGATCAAATATACCGCTCAACATATGACAAACACACACACACACACATGCACATGTACTCAGGGCATTCCTACACTTACTGAAGTCAGCAGGGTTGTGATAGGTGGGGCAGTGAAGGCCCAAGCCCTTCAGATATGGGATGAGGTAAGGGACCGTGCCCTTGTAAATGCACTGGCCCTGACTGAGGATGTACAGCTGGTGGAGGAAAAACAGATACAGAGTAATCAACAATAGCTCTGAATATACGGACACTGACTCGCTGAATAATATATGAACAACTGACATAACAGCAGACCTGGATTTCCACCACGGCGCGGATGAAAAATATCACACAGCCCTGTAGTGCTACGGACTGAGAAGCGGCTAATGGAAAACTAGACCTGTCCGACAACAGAAGCACTCAAAAGCATTTGTCTCTTTCGAATGTAGCATATCGATCACCTTATCAAACATCTCAAAGAGCTTGGCGCTAGGCTGATGGATGGTGCAGATGATTGTCCGCCCTCCCTGAGCCAGAGACTTCATGAGGGACACCACCTGGAAGCAGGACGAGCTGTCCAAACCACTGGGACGGGACACACAGACAAGTTGACAGACAGACAGACAGGCAGGTGCAGTGTTAGTTTTTAGCTTCACGGTATATGTTGAGATCGGAAAATAAGCGAGTCGTCTTCCTACCTGGTGGGCTCATCGAAGAACATGACAGGAGGATTGTTGACCAGTTCGAGGGCGATGGCCAGTCTCTTACACTGACCGCCAGAGAGAGAGATGGTGCGCGTCTGGGCGCATTCCAGAAGGCCAAGAGCAGTCAGGATCTCATCCACCTGGGATCACAGACGAGAGACAAATGTCGGGACACGGGGGAAATATCAAGAGGACGCCTGACACACACGGGGTTAAACGACTGAGTGGGGGAAATCAATAAATTCAAACTTACAAGTTCTTTTTTCACCTGTATGCTCTCATTCAGTTTCAGATTGGCAGAGACCTGAGAGACAGATGCGATTTAGCACAGCGTCTTGTGGTTACTGAACATTAGGATGTTGGAGGTTGTTTTTTTAAAATGACCTCACCATCATGGCCTCCCGTACAGTGAGGTTTGGCAGCAGCATGTCGTCCTGCATGATGTAGCAGGACATCTTCCTGAAGGTCCGCAGGTCCCTCGCTCGGCCGTTCACCATGATTTGGCCCTTCATCCCCGTCTCCCTGTTTCCGAACAAATGACCTTGTGATCACGTTCTAAGCATGAGTCAAGCCTGTCCATAGGCACATCGCTAAGTTAAGATGAGAAGATAGTAAATATATCCAGACGTGAGAGAAATCAAGCTCTTCAGGGAGCTGCGCTCCAGCCTGCCAGCCAGGTCTCACCTGTACCCCGCCAGAATATTCATCAGGGTGGACTTCCCGGCTCCAGAGGGCCCCATGATGCCAATCAGCTCTCTGCTGTTGAATCTCCCCGACAGACACTTGAGCAGGGCTTTGTAACCTGAGGAAGAGGAAAAGGTTAGCGACAAATGATAAAACACTGGAGCGAACAGCACCAACAATCATACTGACATCGATCTCCAATGTTCCAATGCTCCAATATATCTTTATATTAACCCGTACTATCTACTGTTCCATTTACAAGAAACTATTTTGATATTGAGCTTACACTGTGGCTCCCATTGCTTGTAATACATTTACAAAGTGCATCTTGAACATCCACAAGTAATATAATAATAATAATCTTTACTTTTTAGAGCAAATAAGCAATTTTAAAAACACTCATACAAAGCACTTTACTAGAAAATCAACAGTGAAGGTAAAAAGCAATGCAAGAAACATAAAAGTAAAACACAAAAAGGGAGACTGAGGATAAGAAAGGGATGATTACATAAAATCAAGTCTATAAAAATGACTTAGAAGACTTAGAAGATGATAATACTGATACTAGTCTTCAGTCTGTGCCTGCGTGGGTATTCCATCACAGGAAATACTTGTTTTGTTGCTAGAAACAATTTTCAGGCACATATTCAACACAACAGCAACTACGTCATAAAGAAATACGCCTCTAGAGAGTGTTTGAAGTGCATGTTGGGCTTTGTTTATGCCCCGTGGCACCCAAATAGACATCAGAAATCATGTCATGATCAGAAAATAAAAAACTACGTAAACCAGATGGAAAAAAAGAGCGCATGGGACATAATTGTCAATATGAGTATTAGGACTGCTAAAACGTGTACAGGTAATAGTTCCTCCTGACACAAATGATTGATGTATTCACCCATGGTGCATCATTGTAAAGACCTCTATAACCTCCTGACAGCGAGAAAGTGAGTCAGCTGGAGTAAGAGTTAAGGTTGAGGCCCAGTGCCCTGCAGCATCTCCCCCCCATCCCTCCCATCCCTCCCATCCCTCCACTCCAGGGAGCTGCTCTTCCTGTCTCAGGTTGTGTAATTACGGGTCCCAGCGGACTGTCCATCCCCTTCTAAACCTTGCACTATGAGCGAAGCAGTCTAATGGCGGCACCCTCTCCTCCACCGCAGTGTTATTACATCCATCAGACAGGCCCCAGTCAGACAGCAGAGCAGCCCCGTCAGTGAAGTAGCCCTGCCTTGGGATGTGGTGCATACAGATGATCTAACCCGGCGCTGCAAGTCGTGCATACTAATAGTCTTATCTGTGCATGGCTGCAGGCGCATCCCTGATCACCCACTCTCACATGCTGTGTGATGAGATAGATAGCTCACTTCCATGCATCGCTGAGGTCAACTGTCCACCACAAAGACACACACACACACACACATGCATAGACACACATACATACAGCCTGTGATCCTAAGAAGTTCAGTCACTCGGTGAGTCCAGCCTGATCTCTCACAGTAATTCATAGGAATTCAATCAGAAAGAAGTGTTTGGGGCCGGGTGGTCACATGGCTAGAAGTGGGGCTACTTCAAACACCGCACCAGGAAAATAGTTTTTCAGCGAATAAAAGCGTAACGACTAGCCAAGCGTACGAAGCCATTTGATCAACTTTACAGTACAATGAGAAGATGGATAGTTTTACCTGTGTGTGTCCAATATTTATTCAGTTTGCCACAGTACATGCTAACATACAGAACCAAGGAGTAGCTGCACAATAGGGAAAAAATAGTATTATAAAAAGTATTAACTGGTGTGCACGACATGCTATACAATATATCAAATGTGTGCAGATAATACGTTAATGTATCAAACCAGTGCAACCCCTCCTCTGAAACATGGGTGTTGGATGGCTGCCAAACACTTTAGGTGTTGACTGATACAAATCCTTGCAACTGATCGCCTGTTAAGTTTTTAACATCCCCCACGTCAGCATATTGACCGCAGTATCAGCTCTCAATATCCTCGATTCTTACTAACAATAATGTCCTGCTTCGCTAGCGCTGTCACTGTGTCTTGATAACTCAATTTTGTTTTTTACCTGAAGTAAAAGTTGGTAAATCCCTATCTTTCATACTGTATGAATAGCGTGATTCAACTAAAAAAATCTTTATTCACCAAAAATTTCAAATTTGAAACTCACTGAATGAGCTAAATTGCTTTAAAAACACTGAAAATGGGGGTTTGAGTTAACTAAAAAGTCTCTCAGTGCCTTTTTTTCCCAGTGGCCACTCCCATGCTCTGTACTAATACTCCGCACAATATGTACGTTTAGTGGACTGTAACAGCTGGCTCAGTGTCATCTGAAAACCGTAGTGCATTAGATGCTGGACACAACGCTGAAGCTGCTACTAATCTTGTCACAAGATGATGACAGAGCTTATTTCCAACCCAAAAATAGTGCATCCCTTTGACTCGAGTTTTGTTCTCGTCTGAACATAACCAAACATCAGAAACAACATATCACACTTTAGTGGGGAAGATGCACAGATGCACGGCGCATCTCATCGTCTTAACTCTGAGTAACATTGTGCATGGTGATGCATTTCAAACGGGGTCGAGACTCAACATCACAGAGCACGTTTAGGCCGGGACTTCATCTCCCTAACAAACAAAATCATCAAAGCAAGTGTGGAGAGGGTAAATAACAGTAAATAACAGAACCTGGAGTCCAAGTCACCTAGAGGCATATACACACAAACACTCTCTTACTCTCCTTTCATGGCTGAGCTACTGTTACACCACTAAGTACTCTCCCTTGGGCGGAGAATACCCTCAACATGAAAGCAGGTCACAGCGGCTTCATCATAACAGGGACAAATGGCTGCCCTCCCCAGGAAGTGTCGACAAAAACAGAAGGGGGTGGGCGGGGCTAACGCTTTCACCGCCGCATTCAACTGCACTTATCTCCCTGTTATTTTATGGAAAACAATTAAATCATACATAGCAGCCCCTTGGTCATGTCTTAATGTCTGCCGCAGAGATATTTAGAAATGACTCATGAGGAGTGTCTCGGTGACTCTAAGGCTAAGGAGCATTTACTTCTGACATCATGTGTTCAAGGCACACGGTTAGTGTTCCTATCTTTCCTCTCTCCCAGCTGTATACTAGTATATAATTCAGCAGAAATGCCATTTTTTCTTAAAATGAATAACTACAGAGTACAAAAGCAAACTGTTCCTATTCTACAGCTTTGACTGTGCACTGCAGAGAGAGATCGGTTCGGACCTCGGCTTGTATGATGGGAGGAGAGAGATTAACACAAACACCAACGAGCCCATCAGACTGAACTACGTGCCAAATATAAGAAATGGGATGATTATGAAGATATGATGTGTGTTTTTCTGTCAGAGAAGGCAATTGGAGAGGCAGAAAGCGGCTTGTGCAGTGCTGTGAAGGTGACCTAGACTGTATGCCAAGGGGGGGCTCAGCCAGATTGGAAATAGCCTGAGTGAAATGACTAGCCAGCCTCCTCATGATAGGCACTACTCTCGCAGTAAAAGCTGAGAGACTTCCTGTTCACACATCATCAGGCTGCTAAGCTGAGGCGGGCACACTGCTGAGACAGCACAAACAAGGGGGAGAAACCATACATTGATTTCCATGAGACTACTGAGGAAACACGATGAGGTATGTGCTTCAATACGCGAACAAAGGCTGATCTATTGACCAGTGCTCAGGAATCTCTTGTTCCTGTTCCCTAGTCCAGCCCTGATCCTTGTCAACATCAGACAAGAACATTGGTTATTGTCAATGTCCTTGTAGGGGGAAAAAATGCAATGCGTCATGTATGGCTTGTCATAAGGGGATAACTTATGGAGGCTATAAATAAAGCTTTCTTTTCAAGCTCCCCATCCCTGCCCTGATAAACACAAAGTCAGCGTAGTCGCCTAACAGAGTAGTTTACAGTGGGTGGTTTATCTAGGAGTGTCATTGACAGAGCAACCGTGGAACTGAAGGTTGGAGCCTCAAAGTCGCGTCATTAATAAGGGTGGTGAGGTTAAATGCCATTCATATTTCATGAGCAGATCAATCATGGGGTTGACTCTCATAGCCTACCGTCAGTGAACTCAAGGAAAAGGCAGGAAAGGAGTGTGCCAGCCTGCGAGTGTAAATTATTTACTATGTCTAAACTCTGCTGAGCACAGCATAGCTGCACACTGCCTGCTACAACATGGTGCAAGTCTGTACACAAGAGTAAGTGTGAGTGTATGAGTATGTGTGTGTGTGTGTGTGTGTGTGTGTGTGTGTGTGTGTGTGCAGGGACGCTGGCAAGAGAGAACAGGGAGGATGAAATAGATCAATAAGGCTTTTAAATGCCTCTTTTACATTTCTGCTCCCGTGTTGTGTGATCTGAGCTTGCAGTACCTCTTCTCCGCCAGCAGGGACCCTCACGGATGGTGTAGGAGAGCTCGGTGAACTCCAGGTCCACAGCGGAGCGACGGGGGAAGGTGGGAGAAGCGCTGAGCCTCAGTGATGTGGTTCTCCACTTTCTTCAGGTGGGTGAGCAGCGACGCCTCCTGAGGCGCACCGCCGGGGAGTTTGGTCTCCTCCATGGGGATGCTGACCGACCCCTGCTCCAACGTCTTCTCAGCCATGCCAAAAGTCTGGAAAGGAAGAAAGACATTTCAATCAGGCTATCTCCAATCTGCAGCATCAGAGAAAGATGTTGTGCACAAGCATCCCCTTTCACCACTCCACCCACATGTTTTTATTCCCCTGTCAATATCTCTTAACTATTGATTTTTTATTATCTTTCATTCAAGTTAGGTTAATATTTCCTTCAGTACTGAACCTTCTCAAGCATCAGCACATTGACATTTGGAAACGGTGGATTCTTGTGGGATAATTTAAAGAATTAAAATCAAGACAATGAACACGGCATCAAAACAGATACATTGAAATGAAATGTAACTAACTGAAAGCCAATTAGCAAAATGAACTATCGATTGGTTGGTTGGTTGGTTGATTGATTAGAATTCTATAAAACATCCTATCTCCATGACCTGTCCCATCCATGAGGAAACTGTTATCTTAGCAGAGGCATCAGCACTAAGGCGTATCATGGGAATGTTGTTGGGGCGATTGCAGACATCCTCTTGAAACTAGGTGCTAGACATGATCTGATTACAGCTCATTCTATGGACCAGGCTGGATGAGGGGAATGAGATTCCGGGCGTGAGGAGTGGGGATCTGGTTTCAGCCTTGCAGCACAGTTCTAGTGCTGATTCACACAAATTTCCTCCCTGGACAATACAGGCGTCGTGTCTGAATAGTCTGCTATGCCATGTAGTACCTGCTGATCCACAAGCTTTCCAGCATTAGTCAGATTAAAAATGGCTTGATACGCAAATTTGTTTCTCCAATATCAGTACACTGACAAGGCCAGGACGTTGTTTGATGGTTTGATTTAGTAGACGTCTAGAATATATCAACTGGAAAGAAAAGTGGATTCAAAGTTACTCATAATGCTGTGGGACACTGACTGATAATGGAAAAACCTTGTGATGCTGGAAATGTCAGTTTGGGCTCCAGGATGGTTTGAGGGTAAATTCTTATGTAGTACAATTTACTTACTTTTGAATAAAAATACAGATACAGATACAATTTTGTGCATGTTCTAAATTTCTTCTGCCAAAGATGAACTGATTATTTCAGATTACTGATCTAGCATTGCCCTCACTTTTAAATCATATCAGCAAAGCGCTCCTTTTTCTCAACACTCATATCTAAAACTGAAAGTGAACGTCGGGTTAAGTACTTAAAATAATGATTCAAATAGAAGTAAATGCAGAAACTGTTGTATAATCATAAAGAAGCATTACACAAAACAAATCTTTACTTAGTCCTGAGATTGTGAATTTACCAGATTTCAGAAAAGGCAAGAGAGAATTCTGCCTGCACCCGAATACTATATGGGAATTTTGTTCAGGGAGATGATCAGACCTTTGGAGGATCAGGTGCTCAAGATCAAAAAAAGGTCTTGCATGTTTCAAATGACATGGATATGAAGGCAGTGATGATATTGGTAGCGGGCAAAATAATTATTTAGGGAAAGATAATTCCTGCCTGTCTTTACACTCCATGGCAGGAGTGGGATTATTTGAGACTTGATGAGTTAGACCTTGTTTACCACGTCCTGCTTAATGCTTCAGAGTAATTTAGCATAATCTGTTTGGTTCAGTTGTTACAGATATCTGAAGTCTGGCAATGTTTATGGAGTTCAAGCCATAGTACATACAAAAATAGTACTTTATTGAAAATAATCTGTGCACCTTTGGCACTGTGAAATGGGTGAGTGGGGGCTTATACAATAAAGGCTGTAGTTTATTACTTAAACTTTCATCCAGTGTGTTTAAAATCACGGCAAAAAAAAAATCAAAGCTGGCAATCTGTTCTTTAACCTCATAGTCATTGTGCAATTTAATTTGCAAAGTAAAAAATGTGTGGGTGTCCAAGTGGTCGATGAGCCCACTACATATTTAATGTTCATGACGGGCTCCAAATTACAGTTTAAATTAGGTTAAAAAATCATTACCACCCAAAGGACACCTTCAGGACTGGACTGAACCTATCTGAACGAGGTTGAGGACACCAGACATGGAGACATGCCGGTGCTAACGTTAGAGTGTTAACAGTCAGTGCTACAGTCGACGACAAAAGCTCGTCTTCTTTTGACATAATGCGATGGTTTGTCTTCCCAGCCATCTCTCACAATGTTGTGATTAGTACGAACACACTGAGGCTTGCCTTTGATGACGTCCTACGTGACAGAAGCAAGGTCACCACTGGCAACAGAGGGAAATGCTGTAGACTATACTCACCACTCAACAGTGGGGAAACTGGAGTGGATGTTGTCGTGGGGGGCCACGCAAACCTCACTTCTGTACAACGAATGAATGCACGCAGACGATCCACTGGTGCCACGTAACACAATCACAGTTCAGCAGTGACATAATTGTAGTACTCTACAGTCCTGTGAGTACCTTCTGTGGTAGCATGGCCTATGTGTAATAGAATATCCTCACGTGGATGAAGGAAGAGAGTGACCGTGGACTTTATTGATCATCCTGCCATTAGTGAATTCCATTACCAGCCTGCATATAAACTCTGTAAAAACACTGGCAGACTTTAATGGCCTTTCACTCAGATGAAGGCCTCCACGTCCTGTCATGTGCAGCCCCAATGCCAGCACACGTGAGTAGAGGCAGCCATAGTAAAGTCTCACATGTGATTAAAGATGGCTAATGAAACACAACTGCATTGGACTGTATGTATAAGTAATGAATAACTGTGCACCACCTTAAAGCTTGAAATCTGCAATAGCAGTGTTATAGTCTGCAATGATGACTTTGCCAGTGAAGAGGGAGATGCTCCCAGCTGCTCAAAAGCACCTGTTACAGCATCCCAGTGAGGATGGAAACATGAAAGCAATCAATCTCACATTTTTAGCTTTTTGACTGATTGGAAAATGACTGCCTTTGTATCTGAGGGGTAGAGGAGCCAAAAAATGAAATTGTCCCGAGGAAACATCTAACTGTGGCTTAACCGCTTCTATGTAGCATTGCCCTTTCTCCTTCTCTCTCTCTCTCTCTCTCTCTCTCTCTCTCTCTCTCTCTCTCTCACACACACACACACACACACACACACACACACACAAACACACACACACACAAACACACACAGTCCATGCACATAAAAGCGCATTGCACATACTTATTAGTGTGTGTTGAAATGACCTGGCGAGAAGCACCCTGGTTCTCTTCTCCGGGCAAGAGCAACAGTGCTCAGTTGATCCCTTCAGACAAAACAGCACGAGACATCCACATCAGAAGACCCCCCCCTCTAAAAAAAAAAAAAAAACAGCAAAAAGATGGTCACTGTGCGCCACAGTCTGTGAAAAATCCGGATCGGTTCTGAGGCAAAGGATCAGGCTGTTTTCTCCTCATCAATATCTCTCGGGGTGCGGTGCACATTGCCCCGCATCCAATACAGCAACTCTTGAGATTAAAATCATGTCCGGCCTCAAACTATGACTGCATCCCTGAGAATCGTCAGGGGATCAGGGCGCCTGTCATGTTTACTCAATACATCCCTCTGATTGAATCCATCGGTCCCGAACACGCACTGAGCTACTCTCGCACATCCTTGTCTGTAGTGTTGATGACAATCTTCAATCTCCGGGTCGTCTGGAATAAAAACACAATCCCGGTGCGGCAGATGCTTCAGCAGCAGCAGCTCGTCACAGCAGCCGCCGTTATCGCCGTACCGGTCAGTGCGTCTGTGTGGTACGCAAACCGGTCTGGGATACAGGGCGTTGCTGGCAGGATGTTACGGTAAAAAAGGGGCTGTTTTTACCCGTGGTTTGATTATTTCATCCTAATCCTCAGGTTATCCTGACTTCACGTTTTAGGATGAATCGTTTCTCCGTGATGAAAGCAAAGCTACCAAAACGAAAAAAGGAAGTATATTCACATTAAAACACATTTTAGATATACAAATAGCAAATATAGGAACATTATAGTGATACTAGGTGATAGTATAAACTCCCTATAGAGCAGTACAGACACAATAGAAGTTCCCATAAAGACATTATATGAATTTGAAAGTGATGTTGTGGTTAGGGTACTAACCTAAAAGTTGGAATGACTTCTCAATTCATGAGGTCATTTATATCAGATAAACCATCATAGCCTATTTTATTAAATTAGCTTCTGAGGTGCCATTTTAGACCTTTTAGGCATTTCATTTTCTATTCTGGGCCTACTCTAGCCTGTTTTCTCTAGGGAAGGGAAGCGAGGGAAATGAGAATAAACCTAAACTATGTGAATAATAAAATATTTCTTCACCTGTCAGACAACACGGATACAGATTATCCATGTGGCTCCATCGTGGTGCACTTTCAATAACATTGGGTCGGTGTAAACATTGGGAAGGTTTCAGCGAGTGCAGGCACCGCTGTCTCTTTAAAGACCGCACCTGCGCAGCTGCCTGGTGCTGATGCTGCAGTGCCCGGGTTATTTTCGGTAAAACGGCCGGGGTTACTCCCGTTCAAACGGGCCCTACATGCCTTACATCACCCTTGAGAGGAAATCAAAACCCATTTTTAGCCAGTTGCACCCAGCTCCTAATCAGACTACTGTACAGGGGGCTCTCGTGTCGCCAGACGAGCAATTGAAGCACAGAAACCTATATTTGCCTCCTTATTGGCTACAATTGCCAACCCCGTCCCCATTCCTAGACACAGACACACTATGGAAATACACACGGTGAACTTGGATCCAGCAAATCAATTGCTGTGATAAAAGCTTAGAGACTAGGCTGTATAATTCACATCCGTTTTGTCTTATGCTGTCAGACAGTTTTTTCCCCCTCTGTAACTCAGCTTTGGTTTGCTGGATGCGATCCAAAATAAAGATGAATGCTTTGCTTACAGGCCCCAGTAAACACGTCGCACCGCCGTTTTCGAAATTGATTGTTACGTGTAGAAAGAGCGCTGTAACGACACCATGTGGTTGGAGTTATATTTACATCCATTGGTCATAGCCTGTTTCAAGAGATAAATTCTAACTGAGTAATGAAATGTTTGCGTTAAGAAGTGAGAAATGGCCCTCCTTATATTTTGAGAATTAAGGCTGCATCCATCATTTCCATCATCCATCAAAGCAGAACAACCATTCTGCTTTGCCACCCCATCCTAAGAAAACATAAGGACAAGGGGAGATTATTACTCTAGTCAATGATCTTTAGGTCACTGCCCATAGAAGTGTCTCCCTATTCAGTAACCACACATTAACGTGACTGATTGTGCTTTTATGATGACAAGAGCAAACACTCGTGCTCTTTTGTAGTCTCCATCTGTGGCTGTAAATATTGAAACTCAACAAAGACTTCTTTGCAAGGTGATGAAAATGACTAGAGGAACCGAGGCACTGTGGGATTGGAATGTACTCAAATGGGGGTTAGGCGCAGTATAAGTAGTGTGCTGATGTGTTATGTGTCACAAGACGGACGTCTGAACGAAAAGAGCACAGAGGATGGCACCAGGACTGACAGCTCTACTTTCTGCGGGCTTTCTGCTGCTGACACAGGGAATTCTCATCCATGGAGGTGAATGTATACGTCGAACTAGAAACATAACCTTCAATTATTGTTTGTATCATGGCGCAATGCAAAGTGTCACTATAATGTGATATAATATGATGTATAGGTCCAGCGGCTGTTCCTATCAGACTTTCTGTGGAGGGTGACCTGTCCAACATGACTCCTGAGTCCTACTCCAGCTCTGTGGTAGAGGGAGGAGTACTGCTGGGAGCTCTGAGGAGACTACAGGAAACACACCAGCACTTCAAGTAAGTTCATACATTTGTGAAATACCTTTTAATAACACCGACATCCTTTTCTGTGCGAGAAAAGCACTGCATCTCTTTATCTTCGATTGGAAACTCACTCGTGCCCTCCACGCGTCGCCAGGTTCACAGTGAAGGAAGATCCAGACTTTGGCCCGTTTCTGGAGAGTGTGAATGGAGTAGCTGGGAATGAGGGAGAGCAGACGTACTGGGAGATCCTGTCAGAAGCCTCAGGGGAATACACCAGGCTGGATGTGGGTGAGTACCACCATGCAGTAGATCTGAGTAAGACTCAATGAGCCAGGAGTATTGCTTGTCCTTCTACTTACTGACTTAGCAGACTGTCAAGACTATAATGTGATTATTTTCTATGTAAAATTGTATTGTTATGACAACATTGCATTATATTTTATTGTCTTGTTATGTTCTTGTTATTTTGTTATTTTTAAATATGAAAAGATTGCTTATTCTACAGCACTATGTAACTTAAAAAGAGTATAAAAACAGGTCTTCCTCTTCTTCTTCTAATTATTACATACATTGACACCATGTCAATAGAATAATAGGACACTGTGTGCCCTCAGACTGTATGTGTGTGTGTGTGTGTGTGTGTGTGCTGAAGTATCACTACTAAAACCATGTACACGTGTCTTCTTCACAGGAATCGGCTGCTACCAACCCAAAGCAAATGAACACATCATCCTTAGGTTCAGCACTTGGTCCAAACATTCATGACCTGCATAGTTTTGCCTTCAGTCTTCAACTATCAGAGTCAGAAGCGACGGTCCTCGACGAAGGATTTACTTTTACTTTTGCACGCATGCCAATCTATAGCATACCTAAATCCCTGCAGTCTGCAAGATGGTGCTATTGTACGTATTCTGACGTGCAATATGTGAGAATATGCGCAACAATAACATCTAGCAACCTCGCAGGGTCTTTATCGAGCCAATCATCCATCAAAATGAAAATAAGCTGGTGAGTTTGTGCTTCTGATTTTGAACTGCCCTCTAAATATCAAACAAATGAAGGAGTGACACCTGGTTGAAAAATATTTAACATTTATTTACATTCTGAGAGGGTTGTTTCTTGTTTCTTCGACAAATTATAATTGATCCAGTTGTTTGTCAAAAAAAAACCAAAAACAAACTATGGACCAACAAGAATGAAAACAACAAGTTAAAATGGAAGTGGAAGAATGCAATGCCAGTATTTCAAGAAAGTTGAGTAAAGCTGGAGGTAAGGTGGTGCATAGTGAGAGAGAAATGTGTCCTGGCATGTTAGCCATTTAAAGTCTGTTTAAGGAAACAATTAAAGAGTTACACTAGATTTACTGTTTATTGTAACTAGTTAATGAAAAGCTCTAGTTATGTTGGATAGTTAAGAAAAAATTCTACTTTGGTCATTTGCTTGTTTGACTTTGGATAGGTCTGCAGTCCATTTTCAAATGCACAAAACATCATGTGACATTCATACATGTCCAGCCAATGTGTGAACGCTATTGAGAAATAAAGATTTGAGGTTACAAAGATCATTCCATTCGTTTTTGTGCTATTTTTTGACACTACCCGTGAATAAAATGTACACTTAAGAAATCCAAACCCATGATTTGCCCGTGCTGAGCCCCTCTTTAAGCTCCTTGGGGGAAGCCACCTCCTCCTGGGTGGGTAACAAGATTAAGGTTTCAGCTCATTCCAGGGACACATGGACTGGGCAGGTGAAGGAAGAGGAGGAGCCGCTAATCTCTCTCCCTCTCTCAGAAACATAACCACGCACACACCGGCACTTTTTGACTCTCATCCTCTCACTCATATCGCTTTATTGGTTCCTTCTTATTTACCTTTCTCACTCTCACACCATCTCTACCATGTAGGAATGTTCAGATGTGCCCACGTGAAGTGATCTGTCAAAACACTTTGAAATACTGCTATTGCTCATAACTCAGAGGGTTTTTGAACCCGCCGCAATGAAGTCTTCTCATCAAACTGGATACGCCGACATTGAGGAGAAAAGCGATCGTCTTCACAGTCCCACAGAGATTTATTCTGCAAACATCAACGTTTTGGTCCGTTTGATCTGTACCACAGCATCCACACACGGATGAAACGCCGGTGAATTGAAATCACTGAGGATCTGTGCTGTACATGCTTGTCCATGTCTCTCTATTTCATTTGATGTCTCTCTCTGCAGTCAACACACTGGTTCTCCACCATGTTTTAGCGTGCAGATAAAGCTAAAAGATGAAACAAAAAAAACATGAGAACACGAGAAAAGATATTGTTAGTGTGTTTGTTTATGTAATTCCTCAAATAATAAGACAGCAAACACAAATCCATGTAAGTGCAGTTTCTATTAACAACATTGAAGTGCATTGAGACAACTTTGCCAAAGCATTCATATTCCATCACAGTCAACCAAGTCCATCTATTCCGACGGGGGCTCACCACAAGATATAGAGCAGTCACAAATGCAGGGGGCACATTGGGAAAAGAAGCGCTTCCAGCCAGTCTCCTTCTTCTTACAGTTGTATATGTGGGTGCAGCCTTGTTTGGGGGGGCCAAAGTAGCTCTTATATGTGCAGGTAGAGGAGCAGGTCCCATTCAACTCCCTCTCATTGATCTCGATGCGTTCCCGCTGACACATCCCTAAACCGGAGGGGGAAAGGGGAATATGAAAAAAAAAAGGGAATGGGGAGAGGAGCAGTAGATCTGCACTGAGGACGTTGCTCTTGTCAGGTAGAGTGTCGTCAGCAATAAACTAAAAAGGAGCCGATCATCAGCTATTAGGAATCAAGAAACCCAGTCAGTCTGATGGGCGTTTACTCACGGAGGCAGGCAGGTTTTGGGGTCCAGAGGCCGTTGGACTGACAGGATCTGGTAGGGTCTCCCACCAGCATGAAGCCAGGGGCGACAGGCATAGCTCACCACAGAGCCGACCTGCGAGTCATTACCGTACACCACGCCGTTGTAGTCCACATCTGGCTTCCCGCAGGTCACTGCCACACGAAGGACGACAAAGACAAAGCAAAACATGAGAGAATCCACGACTCTTTGAGGAGACGGTCAGATTATTTGATCAGATACGAAGACTGCAGTTTCACCATATGTCTGTCTCGGCAGTGTCATGTAATATATTTTTTGTAAACAACGAGCCAATCACAGTCCAACCTCTGCACAGGGACTTGAAGCCAAACCAGCAACAGTTGGAGTCTCCGCAGGGATCTCTCTTCAGCTCCTGGTGCCTCCCCTTACAGCCTCCCAAACAAATGGGCGCTGTCCCAGACCAATATGTGTCGTCCGTGAAGTTTGGCTGGGGAATCCATTCAGTCTCACCTACGGCATGTCACTTCTGTTAGCTTATCTAAATACCACACTGGATATGTAACAAACACCCAAATAAGGAATAAAGTAATAAGGGTTCTTAAGCCTTTTCCATGCAGAACCCATATACCATCCATATATCCAAGTTACTACTTAGCTGGGGGTCCATAAGAGGTTGACCCACAACCCAATGGGTCCTGCCCCATGACAACAAACCAGAAAATAAAAAATAACAACATCATATCAGCGTGTTAGGAGATCTTACCACTTCCTTCCCCTTCTCCTATCGATTCAGGCAGCTGAGTGAAGGCTGTGTGCAAGGACCCCAACACCAGCAGCAGTGGATATAATCTCATGGTGCTCGTTCTTCTGTTGCGATCACTGTTCCCCTGGAAAGCTGCAGATGAATATATTGGTCCAGTCCGAGAACGGCGAGCCTAGGTCATACTGCTGCCGGGTGATGGTCTGTGCATCACTCTTGCAAAGTTAAGAGCCATAAAGCCATTAGAAGCCATGCATGAGTTATTGTGCACGAGTTCCCTGACTCCCAGAATGAGGAAGCAGAGTGCAGTGAGTGACGCTTACACTAAGCTCTGTGTGCTGGCTAATCTTCTAAACATGGCTAATACCACTAGAGATGCTGTGACTTGTTGTTTATCACAGTGTAGCTCACCTGACTGCAGTAGTTTTTTTTTTATAAAATCAAGGCAAAACAATAGGAAATTGGATAAGATCACATTGTATTGTTAAACATCAGCATTGCTTTTATTGTGTGAATGTTTGCTGCACATGCACCGGCATCATTATGTAGCTTTAAGTTGTGCAAAGAAAAAAAAAATCTGCCCATTAAATATTTGTCTTATCTTTTCCGTAAGAACGTCTCGCAATAGCAGGACGTTTTCATCCAGACAGATCAAAGGCTCACTAAGTGGATTAACCCAAGTGTGCCCTCACCCACGCCGTCTTTCTCACACACACACACACACACACACACACACACACACACACACAAACAGTTGTCTTGTTTCAAGTTTCACAGCTTTCATTAATACTACTGGGTTAGGTTGGTGATTTTGACTACATGCATGAATAGCATAAGGCCTTTAATACTCAGTAATACTCCAGTTGCTCAGAGAGAGAGAGAGAGAGAGAGAGAGAGAGAGAGAGAGAGAGAGAGAGAGAGAGATCCTGGCTCAGTGACCAATTGGCTATAGAAAAAGGAAGGAAGATACAAACAGACATGGCTGCCCAGAGAGGCGCGTGTATGTGGTCACTGCTGGACAGGGGAGGTATAAACGGAGAGGCACTTCCTCCTCCACTGTGAGAAGTTCTCCTCATTAAGAAATGTCTACCAATGGCGAAATATCAAAGACAGTATCGAACTTCCCAACGTTAACCCCAGAGGAGAAACTACCAGTCCTCCTGGGTGAAGGGACAGCTGCTCCTCTAGCAGCCAAAGATCCATCTGCCTGCCACAGCCTGAGGGAATCACAACGATTAAATCCAGAAAAGTACTGTGTAAGATTGGATTACCTTTGACCACCAGGTGTGAATTTATTGCTGATGAACACCGGGGCATCTTTCAGTTATGCATCACATTTTCCCAGCATGCATATGAAGACGCAAACAAACACGGGGTTGACAAGTGAAAAGGTGCTGAAGGAGTTGCAACATTCCTCAAATGGGTAACCAACCTGGATCCTCTGAACCTGCCCTGCCAGTTACCCGTCATACAAATGGGTGCAACTTACCAAGCAAGGAACATTAACTGGCACAGTGCGTGTTCTTACTGTGCAACATTAAACAGGTGTAAACAACGTAGAGACAAAAACAACTTCAAATATGACTTTTGAGAACATTTTATGTCACAAGAGGTTTATTCAAGTTGTAGATCAGGCATAAAAAAATACACATTCCCTCAAAAATGAGGTAAGTCCTCAATGTTGGCTTCAACTCATTCAGTTAAATCCTAATGGTCACGCTCCATTCTGGGGACTCGTGATTTGAGCCCTGATGTGACCGATGTATTCCTCAAATTTCTCAAATTCTTAACTTTGTCCAAAAGGGGACAGGGATTTGAACTGGGAGAGAACATCTGCTGTGGGGCAGTGCTGCATTAGACACGCAATATATGGGATGCTATAGTAAAAAATAAAAATTAATGAATAGAAAATGATTTACAAGTATTGGTAAACAGTAAACCCACAGGCTCTGCATTAGCAACAAAATACATAAGGTTTATCACCTAATATAGGTTTACAATCAAGATGGGTCATCAATGTATTATTTCCCCCAATACTTTTATTTACACGCTTGAATTTATTGTCTATCTAAACAATCCATTCTCTTTGAAACCTGAGCTACACCTTTAGTTAAAATAAGTTAAAATTAATATCAAAAATACAGTCTGACTTCTAGCCCTCATTAAATGCTCAAAAAGTCCAAGAGAGCCCACATACACTTGCTGCGTAGCAGAGTAATGGCACAGCTGAGGACATAAAGTCCTGTCAAGTATAGTGTGTGTGTGTGTGTGTGTGTGCGTGTGCGTGTGTGCGTGCAGGGCTGACATGGCTGTCAAACCACTTGCATTCCTAGCTGCTTAGCAGTATCCTGAAGCTGCAGCATGACAGTGTCCTCCCCTGCTTGTGACAAGCCTCCAGTCAGAACATAGAACATCCCTTCTTCCCGATCCCCGTCCACGGTGCCGACAGGCTGCTCCTCAGTCCTCTGCTCCTCCGCCAGCAGCACCCCTCGCAGCTCCACCTGTATCTCTGCGGGGGCTGCGGCGTCGGCTTCTTCTCCCAGCCCCAGGCCCTCTGTCTGGGCAGTGTCCTCGTCCTCCTCCCCTTGTCTGTCATGCCTTTCCCTCATCAGCTGCTCCGTCAGTTCCACACTCTCGTAGCGAATCAGCTGCAGACGCATGAAGCCGTCCTCGTGCTCCTTATACCTGAGAGATACACAGTAACAGAGATGGCCTGTGCCGGACCAGATACTGCAGTACTGGAATCAGTTGAGGTGCACTAACGTGAGGCTTACCTGAACCTGGGGTGTCCAGAGGGCCATTTGAACTGGTGCTTTTTGCGCAGGTGGACTGTCAGGTTGTTGCCCCTGGTGAAGCACTGATCGCACACGTGGCACTTGTAGCGGGCCACAAAATCCCCCTGATAAGACAGTCAGAAACAACACATCTTAGGATCCATAAATAACATTAAACTCCCTATACGAGTGCAAATTATTTAAAAGCCTCCCCCTCTGACCTCATGTTCTCTTTTGTGGTGAATCTTCATGGTGCGGAGGGTGCGAGAGCTAAAGTCACAGCCAGGAACGTCACAGCGGTACGCCGGCTCACTGCTGTGGGTCTCCAGGTGTTTACGCAAGTCG
Source organism: Hoplostethus atlanticus (assembly GCA_034670405.1). Lineage (NCBI taxonomy): Eukaryota > Metazoa > Chordata > Actinopteri > Trachichthyiformes > Trachichthyidae > Hoplostethus > Hoplostethus atlanticus. Next base: position 193,469 of record JAXDDX010000018.1, read on the forward strand.
ATCAGATTCTTACAGCTAAAAGCATAAAATAGTGAAGGAGGGTTAAGAAAGCATCTTTGCAAGTGTGTCTTTCCTTCATCCGCTTTGATCTTATAATGACACAATCTTATATTTCCACTGGCTGCGGCTTCAGAGGATGTTCTACCTGTACTCGCAGTATTCACAGCTGTATGGCTTCTCATTACTGTGGCGGAACTTGATATGGTTGCGCAGCGATGAGGGTGAAGGACAGGTCATGTCACACAGAGGGCATTTGTAGTGGTTCACTACCAGCAAAGAAAGAAAAAACAATGATAGAGTCAAATCACCTTTGAGCACCGAGTTCAATCCTGCAGAGCTGCTTGTTATATACAGTCAAGCACTACGAAGGAACTGACCGTGGGTCCTCATGTGGTCTCTCAGTAGTCTTTCAGTTGCAAAACGTTTGGAGCAGTGGGAACACTGGAACCTCTGACCTACAACACATATACAGGCTTATTAGATGTTAGGAACTAAGTTACTAAGTTGCAAACACTGCTATTATGTCCCTGCCAGTATTCCATAGTCTACGATTTCACCTTCCATGGCGCTCTGCCGTTTGATGTGGTCAAAAAACTTGGTGTTGTTGGCGTACATCCCCCCGCAACCTGGACAAGCTACAACCTTCTCCTGGGTGTGGCTACGCAGGTGCTCCCGCAGCTTAGGACGCCCTTTCACTGTGGCTTCGCAATCTGGAGAATGACAGACAACAGGACGTGGATTCACCATCAACTGTGTTCATGTTTAGTTACCCTGTGACATTTCTGAACTATAAATGAACCTTCACAATTGATGATGCTCAATAGACACACCTTTCCATCCACAGTGCAATAAGCATTCACTATCTCCAGCTGGAATGTCTATACACAGACTGTGCATCTCCACATGGCGGTAGAACCACTCTGGGTTCTCATATGGGGATTGCTGTAACCACAAACACACACAGAGGGAAGAATTATATTGTCAATGCCAACATTTTCATTTTCTTTTCAGGGCAATCTTGCTTTACTCCATCAGCAGTAGCCTTACCTCACACTCCTCCCAAAGGCAGATGAAGTTGTCTGGGATTTCAGGGATGATGTTGCGGTTCTGGTAGCCGATGGAGCAGCTGCCAACGCTGGGCTGGGCATTCAACACCTGCTGACCCCACTGCTTCAGCTTAGTATGATAACAGTGGAAGAACAGATGGCGTCGCAGCTCTTCAGGACCCTCCACAGAACAGAAACCACAATCTCTCCACAGGCAGTTGTGCTCCCCTGGGTCAAAAAACAAAGAAGCAAAACTGTTAGCTTTTGCATCTACTTTTATAGTGACGCTTCAACGGTAAATGGTGCAAGCCTAACTGATGTTCACCTGGAACAGTTTCCTTCTCCTCACCTACTGTTTCTTCGTCCTCTTCTGCCATGTTGAAGGCGTTAAGGTGACCCTCGGCGTGCTTGCAGAAGTTCTCCATCCGACTGAACGACTCCTGACAGGATCCCCATTCACACTCCAGCTCAAGTGGTATTTTTTTCTGTATCCGTTTGTTGGGTGACATCTCCGTGGGTCAAAGCTGGGCTCAAACAGTATTTCACTAAGACATACTCGAGGTGAAGCTAAAAACTCTCCCAGGTTTGACCATCACCACCCGCCAGGTACCAGCTAACATCGGCTACTGCTTTGGTACCAGTGTGACCAAAACCACCCGGCGGACCTAAGAGAGCCTCGCCGACATTATTTCTGCTAACTTGTTACGTTTAGAGGAAAGAAAATATGACCACGCATCAAATTATTACTTGAATGAAGGAGTTTAAATATAATTACTCACTGTTTTTGAACTGGTGTAAACATCCAAACTGGTTTAACCAATCACAAGAACCCTTGTATCTGACATGTATGCGCGGGCTGTGTACCGCTGAAATGCGTCCTCAGAAAACGAAGAATAGTACAATAGTTCCGGGCGTAATATCCATTGGCTGTTAGTACTCGTCTACATTTATTTTTTCGTTTAAAATTCATGTCAGTTATTTCTCTATTAGCAATATTCCAAATAATGTCATAAACACAAAGTTATAATTAAATTCTGCGCACTTTTATTGTCCACTCGAGCCTTTCAAGAGTAAACACGTTGTCTCACAGTCTACGAAAAGCATAATAGTCCAGTGTCAAAACAAGTTGACTTCACATTGATGCTTGCTGAATTTTTAACTGCAAAAATTACATATTCCTTCAGTCATAAGTAACTTGTTTTCATAAAAATACACCTATGTATCCAATAATACCAAGAAAAGTAAAAACAATCAGTTCTCTCTAAAGACCATCCTGTTGTCCTCATACCCTCCACCTTCCTTAGAATTGAAGTAAGTTTAAGAAGACCCCAGACATTAATCTAATTTAAACTAACTTTCCCTGTTTCCACTTTATCATCAGTGATGGTCTTCAGATTGTGAATGGCTTCCTTCCTTTTTCACTGCTTTTCACCATATGGTGACTATTCAGTGCTCAGTTGTTCATTCAGAGGGAAAGAAAAATAGCAATTTCCCAAATGCATGTATTGATGATTCAGTCAAATAAAATATGAGTGTGTACATTTTCCCCATGCCCTTTATTTTGCCTCGGGAGAGGAGAGATAAGCAATTAATCACTATGCGAACATTTTCATCTTTTTGGAGCACTTCAATAAGAATTCATGAACAGTCAGCCATTGATGTGAGCTGCTCAGGACACCCAAAGTCACCCCCACTTACTCACTTTCCTCATAAAAACCTGGTATAAAAAATATACTTCAAGCGTGGAAAAAAAAGGCAAAGGCCCCAGGTACAGTCATAAATGTAGTGTCTAAGGCCCTAGTTTTCCAGTGGGAACATTTTACTGTTTGAAATTACTGATATTCAGAGTTGAAGGAGAAAACCCAGACTGTTGATGGTGACAGCAGATCCTTAGGCAAACTGATGTTGGCAGTGTGCATGTTAAAAAGTGAAAATGTTCCAATATCGCTTTAAACCTTCTACTTTACTGTAGTCTTTACTGTCGGTAAAGTCTGAGGCCAAAAAGTAACAGTGAGGTAATGGCATCTATCTAAAGGCAGATGAACAATAAGCCAGTAAAATAACAATCTTCATATTCTTCATATTCTCAGATTTCTCTCCCGGCTGCAGACCTGCCTAGACGTCATAGAAGAGACGCACCAGATGATAGCGGATGCCAAAAGCCACTGCACTGCCCATCACCTAAGACAGAGACAGATATGAGTAACCATTCAAGCGTTCATTTATTACTTCATAACCAGGTGCTTTTGATAGGTGCTTTTATTATACCTGTATGATAAGCATGATGACTGTGAGATTTCTCTCATGGATGGGACCTAGTACTTTCAGCACCAGATTAATTAAGGTCATGTTGTTGCACTCGATAAAACCGTCATCTCCCTCCTGGCCCCTTCGCACCTCCAGCAGCTTCAATAACTCTGCCGCCTGTTGACGATCAAAGGCATTACTGTTATCGACCAATCACCACTGCAAGTTCAGTCAAGAAAGTGTTGCAGTCAGTCTGCCACCACTGCGTGTTCACCCTCTTTGACCGATCACACTCGAAAAACGTACCAGGTCTGTGCCGCCAACTACTGTGTTGTTGTGTGAAGCTTCTACTGCATGCCATGTGTGTCTGGCTGGTTATGGCTACCCACCACCCCCCCTCAAGCTGCCACCTGTTCAGATCTGCTTTTATGTAATTGTATGGAGGATGCAATGTGCTCCTTGCATGGCATGGCAGGTTTATAGTGCACTGTGGGTATATGTATATATATGAGAAGCAGTTCTGTTTTACACCAAAACCTCTGGTGCCATGGCATTCTAATTCAATACACTATTTACATTTAGTTTAGTTTAGAAATAGGAAAAATGTCTAAAACATTACAAAGAAATTCACAACTTTTAAAATGAAACGCCAATGAAACGCCAGCTTTACCTTCAGAATAAGGTTTCCTAACGTAGAAAGGCTCTTCCTTTTGAATTTAGAGTAGCTCATTCCCAGTTTGCCTGTGTCTGGATTCAATCTTCAGTTTTCAGTAATATTGTGAGAGGGAAAAGAAACAGAATGACAATGAGAGCACATCATCAATATAACTGAACTAAATGGAAAGGTATAGTGAAAGCAGGAAGCAGTGAAAGTCCATCAACAGCATGTTACCTGGGGAGCCGGTGTCTGGGGCAGGGAATCACATGAAACAGCTGAGGCAGGGAGTAGACAAAGTTGACCACCTGAGGAATGAAGAAGAGTAGCATTGTTTTGCTGAAGTGTCCCAGGATGCCCACGACGGCAAAGGTCATCCCAGCGAAGTAGCAGAACGTGTCTCCCACGAACACAGATGAGGGGTACCTGTGTCAAAAACAGGTTGTATGTTGACAGAATATAATAACAGAGACGCAAAAAATATCCTCCTGTACTTTCAAATGTGGAGAAGTTTTCTCATGGAAATGCCTTACGGAATAGGTTTCACTCACCAGTTGTGGTAAAAAAGTGCTAACGTGGTGAAGAAGAACGGTATCATAAAGTAGAGGGAGAAGACGTGGTCATCACGGAAGTCTCCTGTCAGATAACCGAAACACGACATCCCAGACGTCAAACAAAGGCACGGTCAGACTACATTAGATCAACCTGTATCAACCCGAGATACACTTCAAAAGAATGTCTATCTCATCTCATATCCAGTCTTAAAATCTCATTTTCTTAAAAGAAAACATTCTGCCAAAGGGGTGAGATACCCTGGCCCTTCTTTCCAAGGCAGTTTCACTTGTTTCAGGAATGCATTTTGAGTGTTTTTGCAGTGTCAACATCTTAAAACAAGGCAGAATAAGCCAACCCACTCCACTAGTGAAAAGAAAATAACACTTCATTCAAGAAAATGATTTAAACAAGATGATTTGGAATGGAAATGGCAATGGAAACAAGTGACACCCCATAGGCAGATTTCACTTATTTTAAGAAAAAATTAGACTCAATACGAGATAAATTACTTGTTGCAGGAATAGTTCACCCCACATAGAAGGTATGTAGTTAAATATTGGACTTTTGGACCCATGGTGACTTGGATTATGCTGCACCAGCTGTTTGGAGAAATTTGAAGGGACATTTTATGCTTTTTTGGAGCTGTAAACAGATAAACCTGTTAACAGGGAAAAGGCTGAGATGGAACGATGGGGGTTAACTTGCTGTGTTTGGTGGTCCTACAAACCTCAATGGAGCTTAAACTGACATCGGGGTGAGTAGATAATGAATAAAAGTTCATTTTGGGGCAAACTATTCCTTTAAGATGGATACATTTGCATTGTAAAAGGTGTGACCTGTAGATGTTGATGAGAGAGGAAACTACCACCCACCGCTCAGCTCCACCAGGTTGAAGATGATGATGGAGCCAGAGATAAACAGGGCTTGACCTGACTCTATGCCATTGATGCCTGCTAGGATGTTGATGGCATTAGTGCAGAATACTGCTAGCATCCCCATGTAGACATAGTAGAGAATACCTGCAGATGAAGAACATTTACATTTTAGGGATTTGGCTGATGCTGAAATGACTGAAAATGAATGAAACGATACAATAAATGTCAGTTCCTCGATTCCCTACAATACAAGCAACCAATAGTAACAAGTGCATGCCGTAAACCCACAGCGGCCAGATAACGGATGTATAAACCCTTTATGGCTGCAAAATGTTCAGGTATGACAGAAGACGATAGTCCACCAACATGGTTTACACAAGATGCGACCATGCAACTCACCCAGATCCAAGTGCAGCCCAAGTAGGGCTCGGAAGGGCTTGGGCACCACGATGACCGTGTTGCCAAAGTTGGTGAAATAGACCATGAGCAGCGGCAGGGAAGCCATGGTGGGAAGCAGGAGCTTGTGTCTCCAACGCAAGTTCAGCACATCATCAGCAAAGCCCAGGAAGATCATACAGCAGATAGCCAACAGTGCACCTATTATCTGCACAAACTGACAGGACAGAATGGGTGGAATCAGAGTGGGTCTAAAGATTCAACTTAACAGACAGACATGATCAACCCACCTCATCATGTGGGAAGTCCGTGCACTGATCTCCTACTAAGCAGCTAAGGAAAGGCACTGGGATAAAGCAGAAGAGGATGATGAGGAACACTGTCCCACTGATGACTCCCTGGGACTCTGGGCTACAGGAGGGTGACCAGGAAGAAAGAAATTAGCATCAGGGCAACAGACAACACAATGTAGGTTAACCTAGCCTGGCTCAGGTGTCTTTCACACAGACTCGACCTAATTATCTCCTTCCAAACTTGACATTTTTGCTCCTTCTCTTATCCAAACTGGACAACGATAAATCAGAGATGGGGAAAAAGACTCACACTTCCTTTTTGGATGTTTTGTTCATGTCCATGCCGAACAGTCTGGCTGCGATGAAATAGTCTTTGAAAGCTGGAATGAGTTTCAATGTGGCCATGCACCCGAGTGCAGACATAAAACAGTTGATCACAAGTGGTAAAACAGGTACTGGTGACATGTTTCCAGGCATTTTGGTAGTTCAATATGTGACGGATCAAATCACGTTTCTAATCTGTGTAACTAGCGTTACACCTTCGGACGATCGATACACTAGCCTTGGTTGTGTTGTGTAGTGTAAACATATATCAGCATTTTAGAACAAAATACATCCAGGATATTGTCATGAATCCGGTGTTAGAGAAAAATACATCCATAACTCCAAACGATGATCCATCCTAGCTATCATCAACGCGTCATTGTTTCTATTAGATTAACTGCCTGGTTAACTAAACTACACATCTAGCTCAACGCTACTGTCAGTTGCCCTTTTTCCAGGGAAAGACGCGTCTTCCGGTGAAATATTTCAAAATAAAACCTTTATTGAATGAACATGATGGAGTTTTTAGTAATACAAAGCACCATAGTGGAAATATAGAGTATATTTAAGCAAGACTCTGTCGTAAATGTAAATGCATGTTATTTTCTCCAAAAATATCCTGGAATTTTGCGCATTTCTCTTTAAGCCAACATGGATTCACTTTCGGTATTACTCCAGCTGTGTGTGGTTTGCTTGACGCAGCTTTAAGCAACTGTCACTGTCAAACACGGACCAATAACAGTCAAACACGGACCAATAACAGTGTAGGCACGGAAGTCACGCATCTTCTTCTTTGGTAGATAATATCGTCTGTATTATACATTTTTGCCACCTGTTGGTAAGCGCCCCTGCTTTAACATGAGCCAAGGAGCTTGGTGTGCTGGTGTGTGTCCTTCACAGGCTCATAGATTGTATTGTATAACTTTTGTTTGTCTAGTTGTGCTACCTTTATGGCCTGCTGCTTGTGCCAGGTTTACCCCATAGCTTTATAGCCCAGGTTATCTAGTTTAGATAGAAACTGAGTGGAGTTCTAACCCGGATGCGAGAGATAGGAAGTTTTCATCATTGCAGTCATGTTAAGAACCCCACTTTCCATCACTTCTTATGAGTTCAATTAAATATTAACACAATATAAGTGTTATCAGTGACACATATTTCTATTTCTTTTGTCAGACAACTGTAGGGCCATAAAGTGACTTGACTTGGGGTCACAAAATGCTAACAGGCCAGGGGTTATGCTGGGTAGTTGTGCCAACATGACAAAATAACTAATAAAGTAATGCTTGCACCCGGTAACATTCTGTGAGTATTTGTCCCCTTTGTGCAGTCAGTTTTGAAAATCCTGTGCACAGGTGCAACAGGTGACACAGCACGACATCACATGTATTGTCTGAATACACAATACAAAAAAGTTAGGACAGCTTCAGTAGGAAGAGATAGAAGAAGTAAACTTTAACATTGGCTTTAACGGGGAGCCTCGTTCTGCTTTGTCTTGTAGTTCATACTTCATATTTTTTTATATATGTATTTTTATTATAAATGAAGAGATAACATTTCACAATACAGAATAACAAGAACACAAAAGACCATAGGCATGAGGCACACAACCTACACTACTACCAATATTACAATACCAACAAATCATATTCAGACAACAGCAAACACATTTATTTGCACTCTTGCTTTGAATACACGAGCGGGAGGTTACAAAGCTATCAAAATAATGTACCGGCGGTTGACATCCATTTTCATGTCGTATTACCGCCCCCCTCTTCCGGTCGCGTCCTTACCCTCCCGTTTCTATGGACGACCAGGCTCCACAATAGTCGCCTGCAGCGCCATCTGCAGGCCATCGGCGTTCCCTGTCATTGTCAAAGCGAAGGTACAGTAGAGAGGGCAGGTTGCGAGCAGCGGAGATTTCCAACCTACTGTAGCTAATAAATGCGTTAGGGGAGTGCGGGGTCTTTACTGAATCGATACGGGACGGCGGCTGGAATCAGTCTAGACATCGCGGATGACTCGGAGTTGGGAGAAATACATTTAGACTGTTGTTGACACACCGCTGCTTATCGCCATGAAGCCCGCTTCACGTTACCAATTTCTCGCTCCCTGTTGGTTTCACTATTGCCCGCAGCTCGGACCATTCAAGTTAAAGCGGTAGGTTGGTTTATAATTGATTGACAGCGTTAAGTTTTGCCCGTCGACCTGCACTGCAGCGTCCTCTTTGATAACGCATGATTCATTTTTCAGCTGTCTACGTAATGTAATTTTTCAGTGCGCTGGATTGTGCTTCAAACACACACACACATGCGGCGTTTTAACGTGACCTAAAGCAGGCTGACTAGAGTTTAACGCAGTCGTAGCCACCATCTCAGGTATTCTGGGACATTCCTGGGGTAAAGCCTGTGCGTAAACCATGCTTCAAGATACTGACTGTCAGTTTTGTGCTGCCACTCACAGGCGCAGGGCTGACCTGCTCTGACTGACAGCCCCGATCTTTCCGCCTGACTTGAGATGATATGAGAGGCCCGAGGAGACCGTGATGGAGCTCCGGGACCTGAGCTGGTTGTGTCTGGTGGGGCTCTTCCTGGCTTCCTTGCTCGTCGTGCTGGCATGGCTGGTCCAGTACTCCCTGACCGTGCTGCGTCTCTGGAGAGCCAAGAAGAAAGCCAAGCAGGACAGAGGGGAACCAGCCCGGCGGTCCCACCAGACCCAGGCTGGAGGTGTATGGGGCTTCCTGCTGAAGCTCCGCTCTGGCCGCGATGGAGGGCCTGCCTCTGAGGCCGGGGCCAAAGGCTTGCTGGCCTCCCTCTTCTCCTTCAAGTCCTTCAGGGAGCACTGGCAGAGAGCTTGGGTCCGAGCTCTGAACGAGCAAGCCTGCAGGCATGGGGTGAGTCGTTCATTTGGGTTGTTTAAGCCATTTACATTACATAACGGTGTTAGTAGCACTACATGAGCCTGCAGTGATAGAGGTAGCGTAATGACCCGAGCACACATCAGATATCACAAACCTGCTGTTCTTCTTGACGAGGAAGTGTTAGACGAGCATATGTAAGGTGAACTCACCGAGAAGAGACGAGTAGCTGGCGTGGGACGATGCCGGTTTGATGAGTGCCCGCGCGGAGCTGGAAGTGCGTGTAGGCAGGTAGGCTGCTCAATGGAGGTGTGGGAGTTGGAGTGTCACTAATCGGGAAGAGGACGGGGGCCACGGCCTTGCATAACAGCACTGAATCAAAGCACATGAGAGTAGAGAAGCGAGACCAATGAGCCCAGCCACAGTACGAACACCCACATCCCCCGTAAAAATAGACTGATGCTTAAGCCTTTAGGGGGGGGCGGGGGGGGGATGCAAGTGGTTCAGCTACATCGGGAAAAATTGCAAAATGGCTGGCATAGCTCAAGGCAGAAGAATGTCTCAGCCGTCCTGCAGCTCGTATCCCTGACGGTAGCAGCACAGTTCATCAAATTGTATAAACACGGTGTCTTGTTTAGCCGGTACGACTCTGCTCCACATCCGTCTTTGGATTCAGAGTGTATCCTCTCTTTCGTGCAGCTAATATCACAGACGGTTTGTAGTCTGTTACGTGTCGGAGGCTATATAGGACGTTTTTCTAAAGGTCTGGCTGCTTTTAAATGCCACATTTGATCGGCGTTTTATCAAAGTCGGCCACACAGCACTGAGGAGAGGGGGGTGGATCATCAACCCACCCCCACTAAGAAACTGTGTGTGTGTGTGTGCAGTGAGAGCTGAGTTGGCAGGGAGTTTAAAGGGGTCAGATCAATCCACAGGGAGAAGGTGGACAACAAACACCACTTGATTCTTGATTCACAAGGGTCGTCTCTCCTCTGCTCACTGAAAACCGATACATAGGCTTGAACACATGCAATAAAAACTAAAATACAAGGATTAAAAGTGAATGTGATACTGTAGTCTCGTGGCAGCCTTCAGGACCTTCATGAGGACAAAGCAGACATGTGTATATATATACTAAGATAACATGGAAGTCCAAACACAGATGATAGCCATGACAGCTTTCAGAGAGCGTGGGTTGTTAGAAGCACTGATCGCTGGTACTGATGTCTTTTTGCTCTCAAGGATACGTTTCCTCTGGATGTCATGTACTTTTCTCGGTCTGCCAAGTTGAGTTCTTGTTAAAGCCGTTTTTAAGCTTTCAATAGCCTCAATTTTGCTCTGGTAACAAGAGGAACAGATCTGTGTGACTCTGCCGCCTCAGGTAGACTCTTACAGCAGATGTGAGTGCGTTATCCATAAAAGTTGGCTTACAGAAGCGGTAAGTCGATATATTGTCACCCTCCTTTACTCTCGGTCATCAAGAAACCCTGCACCTCTGCCGTTGGAGTGAGCGCTGAACCTCAGGTGAACTGTAATGGAGGTAAACTAGTGCCGAAAAGAGCGAGCGGGGTGGATGCGAGGTGGACAAAACGCACCATGTCTTAAAACAATACCACGGGCTTGAAAAGGTATCGTCGGTCTCAACACAAGGATAGGTTTGCATAGTTGGGAACTGAACTTGTGCAAGTACTAAATGCACGAGGGGACGGAAGGAAATGAGAGAGAGGGAAAAAAAAAGAAAAGCTGCCTATCAGTATTTTTCAGAAGCGGCCTAATGCTTTTTTTTAAATCTCCAGACTGGGTAAATGCGTTAGGCGGTTAGAGGCGACAGAAACAAGCTGTTTATCCATGTGGTGTTTAATTTATGAACCGAGAGCGCGAGCCAAGGTTTGTAGAGCCGCCTCATCACAACAACATATCTGCCTGGCGTGTCATTGTGTCTGTGTGCACGCGCCGGCCGGCCGGGCTCGCTGTCATTTCAGATGCAATTGGGGCAAATGCAAAGCTCCTGCTGATTTGCTATTTAAAAGCTTTTAACACGACACATGACATGACACGACACACTTCAGGGTGGTGTCTTATCGAATAGAAGAGACGTACAGTGTGGCCTAGTGGTGGAAGAGGCCGCCCTGTAACGAAAGGTCACGTGTTTGATCCCTGCAACAATTGAGCATCAGCTAAATCCCTGAAATGTAATCTAAATGTAAACACTGTTGCGTCCGGTGTAATGTTATAACTTAACAACCACGTCACTATGTCCACACACCTGTATTGTTAACAGTTATGCCTTATGCCGCCTTCCTTTTTTTTCACCCACAACTCTGACCTGAAAAGCCTGCTGGAGGGGCAGTCGGAGGCATGGCACGTATTAGGTGGCCGGAGCCGAGTCATATCGCATTCTTTGCATCTCACATAAGCACCTGCCACCTGCCAGGCATGTTGCTGGGACAACTTAGGAAACGGACACTTGAGCAACGGCCCAAAACCATCGTCCCGAAAGACTCGCGTTCGACTCCGCCCTTGCATATCACGATTATGTTTCTGCATCGGGCAAAACACGATCCAAACTGGAGGAACGCGACACCGTGAAGATAATGCGTTAGTGTCATCGTGCAGGGATTAATACCTGAATCCTTTATAGTATTAAACTAAGTATCGCGTCTAGCGTTTAAGAGTGACGCACACAGAGCTGTTTAAATAACTAGGATGAAATTCACCCAAATAAAGATAAATAAGCTAGTATATGGCCTTCTCCTGGATCAAGCCCCATAGAGGCTGAAATCTTTCATTTTTCTCCTTTTGCTGTCACTGCAAAAGGAGAAATTCCTGTGAGATCACACATGATGGAGGCGTGAAACTTTACACATACTTGCTAAGTCAGTATCCGCTTTTAAATCACTTCTTAAAACGCATTTGTATAGACTTGCCTTCATGTAATGTATTTTTAAATTGGCATATACGGGCCATATAAGTGCTATAAATTCATATCTCTGAATCTTTGGCCCTCCAGTTTAGGGCCAACTATCATACAATATATGACCTTTTGGTTTCAATTGATACATGCCGGTGTAGCCTGTAGGTGTGGCCTATCACATTACGGACTATAAGATTGGCTTGATCTTAAGATCACTGTGAAACTGGATAGTGCTTTCAGGACCTCTAGTGTGAATTGTTATACTGAATTGTTCAATGGGAATCTTATGATTCTTATTGACACTCATCCTGGTGGTATTTGCCTTTTTAAGGTAGAAAGTCAAGCAGCACTTCAAGGCCCTTTTATTTACAGAGCTTGAAACAGCTTGCGGTGCAGCACTGTTCTTGGTGGCTTGCAGAAATGTAATTTCTTTGTACCTATTATATTTTGCCATCACTTTATTGAATGCATTATTAAGTATTAGATCTCCTAAGTGTTATTCTGTATGTCATTGGATGTAGTGTGTATGCTGCCTGGAGGGAGGCTGCTCAGCTGGCACGGTTCAGGCTTTCTGAAAGGTTATTAAGGTTATTTGTGGCGGTGGCTAGCTGGGAGGTCCTTGATCACTCATTATTGTTTTTGTGTTTGTTCATGTTTACTTGTTAAGCATGCCTGTGGTTTTGAATTACATGATTCAGATGTCTGGCTTGACTGTCTGTGGGGTTATTTTGTTCAGCCTAAAAATCTTTCCTGACTACCCACCGCAGCAAAGGGTGTGACGTAATCCACGGGCGCTCCTTTACCTTTTGCTAGCCCACAGTCCAGCCCACAAATTGTGAGTCCAGTCAGAAGGCGCCCTGCCTGTGGGATCACACTTTCCTCAGAGGAAACCCGATTCAGACCCCTGAAGTGCAATACTCAAAACCATAACTGTGGCCGATGAGCGAAGACTAACAAATAGAAAAAGTGATTCAGGCGGTTGAATCCTGGCAGGAAGGTTGGAGTGGCTAGATAAAAATAGTGTGTGCTGATATAGTGAGTGCATGGGTGTTCAGCCTAGTGTTTGTGTACTGTCTCGACAAAGAGAGTGCTGATATGAAGTGACAAGGTGTCAGTGACGGTCTAGATTGGTTCTCTAGCGAGAATCAAGAATCGTAGCATCATCAGCCTGTATGTGCATCTGCACCGGACACATGACGTCAGACCTTTTGTCACTGGGTTCAGTAGGTGGTCACTGTGGAAGAGGCAGCATGGAGCACTTGAGTGTGCATCTGGAGGGAAGAACGCTCCCTGTCCATGCATGATCTGCAATTACAGGCAGAGCCTGGTGATTAGCTCGAGGCCACAGATCACTCCTTCCATCTCTGACTGGGAGCTGTTGGCAGACGATAAATGCCCTGCGATTATGCCTCTGCTCGAGTAGAGTCCCTCTTTTATCGATGGGGGACATTACCAGTCAGTGCTCCTTCTTTTTGATAGAAAAGGAAAATAGCCTTTTCTTCCATCAGTCACAGTGGCTGATAGATTCAACGTTCCCCAGCCGCTCTTATTGGGATGCCAGAAATCACAGTTGAGCCTTCTGGAGGTGTCGGGGTCCAAAATCAACCAAACATCTGTGATGGGAGGAGACCACTTGATAACCCAGTGACATATGAGCACTCACTCAGAAAGATAGATGGATAGATAGAAGGATAGATAGATGGATGGATAGATAGATGTATAGATGTATAGATGGATGGATGGATGGATGGATGGATGGATGGATGGATGGATGGATGGATGGATGGATGGATGGATGGATGGATGGATGGATGGATAGCTAGCTATTCAATTCAGAATCATATTCACAGATTTGAAGAGCCCAAAATGAGACTGCATACCCCTCTTGTATCTGATGGGAAACTTTAGGGTGGAAGTTACCCTAATACAATGTCTGTGACATTCCTATAATTTACAGTAATGCCAGAAAGAATATAGTTTAGTTTGGAGAAGGCATAGATGTTGCTGTCTGTTGTAGGTTTTAGTTGTTTTTTTTAAACCGTTCTAGCCTGAACCTCAGAGATGACACGCTTCTAAGAAAGGGTAGGAAACAAGGATGAGGGTCAACAAAAGCTAGAGGGGAGGTGTATTTCTGGTTGATCCACATGCCCTTCAGAGGCTTTTATCCATCCGGAGCCAGAGGGTTTATACTGACGAACCTGAAGTGACACCATGTCCTCAGGATCAGGCTCGCTCCAGAAATACCCCCTGTGAATACGCTCACTTGAACAGCGGTGGTTCACAAGGACAAATCTGTGGTTGGACTGCTACTGTTTCCCTCTCCATGGCAGAATGAGCCTGGGCCAGGTGGGTACACGGCACCACAGCACACCAGATCTAATTGGTGGGTAAGAGGCCAATGGATACAAAAAGTCTAGGCTGAACAACTTTCATTGGCGGGAATTTACCTGACCATAAACCTGAAGCCATTTTTATTAATCTGGCACATGAGCAGAGTGAGAAATGAATGAAGACTCTATTAATAAAACATATTATAATGTTATCCAACCATAAGCTACTTCATGGCATGATACAGGCCTAGGAATTTAGAAAACAATATGCTTAACAGATAATTATATTAGCAACCCCGTTTAAAAAAAATGTGTGATTTTGATTGGCATATCTTAGCAAACATGTGCTGCTGTGCGAGAGGCTAGTTTCCTCTAGGTTACATGTGTATATATATATGTCTGTTAGTTTGTTTTTGTCACAGATGCATGCTAGCTATTAAAAACAAACAAACACACAAAACGGTATTTGTTGTGTAATTGGTCATTTGACCAGCACTGTCAACATTAACGTGTCATAAGCTGAGCTCTGATTCCTGTTTCTTGGGGGTTTCATAATAGGAGTACTCAGTTTTGCAAAAATGCATGTGCTTTCGCTGTTTTGCTCTCATTGTGTTTGTGTTTGCGATGTTGGGATCACAAGATCACAAGATCACAAGATCACAAGAAAAAAATACATTCAGGGGATTTGCTGATTCTAGTTGGCCTCATTGCAAAGATGCATAAGTCGTTTGCAATGACATGAAATCTGTTATAATACAAATCTACCAGTCATTCAAATGAAAAACAGGTTCTGCTAAAGCCACACTATCTAAAATACATAATTTCGTTTTTGGCCCTGCAATGTGGAAGTGACGACTGGTAGGGTGACTGAGCAGTTTGCGAGGCCCCGGCCAAACCCAAGTAAACACAGTAGGTCGTACGGTGTAGACATGTGACTGCAGTGTAGGTCCAGGGCTCCTGCGTAAGCTTGCAGTATTGTTCTTGGCTTCCTGCCCTTCTGGCTGGAACGCCCACACTACTTCATCCTATCTCTCTCTCACACACACATACGCACTTTATATTACATCACCTTAACACCTTTGCCCTGCCCCCACAGCTCTGTGTGCTAGAGATTGGACTTAGACCTAGAGGAACATATGCCCTGACAATAGGGGATTTGTTTCCCCTCCGCTTGCACGTCCTGAGCCAGTTAAAGCTACCCAGTGAAACATATCTTCTAATCCTCTAGCACAGGTACTGAGTGATAGTGAACCTCATAGGCAACCAGCATACCCACCATCCCGGTGAATCTTGCCTGACTGAGATAGCATGTTGTGTTGTAAAGGCGTGTCTTCCAGTGCACACACAGTAACTGCTGCCTTCCTGTTAGTGTGACTAAGCATTCTGCCTTGACTGGTATCGTCTTGATGGATGGGCTGACCGGCCTGGAAGAGCAGCAGTAAAATCGACGTGCATCCGCAACTTCTACATCCATTACAAGAACCCTTTTAACGTCGATGTGCTCTACACCGGCCTTTGGTTGTGCATATGTTGCATCTTTTTGCCAATATCTCCAGGCACATGTCATCTGAGTGCTCACAACCTCAATGGTTTCTGTGCTAAAGTCACCGCAGCCTTTTTCTTTGCCGTGCCATACTTAAATACCATAATGTGCAGGTTGTGGGTAACAGTGTCTTTACATCCCTGCACATTATGTGTCTTAAGTGAACCTTATAGGCTTCTCTTTATCAATTTGTCATGTTCATTTTGTGCAGCAGAGGTTGCACTGCCACTTTGTAACCATGCTAGCTCATGATGGTGACGTCCTGGCACAAGAACATGATCATGCTTCAATAACTATTGACTCTTATCAGCCACAGATACATCGTTTGTCTAAAGGATGGTTGGGCAAGATCTCTGTGTGCAAATACAGTGTTGTTGTGGCAGGGAAGTGGGTTTGTGTGCAATAAGAAGTGTTCTTAGACTTCTGGAAACCATATATTCTGCTGAAGAAATATGCTTTGCTTTTAGAGAACGAGACTGCAGCAAGGTTTCATCAGCTAATTGGCTAGAGATCCTGAATCAGTCTGCCAAATCCTACTAAAATCTTTATAACTGCAGTGCAAAATCTTTTCTGTCAGTCCCAAGCGTCTCTCCCCTTTCGGTTTGTGTTCTCTTGTGTACGAGTTACGACATTTGTTCTCTTCTGTCTCCCTCAGAGCTCCATCCAGATCACGTTTGACAGCAGTCTTCAGCTAACTGCTTCTTCTGAAATAGATAGTGTCACCTGCACTGACCAGTCAGCACACCATATGGTAAGAAAAGTCACTTTAAATTGATAGCTATAAATTGCCTTTATAGTCTCTCGAGCACTCCCTTCTTTATTCTGACAGGTTCATGACACTTGTAATAAACATTAATAACCTCTAAAGAAAGCATGCTCAACAGCCAGCCAACCAATGATCTTAAACTGGGCCTTTGAGCTGAGCATTGCTTTGAAGAATTTCTGGACATAAAAATGCTGTTTCATAGAGATACAGATTCCAAAATAACCATCAGTCGACTTAGGCTCGGCTTTCCTAGTGTTACAACATGCCTGTAGCAAGAAGTGATTTCGAAAACCAACTTGTGCAGCTAAGGAGTGACTGTAGCTGGATGTCTTCACAGGTAGGAGCAAATCAACAAGTACATGTCTGCCCTCAAAGCAGCTGTCTGTTTTGAAGAGCCAGCTGCCACGAAATGAACAAACTGTATCTGCTCTGATTTTGCGACAGCAGGGAGATTCACCAGACCTTCTAAGTCTGTTCCAAATCAAATATGTGTGTACTTCTGTGAACTTCCGACAGAAGGAAGGATAGACTTCCTAGATAGTTTCTTCTGATGCATTGCCTTTGATTTTAGCATCAGAAGTCACTCAGTTGGTACAGGGTAAAAACATCTACTTCATATGAATGGGTATTTCACTGTCCTCCTGTGACGGCCTTTTTTCTTGGTTTCCAGGTTTTACACTGTCAATGT
The DNA here is from genome assembly GCA_034670405.1 of Hoplostethus atlanticus. Classification (NCBI taxonomy): domain Eukaryota; kingdom Metazoa; phylum Chordata; class Actinopteri; order Trachichthyiformes; family Trachichthyidae; genus Hoplostethus; species Hoplostethus atlanticus. Next base: position 210,955 of record JAXDDX010000018.1, read on the forward strand.
TGGGTGGACACAGTGACATTTCCAGTGACGGTCACCCAGCAGTCACCGGCGGCCGTTTCCATGGACACCTACCAGATCACCATAGAGCCTATGGTGACAAAGGTACAATAGCGCACCATCTGGATTTCGTAATTTGCACATTTGAGCGCGTGCCTCTCAAACCAACGAGGATGCCGGGGCTTCATTTGCGTTGTTATTCAAATGTCTAAAATGTACATGTAAATTGCATGAAATGATTTTGCTATCGCATCACGTGTGTGACCATTGTTGCGCTAATCCAACTTCATGTAGGTCAACCTGTTGTCATCTTTTAAAGGTGCTCTGTGTGGCAGTTTTAAACATCAACAGATCATTGCTAAATTAAATGTGATACCTTGGTATAATTACTGTAAACAAATGAGACCATGGTCGAGGTCATTGGTAGCCTCTATCTCACGCCAATGGTATTGTTAGAGTTGTAGTGTTAATCAAACCACATTTCCCATAAACCCCGTTGCTTCCTGTTGCAAAGATTATGTTGCTACTTTCCCCCCTGTCCCCCAACAACAGCATGTGTCTGTTTTCCTCTTTTACTTTACTGAACAGGATTAACTTGGAAGTGATTTTTTTTTCCCCCTAGGATTTTCACTCGTTCCACCATCTGCCATTGCGAGAAATGTTTAAGTTTTTAGCCCCGTTTGTGCTGGAACAACAGCAATGTCTTCCTATTTCCGTTCTCCGACCCGGTTGCACACAATGTACAATTCAGTGTAGAGGCTGCCAATCTTTTCGCCTTTGGTCACGTTTGTTTACGGTAATTATACTAATGTCTCAAAATTAATGTGGTAATGACTTATTGATGTTAAAATGCTACGCGCAGCACCTTTAATATGTCCATGTGTTAATCTATCATTATGGAACTGCTACACATGTCTTTCCAACCTGTTATCCATCTCTGTGTCTAATGTGTTTTCCCACCCTCCTACCCGCTGTCTGCCTCCATCAGCTGGTGGTGTGTCTGGAGGAGGTGGAGGACGAGGGACTGCTCGTGTCCTGGACCCTGTCTAAGCAGCCGTCATTCATCCTGACCGTGACCCCACGCAGGCTGCAGAGACGGGTTAGAAGATCTGCAACTGTTACCACTAATATTATATGACGGTGCAATTCAGTTTTACGCCAATCCCCTCACTGACCCATGTTGGCTTACATCCTGTTTTTCTTGTTCCTCCTCCCAGGACAGTGATGGAGAGGCAGACTTGGACACGATTAAGGAACTGATAGAGGATACTCTGTTCAGCACTCAGCCAGCCATGGTCCTCAACCTCAAGACCTGCGTATCCAGCCCTGCGGTGAGAATCAGTCACATGAACATGTTTTGCTCTGGGGGGATTTCCCATTAACTTTGTAGCGATACAACTGGGTAACTTGGCGTTGGTTTCTAAAATGAATGCATCGCCATGACTGGATGCTGGATGAAGGATCCTACCCTGAAGTGATTTGGCCTTTGAACTCGGTGTCCTTTCCTCTGCATGCTCCCAGGTCCCCATGGAGCATCTGTCGGGGGGGTTGAACTCTGTGTCCCGGAGTGTCACTGTGCGGCGGTTACTGCTTCGGCAGTTCAGGGCGACCTGCCATAAAGGTCAGTTATTTTCCCCTTGCGCTTCAGATCCTGCCCGGTTTCCCCACTGATCGCCGAGGTGTCACTGTGTCACTCTGTGTGTGTCGGCAGGTCAGTGGTCTAGACCAGGGGAGCTGTGCTGTGTCCTGAGCCTGGACCAACCCTCCACAGAGAGGAGAACCCGCTTCCTGTCTGTGCCCAGCAGCCCTACCGCCTCGCTGGAATGGAGCGAAGACGTCACTCTGTAAGAGCTACACTATCAGAACATTAAACTCTAACCTTAAAGGCAAAGTTCACCGTGAAGCGCAATTCACATATGTTAATTATGTACCAAGATTCATAATCCATAAAATCATCAAGTAACTCCCTCTGGAGCTGCTGGACTAACTGTGAAAATGAGTCTGACTTTGTGGAAAGGGAAAGTTTGATGTGAGCTTTTATATCCAGGACAGGTTTATTTTACTCTTAATGGATTTTTAACAATGAATTTAGGTTATGATGTATTAATATATAGTGGCGATTCACTTTAAGCCTAACTGAGCTGTTTCCTGTGTGTTGAAGGGACCTTGGCCCAGAAACCAAAGAGCTGACAATAAGACTTTTGGAGCGGAACAGCAAAAGGGAACGTAAGGCACCACACTATAATCATTTACTACTGGCGACTGCTCAGAAACCTCATCGGCAGTATTGTTAAGACTGGCAAAGCAAAGCCCTAAAACAAACTGCTCACTTTAATGGACCTTGTTACGTGTTTTGGTACATGTATGTCAATGTCAAAAGATGCTCACATTAAGGGCGATAGCTATAACTGAATGAAACATGTTTGACAAATGTTTTGGTGCTGTTTCATAAGTAGGCCAAATGTCTTTTGTGGTAGAATTCTTGCCTGGCCACGCCTCCCTGGCCTTGGACCTCCCACATAAAGTTCCTAGTGGACAGCATATACTGTCAGTCAGCCCAGGCCACGGCTTGGCACCGAACACTACTGTCACACTTGAGGTGAGTGACCGTTCAGACCGTTCACCGTTCTATTCTCATACTCTCGAGTTACAGAGTTCTCTTATTTTACAATGTAGTTTCTAACATCAAAGGCGCTGGAGTGACACAAACATGCATGGGAAAGAAGGAGGGACTGTTGGAAAACGGCTGACGCCATAGCCCATTGTCACACAAGATTGAAAAGACGCTATAGCCAAGCATAATAGCCGTCTATCTTGGATCCACTTCTTTCAGCTGCCAGCTTGTTGCGTTATTTCCTTCTTGCAAATCTGCATATTTCTTTTCTCTCATCTCCAAAGACGGCACAAATCTATTGTGTCCTTTTTAGGCAGACACTTCAAATTGGCTTCTCCTGGATCCCCTGCTGTGACCTTGTTATGCCCACATTGCTTAGTCACTTAAAAAAGATTTTCTCTGCAGGTACAATCATAGTTTTAAAACATTTTGTGTAAAAGTGCCTGCCCCACTATGTACTTTGTCAAGACCCTCCGATTCAGTTACCGTGGGAGCATCTGACTCATCGTCCAACATGCAGAGACCAGTATTCATTGGATGTTTTGACTCCTCCAGCTGCTGTATGTGGATTCAGAGGGGGCTCGCGGCGGCCACAACGCCATGCCGCTTCGTTCCTCGTTCACCCCCACTAAGAAGGTAGACGTGGACCGAACCATCATGCCAGACGGAACCATCGTCACCACGGTCACGACCATCCAGTCCCGACCCAAAGTAGACCGCAACCCAGGTGAGCTCGGGGGTTTACACCGCTATACAACAGGGCAAGTACAGTACAGTAAGAGCTGGGATAACAGTGATAGCAGATTAATGACATGAAACGATGCTGATGGCGATTCAGGTGATTCCCCCATGTGTTCCCCGTCCAAAGTGGAGGTGACGGAGAAGAAACCCACCATCCTGTCCGACGGCAGAAGCAGCACCAGCCCCAATCCCAGCAGTGAGTTCTCAACTACACACGTGTTTCCGAGGCCAGACCTACTATTTTGTATAACAGATGCAAAACGGCATAACCACCAAGCAGCTGTGTCACACGAGATGAGAGGAATGCACTTTACAATACAAAGGGTGCAGGTTTAGTGGAGGCTCCAATGTCCCCATTAGACAAGAAACTACAAATAATGTACAAGCTTTTTATTTTCACATAGTTGTCATAGTAGTCATATGGTTGTGGGAGGATTCAGGAGCCGGACTCTGAACTTTTATTTTGATAATATACCTTCACCTAACTTTGGAGTATGTTCCTTTCTCTTTCATAATACATAGTTTCTGTATATTTCAAACAAAAGCTAAAAGCAATTGCTTCATAGTGCAGCAGAATGACGTCGCGGCTGCATCAACGTTTTGAGAGTGTGTGTGTGTGTGTGTATTGCAGTATAATGCTTAGTATAATGCTTGTTTACCTGTATGTGCTTTTGTTGCTCAGAGGATAGCTCCCTCTCTAATGGCCTGGACCCTGTTGCAGAAACTGCAATTCGTCAGCTGACAGAGTCTGCCTGCAAAGTAGCACGGAAGACGCCTACTAAAAGGAGCACACTCATCATCTCAGGGGTGTCAAAGGTCAGAGCCTATATATATGGTGTCAAATACAGTGTGCTATATCTTCCTAATTTACCACACACCTCTTCCTCAGAGATCCCCAGGAATTACCCAGTAGCTCTCTGCCATAACAGTCTGACTGTGATATTCATTTATTTGTCGCTGCTTATTTTTCTTACTCTGATAATGTATAGTTGATGATAGTTGATCATGTATAATTTGACAGGTTCCACTCTCAGAGGACGACTGTGCTTCGATGAGCTACGCTGCCGCCATGGATGCAGCCATGCACAGCAACCACTATGGGGCGGGGCATCACCAGGACCCAGAGGAGACCACGCCCTCCGATGTGTCGGAGCGTCCCTCTGTGGACGATGTGGAATCGGATACAGGCTCCACCGGTGCCTTGGAAACCCGGAGCCTCAAGGACCATAAAGGTACCATTGCCCTTCCATAAGTCAGTTCATATACTAGCATGGCAACGTCAGCTTTGCAATGGTCCCAAAACATGGCATGGAATATAACTTTTATATTCACATATATTCTTGAAGATTTTCACTTAAATGTGTTCATGTGTTTCATCGATTTTGATAACCAATTGACAGCCCATGCACAAGTTAAATTACAAGCCTGTTTTACTTACATGTTTGCACATATTGCCGATGCAAGCAAACCTTTTATAGCCTTACAACACAAATTTTCAATTTAGCTGTCAGACTGTCAGACTATGTAAAAAAATGTATCAGTCTGTTTGATAAGAACAGTATACTGGAGAGAGGAAAGTGTTTCAACACAGGCCCCAAACCGCAGTTATGGATTGGCGCTTTAATAAAATGGTGTAACTTCTGTGCTTCCTCCAGTGGGCTTTCTGCAGAGTGGGACAAAGCTGTTGTTCCGCAGAAGACATCGAGAGAAAGACCCCTGCATCAGCCAGTCCCATGAAGACATCTCCGACCTGGGCAACAACCATGTCGCAGCTGCAACCAGCAGCCGTAAAAAATCTGGCAGCTTCTCCCGACGTCTCATCAAGCGTTTCTCCTTCCGTTCGTCGGGCAAGTCAAAAGGCAAAGCCAATGCAACCAATGGAGGAGCAAGCACACTGGACAATTGAGTGTCATGGCAAGGGTAGGATATGGGTCACCTTAAAGGGATGAGCGGGTTGTTGTAAGGCATGGCCCACTCACCTCTATCATTAATGTCAGAAGAACAACCTAACCGTGGCAAGAATCCAGTTTTTGACAGGTAATACACCCCAGGTGGGCGGACGCCTGTATCTCTTAAAAGGATACCTCTGGGAGGGCTTTCCTCTGGATAGAAAGCATTGCACCTTCAGGAGAGGAGAGGAGAGGAGTGATGCTGAATCACACTCTTGAAGTGGAAATGTGTGTATCAAAACTATTTGTTTCGAGGAGAAATCTCCTGCTGCTTTGTGGAGAGGAGGAGGGAATGGTTACAATGAAATGCTGTATACCCTATTTAACACAAGAGGTCAGTAGAGGGCGTGTGTGTGATTGTGACCCTTCTCAGTGGATTTGCTCTTAAATTATTTAATGATATAAAATGCCAGTATGATACTATTGGTTGCACTTTGGACTTTGACGGTTTTTTACAGCACATGTAAACTTCTTCTTGTGTTGCATAGAGGTAATTTATTATTATGTATTGCTCTGATTTACAAAACAAGTGCTATTTTACCCCCAAAAAAATGAGTCATGGTAGTTGTATTATATAGTAGAGACATTGCTGTGTGTGCTTTTTTCCCCTGCAAAGGTAATTTTAAACACAAATTTAAGTCTCATTTAGTTGTAATTTTTACTCAAATTTGCTTATACATTGGTTTTATAATTTTGTTCATAAATGTAACTTATATACAAAGCAGAGACAGACGATGTCTGTTTTGTTTTTTTAGCTTTCATTTCATAAAGGGACATATCAATGGAATATTATTGCAATTTTAGCTTATAAACACAATTAATTCTCAAATTGCCTCTGCCTAAACCTCAACCAGCCTTTTCACTAGAACACTCTCTTCAAAAGACAGTGCAGGGCAGACTTGTAAATAAAGAAACTCATGCAGACTATAAAAGAATGCATTGCATACTGTACAGGATCTCAAGCAGACTCTTCTAGCAGGGCAATGACTTAAAGCCTTTACGAAATTGTCAGTATACTAAGACAGTTAATAAACCATCACTTAGTGCGATTTAAGTTTTATTATCAGGTCCTGCTTTCCTTGTGGCTCCTGTTGACTCCAGTAAATTCAAAAGTGCATCTAAAACACTCTAGAGTTACCATTGCAAAAAGTTTTGTCATTATTGTACAGCATGTTGGCATATATTGTGCAGAAGAATTGTCTCGCATGGGTTGGAAGCAAGGTCACCGGGAGTAAATGACTTATGACTAACTTATGATCAGCTGCTACTCACACACATCACAGGCTGAAAAAAGCAAACCTCATCCTGTAGCAACATTTGGGAGAATTTTCTACATACGATAACAAATGTAATTCTAGAAACAAACTTTGATCAAATCACATTATTACAATGTTGCATTTTAGAAAAGAAAAAATTGTCTGGAAAGTGTTTTAGATGCTCTTGGGAGGCATTGGGAGCTACAGGATTTATTTAAATTCAAAGTTTACAGCAAGGTAATGGATGGAGCTGTTCTCAGGGCTAGATATATAGTGGCTGGAAAAAAAAAAATCAATAACGCCAGTATGATCCCTTTGATATGATACTAAACTAAGATTACAGTCAAGGGCCGTGTTGTATCCTTCAAAGGCAAACAATTAGAATCAATATGTTAAAATGTACATAAGAGAATTACTTGGCATTTGTGTTTTGTAAGAAAAAAAATGAAAGATCTTTCACTGTGTGTACCAAATTAACCAAATTATTTGGATTTATTTGATATTTCTTTTGCTTCATCATAAAATATAGTTAATAAAAGTGATTACCATGGTAGCACCGCCACTGGTAAAAGGAAATACTTTCCCCAGGATTCTGATGGACTTGTGCTTTACTTTACAAAATTATAACCAATTTATGTAAATGTTAATAAATGAACAAAGTCACTCCATCGTCTAAAGGCATATTTAATATGGCCTGAATGTGAAACAGAAAACAGCAACGGGAATTTAGCGATCCCTTATATATGGTTTCAATTCTTGTGATATTTAAAATGTTTAATTCATTGCAAATAAATTATTTTTTGAAGCCTCACTCAGTACGGACGTGACTCTGGGTGACTTTCATTATCATTATTTTGGCTACTTTTGTGGAAGGTAGAGTTCTGACTGAGTAGCAGGGCAGGAATGTACCCTAGAAATCAGCTGCAAATGAGTATAGGATTGTCTGTAAGGCAGAAAAAATACTTCTGCCACTGACCAGCCTGGCAGGAATACAGCCTAGATAACCAGTATTATGCTATAAATCACATACTTGCCCAGTGAGTAGCACTCTTCTGCTTCCCACGCAGTTACATTATAAAGCAGTCCAATGTGGTGCAAAGCGCTACTAAATTGAATTAAGAAACAAGGATAGAATTTAAATTCTTGGACAAGCTTGCATCATTATTAACCATGAAGCATTATTATTCCATTTAACAGCTAATCATTACTTGAAGTGTCCTTAAAGAGGTCAGTTTAAAGGGTAAACCATTCAGCTATGCAAGCTGCTTGCAGCAGTCACCTGAAATCATGCCAAGCCAGAGAGGGAAAAGACTGCTTGCATTAAAAAGGCAATGCGCTATGCAGATAGCTAAACTACACCAGACTTAATCTTTCTGCAGCAATGCTGGATTGAAACAACTGACAGTGAAACAGTTGCCAGGTATTTGGTTCAGTGGCAGGCACACGCCTGTCTTCCTGAAAGGCTGATATCTTGTACCACCATTCTAGACTAAATGTATTTTTCTGCCAGTATTTGACTATTCAGTTTAATTTCATGTCCAATGCTACTGATAATGTGCTGCTCATTTATTTCAGGTCAGTTTTAAAGTCACCATGAAACAGAAACTAGAACTCAGTTCATGACATATGGTTCTGATGAAAACGAAATGTGAGTAAAGCCAGTTGAAGAGTGTATTGATTTGGTGACTAGCCAAATGCCTGTTGGCAGCAAATGATTACAGTAGTAGTATTTGAAGGAGGTATTATACTAGGCGTACCTTATGGTTAACAATACACACCACATGCACACAAAGGTACATGTGTGTTGAAGTATACAAGTATAAGTATACATAGAATTGCAGCAGCAGAGCTGCTTGATTTTATACTTAATAATTATTAGTATTTTTACAAACGTAGGTCTTATTGACAAACTTAAAATATGATTGTCCGTGTGGTATGCGTTGTAAGGGTGTAGATGTTGGATTTTTTTTTTGTCAATGTACCATTTAGCGCCAAAAAAATTGAAACTAGAGGGAAAATCCTCTATTGGGCCACTAGTTCCGCCATGCTTGATGGACGTACGTGTGATCCACTCACATCTAGGAGGGGGAAACACCAACCATTCAGCTTCTTTTCATCTGGAAACACTATCGTGATTGGTTTAAGAACAGAATTCTTTATCCAGTAGTCATTGACTTCCTGTTACCTTTGACCTTTCAAAGCCAATCGCTGAGGTAGTTTAAATTTGAACCGCCAATCGCATTTTAGGGCGGGGCCACGCGCCGTGTTTATGTGCTTCTCTCGGGACGAGTTTCCGCAGCATTTGTTGCTGAGCTGTATCGACAGTCACCCGTGTGGAAAATTCTCGCTATCACCAACTATGTCTGGAAGAGGTAAAACCGGAGGAAAGGCTCGTGCTAAGGCGAAGACCCGCAGTTCCCGTGCCGGTCTGCAGTTCCCGGTGGGCCGTGTCCACCGTCTCCTGCGTAAGGGAAACTATGCTGAACGAGTTGGCGCCGGGGCCCCTGTCTACCTGGCTGCCGTCCTGGAGTACCTCACCGCTGAAATCCTCGAGTTGGCCGGTAACGCCGCCAGAGACAACAAGAAAACCCGCATCATCCCTCGCCACCTCCAGCTGGCTGTCCGCAACGACGAGGAGTTGAACAAACTCCTCGGCGGTGTGACCATCGCCCAAGGCGGCGTCCTCCCCTAACATCCAGGCCGTTCCTGCTGCCCAAGAAGACCGGCCAAGCTGCACCGAGCTCCGGCAAGGCGGGAAAGAAGGCCTCTTCTCAGTCTCAGGAGTATTAGCCGGCTGGCTCAAACTTTCTACCCCAACGGCCCTTTTAAGGGCCACCCAGTCCTCACTGAAGGATAAACTTTCCTTGTTCCCATTGTTGGCTTCTGTTTTGCTTGTACATTACTTTCGCGCCTGATTTTGAAGAATAAACACTTTGGTTTGTAGACCGTAGTAGTCATCCTTATTCACTGAAACCCTGTAATGAGTGCAGTAAGTTTGATCGCCCTTAAAGTGACACGATGCTAATCTAACATTTTTGTGTTATCGGACGTTATTGCTGGCGAGATCTTAAAGTAAGCACACAGCTTTTATACTATGGAATCTGAGACTGGTGTAATTCAACGCTTTTGGTCTAGAGTCATTGTGGCCTGGTCCTACTCACATTTAATTTAAGCAGGCATTACACGGGTTTTAATTTAACGTGCAGAATGTCCATCCTGGCCTCAACTGCATTCAAGCTGTTTACAAAGGTTTTCTGGTCTCTTGCAATGGCTACGATTTCTCAACTGCTCCTCAAACCTATTGGTATAAAGTAGAATCAAGAATTCTACATTTTGCAGTGTACAACAAAGTGGAAACTATATAACGCAGTGCAGGCCATGCGGCACATAACCCCAGTCCTCCCACCTTGATTGAAATGCCTACAGAGAAACAAATGAAAGTAATGCCAGGCAGAGAAAATGTTGAAGGCCCTTCCTGGTTTTCTTTGACAGTGCATTCCACTATGTACGTACTTCATGAGCATATAGTGTATTTAGTAATGTTGATGCTTATTGTCTTCCTGTAAATAACTGCTGATCAGGGTGCAGGTGCACGTGTGTGGTCTTATCTTGCATTACACAGTAACGGTTGTTTCTGCTGAAGGACCAGGTGTTTCCTTGTTTTTCATCCACAGAACAGCTGCAGCCAGATTGCCAGCATGAGCACAAAAACATATCTGGTGAAAAAAATGAGTTCCTTGAATATATGTCGCTACTGCATCAATTCAGCCCTGAATTGATCCAACTGTAGAGGGAGGAAACTTCACCCACTTAATCCTACATCATAGGACTTTACATTTGCACATGTATTATTTGTATGAAGTGCCATTACGTCTGTCTGTCAGTACTGATCACATGAACTGTACTACGACAGTATTGACTCAGTCAATACAGCCCTGCTGTAGAGAGGTCTTTCAAAGACTTGGACTACATAGTCCAATCTGAAAGGGCATGTAGCTGGGTTACAGTATATTTAGGGATTATAACATACCCTAAAATCAATCAGGCCTGTATTGGCCAAACCGGACCTTCATATGTTGAAAATATAAGTTACCAACACACAGGCGCGTCTCATCTGCCCGCCATAAGTAAAGAGTGCACACAAAGTTGCTGTCAAAATATACTGTTTTCTGACACCACCAGACAACCACACTGTACAATGATCTGATTGCATCATCCTAAAAAAACATCCTAAAAAGCCAATTGTGTAAGTGACAAAAGAAATCCAGTGATGCAGGCTGACACCTACGTAGCCTACAGGACAGAATAGAATCGTCATAGTAATTTAGTCTCAGATGTGCACCATCCTCACTTCAACAGTTGTTTTTGCAAAATGCCTCCTATCCTCCACATAACATTTGATTGTCCATGTCTTGTTAAATAGAAGTGTTATGATTCACTTTTAATCCAAATGATAGTACGTAGCAGATATTACAGATATCAGCCCAAGAAATAGTTGGAGACATTCGATTACTAAACGTGGGCCAGAGCAACAATTACGACCACAAGATGTCAGTGTCAACTACAATACATTTTCATAAAAAGTGTAAATGAATGTGTCAGAGTGCACTCTATTGATTTTGCCACCAGGGGTCATTGGCTTCACATTCCTGAACAAGGCTGAGAGACTCTTTGCCAATGCATACAATCTGGCATATCTCCAACAAGTGCATTTTCAAGAATTGCAAAAATGTTTATCCTGATCCTCTTTAGCTAGCACTGAGGTGATTTCTATTTTCTTGGGGTCACCTGTGACACATTTCCTCACTGATGCCCATGTGCTTTGACATTATATAACACTTGTATGACCCTTTGAAGCTGGGATCATGACCATGCACATTGTTCAGATACCTTAGCAGGTTATTGTCTTAACAACACACTAACAACTGCACATACACACTGTAGACACTGTACACATTGTCCCAATTAACAGGCTTTGTAAACAGATGGAAAATCTTACTTTAGGACAGGCCCTCGCCTCCATGTTCTCTAATGTGCACTTTCATTGAGCTATGTCCTCTGACCATGAGCAGGAGGTGAAAAGGGTTTCTGCTGGAAATGAAATAGAGATGAGCGGTGGACTCAGAGTGATCAACAGTGGCATGATGTCAAAAAATAGAATATCTGAAAAACCATCTTGACATGTGGGGATTTTTTTTTTTATCAATGACAATAAATCCAGAAGACCTAAAGCCATCTGTGGTGTGGAATATTTGTGTATTTCTAGCAATTTGCTCAAGGCACGGCCCGGCTAGACAGACGTCTTCAGCGGGGTGAGAGCATGGAGAGATATTTCTGTGTGCGTTTGACTGTTTCATTTGCGGCAGAAAAAAAGCAGCATGACGCACCGAGTATGAACCCAGCCCAGGACAGACTGAACCAATTACTCGGGCCCATACAACGTGTCCAACGTCAACAGCCAGGCTAAAAATTCCATCCAAGAGGAAAAAATCTGAACGTCCATTGGCTGTGATTACTATAATTTCCTGAACGGCGCTCTGTCCAAGGCTCTAAATTTAACAGCGCACCATTCGTATGTGTCTAAGGACTTCTATTAGTTGACATATTGAGCTCCTTATTCTGCTTTTGCTGTGGTTATGGCTGTAGATTGATCATATTTCTACTTCTTTCATTCATAAAATCTTTCATACATAAAGGAAATATGTGGAAGTGACGCAGACAGGAAGTGTAGTGTTTGTTGCTGTCTATGTGTGTGTAAACGTATTATAGATGAAGAGTGTCTGCAGTAGCTTAGTGAAACAGTGAACGTAAAAAAAAAATAGCATTACCTAAAGCCTAGCTTAGCCTAGCTAGTAGGATTTTCAACTTTGGTTTTTATTGTTACTACAGTGTGTAGGGATGGAATTCAAATTCAAATCATTACATCCAGATATTTTATGAAATAAATACTATTGCAAAATGAGACAAAGTAACATGGATGTGAGAAAACCCTCACAAAACCCTCACTGGATATAGTCTGAGAGATTATCCACAAGAGAACAAATCTGCTTTGTATTAACTCTGGAGAGTGTGTGTGTGTGTGTGTGTGTGTGGGAGAGAGAGGGCAATGCATGAAAGACAGAGTAGGCAGATGCAAAAGGATACAAAAACATAGATAGAGAGAGAGGGTTGGGTCTGATGGAAGGATGTATATGTAGCTCTTTCACTGTGAAACTATTTAAACATCAGTGAACATCTGACAGCAAAGACAAACAACACATAAACAAAAACATGTTCACATCCTCGAGGAGACTTTTCTTCTGAAGAGCTGGGAGAATGCCTTGTCCCTGCCAAGCTTCGGATGTAATCAGTCCACAGGCTAGAAAATCTTGGGTATGAAAAACAAAAACATTTGGGGTGTGTGTGTGTGTGTGTGAGAGAGAGAGAGAGAGAGAGAGAGAGAGAATGGGGCTATTGTGGCAGTTTATGTTCAGGGGTTCCAGTCTCACTTGGCCCAGTTATTTCTTACATAGCGTGTGTGTGTGTGTGTGTGTGAGAGAGAGAGAGAGAGAGAGAGTATTGTGCATTGAATTATCTTCATTTCTACCCCCCCTTTCTTTGTTTTCCTTAGCTTTATAATCTCTGTTCAGAGGCTTCTCTGACAGAGATCCGCATACCATACCCATGTGTGTGTATCTCTCCTGAGCTCAGTATAGTATAGTATTGTATTGTATTGTATTCTGTGTTAATAAATGTTGCTCATGTAATTCATGATTGAAAGACTTCTATCTAGAACTGAATTTATTCAACAATTCTCATTTTCATAACCATAGATATTATGTACTGGAGAATTGCCCATTTCCCATTATACAGCGTAACCTAAACAACACAGGAGTCAGGCTAACGTTCCAACTCAAATATGAGTGGAGGGTTTGTCAGAGCAGGTAGAAGTAATGAGAGAGAGAGAGAGAGAGAGAGAGAGAGAGAGAGAGAGAGAGAGAGAGAGAGAGAGAGAGAGAGAGAGAGAGAGTTCAGGGCGATTAAGGGCCAGACCCAGCAGGCTCTGTGAATGGACACTTTCATGTGTGTGAGATCAGGCTGCCTTTGGGGCTCATACGTAATAATGGGCTTCGGTGGAACCACAGGCTGGCTGATGGATAATTTCCTCGACAGACGTGAGAGGTGCACATGGGCCTGAGTGAGTACATTTTTAACAGTAAGCTGTCATAAACTTTCTATTGTAATGTATTTATTGTGTTTGATAGGTAAACATGTTTCATGATAACAAGTGTGTGTGTGTGTGTGTGTGTGTCACTGTAATAATGAAGGGACAGAATAAGCGATGAGAGTTATGTGGATGGTAGTTTGAGGAAACTACTTGCTAGGTGGGAGATTGATGAGAAAATTCAGATGATATCAAGCAGTTTTCTGAGTTTTCTGTTCTTTTTTTCTCATTCCTTCCAGTTCATTCATGGTCTGTGCAATATTCGGTTGATGTGAGCTGCTACTTTCTGTACTTGAATGTGAATGTTGTCAAGAAATTACAGTTTAAAGTTATAACATTCTCAAAAGAGACTTTTGCACCCCCCGATGTTGCTGTGTAAAAATGCCTTTGGAGGCATGAAGCACCAGGCTGTACCTGCAGGTCCTAGAACCAAGTGAGTGGGATTCAAACAATGTATTGTTGTAGATCAGCACGGTGGTTCAACTTCTCCATCTATGAAACACTTCTGTGAAATCTGAATGGTCCTCTTATCACACCTGCTTTAGATTGGACACTAGAGAAGTTACTGGTGTACATCACAAGGCACAACTGATCTTGGTGAATTTGTCCAACTGTTGCTCACCAGGATCCCTACTCATCCATATGTCCCTAGTACCAAGTTAAACCTAAGCTCTGTTTTCACGTTGTCTCGGGATCATCACCTACTGCCATATATGTGCATGCATGCACACTTGTCTTGTCTTCTTGCTCCAGGCTGCACGTTATCATTCTTCTGTCTGTCTGCATCCGGTATCTTCTCCAGACATCATACCGAGACGTGCAGACATCTGGCCTACCCTCAAGATAGATGATTCATGGCACTTTGGTATAATGTTTGGAAGGCTGCGTGAGAAAAACTCATGCTGATGTGGCCAGTAAATGGGTTAGCAACCAGTTGGCAAAGGTACACATTTACCAGTAGGTGTGAAGATTTACCCACAGTAACCATAGCCTATGTTTGAATGCTAGGGTGCCACTACAACCGGCTCTGCCAGCGCAAGTAACACCCTTTATAATAATACGTATCTTTGCTCCATGGTTAGTGGATAGATAGATAGATAGATAGATAGATAGATAGATAGATAGATAGATAGATAGATAGATAGATAGATAGATAGGACGACTTCAGCTGGGACGTCTGTAACTTCACACCATCATCAAGTGTGAGTCACAGAAGGTCCACCTCCACTGCAGGCTTTGCTTGATACATCTGGTTACTTAGCTGCCTCTTTTTGTTTGTTTTTATTTTCCTTAGTGAATCATCATCTGCTTCATTTCCTCCATCTCTTCTCTGGCCTCGACCATGGGAAAAGACTTAAGAGATCAATAGTGGACCCTTTCTTCTCCTTTTTCTCCCACTCTCTCTCTCTGTGTCTCTCTTTCTCGGCCAAATAGTTCCCGTGGGACATTTAAAAAGATGGCTCACATGTGTTCACTTCCTGTGGAACATAGTATCCACTGCATCCACTGTACTAAGTCATGCTTTTATAAATTGTTATTCAACAGTTTTCCATATTGGAAAGCCCCCCTTTGTTTCATCAGCAGCACAAAGCTCATAGCAGGAAGTCAGCTATGAGGACACAAGGTGTTTTCCACCTCCTCCTCCTCCTCCTCCTACACCACAGGTATTTCCACCCCTAGGCCCCCAACCTGCTAAGGCTGTTAATGCCTGCTTTGCCAATGCACTGTGACGGTGCTGAGGAGACCCGCAGCAGGGACCTGATCATCTGGTCTGGTCCATCTGATCTTTCCATCAATGGAATTCATGTGAGAGCCGATCCATCTCGGACTCTCTAAGGAGGCTCTGAACTTGAACTCAAGGCGTGCTACTCTGTAAACTGGAGTTCAGTGTTTCGGGAAAATCCTTTACCCAAGGGGGTCATGGGGATTATTTTGCAAAGGAAAGTCTGAGGAAGTGAACAAATCTGACATTTTGGAGGGCAGCACCGGCGCTGCGTTGGGTCCCTCTTCTGCTGCGTGTCGGGGGTGTAACCCTGCACCCGGGAGAGGGGGGCGGGGTGGGGTGGGGAGGAGGGAAAGAGCAGAGGAGCTCAGTGAGTGAATGAAATAAGCTAGGAGCAAGACATAAACAATAATGTGGACATGTGCTCTATGGATTAATGTTCTGCAGACAAACCCGCGGACCTAGCTGTCGTTTGGACTCTCAAAGAGGACACAAATGGTAAGCGCTTCACGTCTGTCAGTACTCTAGGGCACGTCAGCAAATCAGAAGTTGTTGTCATATTCTCCACATGCTCCTATATAAAAAAAATAACATGGTATTTGTATATGTCAAATAGTCATCATTTTATATTTAAAGCATTCTGGGTCTTCCTCCATTCTTCGATGTCCACCCTCTGCTTCTTCAATCCAAGTCATTTCTCTTTAAAAGTAGCAGCCCAGACTATGTGGCTGGCGGTGTCTATTTTCAGAAGCCCATGGCAACCCTGCAAGGGCAGAGCTACTCCCATAATCACAGGTTGCAGACGAAAGGCCCTGCATTTGCAAAGCATAAAACTATTCCCCCAGATGGGTGTGTACATGAAATCAGTGAGGCTTGTGGGAGTTTAAGCATACGTGTGTGTGTGTGTGTGTGTGTGTGTTAGAGAGAGCGAGAGAGAGAGAGAGAGAGAGAGAGAGAGAGAGAGAGAGAGACACTGTCCAGGGGCCTGTCCCTCTGTCTGTCCTGGGTCCGTGGATCAGAGCAGGCCAGTGGTGACAGCCAGTGGGCCGAGAGTGGGGCAGCGGGGTCTATAGTGTCAGCGCTGAACAGGAGGATGGTCTGTTCTCCGGGTCACTGGGTCCTCTAGGACTCACACAGCCTATAGTGGCTTTACCCAGCAGCCTCAGTCTGAAGTGACATCAGACACACTGAGAGAACGCCGTGCTGTCTTGAACGACCACAGTAGCACGGGAGCATTGCTGTCTCTGGTTTCTGGCTACATTTTCAGTTTTCAGAGTTTTAATGGCGACCAATGACGTCGCCATCCTCAACGACAGAGGGGACAAAAGTCTTCAAGTATATTTCTTTGGTACAAGAGTCATGATTTTGCTGTGTGATTGGGTTGATCTTCAAGCATGAAGTAATCTCCTTTAGGTGTGTAATAGTCTTTACTCTCAGTCTGTTATAGACACAATACTAGACAGTTGGAGGGATGAGTTTGTACATCAAATGTGAGCTAAACTACTGTCAGGACAAGCCACACAAGCCTATCAGCTTTTATCAGTCAAATATGGTGAGTCATTTGTACTTTGCGTTTGTGTGTGTGTGTGTGTGTTTCCGTTTGTGTCCAAGGCATGTCTGGTCCTCGTGGGTTGTTTTCCTCTTGACCGATGTGCCTACAGCTGGATCTCATCTGGAGCATCTGTCTGTGAACATGGAGTGTGTGTGTGTGTTTGTGAGAGTTGTGTGTGAGTCACGGTGAGTCATGGTCACAGGAAGCAGGGATCTTAACCCACCTGCAGTATACACACACATATATACACACACACACACCACCTGGCCCCTCTCTTTTCAACTCCAAGAGCACATGAGTGATAGTAATCACATAATCACACAGCAAGCTGCCATGGTTATGTCTGCGGTCAAATGCCTGCTGAGATGTTGTCAGAATTGGACCGTCGCCTTTTTTTCTGATGCTCCCACGTTTAAGAACAGGGAATCACTGCCAGTTTCTTGATTTGTATCGTTCTGTCTCTCTTGTGGTGGAGGAACAATGACCCAGTATACCGGTTTTGACAGGGTGCCTCGTCACGTGGGCTTATAATTGGGACAGAAGGGTTTCTAAGGGGAGCACTGTTCCTATTGTAGTACAGCTGTAGTAGCAGTATTCCCAGCGCTCCCACTGAACGTCATGCTGTTCTCTGTGTGTGTGCTCCAGGATCTTCCTGTGTCAGATAGTTTTCCTGAAAGTCCAGCTGACATGGACCGTCTGAACAGGAATATAGTGGAACATGGGCGACAGACACATCAGGTCTTACAGGTGAGTCATTACAGGTGACCTCTTACCGTTGATACGACCGGGGTACTAAATCAAGTGTGAATGAATTGACATCAGCATCTGCAATGTCTCAGTTTGTTGTTGAATTTAGCAATAAATCATTTTACTAACATATCAGTTAATCTACTATGTCATGTCTTGTTTTATTACATACTACATATCAGTTAATCTACTATGTCATGTCTTGTTTTATTGCATACTACTGTTTATGCTCATTTTAGATCTTCAAATTACACAAAACCTCACACACTTAAAATCTGTGAACCCTCCCCGTCATTTCTGAGTATGTTCACTGCTCAGTATATCCAGTATAGCACAACTATTCACTTCAGAGTTGAAGTACTGAATGCATACTTGTCATATTATATTGTAGTAGTACCTGCTGATCAGTGAACATATTCAGGACTCTGAATTTGCCTCCACATTTACTTCATCAACATTGCCAAAACTGTCAATAAAAGATGATGGTCTGAAGTCTGGTGATGTGTTTCATCGTTTTGCATTGGCAGAGTACTCCTTTAGACCTGATTGAGACGGGCAAGTCCCTGAAAGTCCAGGCAGAGCGCCCCCACCTGGTGAGTTTGGGGAGTGGTCGCTTGAGCACAGCCATCACCTTGTTACCACTGCCAGAAGGTAAGCCATGCCGTGTGTGTGTGTGTGTGTGTGTATTAAATAATACTGGGTTCATTACTATGAAAATGTATTTTAGTTATGTTGTGTAATGTACTTTAATTATCTGAAATAGTATCACTCATCACTATTTGAAATTTATGTAATGTAAATTTGAAAGTTATGGATTACTTTCAAATTTTAGTGATGAGTAAGTGATGTTCCTTATTGATTAGGACCTTTGACACAAATCCTGTCTTTAGTGATGCACTGACAGGAAAAAAATTTAAATATAGCTTTCCATTCTAGTTATTACACACACACACACACACACACACACACATACTCACAGTAGTTACTCACAGTGTGGCACAATTGCAACTGCACCTTGTATCCGTGATTTTTCTTGCACCATCTGTCTAGCACAGAGCCCAGGCACCATAGAGAGAGGGATGGGGGGTGGAGGGGGGGGGTGACAGTAGAGGCCCAGAGGAATGGGAACCTGAAGCAAAGCCTGCTGGGATTTTCTTTGTGCTGTGTCTCCTGCTGTTTACGAGTGAGGGGAGGGCTGTCAGTGGTTTTTGGTTATCTTTCTCTAATAGCCATGTTATATATTATCACCGGTAATAACATTTTGAAACACTAAAATCGCGGTTCATCTCGTTCATTCCCTCTGGCCGTGTATGTCTGTCGTCTGCTGGGCTGACCACATCTCTCGGGGCCACCACCTGTTGTTCCACATTCAACCACTTGCTGAGTCTGATTCCATTTGTGACTCCGCCCAGCGGCCATGACCTCTATGTGGCTTTAACTTTGATATCAGCACCCCTCTCTCTCGGTTGCTTTGAACCTTAACCACAGTCCCAAGAATACTTCACAAAGGTATTCAAAGGCCGACGAGGATCTCCAGTTCACTGATGCTCAGATGCGTGTTCCCTCCTGTTGCAGGGAGAACGACGCTGGGCAGTGGGGGGACAGATATTCCCCTCCAAGGTGCCGGCATCGTGGCTCAGCACTGCTACATTGAAAACCAGGCGGGCAGCATCTTCCTGCACCCATGCGGAAACCAGTGCTCTGTGGACGGCTTCCCCATCACCAAGCCTGTCCGCCTGTCACAAGGTAGCACAATCACATGCTGTAAAATGACTAACACAATTGTTTTTTGCCACAGCTTATTTTTCTTACAATATCTTTGCTATAATGATGAACAAAACTGGTGTCAAACCAATTACAGGGATTACCACTGAGTTTAACAGTTTGGTTTATATTAGTGAACACTTCCTACTGTCTCCCACAGTCGGAAACAAAGTAGAAGCGTGTTACCTCCCACTAATGTGTGAAGTCACACCCCCATGATGATGCTAGTCCCCAGGATATCTATTTTGTGATCAGGGTAAATTCTCTGTTTTCTAAACCGATAGCAACACTAAAATACAAAGCTCAAACTTGGTCCCATTTAGTGTTAAGATGTCTTTAGGGAGAAAGCGGAGACCAACACAATGGTAAAACAGCCCCTTGTCCTCCCAGTAGCATACTAGCCGTCCCGCCCCCTTCAGTCCCCTCTCCATGAGATCCTTGCCAGCAGCTTCACCATAATGTCATTTGAAGCGGGCTGATCAGCCGGTGTGTGTGTGTGTGTGTGTGTGTCAACAGCTGCTGAACAAGAATACTTCAAGCTTTGATTCATTTAACGGACTTTAATGACAATTTTAATAGCAAGGCTCTGACTGGAAGGAACTATTGTCTATTTTGGATTACAAGGAATATTACCAGGATCTCCACATTTACTTCATCAACTTTTGACTCTGTATTGGAGGAGATTAATCTGGTGAATATCCACGTCAAGAGACAAAACTTCAACGTGCGACTCTCTGTATCGGGCGTTCTTGAAAAGCCAAATGCGGGGAAACGAGAAACAATTGTTGTCACTTTCTGGTTAATCACACGTGAGTTAAACTACTCAGTTAACTTGTAACATCTAAAACAATCGATAATCTTCCTGCTGTTTTTGTGAGAGGCATAAATTGCCATTGAGATGATAAAGCCAAATGAGAGGTCACTGTGTTGTAATGTGTTGTACAGTGTGTTAGAACAGTGCTCAGGTTTGCTGCTTAACACCGAAGACTTTACCGAAAGTAGACATACTATAGGGTAGCCTTCATGAACGCTGCTGTCTTCCTCTCCTCTGTCCCTTTGCCCTGGCCATGTCAGAGGGTAGGATTCCTGTTTCTTCACACTCGTGCTGGACTGTTACATGCTCCCACTCTTGGACCCAGTCATTTTGCCACATCTCAGGGTGGAATGTGGTTTACATTCAAGGCATTCCCCGGCGATTCTCTCACAGAATAGTGGACTTTAAACACATCCATCTCCTATTGCTTTGACATGGCGTTGTTTAAAAGTAGCGGTGGGACAAGCGCCACTAAGTTGTCCTGGATATATACAGTATTGTGTCGTCTGCGAAGAAAAAACGCTGAATGACTGCAGACACATTTTGTTAAGAATCATATAGCCTAGTGAGGATAGCATAAATCAATTGCATTGCCCCTCCTCCACCCAAATGAAGCTGATGTAGAGAAGTGATAGCTGTAACACATCACTGACAGCTTGCTACCCGCATGGTCTTCTTCTCCCCTGACAGGGTGCATGCTGTGTTTTGGTCAGTCTGCCTTTTTCCGCTTCAACCATCCAGAAGAGGCCCTGAGGATGAAGAGCATGCTGCCGGGAGGGAGCCACGGACCTGGCACCGCTAGACCTCATCATACTGGTAAAGAGCTTTGAACACAGTGAAGCAATAGGTTACTCTATATTGAGGTCTGGGAATTCCTGCGACTCCCAACATTTGAAATAGACAATAGACATAAATCAAGTGGCTGTTGTGAGTTGGTTAGTGACAACTGTGTAGGGAGGTTACACAGTTTTATCAGTGGGTATACTTGGCTGAACAAAAGCTCTTGCCGGTAGCTTTTAATTTCAAAATAACACTCAGATTGTTTTGAACATTTTCAAATTTTCAAATCAAAGAACAGGGATCATACACATCATTTGGCGTAGCTTAGGTTAAAAAACTTCAGAGAGTTTGGCCATGTGTTAGGATGACATGTTGTGACCATATTCCCTATAAATATACTTTGAAAAATATCAATGTTTTAGTGCTTACATCCTCATGAGCTGCTATTTGGTTTAACTGAAAAAAAATTGTAATTAACCTTGACAGGATGCAGAAATAGCCTAATTATCTGTGGCCTACATAATAACCTGGTTCGTTCAAATCAGTGGTCTTCGCTCAATGTGTGACCCCATTGTGAAAGAGAAGTGTCACAGTGTTACAGTGGTGTGTAGTTTCCATTTAAGGTGTCAAAAAGTATGTAAGTGTTTTGCCACCGGTTTGCTGGATGACAATGTTTTTTTTTCATGTCAAAATCAATCTGGCCCATTGCCTGTTATGAGGACCGTCGCCTTGCGCTGTCGATGCTATTTAGAATCCATTCTCCTCTGACCTTAGTGGTTCGGTGTTCGCTAGTGCCTGACCTACAGCATGAGCCACCACACCCAGTCCAGTGTGTATGGCCCGCTCCTTCCTGACCAGGCCCAGATTGCATCTGCCCCGAGTGAAGCATGGGGCTGTAGCTTTTATATTTAGCAGCTCCTGATCCCTATAGGATTACAAAACATTCTGACCACTGGGCTTCAGGATCCATACTGGAGAACAAGGGATCCGAGGCATTTGTCTTGGCTACTCAAGACACTGTGTGTGTGTGTGTTTGTGTGTGTGTCTGCATCTAACTCCAAAGGACAAAGTCGACACAAGACATTGCCTTCCTGTCTCCACTCTTTGTATGGCTCTGTGTGTGTGGGGGGGGCACTGACTGTTTATGTGTGCTTGTCTTCTTCATTTATTCTCCAGGAGTGCTCTTGCTCAAGTGTTTCCGTCTCCTTTCTTACAGAGTCCTATAGTGCTCTGAATGGGAACCACCCGTCTGTTTCCAGTCAGGGAGGCCAAGGCTCCAGGACCAGCAACATAGAGAAGGACCTCCAGGACTCCCTGGTGTTGCAGGACTCCCAGGCCTGGTCACTATCAGGGACTAGGAAATTGGTCCAGCACCCTATTCCTCAGCCCCCCTTTCCAACCGTGCTCAATGGGAGAGATGGCTCCCCGTACTCCCCTCAAACCAACCCAGCAGAGGCATCCAGCTATGAAAACACTGCCCCATTCTTCTTCTCTCCTCCATCAGCTACACACAGTAGCACCTTCCCTGGCCAGAACCTCGGCAACAAAACCCCTCCAGTGCCTTCCCGATCCATAAGCGTCACTCATGCCAACCAAACTCCTGTCCCCCACCCAAGGACTTCCCTTTCTGTGGCTTCAAGTGGTAGTCAGAGGGCCCAGGAGAGCCCATCCCCCATCTCTAACCAAAGACCAACACCCAAATTTCCCCCGGCAGCTCCATCCAGCCCTCGGGTAAGAGGTTCTTCCCTACAGAAGAGACCCACCAGTCCCCCGAGAGATCAGGGCCAGCTTCTCTCCCATGCGGACATCCCTCAGCAAAAACACAGGACTCCAGAGTCTACTGGATCCACCAGCCTGAGAGAACTGCCTCCTCTCAGCCCTGGCATGTCCCGCAGAGGAACTCCTGGGTTCCACACACACTCACACATCTCCACTGCTGAGAGCCCCAAGGTCCAACTGTCTGGGTCGTCACCTCTCGCTAGCCCTCGGAGCCAAAGGAAGGCTTCATGCACAGCCGCTACAGGCTCCTCCGGCAGGGACCCTTGTCTTGTAAAGCCCCGCGCCCGGGAACGCAAGAACAGCATCTCTGAGATCAGCGACAATGAGGATGAGCTGCTGGAATACCACCGCTGGCAGAGAGAGGAGAGGCTCCGCGAGCAGGAGATGGAGAAACTGGTAAGAGATCAGAACTGTAGCTGTGGGTTTAGATATGAGAATAGATAGAGTTTCAAAATGATAGAAATGGATCAGTCCACATGTGGGTGTTGATATGAACTTGCAACTGTATTTTGGATGGTTGAGGCAGTGTTGAAGACACACTCAGCCCTCTGGTTGGTCCTCTGTCAACCCTTGCTTTTTGTATCTGTGTGGTCTTTTTATTTCTCGGTGTGTAAGTGGGGCAAGAGTTGCCTGCCGGCGTGGTAGACATCATGTCTGTGTTGAGCTATCTTGTCTGAGCCTCCTGGCATACAGCCACTAGCCCAGCTCCCCATGGTGTTACTGGCATGGTTAGCCAATGCGGCCCCGGAGTGACACGCCGTTCTTCAGGATGCCTGAAGGTCCAGAGCAGAGGGCGTGGCTGGATATTGCTCACCACTACATTTATCAAAAGCTGCCTCCTCTTGACTGGAAGCTCCCACTTATTCATAGAACCCTAACTAGAACATACCCACTTCTTATCTATCCTCAATCCACACCCGCTATCATTCCTCAACCCCCCCAAGCCCAGCCTGAACCAGACAGCTGAAGGGACCACAGAGGGGGGCAATTCCCGGCCTTCCATTTCCACCGGCTATTTCAGGAACCAAAAGGTTTCTGGTAACAAATAAGAGAGTTAGTGACAACATGCAACTGTGTTGGCCTGGGAGGGGTCTGACTGCCTTGGATCCAGAATGTGCATGTTTCTATCAAAGCTACTCTCCCCTCTTTTGAGTGACGCAGTACTTTCAGATGTACGCACTACACAGGTTGCTACCATGTAAGTCATTGTCTTGTGCTTCTGTTGTAGATATTTGACGTTTAATGTTGATCAGAGGGTTTGTGCCCATACACACATTTGACATAGCTAACTCAAATTAGCATGGTGTGCTAGCAAATAGAAATCCTGTTTTATTACCTTGTTTAGGATTACATTGTTGCGTAGACTCCTCATGCTGTTCTTTAGTGACAGTTAAAAAGGCACTCAAAGACAATGATATAACTTATATAGATCAGAGAGAGAAAGTGAGGATTTCCTCTCGGTGAGATAAATGCTCTATATCTGGCACATTGTTCTCTTGGCACACTTGGCACGGCCATGCTGGAATTCTTATCTCCGCGTATTAAGTCCAAACCTGCACACACTCACACTGTGAAACGTGCTTGCTACACGGCACCTTATCGCTCAATACAAATAAAGAGCACAGCTAGAGAGGAAGAGGCGTAACAGAAGGTTAATTTTAGCATCGATTCCAATGGGAAGAGGCTAACTGCTGGATGGACATACAGTCCAAATAGACCTATCATTGCTTATAAGTCACTGTTTAATACATTGCTGGAAAAACTCAGTTCATCAGGAGGACTTCACACACAGAATCATCTGTTGGTTGTGGGAGTGCCCTCTCACAACTTGTTGTATGGGCTGGAAGTTCCCACCCACAGTATGCATCCATTGGCACAATGTAAGATCCTGTTTCCTGTACATATGGAGGTACTCTACCTCATAGTTATTTACAGCCATGTGTAGTCACCGCTGAGTCCTCACAGAGATACACAGAGAGGAGTTTAATTAAAAGAGTTATCCTACTGGAGCAGGACCAGGATCAGGCCACAGGGACAGACAATATTCAGTTTCATGTTCATTTGCCCTTTTCCATCACTTCCTTCCCGCCACTCCCTTCCAATTGCTCATGTCATCCCTATTCCCCCCCTCAGATGCAAATAACACAATAATCAGGCCAGTTTTGCTGCCCTTTGTTTAAAAGACGTAGATGTACTCCATCATCCAACAGGCCCGTTTCTATGTATTTCTTAAATGCGGTGGACACAACTTCTTGAATCGGGCAGTCTGAAGAATGACACAGTCGTCAATTCATACCCAACCAGGAATAACAAATTGATAAGAGAAACAAGAAATAATAACAATTAGGAACGTGAAACAATTAAGCAGAAAGGGTATTATCTCATTTATTCCATTATCGTTCATTTCCAAAATGTCAAATACTAAAATGACAAGACTAAATTAAGTAAATATTTGTTACCATTCATGTTGAAATATGAACCCAACGTTTACTCGAATGCTAAACACTGTGCAGTAACAATTGCACACAAATAATAGAAGTAAGTCAGTATTACATTACATTACATTACATAACAGTCATTTAGCAGACGCTTTTATCCAAAGCGACTTGCATAGAACTACTAGTCACCAGAAATCGTAAGTGCATTTCCTTCCTAAACAAGCATCTAAGAGCAGAACCAGTGCTAAGGTAAAAGTGCAATAAGTTATCTACCTATCTACCAAGTGAGACAAATAAGTGAAGCAAATAAACAAGAACTAAGAGGAAGGGTCAGAGTACATGCTATTATATACTAGTATATACTTGTTTCCTCAACGCCCCAGAAAAATGAGCATTCAAGGGATGTATTTAAGGCGACAGCATAACAATAAACTACTGTCTAAGCTGTAGCCTAGATGACAGAGAGGGCATGGTTATTTTAACGCTTGGGTCTTTGAAACACCGTAGTACCCGGCGCAGAATGAAGGGGGTGGAAGAACAATACAGCAGTGATTACCACATCAGGCACCATGTTCTCGGTCTTGGCAGATTCATAATTATCTGTGAGATAGCCATTATGTGCAATATACGTCATGATTACATAACTGTACTGCTGCGTCGCTAGATGAAAGCGTAAACCCAGCTGGCTGGAGTGACGGGAGACCATACACTGACAGCAAAGACAGGAGCCTGTCAGTGGCATGTCAAACAAAATGAACAAGATATCGAGGAGAATTACACGATTGGAGAAGCAGCTGGGCTTTAACATGAGCAGCATTTAAAGCGTCTCTGATGAAAATGACAGCTGCTGCGTGGTGCTTTGGCATATTGCAGTGTTGTCAGTTTATGTCCTAACATGTATATGCTTGGGCCAGATATGTCACCCAAGCACCAATCACAATCAGTCCAGTTCCATCCATGAGGACTGAGCTGATCCAACTCATTCTCTGCCAGATATCAGAGTCCTGTTGTACCATTCTGCTAAACAGTACTAGCCCTGACAGAAGTTGTTGTGGTCCCCCCCCTCTCCGTTATCGTCCCTCCCGCTATCAGGTTACGACTGAGGGACAGCTGCCCAAACGAGACAATGTCACACAAGGACAACTCGGCGCTGCTCTGCAATCTGATCGTCACTGTAGGCCACCATGTTAACACCTCAAATATCAAACTTCTGCTGTAGGAGCGGCAGAGACTGGAGACCATCCTGAATCTGTGTGCAGAATATAACTACGAGGACTGTAGCGCCGCGGAGCTGGGGGAGGCGGTGAGGAGAGGGCTGCTCCCCGGGCCGGGGGAGCGGGGCACGAGAGGAACCTGCTCGGACGCAGGAGGCGGGACGTCGCTTCGGCGGGTAGAAAGACCCCAAAGGGCGAGAGAGCATGACGAGGAGAACCAGAGAGAGGAGTCTAGCAGCACGGAGAGCACTCATGAAGAGGTGGGACGACAGCCTTGATAAACACGCACACACACACACACACACACACACACACACATAAAATTATGACTAAGTTTCTATTTTTTTCTGGTTCTGACCTCAGTGTGAAGAACTGCTAGGCGCTCAGGAGCAGGTGTACCTGGAGGAGGACAGGAACAGGGTCTTGGCCAGGGTCGATGATCTGAAGCACAGAGTCAGTGAGCTGGAGCAGCAGCTACAGGAGACCAGACAGGAGGTCAACACACACACACTCTTGTTTCACAGCACATTAATCAAATAACTGACTAGCATTTTGGTTTTTAATAGCGATCGTGCTAGCTTTAACGTGATTGTCTGTGATTGTGAACTGTGCTCTGATGGTTTGTTTGTCCCCCAGGTGGAGATGGAGCGAGCCCTGCTGCAGGCAGAGAGGCAGTCGGAGCAGGAGCAGGTGGAGGCAGAGACCGAGATGATCTCTCAGCTGCAGCTCAAACTCAGCCAGCTGGACAAGGCCACCCAGAGAGAGAAGGACAAGGTGGGCATCCGGGACAACAAGAATACCAGCAGCGACATGATACAGTAAACGTTAGATCTGTCAGTTCACTCAATACCAATTGGGTTATACGCGCACAGACGAGTGTGTGGACACGTCAGGCATGTTTGAATATGTACACTTACACCCGGTCACATCTGTCTGCACATCTTGGAGTGGAATGGCACAAGAACATCTGCTTGGATGAAGTTGATGTCACATAAAAAATAAACCTATAATGATTTTTATCACTGCTATCTCGATTCAAACGCTAAAATTGGTTTGCTGTACCACAAACAGTGACCAAAACATGAGCATGCACTGAATTGTGACTTTTGTGAGCCATTCCATCCCTAAAAATGCACACAGTCTAGACGTATTAGTGGACTCTCTTCTCAGATCTCCAATGACTTGCACTGCTTATTCAGTAAAAAGGTTGCCTGTCCTGAAACCCAAAATATTGATGCAGAACTACAGATTTTATTCCCCTTATTTTGATGCTACCAAATGTGTGAAGCATTTCCACCCCTAACACTCCTGGCGCTCTAACCACTGCTTCACTCTTAATCCACTTTAACTGCCGTGGCCCGCCTCCTGTAAAGCTTGGCTGCATGGATTTGAGATGTCTATGATTTTGTTTTTCCTCCCTGGGGTGGTGTTTGTGTATGTGTGTGTGTGTGTGCATGTGAACACATATGTGGGTGTGTGAATGTGTGTGTGTGTGCTGTGTACATGTACGTACGTGTGTGTGTGTGTGTGTGTGTGTGTGTGTGTTTCTATGTATTTTTAGGGCAGGGCTAATGTGTCGGCTGAGCGGAAGGTCCTGGAAAGGCAGAGGAATGAGTACAATGAGCTGAAGAGGCAGTTTGATAAGTGCCCCTTGTCTCTAAGGGAACAGTTACAGGAGCAGCTCCGCAGGGTCAGTGTTCTCACACAGCCCACGGGCTGGCAACAGTGAGTTATAATACACCACAGTATGTTCTGGACAAAACATAGGCGCAACCATAACGCTGACTCTGTTTGAAGCACTCCAAACAGAAACTACTCATAGTCTGCTGATCTTGCATTTCCTCTTCCCTGCTGCTGCTATTCCCCTAAAACATCATGTCAGATTTAAGGTTACCTCTATGTCATTTGTAAGTATGACCACGCAGCATTTGCTAATCTCTGCTGCTCCCTCATTCTGGATGCTTGAAAACGCCAATTGCAATAAGTAATCCACTGATATCGTCATTAACAGGTTTTCTCTAAAACCTTGCATGTGTTTGCATTGAACCTTTCACCATGACTGACAATCACCCATTGGGACTGAATATTTTAGACAGTGGCATATTTCTTCTATGTAAACCAAGGCTATTTCATCATGAGCTTTCATAACCCTGCATGTGAACAGGCAGCTGAAGCTCTGGAGTCTGGGACCAAGCAGTTTGAGGACCTGGAGTTCTGTCAGCTGGAGGAGGAGAGCAGCCTGGAGGAGAGGAAGGAGACTCAGAGCTTGCAGCTTCTCCACGAGAGGGCCGAGTATCACCGCAGCATCGCCAAGAGGAAGGTGGGTCACGTGCACAACGGTAATGCACACACACATGCATGCACTATCGCCTCCAAAAACAACAGACAATATGTGGCGGCATGACAACAAGAGATTGGGCATGCTGCTCCTCAGGAGAAGATGGCGGCTCTGGAGGCTCAGGCCAAACAGCTGGGACTGCAGGCAGCTCAGGACTGTGAGAGGATGGCTCAGGACAGGACGCTGACTCTGCAGCTGTTACACAAGGTCAGTCTCTCAGTGACACACACACACACCAATGATGCTCGATAGCGAAGCACCTGAAAGCACCTGTGTGAATGACGTCCATGCCGGGTCTCCGTCCTAGGAGAAGGACAGACTGTGCGCCCTGGAGAAGAGGTACCACACCTTGACAGGAGGGAGGAGCTTCCTTAGGCCCAACAGCAGCACAAAAGAGGTGAGCAGGGACCTATGAACCATCTTAAACACTGCAGTCTGTGGTTATTAAGCTGGACTAGTATTACTGCAGGTGGAAAAGATTGCCTGGTTGCTTTTTTTTAACTTAGGATGAACTTTTTAAACAGGAATTGCTCCACATCAGCGAACCTGACCTTGTTTCTGAGGACGGTCCTCTTCATAGTCCCTGTCCCTCTCCCGCCTCCCTCTCCTCCTCTCACATCCCCTCCCCTGAACTCTGTCCTGAACCCTTTCCCGTTAGGCTGCAGGAGGTAAATCTCGACAAAACCCTCTTTCCGACAAAAAAAACAAAACCTAACAACTCCTAATCGCCTGTCCTGTATAACATGTATAACACAGAACAAAGAGCTTGTCCACTAAAAGACCATGAGGGTGTGTTGGAAAATACTAAAGAATAATACCCAGCATGCTCTGCATCTCCTGGAAGGTCAAGGTGATCTTTGCAAGTTTCTGCCCCCGTGCTGTTATGATTATTTGAGCCTTGGTGTGTGGAAATTTAAGGATGTTCATGAGCCGTTTGAGAAGAGGTATCTATTTTGTTAAAAACTATTAACCTCACACTGCCATGCATTCATTTCAACGGTTATAGGGCATGTGAGTGGTGATCTCCTTGCGTTTTGTTTGCTGTGGGAATCATGTTGAGCATTGCCTCGTTGCCTGCTCCCTGTTCAGCCTTTTGTCTCCCTGTGTTTTGGCCGTCGGTGCAGGAGTACCTCAGGCTGTCTGATGTCTATAAGATGTACGGAAACGCTTCCGTTCAACCTCCCTCTACTTCCCCCGCTGCTCTCCACTGCCTCTCCCTCGCCGTAGCCCCAGCTCTGTCCTGCGAGGTAGAGACCCCGCCTGTTCTCTCTCTGTTGTCTCTTCACCAAAAAACACACTGACGTTACTCTTTTAAATGGCTTTCTTGCAGACGCATCCTCTTAACATTCTCCTCTCCTTTTCTGCTCTCTCTCCCCTTGTGTCGTAAATGTGTGTGTGTGTGTGTGCGTCCACGTGTTTCTGTGTGTCTGTATCGGCCGGCTGGTTGTCTGCGTGAAGGAATACATCACGGTCAATCAGTTAAGCCAGATCTTCAGGATACAGAACGCTGACTCCTCCCCTTCCTCCTCTATCCAGTCATTCCAGCTTGCCCCCGCTGCCTTCTCCTGCCACTCAAATGCATGTGGCCCTCCCCCTTTACTCTCTGGGCAGGTGTGTTATACTTGCCTATCCCGTGGGGTTCCTGACCCCATTTTGTAGTGATTGTAAAGGAGGCCCTGCTTGTGTATCTCTATCTATTACTGCCACCACTCAATGACAGGTGTGCCAACATTTGGTATCCACTGAACTTTGCTGTTACCGTCTTTGATATCAGCTTGATATTGCTCCAAGGGATGTTTCTACTTCATTTATTTGTCTTTCCTAACTGCTTGATGCTGCTGCTGTTGCTTTACTGCTCCTTTCTCCTTTGGCTGGACACTCTTCGTCATCTCAGAGCCATCCTGAGTTGAGCAGGAATGCCATGCCTCCTATTAACCTAGAGCGCTGGTACCAGGACATCATGGCTGCAGGAGAACCCCAGCCATGTCCTCCACCACTGCCCGCCAAGTCTTTTTCCACACGCAGGCAAGGGCAGGTAAATCCTCCACTCTTCCTCGCTCATTGCTTTTTTTCTCTCTCTCCTGTTTGGATCACAGTGAGGCTGTTGATGTTTGAAGGCATGAAAAAGCTCACTACGCCGCCTGTCTGTCTGTATTTTCAAGACTCGGTAGCCCTCTAGTGGACAAAAGAATACAAATCAGTCCGTTCATCTCCACCAGTTTTATCTCCACCAGTTAGTTTCCCCTGTCGGTTGTCCTCCCATCTCCATCAGCCAAAAGGTTTGTGGTAGGACAAGCTGTGGTTCTCACCCACATACTGAGGAATGTAAGGGTGCATAAACTGAGCTGAGAAATGTACAAAAAGCCAACAGTCAAACACAAGGTTCAGTAATCATCATTAAGGCATTCACTAAAGAAAATATTTGAGCTTTTTTCTTTTTTTTTTAGATTAGGAAATTCAGACTAGCACACACTCCTTTCCACCTCCTGTTTCTTATCACATACATGTGACAACATATTTGGTGAGGTCAGCTGAAATACACTGTTACTAGCATTACTACGTGTATAACAGCCTCGATTAGTGTAATTTCCAGATAACTAGACCCTGGTTGGGACAGAAGCCAAGGTTGCTCATAGTTTATCTATGAGCTCCTCCACCAAAATGTGAACAATCCCACTGATAGCCTGCGTTTGACCACATCTTAAATAATGTAAGCCATGCTGGGATGTATCAGTGACAGACGTCCTCCCGATAAAGGTGTAAATGTCAAGTAGGTACTTGAGCATAGGAGCTTCAGTATAGCATCCCATGAACCACAGTGTGAACCTGTTTACGAGCTGGACCAATACTGCAGTATGTGGCATATCTAAATTTGTCCTTATGGTTACTAAATTCTTGCTCTTGAATTGCTCTCTAAGTCCTCCGCCACGTGGTGAATGTAGTCCTTTAACATCTATTATAGTACGAGTGGGCATGTGAACAGTCTACAGCTGACCAAAGTTCAGAATATGTCATGGGTTATTTGTGCAGCAGTGGTTGCGGGGAGACATTTGGGTCTGTAAACATGAAGTTTGGCACAAAGAAATACCTGTTGCAGACTGACACCAAGTGGTAGGTTGAGGTACTTCTGTTAGCATCAGGACAGAACTATGAAGCAACCAGGGGATGGTGCAGCAGGACAGAAGTAGAGCAGGACAGGACAAAGTTGAGTCACCAGCTGGAGTCGTGAGAAACAGGATAGGACCAGTGAGCTGGGGAGCAGGGGGGCAACAGGAAGGGCACTAGGGGGGCAGCTTGGAGGCACAGGGCTTCCATGACATCCAAGATCATTCCTCTTCCTCTGAAAGGAAAGAGGCGTGAAAGGAGAGA
The DNA here is from genome assembly GCA_034670405.1 of Hoplostethus atlanticus. Classification (NCBI taxonomy): domain Eukaryota; kingdom Metazoa; phylum Chordata; class Actinopteri; order Trachichthyiformes; family Trachichthyidae; genus Hoplostethus; species Hoplostethus atlanticus. Next base: position 243,234 of record JAXDDX010000018.1, read on the forward strand.
GACAGGATATTAAGAGACAAGATATTATACCCACGCCCTGAACTACCAACACCTCACTGCTCACATAGTAAATGTTAGGAATGTTCAAGAATGTCCCAAATGGGAAAGTTGGGAAAACACAAGACAAAATATACATAAAATATATAAGACACATTTCATACAAACATTAAGACACATCAAATGAACGATGTGAAATGCAGGAACCAACCAAAGAAGCAGGGGCATCTGAACATAACAATGTTCATAAAACCTTTTTTCAGATTGTTTTGCAATAACACGATGGATTCTTTTGGATTTTGAGACCAAAAAAAGATGCGGAAGAGGACAAGGAATGGTTTTGCGCAAAATGATTTACATTTTCAAAATTAGATTTGTAAACAAAGAGGACTGGCAACGCTAACAGAACTGTGTTTCTTCTCTCAGGTGTTTCAGCCCAAACCAGATGGTGAGGTTGGGCAGGCAGAATCATGCAGTGGTGCCGCAGCCCCGCCGCACTCCAATGGTGTTGCACCCACCAAGGTGAGCATGTGAATGTCACACATTGTTGAGTTGGAATTAGTTCTTTCTAATTAGTTCACTCTGTTTGATCATTTCCCCCTGTGTGTTCCCCAGGGTTTGCAGCTGCTGCTAAGAGAGCTGTCCAACCCAGCAGACATGGACTCTAGGAAGCAGTTGGCTCTGCAGAGCAAAGGTACTGTAGTCTCTCACTCATGGTCCCTTTAATACACTGGAGGAAGTGGTAGCTTGAGAGTTGCTGTCATTTATTCTGCATCATGGAAGAAAAGTTAAAGCTTCTAAAGTGAGGGACCAGATTGTCTCCTCAGATTGACAACATATCCCAGATGACAGTAGTGAAGTCAGGTTGTAAACAAAAGCGTGGCAGTGACTTCTCGCTAGCAGTAGAGGGCACTGTGAGCCTTTGGCAGCCACCTCAACTCCCCCTCTGCTTGCACAGGTCCTTCTCCCATGGTCCATCACTCCATCCTACACCATCAAACGCCGTCTAGTGGTAGCCAGGCGTACGACACGCTGAGCCTGGAGAGCTCCGACAGCATGGAGACCAGCGTCTCCACTGGCAACTCCGCCTGTTCGCCAGAAAGGTGAGAGACTGGAAGACGAGCGACTGGCGCTGTTTCCATGGGAACACTCAAGTCTGCCCTGTCTCCCTGAAGAAGGGTCACTGTGCTTTGTTCCCCTGACAACATGTTTTGTTATATGCCTGTTCCCTTGACTACTACTACTACTACACCGGCTGTTGCCATGCCAACACGTTCCAAGTTTTCAGTGTTTCACGAAGCGGAGTAGTTAAGAGTTCAAAGGCTCAGTTTACTGGTATTCATGAAGGAACCTTTGTCTTATTATCCGTCTCTTTACCGCTGCGGTGTTTGGTTTCAAGGCATGTCTGTGTTTACTTTTCATCCCCGAGTCTAGTCGTGCTCGTGCCACCAGACTCTCATTCCCTCTGTGTGTGTTGTAGTGCCAGTGGGCTGGAGGCCCAGAGGATAGAGGAGATGGAGAAGATGTTGAGGGAGGCGCAGCAGGAGAAAGCCAGGCTGATGGAGAACCGAGTGAGTTCCTAACTATGTTCCACAGCAGCACTGTACAATTAACCTTTTTCCTATTCTAGCTCAAACTTCATCCCCCTCAATTTAACTTCATTTAAAGTTCCAACCTGGAAAGCTGAAGTATCACACCGCACTAGTAGACTTTTTTTATGCTGACTTCAATAGATAGCAAAAGAATGGATGGGCGCCACACTTTCTCCATAAAAAAAGTAATGTTTATTTATCTAGAGGATCTTAAAAACATGATCTTCATCAGAGGGTGAATGTGAATGCTGAACGCCCATCCATTTTGTGCTTCTGTGACTATTTTTGTGGTTGCACCTCTGCTCCTGTTGTTGGAGCATGATGTCTCTCCTGTGTAGCATTACTTCAATGGAAAGAAATCAGCTTTTCATCCTCCAATTGATTGATTAAGCTCTTGAAACAAGGACCGGCAACTTCAACGCATTTTGAAATCATGAAAAGTTTGTTTACGTTTGTATTATTTCTAACTATTAAAACAAAGTCGACCTGTATGTAAGTGTCTGAAAGCGGCGAAGGATCATTTTACATCAGCAAAGCGAACCCCATGAATCTATGTGTCTATAGACTTCAGGGATATATTTTACAAAACCCTGGATTGGGACTTGAATTCTCATGCGCCTCTTCTGACACTTTGTATCGCAATATTTGCCTACCATGAACATATTCTCCCTGTCTCCCTTTTCCTCTCTTCTTCCCCCATCTGTTCCTCTTTCTCCTCTCCCGGCGCTCCCAGGAGAGGGAGGTGCAGGCTCGGCGGCAGATGCTGGAGGAGGAGCGGAGGAGGCGAGAGGAGGCCGAACGGAGGCTCCAGGACGAGACGGCCCACAGGCAGAGGCTCGTGGAGGAGGAGGTGAAGATGAGAGAGAAACACTTCTCCCAGGTCAGTGGAGCAGCGGGAGGAGACGACGGCGGGAAGAAGAGAGAGAAGAAGGGGGAGGGAGGGAGGGAGGAGGGGTAGATAGACTTGGGGGAGAGGATGAGAGGCGAGGCACTAAAGAGATATCGGGCATAGGGGGAGATCAAAGAGTGTCAGAGAAGGGAGCGAATGGGGAGGGTGGAGAGGGAGAGAGGGAGAACAGAGAAAGGAGCCAGAGTAGATCGAGGGGGGGAGGTTCACTATAAAGTTATATATGATATACTCATCATTCCATCTTTCATCTTGGCTGATTGTATTTAATTGTCTGTTTTCTTTGGTATGAATAATGGAGGTAAACACATGAAGTTGTTGTCTCCTTCACTGCCTCAAAGCAGCAATATGAAACTTCTCCCTTTTGCAGGCCCGCCCGATGACGCGCTACCTGCCCAACCGGAAGGAGGAGTTTGACCTGCGCGCCCACGTGGAGTCGTCCGGCCACAGCATCGACACCTGCCCCTTCGTCATCCTCACCGAGAAGATGTGCAAGGGCCACCTGGTCAAGATGGGCGGCAAAATCAAATCCTGGAAGAAACGGTGGTTTGTTTTTGACCGTCTCAAGAGGAACTTCTCCTACTACGTGGGTGAGGATGAAACAAATGGCGGCATTGAAAAAGACACCTTGATATTTTGAATTGTAGTTCATTCCCCAATCCAGCCCTGGGCTCCAGATTAAATTCACCATATGTGCTCGTATAGGTATTCATCCATATGTAGTATTTATAAACCCTGAAAGGTTCCTTGCGGTACGCCAGGCCCAGACCTGATGTATGAAATGTTCTCCATGGTGAGGCTACTTCTGATGAGCAGCACGCCAACGTACACTACACTGTTTTATTGTGTTTTACAACAGTGAACTTGACTTCCGTCCCAACCAGGGTCTATTTATTTGGAAACGACACCAATTTAGGCTGTTGTAGACGTAAATTTCAAGCTGTGCGTTCAACTTTAATTTAATTAATTTATGACAAATCCATCAGCTGCACCTTTAAAATGAGAACAATAATACATATAATAATACATTTTGAGAAATTATATTACAATCAAGTTCAAAATGGAATGGAAGTATATTTTCATTACTGAGGCCCCTGTTCTCTTTGCTCCTCGCTCTCTACTCACTTGCCTAGCCTTTTCACCCCCTCACTCCTGACGAAGATGATGGTGATGATGGTGATGAAATAAGAGGCAATACTTTCTCTAGATGTGTTTTTCTTGGGGAGGAGGCTAGCTCCTGGCTTGTTCGTGACTAACAAAACGAAACTCACATTTCAAAAACATTTATCTCATTACTAAGCAAATTTTACTTATGGAAAAAGGGAAAGCAAGAGAAAATGTTGGACGTATTTCGAAAGATTGCCTTTAATTGTTGTTGGATGTTTTTTTTTTTTTTAGCCAGGCGCTTCAGTGTACATGGAAAAGACCAAAACAAAAGACCACTGTTTATTTGAACAAGGTTGGAATTCGAAAACACTTGAACAGTCTTCGTTTCCAGACAATATAGAGCAAGAGATCTTAGACGGGGGAAAATGCGAAAGGCCTCTAGTAAGAGAACCTTTAATACTCGCAGAAGATCTCAGTAGTGAAAATCCCTGATGGGAAAAAGCTTCAAAGAAAAAAAACTGAAAGAAAATCAAGATTGTATATGACTGAAGAAAATGACTGAAAATGAGTCATATTAATACAATGTTAAAGAATTTAGGCCTACATAGCCTGTAATGGACTTGCTCTATTGCTTAACTCATAGCTCATATCTGTTGATGAACTTTATCCTGCTGGAACCTAAAAAAAAAATATTTTCCACTGTGTTTTGAGAGTTCACATCTTTCACGTTCAACTTGCCTTTGTGTCTGGCTCCTCTGTCTGGAGTTAAGCAGAAGCTGAAGGAACTTTTTGTTCTTCTTTGTTTTATGGTGGTTGGCAACGGAAATGACTCCATTCCTGCAAACTACTTTAGAAGGACACTTTTATTTCTCTTGAAACTAAAAAAGCTACAAAATAATAAGAAAATAAAAAAGAAATACACCTCAAATATATCTACAACTACTGACATCACTCTGAGCCATGGCATCTTGAGTATGTTCAGTTTCTTCGCCAACAAATAAAAGGCAGAGAAAGGTTTATCAAAATACATTTGTTTGCTTAAGGCAAAAGTTGAGGAGGATTCATGGAGAGTCAGACAAGTCTCTTCGCTGACGGACTGGCAAGATGAAAATAGACAGGAAGATTAGATTGATGATTAACCAGCGTTAACTTCCTAACAAGTGTCGCTGTTGCGAGGTAACTGATGCTCTCAAAATTAACTTGCTAAAAACAACTTGTTTGGAATCCATTTTAGCCAAATCCTACTGAATTTGAACCGAAATCACCCGTCTACAAATCATTCTAAGGAGGTGGCTTATACAACTCTCAACACTTTTTTTTTGTCCCCATCCTTTCTGCTGGGACCCACCAGACGGTCCGACCCCTGCTTTGAAAACCACTGCTTTGTTTTTGTACTCACAAGCTTTCTTGCGGGGGATAAAGGATCGTGTTCTCAACATGCACTCAGCTCTCCCTTCCCTGTGGCGATCTGGCTGTTGTTACATGCAGCCTCAACCTTCCCACCAGAGCCAGAACTGCAGATTCACTCCCTATCTCCCATGAAGTGAAAACTCAGCTCTTCGAGAAACACTTCGCATCCCTCTGGCCCTGTTAAACTTTCCTCATCTGCTCACACCTTGACGATACTCCAGTCAAAACAAACAAAAATAATGTTTCTGCTTGTTTCTTATTTCTTTATCTGGCACTTATATATATATATTCTACACTATATACAGTATTCTAGGGACACAGGATTATTTGTTATGGTTTTTTGTCTAGGAGCCGTTGCTGCTGTAATGTTGCCCATGTAGGAATTTATAAGGGAGAAGGCATATGTTGGAGACATAACAACGTCATATGAAATGCTCTTTTCCAGTTTATGTCCAAATGTCTATTGCAATTCTGGGTCACAAAACCCGTAACATAAAAGAGTATCTTTAAAAAAAGAAGACTTACCATTGAATTAATGTACAAATGTTTACCAGTGCATTTGGTCATCAGGCGTTCATTGAAAACAAACTAAACATGTATCCACACTACACTGGCTGATTCTACTGTAAATGCTACAGCAGTATCCGTGCTTGGGCTGACAGAAGTCTCGGTATTGCATCAGGACGAGACATAACGTGTTGTGTCTTACTACATCTCCTCTCTCTCTCCTCTCAGACAAGCACGAGACCAAGCTGAAAGGGCTCATTTACTTTCAGGCTATTGAGGAGGTTTATTACGATCACCTACGCAGTGCCACCAAGGTAATGAATGATTCTCTCACCACTTGCAATTCCAAATACTATCAACTATTTCATCATATTTGGGTATGCAAGTTTATCTGTTTTAAATGTATTGATAACCTTCGTACAATAATATTTTTACAAGCAGTCACATTTATATTTAGCTGTGAAAGTTGGACATGTGGCATTGTTTTCAAATGGCATGAAATTCAGATTAAAATGTATTAAGTTGTTTTTCCTATGCAATCATTTATTAGTTAAATGAGTCACCTTCATCTCTGACACTACAAAATGCAACAATCTAAACAAGGTGTGCCTGAAACAGATGGACTACCCAGCCCAATTATGTTCAAACTGTTTAGGTGTCATATTCTTCTGTTACAACCAAATGTCTCTGAGGAGAGCCTGAGGTGCTGTGCAACAGGTGCAGCTCGCTGGCCTCGGTCTTAGTGCCGGTCTCGTCTTCCCTTCTCCTCCAGAGCCCCAACCCGTCTTTGACCTTCTGTGTGAAAACCCATGACCGCCTTTACTACATGGTGGCCCCGTCTCCGGAGGCCATGAGGATCTGGATGGATGTCATAGTAACGGGTGCCGAGGGCTACACCCAGTTCATGAGCTGAGGGACCGGCGGGGTGACAGATCTGGATGACGCCAGGGACTGGGTGAGCACCCAGACATCACCAGCCGCTGCCTGTCAAGTGGAGCTGGAGCTCAGGTCGATGAGATACGGCTTGGCGGTGTGTAATGGACATCTTGAAGGGATGAATAGTCTGGGGCTCTCGCCAAAAGCCTAATGCCTTCAAGCAAACGAGGGCTTTGTAATGAAAGTGAAAGAAAATGAAAAGAGCTGCATTTTAAAGAATTTATGATACAGCCAGTATGAGAAAAAGATTTTATACTACCGATCTATGACGGGAACTATGTATAGGAAAGGAAATCATATTCTGTTCCCGCTGCCAAAATGTATTATTAATATTATTATTATTTGTGGGCTTTGAAAATGTATCTTACTTCTTATTATTATGAGTTCAAACTGTTTACACTCTAAAGCCATTAAACAATTTAAACATGCAGTTTATCACTCTAATTTATGCTTTTGATTTTCTTTTTGATATCATTTGTACTTTTGTCCCTTAAGTTCTGTAATGTTTGACAGCTGAAAAATGAATGAATCTATAAATTAATGAACCATATGACTATGATTACAATGAACTCACTTTAGTAAATATTATACCACTAATTCATAATCGAGAGTCATATTTTACTTATTCAGTTGAAACAATACTTGGTGCCAGATATTGTATTGTTTATGTCATGTTTGGTCATACAAGGTTAATACCAGTTTTTATATTGTTCCAAGGGCTTTTCATACAGGGAGATAACCCAGAATTAATGTGTCTGTATTTTACACAAATCTCATGTCAAAGCAAACGTTTTGTCAGCATTTTGACAGAAATCACAAAACCGATGATATAATCCTATAATGATGTTGTAACACCACCATGTACGTCTCTTCAATAAAAATTCATGACGCATCTGTCGGTTTGTTTTGTTCCTGATAAATTGGCAGCTTGTTGCTGATAAATTGGCACAACTGAATACAACCAGTAACAAACCGATTCCTTAGTATTTCAATATCCTCGCAAACAAGCTGTTAATTAACAGCTTTCTTTAAATAACCTCATTTGCCCTAATGAACAACTCGTATGAGAGGAGGCATCATAGGTGTTCCTTTCAAGACATTGCAACATGTCTATCTGTATAACAGTCAGGTAGTTTAATCAGTAAATCATCATTCATCTACAAGCTGATCCAGGACTACTGAACCTGCCCCATACCATACTCCGGTTGGTTCAGCAGAATGCAATTAGTTTTGTGTTTTTGTCCTACACTACAGAGACAAACACATCCAGCCTCAAATCATGTACTGCAATTACATGCAACTCACTAACATGATTCAACATTGAGAAATTTGAAACCGTAAAAATTGAATTTGTCGATGCCTATACGAAAAGCTCCTTAGCAAATACATTGGACCCGCTTTCTTCTGTCTGGTCCAGTGGAAAAATAAGTCCTCATGTGATTTCCTCTTTCAATAATAAATCACCACGTTCTCCTCGTGCCCTTGGTGCTCACAGACAGTACCGTGTGGCTGGGCTGTATTTGATCAATTCATTGCAGAGATCATTGCAAGATTAAACAGACATGCAGGTATGACAGGTATGGCTCGGACAGGTATGATTCAAGAGTTGAGGAGTTCATTTTTCATTCCCTGGCTTCAAGTGGAAAACATGTTACGCTCAGTGATGTTGATACTGTGACTAACCATCCTCCTACAGCTCGGTACAGGTAAAGGTGCTGGGTCCCTACGAGAGACGACTCTCTCTTTGATGCGTCTTCGTGACAAAGGTCGCACATAACCTCTATTTGTATTTGTCTGACCTTGAAAAGAGATTTTCACACATCGTGCCTTGCAGTACCTTGGAGTCTCTGGAGCGCCTGGGTGAATAATAAACAGACCCTTAAGCAGTGATCATTACTGCGGTGATGAGCGTGAGTGACACCCAGCTTCATCGTTGGTGAAATATTAACGAGCAACGGGTGATCTACCCTCACTTTCACACGCGCGGCCTGGCATCTTCCCCAGGACGTTAGCACACAAATAGGCTGGTCTGGCTGTGAATTAGCAAGGATCTCACATGGTTTTGTCAATATTAATGGGAGATATTAAGCGTGTCTAGAACGACCTCAAAAGATCCGGTGAAATTAAGACATCTCTCTGCTCGTGGGGTAAAGTCTACAACACCACCTGTCTACTCCCACATCCTTCACAACATTTTCTGTGAAGTTGGCTGCAATACTGTACATGCAAGGCTAGACATTCGCTAATGAATATGTTTTGATATCCGCATGTGAGTTCAGAGTAATTAAAGAGATAAAAGAGAAAAATGTCCTTCCCACCCCTTAACATGCGTGGACAAGCAGACAGTACACACACACACACACTGCAGATGAAAGTACCTTTCATCAAACGTAAACCAACCGATAAGTTCCACTGTTACCACAAATCATCTTTATGAAGAGAATTAAACCAAAATAGCGTAGACAAATCATTAGAGTACAATAAAATGAACATGTTTTTTGATTTCATGGCAAGCAGAACAATATATGAAAAATATCCAGAGGGACTAAGGGGGGTGCTAAAAGAGCTGGTACTGACCTAATAAGCCCAACAACAACATCCATCTCAATGCAACACCAGTACATTAGTTAATGCATTTCACTTACTACCAACCATGACACTGAATACCACTTCCAATGTTGTGTCAACACTCTTTGGTCATGGTGAATAGAGCACCTTATGTTTCCAGACCTACTACTGCCCATCCAAATTCTAGTTAGTATAGCTTTTTAAGCTAGTGGACAATATTTAACCTGCGCCTATAAAAGAAAGTAAATGCATTACTATTGGTTATTGTATTCACTATTATAGTTATAGTATAATAGTTGCTTTCTTTTTTAATTTCTTCTCTCTTACATGATCATTCTAGGGTGTCAGGGCACTGTGGCTTTGACCTTTGCACTCATTTACTTATTTAATTAATTTTGATTTATGTGATAAATCATTGTATAGTAAAAAAAAAAAGGCCTCCAAACAGCTAGTTTTTAATGGCTTACAACATAATCCTAAGCCTAAAAAAATAACTGATGAACATGATGCATATGCCTTAAGAGAATATCAGTTTTTGAAAATTTCACACAAGGAGCTCAAAGGTGATAGACGACGAGCCCCCGGAGGTTTTGCTCAGACTGGGAGGAACACCCTGAGTGCAGTGAATGACATTGAGGAGCCATTTGGGACCGTCACCGAACTGCACTTGACTGTTGCCTTGGAGAGCCGGAGAGCTGAAGAATAGTTACAAGTTTTAGGCTGCGTAGGTTCATTTAAGCTTGAGTGCAGCCCTGTGGCCCTTGGCTGTAATTTTATAGGTGGTCTTGGGTTTTATTTTATTTTATTTTATATTTTTTCACATTTACCTGTTAAACCTGCTTTAGGAAAACCATGTGGTAACTTTGATAGTAGAGGCTTCAATACCACAGTACCAGCTCAGTATAGGCTGAGGCTTTTATTCAAGATGCCTTGTGATCTCCTAAAACTGTGACACCCCAAAGGAGAGTAAAAATTAGCTGTGGGCCTTCAAATCAAACACCTCTAATTTACCGTGATGTCCTTGAGGAATAGTAACACAGTCACCTGACTGGCTGGTTTAGATCTGTCACGGCTGATGCTGAATGCAAATGAAGTTAGCCTAGTTTAAACATTGATGAAAGAAAATTGTATTATGCCTGTCACTTTTGTCAGACTTGATGATCAGTTTTTTTCCCTAACATACAATGAAATAGCAATGATTTGTAGGCTACACACATACTAAAACAGTCACAAATCCTTTTTACAAGCATTCATTCACAAGTTGTAACTGAATTTCATGTTTTCATCGTATGTTCAAAGAGGGGCAAAAGTTGAGGACAATAAATTCTGAGAGAGATGATGATGAAATGATGGTGTAACCCTTACTAACGTGCCATACATGCACTTGGCATGCTGCATCTACTTTTTCTGACTTCTCCGCTGGTACACAATGTTGCGACAATGAATTTGGGAATGAAATAACGGACAGCCTGGGCATAGAGAAAATGAATAAACAACAACATCTCAAATAGGAATCAATCTTATTTCCTATTTTCACCTGTTGTTGATTTTAGCTGCACTGTTTAGCAACCTGGGGACATCCAAATTATCCAGATTATGCTTGGAAACTGTGTGCATGAAGGTATTTAAAGCAGCAGGGGGTATTTGAGGTAATTTGCTATGCAATCAAGTCATTATATACTTTTTTCATGATTAGTGACACAGGGAAATTGTGGGTTATTGTGGAGACAACAGGGAAGCAGAGCAGTGTGCAGCACCTTGGACTTTTCTAATGCTACGCAAACAGGGAGCCCTCAGTGGACCAATTAATACAGGCAGAGAGAGCAGTCAGCAATTTCCTGGGAGACCCCCCAACTTCACTAGCCACTACTATCTCAATCTGGTCTCCGTTACGACCACATCTATCTAGGTTGCATCAGGTTTCCCTTCTACAACTCCAGCTCCACTCACTAAAGACGTTCTGCTGAATAGTCCTTCTGCAGCAAGGCTGTCCCTGTAACTAAGTCAATGAAAGAGGTGTTTCCCAGGATAGACTTGTGTATAACAGTGGCCTTTTTCAATAGATATTAGTCTAGATAGTTCCACATTTAAATGGAGGCACTGAATAATTGACCCAAATCTAAACAAAGAGATTTTCTGCAAGACACTTTTTAACTTTGGGTTGTCTGGAAACACATTATTTTACGTATGGCCATTCTGGATTATGTGGAATCAAGTGATGTCAGTTGTTTTAAAACTTTCACTCAACAGACAAGCATGCTTCTCAGTGGACAAATATATCAGAGTCCTATCAATATGTAAATTCAGAAGAATTGGCTGTGAGCCTATTGGTTTTCGTAAAATGATAATGTTACAGAGAAGCAACTCAGCAAATGAAATGGAGGGATGATTGGCCAGGGAGGAGTGAAGAAACAGAGATGGCAAGGAAAACATAGGGGAGGGAAAGAGAGAGAGAAAGAGAGAGAGGGGGAAAGAAAGAGAGAGACAGAGAGAGAGAAAGCGAGAGAGAGAGAGAGAGAGAGAGAGAGGTAAATCCCATGGCAACAGCAACCAGAAAACAAGTCTAAAATAGGGGGCAGTGTCCGCTATTACTATAGCAACAAGAGAGCAGCACATTCACTCAGCTTCAGGATTTGTTGAACGGAGAAAAACAAAGCTTTATTCTTTACAAAATTATTATTGACAGTCATTAACAGTGAATTAATTTAGTTTGGTCAGCTGTGTCTGCACTAAATTGGCCATGAAAATAAGGATTCTCCAGGTATATTAGTCAACGGCATTGAGTGTATAGTTTAACTTCTTCCATTATTCACCCAAGTGGCTGGGCTGATAAATATCCATTCAGTCTAATGTGTGAATAATGTCCATATATGCCTGAGGAACCGAACAGAGGGACTATTTCCTAGACTTTGTGCAATGTGCATTTCAGATGTCACTGTTGTCATTTTATCAAAACAGTTACAATGCCCCACTCATGTCTGTCCAAATGAGCTGACAGCTATTCATTTGACAACAGTTGTCAATAAAATAAAATAAAATTATGATGTCAAAATAACTAAATGGGAAAAATGAAAGAGACTGTGTTGTAATTATGCTTGATCATTCAGTCTACTCAATTAAATCCTCACTCAGGCTAACTTTTACAATAAGACTACTGAATGTTGCCTGGCTGCAAGCTGTTCTGTTTTGACAACACAATAATGTCGGTTTCTCAATACAATCTCAATATTGTAACATAAAATGTCACGTCAATATAATTTCTCAAATTATGAACTGTATTACTATTCCACTTTACCTCTGGTTTGTTTACGTGAAACATGTGCACATCTCACCGCACACAGGAAAAAAAAAACCAAAACATCAACACTGGGGACGCTTTGCCTTGCCTACCATCCACCAATCAAATTACACACGTATTCGTTCCAGCCAATGACAGAGCGACAGCCTCGGTGCGCCCAGCCAATCGAGCTCTGCCTGGACCACTGATGCAACTAAGATGCAACAGCAAACATACATCTCCTGAACAACACACATATAGGATGTACTTCCACTTACGTTGACTGAATTAAATAGTCCCCTCCGAAACGATACCATTCCACCTATGGCTTCATAATACAGTCTCGGCAATGAAATACAGTCTCAGGAACTGTACGTTAATCAACTTCTTCAGCAGGCTATAGACATACATTTCAATGAGTGGTCTACGCCCTACCCCAGCAAAGACCTCCTCCAATAGTAGCCTGTGTTACTACGGTCTATGAAATGCAGTGTTGGGTAGTAACGCGTTAAGAGTAATGTGATTACTTTTCCGGATAAATGTAACTAATTACTATTTGCGTTTGAGCAATATTACATTCACTATTTAGAAATAAGTCGTTAGATTCGTTACCACCCTTCTGGATATCACTCTGAAGCTGAATTATGCCAACTATAAACACACTGAGGAAGTTTAGAGGACTTTCTCCGGGTGAGAGTAAAGAGGAAGGTAATGTGTACGAGTACCGTAGCGAATCACTGCTCCCAGCGAGTGATAATTAAGCGATGGTGTTACTTTTGAAGTTAGTAACAAGTAACGAGTAATTCATTCCATGTTTGCCCAACACTTGAGTCACAGTGTGGACTTGCCTCTGTAAACGAGCAGTGGGGGGCGGAGGAATCCACCACTTGGCCCCGGTGACGCAGTTGGTTGCTAGGTGTGAATGAACTGATGCTCTCTCTCAATTAAGCCGCTCCTCAGTCCTCAGGTTGATCACAACAAAGCAGCAACCCATCCTCTCGCGCTGCCCCGGATATCCCGAGCAAAAAGATGGCTCTTTAGAACCGTGAAGAAGTTGATCCCGAGAAGAAGTCGTGCTTTGCTTTAGCAACGCACCCCTAAGTGCTCTACGTTTTTTCCCGCAAGAATGGAGTAAGTTGGACTCTCCGCTCGTGACTTTCTATCTATCCAGCACCTGCCAAGTTTGTAACCGTGTTGTTATTGTCAGTGTGTGCAGCGTCTTCGTGTACGCTACCAAACCCGTTTCCACTCGTCTTTGTCTCTTGTTTACATCGTTTCTATTATTCCACTTCCCTCATGTGTTGTTTTCCCCCATTCTTTTTTAATAACGTTGTGCTTCCACGTGTGTTTTGTGAGGGCTTGAACCATTTCATCACCGGTTAATGTCCAGTACCATCTGATAGTATATTTAATTTACATGTACAGCCTTTGTGTACACATAAAGCAACTGCAGATGGCATATGTCTGTCGCTGTCCAAGCCTCTGTCTTGTTTCCATTTAGCTGTCGCATTATTGCCACTTACCTGCTAAACTGCTTTACTGGCGAAACACAGGTGATTAATTCAAAGTGAACATGCGATTGAAGTAGCTAATCTCCGTTAATCCTCTTTAATGATCCTGGCATGTCGGAGAAGTGAGTTAGTCTGGTACACCTCACCAGTTGGGTCCATGACAACGTCACTAAATCCCACGTGCTTGGAAGACAGCTTGTGCATATGCTTTGAGACTCGTCAACACCCAAAGGACTTGGTTCTCACTTGTGTATCCTTTTGTGGGCTTGTCTTGAATAGATACTTGACAGAATGATGCTTGTTATTTATGAAGGTTAAAAGTGCACTGCTGTTACTTATTTTTATTTTGCCTATAATCCTAGACTTTATGAGTTAGTATAAGATTCATATCCAATGATGTATAAATGAAGGAAATGGATTTGTTGATGAGAAATAATTCCTTGTAATACTGTGATTTGGAAAGAAATCAATTAATTTCTTCATTGTTTGGCCCCCGTCTAAAAGCAGTTTTACTGAAGACAGTCAGTGTTTCAGGTGTAGAAAGTTGCTGAGGCCATCAAGTGATGATATCCCTTATTCCATCACTAGACTGAAGAGTTGATTAGTGTGATCATAAGACACACCCATTTCTGAGATTCTTTAACATCCCACTGTTTACCTTCTAGGTTTCATTATGCTCACCCAGCCCTGCTCTCTGTGGCCCATCTGTCAGACCCTGCTTGCTCACAGCATATGCTTGGACTTGGATTGAATCAAAACACCAATAGACAAAATGATAGCAACATCAGCTCCTGTTTGGAAGAGTCTTCGTGTCTGCCCGGCAGACCCCCTCGCTCTCTCTCACCCACAGGCTAACCACAGCCAATCACAGGGGTGCAGGGGGGAGGTGTCAGAGGAGAGTCAGCACTTAATTGGTGAGTAGCAGCGAATACGCTTTTTTATTTTTCCTCATTTCAGGTGGGCTCGGCACTGCAGCACATTCGTCCTCCTCGAACAGTGAGTAATAAATTAGCTATGTCTAATATATTGAGATGTTGTACTTTAAAAAAAATCTTTCTATCCATATTTCTATTCTATTCACTATTGTCGCTCCAATTATGGCTTTGTAGAATTAAACAAGATATGTGCAATGTTGCATGATTGACATTCAGGAAACATTTGCGTGACCTTTATTCTTTAGCGTTAACTGATTGCGTTCAAATTACTTACACAGATTACATCAAATTTCTTTCTCTCCTCAATAGGTGATGGTCTCACTGACTGGATGACGGAAGAAGTGGATTTTTCCTCGTACCTCCCAAACCCTCCTTCCCCTCCCTCCCCCACCAATGCCTCCCTTCCCCCTTCACCCCTTCAGAATGATATCCAGGTGCCCTCTGACTTGGAGGTCATGACCTCTCTATTGCAAGAGGAACTCGCTCAACTGGAGGACTACTTCCTGTCCGAACCACTGCCAGAGAAAGGGCCAAAGTTGGGAAAATGCGACAAGGGTCCATTGCCAGCGGGTCCTCAGCCGTTCTGTCAGCTGCCATACGCATCATACTCTACTTCCAACCAATCGGAATCCAGCCCTCTCCTTGTTACCCTAGCAACTGGAGAACTGGACCTGCTGAGTATCTGTGGGGGGCCCATTGGGCGATCCAAAATTCCTAGACACGCCCCATACAGTTGCAGTCGCCCTAATGGGTGTGGTAGGAAAAGAGTACCTGATGGGGTGAGGTTGGGCGAAGGCTATGAGAATAGTTTATGGAGTTCCAAAGCAAATAACTCAGGTAACTCAGCAGTGACCCTTACTGGAAATTATAGCTGTGCAGAAGATGAGCAACTGGTAGGGAAAAGCTACTGTCTGGGTAGTGCAGTCGAGGTTAGAAGATGCACCGTTCTACCTAAAGATGATAAGAATTGCTGTTTCAGTCAAGAGATCATTGGAGGTGCAAAGGTTGTTGGTGGTGGATTTGGTTTTGGCGGGCCACTTGATGCCCCCCATAAGAAAGAGGATCTGTTAATGTATGGCATGAGGGAGATCAATGGAGGCACTGGTAACAGCGAGGTGCTGAGTAATATCAAAACTGGTTTGGAGATGACGAAAGCCAGTGTTTCTTGGAAAAACGAGGGCAGTGATGGTTATGTTCCAACACCACCACAATCTGAGGCCTATCATAGCTTCTTTAGCAACATCAATGAACCGGTCAAAGGAGAAAGTTTACAGATAGGGCAACATGATTTACACTGTAATTTTCTTGAGGATCAGGGCCCAGAGTGTCTTTTAATGGCTAGGGAGAGTCTTAACTTGGAGTCTACAGGTCACAGACAAGCATGTAGGTTGAGTGAAGGCCATTGTCCTGTGAAATACGAAGAGGACGTCATTCCAGAAGGTGGGCAGCGCAAACAGAAGAAGAGAGATCAGAACAAAACTGCTGCTCACAGGTATGTTTTGGCCTAGCTCTCTGCTTGATAGAAATTAATAACTATCAACGCAATTTCACAAATGAAGATCTTTATTTAATTTTGATTTTGCTTCCTCGCCCATTTCAATGCAGGTACCGCCAACGGAAAAGGGCGGAGCTAGATTCCTTGGAGGAACAGTTGCATTGTCTTGAGGGGAGGAACCGGGAGCTCCGGGACAAGGCAGAATCCGTAGAACGTGAGATCCAGTATGTTAAAGACCTTCTGATTGAAGTGTACAAGGCCCGTAGCCAAAGGCTCAAGCAGGACACCACCGCATAACATCAGGCTTCTGCAAGTACATTTAAAGAGGACATAACAGGGAAATTGTAGAGCTTGTCATTTCATTTTGATTGTCCAAGATTGAATGTTTCTCTTTTTTTACGGCGGGTGGGGTAATTGCATGTTTTGCAAATGTGAATTATTTTTTACATTTCAATCTATCCAATGCTTCCATTGCTTTCGCACTCTTCAGATCTAACCACTTGAGCCTGCACTGTGAAGTTGTAATGCTTTAAATGACAATCATTTTTTAATGAATCTCATGTTGAGTGAATCTAAAAACTGAAATGGGCTTGATTTCTAGAGAACTAATATTATTGCTTATGCAGGTTTAGATTTTTGAACGGCCTTACATTAGAGTTGATGTCAGCAATAGAACTAGACAAAAATATTTCTATTTTCAAATTTTCTTTGTAAATATCACCCTTTTCAAATAGTTGAAGTAGTCAAATATATCTTGTAACAACAGGTGAAATAGTTCAATTTGATTTTTGAATGCATATCTTTCAAACCAAATATTTTTCTAGAATTATTTCTAAGGTCCCTTGAAAAGCAAATAATATTTCAATTGCCTTGAATATTTTAAAATATTAGAATTGCTTTTGAATATTTATTGACTTTTACAAATGTGGAAAGAACCATCTTATACATTGGAAAACCTTTCATTATAAACCATAGCAAAAATTAAACATTTTGTCAAAATTTGAATAG
Organism: Hoplostethus atlanticus; assembly: GCA_034670405.1. Taxonomy (NCBI): domain Eukaryota; kingdom Metazoa; phylum Chordata; class Actinopteri; order Trachichthyiformes; family Trachichthyidae; genus Hoplostethus; species Hoplostethus atlanticus. The sequence goes on from JAXDDX010000018.1 coordinate 260,484, forward strand.
ATATTTTCCAAATATTTGTTTACTCTAGTAATGCGAAAAAGTCGACACCTTTTAAATATGCATTACTAAGTGAAATTCACTTACTGAGAGTATATTTGATTTTCCTACACAAAATATTGGATGTTTTTGCTTTTTACCAAAGTTAAAACAACATTAATTCCAGGTCTGGTAGTAATTTCCTGTAGTTTACTGTATCGCTATTCGTTTTATTAAAATTCATTATTTGTATCCTTCCAACTAATAAGAGGCCACATATTCTTTCCAGCAGGTGATTGTGAATAATGGTATATTTTCCAAATTACTGTTTCTGTAACCAAAAGAGAAGTTAAATTAATTATAATGCAAACTGCTTTGAAGGTGAAAACTGACATTTTATCATGCTGTTGCCAGTCTGTAACTCTTTCCTCAGTTGCAAATTACAATAAAATCTATTTTGCAGCTCAGGTTATGCAATTTATCCCCCAGTCCTACAAGTGTCAGTTGATGATTCATGACAGGAGATCAGTCCATTTTTTCCATGGCAAAGACTTGATGTCTATTGACAGGTTGGTTTTCCTGCTGTACAGATATTGTGACTAGTTTCATTTTAGCTGCCTCACTCTGCATGTCTTTTCATAAATGTGTTCTCTCTGGATTAGAAAAGTTAGGATTTCAGACACCAGTGGGGGATTCTGTCTCTTGACTTGCTTGTTTAAGGCAATAAGTTTTATATGGCTGGTCTGTCTAATTTGTAACAACCTTTTGTATGTTCAGGGAGAGGAGCTTGTTAGCCTTTGCTCTGTAGAAAATTAACTTAAGAAGATGTAACTTTTTCATTAGATTATTTGATAGCTTTTGCAAAGTTCTTAGCTTTGGTGTATGAGGATGTTGTCAGAATTATTTTCAACACAAACCAACACATTTGTTGCTACTATAAATGTTGTTTTGGCAAACCGACTTCTCCAGGGCATATTACACATCAATGTTAAACAACTACCTATAGGATAGATATTGATTCTGTTACAATTATTTTTTCTCCTTTTTTTATGCACAATCATTGTATTGTGAAAATCTTGAACACTATAAAACGCTAGGCTATGGATATTTATTCATATTGTTTATTATTTTGAAAGCAATACGTCTGCTTTGACCCTTGCAATGTACCATCAACCCCGATTATAAATGAGGTAATGTTAAGTCCTAAAGTGTTTCATGATAGCCTAATCTACAATAATTCGAAAGTTTTTTTGTTTGTAATTAATTTAATCGGAAACATATTTTCTTTGTGTTGTGTGTCATCGATCTTTTCTAAAATAAAGTGATGGTGTCAACAGTTCATTCTCTGTCCGCTGTTTTTTCAGAGCTCCTCTCAGCACTCGGGTAATTTCTGGCGATCAACCAGAGATGTTTCTGCCTACACAAACTGTTGCAGATAATATTTGAATCTGCTGTACAACCGATCTTGAAAACAAGTCTAAACGATTTGTACAAATCTGAGATTAAACCTCCAGAGTGTGATGAACAGACAGCGGCCACTGGCCCTGTGCGGCCCGCACCGTGCCACAATTATAGAGAGGGACGAAAACCGTATTTGTTTTAGTGGACGATCAGCTTGCAAAATGAACGATTTTACAAAATGAACGAGTATTTAACAAATAATTATGTGTCCCATTTTAATAGACTGCGGAAAACTGCTGTTTGCTGCTTTCAGCGCAGTGGTCTGGCAGCCACGTAGCCTACTACACCATGAAAGAAAAATAAGTTAAACTATTTGGATGTCGACAGGAGAAGACTGTAGGCTTATAGAAATACAATTAATGCCAATGTTAATCAACCCGTTAAATTATTTCTTCTTCATCCACTAGTACTATAGGATAAGGATAATTGTTGGAGCGGAGTTTTGGATAAAACTTTGTCAGGGTAAAAGCGACAATCCGTCACACATCTCTCCATGTTTATCGAAGTGGTAACTGTTCTGACAAGACAAAAAAAAATACTGTACTTTTAAAATTTCGGTTATAGCTGCTCTGCATAGTTTTTCTTTTGAAATGGGTAAAGGTACAAAATAAAACATCAGATAACAGTAAGGAAAAACTCTCCGTTTTAATGACATGCAATAAATGGTAAAGCCACATTTTAACAGTGTGAAAAAAATGCTAAAAACAATCATTTTCCATGCATAAAGAAAAGTTTTATTTAATTTGTACCATTGTGCTTTTATATTATTAAGACCCACTTTATCTTTGAAAACAGGCACATTTTTAGTAAAAACAAACAAACTCCTAACCAGTGTTTATGATAAAATATCTGTAGTCCAGCAGTTCATTTAAGACAGGTAGAAGGAAAGTAGACCATGTTTATGAAATGGTCACTCACATAGCTGCCCAATGAGCTGACGATAGTCACATTGTGGTGGGGCATAGTGTGAAGCCTGAAGAAGTTTCGTATGGGCACCGAGGGATATCAGGACCTTCAAATAGATACAAAACAGAGTGAGAAATTTATTTTTATTTTTAGGTGATTTTTTAGTCCCAGCACATGCATATAGGAATGACTGATTGACAGAATAAATAGGCCTTAACAAATCAGACAAAATATTTTACTAACCCAAAGTTAGAATACTAAATATACTATGAGCAGCATACAATAGTGATGACAGTGGGTAGTAATAAAATGGTGATAATAAAGATATTGAAAGAAGATATTGTGGATTGTTTTCTTCCATAGAGAAACTGGATATATTATAAAGCTTAATAGATTTTACACTTTCCCTTATTCAAACAAGTAATAGCTATAAAACTAACCTAATACTAACAGGGGGAAAAAGAGATACATTTATTAAAATATAAATATCAGCTTTCACATGTATCCTGTTAACTCTATTACCTGGTGTATGGCGTCCTGCTGGCTGCACAAGCATAGAGTTGCTATGGCAGCTTGTCTCACTGCATGATGGGAATCCGTACATGCAGCTTTCAGAAGTAGGCTGGACACGTCTTCCTCCAACAGCAAGGACACCCCGTCATAGACGTTTACCAAGTTTCCTAGGGCCTGCGCAACAGTGGCGTCGGGTGAGGGCATCAGGGTCAGCAATAAGAGAAGCCAGCATGGCTGCCGTCCTCCGGGCTTCTTCTATCCACCTGCTCTCCTGCTTGTGGTCCACTCCCTGTTCTGGCATTGGAGCCAAATCTCTTCCTGCCTCAACGTGTGAGCACTCATGTTTATCTTTGTCCTTCACTTTGCCCCACCCTGTAATGTCACTGCCCTTTCCATTGGACCTTCCCATTTTAAACCCTGCCTCCCCAATACATCCCAACCAATTCCCTACTGCCCTGCAAGCCATCCGCCGGACAGGCAAACATGGATCATGAAGACAGTCTATCATATCTTTGAAAATGGCAGGCTGCAGGGTGGGCAGTGTGGTAGGCCTAAATGGATCCAAGTTTCCCAGCAGGCTGCAGGTGGCAGCCCGAATCCGGTCATAAGAATGAGCCAAGGCCTGGTGCAGCACTGTCGGTTCCAGGTGGAGCTGAAGGCAGGCAGGCCGAGGGGAACAACGAGCAACCTGGGACAGCAGAGTTAGGAGCTCCACAGCAGATTCCCATAGTAGATCCGGCTGCAGCAAGGCAGAGAGCAGAGAGCTAGCAGTTCTGGTTACTGAGGTCTGATCTCTGGAGGCAATTAGATGAGTGTCCCTGGGTGGGGAGAAGAAGCCACAGGCGCCAGCAGCTGCTCTGAGGCAAGGGACCGAGCGCCCAGGGTCGCACAGGAGCAGACGGCTCAACAGTGAGAGAGGCAGCTCTAGTAGCGGAGGAGGAAGGGTTCGGATCACCTGCCAAAGCATGAAAGAACATCATCCAGTCAAGACATCACAGATCAAACAGACAAGAAACAACACAATGCTCTCCCAAGGGTAAAAAGACATTAAGATTTAGCATGTGCCTGATGTGTGCCTATTGCAAGAGTTATCCTCTGTTGCATCAGTGTGTGCTGTTTATATTGGAGCACAGGAAGGCCCTAACCTGCAGGAGGCCCGCAATAATGCCACAGCTGTCATACAATTGAAGAATCCTGGACAGGGTGTTTGAAGGTAGATCCAGGGCAAATGGAAAGCACAGCAAGTGGCAGCTCAATACAGACAAGCTGTTATGACTCAAATCCTCCCGAAGACTCTCTGGAGACCCTTCAGACAACAAATGGAGACTGTAGGGTATAAAAAGTGTTCTTGTTAGCTCCAACCATGGTAACTGTGCTGCTCTAAGACTGATGGCACAGATTAATCAGTAGGTGAAAGAGTACTTCCGTTACATAGGAAATGATGCACACTAACCAATCTGTGTCAAGCAGATGGCCAAGGGTGTATACGCATTTTGATTCACTCTCTGAGAACAGAGGAACACATGAGTGTGGATCCTTGGTGAAGACAAGCAGCACGGTAGAGAGGAAGGCACACAGCCCTGATGTAAAAGGAGAAAATGATGTAAAATTTGTAACATTTAAAATTCACTTTCAATAGGGTTGAAGTTTCATGGGACATAATTACCATTTGCCGAACAGAAATCTGTGTTAGGTGGTGTCCTTGCTAGTGAAGTACCAATTATTTTCCAAAGGTCAAGAAATAATTCTGGATCTAAAGATGGAGATAGTGGGCCATTTTCATGCTGATGAAAGAAAAAGGAGATTAATTACAATTCTAACTATCAAAACTAGACAATCGTTTACATTGAATACATTTTATACTGTCTCTTTGAGTTATTGCAGTAGGTCTGCCTCTCTGTCTGACCTCAGAGAGTTTGTGTAGAACCAAAGACAGGAGGCCATCGCACAGTCCCCAGCCTGAAGGTGGGGAAAGTTGGGGCTGAGAGGGGCAGAGGAGGAGAAACAGCTCAGAAAATGTACATTACAAGTAATATTGATGTTAAGATGTTAAATACATCAGTATACAAATCACTCTGCATAGACCAAGTACCTTATATGAGTCCAGGAGAAGGTTTTTCAGCAGGATGATTACATTATCCATATCAACATCCACAGAGACTCCATGTTGCGTGAACATAGACAAAACTGAAGCAGCCAGAGGCTTGAGGTGAGACAGCAAAAACAATGTTGAGAGACGATTGACCAGCTCACTGTTCACCCATTAAGTGGGAGCCAGAGTGACTGCATATTGTATGAAGCACAGCAGTGGAGCATGGAGGACATTAGTTTTCTAATGACCAACTTCAATAGGTACTTACTGCCAAAGGATTGGGGTCTGATTGGTTAAGAATCTTGACAAAGGGCTTGGTGAACTCTTCCAATCTACAGTAAGAGAAGAGTTGATGAACCATATACTGAAATACGTGTTAAAGTGACTGCAATAAATGTAACTAGTGTATACATGCAACAAATAAAAGAGATGAAAACATGCTTCAGTGAGAAATAGAAAAAATATATTCAAACCTGTCCTCTGCTTGCACCCAGTCACAATGCTTGTCCCAGTAGGCCAGGAGCACTACAATCATTTCCCCAAGCACTGTCACACTCCATGGTTGCTACGATGAAAGAGAAAAAAGTACAAGAAGGTTAGCAATAGTGTTGCTTGATGCGTCACTGTGAAGTCAACCAACAATCCAGTGCTAAGTATGGTTCCATTCCTGTGAGTATTAACCTTGACAACCACTGGGTTTCCTACAGCGTCGCGGACCAAATCAAAGAGGGTGTGGGGCAATCCAACTTCACAGCCAATATGGTCTGAGTTCTCGAGGTCAGAGGTCAGGATTAGGTTGCGTAAGACCCTCAAGGGTTGGTGAATCAGCCACGCCCCTTCCAGAATGCCATCTGCAAGCTGACCAAAAAAAGAGAGAATAAATGGTATATTGCTCCAAAGTAGATATCAATGCTCTGTTCAAATCAACTGTATTCAGTCTATGTGACGTATGCCTACTTACCTGGGTTTTAAATGCCAGCAACTTGTTTTTCAGTTGAGGAATAATGGCTTTGTGGTTTGATGGTTTGGTCTGCTGCCTTGGGTCTGTTTCTTGGGCCAATCTCTCCCACTCTTCCTCACTGTCAACATCCTGATCCTGAACAATACATGGTCAACAGGACATTAGTGGACTGCATCTTTTAAGTTGACACAACCAACGTCTTTATTGCTAGGACAATTTTGCAACTGGAAGTCAATACGTCTTCTACATTATGGAAAAAGACACATTTTCAGGGTGGACCATCTCTTTTGCTTTCATTACCAGAAGATTATCACCAGCAGCAGCAGGGGCACTGGCCTGCCTACACAGTGTAGCCCGGCTGTCCTCACTGCACCTTCGCACTAGTCGTGGCCCAACTTCTACAGATGGGAACTCCTGCTCATAGTCCTTGCTGATCTGACCCCTGCAAAGCAAAAGGCACAACCTGTAAATACACAGCTGAGTCTGTTCCACTAGTGGATTACATTGATGTGGTGGCTTGAGGGTAGCTCCTCTTTAACATTATGTGCCATATACACCTGTGTTTTGATGTCAGTCCGGCTCGATCCTTTGAGTTGAGGCTTAGACTGGCAGTTGCCTGGATCATATCTTGATCCAAATGACCTGAGCTAACGGAGATGTCATTGGAGGGGGGCTTGGCTCTACAGGACGTTCTTGCTGCCGGCGAGTCGGCCCTTCCATCTCCCATCCCACATGTCCACTTCTGGCAACGTACACAGAACAGCTTAGAGTACATATGTTTCTATATGTGGCTGACTTAGTTTATGAAAAATATATTGGTGACTCATTCACACCATCACCACCTACCTCTTTCCTTCTCTTATCGTTGCCCCTCTGTTCCCTGGCCTTGCGCAATAATCTGTTCTCTCCAGAAGTTGGTACCGTTCTCTCCACTACTTGCTGGAGCTTGAGCGCCAGCATGTCTGGGCTGGGTGTGACTGTTAGGGGGCTGAAAGCACTGGTGTCTGACACTGCTGATATTATTATTGGGGAAAAATAATTACAGTCAGACACAAGCATAATCTCAAACAGTAACACACACAAATGTTAAAATTCATATTATGTTTAGGCCCTCACCTAGAACCCCATCAGCAACAAAAGGATGATGCAGGAGGTCTGGCCAGGACAACCTCTTCTGGGGGTCTTTGGTCAACAAACCTTTCAGGAAACTCTGCCAGGGCAAAATCAGATAAGCAGTGTAAAAAGGCCATAGCATTCTGCTAATCATATATGAGGTAACGTTAATGTCTTGTCTCTATTGGCTCTGTTCAGCTTGACTGGGGGAGGCCCGGTTGTGATATGGTATGGTTTGCATCCCCACTGTTTAGTCAGTTTGTATCGTATTTAAAAATAACAAGCAGTTTTCTGCACTCCAAATTAGCATTTAGTTTCAGCACTAGGTTTGTGAATTGCAGCTAGCTCAGCTGTGTTCCAGCCAGGTTTGGCCAGCTTCTAAATCCAGTATAGATGTTGGCTTTTGAGCCAGACAGACCATTGGAGACAAGGCATAACACTGAAGTCGTGCTGTACCGTGCAGTTGTGGCTCATAGTGTCTGGCCATTTCACTGGGTCTCTCACTATAAGCTGCACCAGCTGGAAGATGGAGTTAGTGTAGAACGGAGGTGCCCCCGTGTGGAGCTCATAAAGAATGCAGCCCAGAGACCAGAGATCAGCAGTGTGGTCATATGGCTTCTCCTCCACCAGCTCAGGAGACATGTATAGTGGTGTTCCCTTGATAGAAGTCAGGACCAAGGTGGAGACACTCATAGCCCTGGCAAACCTACAGGGAGTTTATAGTACATGTACCCAAAAATATATTCAAATATATTTCTGCAGAAATTATTGCCATATATTTTTTTTTAAATAATCAAAATCCACTTACCCAAAATCACAAAGTTTCACCACCCCACATTTTCCCAAAAGAATATTTTGTGGTTTCATGTCACGATGAAGAATCCGATGGGAATGTAAATAATACAGAGCTGAGACCAGCTGGCAGGCAATCTCACGGACCTTGGAAGAGGAGAACAAGTAGCACATGTAGATCAAATGAAATAATGGTTAGTCAGCTTTAACATTTTGGCATACATCTGTGCACTGAAACTGAATACCTGGCTTTCTGGTAAGCTTCCATCGTCCTCAAGAATCTGGAACAATTCACCCTCTGCATACTCAGTTACAACCACAACCTATTACAAACATATACAGGATTATGGTCATGGGATTATCACCACAAGTATAAAGACAAGTAGTCGGGTGTTAGTTGGGTGTAGTATGACGGTTTTAAAAGAAAAGATGGCACCAGGGGATCAGGATAAACATACCTCTGTTTCAGTCTCAAAGCTGTCAAACAGCTGAACAATGTTGGGATGTTGAAGTCCCCTCATGATTTCAATTTCCCTCTTGAGACATCGCAGCTCTTTTTCAGAGCGGCCCACCTTTGGAATAAACTTCAGGGCCACCACCTTAAGGAGACAAATGGAGAGATGCTGAAATTAGACAGCTAGACAACTATCTAACTAGCCCAATAAAAGTATGTGCATATACATATAACCTAGCATTTGCTTATATTGGACGTCAACTTTGACTTTCTGGCAGCCAAGGAGAATTAACATCATACACTACTATTCGATCCAGAGCTTCATAATTCACTTTAAAAAAAAATCTTTTCAAACGCTGAGCTGCAGGCTACTGTTAAATATGCTTTCAGCTGGGAAGAAACCCGTGCATTGTTAACAATTAGCCAAGTAGTCACATTAGATGTTAGTAGTACTGGGTTAAGTTCGGGTAACTACTTAGCTACTTACTTGGCCAGTAAACCTTTTTCTCCCTTTGTAAACGCGACCAAAGGAGCCTTCTCCCACCAGCTCCAACACATGATATGGGTTCATGTCAGCCTGGCCGCTGGTATAAACTGGAGAGGAGTTGTTGAAACTGCGACCTGTTAGCTGCTGTACGTTATCTGTTTATGTCCGTGTTGCCAGCCGTTGTCTCACCCTTTACCTGCAACTACACATGTGTAACTCTTAAATTAAACTCCAAGTCTTAATTGTACAAGTCGTATGTAAAACATACCATTTATCTTTGAGCAAGCACACAGTTGTCAACGTGCTACGTTCCACAAACGGTAAACAACAAACAATGCGTAGCTAGCAAGTTCATCCGCCGTTTCATAATAATTACAAAAGGTATAGTAAAGTTCGAAATGTCAAGACCATAAACTTGTTTAATGTAGATACAATGTTGTAAATAATTTGTCTTAACGATGAACTGCTGTTTTCATCATTTGTCCACGTTGCAATGCAAAGGTCTAAACTGGCTTCCCTACGGGCAACAAGTAGGCATGGGTCCTTAGCATAGCAACCGATCGTGCGTTCCTAGTAACTAGTAACCATCGTTGCTTGTACATTACAGTTTTTCACAGTCGCTTTTGTACATTTCTCAGATCAGAACTGAAATTCTCAAAACTACTCAACCTCCACATCATCTAGTCACTTGTGCACATCATAAAAGCAATTTCTAACTTTTGAACAAATTGCAAATGCTTTGGCACATTCATACAATTGTCTGCTGTTTCCTACATTATCAATTGCTTATTTCATGTTGATCAAAATGTATTATATTGGTTCTCTGTTGAATAGTCTTACCCCCCAAAACATCTAGGCATTAGTTCATGTAGTTATTGCATACGTCATTACATGCAAAATGGTTGAACCAGTTGTCATAATCTGTCAAGCATATTTTCTATACATTTCTATTAGACTTTTTTTGTAAATGTGTCCTGAATTGATGAATTGCTCTCAGGTGAATCTTGACTTTCACTACAGTTTTTTTTCAGTTGCTTTGGCTCAATTCTCGAATGACAGTTGAAGTTGTCAAACCAATATGTGAAATTCTTCACAACATTGTGTTACTTGTGCACAACAGAAAGAGCATTTCTCATTATTTGTTATCATTTGCAAATGTTTTAGCATATTCAGGCAAATGACTAAGCATAATTGTTACAAGTTGAACAATTATTGGTTGTATATGTCTTTGTGATCAAAATAGATTACGTTTCTTCTCAGTTGAATAGTTTTACTCTCCAAAATATGTTAGAATTCTTTCATTGTGTAAGTCATCACATGCAGAATAGTCCATCTAATTGTCAGAATCTGTGCTGCATGTACAGTTCTGCCTAAGGGGTGTTTCCTATGTTTGTGTTTGTATTTTGTGTTTTTCTTTTCCTTTGTGCTATGCAGTGCTGTAAAACAGTCTTGTCTTTTTCTTTTCTGTATCGCAACTGTCAACAAATTACAGTACAAACAGTAAAAGCGTAAATGTGAATCCTGTCTAATCTCTTGCAATCAATCAAACCACATACAGTAATGTGTAACTTTGTACTGTTGAAATTGATATATGCCATACAGAAAAAGTGCAGCCTTGTGCATTTTCAATCATTGTCATCAAAACTTCGCCATAGTTTACATCAGAGTACACTGTTATATTGATAACATGGCTAAGCATTTTGACTATCTTGTTTGTACACAATGACACAAGGACTTGTCATTCTGATGGCACTGACATGTTCATTGACATAAAGATTTACTTTTGAGAGATGAACTAAGGATTTTGAGCAAGTTACGGGCTTTTGTGTGCTGTTTGTACCAATTGTTTCGAGAAATGCACTTACTGCTTTGCAAATGTTAAGGATCATTCGAGAAATGTACCAAAGCGACTGAGAAAAACTGTAACAAGGACGTTTTGATGAAGGCACTGGAAGATGTTATTTGCTGGATGATTACAATTGTTACTGGTAATGTTACTTTATTTTGAATAATACTGTTTTTTCCATCATTTGTTATAATACCTGTAATGCAGGACAATCTTGCCTGGAGGACAAAGTTGTAGTGGTTGTAGTTGAAGTGGCCCCCGAGAGGCAGGTTGAAGTGGAGCTGGAGGAAAGACTGTAAAGCTTATGGGAGGTGAGGTGAGGTGAGGTGAGGTGAGGTGAGGTGAGGTAAGGCAGGGTTAGGGTAGAGTAGGTTATGTTATGTTATGTTATGTTATGTTATGTTATGTTATGTTATGTTATGTTATTTTATGTAATATGTCATGTGTGGTGAGGTGAGGTGAGGTGAGGGTAGGTTTTGATGTTATGTGAGGTGAGGTGTGGGGTGAGGCAGGGTTAGGGTAGGGTAGGTTTTATGTTATGTGAGGTGAGGTGAGGCAGGGTTAGGGTAGGGTAGGTTTTATGTTATGTGAGGTGAGGTGTGGTGTGGTGAGGCAGGGTTAGGGTAGGGTGGCATGAGTGCAGCCCATGAGAGAAGTCGCCTGATCTTGTTCTTGGGCTTCTTTGGTGCTTCCTCATTAAGGCCCTCCTCCTTTTTATCCATGTCAGCTTCCTTCTCCTCCTCCATTTTCTTCACTGCCTCTTTCCAGTCCTCTGTCATCCTCAATTTATTTTTAAATTGAATTGAAGATTCAATTCAGACATTTATTATTCATGTGCAAATAAAAATACTAGTCCTCCAACATGCAGTACTGTGCAAAAGTCTTTGGCACATGTCAAAGAAAATTGAAGTGAAGATGCTTTAAAAATAAAGAAATGCAAAGCAATAATATAAAACGCTAATGCAGATAACAAAAGACTTTTGCACAGTACTGTCTGCAGTTCTCTGCTGCATATGTTCTACCAGTCACCCTGGAGGAGGTGGCAGAGAGAAGGACGCTGGCCAAACTGCATCATCATGGATAATGTCTCCCACCCCCTCCATGACATGGTTATGAAGCAGTGGAGCTTCTTCAGCCACAGACTGATCCCACCACGGTGCGTCAGAGGGCACTACAGTCTTTCCTGCCGGCCGCCATCAGACTTTTTGATGCCTCCCCTCCCCCTCTACAGCTCAACTGAGGACTGTTTTGCTCCTCACCAATCATCACTAATCACCCTGCACTTTATTCATTCCCTTTCACATTCATTCATTGCCATTCATTAGCTCTGTATATATCTATCTATCTAGTGATCAGAGAATTAAGCTCCTCTTTTTTGCTGTGTAGAGGAAGGTTTGATGCTTTCAGTGTCATTTGTGCAATTTAAAAAGAACATCGTAAGTTTCAGTTTTCTTTTTTCTCTCTCTCAGGGCTCTGTAGCATTGACCAGTGCAGGTCCAGCAGTCCCCATACAAATTCTGAGGGATACTGGCGCCTTGCAGTCTTTGCTGTGGCTGGTGCTCCTGTGCTGCCACCCACAGGTCATGGGAACTCAGTGGTACTTCTTGGTCAGGGGGGAGAGTTTGGACCCCTTTATAAATGCATTTCCATAAATGTTCTTTTCCCTATTTATTTATTTATTTATTTATCAACTTCAAGAACTGACTGTTCACTTCCCAATATATCCCACCCCTTGACAGGTGCCATTGTAACGAGATAATCGATGTTATTCACTTCACCTGTCAGTAGTTTTAATGTTGTGGCTGATCGGTTTATTTATACATTAATTTATTTATTTATACTTAAGTCAGTTTTGGCTCTCCATATTTACAACACGATATAGTAATAGGATACATCAAAGAGAATAGAAAATAAATATGAATATAGTAAAGCTGGGAAATTAGACCCTTGAAATTAATGTTGTTTATATCATGTAGTGTAAATTTGACTAATTTCCTGCACAAAGCTGCTAGACTTGGCTGCACATGATGTAACATTACTTACCATTTAGCTCTAGAGCTGCTCCAAGTTCAAATTTACTCAGTTTTGAGATAATGCTAGTCGCCTACTATCACTCAACATAGTGTATGCTAAAGTGTTAGCATGGAGCATCAAGTGAATGGACTACCAGGGACACGTGGATGATTTTGGAGTCTATTGCTGCCATCAAGTGTTCCTCTTAAACTCCAACTTCCGACTCCGGAAGTCATAAATATGACTGATCCATTGATCACTGTCAAACTGTTGTATCGGCCAATGAAAAACGTGCCCTAGCATCGATACGCTCTGTTCTCCCTTGTATCAAGAGAATGTGACACCAAACTTTATTCAAAAATGTTGCTTTGCTTATCAGCAACACACAGGGGATGGACAAAATAATGGAAACACCTATCAATATATGATTATCAGTAACTAATAAGGAGTAGAGCCACCATTTGCCACGGGTTGAGAGCGGAAAACAAAACGGACAACTTGACTGAAGTGACCGCACCCTCGGGCTCCAGAAGTGTTTTCTCTGTCAAACACATAGATGGATAGATAGAACATCCAACCAAATAAAATATTGTGCTTGTTAATGAAAAGAGGCCTTTGCTTGCCTTCTTGCCTTGTCCAACAAATTATATACAATCATCACCTCAAAACCAACAACAGCCAACAAGTTTTTTCAGTATTGTATCTACGCATTAATGATAATTAAGTCATAGTTTTCAACCATTTAGAAACCACTGCTGGAGTAGTAACTAAATTAACTAAATACACTTTAGTTTTGTAACTGAAGGCTCCTTGTTCTTCTTTTGAGCAAATGCTATTGTCCACGAGATGTCGTACGTGTTTTACATTTGAGATTTTTTTTTTTACCTCGATGCATTCACGTGAGTCCTAAAAGTCACGATAGTAGGCGATTCCTCTAGGGATTCAAAGAGTGTGTAATGAGTTTATAGTGATGTGTTTTCTAGATTATAGTGTTGTTGTTATGTTTGTATAGTATCGTTTGTTTTACTATAGTTCTTAGGCAGCAAGAGTTCTCGGTTCTTCAGCAAGGGAAAATAAATCGTTTAGTAATACAAACTGCTATTCAATGTGTGCACACTGAAAAGCACATAGTGGTATATCCTGATCTTTCTCGGTGTATCAACATTAATGTACAATTTAATAAAGTGGTGAATGAGATGGTGCACTAATATAGTCTACAATTACGCACAAATTAGGCTGCATGTTCCCTAATGAAAAATCACTAAGATTCCTATATGTTTTGCTGTGCTAATTGAGCTATAATTCTTCTGGTCTGTATTGTATTGTATTGTATTTATTGTATTAATATAGTTGTACTGCGTTATTGTTCTTTCAAGTCATTTTATTATATATCCGCAATAATTTGTTGGATGCAATACGTTGAGGCAGGCAGTGTGCAGCACAGCCTGCAAAGCCTTGGCAAGTGGAAGAGCTAATAATTCATCTTAGTCTGTTAGGGGATGGTGATAGGCCTGCTATTTGCAGAGTTTCAAGTGGCCGCAGAGAAAGACTTGAACTGAGACGCACATCCAATGAGCGTTCCCAAAGACAACCCCCCTCCAGAAGAGATTGAATTTCCATATTTTTACACATGACGAGAATGCATAAAGTCCACAGAAGGCAGCAATCGACTGAACACACAGGTGGAGGATGGGACTGGGTCATGACCAGGAGGAGTTTGCAATGAGTGGACTTGTAAACGCTGCAATGTTTTAGAGTACTGTGCCTTGGATTATACTCTTCATCTTGATGTGTGTCTCTCACCGCTTCCACTAAATTTGCAGATTGAATATCATTTTGTTTTCTTTCCTGGTCATTGCATTCTTTATTGAATGCAAACATCGTCATGTTTATCAGGACAGCTTTTCTCCTCTACTTCTCATTCTCAAAGCTTGTTTGTTGCATGGAAAGTGAACTTTGCTTCCCTATTAGACTGGATAACCAAAACCACGAGAAGAGGAATTTTGACAACGATGTGGATATCCTTCAGGGAAGACGTGTCCTGAAAATACATGCTTTCCAGCAGGATTTAGTGCTCGATTTACACCAGGACTCACATTTCCTTGCCCCCTCCATCTCTGCGCAAGACGCATTCTGGGTTTCTAACACCGATGTCACCACTGACCTGAGCCGGTGTTTTTACTCCGGTTATGTCAACGCAGACCTATATTCCTATGCTGCGTTGAGCCTCTGCAAGGGTTTACAAGGCGCATTTGGCTTCCAAGGCTGGGAATATTTTATCAGCCCGGTCCAAAATGACACCAGAAGCGCCGAGAGCGCGCACGTTATCCGGCGCAGAACCAGCAGCAACCCGAAGCTCAACTCAACCTCTAGGTGCGCAGTGGAAAGCGGCATAAGTCCCCAGGTTGCGCAGTCGTTGGAGAAATACAAGCAACTGAAAGATTACAGTAATGTGACAGAAACGATGCTGAAGGGCATGGGCAGAGCCAAAAGGTTCGCTTCCATTCCCAGATACGTGGAGACGCTGGTCGTGGCCGATGAGTCCATGGCGCAATTCCATGGAGATGACCTAAAACATTACCTCTTGACCTTGATGTCAGTGGCAGCTAGGCTCTACAAACACCCCACTATTCTCAACTCCATCAACATCGTAGTTGTGAAGTTCATGGTGATAAACGAGGCTGACAAAGGACCCAAGGTGTCGGGCAACGCAGCCATGACTTTGCGAAACTTTTGCACTTGGCAGAAAAAAATGAACAAGAATACCGATAAACATCCAGATTACTGGGATACAGCAATCCTGTTCACTAAGCAGGTAAGGGTTGGCTTTAACTGAGTCGACACGACACGTGTGGCATTTTTATAAAGCACAGCAAATAATAAAGCATGAACGTGCGCAAATGTGTTGATGAGATTTTTGCGCTTATATTTTTTCTGCATTTTTTCCCATATGATGATGATAAGAATAATATAAACAGTAGCCTATGTAAAGGATGTTTATATCTGACAAGACAAGAGCTTGTTTTACCAAACAGACTTTACATGACACATTTCCACACAGCCACGTGATCAATGTCTGGTGCTCTGCCTTGATTAGTTTGCTCTCAAAACACTTTCTCCACCTCCGGTGAACTCCGAGACAAGGCGCACACACCACAGACGTTACAGGCCACCGATCCCATCAGAGCTTTGACACTGAGGATAGGTCACAGATGGAAATGGCTGAACAGTGCTATTTGCTCTCCATGTATCCTTAGAGAGGTCGTTTTATAGCTTCCTGCACTCCCAGATATTTGGCAGATGACACAGGTCAGAGTCAGAGATGAAGTCACTGCTAACATTCATTGCTCAATGTGTAACCCCACTAACCTATGATCAACTGTCTGCCTTGTGAAATCTGGCCCTCTTGGACAGATTTCACAGAGCATGGTGAAATCTTAACATGGGAGACTTGGAACACACTGGGTGAAACAACCTAGCAGATATGTTTCAGTAATGTTTAATAAAGTTTGCCAGTTGTTCACTATACAGTCAAACGGTCACAGCTGGCAAGCATGAGGATGTTCGTGCATCTCCAGTAACAACCGAGGATGCAATTACAGTCTCAAAGCTTCCTCCAACAGAATGAAAACTCCAAAGGTAATGGAACACATGGACAGGGTCACTAATATGACAAGATCAGGTTAATACGCCGTATAAAGGCCTGTTTCAACTATAACTTCACCGAACTTAAGAACCCTCAGTGCCCCGAGGGATGAACCAGTTGGAAGTGTCTTGTTTCTTGTTTCCCTCAGCCATCCCGTTCTTCCTCCAGCTGTGGGTTTTCCAGCCCTACCCACCGCCTAGCTTGCTCTTCATTAAACAGGGCCCTGAAGGGGAGGAAGGGGGGTGAAGGGGGGTGAGGGGGGGGTTCCTGCGTGCATGTCAGAGATGTCATATCCCTCCATGTTTCACCCCCACCTGCTTGCCCCCAAGTCTGAAACTATAGTTGCTCCAGGAGGGGCAGTTCCCAACAGCTGCAGTCCGCCTGCACTGTTGCCTCTCCACAACACATTCTTCAGTTTTCTAGCATGTTTTTTTTTTTTCCGGTCATGACGCCTCAAAGATGGACACCACTTCAAGTACATGGACATGCAAAATGTAGGGCGTTACCTGGCTTTGGGGACACACGCAACAGTTTGGATGTCATGCACCGTGTCGCCAGTTTACATGACCCCGTTCACCAAACTGGACCACTCCTACAGACAGTGAGTCATTTGGCTGCGGTTTCTATATAAAGCAGGAAGACGGGCAACGAGGGATTCGGTTACTTGTTTGACGGAATGTTAGAATGGATAAAACGAGTGACCGAACCACTTTCATCACGGTGTGATTGTTGCTTTGACACAAACTATCACAAAGTATCTCTAATCCTCTCCTTGGACTTTCACAAGTGTGTAGTTTACCATGAGTGGGGCAACAAAATAACAAATGTCAGAACATCAAAGACTCATATGCTTGTGATTATATTTGCTTGTTCTACTCAAACATACAGCGGTGGTAGTAAAAGATATAATCAGATGTACACATAATATCACTTTGGTGTAGCATGCATATAAACATGCTCACTCCTTCCAGACTCACGGTACCTACAGAATTTCAACATTTTCAGTCAGTAACCTTTCTTGACAGGTCTGTGCACACCTATATGTCCATCGATTGCACTGTGCACTGCTCATCAAATCGGCAACATCTTCCAAGACAATACTCAAATTTATGATGTGATGACTTTGAAATGCAGCCAGTGGCGTTGTTCTGGTTCGCCGTGGTTTCCTATGTGTCTTACATTTACTGGAGGGACAACCCCTTGTCCTCCCGTCTGTTTACCAGCCCACAGTGTAATTTGTTAGGTTTTATGAAGACCAACTCAGTGTTGTCCGGAGGCAACTGCGGTTGTCTTTTCAACGCTGCAGCCAGCTCAATTGTTCTGTGAAGTAATTTGCAGCATTACTCTGTTAAGTAAGTTACACAGGATGTTCATTGTTTGTGAACATTGTCTTTCACCAAAAGATTAGTAAGAGATTCGAACCATAAACCCGACAAATTTAAATTTCCCCTCAGAGAGAGGGCTGGTAACACTGTAACTCTACAGTAAGTTTGCTATTAACTTGCATGATAGACCCTGAGATACCCTGAGATAGAAGAATACACCCACATATTCCCACATCTCATAAACCTTGTCTGTGATGTTGGTGCATCTGACCCATATTCTTCTAGTCCCCATAGTCGTCAGTGTCGTAAAGTTTACATACTGCTAGTTGTAACTCTGAACATGTTCATTTTGAATGCACCCAAGGCCCTAGTATGTAACTTACCAGTGTCCTTTAGAGGCTGCACTGTTCAATGCATGGAAATCTCTGCACAAAATAAAATGGAAATATCTCTTTGCTGAGATAGCTAACATAAGTATTTTTTTTTTTTTAATCAAATGGCAGTAACACCAATGGAAAGATAGATGACAGATGTGAGAAGTAGGTCATAGCAAAGAACAAACTCATTGACACTGCTGTTTCTTTTCTCCTGGTTGTCTTGCAGGTTTTATTTTTTTGTTAATAAATGGTCCCACATACAGATGTCATCTGCACACATGAACACATCTGGATTTGATTTGCACTGGCCACAATTGTGGTTTATGCTGTAGATCATTTGTCATAGCGCTCGAGCTCTTCACTTTGCATGGGTGTTTTTAAATGTACAGTCAAAGCAGCAAAGGATCCTGGGGGTTGCAGGATTTAGGGTTGGAGTGAGACTGAGCCAATAAGCTTTTTTTTACCGTGCTTTATCTCTAATGGCTACCCACCAAGGTCCTGTGTGCCTGGGGCTGCAGAGACAGTTCTGTTCAGGGATTGGGCAGAAGGGCGTTTCTGTGTGGTGGTTACTCCCGCAGTTGTCAGTGAGCCCTGTGATTAGGAGGTTCAGTCAACTGCTCCAAATGGATACTCACTAGGATTGTGTTTAAAACCTCGCGGTGGAGAAATAGGTCATTTGGAAACTCTGCTTTTGGCTTGGAAATGTTATGATTGGGGATAGTTACATTACCTCATAGAAGAAGGTGTGCTCCAAACACTCTTGCCCACTAAAAACACTTAAAGACTCAGCGGTGGAAAGCCTTGCCTAACGCTGTAGAATGTTTTCACAAACTATAGTTTCTATCATGTTATTACTGCAACAAGCACAGAAAGTCAGTAACATGTTCAGCTGCTTTAACGCTGGCCAACGTAGCAATACAGTATGTACGTTTTGTTTCCTGGCCAGGATCTATGCGGCGCCTCCACCTGTGACACTCTGGGCATGGCTGATGTCGGCACCATGTGTGACCCCAAGAGGAGCTGCTCTGTGATTGAAGACGATGGCCTGCCTTCAGCCTTCACCACAGCTCATGAGCTAGGTGAGCCCAGCCAACACCATCCGTCACACAACACGCATTTCTCCCATAGTTTCCGATTGCATGTAAACAATCGAGTGTGCTCTCACCGTGTATGTGACATCTGCTTCTTCTCGACAGGGCACGTCTTCAACATGCCACACGACAACGTGAAGGCCTGCGAGGAGGTGTTTGGGAAGCTGCAGGACAACCACATGATGTCTCCCACACTCATCCAGATCAACCGTACCACCCCGTGGTCCCCCTGCAGTGCTGCCATCATCACAGACTTCCTGGACAGCGGGCACGGTGAGTCATCGCGACCCCTAACCCCGGTGATCGGCTGTACAGAGCCTGCAGAGCCTCACGGTGTGTTTGAAAAGGTGTGAAGCTAAGACAGACGTGCTGTTATTCAGAGAGCTTGACGCCCCTGGCTCTCATTGGTTGGTAACAAACATCTAGTTTGGTGTTGGCAATGATTTGATCACATTTGGGAGAGCACATGCTCATTCCAATATTCACAGAATCACAGAGCCTTGTCTGTTCTCGGCTCTGTTTGTCACTGAATCAAGATCTGACTTCCATGCAGTTGTTGAGGAGGAGCAGGCTCACTTTTTTTTGACATTTTTCTAGACTTCACCCCATTTTTTCCCCTCCTTAGTGGTGATGTGAGGGATTTCAGCATTCATCAATGCTCCAAAACATCTGCCTAACCTACTACGGTACTATGGTTATATAAAATACTGGAAAAGGACGGAAAGATAGAAATTCATTCTGTTGGATGCAGGTTGTTAGCCAAACAGGACAGACCGCAGGACCTGACCTCAGAGCCATGCTGAACCTTTATTTTAAAACTGACCCACATCTGTCCCAAATTAGAGGGGTTGTTCCAGGGAGAGCCGCCACGGTGGTTTGGATAGTGAGGTGTAGTGCCCAATGTTTCCCATACAGGTTTGCTGCAAATAGAACAACTGCGTGCTCCTCTCTGTGTCCATTTCAGACATTGTCTCAGTACAAAGAACACTAGCTGATCCACAGAGAGACACATAGCTGTCCAATTGTACTATAAGAATATTTTTGGCCTGCAGACAGTGATTTCTGTTTAATGAAAAACAAGCTAATGTTGTAACACGTGTTCTCCCGACCCTTCGTAAAGCAGTGGGGGGGAAAAGACACGTTGCCACACGTTTGAGGCAGTTTTCATGGAGTGCTGCACACAAAATGATTTGCAACCTTCATTGCCCCACCCTCACACAATGGCCATTGTTTTCAATGATTGCTCATTGGAGAGAGAGCGGGAAGGAAGAGGTGAGGTTCAGCTTGTTCTGTGCACTGTGGCCCGTAGCCTATACAGTTTGAGTTAATCAGTGCATTTTCCTCTGCCAAGTTTGCGATAAAATGGTGGGACGCAAACGTACCACCAGTTCCAACCCATACACGCCACCTACTATGTCTGATGTGAATCCACCGCTCAAAGAATCCGAATGTGAACTGCTGACAGAGAGTGAACCATGTTTTTCTCCCAACTTCTTTTGGATGTGTGAATTCCCCTTAAGGGTGGGAAGTTGGGAGTTTTTCTGAGTGATAAAAACCCACCTCCTACAATCCTTCTCGTTCTATGATGTTGGTCTTTCATGTTTCCAAACACCTGCTCGTCAAACTTCTATTATTAGCTTGTTCCTGGAAAGGTTTCTGTGTGTCATTTATTGTAAATGGGGTCTATGCCTTTGACCCTTGCACTCCTGCCTAGTTGTTTGCGGTCTAGGAATTTAAGCTTATTCTATGGTTGCACTCGTTGCAAGTTGCTCTGGGCAGCAGCATCAGTTAAAGGCTTAAAATGTAAGTGTAACTTTAACCGTGGCCCTGTGATGGACTGGCGACCTGTCCTTCTGCCCAATGCATGCTGGGATAGGCTGCAGCCCCCCCTGTGACCCTGAATAGGAATAAGCAGTTATGGAAAATGAACGAATGAACTTCAACCGTGCATCCCAAACACAAGGCAGCTGAATGTTGCACAGCAAGGATGGGGTTAAACATGAGGGGGCGAGTATTTGGGTGTGTAGAAGATTTAAGGGGGGGCAGATGTGCCCCCATCCTGTGTGTGTGTGTGTGTCTGTGTGTGGTATGGGGTGTGTGCAGTGAATCAACCAACAGTTTCTGAAGGTCTGCCTTCAAAGGGCCCAAATCACAAGGACACTGCCTGTTTAATCTTCCACCCTCCACCACACACAATTACACGTGCACATCCATGCATACTGTTCTGCATAGATAGGGATCCTTTTGCATGTTTCCTATGGGGCAGAGAAACAGAGGGAACGTGCTAAAACAGATAATTGAGGTAATGATGATAACGACGTGCATAGAAAGCATTGTTAAAGGAGAATTCCGGGATTTTTAAACCTGGCCTCTATATCCACAAAATCGCCTATTATACCGCAAAATAGGCCCAAAAAGTTTCGGAATTGCTCCGGTAGATCGGCTCAGTCGGCAATCGCGAAACGGGCTCAATGGCTGCAACGTAATCCTGTGGGGCAAGTGCGCGCGGTCAAAGTACGTCCACTAAAAGTGCTTGATTTTGCCACTGACAGGCTCAGATTGTTATTTGTGTGTCTGACAAGGGTCTGACAACATTACTGAAAGGATCGCTACAGAAATAGACCTTTTTTTAACCAGAAAACTAAAGTCTAGCTTAAGGAGAAGTCCCGCTCTGAAATGGATGGTGGACAAAGGTAGTCTATAGCGAGAGGGTTCACTTGTTGCGGGAAGAGGACGGTAGAAACCTGACAAAGGTATTCTATGAAAGCTGCGCAAAGTCTTCCTCAACATTTTGTTGGCACAGTTCGGAAATGTGCGAAAACGAACCATTGTTGTTGTTTTTTATCTTTGGGAAAAAACAAATACTCTAAACTACGCTTTCTATACTCCAACACACGTCTCCAACGCTGATTTACGTTTCCACCATCCTCTTCCTGCAACAAGTCATCCCTCTTGCTTTCATAGATCACCTTTGTCACATTTCCACATCCTCTTCCTGCAACAACTCTGAACTCTGAACTCTGAAATCTCGCGAGAGTTGCGAATAACAGATGAATAACAATCTGAGCCTGTCAGTGGCAAAATCAAGCACTTTTAGTGGACGTACTTTGATCGCGCGCACTTGCCCCACAGGATTACGTTGCAGACATTGAGCCCGTTTCGCGACTGCCGACTGAGCCGATCTACCGGAGCTATTCCGAAACATTTTGGACCTATTTTGCGGTATAATAGGCAATTTTGTGGATATAGAGGCCAGGTTTAAAAATCCCGGAATTCTCCTTTAAAGATTTAGTTTGTAAATCTTTTAGAAAAGTGCTGCCTGCATGTCAGGGCATGTTGTCCCTCAAATTCTTGCTAGTTCGTTACTGATAATGATGATTTCTATCTTAACAACTTGGCTACATACAAGTCCTGTCACAGCTATGACCTCTCTGTGAGAGAAATGTATGGATTTCCCCTGCAACACCAGATATTGCAGACACTCTCAACAACAGCTTTTCGCAGAGGAGCTTTATTTATGGATCACTGCCCATTCATGAAAAAGATTTTAGTGTTTGAGAAGCTCCATCTGTTGTTAAAGAAAAGCAATCATGTTGCTGATCTTGTGTCTCTCTCTTCTAGGGGAGTGTTTGCTCGACCAGCCGCAGAAACCCCTGGCCCTCCCTGACATTCTGCCTGGAGCATCCTACAGCCTGGAGCGTCAGTGTGTACTCGCGTTTGGAGAAACCTCCAAGCCCTGTCCTTTCATGCAGCCAGCATGCGGCCGTCTGTGGTGTACAGGAAAGACCCACGGCCAGTTGGTGTGTCAGACCCGCCACTTCCCCTGGGCGGATGGCACCTACTGCGGGGACGGACAGGTCTGCATCCGAGGGGTCTGCTCTGACAAACGGGTCCAACATGTTAGGGTAAGGCTCTCACACACACACACCCCCCCCCCCCACACACACACACACACACACACACACACACACTGAGAACTCTCTGGTTAGTGTAAAATGTGTCACGTCTATGAAGAGTGGAATATTGCCTTTGGAGACGACTGAGGGAGAAAGCGAGGCCCGTGTCGTTATACCTACTGTAATGATCCCCCGGTGTATGTTTCCCCAGGTGGACGGCCGCTGGGGCAAGTGGGGCCCGTTTGGATCCTGCTCGCGCACATGCGGAGGAGGAGTCCAACTGTCTAAAAGGGAGTGTAACAACCCCGTTCCGTCCAACGGGGGTAAATACTGCCAAGGGGTGCGAGTCAAATACCGCTCCTGCAACCTGAACCGCTGCCCCGACGCAGGTACGAGTTGCTCAAGACAGACAGCTATGTCCAATGACGTTTTCCCCTGCAGCGGTTCCACCTCTGACCTTCTGCAACCCTCTTCCCTCCCTTCTGTGTAGGGAAGAGCTATCGCGAGGAGCAGTGTGAGGCCTTCAATGGATTCAGTCTCAACAGTAACCGTCTCACCCCCTCTGTGGTGTGGGTGCCCAAGTACTCTGGAGTGTCCCCCAAGGACCACTGCAAGCTCATCTGCAGGGCTAACGGCACAGGTTACTTCTATGTCCTGGCACCCAAGGTAAGCACGCCACCGCACATTGTCATTGTCTCTGTGTGAATCAATGGAAAAATTATAAGAGAGATCTGTCATTTGAATAACTCAAGGCTGGATAGGATTCCCTCCTCAAATATGGATTGGATGCATTATGGTTACAGGTTGAGATATAGTCCCATAGTATTATGAAACAGTATGGTAGAGCCCCCAGAACCTATTACAGCACTTCATATAGGAGATCAAGATATTAGTGAGTCTGTGTGGATGACCATGAACATAAATGTGCCTCATCCAGCTGCCTCAGGTCTCAGTGAACAGAGAGAAGGAAGGAATGAAGGGGGGAGGAGGAGGAGGAGGAGAGCTTATCTCTTTTAGATAGCGGGGTGTAGAGTGAGCTGGACCAGGAGTCTCAGTGACAGAGTCAGCCCCGTGGTTCACACTCCACTCTGTCACACTGGCTGAGGAGTAGTGGATGAGAGAACTCAGGGGGACGCTCATGACTTTGAACGAAAACAGGATTTCTATGTGCAGTTTAGCTCATATCTTGTATATTGGCATTGAACCGAAATGTTTCATTTGAGGTGACAGATGGCATGTCATGTGATGGAAAAATGTCTGGGTCAGGGTGCTCACAGCCTTGTTAGGCCAACTTATCAGTGACATATTTGCAGACATACTAGCGGTGAGGCTGATCTGGTTGACTGCCTCCCGTCAGGCTGGTCATCTGTTAGGGTCATGGAGAGGACCAAGGCCAGACTGCACAAAAACACTATCAGGTAGACAAACGTTTGGGAGGCTGTATTAAAAAGAACGTGTCTTAGGTCATCCTGGTACCTGTGTGCTCATTGTATACCCTCTACACCAATATTTGGGAGGGCTGGTTTCAACGTTCGTCTTGCCTGTGCGCACATTCATTTAGAAAACAAGTTGGTATATGAGAGCTTTTCACAGTGGACCGTAATGAAGTGAGAGCTAAGAAGTTCACGCGTTGATAGGACAAATTAGAGGAACCTCAGAGGGATCTTTCACCTCTAAAGATTAGTTACGAACAGATGATGAGAAATGTGATAAGAAACGACTCCATGTAATGTGATATGTACAATTAAATGAATCTACAAAAAGTTAGAAAATTGCAAAAATAGTCTACCCTTGAAGAAGACTGCAGAGTGCAAGTGGGTCACAGTGGAAGATTTGTACATCAACAGTAAGAGAGCATCTGTTCATTTACTCTGACATTATGTTGTACAGCCTTATGAACGCCTACCTATGTTTATCTGGCTCAGACTCAAGTACTGCTTCAATGATCACAGCATAAGGTATTTTACACAAATCCCCAGAATGGCTGGGGAAATGTGGGCAGGGGAAGAAGAATGCTGTTCCTTCCCTCAACAGCCACTGTCGATGTGCCCTTGAGCAAGACACTTAACCCTCAAATGCTTTTGGTTCTACCGCAGTGAAGCCATGGGCAGATTTCCATATGTGTACAATAAAGTTTCTATTCTATTCTCAGTCAACCTTCCCTGGATAAGTCAAGGTTGAAGGATGTCACAGAAAGTGTGTTTGTACACTCCAGGTGGTGGATGGAACCCCATGCTCCCCAGACTCCACAGGAGTGTGTGTCCAAGGGAAGTGCATCAAGGCTGGCTGTGACGGTAAACTTGCCTCCAACAAGAAGTTTAACAAGTGTGGAATCTGTGGAGGTGATAACAAGGGCTGCAAGAAGGTATCGGGCCTCTTCACCAAGCCTATGTGAGTAAAACCCTCCTTGTGATGGGATCAGCCTTTAGGGAATGTTGCTCTCGTCATCTTTCTAAAAATGAACATTATTAATGTATCGTGTGAAAATGAAATGATTGAATGACGTAGATAACGTTATCAACGATAGCGTGAAGATATTGAATGTCATGTGTTTTCTCATGCAGACACGGCTACAACTTTGTGGTCATGTTGCCAGTGGGGGCCGCCAACATAGACATCCGTCAGCGAGGCTACAAGGGCATGTTGAGCGACGACAACTATTTGGCGGTGAAGAGCAGCAAGGGCCAGTACCTGCTCAATGGGAACTACGTGGTGTCCGCTGTGGAGAGGGACATCATCGTGAAGAACAGCCTCCTGCGCTATAGCGGCACAGCGGGCATCTCTGAGACTGTGCAGGCTGTCAAGCCCCTGGGAGAAGCCCTGACGGTGGAGGTGCTGTCCGTGGGCAAGATGACCCCTCCTCGCATCCGCTACTCCTTCTACCTGGCCCGTCAGAGCAAGGAGGACAAGACTCTGAAGAAGGAGGGCCGTGCACACTCCCACAACAGTGTCCTGGGGGAGGATAGTGTCAAGGAGAAGGGAGAAGACATCCTGAAGAAGACTTCCTATAGCAAGGAGGGATCTGTTCCTGGGAAGTGGTTGTCTACAGGGTGGGACGAGTGCTCGGTGACCTGCGGCGGTGGGATCCAGAGAAGGATGGTGCAGTGTCTGAGGCCAGACGGGAAGCCAGGGTTGGACTGTGATCCCGCTCAAAGGCCCTCAGCCACCAGGGCTTGTGGAGACCCGTGTCCTGTGTGGGATGTTGGGGAGTGGTCGCTCTGCTCCAGAACCTGTGGGAAGGGCTTCAAGAGGCGACCATTGCGCTGCACCACCCAAACTCGGCTGCTGCTCCCAAGGGACCACTGCACCGGCATACGCAAGCCACAGGAGCTGGACTTCTGTAACCTAACGCCTTGCTAGTGACTAAAACCTGGTAACTCCTCTTAACCTATATCCCCTCTTGAATGGACTGATTTGAAACCACCGATAGGTATCACACGTCGATCCAGAAGTCTGCCTTTTTGGTGCATGTATTTCCACCTGCACCTCATAGAAGATGATGGACACTTGCTTGGAAGAAGAACAAGAATATTGGAAAGACAGTGAAAAGGGCAGCAAGGATGCTGGAGGATGTCTTTCATTGCAATTTGCTCGGACTTCAGAAGACATTACACAGGTCTAGATCATAGAAGGTCAAAGATATTTTGTTGAACCAGTTGTTCTGTGGGCAGATACAGAATGCCCGTTTGCAAGCGATCAATCTAGTTTCCCTTATGAGTCTGGAACCCATTTTATGTCATAATATTTCAACGATGCAGGGTTCAAGTTTTAGTTGGGTTTGGCAAATATATCAGTGCACTGTTTAACCAAGTAGCTGGAGAGCTGGTTGTCCACAAATTCATCCCATTCACTTTTTGAAAACCAACAGTTTGCAGGGAAATGTAACGGTATGGACAACAACTATCTACAAACTGGACCAAGATGTAATGGCTTTGTGCTGCACAACACTTGATACGACTAAAAGACATGTTTGATCCTGTGTTCAATCCAGAGACGGAGTCCATTTACAGTAAATGGCAAATTCTAATGATGTAGGTTATGTGCAATGTGTAAAGAGCCTACATTGATCATTTTGTCACTTCTGGCTTTTCATGGAGCCTTAAAATATTGAAATAGATTCTGAAATGAAATGGAACCACAGCATTTATGTGTTACACTGCAGTTGTTGTACAGATGTAGTCTAGTTTTTACATACTTGCTGCACTGCTGCTGCACTGCTCCAACCCAAATACTTTTAAAGGTCTTTTTTTAACTGCAGACCCAATCCAGGATTGATGCAAGGTGGATGGATTCAACATGTTTTACTCCTAGATCACTCACAGGAACATAACTAGCTTTTCAACAATAACAAAAGGGGGCAATGCACCCTTGCATTTCTCAGTTTTTTCTGTGAAAACTAGGAAGAAATCACCTGTTTTGTAGACATTGATTTTCTGCAGACCTCACTCAGCACCAGTCATGGAAATAGTTTAAAATAGAATCTGAAGTCACACTGGCTTTTGTTTTGAAAGATCTATACAGAACAGGGCAGGAAACACTGACCACTCCATGGTTTGCTCTCTGTCAGCTGGCGTGGCCACTAGATCACAGTGACTTAATTTGGCTGCACCCCGCATTGCACTGCTCAGCTGAGATGTAGACTTAGTCCGATATCTGACCCCTCCACACACACACACACACTCATACAGGGACAGTGTTCAACTCCAACTGCCTTTGACTAGTTTGCTCGTTTCCTTTGTTGCCTCTATCATTTGAATTTGACCAAAACCATTACCCCCTGAGTTCATAATGTTCAGCCAGTCGTGCAGCTCTGTTAAGTCATGCCTGTCTGGCACAGTTACCTTAGATAATTTATTATCGATGAAACGATAAAGCGGAGGGGAAAAAAACCTTGGCAAGCCCTCTGTTAGGCTGTACAGAATGTGTGTTTCCCTGGACCTCCTTCTTCATGGCCCCACATCCTGAGCCAAGCTGTTCTTTCTACACACTTGATGAAATCCTGTAATCCATTATATTCTTGTTTTGGTTCTTATAGAGGGCCACATTGTCCAACTAAAAGATGGTTCCTATGTTACTTGGAATATGTTTGTCAGCTTTTGCACTTTGTACAGCAAAAGAAACCAATGACCTGCATGGGCTGTCTTGTATACTATGTATACATCTATTCAGCTGTGTACAATTAAGTAATGTAAATACTTTTTATTTTTATTTTTTTCTTTTATTTTTTGTCTACGCTGGCATTTGTAATTGTCTTTGACTTAAAGATATTTATTCCAAATAAAGTCATTAATGAACAATTGTAACTGATATCTGTATTTTTGTGTTGGTATCAATCCCTGCAGAGTGCTGCTTTCTTTACTAACAAATACTAACAAAGCTAACCAGCCTTTGTTAACACAAAAAGTTAAAATTCTGGGCAAATTGAAAGCCAAGATCACCATTACAATAAAAAGGAAAAGAAAGAAAAGGCAGATAAAGTGTGGGGAACAAATATATCAAGTATTCTGCTACCTCGATGTGAGATACGTGAATTAACTCTCACATCTATAGCTTGATGCAAAGGTGAGATGGGCTAGCATGCCTTGTGCTTGCAGCACTCCACTGTAGCCTACAAACTCCACTTGTTTAACAGGCAACAATATATGAACAGTTTAGACATGCAACCTGCAGATATTTTCCAATGGTCATGCAGCGCTGTGAATTCGGTCAGTTTAAAACTGCCTATGACAAATCCCAGAATGCAGCTGTGAGCGTCACTGAGGTCGAAATTCTGAATTGTGCTTGAATATGGCATTTTGACTTGATGACTTAGGTATGTCTGAGGATACAGAGAGAAAGAGGTCAGAGCCTAGCACAGGAGGTATTGTTCCAAACTTTATTACTATTTCATGCAGAAGGTAGTGATATGTCAGTGGCAAGAAAGGTTGATTTGTCTGACCTACATACGAGCAGATCGAAGAAAACCTGGAAGCAAGCCAGTGGAAATATTTATTTGTTCCCTCGTTGCCTTGTGCTCAGGTTTATCATGGTGTCTAGTTGCAGGTTTTAGTAGTGCCAGACTCCTTATCAAGGAGGATGCTTGGTTATAAAGGCTCCTCTCAAATGAGGTCTTTGATCTGCAAAAAAACAAATCTGATACTTTTGGGAGGCCCAGTTATATCTGTTATATCTGATATCTGATATCAGTTATATCTATACTGATCTAGTCTCATAAACAGTGTGCAGTTTGTCTAATATATGTTTGGAGTGATACTAACCTTTACTGAAGACCAGAACATCTGCCCACTGACTTCCACTATAGACGTGGCAGCAGGGTGGCATAGTGGTTAGAGAGGTTGTCCTGAATCTGAAGTTCACAGGTTTGATCCTAGCCATGTGTACTCGGGCAACACACCGAAGCCCTACCTGCAGAACAACCCTTTCCATTGAACATGCAGGTGAAAGGCTTTGCTCTGATTTTATTCAATTTCTGCTACCAATCCCTCATATTAACACCCTGCTTCACTTCACCATTGGCCATTTTCAGTATTCATTCAAAAGGTTGCAAGGGCCTGACATCTATGGGACCCACAGTCTTCACTACTGCTGTGTCTGATGACTGGATGGAATTTGAAAAGGGGAAATCTCTGTAACAGAGGGAAAATCCAACCTTAACAGTGCATCGTTGTATTTCCTGTTTAAACAAAGTGACCCATAAATCCAGATTTTTTTCCCTCCCTTTTTTGCACCCCCCCCCTCCCTCCAAAGAAGACTCACCCTTAATCGGTCAAACCGCTAAAAAATAGTCAACAGCTGAGAATTTCTGGAAGTAATTAGGGTGAGGAGGCCAATGACAAATTTTGTATGTGGCTTCTGCTGTCTGATCAGCAGCAGATTTCTGTTTTTGCAGCTATCGCTGAGTCAGATTAATTCTATACCACAGATCACTCTCAAAGAAGTGCTTTGTACACAGTCCATGTGATACTGACTGGGTACATGGTGAGGCCCAATGAGAGGTCTCGTTAATGCACATCTCTGAGGAGGTCTGCTGACTGCAGCAGGAACAGGATCGGTCTGCAAACAATAATGATGACAGATTCACAGCTGACCTCCTCTCAGGGAAAACCATTCAGATGATTCAGCTTAGTGGGGCTCTGTAGTCTAATATGTTCAACTGCATGCCACATTTTAACACATTATGTTTCATTGTTTGGTTCTAGCTCCCTTAACCACCAAACACAATCACCAACAAGCCAAACGTTCTTTGTGCATTCTCAACACTAAATCATTTGGTAGCGTGCTGCCCTGTTTAACTCAATGTGTAAAGCGTTACTATCACTAGTTTAGCAACTTAATTTATCCCATAACAGATCCTGAGTATATCCGTATGGAGGGATTCATGACCCAGTCTGGGATTCAAGATGGTTCGATACTTCATAACAGTTTGATATAAACATTTATTCTGCAGTCGTGCGGAAACTGCGCAGGAAAGCTCTCTAACATTGATGTTGACACAGGACTACAGCAGAGGTTGATTCTGGTGGTGCAACGTCAGCACAGCACTCTGGCTCGGCTCCAGTCTAATAAAGATGGTTTGGACACCTGTCACTGTACTATGCACCCTTGACCCTGCTTGAGGGACACCGTGGTATGAGGAAGCCCAGAGTGGGAAAGAGAAGATAATACAATTTCCGTTTTGCTCGACTTTTTCTCACCGTTGCCCCCACAGTGTGAATTTGAAGCTGTTTTCACATGTCTCTATTCAGCTCCAACCATCCCACCAAAATTGTATAAAACGTTTGAAGATGCTAAGTTTTATGGGCCCTCTCGGAAATAAGAACAGCAATCGGAGAGAAGCTAGAAGGAAAACAGAAAAGAAACGTGGAGTTACGGCTCACTTAGGACATTCCTTTTGCCAGAGCTTGATATTTACTCAGGTAAAGAAAGCTAGGACCATCAAAAAGGAGTAACGGTCACTTTCTGAACTCAGTGTTCTGAATGCAAAGCTCTTAATGGCAGATTACACAATGCAGACGTTATGAGAAATTATTCACGCCTCTGCATTTGGAATGAATGGACAGTTCCCCTGTGAAGAAACTCTCCTTATGAAGAAAAAGCTGCTAAACATCCTGTCTTATGGCATAATCTACAGTATAGTATCAGTACCACTACAACAATGGCATCATGCTCTAGTTTCAGGAGACGCGATGACAGTGGTGTGAATTTAAAGGGTGTGTTTCTTCGTTTGTCAATTTGACAACAGCAATTTATTTTGTTCTGTTTGCTGTTGAAGAAAACAATCTTAGCAGCAGCAACTGTCCAGAGGGTCTATATACTTCTGTTACTGTAACCTGCATCTGTTCATTGGTTTATTTTAGCTGACAAGTCTACAATTGGTGCAGTGGTTCCAATTTCTGTGCGGTGGCGCATCCTAGTATCATCGCTCAAAGGCATTTAAGAAACCTACCAGCGTCATAAAATGATTTCCCCAGTGCATCGCGCTTGTTAAGTTGTCAGTGTTTGAGCATCAGTGTGTACAGCCTATTTGAAATGCCAACTAAACTCTTCAATTAGTGTGTGAAGCAATTCCATCAAATCAAAACTTAAGCCACTTACAGTTTGAAACGTGCCTATTTCTGTTTTTGTTACGGTGGAAGTGGTGTTGCCAGCAGTTGAGGCTTACTTAGGATCAGCTTCTACGCAAATGGGAGATGGGAAAACTGACCTAATATTAGCAATTTGGGGATTACTGCGGCACTTATATTTAGACTTTGGAGGCAGTGGGAGCTATTAGGTGAGTTAATTTCAGTTTTAAAATATGGAATTCACATTTTTCAACATAGATAGAAAGTCATTGATAGTGGAAATAGGCAAACAATAAAAGAAAAAGAACAGCAAGACTCCAGTATGTAACAGCGCACACAACGTCAGTGTTCAAATGTAGCAAGTTAACCAGAAAGTACTGTAAGTCAGCCAAATGAAGAGGATGAACTTTTCGTCAGTGCAGCTGTATGAGAAATAATTTAATGTTTCATTTGAGCTCCTCATCTAAAGGCACACAACTACAGAGCATCAGGCTTAAATCTGGGGTTTCATATTCCATTTACTCTAATCAAGGGGTTTTTAAGGACTGCGAATGAAGAGCGAGATTAAGTAGAACCATGTGTTCTTTATGAGAGGGAATATGGTAAGAGCCCAAAAGTGGGGGGCTTGTTTTAGAGATCTGAAATTTATTCTTCACACTATAATTTGGATCACAAAGACAAAACCAAGTGAATGCAAAATATGGCATCAATCATGGAGCTGTAATCAAAGTTGCAGTGTGTATATACAGAAAGAGAGCAGGACACAAGCGGCCATAAATAACTTGACTTGTAAAAGTCTTGGGGTGTTCTGGCTGCTTTGGGTTTGATTCGCCTAAAACGTGCCCAGCAAGTCCAGTGGTAGTTGGCAAGAGAATGACATGAGTTAGCCCTTTCCAGATAAATACAATCTGCGATTCATTTTCTCAAGTTTCAAGATCATTCGTTGGGATACAGGGAAGGAGAAAAACAGCATAGCATATTCAGGTGAAGGTTTTATGTAGAGCACTTCTCTTCTTTCCATCGGGTTTTCTTGTATCAGATTACTAACATTGTCTCAGTTTCACTGCCCTCCAAACAGCTTGCAAAAAGTGAGACAAAACTCTCTCTCTAGCTTGTGGCTAGCCGTGCCCCTTGGTCTCAATGAGGAAAGCTAATGATGCTAACAAGCCAGTTTAGGGAAATGGAACAGCAAGTTTTTTCCTATAATGTGACAAGTTCCTGGCGAAGACAAATAACCTGCTGAAATTCCAAATGTCAAGGTATCCCTTTAACCTTGGCCCAGAAGAGAAATAAAGTCCTGCTGTGGTTTGTGTGTGTTTGGATTTCTGCCACATCAGTCTGGCCCTGCCAGTCCCCAAAGACTGAGTTCATTATTCAACAGGCAGAACATCTTGAAGGGAGAAATGAGAGGATGAAGTCATGTGGTGATGCTGTAAATCTATAAAACTGAGTGTTTAACAGGAGTAAGGCCCCGTTATTTTATCTGTTTTCAGATGCTATTGTGTACAACAATGTGCAAGCGTTATTCCGTTAAGTCCGGTGCTTACTAACAATGTGACATTTTGAAAAAGTTACTAAAACCAAAGTCTCTAATCCCTAAATGAGTAGTTGAGAGCTCTAATTATAAGTCATGATTTATGTACAAGAGCAATCAAGGCCAGGATCCCACTAATCCAAACCTGCTGTGGCCGAACACCCTAAAACAAGCCTGGAAAATACATCAGCAACGGTCCCATTCAAAAAAGAGACATTCAGGTCATATACTGTAGAGTGTATAACACAAATGAACAGCCGTGTGAGTGGGTGCAGACACCATGTCATGTACACTGAGGTGATATGTTGAAAGCAGAAAGTGTTTGTTTTAAGGCAGAAAGCTTTTGGTTGCACTTCAGATATTTTCACCACAGTTCATTGAACAGAATCTACAATATGATCCAGTAAACACCGACCTCTTCTTTTTTTCTTTTTGTCTGAGTCAACATTGTGACAGACAAACCTTAAGTTCAGGTCAAGACGAGGATACAACAGCATGGATGTGTTGACATCATGTGTCTGAGGCTCAACTTGGGGCAGTTGACTACACTGCCCAGAATGAAAAAACCTACAAGAACAATAGAACCAAACAAAGCATGAATAAACACAGCAAGCAAAAACAATAAAATGGGATGATGCGCATTTCCAACAGAGCAACTTGAAAGAACAGCGTAGATCATATTTCCTATCAGTTTCTAAATATCAGCATGTTATTGACTGGAATTCGTGACAGAAAGCAGAGCAAGTAAAGCCATTAATCATGCTAGGGGATACAGTGCAAACGTTCCCTCAGGTCTCTCATGTCCTGCCAAAGGTTATGGCAGGCGTCATCGTGTTTCCCATCTCATCATTTATTGATTTATTTGTCTGTTTTTTTTTCAGATCAAGCTTCAGTCAAAACAATAATTAAATCCTCATAAAATGTATACCAATAGAGAATCTGCAGCACTCTTTGTGCAACCCCACTGCAGGGTGCCAAAAGTAGTTGTACACACAAACATTATATTGACTAAGGCAGTTGTTTTCCACGTGTTGTCACAAATTCTTAATGTGCAACAACTCCTTGAAGAGTGCAAACCATAATCATCCACCAGGCACCAGACTTGATGGATTATTTTCAGGTGCACTTCCCCGCTTTTTGGCATTTCAGTCTCTTTGAGAATTTAATCCTGAGGGATCTGATTTATCAAACTAGCCTCACATCATCATTCTCCAGCTGTGGAGATTGACGATTGATTGATGATTGTGATTTGTGATTATGATGATGAATGATGTCTTTTTCTCACTATTAATTTTCCGATTGAAATCTAAGGGACAATCATCAAGGACAAACAACAGCATGACGACTGAGTGCCAGAAGGCTTTGAGGGTAGATTAAAAACAACCTCAAAGTGTTTTCAGGAGTGTTTGAGAGGAAGATATAGACCAATTTTATGTCAACTAAACATCAACATCAACTAAATGTCTGTGTGACACATTTAATAAAAGATTGATTTTAACTCTTCACATCCTATGGAATCAAGCTCAATAAAAACCCTGCTTAGTTTAAAATGGAAAATCACATGACATCAATTACTAAATATCAATTATTGATACATGTTATTGGCTTCCAGGGCTATAGGTTCAAGACTGAAGCATTGGGACATTGTGAAGATTATTATTGATCAACATGAACTTGAACACCAAAATCCCTATCTAACATGACTTTTGAACTATTATTATGATGTTGTATTCCCTATAGAAATGTATGTGGCTGTGATAGTCCTGGAAATCCCGGGAGACCTCAAGAGCATGTGGTCGGCTGAAGAAATGAGGGGAGGCACTCAATTTTACTCAATTTTAGTCTCTTAACTGTTACAAACTCATCAAGAGCCAAAATGTCGAAATACCCAGGGGATAAAATAGACAGACTTGGAAAGATACATTCACAAGAATATTTTTGCTGCTTTAAACGTGCCCACTTCAATCTGTGAACCATTGCCACACCAAGCAGTGATGCTCCTCATGTCTGTTGTCATTCAGCTGCACTTATTTTGTTCATCCTTTTTAAAACCTATATTTAAAAAAAAAAAATCAAACAATTTATTTTATTCTATTGAGGACCCATAAGGATTACATCGTCAAAATGGGTTTAGATTTAGAGTACGATAGGTTATTAAGTCTTATCTGTGTGCCTGAAGGCTCATAATGGAATATCATAATTGAGCTGAAGGAAATCACTGAAGCACAATGTACCTCTTTTACTATCACTGGTAATAAATTCAGAATTTATCTGCAGTTAAAGAATAGCAATTGGGTTTTAGTAACGTATTATAAAAGCAAATGTTTCCACTGTAATTAGCAAATCGTTCCAGGCAAAACAGTGAAAACACACTTATTGACTTACTCCTAATTCCCAGGGAGCCACCGCTATATTCCTGCTTAACAAAAAACAAAAAATTTAATAAAACAGCATATGGTAATAATATTCCCTTTTTCTATTTTCCCTATGACATATGACTCATTTAATAAATTCTGCAACGTTCATTTACCATTGCCTTGCCAGTGAATGCTTCTGGTTGTGAAAGCAATCATGGGTTTATGTAAATTTCAACATTGCTGCTTTAACAGAGGCACAGGGGCTCAAGACCCCCCAGAGTCCTATTTTTGCACATGCCTGCTC
Organism: Hoplostethus atlanticus; assembly: GCA_034670405.1. NCBI lineage: Eukaryota > Metazoa > Chordata > Actinopteri > Trachichthyiformes > Trachichthyidae > Hoplostethus > Hoplostethus atlanticus. The sequence continues at coordinate 296,192 of JAXDDX010000018.1, forward strand.
GGGGTAGTTAAACCAACAGTCAAAATAATTGTGGAAACTGTGGTCTTTTCTTTAATACAGAGAACTGATTCAAACACCACTGATAGGTTTTTATCAAAGGCCTGTATCAAACACTCAAACGGCAAGAAGATGCTAAACTTTCTACTCTAACCAATTTAGGACTTTCTTTCTGGATGACCCATCCCTGCTGATGATACAGTAAAAAATAAAAATACAATTACAGTCAAATGTTTGCATGTAAAGTTTTGATTTTAACCAGAGGTCCTGTCTCATACCTCACCCTCCCTCCATCCCTTCCTCATCTCCCTGCGTTCTTGTTTTGAGAGTCTAGAATGACGTCACATGCAGCGAGGCTCACGAATAAAGCCTTTGGTTCCCGGTACTCTATTATAATGGTCATGTGATTAGAGTTTGTAAATTCCTTGTAAATCACATAGTTTCAAATGTCACTTACTATTTAGCTGGATGGATGTAAAAAGCTAAATGTTGGCTGGTTCATTGTCGGTCATTTCATACTCTATATGCAGCATTGTGAACTTTACTGCAGCACGCATTGGTTCAAATGCTACTTATCATGGACTTTGCTGGAAGGTTTCAAAATTATTGCCTGAAATGAATAAGGAAGTCACTGCACCAAGTCAAGTCAAAACAAGGAAGAAGCACATCATAAACTCCAAGAATATGGGGAGAGAATATTGTTTTAGTTTGACATCTATATAAGTCTGCACAATATCTTTTAGAATTTCAAATTGAATTGGATCCTATGAGGTAACCTGACTGAATTACACATATAACTATACACGTCATGGACTGAATTACAGCTTAGATGAGCCAGGAGTAGGAGAAAAATGACAGAGATGAGAAAAAAAAACAACTCAACAACACTAAATTCTTCTTAAAATGGTCACAAGACGATAATCTACTCATTGTTCCATTACTTTAGCGCCAAAACAACACTCAGCAATGTTCATTTGTCAGTCACTCCCACGTGTTGATGAGATTGTGCTGTGCAGTCTTTAGAGAAGTCCAAAAGAATAAAGCCAAGTGAATATGGGCCCAAACATTATACATTATGAGTCCATTGCTCAACGGGCTGTCATGAATAGGGTCTGGACTGCCAAATGCATCTGCAAACAGAGCAGAAAAGAGATTGTATAACTGAGCCTCATAATTCAGGGACCCAAGAGGGCTTTAGCGGTCTTCCACATTTAATGAGTGGTTCAGAGTAAATCTACAAAATGATGTAGCTTACACTTAATATGAGAAAATGAGGAAATGATGTCTCGTTGAAGATGCCACAAAGCATAACTTTGAGGAAAATGCCCTCCAAAGATTTGTTCAAGCAATGAAAATGCAATATTAAAAGTTTATCGTAGCCATGGATTTATAGCAGCAGAAAATCACTGACACTAGTAGACTACTGCAGTTGATCAAAAGAATATTTTGTTAATGTTTTTATAAAGTATCAATAGTTACATCAAATATCCTCACTGGACAACAAACCTGTTTCTTTTATATGATCAAATGAAAACAGACTCTGTTGAGCCTGCAGAGGCTACAACCATGAACCTTCATATCCCAGACAGCACACTAACTGAAACTGACATGGTCTTCAACGAACAAGACACCAACTCAAGAAAAGGAAATAAAACCTCTTTCAACCACACATTTATTCATTTTATTAATAATCCAATTGTACAATATGTATAATATAATACATAAAATGAACCCCAAAGTTGAGAGGAAGGGACTGATGATGTTCAATGAGAAGTTTATATTGAGCAGCAAAAGTTTTTTGGTGACTTCTTAGCTGAAAACCATGTCAACTGCAACCCCACTGAGTCTCAGGTTGAAAAGAGCTCCTGACTTCATGTACAACAACGTGTTTCCAGCCACTAACCACTGACTGAATTTCCACCGTGCCAGTTGCAGGTGACAGACAGAGACAAGATGCAGTGAGGAGAGTTTACTGGCCGGTACGCCGTTTTATTTTACAAACACAATAAATCAGGCCACCATGTAAACCACCATAAATCTAACGATCAGGTTTTCAGCTCAGTCTCTCAGGTTGGCGTGCCTGCTGCCAGTCTAGTTCCCACTCACTGGAAAAGACAAACATGGTTAAATCAGATCCAGGCTGCACTTCTCCAATTAGCCTTAATTGGCTGCAGCCGGTGTCGGATGCAGGGAGAACCAGCCTACCAGCCTGATTCTCCCTCGCATCCAAGCACACACTCCCCTCTGCCGCAGTAGCCTAACCTGGCTGGCACCACCAGCCTAAGGCCTTTTTGAAGACAAAAACTCAGAAAAAACCTATAGGAGAAAAAAACGAAGAATTCAAATTCACCAGGACGGCTGGGCGTGCATTAGATGCCAGGCAAAATGTAGTGCAGGCCATATAGTTCTGTGTATATAGTTCAATCGTTCAATATCCTTCACCAGTCAGGGCCCCTGTACTGTAGTTCGCCGTATGTAGTGTGTCCTCAGTCGAGCAATGCCGGTGTATATAGTTCCGGTGTTGAGAACCTGTGTCAGCCGGGGTTGGGACCACACGGGACCACAGCCAGCACACATACAGTCACACTCAACACTGACCACACACACCAGCAAACACACTCAGTCATTTACCCACTCACTCAGACAACTCACTCAGAGACAATCAGTTGTTACTGATATGGTCAAGTCAAGAGGTCAATAGGTTGCCCTAGGCTGCTATCCATCGGCCAATACCTAGACTGACTCTAAGCTAATGTAACAAGACTGTGTCGATCCCAAACCAGACAAGGTTGGCCATAAGACTACAAGTATAGACTCATTGAAAAAGGGAGTTGGTTCCAAAGATAGGGAGCTCGATAGGAAAATGAAATGAAGAGGAAAGCTTTATATGTTAACAGAAGTACTTTGAAGTCAGATCTGGCCTGGATTGGGAGCCAACTGGATTGGGAGTAACACCAAAATAGGTGTTGTGTGATCAAATATTCTAGTTTTGGTCAATATTCTAGCAGCAGCATTTTGAACAAGTTGGTAGTTTTTAATACTGGAGATTGACAGGCCAGGGAATAGAATATTGCAGGTAGTTGAGTCTCGATGAAAAGAGCTGTAAGAGCAAAATCTAAAACTGTCTCCTAAACAGCAGCGAGCAAGCGCTCCGTCCAGAGAAAGCTGGACTCACCAACGATGGCTGAAGTTCTTCACCACCTCCACCCCTCCACACACTAAGAAGACATTTGTGGGTTTTGAGGTCCTCAAAATTAAAATAGTTTCCTCTCGCTGACATTTGGAGGCGCCACTGAGAAAAATGCACTGAGGCTGCTGGAGAATGATTGATAATGGCAACATTGGCGATACTGAAGGAAGAGAGCTGTCTGTCTGTTCAGGGTTTATGAGAAACCTTTTGCCTTCATACACTCTACAACTCTACCCACAAAATACAGTACAACAGACTTACAAGGGATGGGACATGGGATCAGTTACAAAGCAAACCTACGATTTACAGTCAGTAAAATGGTAGAATTTTAGGTTGAATTCTACATTTTCTTTCTAAATCTTTTGCAATTCAAAACAATGTTTTAATTTGTCCAGAGCATAGGCACAGAGAAAACAGTACAGAGCACTCTATGTAGACAGTGCATGCAGCTGGGCTTCAGCATCCTCCTGGTTGGCTGAGCTGGCTGGGGCCACTGTGGCAGGAAGCATTGTGTAGCCAGATGGCAGCACGAATGAACGTTTGAAACACGCCTTGGTACACCTCAGGGGATCAGCCAGAGGCTAAAGGGGCTCCCTAGCTGCACTGGCTCATAGAGAGCAGTGGGAGCAGGGTAAGAAATAAACCTTCAAACAGAATTTTTCTTATTGAACTGTGAGATATGTATTGCCTATTGGCAAATAAACACTCAATTTGTTTTAACTTCTTTCCTACAGCTGGATCGTCGCCTCAGGCCTTACAGAAGAAGATGGAGCTGTTTTTTTCACTTGCTGTCCCCAACCAGTCCTTCTTGCACCCCCTTGTGTTTTATGATATTGGTTGTTACATTGTTATTGTTAGGGTAATGGTTAGCAGTTTGTGTGGGGTGGGTATTTTCTTTGGTGACAACATTTTCTACTGCCTCAGGGTATGTTTTCTGATCAAGAACCACTCCATTTTCCTTGCTCACAACACACTGGAAAGATTCCCCTAGTCACAGGCTCCCTATGATGGCTCACATGTGAACAGGATGAATTGCAAAAATAAGGATACTCCTAATTATCAGGGGCATTTCATTTGTAATTTCACAGGCACTTGATGCATGAACTTTCAAGGGCATTTCTGCCCCATGCCGTCACAAATTTCTGACTCTGGGTGGGAGGCATGTTGTGCAAGACAGAGTTCAGTTTGGACCTCATCGTCAGCCCTGTGACATTTCTTTGAGCCTGCCTTTTAATGGTAGTACAGAGAGTACAGATTATTTTAATTGGATCAGTTTCTGCTGAAGTTTATCCTGCATGTCACATTTATATGTAACACTTCTGTACACCTGATGAAATGTTACGCCGCACTCAGTAGTTTCCATGCAATGCTTTGAGCGTACTTTACACTGAGGTTTGGAGGAGGTTCATTTAGCACGATGTCAAAACAGGAATATGTTAGATCTGCATTAGTGCTGTATGTAAAGAGAGCTTCATGAGAACTAAGCCAGAGGTATAGGTAACAGCTGCATAATGACCTCTGATTTCAGAACACGCTGCCTCTCTATTTTTACCAATTCTGTTGTTAAAACCACATCTAAAGACTATCTCGCTTGTATTCTCCCCAACAATAATGATCAATCGATGACATCTGCATCTAATCACAGCCTCATCAGCATCCATGTGCTTGATTGAAACCTTTGATTACGACCCTACCTTTGGTAAACAGAAACCTTTTGATCTGAATCAGGCCAACTGGTACAATTACTGCATCCAGCTCACTTTTTCAATTTCCGTAAATGACTTGCCCACAACTGCAAGCAGAGTTCGGATGTTTGGTTGAAATTTGCCGCTGACCTCAAGACCGTCTATGTACATTACACTAATTCCAGGTTGTCTACATTTGGGTTTGCTTGTGCAAGGGGAAACACATGGCACAACACAGTGGAGGAAAACAAAACAAAACCACAAGACATCGTTTGACCGTAATCAACACAACGCAACTGCATTCCGCTGGCTGTACGGCGTGTACACTTTTACTTAGAAATGTCATGGAGGAGAGTACGGCTGTAACGAGCTTATCTCTCGTGGGAGGATGAACTGGAGACAGAGCTCCATGAGGAATTGACCTGAGACTGCACGGATACACGTTTATCCCTCCATCCCAGAGCCCAACTCTAAGGTGATATGGTACAGTACCCTGAGTGCAGAGTTCAAATGCGAGCTGGATGGCATGGCACATATATTACCAGACATATGTTCTGTTTTATCTCAAGAAATCTCTCGACCCGTGGGCCTTCGAATGTTTTTCTTTCGAAAAAAGGGAGTAGGAACATGGTCCAAAATGAGTTGCTTTTCTCACAGGAAAGGATGATTTCTGGTAGTATTAGTCCCGGGTGGCTAATAACAAAAAGGTTACAGAGATAAACTAATCTCCCCATTATTACCTTATCTGTGTTGTCAGAGGTTAAGAATGAATTAACCATGGGGAAATGGAGATAGCAAATCTAAAACACGAGGGCTGATGTTTATTGCCAGTGTATTATTGTGTCTGAGTGTTCGTGAGACTGTCCCAGCTGCATTAGAAAATTCTTCTGGCCACAATATAGTCTGGAGCTTTGCCTTTGCTTGTACTGCATCTCTGGTTGATAAAGGTCCCGAGAGACGTAGTTCGACTGGTTAAAAGCTCCACTACTATATGCAATGTTTCTTCAACTCTTGACGCTTTCTTTCAGAGTCTAAACTATGATTGATGTTCACGTTTTGGCTGAGAACCTGGGAATGGTCCCCTGAGTCAAGGTCATGACACATGGGGGGTGGGGGAAAAGTTTTGGGGAATGGATTTGCTTCAAGTCTTTGAATTCCTACAAACAACATTCCAGCTACATGGGCTGGCTTGCCACAAAAACCAGCATACTCTCGTACAACCAAACACACGTTCCAGGGGTTCAAAAGATGTGTATTATATTCATATGCTGTAGATATGAATACAATTCTTCACATGACAAAGAAGAATCAGTGGTTAATCATATCACTTTTCAAGATGGCCTGGGACATGAAATGAGATATTTAATTAAAATTAAATTAAAATATCTGAAACATTTGGGCCACATTTGAGCCACTTTTATCCTCTCATATGTAGGCGTGGCCAGGGCCAGCCATGGCTTTTCCTTGCCCAGTGCTCATCATTATGCTTACAATATAGTGTGTTATATGTGGGATAGGCCTTCAATCATTCATTCATTCTTAAATCGTTTGGTGGCTTATAGATTTCATAGCCTATTGCTTCCAAAAATGATATGAGTTTTTTTCTCTGTAAAAATCAGTCACTACGTGCATGCTCTTTCTTTTTTGTTTGTTTTATTCAGAACTGGTGCTATACCTTTCCAATTATGAGAACCTGTTTTTGTTTTATCTCAAAACAATTTAACCATCTCAATGTGGGAGTCTAGATATCTGTTTTGAAAGGTCCTCCAAGTGATTAGTAGTGGGTGAATAGTTCACATTCCAGTCTGTTCCCATCAACAAGACTGAAACTTATGAGTATCGCTTCACAGCATCAATATTGTGTTTTATTTCTCTTGTTATGCCTTTGCATTCTTTTCACTTAATTGTTTTTTTGCAGCCTGTTGTCCTTATAAAGCACAACTAACAGCAGCCTTTTATTTATTCTACTTTACTGTACATGTTATAAAGCAATCAGTAATCAGTTAAATGGCAGGAAGCTTTTTGTTGACACAGTTAGACATTAGATTGTTCTATTGGGAGACATCAGCAGAGTATGCTATAACAGTATTAACCTATTGTCAACCTTCCTGGATCTTTGCTCGTATTATGTGTTGTAAATCAGATAAATTCACAAGTAATTGGTGCTTGCCAGTTACTTGCAAAAGCTGTGTGTAAGTGTGTTGTGTGAGAAAGAGAACATGGAGTTGGACCAAAGGATATTAAAGGGAAATGGCTGCCTGATAAGGCAGCTTGATTTAAATTGCTCCTAAAACAGTCAGATCTTCTGGCACAGAGTTCCACAATGAATTCTTTAAATGTCAAGCAAACACACATTTATGTCCTGTGGTTCCTTCAACCGTCCGTGGTGATCTGATCTTTTCTGATCTGATCTGTTAACTTTCCCCCACAAGTAGCTTCATTATTGAGTTGTGCATGGAAACTGCGACGAGGTTTCAACCCTCTTTGGCACCACACACACACAAACACACACGTGTAATATAAGAGTGTTAAGTTAAATATGAGCTGCCATTGTGAAATTGTGTGTGTGTGTGTGTGTGTTTGTGTGTGGGGGGGTCAACATTAGTCATTATTCATAGTGGGGCTCTGGCTTTCATCAGGAACTTGGGAGCCTAATTTTGGGATGCAGAGACTATAAGCTCAGGGACACCTGGCTCAGCATGATCAATGTCTTCCTCCTCTTCCTCCTCATGCAGCCATGCTGGAATGTAACTAGGCTGATGGATGACCAATGGAGAAACAAATCCACATGCTACCCCTGCTAAAAAATCATGCAGACAGTATAAAAAGTAAATAGAAAAGTCAACGATACAAGTCTCACAAGAAAGAACCTACTGGGAGAAATTTTACAATAACACATTGTGTTTTTACCTCTCCTGTGCACAGATATAGGAGGTTCTTCATAGTGGTTGCTAGTGGTTCTCTGTAGAACCATAGTGACTCAAAGAACCTTCTCATTTGTTAAAATAATAATAAAAAACTGGCAAATTAGAATAAATAACCCAGTGTAGTCCTGAAAAAGTGCCTGTAATACTGATTTGGACCATTTAGTGCATTTTAAGGAGTTCTTTATAGAACCGCTTGAGCAGGGGGAGACGGGAACCCTCATAAAAGGGTTCTTTATAGCACCTAAAAGGGATCTGCTATGGTACATGCCTAAGCCTGTAGAACCCTTTTTGTTAAGAGCGTGGACTAGAAAGAACACAATGTGACTATTTACATGAGAATACCATGTTTGATCTGAATCTAAATGTTCTTTTTCATTGTCTTCATTGTTTTCGTTTTGTTGTTTTTCATTGTTTTCATTGTCATTTCTACCTAAACATCCTTAATTCAGTGTTTCACTCTTAGAACTCAAAGCTCACTTCCTGATGTATAAAAGACCTTAAAAACAAAAAGGATTATGCAGGACGATATGTAATATTCAGTGGAGCCGCTGTGGGTCTGTACAGGTTCTGTGCTTGTTACATGCTGACGTGCAATTATGTGAGGCCAGATGTGTCCATCAAACTGAAATCCAATCAGACGCTCTGTCTGGGGAAAAGAGATCCCAGTGTGAACTCCGGGTTGACACATGTTGAGTCCCTCCATGCAGTCACTAGATCTCTTTGTTAAATTTGTTAAAATATTGCAAGGGCTTGAAATTTTGCCCAATTTGGCCTTTGACTTGGAGTTTTTGTTCATTGTTGCGCTTTTATTGCACATAAACACTGACATTATTGTGAAATACTGCCATTTTCCAGGAAAAAAATGGTTTAAAATCAATCACCTTTGGTTGTAATTATCAGAAAAACAGTCATTTACAGTTTTATAGAGAACCTTTTATACTTTCTTAGTGTAGCACAGAATCAGTGGTGCTTAAATACAATGCATTCGCTCAATTTTCAGGATAATTCATGAATAGAGAATTGGCACTTAAAAAAGTTGCCAATTAAAAGTTTAATCTGTCTATTAAAACATTTATAAAGCCTCTGAGAGATATTGATGGAGAGCTGCATTATTTAGAGTAGTAGTTTCAAAAATAGGTCAGTCCAAATAGCTTATCAAGTACACACATGTCTGCTTCTCCTCAGGAGGACAGCGCCCCTGCTCACTATCCTTCACTCGACACTCCAGCAATGCCAAGACACACAGACAATGTCTGGCTGGCTGCCAAAGGAGTCAGCCAGACGGACTCAAGTTCATCCAAAACGGATATGGATGTCTTTATTATTACTGTCCCAGCAGCTCAGGGCCCTTTCAGCACACAGACAACTTTGGCTTTCCTTAAGGCAGGTGTGATTTTAGGTCTGGGCCAGTGTGCCAGAAAGGGGGATGACATCACTGAATGAGTTCATGTCAACACATGACAGAACAGTAAATCTGTGTCTTTAGTGACAGCCTCCAAACAAAAGGTCTGTGGTCTGTTGTCTCAGAACGAACCTGCTAGGAGCTCCACAGGCGCACTGTAGTTCCTTTGTACACAAACTCATTTTTGCAAGCCCACACTTATATCAAGCTTTCAGATGATGAGTGTGACGGTGGTGGCAGAGTGGGGTTGTGTTGCATAGGCAATAATGGGTGTGCACACATTAAACTTTTACATGCATGTATGAAACAGCCTGGCCATCCAATCAACGACCTAGAGCTTGCATTGCCTTGCTTGCCTTTGCCTTAACCTAATGTTACAATATTTCTACTCCGAAGGCTTGGCCTCACCGTCACCATTTTAGCACACTGTGACTCAAGTCGCCTCAAAATGCTTCACTAATATCAGTCTCTTTTTCTATTTTGAAAAACACATATGCCTGAGCACACAGGCCCACCAGCACAAACATGAAATGGAGTTTCAGGTAGGGTGCAAGAACAAGTGCGGGTAACGGAAGAGGTTTTGGGCGTAGTGAGGGAGCGTTAAAGAAATGTAAGGAAACGTGTAGGGGAACGACTGATTGAGGTGGGGAGATCATTCCACCAGTGGCGAGTAAGGAGGGAGGATAATCTGGACCATGCAATGCAGAGGCAAGGGAGCGCCAAGCATTCTGTGGACGTCAAGTCTTCTGGTTGGATGTTGTAGGGAGAAATTCTAGAGAAATTCTACAAAACTGAGTTGTGGCTGCTTTGTGGTCGTTTAAAGACATTTGGCTATTGAGGGTCACACTGAAATTCACGGTGGTCTGCGGTGGAACCACCTTGGTGCTGTCAGTGGTTATGGAGAGGTCTTGGTTTGGGAAGGATTTACTCAGGATGAGCAGGAGCTCTGTTTCGTCAAAATCTGACGTGGTGAGCAGACATCCATGTGTAGATGTCAGCCAGACATAAAGATATGTGTTTCCCACCTTGTTCTGCTAAATGACAACAGTTTAAACACCCAGTTAATGGAGAGAGGAATGATTAAGGTCAAGCCAGAAGAATTATTAGGTTGGTTGGAGGTTGGGGCAGGAGAGTGGAAATGGATTATAGGCAATGGAAAACGCTTTGGATGTAAGTAATCTTCCCCTCGAAGTAGACGGGAAAGTCTTGGACAGAAAGAGAGACGGTGCAGGTGGTTGGAGGGGTGGAGAAGGGAGGAAAAGGTAGAAAATAATTTCTGGCAGATGGAAACATCATCAAATTCCTGGTGGTTATTGTAGAGAGCTCCTTACCACACATTCTAAAAGAAATGAATCACGGGGAGGGGTGTGACTCACTGACCATAGTTACACGGAGACCTACTGTGTTATCCAGTCAAACCCAAAGCAGTCTGAATACTGGAAATTGTTTACATGCAAAGGGATTCATGTGGGTAACTGTGTGCATCTATAGCATGTAATCATCTAACTATACTCTGCTTTATGTGATGCACAGTTATGTCTTCCTCTTCTTTTCCAATTGGTAGCCTGAAAAGTAACATAGTTAAACACGCACGTGGCGCTGCAACCTGTGCATGATAGGAAACTAGAATTGAAGCAGCTTTCTTCTCCAAATTGCCTCCACTGATTGGAATTTGCCATATCATGCACACATACTGTAAATGCGTTTGCATTTGTTTCACTGGTTTGCTTGTGTGTATCTAGTATATTTCTATTCAATTCTTTGATTAGCTGATTTGAACAGACTTCCACACATCATCCACTGATGTGTGGGTGAAATGTACGCATCACAGCAGTCTGATGCAATCAGCTGTTTACATTGAATGGATTTTCAAAAGGTTGAGCCTGGAAATTTCAACCCAGTTGAAGTCGACTGGGTTATGCTAGTGTGAAGTGAAGCTGGTGGTCTTTATGGTTGACTGATAAAGTATTTTTTTCATTAAGCAACCATGCCTCATCACTTTTATGACTTTGGTGCAGCTCTATCAAACCATATTTCTTGCAATGTAGTTAATATAGCAAGAATTGTAGCTCATTACACTATGGGCATTGACCTCGTTGCTGACCAGAGTGATATATGAGGTAAAAGAGGACAGAAATCATTCTTGACAAGCATTTATAAAATAAAATGTTCTGAGACCCAAAATGTGGTGGAAGATACGTTGCCACCAACCGTCAGACCTATTATAATGCGAGTGTTTACAGACCACACAGTGAAAAAGTTCTTGTTTTACTGAACATTTTGAGACAGATGAATGGTATACAAAGGCGCCGAACAAAAACATTCCCAAACAAGGCTTAGTATTAAAGAACACCGACACTTTTCAAAGGTTTGGAACATGAAATTGAGTCTTTTTAAAATACAGAGATTCAGAACTTTGATCTCTAAAATTTGAAACACATTTCCCCTGTGAGGTGCCCATGCACTGTCTGGTGTTCATCTCTTGTTCCAGTGCCTGCACACCACCCAGACAAGACACGCGTGTGCTCAAGGGCTTTAGACTTCTGCTCTCTCCCAGCCAAGACTCTGTTTTGGCGCAATAACCTCTGGCAGACACTATAGGTCCAGTCCAAACTCAGACAGCACAAAGCAGCTTCTTCATTAGACACGTCATCCTACTCAGCAGGACTCACTTTCCTCCACCCCCTCCCCTCTCACACATCCAATACACACATACACACACGTGAGTACACTATGTAAGTTATTAATTATTAGGCTAAATTCCAATATGAATATAAGAGTTAATGAAAAATATAACTTATTTTTGAACACTCGATTTGAGTGTTCATAAAATAGCCTAACAAGCTTCATATCCCTGCCTCCCGCCCTCATGTGCCTCTCATCTTGGATCCCTACATCAGTGTCATCAGCTGTGACAGGCCTTGCAATGCTCCATGTCGTCTGTGCTCCCCTGACAGTTTTATGGCAAATAGCATTTTCCAATTACCAGATCAGGCATGTCACTACCCAATAAAATGACCTTCAATTGCAGGCTAAACGCTTGAAGCACAGACACGTCGGGTATTGCCAAGGACCATAATGTATTGTGCAACTTGCAGAACAGTCTAAATACCCAGCAAGCATCTGGTCGGCCAGCATCTAAGCCAGCTGACACCGAGCCATAACTGGACATGTATTTCATTCAACCTAAGTCGAAATTGCAACATAGAAAAGACTTTCTCTGAGCCTTTTATGGCAATGTTGGACGTGTTAGATTGAATACATTTGTTTTTTGACATAAGGGAAAGCCTGCAGCACACAACAGCTATGCCACATTTGAAGACCGTTCAGTGTTTCAACAACCTGGCCAGATGTGAACAGAAAAACTACGTACATGTAATGGAGACTGGAATGTTTTGCTGTGTGGTCTGCATTACGAGCCTGTCGTCATCCCACTCTGATTCTTTTATTCATCAAAATATCTTCTAGTACATAATGGGATGAAGGGTACACATGATGCACAAGCCAAGCGGTCCTTGAGTTCATAACTCAAGGTTAACCCACATTAACCTGGTAATGGATAGATGACACATTTTATCTTGAGAATATTTTGATACACATACCACACAGCTGGATAACTAGATTGACCATAAATTTTCCACATTTCACATAATATACAGTATGGTAAGTAATTATAGCATTAAAACACATCTAATGCATTAAACCTCCATTTTTGGCCACTATAGAGCCTTTAAATAGCATTTACTGTAAAGCTCCTTTTAAAATTCTTCACAGGACCATGTAGGTGGCACATCTTTATCAACTGTTCCCTACACAAAAAGCAAGGAGAAATTTGTTCACTCATATGATAGATGCTACAGTAGTTGTGACCCCGGTCTGAGGACAACTGAGGGAAGTTTGCTTGATTGCCTTGCTGGCTGCAGGAGAAGCAAGCTACAGTATCATACATAGTAAGAGGGAACTCATTTGTGTAATAGGCTATATACTGTATGTGTACTGTATGTGTGTGTGTGTGTGTGTGTGTGTGTGTGTGTGTGTGTGTGTGTGTGTGAGTGTGTGTGTGTGTGTGTGTGCACGTGTGTGTCTGCCTGTGTGTTCAGAACAACAGCTTGGGTCCAGGAGGTCCTAGTGATCCTCATGGTACCCCCCCAACAAACACACACACACACACACACACACACACACACACACACACACACACACGCGCGCGCACACACACACAGTCTCTCTCTCTCTCTCTCTCTCTCTCTAAGCCGTGAGGACTGGGCCCACATCACTCCGCCCTTCACCCTGTGACTCACTCACAGAATATTCTATTTTCCCCTCTTTTTTTCCAAGACTAAGCTATCCGTTTTATTTTGCAATGTCCTTCAAACAGCTGTGGTGTAACACAAATTTCTTCAGCAGAAAAAATCACATGTCAGCAGGCATGACATTTATGCTGACTCTGTGTAAATTAAAAAAGATTAACTTATTATTGAATTCTTCATGTACATAGATTGTTGTAACTCACAGCAGTGCTATAACTGTTCAACTAACCTATTTGAAAGACAGTGGACATATGTGTATTTTACAATATTGATCTTAGAAATGTTAGATTCTCCAGGGACCTTTTATTGCATATGCCAACTATTGAGTTTTAATTTGTGGTCACACTATCCCAACGAGGAGTGGCGAGAAAACATCCGATCATCAGAGGTAAACATGGAACCCAATACTCCTGTGCCCTCAGTGACGATGTCGGGAACAGTTACCTCAGCCAAACTGCAGTATCTGCTCTCTTTCCTAGACTACACTGCAGCACGCAATGACTGCAACCACCTGCGAAACTCATTAGCTCACAGTAAATTGGTTCCACATGTAGAGATGCAACTCCCACAAATGGTGTGTCCCATAAAATAGAAGTCTTGGCTTAAAATTGTGTGAAAAGAAAAAGTGATGAAATTGTGTGAGAAAAATGGTTGGACAGGGGCTCACTGAAATCAACCGGTTTGATTTTTTGTGCCTTTTCTATAAAGACGTCATCAAAGAAGATAGGAAACAGTCATGTGCTGTAAATGGCCTTCAGCACAACAGTTCAGTGGAAGAGAATCAACATAGTTACTGTCTTTGAAATAAAATAGCATGGTATCAAATCACTGAAACATACTGAAACACACAGTATGTTGTGCTTTGTGTTACCAGTTATCCTTTATGTTTTCTATAGAGAAATCCTTAATTTCCTCTTTCTTAAACCTTTAATCTTCTTTCTCAGTGGGAGGTTCACTCTATTCAGGATGACGGCTTAAATTATAGCGGGCTTCTAAGCTGTTGGTTGCCTTTGGATCTGGGAAACGTTGCGTCCTCCAACTCCCTCTTACCCCCAAGTGTGAAGCTGCAGCCTGGCTTGGTCACATGAGTCACTATTATACAGTACAAAGCGTTGGGCAATGGTGGAGCAGCCAGGGCGCTGAGCTTACAGAACCACAGGCACTCTAACCTCTTCATATACACACACGCAAGCATAATGTAAATAGGCATAGTCAGAGGAAGTTATGTGCATGCATGCCTCTGCACACACACACAAGCCCCACTGCCTGGGAGGGATGAGTGACCATGAGGAATCATGAAGGCTTTTTTGATTCCTCATCAGTGTATAACTGATCTTCCATTTGACAGATGACAAGTACAAATATGACATGTACAAATATACAAATATATTCCATCATTACTTATTAAAATCAATTAGGATAATTGAGTTCATGGAGCGCAAAGTTGTTCTTCACAATGACTTATGGTATAATATACATATCTATTATCTATTGATGTAAGAGGGTGTTGATGCTTGTTCATTTCATGAATAATACTTTGATATCCTGATATCTACTGTTGAGGTGGTTTACAGGATGAAAGCTAACTCCTTATGGAATATTACCAAACTTCTGCTTCAGCAAGTGAACTGAGTCACTGTGGTCTTAGTTCTGCTTTTATTTTCTACAAGCACCAATTCAGATAATAGAAATTCATACTTTCAACACACACTGCAATATTTACTCTTTGACTGATAAGCATTTGGCTGAAATCCATCTCTGTGGATAAAATAAATGCAAGTAAGAAACACCTACACTAATGGGTCATCGTCACAGGTTTCAAGATGTGATACAGCAGCACAGATACAAATTGAGGTCCTTGTGATTGGAAGGGAATTTATAGTTGCAGCAATCAAGTATAGAATAGTCTAACAATCAAACAGATCCTATCCAGAAACATGTTCAAGAAAGGTATTAGGGTCAAAGTAGGCGTGCCACTAAGTGATTTCAATGGGATGGTATGTTTATTTCTTGTACAGTATGTTTTATGGTGTGTCATTGTGTAATGCTTTGCTTTTTTTTGTGACTGCATGTATAAAAGGCAAACCAAAATGCTGATAAGGAGAGATTCACTGCAGGTGTGAAAAGAAGAAATGTCTATAATGATTTCATTTTTGTAATATTTAAAAAATCCCCCAAAAAGATCAAGACAGCAGCACCTGATGTGTTTATATAACCTCTGGCACAACTTGTGTTTTCATACCCCTTTTTCAGAACTGCTGCAAACCGGTCCAGTCATCATTATATCAGCCCCCCACCATTTTTTGGATATGTGGATATTTACAGCGGAGTGATATGGAACCGTTGCCATGGTAAGGTGGTATATAGGATATATACCATAGCCGTGGTATATAGGATATATAACACGCTCACCAGATATATGACATTGCTTCAACCTGGATTGGATGGATTCAACCTACCCGTTTTTTATTGCTTTGGGCAGCAGAGATATTTCCAACCTTTGACTTGGACTGCACAGGTCAAAGGCCAATGTGCATGGCATTAAAGCTGTGAAGCGGAAAAAAACAGGAATGCAGACTAGAAGTAAATAGCCCCCTACTGACATCTAGCGATTGTGACACACAGTCGCAGGTATTATGGGCTATTTTCTGTTGATTCTGTGGTTTTTCTATTTTTCCTGCAATCAATACATTTTTCCGCAAAAAATTGTGGATATCATGTAGTTCCTCTAGAAAATGAAGGACCTTATACTGATGTATTGCAGGGGAAAGAAGGTAAATACAAATGTTTACACAAACAATAGCCTACAGCTTGAGAGGGATGTTTGAAAAGATACTGGGTTCAATAAAGGGATCAGACTGTGTAGAGACTTGTGTGAGCAAATGTTTCTCAGTTTTCATGACTTTAAGTGGGGGCGGTATCTACTCATCCCTTGAAATATGTCATGCCGTTCTGGAGGTTGTGGGGGAAGTAATTTTGCACCATATGGAAACCACTGTATCAGCAGGGTGGATTTGCTAAATCTAGCCCAGCAGGGCTTTAAAAGTTAAATTACAATGAGTTTATTTGAAAGAGAAACATTCCTCACCTGGGAATTTCTAATGTTACAGGTTGTGTTACGTGCTATGTTTCCAACAAAACCCTGAGGCCTAAGATCAGTGCTGGCTTGAGCTCCTGCCTGTGAATCATTATTGTTATAATGCCTGGCTTAAATATCGTGAAAAATAATTATCAACACTCATTAATTCCTTCAATCTGCACAAATGCTAATGGTAAAATTTCACACTTTAGTTTTACTTTCATCCCACCCAGATGTGACACTCTATTCTGGATCCTCCAGCTGGGATCCTTTTTAACCTGGCATTCACATGCATCTTCGGTGTTCAAACTGCAAAAAGCAACCACATTTCCAATTTACTTATGACAACAACATTAGCAAAAATGTTTGCAGAGGGCGCTGACAGTCAGTGGGACTCTGGAGATGCTGACGTTTTAAACAAGCATCTCCACTCCACTTAAGCTTTCACAATGTACACTCCATGATCACGTAAGCAGGGCTCAACTGAAGTGACCCTTTCCCACCAAACTTGACTCTCCACACACATCTAAATAGTCCTCTGGACATTGACCACAGCTGTAATGACAACAGCTGCATTAAACAGACTTCTCCTCTGCTGTTGCCTACATATTATTCTTCCTCTGTTTTGAAAAGAAAGTAAAGCCATATCTCGACACAAGCCAGATATGAAACACATGTTAATGCAGAGGATCATCACCGTCATCAGTCAGAGCTGAACATAATTGTCCTCAGAGTTTATCCTGGATTCAGAGACATAACTGCATTATTGGCACATACGTGTGTTACTGGAGGTGTTGCTGGTTGTTGTGCCTTCTTGACAATTTTTTCCTTACATTCTGCCACATTTCTTTCCAGTCAGCAGAGATCTGCACTTCAGTGTTGATCTGGCCAGTGCCACCTCCTCTTGGTGTTTATGTGCTCCCTTTTAAATGTATCCTGTTATCTTTGTACCTATTGTTGTGACATCCAGGTGCTGTCCTGCTGCCCTGACATGTTTTGGGAGACAGGAGCCTACCGCCCTAGCTACATGTCCATGCTAACCACTCCAAAAAGAGGCTGGAAACACACAAAACACAAAGAAAGGCAAAGTGAGGAACAAACAGCTCAAAAATTGAATGATTAGTTAGCGTATTCTCACCACTCCACCATGAACAACTAGGATACAGCATTCATACATACAGTAATTTTCTTTTACACAATAATGTTATTTAGGATGAAGCAGACCATGCTCAGTTGCTCTGTTGTCGCTAATGATCATGTTTACTGTGACATGATGCCAGTTTTCAAAGACATGCATGCCATCGTATCCCATTTTTACATGAGTTTCTATACATTGTACTATAGCTATGTTGCTACTGACAGCAGTTCAGAGAAGTTGCCTCAAAGGTTTTCTCTCTGAGTGGTGATTGATGTGATTCCTTGGCTTATCAGTTCGTAGCATGGTGTTACAGTTCCTGGAAACTGCTGAGAAAGCAGAAAATAGTGGATGTTGAACTCCCCCAAGAATTTCGGCTTTGATAAACCCATGTAATGGATGAAATGGAAGGCACATTTTACAACATAAAGGACTGCTGCCAAGCTTAACAAAGAGGAGGAAAAATACATGTTAGCCCCCGACGTCTATGAAATGGGCAGTGAGACAGAAAACATTTTAGGTTTAGGTTTTGCTGAGGATTCAGAAAATACTGTGTATATTGTGTGTTTGATGTTTAGTGCAATTGGTCTGTAACGTTGAATATGAACAGCTGTGTTTCATGTGTATTATTTTTGTTACTGAAGGGTCTTCATCAGCTGTATCCTAGCTTCCATGTTGCCATGGCAATGGTTTTAGAAAGTGGCAGAGGTGGGAGGGTTTATAGTTTTCGTCAGTGTCTGCAGATCTCAGATGCAAAGAATCTGAGGTAAAAGTTTAGCTTCACTTCTGGAGTTCCCATGCCGTGTGCACTTTAGGATCACCAGCTTTCAGGTGCCTTTTCAGGGCGATCAGAACCTCATTGAATATGGTGGCAGTTTCTTTCCTGCCTTGCAAAGAGCCCTGAGCATGCAATCTAATGCCTGATTAACATTTGCCCATTGACAAAAAAAAACACACGCAACAAATGCTGCAAAATAAGACACTGGTAAAGGATGTAGAAGCAAATGAGTGGAGTTGATGAAAATGATGAACAAGAGTACTATTTGAGCTCAGTTACTGAGACAGTCACTAACAGATGAGCAATGACAATAGCAGTTCAGTCTTTCAATAGTGACACACCAAAGACAAAATTGACACAGGAACCTGTTGTCAGGGTTATGAATGAAGGAACGTTCACCGCAGTGACTGCAAACTCCCACTTAACACTTCATGCAAACAGTATATATTAAACATCTACATCGTCTGAGGAGACTGGGTAAACAGCTTACTCAGCAACAGCAGCTGCAATGGATGTAGTTAAACGGTTCATACTTTAGTTTGCTCAAGAGAGAAAATTCAGCCGGAGGATGCATATCCCTTTGTGGTCCACACAGCACAGAGGGTTCCCACCCCGCTCATGAAACCTGTTACGGAGGGGCTTGACAGGATGGAGGCTGATAGCATCATGGAGCAGGCAGCTGAGCCAACAGAGTGCACTAAAGCTGCCCTTAAAGGGTAATTCCTGTATTTTTAAACCTAAATCTGACAACATTACGGAAAGGATCCCTACAGAGATAGACCTTTAACCAGAAACAGAAGTCTTTCTCAAGGAGAAGTCTCGCTCGCAAGAGGTGAGTTGTTGCAGGAAGGTTTCTGGTTAAACAAAGGTCTATCTCTGTAGGGATCCTTTCCGTAATGTTGTCAGACACTTCGAATAACAATCTGAGCCTGTCAGTGGCAAAAACAAGCACTTTTAGTGGACGTACTTTGATGGGCCGCAGTGGCCCCAACGGATTACGTTGCAGCCATTGCAGCCCTGTTTCGCCGCTGCCGGCTGAGGTGATCTACTGGAGCAATTCCAAAACTTTTTGGACCTGTTACCTGTCATTTAGACCCCAAAATATGTACAAATAGGGCCCAGGTTTAAAAATACCGGAATTACCCTTTAAGCTTTGGAACAAAAATGGTGCTTGGATATCAAATATCTGAAATGGTAAATTTCATAACCAACATCAAAACAAATTAAAATCAAATGACTTAATGGATGTTTTTCAAGTGATCCATATAGTCTTTAAGAGATATTCATGTACATCTTGAGGGTTTAATTGCTATGTCATCAAACTCCTCCAGCGCCAAAATCACATTGCACAGGTTGAGTTTTGATTTTACGTGTAATTTCTCTGTCAAATTAAGTTTAGAAATCATTGACGGGGAGTTTTCTCTTTCTCTATCTCTCATTTTGAGTTTGAACCCATGAAGACATGATCTGAAGACATGATTTTTTTTATTGTAGCCTTTTGATGAATAACCTGCCAGTTAAACTTGAATCATTAATATTAAACGTGTGACTACAAAATGCTGAGCCAAAACTAGATTCTTTGTTTTGGCCCCCATACTCACCATGTTGAATTACATAACCCGCTCTTATTTAAAGAGGATTACAGTTGGCAGCAACAGATGGCCATGAATCTTTCCTATCCTATGCATAGCTCTGACATTATGGATTACAGGTCATAAATTGCGATCGGAAATAAAACGTACGCAAAGTAAGGAGACACAGGTTGTAGTATAGACACACGTAAGCTACTTTGCATTCGATTTTGAAATGCATATAGTGATCTTGTATCTTCCGATTATCAGGGTGTGACAGGCTGTATATACTGTAGACTGTAGAATCAGGTATGTTGTGTAAAAGTACCTATCGCCCATGTCTTTAACATGCCATCAAAGAGAAGAAAGGACTGTCCGCACACAATATAATGCAAGCTGCAGTGCTTCATCCCCATACAGAACGACAACGTTTCACCTCACACTTCATCAGGGGGGTTGGCATTATGTCGTATACAGACGATCCTTTTCTTCTCTTTGACAGAATGTTTTCAGCCCAGCACCGATTGTGAAAAGTACGTCAGATGTGCATCCACGCATTATTCTGCTGACATGTCTTTAACATCACCTAGAGCATGCGTGCTAAGTAGAAACACCTGATGTTAGTCGCTCAGATTAAAACCATCTGCATTTCTAACTTTTATAGGCCTGACCAGCAAACAGTAAACAAACAGAGGGAGGCAGCAAATGTGTTAAGTCGAAACATGGTTGATGGATGCAATGTGTACTACTCATACTCATCACAGGTTGAAACTATGGAAAGAATCTATTTCTACCAATAACAAATCCAGCAACTCCTTTGAAATCCATCACCTGATATGAACACCCCGAATCTCAGGTGCCACAATATGCCACATGTGATTATTTCCAGTACCCTTCGTATGTAATTAACTGAAACAAAAATATTAGAGAGTGAGTGATTGACTACCACCAAAGACGTTTTGACGTGAGGCCGTGCGGTGTCTGTCTTGTAGTGGGAAGAATGGCTTTAATTAGAACCAAAAGGCTTGAAAGCTGCCAGTTTTATAAACCTCAGCCTCGCCAAACCTTGGCGCCTGTGAGATCAGTACAGCCTACAATTTGGTGTTTCATCTGCACTATCAGAGCAACATAAGAAACATTGGTTCAGGCATGCCATATGAATAAATGTTGGTTGGTTGGTTAATGAGATGAGGCTTCAGCCTTTAATTGTAAACAATGTACAGTACCATTTATTGTCCTGAGGGAAATCCAGTGTGCAAAGGCAGGTAAAGAATATAGTATACATCATACACATTCACTGGTTAACAGCGTACACAATTCAATTTCCCGTCAAGTGAATCTAGTAATGTCAATTCAGAAAATGTGTACGGTGTCATCTTTATGTGGATGTAATGCAAATAGAACGAAAGTCTAAAGCCAGATATTCCTCCATTCACTTGTAAAGGATTATGCAGTAGTCCATAATTTCCCTGCAAGAGAAAAGATGCTTAGGATCCTTATTGCTGTTATTACTATTGTGATTGAGAAATGAGGTAGACGTTTCTAGAACTCGGTAGAACTCAGCAACATGTGTTAACACCATCTGCCTTTTGTTTTATGTCTGTTCATTAAAGCTGAGGGATGGATTCAACACATGGCTTCTATTGCACTATTAATACAGGAGGGGGGGGGGGGCTGTTCATTTAATGGTGGGTTGTGGTTGTACTGGACATCTCACAGGGGTAAGATAGTGTATATAACCTTTCCTCCACCAACAACCAGCTACTCTCCCCAGGCTATTGTTGTTTTCTTAGTCAAGTTGCCTGGTTGTATAAAAGGAAGAAGGAAGAAACATGACGCCATCTCACAGTACACAACGCTTACCCCACTTCTTTTGTGTGACCCAGTGCTGATGGAGGAGTAAGCGCTATGTCATCATGTCCAGAGGAAACATCATATTCTTGGGCCTTATTTATAACGCTTGCATACACCAAAAATATACCGTCCGTTTGTTTGTCTGTCTGTTTTTTTAAATTGTGCTGCTTTTCATGGACAGTGACATGAGTGATGGCTTGTTGGACTCAAGAGAGTTGAGTTGACTTCTATCGACTGGGGATGTCATTTAAGCCCCTTCTCCTTTCCCGATGTTTGTTTCTGTTGTGTATCCTTGTTCATCCCAAAATCGCATTGAGATGTGTGACGGCTCAATTACTGTATGTAAAGAAAGTTGAACCTGATTTTCTTGCAAAATTTGTGACTGTAAGTCTTTGACCACAGCTCCTTGAATGTTGAATGCACTTTGTAAGACACTTTGGATGAAAGCGTCTGCTAAATGACTGTAATGTAATGTAATGCTCCCTTGTGGATAATTGATCTGATTTTAGAATCACAGGTGATATTGTTTTGCACCGGATGGGACTTACCTGCAAAATGTTTAAATGTTTGATACTTTAGGTGTGCAGGACTAAACTAAATGGACAACAAAGACAGTAAAGCAACAAAACTGACTGGGAAATCAGTGCCATTTTATGTGTGTGTGTGTGTGTGTGTGTGTGTGTGTGTCTGTGGGGGGGGTATGTTTTTATGGATATTTTACAGTATGATAGATTGTGAAATCGACAGGTCACTTGACGCCGCTCTCTGTAACAAACAAGAAGGATGGCAAATGAACGTTTGGCATTAAACATACAGCTGTTGTTGTAAACCATACAAGAGGCTAAAGAACGACTCTGAGCTCTGACATGTGTTGTCTGATTCATCTACAGAGGCTTTTCGAGAGGGCCTGACCCCTTGGCTTGTGCACTGCCTTCAGCACTAAAAGGGCAACCACACACATGTCCAAGTGAGTTTTATTACTTATGGCAGGAAGCCCCTCAGGTGATGCACTGTAGGTGACCTGATGTAGCTAGTGGAATTTCACTGTGTTGATGTGTGCTGTCTGATTTAATAAACTAAAACCACGTTTCTGACTAGTAGCCACTTATTACCACTTATTATTCACTTATTACCACTTATTACCACTTATTAATCACTTATTACCACTTATTACCACGTATTAATCTTGAAATTAAAGATGAAAATGCTCGTTGGAGAATATATATTTTTTTTAATTTAAATTTAGTCAATGATGGCTATGACCAGTATATATTTTGTATCGTGACGATTTTAGAAATAATTTGATTTAATTCTTGATTCAGTTATTCATTATTTAATATTTTTTTATTATTATTCATATTTTTTTATTGACTGATATGGTAACTATTTATTTACAAGAATACTTGAACGAAGTGTGCAAGTGTAGCTCATGGAACATGAAGGATAAAACTTATTTTATTATGTGTAAGTAAATCATCCTAATAAAAGCTTTCGGAATTTCATAATTCAGAATTTGTGTTGTTCTGTTTTTATGTACTCTTTATTACGTCCGTATAGGTAATTAACAGATGAATGTTGTTTGATTAGACTATATAGTATAGTAGCATATTGTGATGTAGTGGAGGGGGTATGAAAAATATGTAGAATCGCCTCACTTCCATACGTTACTGCCTGAAAAAACTACAGTGTGTTTTCAGATTGTACAACAACACGTGTCTGTACAGCAGCAGGCAGAAGCCTCAAGTCCCGAAAGCTGGTTTTCACCCCGACCACTGCCACCACCCTTCATGCCATTTCCTGAATTACCTTGGTAACCGAGTCAAGTGTGTGAAATGTGTTGCCAAACTCTCCGGCACTAATTGATCACAGCACAATTACAGCAAGTACCAGGAAGAGAAGAGAGCCAGCAAGTCGACTGTGAGGCCCGGCAGACTTGGAACGCTGCACTCCCATTACTCCGCAGCATCCACCGAGGCCAGTTCATGACACAATTTCAAATTCCTTTAACAGCCATTGTGTGGTAAACGATTACAGTGCATGCCTGTTTAGCCACAGTCGATCTGACAGAAATAACTTGAGCAATGGAAAGTACACAAGCCTGCGGCGGTGGGTGCCCTGACCCAGATCCTTTTCCCATGCACATCCTGTGAGAAGTGACGGGTGAGCAGACAGCCGCATTCAGCTGTCGGAGAGAAGTGAAGACACATCCTCTCACAGGTGTTGACAGAGCTCTGGGGGAGCTTACTTATGACAGAAAAAACTACAGAGGCCTTATTACCCTCCCCGAAACCTCAACATCACCGAGTTACCACCGCAAGGCACACTCATGAAAAACAGTATACAGAATGTGTCAAATTGACAACGTGCATGAATGCAATAAAAAAAAGCTGCAAAATGTTCTTTAATTTATTTTTGGATGTGCGATATTTGTTCTCGAGAGGACATAAGTGTAATGAACCTATAGAATAAGAGAAAAAAGCACAACTTCTGTGCAAAATAAAATAAATTGTAGACATGATTGAATGAATTTGGTTGATTCATAATAATAAAAATCTCAATGAATTCCTCATTCAGATGATATGGTTCTGACCAGAGAGCGAATGGCATTTTCAATTACAAACCTCAGGTATGAAAGGACTGACTCACTAGTAACACAAAAAAATCTAAATCATCTTACGTCACTTGGAATTTTTTGGTTACAAACCAGATGCTGGAACTGGAAACTTTATACCTGAAGAGTAATGAAAACATCCAGTATGATGACTACAACATTGTACACTGTTTGTGTTATGCCTCAGATTCAGGAATGACATCAGACCAGCTTGTTACCCTCTCATATACAAGGGGTCATGGGAGTTTGGTAATCCTGTCTACCTGTCTACGTGTTAGTGTTGCTCAGCCAGACCTTTGTTTTAGCGCTGTACCAGCACAGGAGAAAGGTCTGGCAGAGAACTCGATCATTCTGGCATAAAGGAAAAAAATACCCCTGATTGTTTGTATTTCTGAAAACCAATCACAGTCGTCCAGGGCGAAGCTTTCCATCACTACCTCTAAAGCTAGCTTGCTG
This sequence comes from Hoplostethus atlanticus, assembly GCA_034670405.1. Lineage (NCBI taxonomy): Eukaryota > Metazoa > Chordata > Actinopteri > Trachichthyiformes > Trachichthyidae > Hoplostethus > Hoplostethus atlanticus. The sequence continues at coordinate 321,187 of JAXDDX010000018.1, forward strand.
GTTACATTTGTTGTTGTTGTTGTTGTTGTTGTTGTTGTTGCACTACAGGGGATTTTGAAAAAGTAACACAAAGGAAGTGGAAAGGAGGGGAATTGCACAGAAATTCACTCCTCCCCAATGAGGAGGATATGCCAATTGCCTGCTTGCTGTAGGGTGTAACATGTTATGTGGATTTAGAAAATGCCTCTGACCAAAACGTAAATCAAGATTATTCAAGGTGAGCATCGAACACACTCGGTCCAGTTTGCATGGACATGATATCATAATATCAACATGCAGCCGATGTCTGGAGGGTGTGCAGATCGGTGAGGGTGTGGCAGAGTTCAGGTATCTGGGGTCATTCACGAGTGAGGGTAAAAGGGATGGTGAGATTCACTGTTAGTGAGTGAGTGTGTGTAGCGGCTGTAGTAATGGGGTTCTTGTATCACACTGTGGTGGGAAAGAGAGACAGTCAATCTTCATTCTGACCCTCTCTGATGGTCACGAGTAGCAATGCACTTCTGACCCACATGTCCTGCGGCTATAACCACAATTCGGGTCAGGGATCCCCAGGAGAAGCTGGAGGCAGCTGCTGGGGGAAAGGGCGTCTGTGCTGCTCTGCTTTTCCTGTTACTACTGCAACTGATCAGATTAATCAGTGGAAAGTGCAGCTTCTATGTGGCTCATCGCTTCACCGCGCCCTTCATCATTGTACTTGACCTTCTTGCATTGTATGTGAGGCCCCATCCAACTATGTGTCAAGTTAAGCCCATGTAATGTGAGGGGCATGTGAGCACCAACTCAAATTCTTTGTGCATTTAATTTACACGCCAAATAAAGATGATAGGCATGCTTTACGGACTCATGAAGCAAAGAAGGAACGCATTTTTTTTCAATAAAATCACTTGGCTGGACATACTCACTAATTTATAAATTAGTGTTATGGCTCATCCATTACATGAACACACAAACTTTGTCTTTGAAGTCTTGACTTTGTTGTCATGACATCACTGGCAGACATATGGTTGAGTGTTACATCATTTCCCGAGTAGCAAACAGATTATTTGAAAGCTATTATAAATTATTATATTATATTATATTATGAATGGGGGCACCATAATTAAACAAAACATTTTAAATTCAAACCGTGATATCTCACACACCACTGGTCTGATTTTAAGGAACCCTGGACACTGACTGCCCTGTTGGAGACACTTTAATTAAAGGTCAAAATTTAAAACTTTACACTACTAGTCCAATTTTGATGAAACATGGCGGTATGATGCATCTGGTTACTGATTGGTTTAATTTCTTGCAAATACATATGACCACTTGTTTATTTCATGTTTGCTATTATCATTGGTTCAATTGTCTTCGTTAAGTGGTGATTCTTATTTATTTCAGCTCTATTATAGTGATTATAGTGTTAATGTATGCTATATTATGTCTATTTAATACTTGGTGACTTGAGGAACTGGAACTTGAAATTCTCCATCAGTCTCCATGTATCAGGGTTGTCTCAGAAGAGATTTGTTTTCAGTTGTTTATGAGGAAACTAAACCACACAACTGATGCCAATCCTATAAAGTCACCACTTGGGCAGATTTTATTTCTTTTTCCCCTTTAGCCCGAATGTGTTAGAGGAATCATCATGTGGTCTAAAATCTTGTGGTTTGTGCTGCCCATTAAACAAGTAAATCAGGTCCCCATAAATTCAAGAGGCTCATGATGAAGAATGTGTTTTTCTTTGTTGTGCTCGTGAATCGTGAATCTCTGGGCTCTGGAGCACAACGTCACGCTAAACACATACATTTCTGCATACACATTACATTTCAACCTGTAATAACGACTAAAGGTACATTAGCCTGATGTCATGGTTAAGAGATAAAAACTCCAATTTGTATCTGACTTAAAGTATCTGTAGTTAATGATTCTCATCTGTCTTTTGAAAAACATGTCATTACGTTGATGTCATGAGAGTCATAAAAATCGTTACATACGGTATCAGGAATTCCAACTTTAATAGGAACCACTTGTCCAACAATGATGACAAATCCTTACTTATACTCTCTTCACTCTATACATTAAGGTCATTCCACTGACTGTACAAACAAAATATTATAACCAATAAATCATTTTAAACAAAAAACAATACCACTATTGACACATCATAACCAAAATTTCTTAGTCTGTTGCATGATTTACAACCAAAGTCAAAAGTTTATAGGCCGCCGTTCTTGTTTGTGAGAGTGTCCTCAAGTGACCTGTCCATTTCACAATCTACTGAGAAGGCGATTCATAAAGAAAAATGTCCATAAAAACACACACACACACACATACACACACACAGTTCTTGCTGGATGACTAAAGTTGGAAATATGTCCCAGATTTTTTACCAATCCCGCCCCTCCACTCCTCCCATTAAATTAAAATGCCTTCCTCTATCTAACGGATATCCCATTGGTTTAAACTTTTGAATGATTTCTGCCCCAAAATCCTGTTTCAACAGGAAATACAATCATAAAAAAAATCAAAAACATCATTCAGATATATAAATATGCATCCCATTTTCAGGCCATCTTACAAAAACAATATATTCAGGTTTTTTGTTGTTTTCTCCAAAACTGAACTCAAAGGAACAAAGAAGACAAACTTTGTTGATGTACTCCAGTAAATTCAAGAACACTCAACCAGTAATCCTACTGTCAGTGGCTAAAAATGTCTCAGACAACAGTTCTGATTTATAAAGACAGCTTATGCTACAATCCTATCCTTAAAACCATTTCTGAAGCACATTTCAAATTAAATCCTGGTCTCAAATCAAAGATGTAGGAAAGTTTCATATATCAAATGTGACAAGTTTATTAAGTTTAAAGCTGCAGTGGCAACGTCACACACTGGCGTGTCCAAACGACAGTGAAGGGTAAAATTTTCACTTCGGTACCCAGAAGTCATGTCCTGTCGTCAGTTCAGCCTAGGTCAAACTACAAGACTGTTCAAATCTTCGGTGAGAGCAGCCCAGACTAAGCGACTGGTCTTGAGTAAATGCTTCCCGATCCCTTGAGATAACCTCCCATTGGCTGTTGCCAGGATCGCTTTCAGATTTCAGTCTTGGCGAGTCTCGGGACTATTTCACACTACGTGAGTCTGGCCAGACTTGGCCCGACAAAATCAAACATGTTTGAAAAAATCTTGTCGGGCTCCAACTTGTCGGGTCTGGAGTGGGAGGGCCAAAGTCTCCAGTCTCGAGCCTGTTCACACGACGGGATCATCTGCACTGACCATCAGGGCCGCCTGGTCTGTGATCGCTTTATACAAAGGAAACAACACAATCATTACTATTATGGCTCTCTATTATGGCTGTTATGGCTGATGAGGTCAATGGCGCTGAAACCATACACCATGCAAAACATAGTGCTCAATAATATTTCAGTATATGACAGATGAAATTTGTCGGCCGATCGATACAATCATGCACACAACTTTGTATCCTCTTGCCTTTCTGCATTTTTTAAATCAAAATCGAGCCTTTCAAAGTGAAAAGAAAGTTCTCAAAAGGTACTGTATGTAAGAGTATAAAAATAAAAAAGAAGCTTAGTAGGGAAAAGTACCATATACTCATGCTTCAATCCAATGCAACTCAAATTCACTGTCTGGTAGCAAAAATATTACCCATACACCATGTAAGCTGTAGCTCTAAATTAGGTGATGGTAGGATATGAAATCCCAGAGATGTGAAGCATTCTGTCCTTTTTTACTGTGACTAGGAAGTCAAAACACAATAAATCACGGCGTAGGTGTGTCAGGAGCTGCTCAGGGCAAAATCCTTCATAGACGAATCAGGAATAGTCGCTTAAAGGCAGAAGAGTAACAGAATGTACGATGTCACGTTGCTCTGGATAGCAGGACAGTAACTTGTAATCAGTCACCTGATAGATCATGTTGGTTAAACTTTATGGCCGTCATGAATGCTGCTCTTTGTTTTAATACTCTGGAGATAGAAACATTCTTAACATTCACAAGAGAGTTAAGGCCTTATTTTGAAATGGTCTTGGTGTGTGTGTGTGTGTGTGTGTGTGTGTGTGTGTGTGTGTGTGTGTGTGTGTGTGTGTGTGTGTGTGTGTGTGTGTGTGTTTCAGTCTGTTTTTTTGTATTTGCTGTCATCCCATAGATCATCTTCAGTTTCAGACTGTACCAATTTCATTACACTTTTCCTTGTAAATGGGGAATATTCATTTATCAATTTCTATTCCAGCCTGAATCAAACACGCCTCTCAGTGTAGTATTGCTTTAAAACAAACTCAGAGTGCATTTCTTCTAAAGGTCCGACAGCATAAATAAAAGGATTCGGACCAGTCGTAGTCCCGCCATGTTGTAAAACTGCAGCTGTAGCTTTTTAAATTTTATTCTCTGTCATTCTTGTAGGAAAAACGGTGTGTGTGTGTGTGTGTGTGTGTGTGTGTGTGTGTGCGTGCGTGCATGCACATGTGAGCAGCAGACTCCTGTCAGACAACAGAGCAGACAGGATGACCAGAGTCCACCCTTCTAGTTCAAAGTGTTTGGTGTCTCAGGATTAAGTGTTTTGTCTACAGAAGACGGAAGGTCTCATAAACCCGCGGCACCCAGCAGTGTGTTACATCGGCCACGCTGCGGGTTTCCTTCACACACACACACACACACCGCACACACACACACTTATTAAGGCAAAGCATGGCAACAATTCTGGGAGCACGTCGAAGGTCGAGCTCGTTTCAAAGCTTTCATGCATAGTATCCAAGATTGATCCCTATTGGGTATTGCTGCGGCACGCACCCGTCTACTATATGAAAAGCTCACTGAATCCACGAGGAACTGTAATGCAAGTCTTACTGTATTGCAACCATTAATCACCCTCTTTGTAGGAGACAGCTGCTCATTAGGCTACATAAAGTGGAGCCCTCAGATAGTTCACGGAGCACGGTGCATTCTTGAGCCGCCTGACCTGCCTGTGGGATATAAATACCTGAAATATTACTTTTAATTCACTTATACGGCGGTATTGGCTCGTTAGACGGTCTGAGTCGTGAATTGGCAACAACAGCGTGGATTAAGAGAGCGGAGAAAGGGAGCTAAAGAGAGAGGCAGCCCTAGTGATTATGATCCCCATCTGTCCAGAGGTATTTCTTGTGATGGAAGGGAAGAAGGCTGCGGCATGAATGGCATGACCAAAAATGTTTTACTGGGGCATTATCCATTATCCATTAACAGTTTTCCCATGATGTTAATGCAGTAAATCCTGTTTCACGTAACACCGGCTAGTCAACCTCACTTTAAAAAAAAAAAAAAAAGCCATGCATGGAGTTATTCCTATTAGACAAAAACCAGTGATGACATCCATGTTCCATACTGTTGTTCACTTGTTCCAGCGGTTTGTACACGACGGCCTCCTCAACATTTCCAGGCACCGATATCTCTCCTGAGAACATAAAGGCTGGGGCAAGCTAATCTCTTGAATCATATGTTGTGTTACTCAATCGGCATGTTGTTGTTACGAGCTGACGGGTCCAGCGCTGAGTCTCTTCGATTCCCCGGGTTCCAGGGGGGGTTGACTCACGGCCATGTTGTAATGAAGTCACCCTCACATCACAGCAACCCCCAACGCTACATCACATTTCCATGGCTTGGCAGCAAAAACAGCCATCAAAGCAGGAAAACCACACTTGCTCTCTCTCTCTCTCTCTCTCTCTGCTCAAGTGTTCCAATCTCTCTGAAAAGCCCCAGTCTGAAGTTCACTTCCAATATCTACACCCATGGAAAGCACAGGGAAAAGGATTTGGTGTGACTGGAGGACAAAAAATATTGGAGGTGAAACGTCATTGCTGGGGCCAGTCATCTGTTTTTTTGCTGTTCAATCCTGGCAGTAGTGATGTGAATAACTGCACCCCTGATAGATAACGTGACCCACCGTTAAAGTACAGACAACACAATGAGAGTACATTTGGTGCCAATTTCGGCAAGTGGGCATGTCAATACTTCTACTATTGTCATGTCAATGCGTCTCTATTGTAACGGAGTGAAACCTTATGGCCTACATGAACATGTAGTGAGTGAGCGTCTCTTACCGTACCGCCACCTGTAATACACATCAAACAGCCTGGTCTAACTGAGCATGATTTCTTCAAATGGGAATACGTGTTCTGTGTGCAGAAAGTGAGAGAAATAAGTTACACCGGAGGGATTACACGGAGGAGGCAGGACTAGAAACAGCTGTAGTTTGACGTTAGAATAACACAGTGGAAGTAAGGGCATGGAGGACGGGCGTATAAATTTGCCTTCAACTCCAGCGACACGGGTTAAATTCCCACCTCATGCCAAGACGTTTTTCGACCGTGAGTGAAGTTTTAATATTTAGCGAATGTTTTTCTTATTTAACCATGACCAAAACCTTACCCTTACCTTCAGCACAGTTGTTTTACTTGCCCAAACGTAACCGTCAGCTAACCTTTTCACGTGACTAGCAGGTGTACAATTTGTGCAAGTGTCATATAATCCAGTTTGTGGTGGAGGAAAGTAATGTTCACATGCAGTCATTTGTGTCCACAACACATAAATCTGCATTTCAGAGTTTGTGCTCATTTCACAAAATCTCATGAGACTGTGTTGCATCAAAACAGCACTAGCAAGACTCATCCACCAGCATTGGCAAGACCCATCAGTGACAGGAGGAGGGCACTACATATTGTGATTGTCTTTCCCTGGTTTCTTTGTGAAGTTCTAGTATCGTTGTGTTCTCTCTCACTTTTGTTCCTCCCAGACAGACAGACAGACAGTGTGTCCAATCAGCGACGAGGATTCATTCGGGCAATAAGTACCTTTGGTTTGAGTCACATTAATGTGTTTTGGTTTCTGACTCGCTGTTGTGTTTTTGGATTTGCTGTAATTTTCTGACTTGTTAATTTGTTTTGTACTTCAGGGCCACCATATGTTCCACAGTATCAAGCTATCTATCTGATAGGGGTATAGCACTGTGTTGACCTTATCAATGAACAATCTCCAAAGTATTAAAGTTAGCCTCTTCATCATTACAAATACACTTTGTCAAGTTATTAAATATTAAGTTTTTGAACTTGGTGACTTTTTAGGTAATTGTAGAGCATTTTAAGTTGTGGTTACAACTATTATGGTTACACAACTAGGGGTTGTAAGGTCATACAAAATTGGTGTACTGAAGCACATTACATGAGTTATTTGAATAATATTTTTACAGTGTCATGACTGTAAATCGTCTCACTTAAACACTCGATTACAATCCTTTGAACAAGCAAATGATTTATTTGCATGGTCTTACTTCAAAGCAAATGTTCCCACATAGGCTATACAACATTATGTTTTCCAGATTGTTGGTGAAGGGAGCTGGTAGAGAAAAAGACCTGTGCCACCTCAAGGCAGCTTGTGGATGATTAGGAAACCATCAAACGGTATGGAACCTGTTGAATGGTGTGAGACGAGTGACATGACGCCAACTTCTGTCAGCGAGGACCAAACTCCATGTTTCAGTCATCCAGAGGGCACCCTTGTTCATCTACACTAGTCTGACAAAGGGTCTGACGTTTCACATGATCTGAGTAACCCGTACGCTATAATCACAAACAGACACCATGCCTGAGGCCCCTTGCTAAGTACAGACATAATTCTACATGGCACAGTGGGCTATTTAAGGCAGCAATCATAGTTGCTTGAAAAAGAAAATGTCCTGCAGTCCTGAAGGATATTTTTTATATATTAAAGCTTGTTAGTCTCTTAAATGTGTAGCATGAAAAATGAAAAGAAAATTGCCAGTCATGGCTACAGGATAAATTCTGGTCAATCAGGGAGGTGACTAACTAGCATATGTTGTTTGTCCAAATTCCTATTCTACTAACTCTTCATAACGCTTGAGTGTTGTCTAGTTAGACCTCAGACAATTGATCCTGACCTGGACCTATTTGTGGATGCTGCCTAGAGACTCTGAGAAGTGATAACAGTCAGGGCTGACACTGAGCAAAGGTTGGTTCTAAGCAGCAGTGTTTGGTGGATGCTACAGGGAAACGCTGCCCTGCCCTGCCAAACTACTGACTACACTCAGTGCAATGTGTAGCTGTTGAGAGCTGCAGCTGGTGAAGGAAAACAGCATAACATGAGATGTTCCAGCATTGAGGAAATGCAGAGCATGACACTAACACTGCTAGAGGTAGTATTACCAATCTGACTGGGGCCATATATAATCAACAATATATGCATTAAGAGTAAGTAATGTACTGTGCGGTAGGATTGATATATTAGTGCTTAGTGACTACTCAAACAGTATCAACAAATGTGAGGAATTTTTGTAATTGCTGCTTAGTCAAGACTTCAAGAATATCATCAAATCAGAGGAATTTTTGCAGTGAAGTAGAACAATGACCATCTTTTCTTCATCATCTCCTCTTCAGGTCTTCAATCAAGGCTAACCAGAGGAAGGGAACGCTATGCTGAGGTTTCTTTAGAGAAAGTTCAATTGACTATAATTTGTTTTATTTGATCTAATTATTTTCCACCTATTACATCGTGAATTGGAATTTAAAAGTAAACAAAGCAAATTTAGTCTGTATTTGTTAGCCTTTTTTTTCCAATGTGTACTACAAAAGCAAACAAAGGCAATGGAATTCTCTTTAGCTCAGGATCAATGCTCTCATGTCTTCATTGATCCAGATGATTGTGAGCAACAGCAACAGACCTGAATTAGCTGATTATGTGCTGATGAATGAATAAAAGAATAACATTGACAAGTAGAAGCTCCTCTGAGATCTATGTCTGATTACAATGTTTACAGAACCACGACTTGCTGTTACTCTCATTTATTTTCATAGGAACAAATGAAAGACCAGCAAATCTTCTCAGCGTAACTTTGCATTCCAATGACACAGTTGTGATCCAAGATAAAGAATCAGCCTTAAAACGTTTGTTGAGGACTTTTCAAAACATGAAGGTGTTTTTTAGTAAGAACTTGAAGAAGAGTTCCCATTCTGTCCACCAAGTGAGAAGACACGCCAGGATTGAATGGCCAGAGTTAGATTTGGACAAGAGGTAGAAGAAATCCAGTCCTCTCTCTCTCAAGGAGGAAGGATTCCCATCTATTGGACCAGATCTGCCAGCTGAAGAATGACTCAAAATTCCTGTTAAGAAGTTGAGAATTGAGGGACTTGATAAACTACTGGAACGAACAAACGTTTTTCACCAAGAGGATGGGAGATTATAGGAAGGATATGTTGAGAGCTTGTCACTTTCAAGAGCTGCAGCAAAGATGAGATCACCATCAGCATCACACTTCTGATGAGCCTCTCTGTCCTTTCACACCCACTGAGGAGCTACTCCTCCACACCTCTTCCCACCGGTACTAATGTCTGTCCTCACACAACTCTTCCTCTTGCTGATAAGCCCCTTTCCTCTTCCCACCTTGGAGGAACCTCACCCTCCCACTCCAATTTCAAACAGCAGCTTTTCCAATTCTCATGTCAACATTTGCTGAGACAATTCCAATTGAAAATATATAAATCCTAGGATCCCTTTGGTCCCATGTGTAAATTAAGGAAAATAGTGACCTACAACTACCCTGCTAAAATAAATTAAAGGAAGCAGAACATATTGTTATAGACTCCAGGTCCAATTACTCAAATCCTAAGAAAGGATTTGTAGCTCTTTAAATGTTGGTAGTTGAACTAAAGTCAGTTGAAATTACCCTGAAGCTAGAATCATGGTCTCTACTTTGCTCCCATGTCTGGGTGTTCTTCATATCACTGAGGTTAACAATACTGATTCATGCAAAAGATGTGCACTTATCCCTGACATGTCTGTGGCTCTCCACCAGAACAGTCATGTTCACCGTGAGAAGGATGATAAGCATTTGAATGAAGTGGGCTCTCTAAACTCCTCGCCAAGGCCCTGAGAGTCTCAGAGCTTAAAAGTAAAGCTGCTCACAACATAATATTAAAAGTCGTGAAGGTCAAAAAGATCACGCAACACCATTTTCAGGAAGACGCTTCTTCACTTTCAACTCGAAGCGAAGAACTGATCTCCTAGACTTGGCAGGGATCCTCTACAGCCCTCTCTAAGAGAGATCAAAGGCATTTCACATCCCTCACAGAGAGATCAGGGCCCTTTCTCACCCCTCGCTACGAAAGCCCCGAATTTCCTTCCTCTCTTCTCCCAGAGATGTCAGGGCTCCCCTCGCGCTTTTCTTCAGAAGACAGATCCCTCCTCCACCCAGTTTAGAGCAACTCCCTATTATCTTGCCTAAACTGTAAGCTTCTTTGTTCTCTGTTCAGTGCAGCAGCCTCGGCTTTTACCTGGGACAAAGAGGAGAGATCATGGAGCTTTATTTTAGCTACCTATCATTAGCTTCCAGTTGAATGTAAAATTGTTTTAGACAGATCTTATTGATTACTTTTAAACCAATAAATGGTTTGGTAAACAGCTGATATTACAGAGGTCTAGAATAAAGAGAAAAGGTGACAGATCAGGGCCCTTAAACTTTGGAACAACTTGATCACTTAACTCATAACAGCCTTTTGGCTGATCTACCGAAATGAAACCAACCACCACAGAATGGTTGAAACAGAGATTGTACTGGCTCGCCCACATCAAAGACAAACATGGGGTGTTAAAGTGTTATTACAACTGTTTAGCATACAACTGGCAGAGGACAAGGTTAATATAAGGGAAATCAGAGGGATCAGAAAAAAGCCCCCTTGAAGATTTCATGATTGAATTCTGTTTTTTGGTAATTATGATTCATTATATACCACATGCAGCCATCTTCCTCCCCATTTGTAGTGACCCAGTCACCCAATGAAACCGGTGTTTCAAAGAAATCTCATATCTTAGTTCAAAATCCTCAGAAAACTCCAGCAGATGAGAGTGAAAAATGACGGCAAAGGGGCTTGAAAGGTTTCTTTTATGAGATTTGTAGACTATAGAATGGAAGAAACAGAAATGGAGACAAGCCTCAGGCCTCCCTTGTCTTTCATTAACCATACCGCATGGACCCCTCCTGAGAACCCCCCCCCCCCCCAACCCCCCAACACACACACACACACACATCTATCACACACATATCCCACACAACACCTGGCACTGGAACATAAAGTACAAAAAGACAACCAGAGAGAACTCATGTCCTTGATGTGATTAATTCCAAATAAATGTGTGTGTGTGTGTGTGTGTGTGTGTGTGTGTGTGTGTGTGTGTGTGTGTGTGGGGCTGGGTGTGGGAGAGTTATATACCCTTTCGCATCGCTCGTTGCCCAAAAGAATCAAAGCTAACGTGTCTTTCCACCTGTCCTCGTGTGCGGCTTGACAACACCCTGCTCGTCAGTGAACATGCCACTAAGATTGTTTTATGACCAGAGCATTACCAGCTCTGAGCCTCTCAACACCTGTACAATAAATCACCAGCACACTCGTTACATAACCCAGTAGGGGTTTGCTGCTGCCGCGCAGCAGAGGACGGTGCGGAGGAGGCCTGGAAAGGGGCTAGCAGGGCAGTCTGTTCATGGTTTTGCCCAGTAGCTGGTGCTCTTGCACACGGACAACACCGCAGCTCCGCTTCACAGAAAAAATGGGAAGCATGAGATGGGCGGGTCATATGAAGATTTGATTTAGGGCTCTGTTTGCATGCTGTGTCAGCCATGTTCGATTAAAGTGGTCATCCTCAAATCGTAGATTTCTTTTTACTTTTGGTGACATCTTTTGTGCTAAGAAGTCATTGCTGTGGTGTTTTGCACTTCCTAAAGGTCTTTTTCCTTGGAGTTTCTGTTGATGGTGTTTGAGTTTCTGTAGGTGGCGTTCTTTTCTTTGTCTATTCAGCCGTGGTGGCTATCACTTCTCATGCTAACTACCCAGTTCTTCATCTAATTGTTAAAAAAAACCCCACTGTTGCCAGAAACATAAAAGGCAAGGTAAAGACCTACCCAACACCGGGTCAGTGTAACAGCTTTCATGAATGAAGTTGAATCACTTTTGTGTCATATCAGTTGACTGATACGATTTTGCAGATTTGAGCTTAAGGAGCTGTTGTTCTGGTAACACGTTAGACTACATTTTAAGCTTGCTTCAGTGAACAGAACATCTCAGGCTTATGTCAAATTGTCAACAAAGTTATGCAGCTAACTTATCCAGTATGCCACCCTGGATTCCATGCTGGAAGAGACCGCAAACGCTGCTAAAGCTAGCTAGCTAGCAACACACTAGAGAAATTTTAAAATCCTAAGCGATCGTGAAAACGTGTTGTATCACACACATACCGACGGATTTGACAGATTTTCTTTACCTTAAGTTGTTAAAATACTCACACACTAAACGGTATGATCAAGGTTGCTGTACAGATTTTACATTTCTATTCATTCATGATTCGTTTTGCTGTTCGTTTTGCGAAGGTTGTCATGAAGGTATATTGTTTCCAAAGTTTGGAGCCGGCATGGAGACCACATGCCAAGTGCGGTATCGTCTTAAAGATTCCTAAACAAGCATGTTTGTGTTGAGAAGCTTTCTAATGGAGAGACTGTTGACAGGTGTGTTGGCTAATTGGTACCCCATGCCCTATTCTCTGTGGTGTTAGAAGCATGCCCAGTGGTCAGCTGGCCCCATCGGTGGAGGGAGAATAAACCCTAATCCTTATGATCATTCAGTCATACACCGGGTTAGCATGTTGACATTGTATGTACAGAACAAAAACAAACCGTCACCTATTCACACATCTTAATATGGCAATATTGGCAAAAAACTACTCAAACTTTCTGTCAACCTCTGTTTGAGGTTCTAACAAGCGGGTCCTCACACCTCTGTTTGTGAAGTGACCTGAGCGGAACAAGTTTTGATGGCTTCATGAGGGCGTTGGGACTTCTGGGAAATTGCTGTAATTGGCTTCAGACTGTGACTGCTCTCCTGAAGTGTTAGAAGAAAGCCGTGAAATACCATGATTGTGTCTTTTAGCAACCAGGCTGTGAACACGTTTTTGCTAAGGGAATAATAAAGAAAAATGCAATTACAGTTTTGTTGATACACAACGTGCAAACCATTAAGATTATGAAACACTAAACAATCTGGTTAAAGCTGAATGACTTCACACCAGGATAAAGATATTCTTTGGATCTTATTAGGATACTTCAGTGTGCTTCAGTGGGTTTGACTCTAGCCTATCCACCTTCCCAATCCAACTGCTCATGTTCCAGCAGGGATCAGTGTCTCCATATCATTCACTTCATAAACGTTTTCAAATCTAGTGTCTCAGAATAATAAAAAGTATTTTGCTGTGTTATTTAAATAAATATATTTTAGTTAAAAGAGCATTTCTTCAATGAATTTGAGGAATACATTCTCAAATGCAGAAGAGGCACAATACTGGATCCTGATTGGCAGATCCTGACCAGCCCCTCCAATTCAATGATGAAACCCTGCTGAGTGGAGCCACTCAGTAGTCAAGGGTAAACCCTCTTGGTTTGGATGGGTGGGGTGAACCCATCTTATTAGGCTCACATAAATCTTTATGAGGTAAATTGTAAGTACATATCAGCCTTTTCCGGTCTCTCTATGCTTAAAGCTCAAATTGTAATTGTTCGTGGGGAACAAGGGAGGGAAAAAAGATTGGGAACTGCTGATGTAGCATGCAAAGTCTGCAAAATGTTGACATGCTACATGACAATTGACAAACTGCAGGGTAATGCTCAAGCCAATCTCTGACGCAGGTCTAGTGTGTTTTCTGTGAGTGGTTCATTTTACCATCACTGATTGAGATTGACGCAACACGGACAAGCAGAGTCAATCTTCCTCTGGGCTGCAGGCCAGTAGCCAGCACTTTTGGCTGAAACATCCTGGGTGGAGTGAGGAAATGTAAAATCCCCTGAACTGCTTATTTTAACAAAAAAAAATGCATCTTCACATTTCTGCAGTTCAGATAACAGAAATACACAAGGAGGAGGGGCAGTTCACTCACCTTTTCAGTCAATTTTATTTACTTAGACAGTGGAAACATATAGCGGGAGGCCGAATAGGGAAGCTATAAGAAGGTACAGTGCAGTAGTAGTAAAGCTCTGGTGGGATTTAATCCTATGCCAGCAGGGGCCTAGAAAGCTTCAGAGGCAGGACATTTAGCCACTAGTCTGTCTCTGGCACAGACATATGTATGTATGTATGTTTAAATGTCCTATAACCACCAAACATGCTAAGAATTGGCCGGTTTCAAAAGATGGAAAGTAAGGAAGCTGAAGGGGGGGGGGGGAAATGGAAAAAATGATGTGGACTATATAAAAGTAGTAGTAGTAGGTACACATTAGAGCAGGTTGGGGAAGCCAGGGGTTGGAAATGCAAGCTGACATAGGTCACCAACTTGCAGTCCTGACCTGCTACTGTGGACCAGCAATAAGGAACAGTAGGAAGAAGCCAGAACTTCCTGTTGTGCCTTCTGGAGGTGACGGCCTGATTCAACCAAACATAGGAGGTGCCCACCAATGACATACCCCACCTCCCTCTCCTTTAGGTTTCTCACCCAAAATGGTACGAAGGATAGTTACATCACAGGCATCCTGTGTTCTGGTAAAATGTAGATCCGTTATTTGAAAATAGATCAACAATGAGTAGATGGTATTTACTTCTTGACAGGTGTTGACAGGTGTGTTGGCTAATTGGTACCCCATGCCCTATTCTCTGTGGTGTTAGAAGCATGCCCAGTGGCCCAGCATGCCCAGTGGCCCAGCATGCCCAGTGGCCCAGCATGCCCAGTGGTCAGCTGGCCCCATCGTACATGCCATACCTTTGTACTCGTATTCAGCACAAACTTTCTAGAGCCAACGTCAATATTCTATCATGCTTTCTGCATTTACCAATAATCTGTTGTGCATTTGGGCTGAAATTGATTTATTTGCACTTATTCTCTCAGAATCATAATTCCTCCTGCTCTGATCTGGAGGGTTTTTGATTCTCCTATGCTCCTTTCATGACCTTCCCTAAGAATCCCTAAGACATCTGGTGCATTTGTGTATACCTGATATGGGACTCCCCTGGGGTAGGATGTATTATGTTTCCAAATAATATCCTCTTTTTGGCTGTCATACCTCATCTATAATGAGGTATGATGTGTCATTTCTCTTGTTGGCTGAATTGAGTGAGTTGACTGAGAAACCGAATCTAAACACATGAGCAAGGAGCGTGTCAACAACCATTTATGGCGAATTAAGTTGATGGGGTGTGGATGTACAGCTTGTTCACAACGTGTGCACAGGTTCGCAATGTTTGTTATTTTGCAAACAGAAACATATTTATCGATCATGTACAAGGTATTTTATGAGTCTGAGTCTACACAGATTCTACCCAAAGTTTTCGAGATGAGGGCCCAGGAGAGAATTCAGAGAAATGACTTAAATACCCAATACAGCCAAATAGGTTGATTCAATTATATTTTATTGTACATTTGTGAGCACACACATCCCATGTAGGGTAGATGAAGAGAGAGGGGAGAGGTGATATCACTCTTCTGTACTGCTCTCGAGCCAGCATTGGTTTCAGCCGCTCCATTCTCCCTGCTGTGAGTCAAAGGGTTTGCATTAACACTTGGCTCCACCGAGAGGGACTTTCTGAAACTAGTCTTGTTTTTGGAAGTCCACTTTCTACCACGGCCCAAAACAATCTCAGCAGAAAGCACAAACATGGCACCAGAAAAAAATCTGCAACAAGGAACAAACTGTATTGATCTGCAGGACCTCATCGTACAGACGTCAACCGCTGTTCGCCCTTTGTAAAGCAGATCTGGGCTTGGCTTGTGATTGAGATGTGATTACAGAGTATGGATTCTATGAGATCATATCACTGTACACCGACTCCCATCACTGTATTTATTCAAATGTGTCCACTTTAATTTTTGCTCTCTGTCTTTACTTTGTTCATACAGGGATCGCGGCTGGTTTACATCCCAGCTCTGGAAGTCCGATCACATTTTGAACCAGACGATCGCCATATTTGGTTTTGAAGATCCAACATTCACATGACGCCTGAAATAGACTCTTGTGTTGCTCGTTGATTTGTTTGCATGGACCACTGCAATATAGTGATGTATGGCAATATATATAGCTATGCATTTTTGTGATCGAAAGACAATGTTGCTATGTTGCTGTCTTCTCCGTACGCTGATGAACTAGGGAGCCAAGATCACATTAAACTAAACTGATGAATATTATGACTAACATTCATGCTCATGTTTTAAACAGTGAATCCTCATATATGTATGGGAACGCTTGCTGGCAGCGTCCATACAGAGATGGCAAGTAGTCGTACAGCTTGTCAGCTAATACAGTGAGGTAAGGCTGATTTAATGCTCCTTCCATCACTTAACATAAACATGGTGATTTGTTGGCTGCCTGTCTTTCCCACTTCCAAAATACACCGAACTGTCAAGTAAAATGGATCAAGCCACTCGATTGTTCCAGCTCCTCTTATCACTCCTCTCGTTGTCTATCCAGGCCTTTGTGCTTTCACCTTCTCTACCAAATGGAAACCAGAAGAACTTCAATCTCTTTCCTCTGCAGAACATTTGCTTGCAGCCTCAAATGCACCATTTTTTGTGGCTGTATACACACTGACTAAAAGTGAAGGATGTCATCCACCTAATTAATCCTCCAGTCGGTGAAAAAATAACAAAGTATTGCTTGTATATTTTAGATTTTGACTGGTTTAGTGCATATTCTCATCTAAACCCAGCAGGTTTAAGATTGGAGATATTAGATGCATTTACATTTGCAAAACAGGAGTCTGTTCACTGTGGATGTGAACAGAAAGATGAATCAAAGTCCTAGCATGTAATCCAACCAGTAGCTCCTATTTCCTGTCATATGAAGGTGTAATGTAAAAGCTCTTGGTGGATGCATATTCCTGATTTGGCATCATTTGTCAAGATTACCTAATTTCTAATTTCAGTTTTGGTCTTAATGTGCCTTGATTGTGTGCGATCTGGAGAATGTTCTACTCAAACAATGATTTTATTCTAACTTTGATAAAACTCGCGGGAGATGCACCATTATATAAGTACGTATAATGACGACACCTTAGTGCCACTGGGGCTGCCCTTTAATCCTGCAAGCCAACATTTCACCTGAGTTGCAATACAATCAATGGCAAATGTACAAAAAGGCGTATCGATGTAGCAGTTGAAACTGAGCAGTTAAACACCACATGTTGCTACAGTTATTGTCACAATGCCAGACTGTACTCTGTCATACTCTGTCAAAAACCCTGATTGATTTACACACATTACCGCAGTTCACGTCCCTAACTCTGTTCTCTGCCTTTGTATAGGTCAGGATAATTAATCTGCCACAGTTGCTCCACATGTTTGAGGGAAGGAACAAACCCTGATCTCAGCAAACAGCAACAGACCAAAGGGAGGCTTGACGGAGGCAGCCTGCCACATGGCTCTTCGCTGAGTGGAGTGGGAGAGAATTCATCTTTTACTGCTGCACTGGCATATGTAGATATACAGTATACTGTAAGGGGAAACAGGTAGCATAGGGGTGCAGTGGTGATGCAGCCCTGTTGGGAAACAACTGATGAATGGTAGCAGAAGACGCAACTTGGAAATGCGATGGCGATCAAACCATCCCCAGGATATGTGCTGATTGATGAAACTATAGCAGAGAAAAACTACATGTCGTTTTACCCTTCACCCTTTATACAAACACTAGTAATTCTTAGTAAATTAAGAAGAGAAATAGTGGGATAGAGCCTGTTTGTTTCTCAAATTACTTCATAAGTCTCAGTGCTATGGGGAAAATAGGAAAACTCTATACTTGTCTTGTATCAGTGGCCGCAGTGGGAACCGAACCCCCTAATCCTGTCAGCTTTAGTGCCATGCCATACCTGGTAAAGGGGGGGTCGACTCCAAGCTGAAACTTCGACCTCCCATTTCGCCGAAGGCTTACAAAGGCTAGTTATTAAAATGACAGGTGGTGTCGGTTTTTACACGTCCTTTGAGGAACAGCCCATAACTACTATCGTGTTAAGAAAGTGTACTCAGGGGAGCAAAAACTTTACTAGCTTGTTGCATAATGCTGAATTCTGTGAGGCGCCCGTCTCCCCTGTCATCCTTTCACAGGTGAAAGAGGGAATTCTCACAGACATGTTTTGTTTCATCGCTCTGAGACAGTTGCTGTCTGATGGCAGTGATGTGATCCCTCATGCAAGATATTTCTTCGTAGCGTATAATGCAGCTAGAAAACATAACTCTTATGCTGGCAGAAGAGAAACAGCATTAGGTGAGATAGTCAAGCTTAAAGCTACTGAAATAGATAAATACACTGGACTGGATCTATTTGTTTTACCTTATATGGTTCATTAGAGTTCTGCTCTCCATGATTTATTGGTATAGCACAAAAACAGCACAGTTTTTCACTAGGATTCAGGAGAGTTAAATTCTTTAGTTTTCCGCTTGACAAATGTAATGCATTCCTTCATAAATCCTGAAGAGAGAAGATCTTTCGAGACAAGCAATTACACTCTTCAGCCAAAACAAAAATACCCAGAAAAAAGAATCCTATTGCAAAGTGATTTCACTTTAGTCACACCTGTCAGGAGGTCATAATTGCAATTGCCATTGGGCATTGCATAACCATTTTCACAGCTATTTACAATCTATTTTACAAAGAAAGCATAATAAACTTCTCCTTGCTGGTTCCACTCTCTCGCCACTCAGAACAAGCAGCCCCTCCCTCCAGTGTGGTGAGGCACAGACCCCTAAATCACTGGGCCCCTTACAAAACCCCTGTCCACTCTCCCTGAACAGAGCCAGGACTCACATCTCAGAAAAGACCCCACTCAAATCCTTGAGTAGTATTAGTCTATAGTTCTGTGGACATAATAAAAGAGGATGTTTTAAGTTAAGAAAATGAAGGAAAAAAAACTGGAAGTGTACTGAGAGCACAATTGTTTTTAGCGATGTATAGCTTCACATACATTTCTATAAAATCCTTTCCAGTTTGATAGAAAAAAGGTATAAAAAAAGTATAGATGCACTACAACTACTACCACTACAACGCACTCGTTTTATTGAATTTGTTGTTATGGTTAAAGCAAAACAAAGGTATGACAGCTTTATTTCAAGCAAAAGGAAAGCTTCATGTGATGGAGTCTTTAGTAGGCCAGCAATATTAAATTATTACATTTGTATAAACTGTGAGGCATAATCCAGAAACAGCAATACTGATTGAGTGCTTGCTTATCTTGCATAGAAACATTTTTTTTTTCTTAGTTGCTGGAAAATGGAAATGTAAACACTGGTAGGGTCATATTTGATATTTCAAAGTTGTTTAATAAAGATAGCTGTCATTTTTAGATTGGATTACATATTAATCTCAGCGAGAGGTCAGGAATGCAAGTGTACAGAACTCACCAGAACTGAGTTTGTAAAAGCAGATTTTCATGTCATGGGGAGCATCATGCCCTCGAATCACCCCAACATTTCTGGAGGAGTGCCCTTTTAAAGATTGTTTTTATGGTATTTGTGCTTCGTTAAATTCACAGTGAAGACAGAGATGATTCGAACCCAAGATGTCACAGCTACATGGGAGGCACCTTAGCCCACTGATCCAACAGGACAACACCTTTTCACTAGTTTTGATGGTTTTGCCTTTTTTGTGATAATATTTGTATTCATCATACAGTTTAATGGGCATCTGCTGCTTCGTGACCACAACTCTCTACTGAAGTCTCTCTTGTCTTTTCCATTGTGAATCGATGTGATCCGTGCTTGACATCTCGGGTCTGTGTTTTTGATAGTTCAAACCAGGCTTAAACTGACTAGAGCTGCTTAATCCAGGGTCTTAAAGTGAATCCGCCAGCCAGTTCACACATGTGCAGTTCAACAAGGACTAGAGGGAAAGCAGAAACACGGCAACTCCTGGCCAAATCACAAAACCCATTCCTAGAAGCTCGCCCCGCTAGTGACAAACCTAAAAAGGAAGTACAGCCCATAGTTCTGTAAGTTGAACAGTGTGCATCATGCGGGTGACAGTGCTAACCAAATGCTCAATGGCAGCAACTGATTACACTAATATTTGGTGAGGGTGCAAGGAAATACAAAGAAGCAGTGAGGAAATCTGTTTTTAATCAACCAAATATTTTCACCGTACGTGCTGTAACTTGTGTCGTTTTTGAGATCGCTGACAAGCTAATCTCTGGCAAACACCTTTGAAACGGATACCAAACAGAGCAACTTGACCTGAGATGTCAGTCAATGTGATGCCTTTTGGGCTGTTTTGATTGGCACTGGCATCATTTTGTGAATTCTTTTGCTACATCAGTTTGGCTGTATCACTTATCTTTGGAGCAACAGGGAGGTGCAGCACGTAGGGAGAGGTTTCTGCAAACACAGAGTTCAAACCTCTGGGAGAGCAAGCACTCACTGTGCTGAAGTGTCCTTGAGCAAAACACCAACTCCCTACCAGCTCCAGAGGTACTGTTGTGCAGGTGACTCTGCACTCTGACGTCCTTGTGGAGGGGTCAGTCTTCACATCATGTGATCTCTGAACGTGGATGATGCGGTAATCTTGCTTGAAGCTGGTGCACAAGCTGCTCTGTGCATCCAGGACTCTGGTTATAGGTGCTATGAGCTTTTAGCAAACTTGTAAAAGGAGAAAGTGTTGCGTAATTTAGCGGTCCTCTCATCCTGCATGTTATCTGAATGATGTTATTTCAAACACGTCCAATTACCTCATCATGTGTTCAGCATTTGTCCGATCTTACTGTCTTTGATGTTTCCATGCAATGCATCAAGTGGCCACTGGGTGGGAAATTAGTTTGGGTAGCTGGGTTTGGGTAATTGAACATTAATAAATAGATAAATTATTATGTTATAAATATATATATAAGATATCTAGCTAGTCCCGGGTCTTAGTAGCATCTCTTAGCTTAGATTTTCTTGCAGTTTACCTGTATACAAATTCTTGTCATTTGACAATACATAAGCTCACTCCCTTTCTTTCCATTTGCAGTTAAGGACTAAATTGGGTCTCAGCAACATTTAACACAGTTTCCTTCCTTTCTCATGATATCATGGGCTGATACTGGCGGACTCCCACCTCCTGTCTCATGCTCTGGGATTTCACTGGCAACGAGAGGAGTCAGAACGATCATGCTGCACTGATGGTGGCCCATATATCTCAAAGTCGACACGCTTTTATTTTTCGCCACAAATCTCTAAACGTGGCAAACATGTGTAAAATACTACAATGAATGTAATCTTGTTTTATGTGACACTGACATTTAGAGCGCTACAGTCAGAAGAAATATCTCTCCACACTCACACAAGGACTGAAAGCTGTTAATAATGGACTTACTGAGCAGCACTTAAGAGAAATCAGCACTTAAAATGTTCCCTTGGACACAACTGGTTCTGAGAGAAGAGGACCTACCATGTGCTGCTTCGCTATGCTCCACCTAAATCTTCAATTTGATTAAGGTCATAAACATGAAAAACACCAAAATCTGCATTTCAAAATGTACGCTCCTCCACCGTGACACGTGTCCACTTGATGGTCCAGTTGATGGCTTCAGATCAGCGAACCACATACAAATAAGCACGGCTGAGACGACGAGACCAAAACCTTCACCCAGCCCAAACCAACATACCCATCATATGACGCACAAGCCCACGGGGTTTCTGCTGTACAAAAAAACGTATTAATCTAAAACTTATACATGTATTGTTGATTTACTCTGGACCAACTCAGAGGCTTTTCCTTCCATTCATCAAGACATTCATATATTTTTCATTCTTTCATATATTTCTTCTTAAAACAATTCCTGGTTGATCAGCAAATGCTCTTGAAACAGGGTACTGTCTGTTTGGGCTGTAGCATGGATATGTCCTCTGAGCGAAGCTTAACCTGGACTGGAGATGAAACAAGATGCTGCTCTGCCTGCCACGTCTAGAGACATGTAACATAAACAACACGATGATGAATCAGACGCTGGACGACTAGTCGTAGTGCAGAACAACAGATGTCTCGTGTATGTGTGGAACAGTCAGGGTACCAGCCAAAGGTGACGCGTTGCTCAGTGACCACAACGAGTCCCACGTTTAACGCCGACAACTTTGAGTCTGACTAAACCAGACCAGCAGCTGCAGAATCAAGAAGTGGGGGTAAGTACACAGGGGAATACCGTAAACACATCTGTAGACTCATGTATGTACACATCCACATGTGCGCACACTCCCAGATGTAGTGCTTGCTCAAAGAACATATCCCCAGCTGGGGTTATATGTTAACAAGTGTGACGTACCATGAAGGTTGGACTTGGCTGACTTTTGAGGTAAACCTTCATTTGATGCCCATCTTGCAGTTATTATCAATGAGCTTAATTTAAAGCAGAGAATCATGTTTGAATCTCTGCAGATCAGCAGCGTTGTCATTAACAGTAACATCCAACGGTACTGCGCGAATACAACTGAGTGCGACACAGAAATGCATTAGCCTAACCGCTGATTCTGGGATTTGACCTGCGAGATCAAGGAGTGTAAGTGAATCTGGTTCCTGTTAGCAGTGTGTCCTGAGTTGCACAGTGCAGATGTGCAGTGAGAAGAGGCCTTCATCACCTCAATGCCCTACTTCCATCTACTTACACTGGAAAAAGTGGGATGACCAAGACGTCTGGAAAACAACAACACATTTCAATCACAATACTCAAGTATAACCCTCCCTGCCATACTCCACCCTTGGAGTTCAGATCAAAACGCTGGATGGGGTGCTAGCGTGAGAGCGGGCGAGAGATGTGAGTGACTGTGCTGCGAGACGATGGCATTGCACCGAAACATCTGAGTAAACCCATATGTTCTATGGTTTATGTGATTTAACGTGAAGGAGTGTTGAACAAAATATTACTCCTTCTGATAAGCGGAGCGAGTAACATGATACCTCAGGGTTGGGAAGAGAAAAAAAAAAAAAAAGGTTGATGTCGACCTCTTCCTCACCCCACCTTGGGACAACTGTCTGAGTCACACCATCAATCACTCTCAGTTCTGGTAATTGTCTACTTCTTCTGACTCCTGACCCCGTGACAAGTTCTCCAAAAGTTCACCGTGGATTTCTGCTGTGCAAAATAAAGCAAAGCTGTGTCCAGAAAGGTTGACATGATGTATTAAATCCTCCATCCAGAGATGTATTTAGTCCTATAAATTTTGGCAAATTCCCACAGACTCTTGACAAATTTTGGGGATTTTCTTAAGCCATCATAACTCAAAATAAAGGTCTGTTTAATTTCCGTGTTTAGACACAGAATGAGCATAAACACAGCTTTTATACTTCTAATAATAATGTGATGGTTTATTTCCTGTTTGACTTTCTGAAAGAGACTTAAGCAGGGCGGTGCTTGAGCCCAGGTTGTCTAGTTGAAGGACAGTTGATTGAACCACTAGACCACCCTGCCAGCCCCAATATACTCCAAAAGTTGAAAGTTTAAAACTCAAGTCTATCTGTCACGTACTGCTAATTGATGTATCAAAAGATCCCCTAATGAACGTGAGAGTGGAAAAAATGTCTCCCACCTCTAAGATGTTACGTTGTGGAGAGTGGAGGGGTTTCACCTGTAAGACAGAGTACATTGTCAGCTTCTACCGCTATAAATACTTAGTGCTATTTTTGAAGACATTGTAGATAGCCCAGATAGCCCTCATAGCCCAGAGAAAATCTTGTATAACTCCCTCTAATTGACAAATGAGAAAACAGTGAACAAAGCCTTCTGATATACGTTTCTGGGTGTCTGGGGCATGGTTTTGTATGTGTTGGCAGTTATTGGTGGTTGTTAATGTAAGTTGATTGGTGCAGTTATTTTAGAGTTGGTGGACTTTGTTAGAAAAGCAATTAGACCCTCAGGATTCCCCTGATCATATGCCTATAAGACCCACAGCAACACTTGTCAAGTGTTATTAGGGTATATGGGTAAAAAAAAAAAACATTTTAAGGATTTCCATATGACATCCCAGCATATTTTCCAATGTTATCTATTCTTATCTACTGCTACTACCAGCACCAGCTCCACCACAAACATGTGAACTGTTGCGCAATACATTTGTTATCAATCAACTCTCTCATTTAGACAGCGTTTCTGAGGTGAGCTGGCTAGTCACATCTGACTATATCTTGCAAGCTATACTGACTATATCTTGCAAGCTAGCTAGCCATTGCTTTCCCAAAGCTTGGTATTACTGTGGATACTTTATATATTTATATTGTGAATGTAAATGTGGGTGTGTTGTTATGTTTGTGTGCACATTTTCCCGTCTTAACAACCGTTAGCTTTTGAAATGGAATGACCATCTTCCCTTTTCTGCATCCAACAAAGAAGAATCACACTGTTCTGATCAGAAAGCATCGGTTACCGTAGTGTTTCCTGCATGATAGGAATCTACAGGATCCTGCAACAGTCTCCTAATAAGTGGATGGCGTTCCTGGTTGTTCTCATTTTGGCTTGGGCTGCCACCCTATATTAGGCACACTAAACTCATCCTAGTAAAGATGGAAAAATTGGTCTAGAGCTCCCTCTGTGGGATGGCTGGCTACATTACAGGTGACATGACAAACGGTGGCCTTCAAGAAGAACCTTAAAACGGCATATGTCACACTAATGATTGCTCCACTTTGCGCAACAATCTCAATGGATCATGATTTTGAGTGATGTGTGTGCTAAGTCTAATGTTGGTACATGTTGTTGCTTTACTTATTTGTTCCTGAACTCATCCATGGGATTGCAGTGGAGAGTATCAGCAGCTTCAAGTTCCTTGGAAACCCACATTACCGAGGACCTCACACGGACCTGTGACACCTCTTCGCTTGTTAAGAAAGTACAGCAGTGCCTTGTGGGAGCAGCATGGCCTCGGTGGTGGTGAAAACACATCACTGGGTCCTCATTGCCACCATACAAGACATTTAAAACAAGCAGTGGGAGAGGAACGTTCGCAGCATCATCAGTCAACCCAACCTGCCCCAACCATGGACTGTTTACTCCCTTGCTGTCTGGCAAATGGTACCGCAGTATTCGATCCAGCACCAACAAACTCAGGAAGTTTCAACCCCAAAACCTGTCAGACAAAGCACAAATGCACCTTGGTGAACTTTACTGAACGTTACCCCCTACTGCAGCCTACCGCCATGAACTGAAACTCTATCCGAAACTATCTCCGAACAAAATAAATCAAATGAAAGAATGTTTTGAATTCAAATAGATTTTAATAAAAGATGGATCTTTTTCAAAAACCAATAATGTCAAAAATGTTTAACGAAAGTTGAGTGAAGTCATAACAAGTCTTTTAAAAGTAAATGACTGCATCGTATGTCTGACTTTGGTCATGGGGTCATGGGTTGTTTAGAAACTGTCTCTCAAGTGTGTGTGTGTACGTACAGTTGATTTTGGCATCATCTGAGCTCAACTGGGTGTTCATTCCTTCCTGGCTCATATTATTACATAGTGTGAGGAAATGACATGTGAGGAGCTGTCCACAATTGGGCTTGTTTTACATAATATCCAGGACTGTATGGGCAACGAAGAATAAGAATTACATTTTATATGGGAGGGCTCAGCATGCTCTTTTTGAGCATGTTATCCTTTACACTAATGCAAACAGTCAGCAGGCCAAAACTGTCTTTCTCATCTCCATGCTGACAAACAGCCTCTGGACTTGGAACTGATTTTAGTCATTTCAGATCTCTCGGAGCTCTTTTGTAATACATAGCTCTATTGATGTTGGCGGAGGCCTCATTTTTCCTTCAGCATCTATTGGGCGCCTGGAAGTAATCAAATATGCATCCGCTCTCCCACTAAGTGGTCCATATGTTGGGATCCAGCATCTATAAGTATAAGCTGTAGCCTGTATAGGACCACATAAAATGAGATCAATCACATACCCTCAAAAACAATGAACAGTCTCTCATTTATACCAAAGGCATGACTTTGAGCCGTACATATAAAATGTCTACACAGGGCAAAAGCCATAGAGAGGGCATAGAGAAAGAATCATTAACACATTTCAGTTTTTTTTAGTTTTTTTTAAGATCAAATCCTAATTACAGATTGTCGGTAACAGTTTGTCATACGGAAATGTTCATCTCTGGTTCTCTCTGTGGTTGGCCTCATCTTTCCACAGTGGATGGCAGACAGTACAAAGATGAGTATGATCAAACCCTGCTGATCACTGGCATGTTGTGGCTCACATCATCTCTGCATAGGTCACACTGCAAAGGCACCGCTGTGTTCAGTGTAGTTCAGACAGGTTTGCTGTCAACAGAAGGGTGAAAGTAGGAGCTTATTTTTTATTTTCATGTTTTGACTTATGTTGTTGCCATATGGAAACAATTCTACTCAGTACTTATGCCACATACATCAGAGATAAAAGGAACCTCTTGCAGTGGTTTCATAATTCATGCTGTAAGGTGTTAATCGTTCACACTATCGTGACCTCATCAGAGCCAGTTTGTTTCTGTTATGTCTGCAGAGACCTGCGGCTTCTAGCCCGTTGTCTCCTAAAACTAAGTCACTGTGTACATCTGTACTTTTCAAATACTGGCTCAGGACCAAAAGGTAGATCATGAGAAGATTTAAAGACCTCAGGCCTACACGACGCAACTCCACTCATACACTTTTTATTGTTATAGTTCCTCTTATGCCAAAGATGCTGACAAGCTCTCTTATTCTGGCATCAATCCAATTTTAAATACAAAGCTTTAAAGCTACACTAGCCAACACTCCTACACTCCAGCCTATATATATATATATACATACATACATACATAGGAGCGTGTCCCATCCCACCTAATTCACTGTGTAGATTAACTGTGTTTGCCCAAATTCATTTTTGGGCATTGAAGTTAAATTCTTTTAGTTATCTCTTGCTGCCATTTGGAGCCACCATCATGTGAAGTTGCCTAGCTGTAGCTTCAACTTTAAACTATTTGCTGCAACACACTTGATCCGTTAACGACTTGCTTCCATATGTCACTGGAAGTGATGACAGCAAGATCCTTGACATGGCAAATGGCCAGAATGTTGTCACTGGTAGAAAGGTGCCATAATATTTAGAGGAAAGGCTGTGTGAAAGGGACTACAGACTGATCACATCAACATGGGGAGAAGCTAATGTGGCTCAGATACAGATACTTAGTTACACACTGCGCCCTGTGATGTAGCTATCGCAGATATGCACCAGAGACAGTTGCGAAGCTGACACCCATTCTCATTCTGCCAAGTGTCATCTGCACACCCTCTTGTGTGCACCATTTCAAACTAAATGAATTAAAAAAAAACAAAATAAAATCAACCTTTATTTATTTTTCTTTGTTTATTGGTCAAATACAAACAACATAATATAAGTTTTCACAGGTAATAACTAGTTACATGCGATGTAGTATAGACACCTTTCTATGCATCAATAATAATAATAGAGACTGTAAATAACAAAAAAGCAATTAAGCTTAGAGGATAAACAGTGTAAGCACTTACATTAATATTGCATTTACTAAAAATAAAGTGCAAAAAAAGCAACGCAATACAGATGCATATACTTTTAGCATGATGTTTGCTGATGTTTACATATACCGAGTGTATAAAATAAACCTGTCATTCGAGGTATTAAAGCACTCATAAAATATTTATTTATCCATAATAAGTGTGTATGATGGACACACTTTTTAATACAGTCACCTCATACAGTGCACTGCCTTCCTACAGAAGTGTGAAACGACCACTGCTAACCCAAGAATTCACCAGGAAACAAACAAACAAACAATTTAATAAATAAATAAACAAATAAATAAAATGACCATGCCTCTCAGTTTTAGACGTTAATAAAAAGAAGACCACGCAAATTAAATTTCCTTTGTATTCCTTTCAAGGCAGAAGTGCACACAATAGGAAGGAATATAGTTCAATAAAGGAAATAAACTATCAATTTATCAGATTATAAAGCAACCTAGCTGCACCAACATCAATTCAATTTGGACTTCGGAGTCTATCCTAGAAGCTGAACAAAAGAGCCAGAAATTGAGACACCTTCAAAGGGCCTCTGCCACTGGGGACTGGGAACGAGAACCAGCCAGCACAAATACCTTGCAACTACAGTATATACAGCTGATCAGTTCCTTTCCCATATTGCTGAGGCGTGTGTGGTCACTATTATTGCGCCTTGCTCCTTTAGCTTGAAAGGTTTCTCTCACATCTCTCTCCTTTGTTCTCTTAGTCACGTTCCCAATATACATCATTAGTTATGATACTGATATGAAAATAAAGTTTTATACTCTGTTAGTGTTTCAGTCGTCTTGCATGGCCAGACCACACCGAAATTAAGTCCACGCACTGCATTGGTCATGTCTGATGAAGAGCATGGTGGCAGTGTACGGACCTTATTTCTCTTGCATTTTGTCCCTGATCGATTTAACTTGCGTGAAATTTCTGAAATACAACTTGGTGCTGATTTGATTTGAGCTCACTTAATCTTGGCCTCCGCTACAGTAGAGGTTACAGAACCCATGCCGAGGTATGTATGCGACGAGAAGGCCTACCTGGAGGAAGTTGCTGATCTGTCACTCTGGTGCCAGGACAACAGCCTCCTCCTGAATGTCACCAAAACTAAGGAGCTGATTGTGGACTTTAAGAGGACACAACAACAGAGGACGTACTCACCACTGGGGATTAATGGGAATACTGTGGAGAGGGTGAGCAGGTATAAATACCTGGGAGTCCACATCACCGAAGATCTCACATGGTCCACACACACTGACACTCTGGTGAGAAAGGCGAGGCAGCGCCTTTACCACCTCAGGCAACTGAGGAAATTTAAAGTCTCCCGGAGGATCCTTCAGTCCTTCTACTCTGGAGCTGTGGAGAGCATCCTGACAGGAAGCATCACTGCCTGGTTTGGCAGCAGCTCCGCTCAGGACAGGAAGGCTCTGCAGAGAGTAGTGCGTTCGGCTGAACGCACTATTGGAACTACACTCCCCACCCTGCAGGACTTGTACACCAGGAGGTGCAGAACCAGAGCCTGCAGGATCATGAAGGATCCTCACCACCCCAACAACGGACTGTTTCAGCTGCTGCGGTCAGGCAAGCGCCTCCGTAGTCACGCTGCCAAAACAGAGAGACTGAGACGGAGTTTCTTTCCTCAGGCCATCAGGACTGTGAACTCCGACCTCACCAGGGCCCCCACCAAGACACACACACTGCCCCTCTTATGCACACACACACTTAGGTAAAGACTACACATAATTTATAATTTATATTATATTATACATACAATTTTC
Source organism: Hoplostethus atlanticus (assembly GCA_034670405.1). NCBI lineage: Eukaryota > Metazoa > Chordata > Actinopteri > Trachichthyiformes > Trachichthyidae > Hoplostethus > Hoplostethus atlanticus. The sequence goes on from JAXDDX010000018.1 coordinate 350,486, forward strand.
CCTTTTTTACTATATTTTTTTATAAAGTGCTCTTATTGTAAATATTGTGTTTTTTGTTTTTTTTTATATAGAGCTCTTAAAAACTGTGACATTGTAAATATTGTGTTAGTTTATTGTAAATAGTGTGAACCTGTTATTTTGCACATTTCTGCTGAGCATGGCCACTTTGCATTTCACTACACACCTCGTGTGTGTATGTGACAATTAAACTTCTTGAATCTTGAATCTTGAATCTTGAAGCCTAGCCTGAGGGTATTTTTCTGGCCCGCTTGGCCTTTAAGGAAACCGATTATGCATGCATCACAATCATGACAAATATTCATACACATCATCCATCAACTCTTTACAACAGTGAGAGAGAGTATTACCATGTGCCGTTCATATGTGAAGATTGTCCTTCTCTACATCTTTAGACAGCCTGTGCAGCAGCGACCTCTGGAAGGCCTCATCACAGCACTCTGGAATCAGGAACTCCAGCAACAAGTCGCAGATGCAGTAGACCAGATGCCTACATACAATCACAGAACCAGGGTCAGTGGTTATGAGTAAATGCATCATACATCATATGATAGTATACATATATACATGGTAGCCAGAGTGAGTTGTGATTTTGGTATAATTGTTTGATGATACATTTTAGTTTGTAGAAATGAAATGATTGAGTAATGTTGGGAACTAGGGACTAGGTAAAGGTTTATGTGGGTGTCGGTGGGGAGAGGGGGGTATGGGGTACCAGAAATCACTGTTGAGCCTTCTGGAGGCGTCAGGGCCTAAATCAACCAAACATCTGTGATAGGAGGAGACTACCTGATAACCCCAGTGACGTACCAGCAACTCACACACTCAACCCTGTAGGATTTAGATCAGGTGGCTGGTGAATGGTGCTTCCTGTCTGACGGTCCTGTAGATTCATGACGTCCTCTATAGTCTCCATTTGTAGGTTAGTGCATCATTCTTTTCACATCTGAATTGGGAGTCTGTATGATTGCTGGATTATAATATCAAATCCACGGAGGTCAGAGTCACTTCAGCAGGGCAGACGCTTGTCATCACAAGAGGCGTGAACCCGGATTGAAGGCCACTCTCTCCAACCACGAGGCCACCCTGCTACAACATTTATACTACAGAACCAGACAGAGGCACGCACCAGTGCCTCTGTATTTGACTCACTTGTTTATGTGATGGTCCTGTAAAGACTCCAGCATGGTCTCCAAACTCAGCCTGTACTTCTCAGTGCCCAGTATGTCAGTGATGAGCTCTATGGAAGTGCACAGAAGGGCAAACCAGACGGGAAATTATAGCTTCAAGAGCCAAGCAGATGAAAATAGAATAGAAAGAGCTATAATCTGAATCTGACGATCCTCTGGTTCCATTGGTCATACATACCTGGGAGCAGCTGCATCAGGCAGTCCAGGCACTGTTTCTTGGTCTCCTCTCTTTGAGCAGCACTGCGCTCCGGCCGGGGCTGAGCGGGCAGCATGCCGCCTGGCCATACAGCTTCCTGTATCACTTGCAAATAAATCACCCAGCAGGGGGCACTGGTAAGGTGGGCCACTCCCACATCCAGCCATCTGAGACAAGCATGAAGAGGCAGTATAAGTCAAAAAGCTTCTGTGCAATGGTGAGCTTCTGTGCTTGTGCGTCTGCCTTTTTTTCTACTGGATATCAGCCTCTGTAGTGTGTCAAGGAAAGACTTGAAACATGCATAAATATACAAGTGAAAATAAATACACGTACATGCAGACATGCATTATGTGACAGAGAGAAAGAGAGGAGGAAATGGATGCACATGAGAGCAAGCAACACAAAACCACACTTGAATCTCTACAAACCATTGCAGGGCATGGAATTGCTTTTTTACAATGTATTATTTATGTTTACTCTCCTTCTTAAATGACACTTTATATTCACAATCCATAAAATAAAGAGTAATGTATGGCAGAAAGAAAAAGAGCAGGGAAAAGCTGATTTCTCTTTCATGTTTTACGCGACCCCATTGTTCTCCTTAGTGAGCTTCTGATCTAATAAGGCATTCCTGCTGGCTTGACGTCATTGTTGGGCTGTAACAGACTGCAGGTGCTGCAATAGGTCAACTATAACTCACTTACATGCACGCATGCAGGATGATAATGATGGCTTGAATTGAATTGAACTGAATCTCATCATTGACAAGCTGTGCACAAACTTCCCTTCTTGACTTTTCAAGAAGATTCAAGAAGAAGAAGAACTTTATTTGTCACATACACACACGGGGTGTGTAGTGAAATGAAAAGTGGCAATGCTCAACGGGAATGTGCAAAAGGGCAACAGTACACAGTATTTACAATAAAAAAACAACACAATATTTACAGTATTACAGTAATTACAGTAAGAGCTCTTATATAAAAAAAACAACACAATATATACAGTAAGAGCACTTTGGAAATGAAAATATAGTAGTAAGGGAAATTGTATGAATGTAATATACTATAAATTATGTGTAGTCTTTACCTAAGTGTGTGTGTGCATAAGAGGGGCAGTGTGTGTGTCTTGGTGGGGGCCCTGGTGAGGTCAGAGTTCACAGTCCTGATGGCCTGAGGAAAGAAACTCCGTCTCAGTCTCTCTGTTTTGGCAGCGTGACTACGGAGGCGCTTGCCTGACCGCAGCAGCTGAAACAGTCCATTGTTGGGGTGGTGAGGATCCTTCATGATCCTGCAGGCTCTGGTTCTGCACCTCCTGGTGTACAAGTCCTGCAGGGTGGGGAGTGTAGTTCCAATAGTGCGCTCAGCCGAACGCACTACTCTCTGCAGAGCCTTCCTGTCCTGAGCGGAGCTGCTGCCAAACCAGGCAGTGATGCTTCCTGTCAGGATGCTCTCCACAGCTCCAGAGTAGAAGGACTGAAGGATCCTCCGGGAGACTTTGAATTTCCTCAGCTGCCTGAGGTGGTAAAGGCGCTGCCTCGCCTTTCTCACCAGAGTGTCAGTGTGTGTGGACCATGTGAGATCTTCGGTGATGTGGACTCCCAGGTATTTATACCTGCTCACCCTCTCCACAGTAGTCCCATTAATCCCCAGTGGTGAGTACGTCCTCTGTTGTTGTGTCCTCCTAAAGTCCACAATCAGCTCCTTAGTTTTGGTGACATTCAGGAGGAGGCTGTTGTCCCGGCACCAGAGTGACAGATCAGCAACTTCCTCCAGGTAGGCCTTCTCGTCGTTGTTGGAGATCAGGCCCACCACCACTGTGTCATCCGCAAACTTAATGATGGTGTTGGAGCTGAACCTGGCCACACAGTCATGTGTGTACAGGGAGTACAGTAGGGGGCTGAGGACGCAACCCTGGGGGGATCCTGTGTTCAGGGTGAGGGGGTTGGAGGTGTGTCTACCCACCCTGACCACCTGGGGCCTGGCGGTCAGGAAGTCCAGGATCCAGGCACACAGGGGGGTGTTCAGTCCCAGCTCAATCAACTTGCCAGCCAGTCTGGTGGGGACTATGGTGTTGAAAGCTGAACTATAGTCAATGAACAGCAGTCTCACATAGCCCCCCTTCCGGCTGTCCAGATGAGAGAGTGTGGTGTGCAGTACCTGGGAGACAGCATCATCCGTGGATCTGTTGGGACGATAAGCAAACTGCAGCGGGTCCATGGAGCAAGGGAGCAAGGTCCTAGAACCACTGTCTTTAGAGACTAGTGTTATATTCAAAATCATACAAGGAAGGTGGTATATGATCCATTTTGCCCCTCTTTCCGCAAGCAGCTGCTATGTGATGGGTCCTTTTTCACTGTGACAGATTATATTTAGTAATCTAACCTTTAAAATTCATTTGATTTCATCATTCTGGTTCATTTTATCCCTCTGTTTAGTGGCTCAGTCGATGAGTGGCTGGCTTACCTATAGCTTACCTATAGCTTATGAGGATCAGCTGGATCAAAGCAAATAAATCAATAGAATTTGGCCAGGAATGCCAGTCTAGTAGAATTTAATACAATTATTCCAATGATGCAGCAATTATGAAACAGGTAGATTAGGAAGTTTAGGAAGGTAATCTCAACAATTATCATGCAGCATTCAAGTGCTACAAACCTCTTAGTACCTCAGGAAAATGTTCTTTGAAATATGAAAGGGACCCAGTGTCTGAATGTTCACCTGTATGGAGGAAAAATAATTGAATGCTGTCAAGATGGCGAGCGCTAGTAAAATACGTTGACGTTGACTGATCTTGTAGTAAACCAGTGGCAGCACTTCCTGTTGTGCAGTTTTATTCTAATCAATCATTTAATCCATCAAGCAAGAAAGGAACCACGCAATTGACATTACATTTGAAGGTTGAGAAACTACACTGAGAGCTACGCTACCTCTCGATGAAGGTGCCAAAGAGGAGTCTGATGGCCTTCTGTATGTTCTCAGTGCACAGCCAGCTCCACTGGTCCTTCATCAGCAGACACAGGATGTCCAAAGCCACATCTGCCACTGCTGTGTCTGTAGTACACAGACACACACACACACACACACAAATATATTCAAGAATGTCACATACAAAGGAAAAGTGAGGACATTTAAAAACACATGGCATTCACACAGGCGAACAAAAACACAATAATGGAAGGTTAGTGCTAATCCACACTGCTAGTACAGCTAGTACCTCCATGAAAAGTGGAGTCACACTGCACTCAAGTGGTTATAAAGCGTAATGTCTACTCTCTGGGCTTAACTAAATAAAATGCAGAAAATAGCATCCCTGTATTTGACGAATTCTTACTAAAACTACGGATATCTAAGAGAAGAAAAACTCTACCTGTCCCACGGGTTTTTCCTGATGTCTTTCTGTCTTTGCCAGGCTGCTCACAGCTCTGCTTGGCCTCCATAGTCTCCCTCCCATTGGGCCCACATAGAAGCCTTTCCTGCTCCTCGATAAAGCTCTCCAGTCCAGACAGTGATAGACCATTGAGCACCTGGACAGCCATAGGTCAAAGCAAAGTGATATTACTTGTTGATAAACTGACAAGTCTATCTATGTGGTTCAAACACACATTTATCAATCAGAGATGGTTAACATGCATGGAAGAGCTGGTAACTTACGGTGCTGCCTTCACTAAAGCAGTACGTCACTTTGGGCTGCAAGTCAGGTATATTGAGAGGTGGGACAATTTTGCTAGGAAACCTAAGCCTCCTGACACATGAAACACAAAACCACAGAAACACCCACAGCAGTCAGAAAAAAAATCACTTTGATTGTTACAAGAGCATGCAAAAGAATACAAGCCAGAAGCCAGTCAATTCAGTGTCCATGAGTGTACTTCCTGCTTAACACTATATACTATAGTATAGCTTTCACATGTTTGGACTGACTGATGAAAGAAGAGTGTTAGTCAGATAGAGCTCCTCACCTGTGTTTCCTGTTGTCTATTACTCTCCCGTCAGCGTCGGCCTCGAGGTCCTCCGTGGGACTCTGGGGCTCAGAACGAGGGAAGGCCGTCTTCAGCGTGTCCAAAGCACTCACCACCATCTTTAGTGGCAGCCAGGTTGGAGAAAACACGAGACAATTAAATTCCCATTTGCAAAATAAAAAAGGAAGAAAATATCTAAAGTCAATCGAGTTCATCAGTTCATCAGAGCCCACACCTTCCCATGAATCTATCGGTACAATGTTTGTCAATTCTCATGTGAATGTACGACCCAGGCTGATCTAAAAAATGAACGAGCAGCTCTGTGTACGTGGTTTCTCACCTTATCAATTCTTGACTTGACAAAAAGCTTTCTTTCAAAAGACGTGCAAGCATCTGTGTTGAAAGCCAGGAACTCCTGCATGTCTTCACCGTTGGCTGTTTCAGGAATGCTGCTTAATTGCTAGAGAAAATGAATCAAATCAAACATAAGGACCACACAAATCATTATTTATCTTGTAGTTATGATTTGAGCCCCTACTTTAAGGAACGTATCCAGCTGGCCTTTACGAGCTTCCACCTTCTCACTGTCTGCATTGCCAAATGGGAGTTCAGGGAAAAGCTTCTTTGGGCCTTTGACATCTGAAATGCATGACAAACACAACAGAGACATTGATTCATCAGTCTAGGTATAGCGCAGTGCAATGATCTATTCGAGCAGATAGTGATTTGTTCTTACTCTTTAGCAACTTCTTGAGTTCTTGCTTCTCCTCTAAACGAGTTTGCAAGTTGAGGAACTCACTGTATCTCCGGTTGACAGTGTGATAAGCAACAGGTTGCAAAGTGCCAAGGCTTCCTGAGTCAACCACTGTCTCATACTATTAAACAGAAAATGTTTTAGTGGGGGATAAATCAGGATAAGCAATGAATGATACTCAAATACCAGTCAAACATAAATGTACATGAATGTAGACATGGAATAAGGAAGTATTACCTTTACAATGTAGAGAGTATAGGGTTGCGTGCTAGTGCCACGTTGCTCCTTGGCAGTGACAGTGCCAGCAATTCGCACATTCTGGATGTTGACAGGTGCAACTGGGCTGTTAGCAGCCTCGAGGTTATAGGAGGTTACACAAAGCCCTGTTGGAGGGCAAGATGGGGATTGCTCTTGGGCTATGCCTGCTGGCCACTGGGAGTCCTCTGACACCACAACCTTCGGCCCCAGAGCCCTCAGAGGACCGAAGCAGCCAGGGGCCTCATCATCCTTGAAAGTCATTGCACTGCAGAAGTTGGTCGGCGGAGCGCAGTCACAGAAGCTTTCTGTCTGGTCATCGTCTGAGTCTGTCTGAATTAGGGACTCTACTAAAAACATTTTGGACTCGGAGGAGTGGGAGTCGTGGTCAGACTCTGGATAAAAGCAGTTCACTCTGCATGGTGTGAGCAGACCTACATGGCAACTCTCGACTTTACCAGCACTAGTCACGCTAACCATGCTGCTCTGTGAGGAGTCCCTCTTACAAATCGGACTGGCAAATTGACGGTGAAGGTCATCCAGGTGAGAGAGGCTTTTGCTGGTGACGCCTGTTTGATCAGAGGACAGCGAACGACAAGTCGCCCAGGACTCATGCTGGATCTGACTTCTGTACAGAGCAGCTGCAGGGAGCTCATCCACATTGGTTTCTTGCGGTTCTCTGGACTTGGTGAATATGTCTACAATGATCTGGTTGAGCCAGTCAGGATCAGATACCCTGCTTATGAGCGGCAAGAGCACATTGCAGGTGATGAGTTCTGCAACCATGTAGCCTCCAGTCTTGGTTTCCATGTGAGGGTATGGAACAAGCACATGTAAGACAAGGTTCACCAGAGCTCTTGAGTAGTTGAGCTCAGTGGCTGCACTGCTCAGGGCTGGGTGAGGGGCGTCTGCGTCACAGTAGAGCTGCCAGAGGCTGATGCTGTCTTTCTGCGCCAGTACTGCTTCTGCCTGCATCTCCCTTGCTGTCATGTAGCTCTGTAGGTGGCAGCCATACAGCTCGAGAGCCCTCTGAACCAGTGCTTTCCTGTCCACATGCCGGGCACGCTCCTTCAGTTCCATCACTGACTCCAGCATCGTATTGCACACCAAACGCTCAAACTCCCCCTCCACCTCTGGCAGCAGAGTACGGTACCATGAGGACACAAAGTCACGCATCGCTTTGTGGACTGTACTCTGGATCTCATGGTTCAACCTCCATTCATGTTCAGGTGAGTGCAGAGATGGCTGAACTTTACCAAGAGGGACAAAGTGCTCCAAGTGGAGTAGGCTGTTGGCATCCAGCGCAGCACGGGACCCAAGCCAACCCCCGAGAACCACCAACAGGCTGGTGAACATGCAGAGAAGCCAAACGTTCACAAGGAGATGGAAGAGAACAAGCCATGCTAGCAGAGCCCCAAACCCTAACAGCCGCCGCTGGCCAAGTAACTCTGAGAGAGCCCAGTGATTAAAGCTCTTGGGGGAAGGCATTTAAGTCAGTGGGGGGTTGTGTCCTGGAAAAGATGATGATAATAATAATAATAATAATAATAATAATGTAATAATAAATATAACAATAATAATGATTATAATAACAACAGTCTATGATGATTGGCCCCTGAGCAGCTCTGCTGGGGCAGTTGGGGTTTAAAACACATGACAGACATGAGTCTTTTATTCTAACTTAGGAAAGCAAACTGCATTTTTATCTCTATTAGGCAGTTCAAACCTCAACAACAAACCATCCCATGATAGAAGGGAGGAGAGGTTTCTGCTGTTCCATATTAGGAAAAGCATCTTGTGTGTAAATAGTAAACAGTTGACAGAGAGCATTACTGAACCAGGGAGAAAAGTCAAAAGACAAACACTAAGGCCAGGTCACTTGAATGCAAAGATCTATTACAAAGAATAAAGTAAGATAGTAAGATACTATACACCAAACAGAGCTTATTTGGTGACATAGATACAGAACTGAGGCTGTTAGTTACTAAGAAAATTATAAAGTAATCTTCCCTGATCCACCAGTTATTAGTTTTAAGGGAAGCCCTAAAGTGAGGAAACGTGTCAAATTAATGAAAACTGTGATAGAATAGAATGGCAAAACCAAACAGATTGAGAAACTTGGAGTCAATGTTGTGTGCACTATTATGAATTTAAGGTCACCAGAGGACACACAAATTCTTGACTGCAGTCGTCATTAGTGATCTAATCAATTGTTACCATGGCAGTGTGTAAACATCAACAGCGACAGTCGATCCATGCTCAGTTATGATTACACTGCTGGCTATATATACAGTATACAGCTGTACAGTATATCTATAATATGGCTTGGTTAGACGCATTGCAGTCATAAACCTTTTACTATAGACATTTTTGACGTAACTTTAAGAGCGGTGACTTACGCAAAACTCCAGGGTTACTGACGAAACAGAAGCCAGAGCCAGAACAAGCGTCCAGCGAGAGAAAGCTTTCAATTAGACTACATTACGTTAGCAACTAGCTAACAGTTAGCTAGCTGGCCATATAGCGTATGTAGTTAAATTCGGGTAACACTGTACAAGGTTAGCAACCGTTGCTAAGCGACCGAGTCTGTTTGGTACTCTGCATCATGGGAAGTGCCGTCGAAACACGTAGGCTAAAGCTATCTGAATCTTACCATATCCAACCTACGGTACAGATATTCACTATAGTTTCAATTTAAAGTCAGCCACTACACGAAACGGTAAAACATACCTGCAAAGATATAGAAATGTTAAAGTTGAAATCAAGGCCGTATAAACATATTGGCTCAAGGATCTCCTCCTCGAGGACAACAGCTCTAATCCTCCAAAGATTATGTAGACTAGTTTACCTAGCCAAAATAGGTATCCGCTTGACCTGCCAGCAAAGCCACTTGTCATGTGTACACGAATAAGAAAAATAATAATATATTGTCATTTAGTGCAGAATATTGAAATATACAGAGCCCTGAAGTGTCTTCTTTCATATGTAGTTGTAGCAGTGTGAACTGGTCCACCTTAAAAGATTTGGTCCAAGTTGGCCTTCCCCTTCCTGGTGAGTACCACCACAAGCAGTTAAACCTGCCTTTTTTTCTGCTGATTAGTTTTAATGGATTTTTGATTATATTCTATTTTGAGAATTGTTCTACTATCTTGGGCTCCCCTCTTTTAGCATACAGACCAATTTTAAAGTGATTAAGTCTTAATAAAGCACACCTGGTGTACTTGGAAACGTGGTCTCTGCTCATCATTTAAGAACTTGTGTGTTCCTAAAGGTAAACTGTAATTCCTTGGGTGAAACTCCCAAGGCGGCGTTGTCGGTGTTGGTGATAAGCTTTTCAGAACAATCTTTACCAACGCTAGGTAACATATAAGCATCTGTGCGACTATTTATTTCTCTTTTAATTGAGCTGACAACATCCACTTGTGCATAAAATCAAGTTAGTCTTACTGTGTTAGAGGTTGTCTGACCAGGGCTGTCAAAACAATTTCAGGGTCTCAAATGAAAAAAGAGGAATCTGTAGCACTAGTATGGGCAAGGGGGTGGAAAATTGACATACAGTACATATTGGATTTGAACTGGAAATATCAGTTTTCTTTGCTTGGTTGCTTGTGGTATTTCCACGGATTACCAGTTGTCTTTAATCCTTTCCTGTTATAGGACTGGTCATGGGACCAGCTACACAGCTTACTCATGTCCCACCTACCATGGGAGAATTTCCCTTGCCTGTCTGTATTACTCTTGTGGAAAAACAACAACACAACAATCTGCCAGTGGGATATGCTGCAGAGTGTGTCATGGGGGTTAAAGACATCTGGTAATCAGCCAAAATACTAGCAACATGAACTCTTTCTGGTATTGTTATAAACAATTTATGGGACATAGGCTAGCTGCCACTGCGGCTATTTCCTCCTGCTTTCTGTTTGTACCTGTTAGGAATTATTTCTTGGTCGTGGTGATGAACGTAAGAAGAAAGCAACAACAAACTACGTCTCAGGATTCTATGAGTATTTAATACAGTTCAGCGCTGAAAGGGAGAAATATCCGGCAGCATCTCTGCCTACGAGGATAATCTAAAGAACACCAAGCAGATACAGTTCCTTTATACAGATATTCATGTGATATTTTACATAGACCCTTTCATCCCCCTCAGCCTCTGTCTGTCGTCCCTATGTTAATTGAGTAGAGTGGAAGTAGTTCTGTCTCACCTTCCTCTAGACCTGTGAACACCATGTCTCCTGTGCTAATTTCCAATTCATTAAAGGCAACCAAACGGCCTGCATTGTATTGTAGAAGAGGCCTCCAGACGGCCTTAGTGTATTGTATTTCAGTGTCTTGCCAAGACAAGACAATCTTGCCTCGGCCAAATATACAATTCCCAACATTCCCTACTTTTTGACTTGAGGATAAATGTTACAATTTATTCTCATATTACAAGAATTTTGGTATTCCGAGGTCTAGAGTCTTCATGTTGGGCCAAAAGACCTCCCGGATCTTGTCTGTCAGGGAGGCAAAAAGACTCAACAGAAGTTGTGAGCAGAAGTGACCATTCTTGAAAAACAAAACCCCTTGTATAGAGGAAACAAAAATCAAGGCAGGTCATACATGATAATAGTACGTGGTGTAAATACAATAGCACATTACAATCACACTATTGGGTATTTTAAATCTACTATTTCCATAAATAATAACTCAGTTATTATTCATAAAACTGGTGTGCAGTGGTGTACTGGCTAGTCATCATTCATATCAACATAACATAATCCACATATCTTTATGTTTGTATCATATAAAATAACTGTCCTTAGTTACACTGTCCTTCTGTGTGTTCGCTGGAGCTAAATATGACAAATAGTTTCCCATGTTCTGTTCCAGACCCATCCATGACCTCTCTGGCCATCCAGTTGTTTATAACATTAATATTTTAGCATTACATTACATAGTCTCGTAGATTTTACCCTCAGACTAGCTTAAATTGTCCCCCTATAGTGGTACTCTGATCTTCAGTATATACACCTGGCTTGTCCTAAATAATAAAAATACTTAATATTCTGGATTAAACAGTAATGGTCACAACATGGGTAAGGAAGTGCACATGGCGCTTTGCATTATCAGTGAGGTCCATGGTCCACTGCTGTGGTGTATAGCCCTTGGACTCTGTGTGCTCTTCTGCGCATGTTCAAGAGTGTCGGGGATCCTGGAGTCATCCTTTGCTTTGGAGGCCTGGGCTGGTGTCTCCTCAGATGTGTTCATGGATTTGTGTATTTCAGATGTACCCAGACTGGAATTCCCGTCACTCAAGCTGCAGTACTGGTGACAAGGAGCACTGTGTGCAGTCCGAACCATGTTGTGCTGAAGAACTGGATGTAGTCTTCTTTCACCAATGCCTGGTCTCCAGGCTGTACCTATGGAGACTCATCAGTTGTTGCTGTTCCTAGTCGTGTTCTGATAACTTGGGAGACAGATTGCATTAACAACTGGCAGTACTTCACTACTTGATGACATGTAGCTCTCCTCTTCCTAGGCACAGAGCCCCAGGAACCCTCATGGGCCACACAATGACATAAATGACATTGTTGGTTGTTAGTTGTTAGTTTGTTAGTTGTCAGTTGTTAGGATTAGCGTGCATGGGCATCAAAACACTCAGCAATTGCGTCATCCCTTCTTTTTCTGGAATAGAGCACATACATTTAGTTAGTTTAGTTTTTAAACTTTTGTTTGCTCTGTCCACAAAAACACTGACCGTTTCATGATAGGTACAATGGAATTACTGATTAATTCCCAAAGCTTTTCATACTGTTTTCCTAATTTTCCCGTAACATGAAACATGGTAACCTATACCTTTAGAATAATCTAAGTGACCACAATGTCTGTTGTACATGAAAGAAAAACTCACCCCTTTGTGTGAAGTGGTCTATTTGTTTTTAACTGCCAGACGTAAGCCTAGCCTTCATCCTGTTGAATGTAGACAGTTCTGAGCAGTAAATAGCATCATGGAGATCATGCATTACCATGCACTACCCCCCCTTTTTTGAATGGGAGTTCCTGCTCTAGTCAGGAAACTCCTAAATGTCCGAACACTTCTGCAACTTTGGCAGACCCTCAACAATCCGTTTTCCATCAATTTTGCAAACAGTCCAGCCTGTTTTCCTTACACCATCAACGCAAATGCTGCCCCATCAGTATTCAAGTCTCTGGCCCCTGGGATAGCTTCTTTGGGTATTGTCATACTCAATGCTACCTATACGTTGTGCCCACGTCATCATTTCTGCATGTTTCTCTGGTTGATAGCCTGAGTTATTAACTGCAGTTCTATATTTCTGATGTGCTCCTGTTATGACTGCTGTTATAAAAGCTGGATCATCTGGAGTTCCAGTCAACTTCCCATACCTGCGATAGAGCTGAAATTTGATTTCAACATAATTTTCAAAGGTTTCCTTAGGCTTTTGCATTCTTCCTATGAACAGTTGGTATAAATTCTCTCCTGTTCCTACTGCTTCAGACACTTTATTTCTAAAGGTATCAATAGCTTTCTCCACCTCCTCTGTACTGTTGAATATTGTTACAGCCCATGCATCCTTGTTATACTCATCAGTGATGGAACTCCAAGCTGTTGCTGGACACTTGGCTTTAGTCAACAGGAACACATCATAAGGATGGAGATTACTAACTATGCAGTATTCATTTAGCTTTTCCCAAAAATCAAGATTCGGGTCCATCAATTTCATGTCTGGCAATTCCTTCACAAGGTTTCGCAGATCAGTTCCAGACAGGGGGGAGTGTTGGAGTTGTATTCTGGTTCTAGGTTCATTCTCACCGGTTAGACCTGTGGGCACATTAACAGGTTTTACTGGGGCCATTACAGCTGTTGTATTGAGACCAAAATCGCTGGGGGGAGCAGCAAGTTTAGGTTCTGGTATTGCGGCTACCTGGTCTGGCTTCTGCTCTGTACTAGGACATGGGAAAGTTCCCATACCTTGACTACTATCAGTTTATGAATCAGTTTACATGTATAAGATGATAAAAAAATATCCAAACATGACAAAAGCGCCACACTGAGAAAAACGTTAAGCACTTCATACAATTGTGTCCGTTGTGATTTGCCTGTCCTTTGTGTGCTCCAGCGCTCGTGTCTGTCTCGCGTCGCCCATACGGGGTTACGTAAGGGTTACGTAATATTGTATTCCTACTACCTTCAGAGTCAGTGGCGGCGTCGGCTCGCTAGTGTGCAGCTCGCATTGGAAACAGATGCAGAGACCAGGAGCTATCTCCCATCCCGGTTTCCTGTATCATGTCTTCTGTGAACCTTCAGGACCCAGGTAAGGCTCTCGCGGGTTTTATTTTCCACTTCACAGGTGGGTGGATGTTATTCTAGCAGGGCAATCAGCTCAAGCATCTTCACCTGCTGGTGGGTTTAGGGCGCGTTTATTACAAGGCGCGACATGCATGCATCTGTTATGCTAGAAATACATCGTTAAACTCTAGTGTGACAAATTTACTCGTGTATCAGAGGTTGTTACCAGGCTGATTTGACTGTTAAAGTTGGCACTGGAGTGATGAGGGCGTCTCCAGCCAGATTGGTTACACGAGACTGACTTAGTACAGTCTGTACCTTTTTTGTATGTTTGACTTTGTAGGCAAAGAAGAATGAATGCACGATCAGGTTTTATGTTAATACCCTGTTAACGGGTATTCTAAATAACGTTGGATTGCAAGAATTATTTTGTAGCCTTGTACGTGTACATTTTGTTATTTTATTGTTAAGCATTCGCTTCAAAACGCCATTGAAGTGAGATATATTTAGCTCTTAGATGGTTAAATGCAGCCAGCTCATAATACACGGAAGAAAGCTATAATCGAAGTGCAAGATGTTCAATGTTGTGTGAAAAAGTGCGACTCACACCCATTTACAGCTTCTTTTTAATCTCCAATTGGAACTTTTTTAGAAATTAGAGAGTTGTATTCTCTGTAACACATATCAATTTTATTAAGGCAAATAATATAGACAGAAATATCTCTTCCCCATCATCTACATCACTCCTTCATGGCTGAAGTGGATTGGTGGAGAAACGTTTTGGCTCTGAGGTCATGTTGGATCTTGTAGACAAGGTGGAGAGCAACACAAAACATTTGAGAAAAAGATTTAATAAATTGTAAAATATTACTTTGAGAACCTTTTTGTTCTGGTGTGGCCAGCGATGAGTCTTTGTTGATGAAAAAAACATTCTTGAAACTACTATAACTCCCTAATGATAGAGACTACATATTAATACCACCCATGTGTTATGTAAAGATGTTGACAGAAATGTTGGGGGGAAAAAAAGTCTCTTGTTCAATGTGGGAATCTGTTCCAGGGAAGAAGAGCAAGTACTCAAGCTCTGTGTTTGGATTTGTTGAGACGGTTTGGTCACAAAGTAGAGGCAGACAGCATGAATTCTGACCCAGCTGTCATGTGTGCAGGGACTATTTATTTCACCCAGTGAAGAGCTGAACTCTAGCAGAGTGCCAGTGCCAAACCTCTCCTCAAATGTAGCGTTGCACCAAAGATTGAGCTTATGCTGCACTAGACTATTGCACAAGACTACAAAATTGGACCAATGATGACAGCGAGATGTGAGACTGAGTAAGTCCACAATCATAGCTAAATGACATGTGCACGCTCTGCCTACAAGTCTGTCAGTATGTACAGTAGCTGCATCATTAGCAGCACATCCAGAGTTGCCACTGGAATGCAACGGCCACCTTGTAAACAACACAAGTACAGCTTTGAATACTTTCAAACAGTTGTACAGTTCATGAACAAACATGTCCTTTCCCTGTAGCTTTACATTGAGGTGCATTAAAACCAGGAAAGGATCATAGCTTTCACCTGAATTCCCCTAGTTGGCCTTTGTCATAGAAAGAGAGTGTTCCTAGTATTTCACATCCACTGTAAACACGCTCCTGTCAACTTTGTGAAATGGCACCAGGACTAGGGGGGTAGAGTTCAATTTGTCTGCTTTAATTTGAACACATTTCCAGCCATATTAAACAAACAGTACAGGGGACCAAAACATTTAGTTAGATTATGTATATTTGATACAGTAGTCATTTGTGATATGTAGTAAAAAACATTACATTCCAAAATCTGTAACCAATATGTTTTCAGTCTGTTCGTGTGTTATTGCCCGGTTCTCGTAGTTACCGTTACAGTTGCAAAAAGTAGTGCACTTTGTATTCTCTGATTCAAGTGAAACACGAGGCGGTTTTGTTGGGGATCAGTGAACTAGAATAGTTAACAGTTAACAATGGTACACACTTTAAGAGTTTAAGCGTACAAAGAACTTTGTTCAAAGGTCTTCTGGAGCCAGTAACAAGGTGAAGCATGAAAATTACATTAGTCATTTAGAGGCTGTTTACACTGTTGACAGCTGAAACCAGCCCTGATGATCAGAAGGGATGACGCTTACTACTATTTCCATTTTTGCTGCATGCTAAGGGGCTTAAAACCTTTACCAGTGAGCTTAGGTAGGTTGAAAATCTCACCAAATATTGTTGAAAGTTTAGTCATTTATCTTTTGGCCATATATTCCCCCTGGACACTAATAATTTGCCTTATCTGGCCAGAATAAAATCGTGGCCCACTTTTTAAACCTTTCAGAAAGTAGAAGTTACATTTCCGTCCAATCATCAAATCAACATTTCCAGGCCCATCCAGGACATCTTGAATGGGATGGCCAAGGTGGCATGCACACACAGATGCCCATTTCCTTCATGTCAGTCTGGTTCAGCTTAAAACAGGTATGCTATATCTATGTGTTTTCTACAGGTGAGGTCAAGCCCTCTGATGGTGCCAAGGCATGCTCTAGCACATTGCGGAAAGGGCTGGAGACCATCGCCCCTCTGGTACGCTCTGTAGACGAGACCCCTGAGCCAATCTCCACTGAGGTGCAAGGGACCATTCCCTCCTGGATCAATGGCAACCTCCTCCGCAACGGCCCCGGGAAGTTTGAGTTTGGGAACACACAGTGAGTCATACCGGACGAAACATCCCGACGTACTGCAGATGAAAATAATAGGTGTCTTTAATCTCTGCTCCCCTCCACAGCTTTAACCACTGGTTTGATGGGATGGCCATGCTACACCAGTTTAACATCAAGAAAGGGCAGGTGACGTACAAGAGTCGGTTCCTGCAGAGCGACGCCTACAAGAAGAACAGCGAAAGGGACCGCATCATGGTGTCAGAATTTGGCACCCTGGCTATGCCCGACCCCTGTAAAAACTTCTTCCAGCGCTTTCTCTCTCGCTTTGAGATGATGCGTAAGTAACCGACTGAGAAGGGATAATGTGAGGCGTAGTCGTCCTTGGAGGGAGAGCGGTCTTGGCACGCAGCTGTAGAGTTATGTCCGTTTGGCTTTTAGAGGACTGCAGATTCCTGTTCTCGCATGAAAGACTCGCGTGAAAGTGCAAGAATGTTGCTGCTTTTCATTTTCACCTCGCTGAGGTAATGAATCGAATATAAAAATGATCATAACAATGTTTGATAATGTTTGTGCCCTAGTCTGCTGAAAACCGATCATGTACTGAACACGTGCGGGCGTATTCTTACCAAGCATTCTTCTATCTGAAGTTAATGGACTACAGATGTTACTTGGTGAACTCAAAGGTTGCTGTCAAACATCTGCGTCATGCTTATTCTGCCAAATAAAGTCAGGACTAAGGAATCTGACCAAGTGAAAAACTATTCCAAACCTAGCAACCTCAGTCCATTTAAATGGAGTGGCTGCTTTTGTGCAAACTCTGGTTTACTGCTGTGGTGAAGCCAGGGGGGGTTGGACCCAAATTCCTAAAATGTTAATGTTTTTAAGTACAACTGCAAGCAGCAAATCTTAAGGGCCACTTGTCAGTATGATTCGTCAGGATTTCATGTAAAACCTTAACAAGACACTCATTCATTTTGTGTGAAAGCCCATTGTAACCGTACTTGTTTTCCTATTGCAGAGTCCACAGACAATGCAAATGTCAACTTTGTGAAATACAAGGGTGACTACTATGTGAGTACTGAGACAAACTTCATACACAGAGTGGACCCGGGGAGCCTAGAAACGCTGGAAAAGGTACAATCATGATCATCATACAGTAACAGATAATAATACCAATCTAATTCATCATGCAGGGAACAAACTAACCAACCAACTGCATCTGCTGATAGTGGTGGGAGGTTCAGAGGCTCCCAGTCAGACCGCTTTAGTAATAAGTCTGATTCTCCACGATACTTTCAAGGTGGACTGGAGCAAGTTCATCGCTGTAAATGGGGCTACTGCGCACCCACACTATGACCCTGATGGCACCACCTACAATATGGGCAACTCCTACGGTGGCAAAGGTCAGTCCCAGTGTCCCACAGGACCTCTCTTTATAACAAGCTAAGTCTTGGATCCACCAGTGATCCCTCTCAAGTGTATATCTTTTCTTCAAAGTGCCTTCCATGTTATGCACAAAGGACATAGTGTGTGTGTGTGTGTGTGTGTGTTTGTGTGTTTTCAAAGAGGGAGAGAATGTGTTGTGTAACTGAGTGTGGAGCAGTAAAAGAGGCTAAGCACATAGTAAATCTCCCTGCTGTTTCTTCAGGCGCCCTGTACAACATCATCAGGGTACCTCCTGAGAGGACGGACACCAAAGACACCCTACAAGGAGCCAAAGTACTGTGCTCTATTGTCCCTGCAAATAAGTCCCATCCCTCCTACTACCACAGCTTTGGTAAGCAGTACAGTGCATATAGCCTTCATTTGGTGCCAATATGTTTCTTAACATGTCTTTCCCCCCCCCCTCTTTCTTCTAGCCATGTCTGAGAACTACGTGGTGTTCATCGAGCAGCCAATTAAGATGGACCTGTTGAAGATAATCACATGCAAGATCAGGGGGAAGAGTTTGAGTGAAGGCATCTACTGGGATCCTAAGCAGGAAACTGTCTTTCATCTTATTGACAAGCATACAGGAGAGGTAAGGCGTAAGTGGAACACAGAGGGAGGGTTTACTTCAATTGCTTTTTTTGAGGGATTTGTTATGGTCCTCTTAAAATCACCATCTTGCATGGTCTCTTGTACGGTCTGTTTGTGTCATCTCTACCTCCAGGTCAGCTCAGTGAAGTACCACACCAAAGCCCTCTCCACCTTCCATCAGATCAATGCCTTTGAAGAGGATGGCTTTTTGATGCTCGACATGTGCTGCTCCGACAACGGCGAATCCATCAACAACTACCTCATCCAGAACATGCGCAAGTCAGGAGACGCACTCGATGAGGTCAGAATACACAAACCATTATTAACAACGTACTAAACACAAAACACTACGTCACATACAGAGCTATGACAACGACTGTTGGCTTGCTACAGTGCAGGGTGAAGCTTCCTCTGGCTACAACGTGATGTACTGTACCATACATACCTCTCTACAAACAAAATAAAGGTGCTAAAACTTCATTGTATGTGTACTGTGTCCTTCCCAGATGTACAGCACCGTGTGCTCTGTTTTCCCCCGGCGTTTTGTCCTGCCCCTTAACGTGACCAATGATACACCGACTGACCAGAACCTCAACACAAGGCCCTCTAGTCAAGCAACTTGTGTCAAAACCAGCCAAGACAAGGTGAGTTGGTAGTACGAACCTGATTATCTCCCCAGAATTTCCAATGATAAACCTGTTCTCCTCACACTGTGCAAAGTGAGAATTTCCCTGCTTAGAATTAGAGTTACTTTATTATTTTTAACTATTTATTTCGCCTTGACAGCTCGTATAGTACATACAGGGGCACATTTCACAGGGACAATAAGATCTCATTCAGTGCAAGGGGACAATGTAAGACAACAGTAGACTATGTGCAGGATTGTATGCAGGACGATTGCAGCTGCAGAGAGGGATGGTGAGTGTCTGGCAGCGCATTGGGACAGTGGGAGCAATAAATAGTTATACAGAGTAGAAATGGAGCATAATGAAACAATGTCTGAAGTAAATTGTGGTAATAGTTCTAGTAGGGATAAACTCCTACAGTTAAAAAATGAAAAACTGTAACTTTAAGATGGAAACAAGTTCAGTGCAAGTCATTGTTGAAACATTTTGCTTGGGTGTCCTCCAAGTAGGTGAAGTGTAACCATAGCTGTCTCACCGGTATTGGATGTATCCTGTTCACAAACCTGATCCACATCCAACACAAGCCATGTTAGTCAATCCTGTTCTGTGGAAAAAGACCAGTAGGGGTGAAACGGTTTATAACAACTTCAACTGAGTCGAAACTCACTTCACTTTAAGGACAGCATACCACACCAATGACCAGCGAACCAATGGAGGGGGCTCCAAGTGACTGTGGTGTGTACTGACTATAAGCAACAATAACCAGTTGATCCTGTTTTTGCCCTGTTGTGTCAACAGGTGTTCTGCCAGCACGAGGATCTCCATGGAGATGACCTCCACGAGTACGGTGGCCTGGAGTTCCCCCAGATCAACTACAGCAGGTACAACACGCGGCCGTACCGCTACTTCTACGGCTGTGGCTTCAGATACCTGGTGGGAGACTCTCTGCTCAAGATGGACCTGAAGGACAAGACACTCAAGGTGGGAGGCGTCGTGGCAATTTAAGACAATTGCACTTAGTCTAGTTGGTGAGAGCAGCTCAACACAATATATGTCTCTTAGGCCTTTAATGCAAGCAGAGCTGAAACTACCCACACCGTTCATCAGATACATTTATACACATGACTGATGTAATGGGATGTTGCAAATCTCCTTCAGTCATGGGGTCTTTCTAGGACAATCATGAGACTAGACTGCTGATAGAGCAGGTACAAACTCCATGTTACATAGACATGTCATCATGTCAATATGATGAAGTCAATATGATATCTCTACTGTATACATGTGCTTTCCCCTCCTATCTGGTCTGATTGAAGGTTAGTTAAACAATCGTACACAATCCTTTTGACACGAAGATCTACTCATCTTTGAGATTTCCCCAAGTAAAGAACATACACACACACATTCCTCTTATCTCAGTAGTTTTCCACTGGCTGTGACCGCACTTATACATACACATTAGAAATACACTTACATTATTATTTTCCAGAACAGAGGGATTTTACTTTTCTCATTAATTAGTATGGCAAAATGACAAATTGCTATTTCAGTTTTAGTAATAACATTGCAGTTGGTTGTAACGTTATACGTTATTGCCCCCTCTAAATATCATCTTGAATTATTAAATTGTTGAATTTCCCAAACACTATGATGCTTATATCCCAGCTTCCAATTTGTTTTTGTCAGAATTAGTCATCATCCGTTCACACTAAGCTAACTTTGCTGAGAAATGGCAAGAAAGTTTAGTGTCTTGGAGTGCAAGTATTGACGCTACTTTGATTTTAGCAAAAGGATGACAAGAACACTGTCCAGCGACGCTATAAATACAGTGAAGTGCTAAGTTCCTGATGTGCGTGTTTGTGTGTGACCTCAGGTGTGGGAGCAGAAGGGCTTCTACCCATCCGAGCCGGTGTTTGTCCCCTCGCCTGACGCGATGGAAGAGGACGATGGCGTCATCCTGTCAGTGGTCCTCACCCCCTCAGAGGTAAGACTGCATTCCTATTCCTGACGATCACACAGACATTGTATGGGGGGACCCACATGCCAAGAACGATGTGTGATGTGTTTTAGCACGTGTCAAAAATGTAATAATAGTGCTGGTTATATGGTGTTATATTACTGGTATTTATATAAACACATTAAACTTCTCTTATTACATGGAACCATCTAACTTTAGAACAAGCAGGCTGTTGACTTCAACAGTCCCTCGGTTACTGTACATTTCACTATTAGAAAGGAAAAGCTGAAAACACCGTATGGGTCTTTTGAAACTAAGAAGAGGGTGTTTGCAGCGGGGGAAAAATATGAAACCAATCGTGTGTGTTAAAACAAAACAAAATCTTTTTTATCCACAGGCTATTTCCCATGGCATGGCTATGTTGTTATGATGGTGGTATTGGGCAAGGGTATTAACAATTCCCAGCAATACCCATCCTTACTCAGATAGTTTTGGCTGGGCAGCAGGACATGCTGGGCTCAGTTATCAGACCAAGATATGATCATACATGAGAAGAGTCATATAAACTCATGGTTAAATGTACATATCCTGTATTTGGATACACATAGTCTAAACTTCCAACAACAAACCTTCCTAAAGTTGTTTCTGTCGCCTTCAAAGCTCAGCGGTGCCAGTAATGTAAACGGTGTGTGGAATGACGTTTTACAACTATGCAAACTCCTACTGAGCGTTGTTTCACATAGTGCATTACCAAGGTATCACTGCCATTTATCTAACCTATATTTACAGAGAAAGGGAGGGGAAATTTGCAATGGTGAATTATGGTTTTGGATTTTCATATTCTGTCAACTAGTTCAAAGGCATTGACTTCCATTGCCTGCTGGCTCATGGCTTAGCAACCACAGATAAAGTAAGACAATGGAGTGTGCAGACACTGTGAGAAGAAAAATGTCTCTAATATTGTTCATGGAACCTCTGAAAGGTGCTTCAAAGCTTTCTGATACACATCATGCTTCAAAACAGCCCATTGTAACTACCTGCCTTTGGAAATATTTGAAAAGAACTCATTGGTTTTAGCTTGTGGAGTGTACAGGGAAGCATTATGGCATCTACCATGTCAGCTTGCACACACTGCCGGAAGACAATTTGAAACTAGAGAGAATAAATGAATCTGGCGAGTTCATTTAAGATTTAACTGAGTTTATTTATAAAATCATCAAATCACTAAATTACTAGATAAACTAAGAATACTTAGATGGTGCGCCTATGACCCAGATTTTAAGCCTAATCAATTGGACTCTAGACTTAAAAACTGGATAGCCAAAGGAATAACAACATTTTACTCAATAACAGATAAGGGACAATTAAAGGATTTCCAAACTTTAAAAGAAAAATATGCTCTGGAAAAACAAGACTTTTATAGGTATCTACAATTACGTCATTATTTTGACCAAGTTATTAAAGAATACCCACTAGATATGGATGACCCAGTGCTGAAAGAAATTTTAGGAGCCTATCTATCAAAGTTAAACAGAGGTATTATATCTAGACTGTATAAGGGCTTCATGACAAAAAAATCTCATTCCCAGAGTATGTTAAAAATAAATGGGAAAATGAAGGTAACTTGGAGATTTCGAAGGAGGAATGGTACAACTATTGCATCTTTCAATGGAAATGCACCAATTCGCATACATGGAGAGAATTTGGATGGAAGTGTCTAATTAG
Organism: Hoplostethus atlanticus; assembly: GCA_034670405.1. Taxonomy (NCBI): domain Eukaryota; kingdom Metazoa; phylum Chordata; class Actinopteri; order Trachichthyiformes; family Trachichthyidae; genus Hoplostethus; species Hoplostethus atlanticus. The sequence continues at coordinate 373,143 of JAXDDX010000018.1, forward strand.
ATTTTTTATTACCCCAAAGCAGAAAGCACACTTTACAGGAGAGGATTCAAGGTGCTGGAGACTGTGTGGGAGCCGGGATGCAAATCACTGGCATATATTCTGGGAATGTCCAGTACTAAGACATTTCTGGTTAGAGATACACAAAACATTGGAAGGCATATTTAATGTGAAAATACCTTTCCAGTTCTGCATTCTTATTTTAGGGAAAGCTGACTTTCACCGAGGGCACTTGGCGTTCTGATATCTGTTTGGCGTACAGAAAACCTGTCACTAGGCGCTGGCTGCTTCCTGACTCCCCCACAATAGAGGAATGGATAGATATAGTTAATGAAGTATACATAATGGAAAAAATTACTTTTTCACTCCGCCTACAAATGAACAGATTTATTAAGTTATGGTCAAAATGGGTCTCTTATGTACAACAGTCACGGCCAGACTTTGTGGAGTTAACAAATTGATAGATTTTGCTTTTGTTGTGGTGTTTTTTTGTGATCTTTTATAATCTGATACACAGCTCTACTGTCTAAGGAAAAGGTGGCTTGGTCTCCTAACCAATCTAGATAACTTATTGGATTGTCTCCCAACATACCAATGTATATTTCTGCTACATCCCTTTTTTCAGAATGTAAATAGTTATTAAAATTTTATAGGATGCATATTGTTTAAGAAAAAGGATAATGAGAAGGGAAGGGTATCAAGTCATGCTGTGCATTTGTTGTATATTTGATACTCTCTGTAACTGCAAGGGAAAGCAACTCTGTAATGTTCTCAACTATCCTATAAATAAAGAATTGGAAAAAAAATAAAAAAATCATCAAATCACAATCATCATCCTTTTTCAGAACTTTTCAGTAAGCAGTGAGGAACATTCATAGGTAACGCCTGTTAGTTCATGTCTGCCTAGTTGACAGTGATGCTACAGTTGGATTTTAAATGACCACACTGAACATGCTCTAGATCAGCCTCTGGAAACCCACCAAGTCAAAACGTTTCTAAAACAAAACGAGTATAAAGGTGCAAGTATATGCAATACCAGCAACATACTAATGCATTCCTGCCGTAGTGTTAATGGATGTGACCTCTTCTCTCCAGGATAAAGGCACATTTCTCCTGGTCTTGGATGCCAAGACATACGAAGAGCTGGGAAGAGCCAACGTGCCTGTCAACATGGCCTACAGCTTCCATGGAACCTTCGACCCCTCCGCCTGAATCAGGGATTTCTGTTCCAAACCACGAAGTGACCACAAAGACCAGGAAGTGACCACAAAGACCAGGAAGTGAAGGATGTCGTGTTCAGTGTTTCTCATATAGCACCAGTATCCCTGATGGTACTCCGTTATTGCACTTTTGCACACCTTATTGCAGCAGTTTTGCATCTGGTGACTTCAGTGGGTCGATGTGTCACTGACTGAATGTTGTAGTAATAGCTATTTACTCTTTAAATTTGGTACTTAACCACTATAATTGTCTGCTTAAAGATATTACACACAGTATAATTAGGAATTAAATTCTTTGTATATCCATCTTAGACCCCCCATGTATGCAGAGAGAGCAAGATCAGACAGAGCTCCTGGAGCAGGTAGGGGTTCAGTGTCTTCCTCAAGGAAACATCGACTAGAGTGGATACATCAGCTATTATAGGCATGAAGCCTGGCATGTTCTGGTTGCAGGATGGTCTCTCTAACTACCAGGCCACTCAAATACCAACTGGAAGCCTTAGCTATGATTCAGTCCTGAATTTAAACACAATTTTCTACTACTTACTACTTTTACATGTATGTGTTTAATGACAAAGTTTGTATCTTTTTTACCTGAGTGCATTTAGAAAATAATTTTTTGTCTGATCATGAGTGCGCAGAGGGCATTTTAATTACTTGTTTGTTTACATTACATTATTTACACTATAATGTGTTTGTGCTTGTGCCAATTTTGTATTATATTCACAATACATTTCACATGAACATTATATACACAGAACTGTTGATTTACACTATGTATACATTGTATATTAAAGATCTACAGTCTATATTTTCTTGTGAAATGTCAATATTAAAGTGCAATATCCCACAGATGAGGTGACTGACACGGTGCTGCATGGTTATGTATGGACTGAGCTAATGAATGGGCTGTTCCGCCTCAAACTAGATATCAAATCACATTTATTTGTATAGCCGTTCCAGTCTCTAAGGGCTTCACATTACCCAAAGTGTGAAAACAATAAATGGTTAGTACACGACATCCCCCAGCCTTGGACCCTCACAGAGGACAAGGAAAAACTCCCACAAAACCTTTTAGGAAAAACTGGGAGAAACCTCGGGAGGGGCTACTCAGAGAGGGATCCCCCTACCAGGACGGTCGGGCATGCAATAGATGCCGAGTTTGAGCAAGCAGCGTATACAGAGTGCATTAAAGTTTATTTGGATGGGACACTGCCCAGCTGCAGCCTGGGAGCAGATGGGAGACACCCATACACACATGACCAGCGTCAGTGGATATATGAAGTCTCAGCATATACTTGCTTGCTTTTTCTCACAAGTCTCACAAGTGTTTATTGTCCTTCCCTTGTCTATCAATCTCCTCCACTCCAAATCCCTGTCTGTTTTCTTGCCTTGAGGATTGAGACATTTTCTCAAACAATCATCTGAGTCTAATCTTTTCTCCGCGGTCTAGGCAAAAAATAAAAAAGGGGAAGAAAATCTGATTTCGCACAGTTTCTTTCTGTGGCTAAATGGTTTGATCTGTGTCACAAAAACTGTCACCGTGCAATTTCAATACTCACAGCAAAACATCAGTGCATTTTCCTAATGTTAAGTGTCCGAGGACAACTTACCATGTGTTTTAGTTGTAGTAGGCCTAGATATGAGCTAACCTACTCGGTTGCACTGCGGTAGTTCCTAAAGGCTTATAAATGGATGCAAATGTGTCCTCATATCATTTAATGGCCGGGTGGTTTTATGAAAGAGTAGCCTGTCCTTTTCAACACAGCAGCCTTTCACAATAATTTACCAGAATAATGCACATGTGGAAATCACTAAATAAATACTTTCAGTAAATGGTGCCATAGTTACATTGAAATTGTAACATGTATAAAAGGCACAGGGTAAAAAGCACATACATGCATATTTTACTCCTTAAAAAGAGTATGATCACAGTCTGTATCAATAGTATTTAGCGAATTATTAACCACAAGGTATCAATATTAGCATTAGCAAGCTATGGAAATAAAAGATGTGCTGCAGTCAAACAGAGCATGCTCTCTAAATTGGGGTTGAAACAATGTGATCAGTGTGCATGTGTGATTATTGTAGACCAGGAGACTGGCTCTGCTGCAGGACAGCGGTAGCTAGCATGAAAAAGTTGATTGCTTTAAAATCCTTAGTGCAGGGCTGAACATTGGCTTTGGATGAGTTATTTGAATTTCTGGATTTTTGTGGCTTTTGGCAGAAGCAACCATCTCACTTAAAACATTGTTTTTCTTTCATTAACTGTGTATCCAGTCAGGTTGGTGCTTGCCTTACCAGGAGATAATTATAAACCGAATAGCTGAGCCACCTCATAACATCTGACTCAAAGCTGAGCGCCTGCAATTTGGATTTCCTGTAAGTAATTCACCCACCATCCACTAGAGGGCAGCACCTGATGGCTACATTCAGCCACATGGAGCTACATTGAGTCTATACTACCTCACCAGGATCTGTTACTAATTACAAAAAATAGGAAAAAACGGTGACATTAGCAGTACAGTTGCAACAATTCTCAATCAACAGTTTTCTTCGACGGCTATATTGCACTTATTGAGCTGCTGAAGGGGAAATTCACATGGAGACAGGAATCAAGCACTCAGCCGTCATACTACTCACTGTAAATAAGAAAGTGGATGCTAACATATCCCTCTGAGGCACATACAAATGTTTGTATTTCAACAAAGGGGCCAGGCAGGGGCAGTGTGGAGGAGGTAGGGGTTCAACACGGGCACACTCGGCTGTTGGAGGGATCAAACCTGTGACCTTCTGATTACAGGACAGTCTCTGTAACCACCAGCCCACGCTGCCGCCTCAAACAACACTGGATACACTGGAGGAGGTGGGAATTGAACCTCAGACCTTTAACTTGCAAGTCTGTGACCTTCCGCATTTACAAAACACTTGAGACGGTGTTCCTCCTTTGGAAAAACAGACAAGGAAAAAGACAATATGCAAGGCAAAGATGAGTTCATGTAGTTAAAGGATGGATTTAAGTTGGCGCTGAACCTGAATGGAAAGAAATGGAGAAAGAGGAGGAAAAAAATGAAATGAACCCATGAAAAAAGATTTAGAATTGGATGGAAATCGTAACAATGAATTAAAGCAGAAAATTAACCACAGCTTCATGTCACTTTTAGGCTGTGCTACGTGTGTGGCCACAGGGCAGATGTACATTTCCATAGAGGAGTGAAAAGAGGGAATAATACTCTCTATGTTTCTGACAGCTGGTAAAAGCTCCAGGACCCAACCACTTAAAAAGCTCCAAATCTAACTGTTCATACTGAGTGTCTTTTTTTCTTGCTGATTTACAAGTTTTAGGAGTGTTTTTCAGACTGTTGGTGGTTATATATAAGTATATTAATATGGTAGATGGTATATGATGTTAGAGCAAAGGTGATTTATAAAACCAAAAGGATTTTAAGAACAATGTGTGATCATACACTGGCACAAAATAATATGTAAACACACATTGTCCTATCTATTAGCCAAGCGGGGAAAAGGGGTGTGGCATCTGACTTGTCGCCCTAAAGGTCCAAATGGATGAAGTAATTGACGTGTGTCATTTGACACTCCTAATTCCCAGAACATTTCTGTCATGATGCTGAACTTTAAAGGAGTACCTGGTGATTCACAACAGGCACTCCTAATTTACAGAACATCTTTGTCATGATGCTGAATTTTAAAGGAGTACCTGGTGATTCACAACACATGAAGCATTCGCATCATCACTGGCTTCTTTTCTATAGGGTGTGCAATATACCCACATAATGTCTATTACCAACTAAACAGATGTGACACGAAAAAAAGACAAAATAAATCTGTCTAAAAATATTGAAAAGCAATTGACATGATTTCACAATGATCCTCTTGCATTCAAGATAGTTAATTGAATAAGCATCCACCAGCCTCTTCCTGGGCTAACAGATAGCTTCCTTCTAGCAAGCAATCCCTGTTATCACTCAAAATAACATTCTTTCCCAGCCACATAAGACAAATCTTGGTACAAGGGTAAGACCAGTACTTTTTAATTCATACTGACTATTTTATTCACTGTGCTGTCACTCAACTCAATTTGGTAAGCTAGCAATGCACATGTACCAGCAATTAACTCCTCGCTAGCTGGAAGATTCGCTAGCTTATGGAGTTGCTGCAGGTAAGCTAGCTGTTAGCCATTCAATAAAGTAAAGCATGGAAAGTAGGTAGTGGGTAGCATCTGCAGTTCAGCTAGCTACTTTGGCAGTAAGAGCACCATTGTAAAATAATGTAAAATAGGTGATTTAACCCTTTAAATACGTGGGTATTATGCATGCGTGGCAGCTGCCAATTTTATTCAGCTAAGAAAGCAGTATGCTCGATAGTCTAATACAGTGAGCTACATTAGACTCGAGAATCAATACAGTCAGGGTTAGAATGAGGTCTTGAGTGGGTGCCTTGCCGACCTCGTTGCCATTTGGCACTGCGGCTGTGGTGAGGCATGGCTGGAGAATACAGCACCATAGTGGAATGTGGAATCAAAGTGAAAAGTGACAAATGAAAAGCAATGAAGCACAAATAATGTTATTATAAGTATATTGATCATGCCTACCTATACTTAAAATCGTTCATAGAGCTGCTGTTGGATGACACGGTCAGTTATTTTAGTTCGGTTTTAACTTGTATCTAGATAAAAGATGTACTTTTGAAGAAAAATGGTTTGCATGAATGCTTTTTTATTATTATACAAAAATATGACTTCTCGGGGGAAAAAACCCTTTTGAGATTGAGGTCAATATACATTTTAAAATTAAACACTAAATAATATTAAAACATGAGATTCACATGATAACTATAAGGAATCCTATTTCCTATTTCCATGCCAATCTGTTTTGTGTTTAGTTAGTCAGTACAGTAGGTCGTGGTTGTTTTGTGTGTGCATGTGCGTGTATGTGAACATCTTTTCCATTTTGAATCAAGAACATAGTTTGACCTCAAAGTACAGTGTGTGTTATGTCTGTATGCATGTAGGTGTGTTCCCCTGACATGTCTGCATATTGTGCAGGTATGCGTAGACTCACACACTCACACAGACACACACAGACACACACACACACACACAGCTCCACACACTAAATCCGTGCTGCAGTCTTTTCAATACATGTAGCCTGATTCACTTTAACCCATAAAACATGTCTGACATATTAATCAGGTCTGCATGTGGGGGTAGCTCTACTATTCTATTGCTTCTGGGGGAGGGCTCTCATTGGGCCATCTTACGCATCCTAGTGGCCAATAAGAGAAGGCTGAATCTCTCCTCTCCTAGCAACAAGACTCCTTTTCTCTAAGCGGTGCAGTGAGCAAACTGACACCCATAATATTACAATATGAATAACGGCAACTTAACAGCTTTGCAACAGGAGCAAGGAAGTTTATTTGTTCCTGCGTCCCCACTAGATGGTCTCTCTGTCTTGTTTTCTCTCTTTGCCTCCTTCTCTCTCCATCTTGGCTGCTGCTCTGCCTCAGAGTGCATTCAGGCGGCTCCTGTCCTACCATCTTAAAGGAGCAGCCCTGCATATTTAATTTTTTTCCCTGTTCAGGGGAATTGTGGGTAATGGTCTGTACTCGTTGACCTCACAGTGCTGAGCGGCGGGGCCTCTCTCAGGAGGCACAAGGAATACTTTGGCACAGGACTATCACTTCCCTGAGATACAACCAACCCTCTCCAGTATGAGCTTCTCTTTCTGTGCAAATGTTCCATTCACAGCTCGGCCGGCTCGTCTTTTAGACACATAACATCACTTTCAACAACTGTAATAAAAAGTAGACTGAGTATTTTGAGATCCTCTCTTCCAAAATACATATTTTTTGACAAAACCAGATGAGAGGCATTACTTTGGAAATGGATTATCCGGGAAAATAAGGAAATTTAGCTCGACAAAAGAGGTTTACCGCAATGCTAAGTGACGACTTGGCCGAGGCTGTTGCACAGCACCTGTTGCCAGGCTACAGCAATGCACGTGAACATAACTGTCTGACCACTGACCCTGACTGCATTCCTGTCTTTGCCCCTCTGGGAGTTGGAGAGAGCAGAACACATGTTGGATGTCTGTACGTCGGCTTCAGCGAACCAGGAACGCGCCATATTTTTTGGGTTATTGTAGAGCTTGTATGTTGTCCAAAGTCTGATGTATCAAACCAAATCGTTTTCTATGGTGTCTCCACATGCGCTGTTAAGCTTCACCCTATGAGCTGCCAAACAAACCACTGGCAGTTAGTACCGTCATCCTATGCCCTGCATGATTCTGATTGATTGATTGATTGATGGATTTCTCCAAACTGGTGCAGGAAGCCACGAGGTAGCGGACAGAAGCACAAACTGCTTATACTGCTGCTTCTGTTACCTATAACCAAAATGCCTCCTCTCAGACTCTCCCAGTCACATGGAAATGTGAAATTTGACATGTGGCAATTGTAGGAACAATCAGACCTTACACTCGGTAGACTTCTCAAATTTAGCAGAACAATATCTCATGACCATTATAGGTCAATCGGGGTAGCATGCAGAAAGAGTCTGGCAGGTTGGGAAGCAGATAACTAAGTGTCCATATGACCTCCTGTCCTTTCCAGCGTCTTCCGTCCAGTCTCTGTATTGTCTCACTGCAGGAACAAAAGCCCCTCCAAAGCTCATTTAGTCCAGTTTCAATGAGGGGAGACAAGGAAAAAGCATTCTCTCTTTGAAGTGTGTTCCCTCCATCCTCCCCCGGCCCCACCTCCTGTCCAGTAGATCAGACCGTTACAGTACAAGCTGCTCCACACACAGCCACCGTTCAACCTTAGCTGACCCTTGCTCCCGTCAGACCCGCCCTCCTCTGGAGGAATGCTGCTGATGGTAGTTTTTAATATTCCATGGCCCTGTGTGCCCTCAAATTTGGCGGTGCGGCGTTAACGTGAGCTGACACCACAGATTAGCCACAGACATCAGGAATGCCGCGGCCTTTTTGTGCCACGTGGACTTCGGCCAAAAGAGCCTTTGGTAGGAAGGGCCACGGGAGACCCAGGGAAAACAGGTCCATGAAGGAAGAGATGGACACGGCACAGTGTAGCCATCTTACAGTGAGGTAGCCAGGACGCCGCAGCGAGCTCCAGAAGTATGTGGACAGTGACACATTTTAGGCATCAAGGTTAAAGTACAGAAATTTATTTGGAGGGTAAATTTGGACAGATTAGTATTTGATAGTTATATTTTATAGGTTCAAGACAAATGATTGATATCTATGTAGAATGAAAATGCCTTTAGATTAAAGCTGTCTGTACTTCAGCCTCAAAGCCATTATATCATTTCAAAGTGAACTACAGACCTAAAATATATAAAAAAAAGCTCTAAAGCATCTAAAGCACAGACACATTTTGCTGGTGGTCAAGGTTGCTATGACAACTCTCATGATGACTCCTCTGCATAGTGTGTGTGTGGCTGTACCCGCTTCACATTCTCTAATTTCAAAAAAGAACAAATGTTCAAATAAAGGGATGAATAAACACCTAACCTCTTTAAGAGATTAGTTTGATCATTTTTCTTGGCAGGACTAAGACGTGAGCACCGCTTGGACACAGAATTGAAACAACGGTTTTCTCTTGCTCTGCTTTTTCACCGATATCAACTCCTGGCAAGACCACAGTTAAGAGAGCAGAAAAGTGTGGAGGCTGGAGAAGAGATCCCGGGTGAACACCTTCAATTTTATCTGACTTGATGCAGGGAGGATAGTCATGGTGTCCATTTTAGCACATCGTCTTCCTCAGACCTGCAATCAGACTTAACAGCGTAATGCATTTGTGTTACTGCAAACTGTGTGCAGTCTACACAAGGATCCCTGTAGGTCAACGTGGTTATCCTTTATAGAATTACAGCATTACTTACATGTTTTCATCAAGAAAACCTCACAGAGAGCCAGTAAAAAAAATGGGAAAAATCCAACGTATATATGACACGCAACGCAATGCATCTGCGGAATGATCCAAAGCTTTGGCAGAGTTGTTGTGACAGACAGTGTGAGACCCTGTGAAACAGCTTGAGGCCTTAATCAAACACATGCTATTTGTGCATGCTATTGCACGCTCATCGGATGGTGCAATAAGCTACAGCTCTATACAATAGGTAATACATTCCCAAGAAGAGGCACACATGAGGTTCGCCCTGTGTCTTTCATTTTTAAATGAACTCATTTGAAGTCTGTATTGTCACAACAACAGCATTCTGTTTTCAATTAGACATATTTTAACTTATTGTAACTACATTTAACTAAACTGCCACATTGTTGTCTGCTGTGTGGATGAAATGCATACATGAGAGTCTACAGAGCTGCTTTTGAATGAATTTTCAAAAGGGTAACCCAAGCCCTGACCGAAAATTAGGCCCGGTTGAAGCTGCTGGAGTAGCTTAGTCTGACTGAAGTGGTCGTAGGTTGTTTCACTGGGAGTGCTGCTCAGTCAGTGCTCACTATATCACTTGCTGTTATTATGGAGCACTTGTACAGTAACTACAATTATAACTAAAACTACCCTACTAAAATATAGGCCCTCGGGTAAACTGTTGCGGCAAACCTCTGATGTTGTTGCTGCATCAAGTTGAATGTTTTCAAACAAATCTGTTTTGTGGCAAACTTGTGGTTTCCTTCTGGCGCATAGCTGTGGCAAACTTCTTCTAAACATCTTGCATCTTCTGGTTTCTACTGTTTTCCACAGGTTTGCTGCAGATTTGATTGTTTTTAGTTTTCTGTAAAGTCATTTTTTTTTTTTTTAACACATTTTGGTAAAAAACAAATAGTCTACCACACAGTTTATACAGCTCTGCAATGTTGATTATTATCATAGGTTAGTAAAATGAAAATGCATAAAGTAGAAAGGCTGCTGAATTTATTGGTCTATTAATAGACAACTGAAAAAATCAAAAAGACATTTATCTCAGAAATAACAAAACCACAATTTGATCATGAAATCATCAAAGAATCACCATGATCATCCCACCAAATATGGACACATGAATGAAGTTAATGTGAATTCGTTCCTGTTCCACTCAACAGTTAATTTACAGAGTTGCTGAATGCTGCAGGCAGTAAACACAAATTGAAACCAAAGGGAAAAAAACAATGAATTGATTAATCTGATTTATTATTTGTTCAGCTGAATTGAATTGTCCTAAAAGCAATATTTTAAAAACTCTGAGGTCAGTTTATGTGTTTTTTCCCCCCCAATAAAACATGTTAGGAGTTATGAAAACTAAACTATAGGGGGGCTCATCGCTATAGTGAATGCAAGGCAACAGCTCAGTGGCAGTAACTGATTACACAATATGAAGAGGTGGCACCACAAAACAAAGAGCAACCGTTCACATAGCAACATGATAAACAAATCAGTGGAAGTCCAGTCATTTCCTATAGAGCTGAGCAACCAGTGAAACTCGGCCGATGTGTGAACGGTCAACAAGCTTGCCGGCCAAGAAAGGTTGGCCGCTGCCAAACTTTTCACGGTCACCGCCCATCAAGAGCCAATCAGATTTCCGCACTTCCTTGTTTCCTTACCAATGTGATTTTGTTTGCAAGTGCAAAATGGACAAGAAATTGATTACAGCCATTCAGAGCTTCCCAGTTCTCTACGATGTTTTTGGAAAGACTGCAGAAATAAACATCTAAAAAACGATGCTTGGAGAACGGTCACATGCATCGTTGGGGTCGATGGTAAGCTCTGAAGTAATTTTATTTAGTTTATTTTTGATTAATGCTACCTATTGTCTTTCATTGTATGAAAGACAATACCAAAGCATTAAACACAAATTGTCTGTTAAAAACATTGGAGCTGCCTGAGACAACGCTATAGAGAACCTCAACTGGTCAGAATAGAGATCTACCAAATTGCTTGCAGGGTCAATTCCCTGTAAGTGATAAGATTTGATTGCAGTCAAATAAACTTCAGCACACTTACTGGGATCATCTTGCACTTTTCCTGAAATTGCTAGCATATAACTTTACATACATCTTATCCTTACAAATAAGTTTCCAGCGCAGCAACTCAAGCTTGCCAAGATATGTCAATTAAGGTGCCCATGAGTATAGGTTGTGCAAGCTAGTTATTTTGGGCTGTTTTGAATACAAAGTTCTCCAAGGCTCCTCAGACTACCTGATGGTTAAGTACATCACTTATCTCATTTATTTAATATCACTTAACTAGATATCTTTTCTTTTAATTTCATGGGATGTTTATTTCCTAGGAGAACACTGAGCCTGCATAAGACCTTTTCACACGCAATTTGGTAACCAAGGGCTAGACTTAACCCATGGCTAGTCTTCACCCAGGGCTAGTCTTAACTAAGAACTAATCTTAACTAAGAACTAATCTTAACTAAGGGCTAGTATTAACCCAGGGCTAGTCTTAACTAAGGACTAGTCTTAACTAAGTGCTAGGTTTAACTAAGGGCTAGTCTTCACCCAGGGCTAGTCTTAACCCAGGGCTAGTCTTAACTAAGGGCTAGTCTTAACTAAGGGCTAGGTTTAACTAAGGGCTAGTCTTCACCCAGGGCTAGTCTTAACTAAGAACTAATCTTAACTAAGGACTAGTCTTAACCCAGGGCTAGTCTTAACTAAGGGCTAGGTTTAACTAAGGGCTAGTTTTAACCAAGGGCTAGTCTTCACCCAGGGTTAATGGAGTCAATTGGGTCATGTGCCTGTGTCACATTCTAGAAAGATACATGGTCTTGCATAGTTCAGTTTACATATACTGGACATCCTCTGATGCATCCTCGGACACATCGCCTGTGATGTAACCTGAGGTCATCGGATGCATCGGGTATTTCAATACATCCGAGCATGCTCGCTCCTCTTTCTGCAACTGGCCCTGATCGTGGCTTCAGGCCCTCTTGTGGGAAGTTGTTGGAGAGCTTCTAATTGTTGCCCACCTGGATGCCACTGCCCCCACGGACATGCTGTCACACCGCCGTGACTCAGCCTGCTCAATTGCTTCCTGTGATCTCCCAGACCTCACCTCTATGCCAAACAAAGACATTTTAGGGTCCCAGGATTCCCTGCACTGCAACACTTCTATTGCATGGGTGACCTTGACCCTTGCAGTCAGCCCTCTGAGGAGGAGCTTTGGATTGTTCTTCTGCTCATACAAAGTGATGTTGCTTAGTTATCGTGGTAGGCCCAACCACTTGTGGAAGTAGTGCCTGAGCTTCCATTGAACGCTGTAGACTTGCAGTGCGTCTGAAAATGTACTCAAATGTACTCAAATACATCACTGCATTTGAAGAACATTCTATGCTTATCTCTCAGGTGTCATTGTGCCATAACACAACCCCTGAGGAAGAGACTTGTAATTCAAAGACATTGATAACACTGATCGCTGGCTGGGTACAGTTACCTGTCATACAAAGTCCTTTAAGGCATTGTGGACTTAAAAGAGTGAAAGTGAAAAAACATTGTTCCTTACTAAGTTGAATGGCTCCAAGACCCAATACAAATTAAATTGATGTTCACTCTATAAGGAATTGTTGGCTCCACCTTACTACTTACATTAATTCTCATATATTTTTAGAAAAGCCAATAGTAGTGGTTCTATGAATCTAATGATGAATCTATAATCTGCTCCAACTAGTTCATGAAACAAGCTTGCAAATGGACCACATACGACTATTGAACAACTGGTCCTGGAAGGATTCTTCTTCTTATGTCAAGAGTAAAAGTCAGCTAATAACAGTCAGATCGGCCAACCCTGAAGAGTTTTTGAGTACCACTTAGCCAGTAGAAAATACTTGTTAATAGCAAGGTAACATTAGAAAAATGATGATGATGCATTGGCTAATTGTCTACTACATCGTTGTTTAACCCTGTACTGTAGCTTTAATAGTAACCACCTCTCAAGAAGCTGTCAGTGGGGCTGCAACAGTTAATTATGTTCACTTATATAATAATAATAATAATAATAATAATAATAATAATAATAATACGTTCAATCTTATACATTTCCATATTTGAATAATCTATAAAAATATAAATTTTTTAGTGTTTAATAAATCAATACTACCCAATACAACTGTCTGTAAACCTTCTACTGTTACCATTTATTGGCATGCTATTTGTTATCGCCCAAGGGGCATTTGCACAATTTTCCAGACACTCTGTAACTTCAGACTTTGTACACTACGGCACTATTATTATATTAATAATATATAAATTATTTCATAAATCTCATTGCATTCAGCATAACTACCTCAAGGTACACTGGAACAACACACTACCCACTCCACCTTTTCCACAGCTGCAACCATACTGTACAACATGCTGCTTGGATTCACATGTGTATTGAATGTTGAAGGTACCTGTGGTCATATGTGCTCTTTATCGTGCTGTATGTCCTGCACTGTCCTTTAAAGGGTCATGATACCTTCAGTTTGAGTCTCTCTCCGCCAACTGTTCGATTTTGGAAAATGCAAGCGGCATGAGGAGTGAGGGGACAGGGAAGGAGTTGGTGAGAGGGAAAGATTGTACGATGGATGACGATGTCACTAGCTGGTGACATTAAACCGGGATTGCCGCAGAAAACATGATGTGATGTATTGTCAAGATTATGAACAGGACGAGTGTCATCATAAAATTGCCATGAACTGCATGTGAGGGGCGTGAATATGTTCAAATCAACAGAGCAGCCAAAGCTCTCAACCCACCACAGTCTTATCTGCCCTTTGATGGTACAAGAGGGAAGCAATGAAGGATGAAAAATAGACGTCTTATGGCCACATTTGTCATTTGGGACCTGCGGGAATCAGGAAAGTGAGCAGAATCTGTTCTCTAGACACTACATCCACTGCCTTGGGCCTGTTTTACCCACAGGAAAGCAAAACCCAAGAAGAGATCTCATATTTTATCCTTTATTTCTCCTAGACAGTCGCTAAGATTAAAGGCATTTTCTTCTGTTTCTCAAATTCAACTCAACAACCGCATATAAGCTCATGTTCCTCTCATTCTGCTCAAAACAAGAGATCTCCAAATGATCTGAAATAAGTGTCATTTAACTTTCCTGCATGAGACCATGAGATTAGAGAAAGATCTCAAAGAAAACTCAATATGATGTATATGATGACTCCTTCTTGTCAAACATGAACAGTTATCACATCCTGCTGCATTTTCCTATTGAAGCCACGGGAGCAGCAGCCATGTAGCAGGAGCTTATTACCATTATATATGTCACATGTTAGCATCTTCACATTTATCTCAAGAAGTCTCAAGGATTTGTTCTGTCTCCTCTTCGCTCCTAAGGGGGTTGAGAGAGACACTTCAGATGGCGCTGATCACTTTCTTAAGAGATGAAGAAAAGACAATTTACTAGATGCACACACACATATACGTGTACACTAGCGGTCATAAGTCCTCACTTTATCGCAATAATACAAACATGATACAAACACATCAAAGACCATCACCAACCTCCACGTACAAGAGTGTGAAAATAACAGACTGGATCAATACTTTGTTTGGCTTGAGAGCAGCTGTTGGCGGGGAACCGAGATCACAAGAGCTCAGTTTCAATGACCACACTAACAGCTGCACTGAGATGCTGAATGCAGGGAGGAGACCTGGGCTTCTGAGTTGGGCGGATGCCTTGTGTGCTGAAAAAGCTCCATCTGCTCCTTCGAGTCTTGGATCAGTCCTCAGCATCAGACTGCTTTTGAAATGGTGCCTGGGTGTTTGTGATCTACGTATGCGTGGACAAACCCCAGATCAGTTCCAGGTGCAACAGGAAAGAACTGTCCGGACAGTCGGAGGATGCCAGTGATGTGTGAATAAAAAAAGCATGGTGGAGGATTTGAAGTTCATGCGGTGTTGTTTGATAGGTCTGCCGTTAGGTCTGCCGTTGGGATTACTTTCACCTCTCACCCTCGCGTTCTTGCATTAATTCATCAAAACAAATGAGAAAGAAATAGAAGAAATGCTGATGAAGAAAAGATGGTGAGAAGAGGATAAAAGATATGATGGCAAAATTGTGCGAGCGAGAATGTGGGGCTGCCTGAGAGGGTGGGGAAAATGAAAGAGTTTGCCTCAGAGTCCTCCGTCATTTATGCTTGGAAAAAAAGGAAAAAAACACATAGAGGGCTCCTGTCTCGTTGCCATGGTAACCCGAAGGCTATTATCGTACCTTGCCATTCATTATGAAAGGACTTCAGTTGACAGAGAGAGACGGGAGGGGAGAGTGGAGGATGGTGTGGTGCATTTTCCTAGCTCACAGCTGGGAAACAGAGGGAAAGAGGGACTGAATGAGTGAAAGCGACACTCCACTACGCAGTGTAGTGCCTGCAGATCAGCACACTGACACTGAAAATCAGTTTCTGTTGAGTAGACATCAAGAAAATAATATAATGGAAACCTACCCATAATTCCGTTCAGCATGAGGGATAGTAAAAATCGACCAATCACGCGAAGCAACGACACGGCGCTGAACACGTCCACATTCGGGCCGCAGTAATTTTGCATGTGGAAGTTGTTGTGTAGCGTTTTGATAATACTGCGTACTGAAAATACACGTTTAGCAGGGTTAGTGCTGTAGGATCATGTGTGTAGTTTTTGGACGTAGGGTGAGAGCAGGGGTGAACAGGTTGGCTTTGAGCTGTTTGTTTTTTTTCATCTTCTGTTTGATCGATGCGGTCCTCCACTTTCCCTCAATTTACCACCAGCCGAAGCTCAGCGCTGTGAAGCTGTGGGTGCTTTTCTCATACGCAGGCCTGTAAATGTGTTGGGACTTGAAACGGTATTTCACTTTGCTAGAATATTAGAACTGTTCACCATACTCACCTATGAAGACTGGAACTGGGAGAAATAGCTGCCTTGAGGAGCTGTATTTGTGAGTTTGCTTTTTTCACTCTTCATCCAGCGCCATTGTTTGGAAACTAAACACTGTACTTTTAACGCACATATAGCAGGGACTACAGCAATGCAGATGCCAAAAGAAACGTGTTATTACATGTTTTAAAAAGGACTGGGCAGCTTCTAGGAGTTTAACTTTTAAAAATGAAATAAGTTCCTGTTATATCCTGTTGGTCAACTCTAAGTCAACTTCTGTGCTGTCAGTGTAAACAGTGAGACAGATTGCATAGCTACAGGCATTGCATGCACCATAGGGCCTGAGAACAATAAATAATCATTTAAAATAATTGCAATATAAAAATGATAATATAATAATAATACTTCTTTACAGAGAATGCTTATTATATACAGTATATATAGAATACTTTATGAAACAATCTGTTCCAAAACATGAAAAATTCCTTTTTTCATAGTTCATATAGTGTTTAGCTACTGTCGAAGGAGTTCATATGGAGGAGAGGATGTTAAACAGTGCTGGCAAAGTTACACACAACACACGTCCCAACAGACATAACTTTGTGCATGGACAGGAGTTAGCATGTAAGTAACCGAGAGGCGTTCCAGCAGATGATTCAGGAAGCTGTCAGTCTGGTTAAATCATTCTCAGTACGGCTGTCAGAGATCAGCGCCGGCCCATGCAGTTGTGCTGCTGTTGCTTTCTGTGCGAGGGGAGCGAGGCAGGCCAGTGTGACAGTGCATTAGCAGCCATAGTCCATTCCCTCCGTCCCCAGAGAAACCAGAGGAGGCATATTAACATTCTCCTCAGAAGAGCCACAGGATCTGCCTTCAATGCCGTCTGACCCCGAACAAAAGACAGTGTGTGCGAGACGCAGAGAGAGACAGGCCGGGGGTGTGTGTAACTGTGTGAAAGACGAGGAGAAACAGACAGGGAAGGTGAAAGAGGAAGAAGGGCGAGGAGAAGGAGATGAGTTTCAGAATACATGTACAGGCTGCTGTGCGTGGATTTTGCCCTGCACCGGTTAACATCTCCTCTTCCAACATACTGTAACCTCAGAGTCCTGCAAAAAACAGAAACCTTTCAGGAATTTAGGAACTGGTTGCTTTTCCCGAGTAGTTTCAACCAAGCAATCTGATTGGTCCCAAGGCCTATTTCAACCATCCTGATGGCTCCATGAGAACATAGTATGTACTGCTCTATACGAAACAGGATTGGTTGCTATGTCAACTCTTTTGGTAACCACAGAATTCATGAGCAATTCCTTGTGCTTAGTCTTCTACTGTTTTCTATTCTTGTTTATGTACTCTTTTTCAGTTAAAGAACATGCACTGGTAAGCACTGTTAGCATAGCAACCAATAACATTTTTGATACAACAGCTTCCTGCACTTTACATGCACAGTTGGAACGAGTAGTCATACATCCCATTGCTGCCCTTGTTTCTCTTTCGCCACCCAACCCACAGCAGCTGCCTTTATCTCTGCCCATTATGAAATATCCATATCAAACAGCATTATTTGCTTTGTTGTTGTGCTGCATCAATAATTTTCCCTCTACAGCCTACTGAGCTTATTTTGTCAGCCAGTAAAATATGATCATTCCTATATCATCTGTGAACGATAAAAATAAAGTAAAAGATTATTGGCAGCAATACGAGAAAATGGCAGCCCAGCTTCTCACAAGAGCATGAATGACTTATTCTGTCAACAGTATCCTAGCTGAAGAAATACTTGTCAATAACCTATAAGGTCACGTTCATTAAAAGTGTGAGTATTTCTGTCTCAAATGAAACATTTCCATTTCTATTTTAGGTGTTTAGCTGATGCTGTTATCCTGGGCGATTTCCAACGCAGCAGTGGAACGAGCTTCCACTCCTAGATCACCACTATTCCAGGCAACCAATAATAATGTGTGCCAGGCTCACAGCACCCAGACGTATAGATGTAACAAATATTCCTGTGTCCCTAGAATGATCACGTATTATGGGGAAACGCTTGGTAAAAAATAAATAGGAATTAGATGCAAAACAGGCAAATCTGCAGTGTTTCAAAACCTTTTTTATAATTGCAGAAGTTGACAGGATAGGGCCGTTCGGCTTGTTCATGTGCACAGCTTTTGCTGATGTTTCAAGTTCAAGTCTGATTTATAACCAGAAATGTGTGTAGTGATCCATATGCAGTGTTTTATAAATCTGAGAACGAGTGTGTTTGCACCTTTTTACCTGCACACACACACACCAACAACTGGAAATAGCATTTTAGTTGTGAATCTGCAGGTTTGTGAAGTGAACCACATGATGTATCCAGGGTCTGATCAAATACGACTGTGATGTGCATACTGTTTAGTAGCTCTGACTAAACTGCTCTCTGATTGGCGTAGCTGGTGGGACTGAGGCTGGGACTCGGATAAAATATTGACAAAATACTGACAAAATATTAACTGTAAAGCAAAGAGAAAAAACATCCTAATGTATATTACACAATGCAGGAGCAGAAAAAAAAATAAAACTGACAACCTCAGATACATCGATTTATTCTCAATGGACAGTTCAATGTTTAATACTCCTTGTGATTGCATCGGTACAGTTTCTCCTCCGCTGCGTGTCTGACAGGGACGAGGACCTCCTGAGCTCACCACTGTACTGTAAAACTGCACCTCCACCCACTCACATCCACATCCTTTTCACCCACAGCAAAATATAACTTCCACAAAAGATTAAATACAGTAATTGTGTTTGCGCCATGACCTTTATGACACTCATTTATGACAAACGGTACATTACTGCAACTCATATTGTATGAATAGTTTGTATATGTATTCTGAAGGACATCTGATGAACAGAAACATTCAAATTGAATACAATACATAGTAAAGCTGCAGGCTGTCGCATCACAAGGCTAAACTTTGAAAGTAGCAAATGATTTATGTTTTGGTGAGTTATTTATCTACACGATCTGATCAATTTCTGATGTGAATTGATGTTTGGAGTGAATGTGAGCATGTGTGAAGCACAGTCTTATTTTTATGATGGGTGTCTGTTCTGAGCACATATGGTCAAGGAATGCAGCGGCTGCCAAGGAGAGTTATCAGTACTTCTCTTAGCACTGCACTCTACGCTCTCTCACACACACACACACACACACACACACACACACACACACACGCACACATGTATGTTCTCTCACATACTCCCAGCACACACTGGCTCCTGGAACTAAACCAGTGATGAGTCAGGTACAGATTGTTCAATATCAAGGTTAACAGGTAACAGTGGCTGCAGGAATAGGTCACTAGCCTCCACTCCATGACAACGGTGCTATTTTATAACAGGAGTGGTTGCAGTAGGCGTGTAGCTTGCATACTGTGATAAAATGTGGTAGCTGGGTACAGGCACGTATTGCGATATGGCTGTGCTGGGGCGGTGTTGGCATGGCACAAAACAACAGCGGCAGGAGAGAGAGGCTGGCAAACGCTGGAGGCTGGGTTAGATGATTTGGGTTGAGTGCAGCAGAGGCGGGGAGCGTGAGTAGCAACAAGATGGCGGCAGTCTGCAGCACAGTGTAGTGTAGCTCTGTCCAGGGGGAGAAGAGACTCTTAAGCCAGAGGCGTAACCTGCACAGGGCACCTGGGTGCCAAGTATCACAGGGAGTTGGAGCCGGGCCTTTCCACGGGGTGGGGCAGGCAGAGTGGCGCCAGCACCCAGAGGAGCACAGATAGGTGAAGGGGGCGCGAGAACAATAGAATGGCTGCCTCCCAGACAGAGCTGCCGTACTGCAGCGTGATAAGAGAAGGGGAAGGAGAGGGGGGTGGGAGGTAGACACACCTGCTCCTGCTGCTGGAGCTACAGCAACTAACCCAGCAGCAGGCAGAGTGAATCGAAACGGAGTTGAGCTACATTCACACGCGAGTCCAGCCTCTCATCCAGGGAGCAGAGGGCATCTCAGGTCTCTCTGAGAGCATGGGGGGTGGGGTAGGGGCAGTGAGTTCACGGCACAGGGGAAGAGCTGGAAAAGACAGATGAAGATGCAAGAATACACTCACTGACATATGCAGTATACTCACATGACACAAAAAGTATTTATTCATGCATTCGGAAGGTGAAAAGGTATACTGCATCTGAAATGTTGAGGTTTGCTCCCAATATCTTCACTCATAAACCTTCCAGGACTTAATACCTCTAAAACAATCACATTCTAAAGCATTAATAAAAGTGTGTGTGTGTGTGTGTGCTGGCCTATACATTACATTGGCATCAGTCTGGAGATTAATGACAGTGACTAGTACAGGCATTATAAAATGAATAAGCGCGTTTAAACTCCAATTCAGCGACAACATCCATAGTAGTTTATTTAGTTTGAGAAAGGCTGCATCATTCAAATCTCACAACAAAGCGTTGTTGACATTCCTGCCACGCCTGCTTGGTCAGTCAGCCCGCGAATGACTGACAGTATGAAAGCGCATGCACTGTTGAATGCTCGTCTGTGAGGTAACCATTATCTGAATAACATCTAATTACATGTAAAGCACAACGTGTGTAATGCAGTCTGACGTAGAAATGGAAACACAGCACAGGCTCGCTCTCTGGTATTTATGTTCTTCCTTTCTTTGTCCATCAGTCTCCGCCACACTGTGACCTTGTCTATACACTACACCTGCAATGACACTATAATGTGGCAACACACATCAAGCGAGTCATCACTGGAAAACACCGGAGGATCTTTAGTGCCGTCAATAGTCGGCCATTTTACTACTTGGAGAAAATATGGCAGAGACGAGGTGGCAGTGCTGTGGTGGAACGTCTCGTCTTCGTTCATTTTGTGGAACGTGTTTGCGCACGCTCGCTCGCACACGCGCACACACACACACACACACACACACACACACACGGTGATGAGAGGACTTGGGGTTGCATGTCCTCTCAAGGTACAAAATCCAATCCAAAAGTGAGAATAAAATGCCTCGGCCAACTTGTGCGTAACTGCAAACACGGAACGTCGGCACCTTTCATCCTCTTTAGTTATTACTTTTGTGTCAAAGGATACGATAACGTTGCAAAACCAAACACAGAAATCAAATCCGGTATCAATCTACAAATATTCCACGTGTAGCCGCTCCCTCTCTCTTACTTGCTGTCTCTCTTCCTGTATTTCTCTCAGTCTGTGTGTCTGCTGGCTGAGGCAAACGCTGCCCTTCTGACACCATAACCTACTGCTGCAGACCTGCTGCTCTGAGCGGGAAACCCCTATTGAACTGAGTTGACCCCACATGCCACCAGAGGACAGCATCACACATACAGTATATACATATACACACATACATAAATGTGTGTGAACCTTTTGGGCATACGCAAATAATAGAAAGCAGATTGATAATACATACAATAATCTGAAGCCACGTGTGCCCGAATAAAACGTTAGGGTTTTATTAGGTTAAACATCTTTGTAGACACATACGTAAGAGAAGACATGCTCAGACAGTAGCATGTTTATAGCCACCTACATCCACACAAGATAACGTATGTGCACAGATAAGCTCTCTCGCTCTCTCTCTCTCTCTCTCTCTCACTAACTGACTCGTTTTCACAGGCAAGCCTCTGAGAGTTGCAGAGATTATATTGCGATAACACAAGACATCAAACCCCTAAACCTAAACCACTCCAATACGCACATGATCCCCAAGATGGAGACAGCAGCAGTGATGTATTGCAAACCACGGAAATGGCAGATCATGGCATGCACAGAAAGTTGGATTCAAGATCACAGATCAGTGTGACACCCTACAGCAATCATTATCACGTTCTACTGCGAGTTCAGTACAATTATTAGCAGAGAAAAGAATACATTCAAGTTATTTGTGTCTATTTTGTTTCATTTGCAGTAACAGGATGATTGAAGGTCCATTTAATAAATCATACCCTTGTTTGCTTACAGTCAATCCTCATAGAGATACGATGAAATGCAACAAAGCTAGAAAGACAAACTCCCAACAAGATATCAATATGACCTCCAGAGTGTTTGACCACATACTAAAAATGCCTACTTAATGAATCTGTCCAACTCTTTCAGCATGGGAGGTTCGTAACAATAAAGGGCAGTCATCTCTTTAGCTGTTCATGTGATACGGCTGAAAATACCATCAAATCTCGAATGAAAGCTGACTATCTGCTGACTATTAGAGCTCACTGAAAGATACTGCACACACAAGGAGCTACTTCAGACTGTGGCTGGAAAAGGGAGGACACATAAAGGGTTGCCGTCACAGATCACCAACCAATTACAGAGAGAGAGAGATCCTCCTCCCAGCCGGGTTTCGACATATTTTAGGAGGAGAACTGTTGAGTATTGAAATTAACCCTCCTTAGCATCGCACAGTGGATTACACCAGCTGAGGACCTGGGATGATCCCACCTATTGGCCAACGTATCAAAAAGCTTTCATCTATCACGGTCTCATCCATTCTCTCTTTCCATCACATCCATTATCACATGGCATATTTTCACATCTCAGCACCATCCTGCTCCGTAGTTTTGTGATGTATTAAAGGGCACGGCGCCCTGCTGCACACTAGCAAAAGTAGCTTACTACTTCAGTTTCACTATCCATCCCTTTCCAGATGGGAAACGGCTTTGTAGAGGATGCTTATCATTAACACCCACATGGATGCGTATCCACCATGCATGCCACACATCACACATCACACACACACACACACACACACACACACAGATAGATAGGTGCACTGGGCACAGTGGTAGACAGATGAGAATTTCCATGAGGTCAAACACAAGTGTACTGAGCTTTCAGTGTCACGCTCTCACCAGTACTTTGTGCAGCTCTCAAGATAAGGCATGCAGCCGATGGTCAGATGGAGTAGAGCAAATATTAACTGGGATGAATTCTCTGTTTCTTCTCCTATTTATATAGAAAACATAAGGTTTTTACACTTTACAGTAAGACTATCTGTGCACTGCTACATTGTCCAACTCATCTTATTGTATTTGTTCTATTCTTTGCAGTCACTACATTGTCTTCAATAACTGCTATCTTATTGTAGACCAATGCTGCCAAGTTGCATACATGAATGTATATTGGTATACTGTAGTCAATGTGTATGTGTGAACTAATGAATGTGTATATATATATATATATATTTTTTTTTTTTCATGTGTCTATAGGTCTAGTCTCTTATAGCCTCCTGTATGTCCTTGTGCCATATGTGTATGCTATTATGTGAAACAATGGGGGTTTGGAAAATGTGTCAGCATGTCGCCATATCACCCCACCTAGTCTGGTCATCCCTCCATCCCAGTCACATGTGCTTCATACCCACATTCCACTATCCATCGACCCCCCGCCCGTACCCGACACACTGCGCCTCCCTCTGGGTCTAACCCTCCATATCCGAAAAGAAACTCAACGTTCTTCCCTTTCTTTTCCCGCTACCTCTCTTTCCTCCGTGTGGGTGGATCAAGTGAGCATTCCTCGCCACCATGCCTAGCTGACTTAAAAAAAAAAAGCCATGTCTTCCCTCTTCTTTTGCGCTTGGTGTCCTTCCGCCATGTTAAGTCTTTTCTGGCGTTACAGGTTTCCTAAAGAGATGTGTGAGTGCCCCTCGCAGCTCCCAAGAACCCAACCCGTGCACATCACAGCAAAACGTCACAAGTTAGGGTCTCAGGGAATGAGAAGGGTACAGATAGTTTTTTTTTTTCGTCTGGCCTTTCCTAAGCCAGACTGATAGGACATCTGCTGCTCGGCTGCCATGACTGATAACGGAGCAGACAATGGCAGCTTCCTCTCTCCTTCGTGCTAGAGCGCTGCACCCTAGGTCTCAGTTTTGTCGCACACAGTAAGTCCAATCTGGTCACGGTAAGTCAGGGTCTGCACAACCCCATCTCCCACGCATGGGTGTATCCATAACACATAGCATATATGCACAGATATACACACATACAAAACAAAAATATGTCATGGCATTCTAGTCGAATACCGATACACACCACCAGCACACTGAATGCAAAGAGTATAGTACAAAAACTGAACACACACTTACACACACTGCAGTCACACTGGATGCCCATTCACACCCAGACAGACAGCACTTCATTATCACATGATGATCATAGGAAAGGCTCTGCCTCAGTATGTTTTGGCCTTTCTGTCACAGCCCCAACCTGGCTGGTCCAAAGCGTGGGATCGATAATGAAATATCTCTGATCTCTAACTTAAAATAATGCGCGCAGACACACGCGCGCACACACACACACGAGCGCGCACACGCTACAGTAGCAGTCAGATCATCAGGGCTGCAGCAGACACCCAAAATGGATTGCCAGGGTCTCGCTCTAATGAAAAATCCCTCCCCTTCAGTTAAAGAACCGATGTTCCTAATCACCTACATTCCCACTAGAAGATCTCCCACCTCTAGACATGCCAAGCCCCTCCCCCCTCTCCGAGACTGCACCTGTCAATCATGCTGCTGTGACTTTATGCATGTAAAACTTATTTGTCAGGTGGACAGAATGAGGTCTCGCTGTCTGAAAGACGGGGGAGGAAGAGGAGGTGGGGGTGGGGGAGGGGGAGGGGGGTGTCACGAGACTCGATTAGAAGAGAGCGAAAGAGAGAAAACTCACCCAGCTGACCGTGGTGGCTGAGGCTGCCGCAGTCCTCTCTGTGTGCCTACGCCGGGTTAGCCTAGCAGAGGAAGAGACAGATGATGTGGCGAGAGAAAATGGAAAGAGAAGGGTGTGAAGACAGGAAAAGGTGGAGAGGGGAGTAGAGGAATAGATTTTAGTGCTGCCTGCTTAGGCTTTTGTTGAATGGATCCTTCGGGCTAGCACATGAGGCTGCTGTAGCAGATTGCTGCTGTCTAGCCGTCTGCTGCTCAGACATGCAAGACTCCACCATGTGCAGTGAGAGAGAGAGGGAGAGAGAGAGAGAGAGAGATGGAAGAGAGGGCAGGTGAGAAGTTGAAGGGTTAAAGTAGGTGAACGAGAAATAGAAAGAGAAAGAGAAAGGAGGTGAGAACAGATCGAGAAAAAATGGAGGAACGAATCCACCAGACAAAGAGACAAAGTAGCTAATGGAAAACAGAGGAAACAAAAACGAAATCATTTTTAAAAAACTGTCTCTAGGAGAGCAAAATGCAAGAGGATGTAGGCACCAGTGGGGGAAAAGGCACGCACTAGGAAAAAAGCCAAGAGCAGATCAATGGGCCTGTACTGCTGCATGCTGACTATCAAGAGAAAGAAAGGAAGAGAAAGAAAGGGAGGAAAGAGTAGCAGAAAGGAAGAAGTAAAAACGACTAAATGCATTCACATAACCTACTTCCTACAAAGATAAGTTGCTTGACAAGAGAAATAAAAGCCCAATACATACAGTACACCGATACACACCAACACACACCGGCATGCTGCAAACCGCACAAACCAATTACATGTAAACGTACGCACAATCTCTGCGCACCTTAAAGTTTTCCACGTACCACGCAGCTCCACGTCCAGCCCCAGACAGAAAAAACAAACGGAAGCTCCCACAATCATCTGATTTTTTTTTTTGTTGCAGAGACGGTTTAAGAGCTATGGAAATAGAAACAGAAGCAGAGCCCCAAAACAGCAAACGGCAACTGAATAATAGGAAAGAATGTGTCAACGCCTGTTGCTGTAGCCTCTCCTGCCCACTGCTCCTCACCCCTCGTCTCCATGTGACACTACTACCCATCTTTTCCTCCTCTTTTTCTGTCTGCCGGCTCCATCTGTCTCACATTTTCTTTCTGTTCTCGCTCTGCGCTCAGACCTCCTTTAGTCTCACTGTATCGCACCTCTCTGTCTCTGTCTGTATTTTCCTTTCCTCCTCTGCCTGCATGCTTCATGGATTGCAGGCTTAAGTCCCCAGGGCAGAGAAACTGTAGACTCCCTGCTTGCCCATACCCTAACCCCCCCCCCGTCCCCCCGTCCCCCCTACCTCCATCCCCGGCCTGTTAAAGACAGCATCCAACAGCAGTAGCAGAGCGGGGGAAAGAGAAATAAATATCATCCATTCATTTCCTCCCACAGCTGAAATCAGTTAGACTCAAAAGGCCCACTACGCAGAGAAGGAGAGATAAGGAGAGGTGGAGGGAGAGAGAGAGGCAGAGCACAAAAGAGGAGAGAAAGAAAGTCAATCGCATTTTTGTCTTACAATGTCTCTTTTCAAGCTCCTTTTCATTAAAAGAGGAAAAAAAAATCAGAATCCTCCTCCAGTCAGCAAAGTCCGGTACTCGGTTCCTGTCTCTCTCTCCCTCTGTGTCTGTGAGAGTGACTGGGTATTAGAGCATGTGTTTCATGGAGAAAAGGAGGGTGGGAACAAGAGAAGATTGAAAGAGAAAAGGAGGGAGCAAGGGAGAGAAAATGCGTGAGTGAGTTCAGGGAGTGGTAAAGGGAAATGTAACCAGAATACCGGTGATGTGGTAGTCCAATATTTTTATCAATATTAGCTGTTGTGAAGCTGCAGAAAATGGGCATGAAAAAAAAAGGACAGGAAAAAGATGGTAGGTAAGCGAGACAAATGGGGAGGAGAGGGAATTTGCCGCAGCAGGGTTCTTCTGACGGACAACACGCAGTGGGCTCAGATCAGTGACAGGAGAAAAATGGCCTACATAGTCTCACACTCTCTTCCTCTTTTCCTCCAGTGAGTTTAACGGATTTCTGCGAGAGCTTATTCGCTGTAATTTCAAAGTAAATCAGAAAAAGGACCAACCAAAGCAGAACATATTTACTTCAGCTGCGTTTTCTTTTCTTCTTTTTTTCTGCGCGCTGACATCCGAGTCAGCAGAGTCTCATCCATTTTGTCTTTTCTATGCCAGCGTGTTTCTAAAGCTGGTATTTCTCTGGGTCACAGACGTCACATGCTATGTTGGCTCATCACATCACATGCACTTCAGGCAGCGAAGAGTTCGTTCCTGTAATCCCCGTTTTACAGAGAATCGCTCTCTCTCTCTCCCTCCGTGTCCTCTCGCGCTACACTGTCGCCACACAAAGAACTAACATTAGAACAGTTAAACCAGACTATTTATAGAAATACTCAATGAAGAGAAAACCTACATTTAGATTCCAGCGGAGAGAGAGAGAGAGAAAGAGAGAGAGACAAGGCGGAGCTGCTGCTGTATACTGTCACACACCCTACGGCCTCAACACTAGATCAGACACACACACACACACACACACACCAAACCAAAACACTTTTATCTGACCAGCCTGACTAAGCCTGATTATGTACTGAGGCAAACACTGATAGATTCTCATCACTTTTCTCGTACTGTAGTTGCGGCCCCACACCAAGGGCCCCCACTCTATACTGGACATCATCACACCACTCCCTGCTCTACCCCCTAGTCCACCGCAGTCCACCGCACTAAGCCCACTCCTGGAGGCTACCACTATCATCTCTCTCTAACAAGGGCAGCATCCACTACCTTACTCTAGCTGTGCCTGTGCCCCAAAAGAGTGGGATCAGTTGAGTTGAGGACTAACATGGCAGAACAAATGAAGCGAGTATAATTTTCTATCCGAACTGCGTTATTCGCAGAAATCAAGCAGCAACTCTAGTTTCATTTTTCAGCGAGCGCTTATTGACAGGAACCCATAACTGAAAGTCCAACATCTCAAAGGTCAGGAGCGTAGAAAATGACAGAGAAGGTAAATTTAGCCGCCCCAACAGAGATCAAAACTAAACGTCACACAGTTTATTACAAAGCTCAAGCAACTTGGAAATGCCTCAGACAGAGTGATGCACGGTACCAATAATGTGCTTATGTTACATTTCTCAGCCACCTAAATGATTTCAGAGATCAGTGCTTTTCTTGACTCGATGCAGTGAAAGTAGTTACTGGCGGTTTTGATCACAGCAGTGTCTTTACCACATAGCTGTGTGGAGGAAGTATGTCGTTTTGGTTAAGTGAAACTGAACTTTGTACAAAATTGGCTGCCAAGTCCAAGTTCTTCCCCCTGCGGCTGTATGGTTTTTCCCCTCAGTGGCATCTCTTTCATTAGAACGGGCCACAATCATCGCTGCTCCAGCATGTTGGTGCTCTTTGCCCATATTTCCGCCTCCATTGTCTTTCGATTTTCACTGACTCATCTTCTTTTTATCGCCCCTTACTGTTGTTAATTCTTGTTCGGTCTCATCGCCACACACACGATTGCGATGATGAATTTTTGCAACGTTCATTCTAGACGGCGCAGTAAATTTTTTACTTCCTCCTGTGACCTAGAAAAAATGCGGACTCTATTTCAATTTTTGGAAATTTTCTGGTTTTTTTTGTGAAACTTAAAGAACATTATTTTGGGACCAGACAACATGCACAACACCCCTTATATAGAAAATAGTGTAATTACAGTATACTCTCTGTCTGATGAACCCAGTGACTTCGCCCAATATTGCGATGTGGAAAAAGTAAAAACCGAAGGAATATTCCATAAATATCCAGAGTGTGTGGTGTTTCCTCAGGGAAAGCTAGGAGGCTGTACAGTTATCTCCTGTGGTGTCACTCTAAACTATACAACCTACTACCTCAGCCTGCGGAACACTGTCTGCTGGAAACTGGAGGACGGCCAGCATCTGGAGTGGGGGGGGGGGGTCGCTGTCAGTACATAAAGATGAGGCAGGTAGGACAAGGTTTTATACTACTGAAGTTGGGGTTGGAGCGGTTGAGGACATCAAGTATCAAGGCCGTTTGATTGTACTTTTGGATAATGCCCAAAATATGGTGAGGTTTAAGTGTGGGAACACAGGTGGGGGTAAGTGGTGTTAGGGATGAGTATACACGAGACAGCAATGAAGTCTAACCATAATCATCTATCTAGTCCAGACCTGCTTCTAAGGTAGTCACATTCTGCTGGTATTTTTTTATTTATTTTTTTTTACATGCGAAGGGCAGGTGCTGTACTGGCCGGGTAGACACATACCTATAGATACGAGCTTGTGCAGCCAGTCACCACAAGTTCGGATCTACGGGTTTGTGGCAGCTGGCATTACCTCTTCAGGAGCGAATCAAGAGGAAGGGACACACACATGGAAACAAGAAAGCCATTCTATTATCTCCACCCCTAAACTCCACCCCTCCCATTAGAGGTACTACTGGGCTTACAAGCAAACTTGCCACAATGAACATTATAGTATTTATTGATTGGTTTAAAATGTTGATAACTATGCACAAGGTCAATATCCTGCATTGTTTTGGGTGAGCTGTTTATACAACAAAAACAATTCAAGGTCAAGGTCATCTGATTTGTCTTCTATCTGATTTGTCTATCTTCATTTTTACTCATCAACTACTTACAATATTTAGAGAAAAATCCTTGCCTGGTATTAAAGGAAAGAAAGGAAAGGAAAAAAAATATGTCTATATACATTTACAGTTATAAAACGAAGAGATTTTGTAATCTTGGGTAGACAAACAACTATCATATATTATTTATTTACTTCATTAAATTAGATCTTCACAATGTGGCTATAAACCTTCTGTCCTATTCACATTACTGAGGAGAGGCATGAAATATAACTATGAACGGGACAGATGGACGTGGTGTTAGTATAACGTATTGATCACATAGTTTTGGGACTCCATATTAAATTCTGAAAGAGAAGAGAGAATAATAGATGATGTTTTATGTCTGGCCATTATAACATAGATTGCCAATTACAAAGGCCTGATTTCAAAATAATCTATATGCCACTTTAGTCTAAACTGAGTGTTATTATATGAAATATTACAATATTAATAAAATGACTATTACCAGGCCGATTGTATTGTATTGTATTGTACTGTAAAAACCGAAACAAGGATAATTGCAATCACTAGCAGAGACAAAAAAAGCTAATTCTACAAAATATCGGACAACTCCAGGTAAATATTTAACTATGAGTGAGTGTGACTGTGAATTCATATTAAACCGCACTTGTGCAAAATACTGAACGTGATGACAATTTGAATTTGGCATAGAAAATCTGTATTGTTACCGTGTAATTATCACCTAAAATACCTTTTTTCATAATTCTTATAATACTGTTCATTAACTTACTACCTTTTACTAATTCACCAAGAATAAACTATAAAATATTTGGTGCGTACAGTGTACACAAGACAAACAGCAAGTACCATCAAAAATGTGCAGTGCCTGAACAAATCTTGAGGTACAAATTCTTAGGGTGGATTCAACGCTTATTAAACTATACTGTACCAAGATAACAGAAAGTATAAGTATAATGAAATGCCAACATACCAGTGGGGCACAGGCTGGACTGAATTGGTCAGACATCCTCTGGCATCAAAATGGAGTCAGGCTTGGGGGGCACTGTAGGCCGATCCTCCAGCAGAAATGCAGAAACCTAGAAAAACAGATATACAAATCATCACAAACCGATTGTGAACAGGCCAGAAAGTCTAACAGTCTGAAATAAGATACCCCTGCGCACACACACCCAAAAGCACACAGTTACAAACACGTGCAAATCCAAGCACGCCCTTAAACACACAAGAGGTTCAAAACTGTAAGCAGAAAAAAGATTCAATGACAATAACAAATGAAAAAAATGCTAACTAACAAGCAAAAGTGAAAAGATACTGTCCCCTCGTTTTCTCCCTGTTTCGCCCCTTCTGTCCCGCTGTCCAGTCCCCATTTTTCGGGGTTCAAAAAAAACCTCAAGACGGCTTTGAAAAAGGTACGGCAAGAGAGAAATGGCAAAAGGTTGAATGCGGTAAGATGTGGATGAGGAGGAGTCGCAGCGCAGGGCTGGCTACAGAGAAAGTGGAATTTGTGACCAAGCAAAGGAAAGGGTGGTGTTTTCTTTTTTTTTTTTTGGTGCTTCATTCTGCTTGGCTTTTTTGGATCCCAGCAGGGTCCTTGGCTGCAGCTCTGTCTCTCCTTAGTGCTGCCAAAATTTGGACATTTCCCTTTGTCTTAAACTCTCTTGCATAAAATCAAATTGAGAGATGAGAAAAGATATAACCTAAAAGAGACGAGGGGAAAGAACCCACTAATGTAACTAGAGAAGTTATTAAAGAAAAAGAGCATGAAAGAAAGTGCACAGCAAACAAGAGAGAGGCTTAACAGCAGACTGAAAAGCAAACCAAAATTCATAAAGTGAAGACGGAAGACGGTTGTTTCGCGTCACATTTGTTTTTCTTTTCTGCAAACACGTTATCCCCCACGGCTGCAAAGTGTCTTGTCCGCTGCTGCTTCACCACACAGCAGCCAAAGCCTGTCCAAAGCTATGCCACGTAGTGAGTGAGGGAGAGAGAAAGCAGACACTTTTTTCCCCTCTCCAAAATGGCTGAGGGCCGGGGGAAAGCAGCTATGAGCAGAGAGCAGAAGAGTGGTGGTGCTCCCCGTCCTGCTTGGAGGGAGGGCTGGGCGATTCAGCGAGCATCTCTCCCTCTTTCCCCTTTCCTCACTCAGGTTTCGCTCCTTTGTCCCGTTAACCCTTTTTCAGGCCGGAGGAAGGGTGTACAGCTGTGTTGTCGGTCCATAAGAAACTCTACTCGGCCCACCATGCAGGGGGGAGGCTACGATTGTAAACCAGTAAGGGTGATATGGCTTATTGTCCGTCTCCCTCATCCTGTCTGTGCCAGTGTTTGGTTCTGTGTCCTCCTGCTGATGTTGCCAACATGTGTCTGCATACACTTCTGTGTATATATGAGTCTGCTTATATTGCAATTCTTCTCAAATTTTAATTTAGATATTTGCTATTTAGTGCTATTTTCACTCTATGCTGACCTCGCTTAGATGTCTTCTGTAATTTAGTCCTCAAATAATTACAATCTTTTCTGTCTAAATTCTTGAATATAAACAATTACATCTTCTACGAGTCAATACTAGTGACTGTTGTATTTTTGCTCTACTTGACCTTAGCGCTGCTTTTGACAGCACAACAGTAGGCAGTTCAATAGGCAGACTTTGGCAGTTCTCCTCAGCACAGTTTATCTGTGGAGTACCTCAAGGGTCCATCCTCAGCCCTGTTTTGTTCTTGATCTCTATGCTCCCACTTTGCCTTTTACAGGCAAAGTGGCAGATGTAGCCTTCATATCGTCTTAACAGACTTATTAGCACATCTGAAGTTGTTATAGCTAGCCCTCTGAATGCAATATGTAAAATTCTTGGCAACCTATGACATGAAAACAGCTGCCAGACATTTGGGAGTTATCTTTTATTTTTAATTGTCCAAAGATATGCTCAGTCTTGTTTCTACCAGTACCACATATTGCTAGTACAGGGATATTTTTAACCTAGTTATTCTTGCTTTTATTTAATCTTGTACTACTGACCCTCTATTTTCTTCTCTCAACTGTAAAGCTCGTTCTCGTCTGCAGTGAGCTCAGAACGTAATAGCTACACTTGAAATAACTTTCACTTCAGCCACCTTGTTGGATTGCAGTTGATTTTTAGGAATTCATTGATTACTTTTAAAGCGAGGAATGGCTTAAATCCAGTTTACAGTACAGGATGGCGCCCACTGTACAGAAGTCTAGTCTTAGATCTGAAGACAGATCTTTTGCCTGCTATGAAGGCTACATTAAAGTAAAAAGTGATACATCATTTGCAATCAGGGCCCTTAAATGTTGGAACAGCTCAACTACATAACTGTATTAACTGTATCAACTGTAATGTCATTTTTGTGAACTCGCTCTCATTATTGTATAGTTGTTTTTTTAATTTGCTTGCTGGGAGTCACGATGGTTTCTGAATTTTAGAGTAGACATTAACAATCTGCAGGCTTACACTGAGCCAGCAGTGCAAGTCTTGCCTTTATTATTTCTTATTTATTTTATAGCATTTTGTAACTTTGTAGAGACAAATGCTATAAAAATAGTTATTTTATGTCATATAACTATTGTCCCTAAGTTTGAAACACCAAGGCTTTTCAACTGTGAAAGCTTTTTAGACGTACTGCAAAAATCTTCTTCACAGAAACAAACCCTTATGGGTCTATGAAATGGGTCTAACCAGGCACTGCAATCCTTCGTTCTACAGAGGGGGCAGCAATATGGCAATTACAGAAAATGGTCAAACTCTAAATCAATTGCATATTCTACAACTGGCCAAAGACTGAATCAGCCTGAAGATTCAAACTTGTAAATATTAAGAAATGGGAAGAAATTTGCAATAAGCCATTCTTTACATGTATGGGGCAAATTAGATAGTGCTTTAGCTCTAATGCTACTAGACTAATTTAACAGCAGAAAAGCAATGACAAGCTGAAGGACAACTGGTAACGTGCTGAAGGGTAAAGCGGTTTATTTTCTGTGCACACTTAGTATCTAATAAAGACAAGACATAAATATAGCGACAGCATTATTTATTCAGTGGGTTAGATGACCTTATGTAAGCCCATCCTGGTTTTTCCCATTAAAAACCCAGGGATGAGTATAAGGGAAAAACCCATCCAATTACATACACTCATCCCTATTTTTTCTCCCGTTACGATAACAAGCCTTGTTTTTTTATATATATATTCCTAGTCGAAAACACAGATGTGAGTTTCCAATGTCTTCTAATGAAACACTATTAATTTACAAAGGATTTCTGTCCTACATCAGAGGCCAACCATTCAGCAGCCACAATGGAGAGAGACACACTGTTTTATTAGATTATTAGAAATACACTGTTACACAGTTTTGAAGTTATTCTAGACTCTGTCCTCTACTCTCTAAATTATATTCATCTCAAACTCCGTGTCGGCAACCATCCAGCCTGCTGAAGGGTCCTTGAGCAAGACATCGAATCCCTACAAGCTCCAGGGATGCTGCTCTGTGTCTGACCCTGACCTCTGACCTCCCTGGCAGCGGCAAATCAAAAATGAGGATCAATAAAGTTAACCTAGATTAATGTAGGAACATTCTCTTTCACCTGTTGCAAACAAGCCTTGGTGTTTCATCTTATTTAATCTATAACTTCATCTATCAATTAGAAAAAGGATATCCTTCGCTTATAAAATAATCCATGTGTATCAATGTGCTAGTATTATGAAAAAAGAGAACGGTGGATTGAGGATAATAAGTGCCCTGGATACAAGTCTGCCAGAGTGTGCCAAGGGGCTGCTGTCTCCTCCATGGTCACCACTTGAATCTAAATGAACAGATTTGACTTTCAGGATATTGCCAAGAACCCTGTCACACAGAGAAGGGCCTCTCCAGAGCAGAAGGGTGAATAAAAAAGAGCGACTAACATGGGCATAACCCAAGACTTCAACCCAAGTAACCCGTTAAACCCGCACACAAGAGAGAGAGATTGATGGCTGACAAAGATGGGCAAAGCTCGTACCACATACTGTATTACAACCTTTTCTGGACTGAAAGTTCAGGGTTTTAGTAAATTGCAACATAAATGAGCATTGTGTTTAATTATTTTAGTTTTGCAATGTGTTTACTGACTCATACTACATCTTGGGTCCTCAACCTGGGGCCTGGAGGTGTCTCTGGAGCTGTAGTAAAGAGTCTTTTGAGTTGAGTCAGATTTCAAAAACTAATTACAATTTTATGTTCAATTTACAATTTAATCATCAGTAAAGTTACACAGTTACTTTATCCTCCTCCTTTCCCATCTCTCACAACCAAATGATCTGTGAACAGTACATAAAACTGAATCAAGCAGAGCTTTCCTAGGCACAGCGATGTGCACAGAAAGGAAATGTCAAATCATCCCGTCAGTCTGGTGGACACTTCGATGCTTAAATCGGGCCCTACGATTCACACCTGAGGGGCACCTTTAAGGGGCATTTTAATATAATAACAAACCCCACCCAGGCCATACATCTGAGGGCTGTGTGTGAGAGTAAGTGGGATGCTGAGGATTGACCTTTATTGGCAGTGGCCGCCCTTTTAAAATAATACCACAGCTAGAACGCAGCCTTATTTCTTGCTATTCACTGGACTTATTTTATTGGTCAATCAATAATATGGTAATGCTTCACTTCAACATGGCCAGGGTTTCTTAGGCAAATTATGAGTTTTCCAAAAATTGCTGTATGCTCCCGGACTTTTTGTAGGGCAGTGCCTGTTTTCTGATTTTACTCCCTGGCCTTGAGAGGGGCAGGGAGTGTCTGTGCAGACACTTGATAGATTACAAGCTAAACTACAGTCTCTTGGAAACTCAAGGCATTCTTGATGACTTGTAAAGTATCTCAGACTTTAATCTCCTCACCAGCCTACTGTATGTTAACAACAAATACTGCAAACAAAATCACCTCTTACTCATCCAAACAGATCTAAGTAAATCAAAAGCCCCATGCTTGTGTAAGGCAGCTTATGTTATCAGTCTATTGCAAAATGTATTTATTATAAATTGAATCCCCATAATAATAGTAATAATAAAAATAATAATGTTAGACATTTTAAAAGCTCCCTGTCCTACATCATGAAGTGCCCTTATCTACTGTAGTATCAACTAATATATTAAAACATAATGATGAGTGACTATTTAACACCCCTACTCTGATTGTGGGAATAACATGATTAAGATGTTTACATGCCTAGAAGAAGAATTCGGCTCTTTTTCCTGCAAAACACCTTTTGTTAATTGAATATTGTCATGTTCCTCTTCCGTCTGAAGAATTTACGCAACTCAAGTCTGCCAACTCTAAATCACAGCCCTAGTACTGAGACAGGAGACATGAAGGCTCGATGTAAACAAAGAAAACAGCTGCACAAATTCACAACTTGGCTTACTTGGAGTCTGGTGCTTACAAATAATAAGAACTAATATACTAATAAAGATAACGTGTCTTAATCACAGTATTGATTCTCCAAATAAGACCATAATTAAAGTAACACAATTTGATTAAGGTGTTCACATTACCAATGTCTTATTCATAGTATTGGTGTGCATGTAAATGCAGCCTGTGTGGTAGATTTTGTTTACCAAAATGTTATTGCTTATTGATACTCTTGTCTGAAACTCATGGCAACCAGAAGCAGACATAAGGACATTACATGTAACCATCTGTCTGCCAAAGACAGGATTGCTAAGAGAACAAAAGGAGAAAATGCATGTAGCTTGGATAATAATCAAGTGATTTCATAAGAGATATTGGTCTGTGGCTCTTGGGGGCTTGAGGATAAACTACTCATGAAGTTTCTAGTCTCAGAAACTGAGACAAGAAGGTGATTCAACAAGTAGTTTGTGTGTTAATGAGCTGCAAACCTAGCCAAATGACAAGCAACAGGAAAGACAGGAAATAGTCTGTATATCTTACTTGATTATCTCTGTGTGTAATTTACTAGCTTTATTCATCCATCAATTTTGTTTTGTGGTCTAGTCTTTAGGGATATTGGTCCTTGCCATTGGACTCCACTGAGGTGTACATAACAGCTGTCTATGAAGGAGGCCTCTGCGTTGATTTTACCTCAATATTCAGCCCAGTACAACTGGAAAGAATGTGTAAAGCCCACACTGTAGAATGTAATCACACAAGACACTAAGATGAAGAACCTGAGGGAGATGTGAGACAGCAGCAGTATTTATTACTCAACATGTTTCAGTCCTTTTTTTTTAAATTTCCTTTTCTCCTTTCATCTCACCAATCTCTTGCAGTTGCTTGGCCCTCACTTCCCTCACTGTTCCCTCCTCTCGCTCCCTCGTTCAAATATTCTGCTCACGCACAACTGCGGCACCCTTTCTCCAGTCCTCCCCATTAATCCACACCACAGACATCTTGGCCCACTGTCTCGCCTCTCCTAACGTGCACTCCAAACTCTCAAAGTCCAGGCCATGACAGGACAGAGTGCCCGTACATTATACACTGGCCACGAGGCCCACTGAACATGCTTGTCACTGTACAAACTACAACTACAGTGAATATTATCGAATATTTCCTCCCTCTGAATACCACCGATTAGAAATACCTCAGAAGGAATCCGGGTGAAAGCATCATAGAATTTCAATAAATGACCGTGTGGAAAACTTAATATTGTTTTCAGGGAGTTTTAGACCACCTTTACACCCCTGACAGAAAGAATACAAAGTAAACTAAATGAAAAGTAATATGTGGTTTAAATATTGTTATAATAGCTCCTGAATTGGTTGACATGCAGAATGAATCAAAGGCATTTTAAAGCACAATGCCATGTCTCTGTCAACTCTGTTCAGCCCAGCTTAGCATTTTCTGCAAAACAAATGGCAGAAAAATTTAATTTCCATTGTCATATTTCTCCAATCACTTAATTCCTGAAACAGATACAATTGTAATATTCCAAATATTGCTACAGTAAAATATTGCCCTTATAGGTGAATATTAGTCAAACTTTTCGATCTACAGAATACACTCTAATACAAATCAATGACAGTTTTATGTCTTATAGCCTGCTTTGGCCAGGCTGTGAAATGTGGCCGGCTCTGTCGTGTTGCAGCCAGGTTTGGCCAGTTCCTGAACACGACGGAGACGCTGGCTTTGAGTCAGACAGGCCATGGAAAAACGGCTAAATCCTAGCCAGTGGAGACAAAACTTCATCCTGAACATGCTCTGCAATGCTGTCTGTTGGCAGTGTTGAAAGAATGATGCAGTTGAAGAATGAACATACAAGTCTTTGATTAGCAGACGAGAGAATCACTCTGGAAAAAAAGAGCTGTTTCTCGTTCATGCTTGTCATTTTTGGTCATATGTTCGATAAGATGGTTGATTATAGGTTGATTATATTAAGACGTGTTAATCAAACACAGAAAGCACCAATAATTATCACAAAGCTGCACTATGTTGAGAAATAAATGACAGTACAGATTTCTAATCTCACTGTGATCTAATCTAAATCACCATTTTAAAATAACTTTTAGCTTTGAGCTTGTTCCAGGGTACAAATTTCCTCTTGGGACATTTAACTGTTGGTTGGACAACATGAATAGTCTTATCAGCACAAAAAAATGCAAACAAATCCAATGCAGACAAATACAAAGCAAAAACTATCAACAATGGGTGGCACGCTGCTTGAACAGATGCTTTCCAGAATAAGTTGAGAAAGCACAGAGCACAAAAACAAAACAACAGTAAGGTGGTCGGAAAGAGAAAAGAATCTAATTACTGTATTAATGACTTAGTTTCTATTAATCTGCGGGAGCCACTGGCTTGTGCTAATCACCCTGAGAATGCAGCCAAATGTGCAATATTAACACATCTTCCATGACAGGAGGAAGAGTAAGAGTGCAGAAGGGGCACTGGGATCTGATGAAGAAATGCAGAGATTTACAGTGAAATTAAACCAACTAATGCCATTAATCTGGCAGGGGAAGCAGCTCAACATGGACAAGAAGGGGAAAAAATGCAGGGAGTCCACAGTTTTTACATCCTTTGTGGAATGCATTTTTCTTTCCGCAGATGCCTGATTTTATACGGCAGTGTTTTGTAGCACAATGCAGATGGATAGGTATCTCCAGGTATTTCAGAGAATAAACATGAGGACTGTCAGTTTATACTCTCAATCTCCTTTCTCTGAAATAAGGGCTCAAGTTAAATTTTATAGCAGGGCTTAGAAATTGCCCACAGTGCCTCATCAGCCACCCTCCTGTCTTGCCATTTTCCTGCCATTCTTCCCCTCCCTCCTCTCTCTCATTCATTCAGTTTAATTTTGAACTCTGCACTGGTAGACAGGCAAAGAGGGTAGCTCCATGGTTACCTGGCACCAAGCCATCTCATTACACCGCCAATTGATTCTGGCCTGCTGCCATGTCCGCTGCCTACCTCCCCCACACCCCACACCATCCACCCTCTATGCACCCCAGACTGTCTGCAGTAAAGGAGGATTTCAGAACACAGAGGAAGGAAAGAGGGATACAGCTTCACTTACTTCAAATGCGCTTGCATTCATGCACTGTTGCATACAACAAGACCAGAAAATCCCCAAAATAGTACGTGAAAAGCTTTGTCCAAGAGTAAAAAACATACACCATATTTTGAAGGACAGTCTGCTGTTGAGTGTAACCGTCAGATCCTTAGTTTGGCCAGAGAATGAATGAAACATATGACACATATGCTCTAATGTCTTGGCAATGTCCAGAATTTAATGTTTGTAATATAGTGTCCAAGTCAATTGCAACATTGGTAAAGATACGCTAAAAGGCGTGTAAAACATTAACAATACAAATGACAAAATAAATGATGTGCTCACACAAAATTATAACACAATGTGTGTAATTATTCAAACAAATGTAATTTTATTATTTATAATTCTATTCTTTTGAGCTCCACCATCAAGCCTTTTGGATTGAAATGCTACTGAAAGGTTTTGTGTAGTGGATGGTAACATTTTCAATGATTTAAAAAAAAGGAATCTGTTGGGAGAAGGTTAAAATAGGCCACCAAATTACTCTGCATACAGAAAAGAGGATTTTTCCCAATGTTAGCAATATATTGTCATAATCTTTCTAAGACTTGCAGCAAAAGGTAGACTTGAATGTTTGGAGAAACAGCAGCACAGTGTCTCTTACTTAGGAAGATGAAGAATGAAGAAAAAACATTTCCTTCCTCACAAGCTTGAACCATGGTAGGATAGTTGAATAGTAGGCTTAAAACAGGGGTTTTGTTTCATTCGCCTTCGCAATAGCCAATAAAATCAACTCGTCACAAGAAAGAATTTCTGATAATGATTTGAGGACCTGTTTTATTTTATTCTTCCCAGAAGGAGGTTCTCATTTGCAGTTTTCAAAAGGACAACAGCTAGAAGAACCCCTCCCCTCAAACTAAACATGTCTAGCTTAAGTGTGGTAATAAAGTTAAAGCTTTAAGGCAATTTATTTCATTTGAATCCCTACCAGATGCCTTGAAAATGCAGTAGCCTACCATGTAAGCATAATCATACAGAATAAACAGCCAAACCTGATCTACCTGAAAACCCTTAGAGATAAATTACATATTGTATTGCTTGATAGAGCATCTCAGAGGAACAACACCATGAGTCAGAACGTATCGTACCTTTTACAGGAAGACTTTAATTAGCACGACAACAAAGGGCACAAATAAATGTGTCATTTTTAGAATCACACACTACAAATTAACATTTCTTTCTAAACAATTGATTGTAAGAAAAGATAATCCCCTCAATTTTAGGAGTTAGCTCAACATAGCTCATTATTAGAGTTTTTATCTGTCCTAGTTCTTCTTTTCAAAGGGTACCAATAATTTGGAAAGGCATTGCATCAATCATTTAACAAAATAACCTCAATTCAACTACAAATAATCCTCTGATAATAGATCCCTGGCATATCCTGATATCTCAACTGTCTGCTTCAAATCGTTTGATGTACCTTGATGTAGCCCAAGAGACAGTCAGAAGTCAGAATCAATGTCATATGACTCATCCTGCCCTATAAGACTTTCATCCAGTGGCATAAGTGAAGGGGCGGGTTCACTGCTGTGCCCTCAGCTCATAGGGCATCTGTCTAGGTGTGACTCAGACAATCATAGCCTGCCTCTCTGTCTGCCACCACTGGCAGATGCCAGGGTCATGGCCTCTGGGTCACCGGGGGATTTGAGGGGATCAGGAGTCAAAGGGATGATAAAGCCATATGACAGTGTGTCTACTGTGCCTTTAATATTACCAAATTCAAGAGCCACCCATTCTTCCAGTCAAATGCCTGCAAGGCAGAGCATGATAACATATCTTGACTGTTGTTGCAGTTACTGTAGGTCAAATTAAAACCGTATCCAATTGAAAAGAAGGGCTGTTTTGTTCATGCCATCCTGGTCATTTTCTTAGACATTCAGCCCTATTAAAGGATGCACAACCCTTCTCCTCCAGCAGGAAAGTTGAGCAGGTATATGCACATGTACAATATAGTATGTAGTGCATTTGTCACATTCACAGCTGATTCATATTCCCCAGCACTTCTGAGGGACAGCTTAATGACAGAGCAGTTTCCCAGTCCTGAAAAACACCATTACTTCCACTCAGAAAATGAATCCCATTAAGACACCCGATAGGAAGCACATACCTTCCTGTCATTTTTCTAAAAAGCATTCTTCACTATTAATCTTTCCTCAGGCCATCAGGACTGTGAACTCTGACCTCACCAGGGCCCCCACCAAGACACACACACTGCCCCTCTTATGCACACACACACTTAGGTAAAGACTACACATAATTTATAATTTATATTATATTATACATACAAT
Source organism: Hoplostethus atlanticus (assembly GCA_034670405.1). Lineage (NCBI taxonomy): Eukaryota > Metazoa > Chordata > Actinopteri > Trachichthyiformes > Trachichthyidae > Hoplostethus > Hoplostethus atlanticus. Next base: position 414,356 of record JAXDDX010000018.1, read on the forward strand.
TTCCCTTTTTTACTATATTTTTATAAAGTGCTCTTATTGTAAATATTGTGTTGTTTTTTATATAGAGCTCTTACTGTGACATTGTAAATATTGTGTTTGTTTTTTTTATTGTAAACAGTGTGAACCTGTTATTTGCCCTTTGCACATTTCTGCTGAGCATTGCCACTTTACATTTCACTGCACACCTCGTGTGTGTATGTGACAAATAAACTTGAACTCTTGAGCTTTGCATCTCTTTCATACAAAGGCAAAGTGCGGGTGCTTTTTCACCACCCATGTGAACATAGATCAAACTGTGCACTGTTTAGCTAACTTATTGCACTTTTACCTTAGCACAGGTTCTGCTCTTAGATGCTTGTTTAGGAAGGAAATGCACTTATGATTTCTGGTGACTAGTGGTTCTCTTGCCTTGAATGCACTTATTGTAAGTTGCTTTGGATAAAAGCGTCTGCTAAATGCCTGTAATGTAATGTTTACATAAATCAGCCATTCATACATTGAAATCAGAATCATGTGTTAATTTCCTTCCTAACCTCCACACCCTGAGGTTTACTACTTACAGCTCCACCTTTTTTGGTAAAAGCATACTACAGTATCTGTAGAGCTAGTGAGTACAGAAGGAGCAGTTGCAGTGTAATAATATGAGCCTATATCACTGCCAAGGAAAATGGGGAAAACCTTTTAATTCTTGTCACATGTTTGATGAACACTTAGTGTTTGTGACATGGACATCCTTGTACAGCTCACACAAAGGCTACATTTCTATAAACTCAAATGGCATAGAAATTTACTTGAATTTGCTACTGCCAAAGAGCTATTTGAAAGCTTTAGATTCAATTCTGACAAACTGCTAGCTCTCATTCAAAGGCTTCACTCTGGAAAATTACAAATGAAAGATGATTCTGAAGTGGTACAGTAAAGTAATGTACAACAAGTGTAGATAGTTTCCCTAGTGTTAAGGTAGGCAGTACATACATTTCACATTTCTATATAAAACTCCATTTCACCGACCCTTTTATCTACTGAACAATTATAAAGAACATAATTCAATGCAACAGACCCTGCTCTTCACAGTGGACCTATACACTTATCCCACTGGAATGCAAAGGCCTTGGAAGAATAGCTCAACTTTGTCTTTTTGGCTTTTCTTACTTCAGAATATGAACAAATAGAATCAATAGAGTAGTGTAAATAGGATGGCATTGGAAGGTTTAGACCCATGGCATTCTACAACATTCTCCGTTATTCCAGTGTGATGATGTCAAAGGCCTCTGGATCTCTACAGCTCTGGCCAAGGTTACCTTTTATGCAGCTAACGTACAATGTCTTCCTTTGACCAACTGTACATTTCACACCATCGGTTCTCAATGGGATTGAGATCAGGACTCATCACTGGCCACTCCAGAACAGTCTAACGTTTTCCCATGAACCATTCCTGATGCTTTTGGCTGTGTGTTTGGGGTCATTGTCCTGCTGGAGGACCAGTGACCTTCGATTGACACCCAGTTTTCTGACACTGGGTAGCACATTTCACTCCAAAATGCCTTGGTGATCTTCTGATTCCATGATGCCCTTAATACGTTCAAGACATCCAGTACACGAGACAGCAAAGCATCCCCACAGCATTATGAACCTCCACCGTATTTGACAGTAGGTAGGGTATTCTTTTCTTTAAAAGCTTAATTTTGTCATCTGTAAACAAAGTTCTGATCTGCATTGCCAAAGAGCTCTAGTTTGGTTTGATCGGCCCACAGAACATTTTCCCAGAAGGATTTAAGTTTGTCCCCCTGTTTGGCCTCCGACCGTAAAGCCCTTCTTGGTTCAGTGTCCGGTGTATCATACGGCTGAAACCATTACCCCAGACCTCTCCAGGTCAGCCTTGAGATCTTTGGATGTCATGTGTTTTCCAATGGCTCACACCAACCTTCGATGCCACCACATTCTGAGAGATTATTAACAATTCCATGTGCAGCAAACTTCTTAATATTTATATTTAATAACATTGAACTGTGGAAACAGAATACCAAGGTCTTTAGAGATAGCCTTACAACCTTGTGAACGCTTGGTGTTCACAGTTTTCTGACATCCTCAGACAGCTCTTTTCTTGTCACCATTTTTACAGACGACCAGGGAAGCAGAACAGACTGTTTTATCACTTTAAAATTCATTTAATTCCCACATGGTTCATTAATACCATGTGGGAACTTGCAGCCAGGTGAGTTAAATTACACTGCAAATGAGAATTTGAGAACTCCAACAAAAGTGATTTGAATTGTTCTAAAGGGTGCCAATAAGTCCAGTCCATTTGAGTCCACAAAGACAAATGTAAGATTAGGATGTGGCATTCTTGTAAATATTACCAAAATCATAAACTGTAGCATTTAAAATGGATTATTCTGTACACAGGCTGAATTGCTACTACAAACTCACAACTAGCAACGGCATACACATATACACGTACGTCTTGTCTATGCATATGAACGAATTATGACACTGATATTGTTGCTGATGGTGATGATGATAATTATGAAGTGTATTGATAAGGAGAAGGCAGTAAAGAGATTTTCTACTGAGACTTTGTGTCTGAAACCTAAGGGTTAGAGATGGGCCTCCCCACTTTGGGGCCCCTTTCCTGTACATGCACACGGGTTGTCTAAGGACACAGTGAACCGGGCTACCCGATCTAGGGATGGGGCCAAGCAGGGGGAACAGTGACGGGACGGCCAACTGGAAGAAACTCTCATGGAATCCTAAGAGCTCAAGCTGCTGGCTTAAAGCTAGAGGGAGTAGAGAGCACTGGTAGGGAGAGAGGATTGGCTGATCTGAAAAGAGAGGAGGAGGAGGAGGAGGAGCCTGTTCCCCAGGAGTAGGGCAGGATAGATTTATAGACTGGACCGGCAGTAAAAAAAAAAAAAGAAAAAAGAATAAAGGTACGGGGGATTGGGTTCGGATGGGGGGGGGTGAGGGTGTGTGTGTGTGTGTGTGTGTGTGTGTGTGTGTGTGTGTGTGTGTGTGTGTGTGGCGGGGGTGGGGGGGGGGGGGGGGGGCGACTGAGCACAGTCTTCTATCAGTGACAGAACTTGCTGCTAGTTTTTGATTCGGCCAGTTTTAAATGACCACCCATCACACCTGCATTCTCAAGGGAATGGGAGCTGCCACACAGACCTTCTCCCATTGCCCCCCCCCCGCTCTCTGTCTCCATTTTCTCTCTCCTTGTTACCTTGCCCCCCCCCCCTCTCTCCTGCGTTCCTCTCCTTCTGTTGCTCCCCTTTCTGTGTGAGTGTGTCTGGGTCCCGCTGGAGGGGCTTTGTCTGTGAACACTGGAGCCCGGACCAGCCCACAGGGGCCAGAGCCATGAATACCCACACTGTGAGAGCCACTCTTTCACTTCACACCACTTTCTCTGCAGGAATGCCTGAGCAGTGAGGTAAGAAACATACACGCACACGGCGTCATGTGCACGCACACACACAAACGTACAGTGCCAACACACACACACACACACACATTTTCTCACTTTCCCTGCCTCACACACAAGCACACACATCCACACAAACACCATACTATACACACAAATTGAGTGAGTCATGCAGTGATGAAAAGCCAGTGTTTTGTGTGTGAACCCTCTCACCCTGGACTCACATCCTGAGAGCCTTTCTCCTCCATCAGTCCCTGCCAAGCTCTCCCTCTAATTAAAGACCATTGGGTCCAATAGCATGGGCCCAGCTTCCCCCAGACCCCTAGACCATGCCCCATCCCCAGCCCATGGAGGTCCTGAGCAGAGTAGAGTCTATGTGGAATGTGAATGACTGTGGTGATTAACAACTTCTCAGGGTTTCTAATTCCCCAGTTAATGGTGTGCTTGGCCTCAAAACTCATGGCAGCTTTACAGAGGGGCTGGCTTAATAGATAGCCTTCAGCTGACTGGCAAGGGATATGCTACAAAAGCCCCTTAAAATGAGTTGTTTCATCAAATGATGTTGGGGGGTTTTCAACCCAAATACTGTAAAGAATAAGCAATTATTTTCCAGGAAAACCATATGAAAACATCTTCAAAATGGTTGATTTTGTTTTCCTAGCCCAATTCTAAATCAACAAAAATATTTCACACAAAAACACAACATCAAAACATTTGCCTCCCAATCAGCATATGAATAAGCCATTCATGGTGTACAAGCATCTGCATCGGTCTTTCTGTCTATATACGCCTTGTCCTGCACCTTCCCTCCCTCGTACAGCTGATCAGGTAATGCACAATTATTTGTTTATTGGCCTCAAAACATAACCATTTTTGAGTTTATTAATTTTAATAACCTTTAACAAATAATATTCTAGGTATATTTACTGTAGCCTGCTTCTATATTTATTTCCCCTTATATAATGTCTTGGTGTGTACATCTAGGCACTTGAAAGAAGGAGGTGTGGTAGCTTGAATTTAAAAAAATCTGAATTTTTGAACATACTACTGCTTTTCTACTTAAGAAAGAAAGAAACGTAAGAAAGGTTAGCTCATATATCCGTAGTAGACACAGGGAAAACAAAAAAGTACAACTGTCCTTAAAGTCTAATTTGTGCTGGAACTGGACCTGACCTGTACAATGTGGGGATTATGTGTACTGTGTGACTCATGGCATTAGGAATTAGGCTAACAAACATGTGTATCATTTTCCACAAGTACATTCATTGGATATATTTTTACTATATTTTTAGTGGCACACTTGCATTTTATTCAAATAATGTAAAATATCTTCTATCGGTTTAACAACAGCAATTGATCAAACAATAAGAATTAAAAAATATATATATTTTATGGTTTGTAGCCACGGACATAATTATTGCACCCTTTGGAACAATTCAAATCAAATAAATTTTGATGGAGGAAATAGATTCTCAGTGTAATTCAACTCACCTGTTACAGTCGTTCTGCTTCCCTGGTCATCTGTGAAAATGGTGAATAGAAAGGAGCTGTCTGAGAATGTCAGAAAAACTATTATCACCAAACATAAGCCTTCACAAGGCTGTCTCTAGAGACCTTGGTATTCCTGTTTCCACAGTTTGCAATGTTATTAAGAAGTTTTCTGCTCATGCAATTGTTAAGAATCACCCAGAAAGGTTGGTGTGACCCATTGCAACATTGAAAAAAGATCTCAAGGCTGACCTGGAGAGGTCTGGGGTAATGGTTTCAGCCTGTACCATACACCGGACACTGTACCAAGAAGGGCTTTATGGTCGGAGGCCACGGAAGACCCCACTGCTGAAAGAGAAACACAAGATGGCCCAATATGCCAAGACCTACCTGGACAAACCTAAATCCTTCTGGGAAAATGTTCTGTGGACCGATGAATCCTAATTAGAGCCCTCTGGCAATGCAGATCAGAACTTTGTGTACAGACGACAAAATGAAGTCAAATAGTCAGTCAAATACGGTGGAGTTTTCATAATGCTGTGGGGATGCTTTGCTGCCCCTGGTACTGGAAGTCTTGAATGTATTAAGGGCATCATGAAATCAGAAGATTACCAAGGCATTTTGGAGCAAAAACAGGGTCTCAATCGAAGGTCACAAGTCCTCCAGCAGGTCAGACCCAAAACACATCCAAAGCCCCCAGGAATGGTTCAAGAGAAAACATTGAACTGTTCTGGAGTGGCCAACGATGAGTCCTGACCTCAATCCCATTGAGAACCAATGGGGAGACGTGAAATGTGCAGTTGGTCAAAGGAATCCTTCAAACATTGAAGAACTGGAGTGGGTTGCAGTTGAAGAGTGGGAGAAACTGTTAGCAGAAAGGTGCCCGAAGCGTATTAATAGTTACAAGAAAGGTTTGGAAGCAATCATCATTGCAAAAGTGTAACTAAGTATTAGAAAAGGGTGCCAATAATCATAGCCGTAGCCACTTTTCAATTTTGACGCCATAAAAAAATGTTTTAAAATATTTGTATTCTTATTGTTTGATCATGTTCTGTTAACTAAAACAGATCAAAAGTTGATTCAATTTCCAATTATTTCAGAGGATGTTGTACATTATCTGTATAGAATGCAAGGGTGCCAATAATCTTAGCCAGAACTGTATTAGCCTAGATTTGGCTTGTTGTATCTAGTCTAGCATATGACCGTTATAGCATATACAGCAGTCCCTATTACACAGCCAAGTTATCTAGGAAATTAGAATGTGACATTTGCAAATATGTGTCTTCGATTTGGATCAAATGTAAAAAAAATTAAAAAAAGTCCCTGCCTTGGCTCTATCAAACCTTTGGTCTTAAATGCAGTATAAAAAGTTAATGTGAATGGAGGGCCAATAGACGCATTCCTTCTGACACTGTAAAAAAACTAATGTCGCAGTCTTATAAAGCACTTAAGGATTCAAAAGGATTAAAAAAATTCCAATGCCGTAAAGGTCCTGACTGCACTAGACTGTTTTGACTTTTTGAATTCTGCAATTGCAACTATGTGCATAGCATAGAAAAACCTTGGATCCTGACAAGGCAGAATTCAGCAGTAACACTGAGGTGTCGCTTCAACATAGTTTTATTCTATTCTATTCTTTGTTCTAGTTTTACTATTCTCTTTTTCATGGTTGATTAAATCTTGATTCGGTCCAAGATCAAAATCATTTGCATCAAGAATTGGTAATTGAGTACAATCATGAGTGGTATTGTGAATCCTAATGTGTTTCTCATCTTAGATTATTTTTGTTCAGCATGTTCTTCCATTATTGTGATATTTTGTATCCATTTTTCTCGGTTTAACACTGTCATTGACTCCTAGTGAATCTGACAATGTACTTTAAAAAAAAAAAAACACACAAAACTTTACATTTGATACAACATTAGAAGAAAATGCCATGCTACTCAGGCCCTGATCAACTAACGGTTTGAGTTGCGTGGAATGTGCACTTGGAATGATATGCTATTCATTCACCAGTCGCAATGAGCAGAATGAGCAGAATGAGCAGAATGTGCCTAATGCTGCTGGAACAGAAACACAACTACATTGTGCCATATGCAGCACCTAGTAATGATGTTTGGGAGAGGCTGGGAAGATTAGAGGTATTCACCAATACTTTGCAACATCAGCTCCGTCAGCACAAATTAGATCTTTTGAAAGGCGATGTTAAGTCAAAAGACTAGTTATTCAGAATGGCTACAATAGGCAGGTGATGCAGCCAACAAGCAAGTGAGGGGATTCCATCCATATGGAGAGTGCTTCAACTGATTGAATTGGACTAGCTGGGTATGCAGCTCTGTTTCGGTGGACATATTTGTGCCACAACGTTGCATATTTTGTCAATTTGCACACAATTTATCAGTGAATAAAACGGAACGCTTGCAGAACTGAGTAGCAAACAATTGCCCAATTTTCCCACACAATGCAACCTTTAAACCGATAACCGATAGCCTCAGATACACTGGAAGAGTCAAAACAGGTATAAGGTATCAAGTGTGACACATGCCCATGGTCACATGCCAAGCCTTCTGCCTCTAACAACTTAGAGTCTTTTTTTGTGTTGGATGTCGTAGGAGGCTGTTTGACTGGGACTGTTTAATAGAAAACTAATCCGACTTACAGAAGGAAAATGCCAAACATTACACAGACATTACCAGACTGTTACACACGTCTGCTGTGGAGAAGGAATAGGCCGACCAACATGCTGAGTCACAAGAGGCCTCTATGAGCCGGCAGTAATTAGTCTGAAATGAATAGGAGTCAGAGTCAGTGTAGGACAACAAACAGGGTAGCAATAGACACTTCTGCACGAGTATTTTCTCTGGCAATAACAGTTCAGTGACTGCAAGCTCAACTCAAACAAGGAAATGACTTGCCTGCATGGATGCCAAATTACGCCTTTCGACATGGGTAATTATTGGCCGTGCAATAGGGTGGGGGGTGGGGGGTGTGAGGCACCTAAACACCATGTAGATGTTACCATAAATAATGTTAACGACAGTACACAGTGCCAACACAACAGCACACAGGATCAAATGCATCAAATGATGTCAAGATGATATCCAGTGAGTCATGGATAACCAATAATCATAATAACCAATACAAATAAAAGGCAGCTTATACATCACATTAACATTTTTAGTAATTACCCTCATTTTAAAGATTTATCTATGTAGCTACTACCTAATTCCTCCATTAACAGCCCAATCAGTAAGTGCAGTATGTCACCACTTGTTGCCCTATCACTGGCTTTGTTCATGTGAAGATGTATAGGATTTACATTTTTTTTCCATTATGAAAATTCTTATTTTATAAAATGCTGATAATTATTGTCTGAGGTTTTGATACTACATGTGATAGTACTGTATGTGACAGCCTGTACTGTATTGTCATTTTTACAAACACTGGAGTAGAACAGACCTTTATTTTGATTTATGATGGCATAAGAAAGCTTGAAACCAATTCTCAAAGTCAGCTCAACATGCTGCATATAAATTATAGACATTCAATGGTTTCTATTGAAAAAGAGGTGGAAATGGAAACCAATCGGCATGAGCTGTTAATTATTTTGTCTATGAGTCTTACATTTTTTGTTTGCCAAAAGCTCTAAATCAAGATAGAAACAAATAACCAGAGGGAGTGTAAAGTTGACTCAACTGGAAGAATGGATACTATGTAGTCATTCATGGTTTCACTACAAAGGAAACACGACTAGTGCCGATGTGGTTTGTTCTTAATTTTTAGGTCAGTAGCCCAGATGTTAAGCAAGATCGTCTGTGTCGCCCTCTAAAACAACACATATTGTTTATAGAAATAATAAATCAGACAACACTTACTTGGGTGTGTCTTTCCAATGGCCTTTGAGACATGATTCAGAGCAGTGGAAAGCCATTATGAGTAAGCAAAATTCCACATTTTCTGCAATCCAGTAACTGTGTGTATGTGCATGTGTGCTTGTGTGCGTGTGTGCACGGCATTGGGGTGTGTAGACACTATTGTGGCTAGCTGTACTATTCCCCTCTGTCTGATGACTCAGTTGCACTTTCATTTGTGGCAAGGATATGACATGAACTGGTCATTCACTCTCTTCTCCTCTCAGTCTGAATCATATCCTCGACCACACACACACACACACACACACGCACGCACACACACACACAATCAAGAACAATCAAGCACATCTCTTTGTCATATCCTTGTGTAGGGATGAGGAGGTGAAGGGCAGACACACCCAAGTCTACGCATGTGCTCCTCACCCTGTCTAGCGCGTACACGCACACGCACACACACACACACGCACACGCACACGCACACGCACGCACGCACGCACACACACACACACACACACACACACCCTACCTTGTGAGTCATGGACTAAAGCTGTGAAGCTGGGAGGGATGCAGACACGGGGCAGAGGGACTAAGGTCTGCAGTGTCTCTCCTCCCTGCAGCTCAAACACAAGTTGCAAGCCACCCAATCCCATTTCCAGAATCCTCCTTACACCCCACCCTGCATAATGACATTGTAAACTATCACACTCAGACAACGAACACCGTGTATGTCGGTGTACCCCTCAGAGTTTTACTTTAGTGGGGGAGAATGTGCGGGTTTGCCTGCCTCCTCTTTCTCTCCCCCACATCCTCGTGACTGAGGGTGGTGAGAGAGACGAGGCTGCAGAGTCATTCCTCTTGTGCCCAGGAATAAAGTAAGAATCTCAAATATGTGGCTGCCATCCCAGCAGAGGACTGAACAGCACTTGAAGGAATGATAAACCAATATTAGGGCATAACACTCTGGAAAGTAAAACATTTTGCTATACGGTTCAAAACCAGAAGGTAATTTTACCAACTAATGGAAAAAACAGATGGAATGACCTCCAGGGCATAGAAATATGTTTAGCTATGTTAGCACTGACCGCTAAAAACATAACATAATCATATAAACAGGTTGAAGGTGTGAAGTGTGTGGCATTCAATAACAACACATTAACACCTACATTATGGAGGAATGACTGCAATGTATTTTTCACTGATAATGCTGCACTTTTCAAACCACTGTCACAAACCACAATACAACCTAATATAGGAGAAAATTGTGAGTACGTAAACAGAAAATTGTTACGCACTTAAACATGTAGTCTTGTTTTTACTAGAATAAAAATGCATTGCTCTATTTTATTAAAGATTTAAAAGGAGTAATTATCAATAATACATAATAAAAATGCACTGCAACCTAATTTTGTAGTACATCAAATAAATATAGATTACAGAAGACCTCTTAAGAAGAGTTTCGCAAACACACAATACAGAGCAGATGCATTCCTTCTGCTTGGCACGAACAGAAATGACAATGAGATATGGCCTATAAAATGTGAATCAATCAGCCCCTCTGTGGTTCTGCTGTATGACCGTGAATTAAACAGACTGAGAGGGCTGCAGATGTGGTATCACACACTGCACTGTATTACTCATACCTACAGTATCAGTACTTTACAGAGGACGCAGACTTCCCTTTTTCTTTTCGAGCGAAGGCTTATCATAAAAGAGTGAGTGGTTTATTTTTCCAGTCAGAGACAGGATATGCTGTAAAAATCTACTAAACCCAAAAATGTACAACCCGCTCTGTGTACCTCCACCTTTACTACCCTCGAAGGAAATGGCCCACCTGGATCCTGGCAATCCACCTCAGCATCCACTCATTTAGAGTTTGTTTGTAGAAAAATATATCTGTCAGGGCTTTGTCAGTGTTGAGGTCAACACTACGATGGGGGATATATTACTCAAACACACTGGCCACTGGTGTCTGGTGTGTATCTCCAGCCGTTAACACGGTGCTGCTGCTGCTGCTGCTTCGGTGCCGGGCGAAGTAACAGGCTTTTTCGTCTGTGATTAACTAGGCAGACACTGAGGTTGACAAGTCACATCTGGGGGTGATTCTTTCAGAACATCGTCACTGGATTTAAGTTGGAGATGCAGTAAAGGTAATAGAACAGCGCTCCACATATTCAGGGTAGCAGGAAGGTTGAAGCAATACCGGACGGGAAATGCGGAGGTGTATGGCTCCATTTTAGAGCAGTAAGGTAACTATCCCCTTTCACCCTATGATGGAAAACTGCTCTTCTTCTAGAAGACACTGTGACATTGACATTCAATCATGTACTGGATATGAATAAAATGAATGAAAAAGCTGTTATTATTTTTCCTTGCTGTCTCTGTGCCTAGTGTCTATAGGTAATGTGTTATTGTGGAGGTTATTGAGATGTCCCTGCACCAATGCCACCAAGACAAACTGCTCTACATTCATTAAATGAAGTGAATCTGTTTCTGATCAAAGTGAGCTGGGACTAGCCAGGCTCAGATGTAAAAAGGAAAGCTAAGAAAGTAGAAAGGGTAAGAAATTATAAAAAAAATTTAAAAAAATGGTACTGAGAGCATACCGTCCTCAGCATTTGTCTTCCTTTATATATGTCTTTGCAAAGTTTTTCCCCACAGTGAACTGCTGAGCGGGCTGTTTCAAGGCAAAAGGGTCAGCCATCCCATTAGCCTATTGTTGTCAAGATTAATGCTGAGACTGGAAATTACCGATGAGATGTTGTAGGGTAAGTGTAAGCCTTATTGTAGGCGCAATGTCAGTGTTGTGTAGTTGAGTATAGGTCTGACTCCGGGAAGCCAGACAGACATCTGTAGGCAACTAATTCAACATTTATAATAGCAGGTGTCCACTTAATACTCTAAATGACATCCAAGCCAGGTTTCTATGTCGGCTCTCACCTTAGTTTAACAGCACAAGGAATAGTTACATTTGATCCCCTGGACTGGTAAATCTTGTGATGTCCTCTCAGTCATAGATTGCTGTGACTTGTACCTATTGGATAGCACAAAAAAAGCTGTGCCTCTAATAAAGTCTCACTCTATTTACACTCTTTTGTTTTTTACTACTGCTGCTGTCTTTGCTGCAGTGCTCTGCGATTGGCTGAATACCTGTCTCAAATCACTTTAATGCCGCCTGGATGAGGAGCGCTATTGGTTGCTGTTCCACCCCCCCCCCACACACACACACCCACCACCCCCACATCCCCGGCCTAGATGAGCAGGCAAGCAGATGCGTGCATGAGGTGGGGCTATTCTCCCAAAGAGGAGGAGGCGCTCGGGGCCAGGCAAGGTAACAGAGTTCCAGCATGGGGCACGGTGAGGCTGGCTGCTCTTCACTACCACAGGTATACTTTCGTGCAATCACTTTTCAGAATGAAATACATCTTTAGAATGTAAATATCAAACTGCTCTGGGTTAAAAGATCTAAGATTTAAGGAGAAAATACATAAATGAATGATTTTCTGAAAATGGAGTCGATTTGCCTTGGTGGTTGTTTGCCTTGAGATGATCAGAGACTGGAGGTACTTTTACGTCACTGGACCAACAATATACATCTCTGCAGAGAAGTCTGAAACCTATTCTGTCCCCCTGCTGAGTCATGGCCTCTCTCAACCCCTTAACCCTCATCCAGCCCTCCCCGACTGAGGAGACTCACTGACAAGCTCCAAACTCACTTCAGGGCAGCACATCAAAGCTTAACAAGAACTGGCTGGCATCCCACATAGACCTCACAATGACACTGTGGTAAAAGAAATTAGGTCATGCCAATGCTGTGAGTCACTTCACGTGGTCTTAAGCCACACAACCTAACACAAATACACAAACAAACACGCAATGCACTCTAAAAACACACCGTCTGTAAAGTGAAGTGGCTATCAGCTTTGGAACGTTGTCTACGGGAGGGCTGGCATGGACGCTCAACAGTCTCTCACATCACCACGTCTTGCTTTACAGTTAGGGATGGTGAAATGGGAGTGGAGATTTTTTTTTTTCCTGCAACAGCCGCCATTGGTGCTGCTACTGTATATGTACAACAGTGGGTGTGACTTCCACCTGCAGGCCAGCCCAAGAAGTGAAGCTCGATAAAGTCTGGACTTACCATTAGGACCAGGGGTGCGCTCATTCCCATCCCTCCGTCAGTTACCACGGCCACCTAAAGGACACAAGAAAGACACGTCATTGCATGACATGGGGCACGAGGGAAAAAGGAAGTAGAGAGGTGTTATGCATCAAATGTCCATCAAAACATCAAACTGCTAACAGAAAAGCCATGATGACTAACATGTTATGGCTCTGCTTTGACTAGTCCATAGCATCTCCACAAAAAATTCAGCGTATGTTATCAGCGGTGATAAAATGGAGTCTAATACTTGAATCAGAGCGACAGTGGTTGTTTGGTAGATTGAGGTCAGGATTCTGCTCGCAGTGTTACGTAACCTGGTATATGGGCCAGAATAATAGTATTACATATGAGATTGCGGTTCAAACAGGAGTCACGGTGGTAAACGCCAGACTGATGCAGACTGCGGCAGTGTCTGAGTTTTCAGGCTGTGGCTTTGTACACATAAAAGACATGTATGCCCCTGAGTGCACTGTAACTCTTTTTCTTCTTTCCTCCTTTCATTTCTTCCTCCGTCAGTTTGTTCTCTCCAATATTTCATCAGCGGTTCTTTGCTCTATTTTTTCATTTGCCTCCATTGCCACATTTACTCTTCCCCTTCCTCATTCTGAGTCTGTGTGGTGAGATAGATAGATAGATAGATAGATAGATAGATAGATAGATAGATAGATAGATAGATAGATAGATAGATAGAGGCTGACTATTTAGTCTGTTTCTCTCTCTACCCTCCATCTCATTTGGTTCTTGTCAATTTGTCATTGCCACTTTCTTTTTTTATGTCTTGCTCTGGAAGGGTGGGATATCCGCATTGGTTGCTATGGCACCAGACAGCTCCTCGTTTCCTCAGACAAGGGCTAGCTGTGATTGTGTGTCTGTGTATGTATGTCTGTGCGTGTGCATGTATGTGCGTCCACATGTGTAATTGGGTGTGCACGCAATGTACGCGTGTGCAAGGTCTCGTGTGTTTCATGCGATGAGGAGTGGCAAAGTAATCATCATCAATGTCTGTGTTAGGTTTACATTCGGAGTAATCACTGTTAGGTCTCATTGAAGATTCATGATGAAGGTGTTAAAGCTGATGAGCTATCTTAATTTTATTCATGAGATTTGAATTAGGTTACAGCTGGCAGACAATCCTTTGATTTTTGAGATTTAATTTCTATCAGTCCTATATTTCTTTTTTTAGAAGATTTTTTTCTGCCTTTATTCAATATTTAGTAGAGAGAGACAGGAAAGATTGAGTGAGAGAGGAGGGAAGACATGCAAGTCCCGGGCCGGATTCAAACCCGGTTATGTGGTATACCGCTGAGCCACCAGGACGCCATAGTCCTAGATTTCAGTACAGTGCAGTGAATGTGTGCATAGGCACGTGCACATGTGGGTCTGTGTGCACACATTTTCCCTGCCACATCTTGGGCCACTCCTTGTTGACCTGCCCTGTATCCTGTTTTCACTCCAGCAGGGGGCACTGTCTGCCTGACACTAAATGCCTCCTCCTTACACCCATTGAATATTGGGTGATACTATCTTAATTTTTCAGAAAACACAAACTGACCTTGCCATTTTTGATGAAAGAAACCTCAGTAAATCAGACTTTATGCTTAACACCTACTTGATGTGATGAGTAACACCTACTTGATGAAAAGAATGAGTAACAGCTGATCTCCCTCCGATCCAAACAAGAGATCTTCAAATGATCTTAAATAAGTGTCACTCTCTCCTGAATATGAGAGGTGTTTGATCTATGATGTTTTATGACTCACACATGAACAGTTATCACATCCTGCTGCATGTTCCTATTGAAGCCACGGGAGCAGCAGCCATATAGCAGGAGCTTATTACCATTATATATGTCACATGTTAGCATCTTCACATTTATCTCATAAAGTCTCAAGGATTTGTTCTCTCCGTTATCTCCTCTTTGGGGGTTTTAGGAGAAACATTTCTTAAGAGATGAAGAAAAGATGACTGAGCAAAAATTTCTGATCTGAAGCGGGATCTCAGGACTTGGTACGTTACATTAGCTGCGTAGAGATCCTCCAAACGAAGAGATGGCTGGTAACTGTCGAAACCAGGGGAACTAGCTGCTCTGACAGCTGGGGTGGTAAAGAAAGGGAGCACTTAAGCACGTGTGTGTGTGTGTGCGTGTGCATGTGCATGTGGGACGGTTGTGGTACTGGGTGAAAGAGGTGTGTTTTTTCCACCCTGAGGGGCCTCAGGCTGGGGAAGGGTGAGGCGGAGCTTTGGGGAGGCGCACATGGGGCGGGCTGTTTCAGCTGAACTCAGTGCACTGTAACAGCGCTCGGGGCGGGAGGTCATAGAGTCCAGCATTCCTCTAGAGCGATGTCTGTTTACACGACTGCCGCTGTGCAGGGGGGAGGTGGCAGCTCTGCATAACTACACCATCAGATAACACTCATTGCTTGCATTTATGTACATCATCGGCCAGGGAGATAAGACTCCTTTATTCATTGTTTCAAATGTGGGAACGTTTTCAGAAATTATATGTTTTAACCCACTCATTCATACACACAAATTCCTCAAGTCAACAATGGTTTCAGAGTAAACCTAACTGAAGAAACAGGCTTCTGGCTGGCCTCAAAGTATGTTTGTGCAGTAATACAGCACAGTGATATACTGCATGCCGCCGCATATCACCCTTGTGTAAATCACATACAGAGAGATAGTGAGAGTCTAAGCCTGCTAAGCCTGTGATATGACTGGGTGAACTCAGCACAACCTTGGGCTGAGCAGTGATCAGTGAGACTGGAGCAGTGATGGGTAACTAGCAATTTGTGAGCCACATCTGGTAGCGGCACTATTTTTTGCCTATATGTGTGCAGTAACAGGCACCGGTGCTTAAACTATTTATGTTTTATGATTGCATCTCTGTCAGATGAACATAGTGATAGCAAGAGGTCTTGTCCAATGCTCTCTGGGTTTACGACAGCCTCTAGGCATGTCACAGACAAATGTCACGCATCATATATTATCAGACTTGTCATTTTTCATTGAACAAGCTCTTTTGAAGGTTTATTTTAACAATTAACTCAAATTTAGGATACATTTAGCCTAAATATATATAATACAATGCACAAAATACAACGCTTCATTCTTATTAGAACAGAATCTAAAAGTTAAATGATACTCAATAATACATAATATCCAATCATCTCTGTTACAAATGTTAGTCCATGTAAAATATAGACTATAATACTGAAGATCATAGCAATCTTCTGCACGTTACCTCTACATTAAGTGTACTGTATGTAGAAATACACAGCCTCCAGCCCCTAGTAACTACATGGCCAAAAGCGGCATCATATTTGCCCGTCCCTGGACTGGGCTAGGCCAAACCTGAGCTGAGATTATCTAGGCTCAGTTAGGCTAAAGAGGGCTGGTTTGGCCTCGTCTGAAATGAGCCGAGCTTATCGGGTTATTTATGTAGGAATGGGTTGAACTTGGCTGAGCTGAATCTCTCTGCTGGGCTCTCTGCTTGGCTGACCTTGGCTAATCTGGGCTGAACTTTGACTGTAGCTCCTCTGTGCTGCGGCTTTCACATCGCAGAGCCTGGAGGCCAGCTGGTCAGCTCCAGGGGAGTACAACAGAGATGGGGAGTGACACCCAAGCCCCAGAGAGACAGTGCTCTGACTGTACTGTGGACTTGGGAGGGTGCTATGGCTGTCAAAGGCCCCATTGTTTGACAGGCCAGCATGGTTTCACATGCAGCACATGATTCTCGCTGTGGGTCTGAACTGCAGCCCAGTCTGACCTAAACTGTCCGGGAGGATGTAGCTGTGGCCTCCCTGGGCAGGTTAAAGTGTAACCGTGTCCGTGTTTTCTCAGGAAAGTGTGTTTATCTAGAGGACCAACACGGAGGCCCTTTTGTTTAACTAAGTAGAAAGGCTCGCCCTAAAAGTAAAGCTCTCTGAAAACACACAGGAACCAGGTGGCCCTTCTCTGTTCCATTTACTGCTGGTTATGTACAGTGTACATAAGAGTGTGTTTCAATGCTTGTACACATGTGAGAAGAAGCATAGGACAATGCAGATACTGTACATAGAAAATTAAAGGTCAAACAAATCAGTCAGCAGGACAGAGGAAACCTGAGCTGAGATGTTTTATCCTCAACAATGCAAACTGCATTTAATGAAAGTGCGCAGAGGCACCTATCCACTGCGGGGAGTAAAACAGCTGCAGCCAATTAAATGCAAAGTAGTGTGAGGTAAATGATTGAGCACAATGTGGCACCGTTCAGCATGCTGCAAAACTGGTTAGATGAGTTTCTGAGGTGTTTCTAGAGAGGCGGAAGGCATTATCCATCACCAACAACTATACGGCTGACTGAGGCACAAAGAAAAATGTCAAACCTTGAAGATTTTGATGGATACAACTTGAAGGATTTCATTCCAAGCCACATTATTTTGAAAGATAAATTCCATGAGTTCTTTGTTTTCAGAAATACAGTATATTATAGTTTTGTTATATTTGTAAGCAGATATCTTACAACTAAAATATTATCTTATTGTGAGTTTTACTTTCATGTCATCAATGTTAAATCGATCCAAACTGGATATATTTAAAAAATGTCTGTATGGTAGTACTTTTGGTAAAGTAGCAGAAACTGGAAAAGACTACAATGAAAACATTCAGTGTATGGGCATATGTGCTGTTTTCAGTTGGATATGTGTTGTACATTGCCCTGAGGCAGAAACTGCAGAAGACATTTGAGACATTCTCCAGGGTTACACTTTGGCCTGCATCTTTTCAAGAATGGTACAGTATGTACTGTCCTTAGGTTGTTAGAGCCAAAAGCTGTTACTTATTTTAGTGTTTGAAATTATTTTGAATCTCCTGATACGACAGGTCATGCCTTGACAGAAGAAGTCAGAGGCATCAAGTTAAGACATGTTATCCGAAAAGTTTGAGGGAAAAAATAAAGAAGTTTGAAATGTTAGTGTGGCAGACTGGGGGGGAGGGAGTGGGTGAGGCGTAGGCTGGATCCAGGGGAGTCGAGTCAGTGGACTGATCCTCCCTGGATCCAGCACGGCTGCGGCCAATTAAGGCTGATTGCAGCCCGGCCCTTTTAACCTGAGTGTGTGACTGTGTGAGGGAGAGCGGTTGCGTCAGTGTGAGAGGCTGACGGAGTGAGTCTGAGTTCGACAGCAGACGAGGGAGTCGACTGTCTGCAGGATGGAGCGGAGAACGAGACCAGCAGCAGTGACCGAGCGAGGTCCGCGGCTGGGTTGCCGGCGAGATGCGCAGGCGGGAGAGACAGAGTGGGGAAGCGGCCGTCTCCAGCAGCGACGACCGAACCAGGGAGGATGCGACCGGGAGCAGTCTGGAAGAGCTGCCCAGTCGGGCTTGGAGCAGGACGCTCCTGGAAGCCTGGTGGACTGGCAGCTTTGGTGCCAGCTTTGGTGCTGACCTGCCGGGACGGAAGGGAGGTGCGCCAGCTGAGGGAGACGGCGCCAAACACCTGCCGTCAACACCGGGTCGTATTATTCATTGCTATGTTGCAAATAAAACGACCCTGCTGGCCCGTTAACTCTGCCCTCCTGCCTGTGTCTCTGTCTGTCACGGACCCGATATCATAACAAGTTGCTACAGTTAGGGAGATGGCATAATGCAAAAGTTAATGACAAAGACCCGTTTCAGGTGAAGTAGCTAAAGTAGGCAACAATGAGAGGCACATCATTGCAAGCAGGTACGTTGCAGCTGTGGTGTATACATTTCGGGCTGATGTGACTTTGACGGATGTGCCCCAATTAAGAGAAACTCATGATTATGAGAAACTCATAATTGGGGTGGGACTGAAAGTCAAGACATCTAATTGTGTCAACTAGTCAGACTAATTAGACTCTCCCTTTTCTACAGCAATGTTGTCATCACTCTACCCAGCCTGGACTCTTCTCCATACTGATTCTCCAATGGTCCAATGACCATTCCACCCATATAGCTCTATCACTCTCCCATCTTCCTCCTCTACTTGCTCTAAAATGGTCCTGTCTTGTCTTTAAAAAAAAGTTCTGGTTGGTTCTTATTTCTTTAGAGACAACATCAATGGGTGGTCTCCCAAATTTGGAGAAAGTTTGGAAAGGCAGACTTGAATCTCTGCCTCCAAAGAAAACGTACACTCAGCAAGGATACTCCACTGGGAAGAGATGCACTTCCTTTCCTATGGCCCAAGGGTCTGCATTTCCAATTGGGGTACTGATTCAGCCACAATGCAGTATGTCAGGAGAGGCTTACTATGAGGGTTATTATCACTGTATTGGCTCCCGGCTGGCCCAAGAAACAGTATTTGTAACAGATAATGTCTCTGTTCCACTGAGCACTGTTGGCACTTGCACTGCTCAAAAACCTATTGACACAAGCAAGAGGAGAAATCTGGTTCCCCAAGTCAGTGTTGGAACCTGTAGGCTTGGCTGCTAGAAGGAACAAGGATTACCTCCTAATGACATTAATACTTTACAGAGTGTCATCAATGAGAAGCCTTCAAATGGTCTTTGGTGTGAAACTGTGGATATCATTAATTTTGATGCCTTGATAGAGGGCATTCCCACTTATTGGCAGGATATTTTTCAGCAGGGGCTGCTGTATTTGACTATCAAAGTTTACCTAGCTCCTATCTCAGCAGGCTACGTGAGTATGAACGGCAAATCCCTTGGGACCTACCCCCTTGTTATTCAGTTTATGAAAGGTGCATGCTACCCAAGGCTAGTGCATAAGCAAGCGTCTCCTCGTGAGACTATGCAAAGCCCTCTTGAAACCTTTGGATTCTGTGGGTTTGGCTCTCATACAACAGTGCCTTAGTGCTCACTTCATCTTCTGCCAAAGAAAGATATCCATGTTGAATCGGTCCACCCCTCCTGTACTGAGTTTGCTCGCGACTATTGGTTGATGGTTACTTTACCCTGGGATATAGCATATACACATAAAATACCCAGCCTCATCAATGAAACCATGGCTTTTGACTATGGGACAAGACAATGCCTTTCCCATTGAAATGAGCTGCCTGATAGCATTAAGACCACCTGTATGGCACACAACTGAGATGGAACAGTTATTAATATAACGCCAATTCACTGAAAGAGGAGGAGGAATTTGTCACACAATTATATTTCATGAAATTATTTTTTAGGCTGCATTGGAGTTTGGTGTCTGCAACAACAGTGAATCAAGCAAATGACACCTTAGTTAATGCAAGTGTATATTTACTGTTGCAATATTTTTTATAATTTAGGACAAATTTCTCTGCTCTGGTAATGATTAGATTTGAGATCCATTAAATACATTCATATCCTAACCCCTAATGGAAGCTTTACTGAAACCTGAAAAAGAAAACTCTAATAAGCCTCTCTGACAATGTGTTTGACAAAGGAAAAGAAAGCAAAATTATGGTATCAGGTAATTGTTTTTTCCCTGTGGCCCACATCCAGCCCGGTTAGCAAGTTCATATCATGTTTATTACATGGATAATACACCAAATGTGCTACTACATAACCAAAGTTGGTTTCACAATTCTTTCTCTCTCTCTCTCTCTCTCTCTCTCTCTCTCTCTCTCTCTCACTCTCTCACACACACACACACACACACACACACACACACACACACACACGGCTTAGAGCAGAGGTAGTGGAGGTGTTCTGAGCCTTTGGATGTAGTGGCTAAGGATACTGACTTCAGGGCTAGGACTAGACTTGGGGATGAGAGGTCCCAGAGAGGATGCAGAAGGCTACGGGGTGATTGATAGAGTAGAAGGACTACAGGGCTTACACTGAAATAAGTACCTGCCAGGAGACAAGATGGACTAACAGTCTTCCTCAACCATGGAAAAATATCTGTGAAGATTAATGAGCCTCACTCAAACCCTCTCCCTTTACTTCTGCTTTTCTGTGACCGTACTCAGTCGCTATACAAGTCACCTTGCAAGTCTCCAGCTCTCTCTGTTTACAAAGTCTGTCATCTTCTTCTTCATCTTCTTCTTCTCCTACCTTTATTAATCCCATTACGTTATATAATTACCATGACAATCAAGCTAGCCAGTGCAAGGATGAGGCACAGAGAAGAAGAGTGAGCGTTTTGGGTGAGAGGATGACTGAATGCATTCTATGGAGGGTTAAATGTGACAATATTAAATAAATAAATCGTTAAATAAAAGGGGAAATATATTAATAATTAATTAATTAAAATCGGAAATATAAGCTATTTAATTGTTCATTTCCACATTTCTTTAATTATTTCCACATTTATTTAATTATTTCCATATTTAATGATTTATTTAATGATTTATTTATTTCAGGTTGCAGGTCTGTGTGTGCATTGTGAAATGTAAATCTGTCAACTCATCCATCAAAGCCTGTGGGCGGAATCTAACATCTGATTGACCGCACAGTAAGTCAAGAGCAATCGATAGCAGGCTACTCGATGTATGGGTGTCAGCTGTGTGTCTTCACATTCTCGTCCAGTTGGTGGCGGTAAGGCGCCAATGAGTTGGATTGCCAACCATTTCTCAACGACCAAAAAGAACACCAAGAACTTCATCAGTTACTTGAGGAAATAGTTATGACCTTCAACTTAATGTTACAACTCATTTATCAGAATGTCGAAAAGCTGTCCAGAACTTTTGCGGGAGGCAGCCAATGTAACCCCCAGTAGAATTCTAGAATGTTGCCGCAGTTCACTGAGTTAAATGAGCATTTTCTTACTCATTCCAAACAAACAGCTCTATTTAAAAAACAAAAAGAAATTGGTAAATTAAAGTTGTTTTCCATTTTAAAGAACACATGACAAAAGATGTATGTACAACTTTCTTCAGATGGTACAAAGAAACTTTATTACTTCATTGGCATAACAGTGAAAGTTATCATATACT
This sequence comes from Hoplostethus atlanticus, assembly GCA_034670405.1. Classification (NCBI taxonomy): domain Eukaryota; kingdom Metazoa; phylum Chordata; class Actinopteri; order Trachichthyiformes; family Trachichthyidae; genus Hoplostethus; species Hoplostethus atlanticus. Next base: position 436,171 of record JAXDDX010000018.1, read on the forward strand.
GTAAAACCAGTTTACAAAATGTATGACTTCAAAAGTCAACTAATCATATCCTATAATCAATACTATTTATTTTTACTTGTATATAAATATTATCTATCTAAAAGAAGAGAGTCTCTTCAGGTTGAGATCACTAGTAACGTTCAGTGTTGGGCAAGCTACTTGGAAAGTGTAGTGAGTTAAGCTACCAGTTACTCTACATTAAATGAAGCTTCACTACACTGAAGCTACCCCCCAGAGAAATGTAGCAAGATAAGCTACAGCAACATGGCAAAAGTAGTTTACTACATAGAAGCTATTTTTTTTTTTTTTTACATTGAACCAACTTCATTCCAAGTCAATGCTGATCAGTCAAACAGATAGGCAGGCAAAAAATGTTCAGTTCAATTGTTTATTAAATTACATGTTTGAGGTCTTGGAAGTTGAGAGCAGCTTCTTCTTGGGGTTGCACAGTAAGCACCTGAACGCCTCATTTTTCTCTGTTGTTTCACTTAAACTCATGTATTAGCTCGAGGTACGGCCACGGCGACTCCATCGGGATCAATTCCTCTATGTCCTCACCCTCTGCCATCTTTCCATCAAGTAAACTCAAGCTCGCGGGTCTGTATTCGCCTGCAGCAGACAAGTCGCAGGCATCAGCCCAAGGATTGGTAAGTGATGTCACCGTCACTTACTGATCCTTAGCAGTTTTATTTCAGACCGCAGCAGAAAGCTCCGCTGCGCTTCAGCTTCAGGAATGCTTGGGAAAATGTAGCTTGTGTGGACGCTACCGCACTACTTGATCAATAAAAGAGCTTTGCTACTGAAAAGTTATTTGATTCAGAAAACAGCGACGCTACCACCATGCTACTGAGAAATGTAGTTAAACTAGTAACACCGCTACTTGTGCCCAACACTGGAACGTTATATGATCCACAACATTTCTCCCTTCAGTGTCAAAATACAAGAGAAAACACCCCGTACTTCACACAGACCCATACAGAAGTCTAATAAGATCAGACAACAAAAGTTGTCAAACTTATAAGGAGAAAACTCGGCATAAACTGGTCAGTCCTCCCGACGGACTCTTCGATGCACTCGCTCCCGGGAAACAGTGTCCCTCTCCGGCAGTCGCGACTAGGTAGGTTCCGCTATGTAATCAAGTTGATTTGTGGCTTGTTTTATCAAACAACAACAAGCGATTTCAATCAAAAAAACGAAACTCACAATGTCATCGTCACTTTCCATGATACATGCCGTTTCTGAATCTGTTTCACAGTATATCCTGACAGCTTCCATAAGGTTGTAAAACCGGGGACGCTTAGCCATTTTTAGGACTACGGCGATAAGAAAATGAAACCCAGAAAAAACTACAAAATTGTCAACGTACGACCAACATTTTACGGTTACGGTTAATCGATGACAACCTGAAGTATATATAAAACACAGATCAAAACTTGATTTTCTGTTTTTTTATGCATTTTTAATGATCGGAAAATGACGGGCGCTCTTGGGCGCTATGGTGAAATATAGAACGGGCGCTACAAGAGGCCCGGGCGCTAAATGAGAAACACACCTCCGGCCACACAGTCCACTCCACAAGTCGTTGAGCAAGCATTAACATTCAACAGAAACCCTGTCCACTGAATCAGGGTTTGCAATATTAGACTCTATGTTCTCTGCTAATGCTAACATATTTCTAACTAAGTGAACTAAGACCTCTTGGGTAGGATCCGCCATTTTCTTGTAATAAAAACAAAACAACAAGGAAGGATGCAGGCAAAAGCAATCGACTTAACTTGACCAACCAATCAGACACAAGGCCCTCCCACAGGCTTTGATGGACGAGTTGACAGATTTACATTTCACAGTGCACACACAGACCAGCAACCATGAAATGAATAAATCATTAAATAAATCATTAAATATGGAAATAATTAAATACATGTGAATAATTAAATAAATGTGGAAATGAACAATTAAATAGCTTATATTTCCCATTTTAATTAATTAATTATTAATATATTTCCCCTTTTATTTAATGATTTATTTAATGATTTATTTATTTAATATTGTCACATTTAACCCTCCATAGGGGCCCATCCTTAGGGGATGATGGAGCGTGAGAGTCAATGCAGTGTGACAGCAAGGGTCATATGCAGGCTGAGGGAACATGAGGGCCCTTACCCAGTACCCATTGTTTGCTTTTCCCACCCACATTATAACTCTTACCACATTGTCTTCGGGGAAGGACCCATACATTTTTAAGCAGCACACAATATAATAACAATATTGTACACCTAGCCCAGTACAATGCACAATAAACAAATTACACTATCCACAAACTGAATTTACACTGATGTGTACTGAGTAGGATCAGCGGCGATCTTCCCTGTATAGCTCCTTGCCCTGTGGTCATGCAGGTCCTTGATGGAGGGAAGGTGGTGGTCTCCGCTCGCCGACTGGTGCACTGCAGTTTGCCCACATGCAGCAGTGAAGCATACAGCTATGGCAGAGGTGATGATTGCTTCTACAGTAGCCGTTAAGGATTTAACTAATATTGGCCAAGGAAGGTTTAACGTCGTCTGCATCCAAAGGTAACTGCATCCACCACTGGACCTTCTTGGATATGGAGGTGATTTTCTCATCTCAGTTTTCAGATTTTCACAGAGCGAGCCAATGAATTTAGCGCTTTCAAAATGTATTAATGAAGAGGGAAGTGGATATTTTTTCTTGCATGAAACTAAAAAAAGTTTGGCCCAGGTCTAATACTAATCCTGTGATGTTTGCACACAACAAGAGGTAGTGCACTGGGGGTAGAAAGAAAAATATCTAGATTCATGGGAGTGCGAGTGGTCAAAAAGACCAACATTTAAAATGAATGTAATGTGTTGGGGGTCATGAGAAACAGGGCCATTTCTCCAACTATCTCATCTTAACCTGACCGATAAATTTCAAATCACCAGTCCAGCATTAGAACGAAGTAATATATTTTTCTGTGCCAGAACAATTTTACATCTGAATGCTCAAAATCCTCTCAAACAGTATGGGCTGTATGACCTTGTCTGGGAGAGTAAAGAACTACTTTTAATCAATGTACTACCCAACCAACCTCTTGGCTCAGATCCACATCCACTCTATGCTGCTACACATACCCCTCCAGTTTCCTCCTTATCTATTACACAGAATGGAGGGGGAATTAGATCATCCTACAGTCACACACATCTTCATCTCTCATAAATCAGTTGAACTTTTAAAGGATCCTCAAAACCGATGGCACCACCCAGGCGCACAAAGGGTGCCAAGAAATCATTTAATGTGTTATGTGTTGAGATTACACAGTTCTTAATGAGCAGATGCAAAGACTACCTATACATCTATATCTATATCTATATCTATATTGACAGGCAAAGACACATGGCCAAGGACTTTCCAAACATGCTTTCCAAACATCATTGGTGGCATCAATTGTACACATGACCATCAGGGAGCTGAGTGCACAAGAGCAAAATTAAGTTTTGTAGCAATGATCACTGCAATTGGAGAGTGGCTTGTCAATGAGTTGAGTAGATAGCAGTTGTAAAAATTACGTTATGATATAAAACCAATGAAACGAGAATTGATCCTAGCGGTGTGTGATTTCACAGCACTGAAAAGGAGTTATGTCTAAAATTATAGATCTTATTTTTTGAAATCGACTATCAGTCTAACAGACTTCTTTATAGAAACAGGTGAACAGCAACAATACAACACAAATATATGGGGGGGGGGGGGTAACATGCCTACCATTGTTTATATTCAGCAAATAGAAATGCATACTTCAGGCAGCTGGAGTACGTCTGCTCACACAGGGAGCGGTGAGGACATGTAGAACCACATGCGGTACCCCACTTACAAGATTAAAAGTCCTGTTTTTTGCATATAATGCTTTTCTTCCTGAAGGTAATTTCAGAAGCAGGTGGATTTGTAGGGGTTATGTGGTGTGGTTCTGCGGTAATTGCGCCACAAACATCTTGCAAATCTTGGGCATTGCTAATGTAAAATGAATAAGAGTTACAACAGCAACTGTAATTTCAATACTTTCACACCTTGTTTTATCCTTAATGTGAAGGATTCCACCCAACATTTGTGATTGCCCCTGTGACTTCCAGTTAGCATTAGCCATGGCTGAATTTTGCTCATATTTGCTTACATGCTTATTGGAAGGGAAACAAACCATGCACTCTGGTTTCATATGGTTTTATACTACTCACAGGCAAAGAAGCATCTGAATATCGTTTTAAAAAAGGAATTGTGCTTCATTACCAGTCACCATAGCCCTCCTCCAACTGCTAAACAGTTTAACAGGTGTGAAGTTATTAACACATTCACACACGTGACCTCAGGTGTTTCAAGTCAAATTTTGTTCATGTGAATTTCTGCTCAAGCACAGAGCTGATTCATCACTTTTGCGCACTTAGCCTGGAGGTCAGAGAGGGATTTGTGTGTCAGGAAGGTTGCTGGCTAGAATCCCTGGACAAATCTGTGTAGGGGAAAATAAATGACGGGGCTCTCCCTTCCCTCAACAACCTGCCTTTGCCACTTGACCTGCAGTGGAGGTGCTCAGTGGTCACTGTGGTTGTGCAGCTTCCAGGTATGAATGTGTTTTATTTAATTGTATGAATGTGAAGCTGCTGAAAAGGTGCATGCATACTCAGTCAACATTCCTTGGATAAATAGGATTATGTGAGACTAGATTTGGAAAAACAATATTTGGATTATCATAATATTTGGATATTCTCTTTTAGTCAAATAGCCATTAGCACTGTGCAAAGGAAGAACAGAGCTACTTTCAGAGAGAGCTACCTTTAATAAAGCACAACTACGACTATACAAGTACTTAACAAATCCAGCAAGGCAGCCTATGGCAGCTTAATGCTGAGCTTCATTTGGTGTCAGTCAAAAACCTTAACATAACACTAAAAGATAACGGTTGATATGACAGCTCAGACAGAACTTCAATAAAGATAGTCTGTTTTATCAAATGGCTGATTCGACGTTTCAACAACATCTCCACAAAACACAACTGGTTGTATCAACAATAAAGAATTCACCTATTTATTTGTTTGCACCAACTGAGAAACTGATGAATAGTAAAAATGAAAGTAAAATAAAAGTGCGGTAAGTAAAGTAAAAATGATGTCTACATTGAGACATCTTAGTTATAAGTGGCATGGCCAAAGTCTTCCATTTCAAATTTGTGGTCTACAAAAAGCACAGAAAAACAAAAGAGCTATCAATCACACCTTCTCAGTATTTATCTTTCTTTCTTTCTTTCCTAATAATGTGAATGTCTATGACTACTACGACTCATAACGACTGCAGTAACAATAAATAGTCTGAAGTACAGGTTTAACAGTGAGTGAGTAATGAGTTACAGGACCTCTCTCTAACCCTCACTTTCCTGGAGCTGTAGCCCCAGGGCCTGGCCCTAGTGTGAGACCCTCTGCATCTCGAGCAGGTTGACCAAACCAGTTTGACGGCAGGAGGGCCAAACTGCTTAAGAAGTTCACACAGTGCAGTCCTGTATGTGTGCATTTCTCTCATAGCTCCTCTCCACACTACAGCTCTGTCACGGGTGTTACCTGAGGAGGACCAGGAAGGGAACATCTGGATATGTTCTGAGGGCTGTAATCCTAGAAGCTCTCCAACACTCTTAATCCCCTCTCAGTATGTTGTTTATTTTGGTCCTATTCTCTGGTCAATAGCCAGATTTCTCAGAAGCAACCACCAGGTTACTGAGACCGACACTGTGAGGCCTTGTGCAAATCAGAAAAAGATCTGGCCAGTATGCAATTACTGCGCAGTACAGTGACCATAGCAGTCTTTACAAATAGCACTTCAGGCTGCAAAGAGGCAGACAGAATCTTCCTGTGAAAAGATGACAAGCCATCAATGAGTTTCAGGCAAATTATACCTGCTTCAACTTACACCATGAAGCTGCCATTTATTCAGTGTAAAGTTGTAGTGTCTGCATTGAAAGAAATTCCAATGGTAACTACGGAGTACAGTATAACATTATCTTGTGAGTGGTCCAAATGTGGCTCTGTAGTTTATTAGTAATAAATAATACTACTAATAACAACAATAACAATAACAACAATAATAATAATAATAATTGATTGTCAATGAAACAAACTTCATCTGGACTCTATAGACTTTTTAAGTACAGGATACCAGTCCAATAAAAACTGATGGCCATTCAAACGAGTTGACTGACTGATTTCATTGTGTCATGAAGGCCTGAAAGCCTGAAAGACGTCTGGTTTCACTCCGTTTCCTCATTTCACTCATCCTGTACTGGAGGATTGATGACTGTGTTTCACTACTGGAGTCTTTGGTTTCCCATGCAGATAGAAGGACCAAGGGGGTCACTTCACCAAACCCAAAGTACTGCATGTAATATAACCTGCCATCAAATCGACTCTATATCAACTAATAGTGACTGCGAGGATCATTATTTGGCCAATGTGATAAATTATTAAACTAGGTCACCAAACTATCACTTAGAGGGAACACTGGTCCTGAGTGCTCAATGATGTGATTTTTTTAGACATGGCTTACAAATAGATTTCTGTGGGTTTTTGATTGATCTTTGCTTTTAATTATAATAACAAAACCAAGATCAAATTTGGGCTAACTTAGGCTAAGGTATGGCAACTGCAACACCTTGTCATACCTAACCAATACCGATGGAGAATGGCAACTGCATGGTGAAATGAGAGAAAGGGACGAGAGCTAAAATAACTACAGTAAAGGGAAGCAAGCAGTTGACAGAGGCAGAGAGGCCCAACAAGAATAGAGAGGGAAGAAATAGGCAAAAGGTAAACGAGATAGAGAGGGAGAAGAAGAAACGGGAAGGGGTCAAAAGGGTAGAGGGGGCGAAGAGAGAGAAGGAACCAGTTTGGTCATATTTTACAACTGACAGCAAGCGTGTGGTCTGGCAGGCAAGCCAGGGGTTAGTTTATTAGAGCTGTTTCTTTTACGAGCGGCTGTCCTACCTAAAAAAATGAGCAGGTTCAGACCAGCCATCTCAGCCCAGTGTCCTGACACCAGTATATGGCTCCATAAAGGACAATACTGGATCAATTTCTCGTATAACCACAGATAGACGCATATAGAGCACTAGGTAAAATACAGACAAACACATATACACAAGTTAATCTTGAATTATTGTACACAGACTAACCTGCCTGTGTGTGTACAGTCAGGTCTCTGATAACGAATGAACGTGAGAAATCAGCTGGAATGTGTCTCTTCAATGCAATGTGACTCATTTACTGCGCCCATGTAAAAATGCAACAAAGTGGAACAAATATACACATTTTTTCTCCACATTACATCTAACTTAAGTCATAATCTGGCTATAAAAAGGAGTTTTGGAGCGATTTCAGCAGATGAGGTCGGCCAATTTATTTAACCATACAGCTCAGAGTTCCTCATGTTCTACCATAAGATATGGATTACACCAATGAACAACCTATCACGTCACAATTACATAAAAGTAGTATAATAAAAACTACTTTAAGCAAAAAAAATGCAGTACTTTTTAAATTGTGTAGTATTATTAGTTATTTCAGTAATAAAAAGTTACTTTGTTTATTATATTTCAACCAGAGTGGAATGTGCACTTGTTTTAAAAGTCAGGTCAAATTTTAAGGACAAAATTTTTAAGGACAAATGTCAGATTTCATGTCATTGACTCTTCTAGTAATGAATGGCACAGACCAACTTTAAATACACTAATATAAGTATATATTTTGCAACGGTAATTCTGTCTCATGTGCAGAAAAAACAGATTCTACCAGGACAGTGTTTACCAGTCTGGCTGGTGAAACACTAAAACTAAAACTGAACTCACTCTAACTAAGCAACCTGTTTCTGAAAAATAAGCAGAAAACTTTAAAGTAGTCTGAAAACTATCTGAATTTCAAATCAAAATTGAAAACAATATGTGAACATACAAATGTATAGAAACCTTTGCATGAGTGCTTTATCCGCAGGCATAAATGTCTCTTCACACAAAGAGGGGAAAGATCATTACATGGGAAAAGAAAGGTGTGGAAAAAGGAGGAGGAAATGAGAAATAGGAGAAGCTTAAGTAGTTTAGCACAAAAAGAATTATCTCCTGAATATTTGCCCTAAGCAATGGGCAGAGTTACTTCCTTACTTCCTACTATTTTATGCTGAGATGGGATAATAGTATCTGTTGTCAGCATTAAAGTGCAATTAAGACGTTTTTTGAGTGCAAACGTCGAGAAAAAAACAGATACAAGCGCACACATGCACCGACTCCCACAGCCTCGCTTTTACGGGCTGAACTGTATCACATGGTTGACTCGTCATGACAGTGGCATCAACATAAAACTGCTCTGTCAGAGAGGGGTGGACTTCTGATTATTAAGGGTCGCTCCTCTTGTATTTTGCTATCAGCTAAACGGACGTTTTCATTGCCACTATTGCCTTGGACTTTGGTTTGTTTAGGGATTATTCTGAACCGTTCAGTGAAGTGGTGTGTGACCACTACAATGATAGTGTCTTTTCAGTCCTAAGCCACAAGCCACTAGTGACAGTGAAACAGTTTTTTTGTCCTATCCTTTTGCCCATTGCCAGACTGATCTTAAGTTTGGCCTGTGATGCATCACTACTGAGCCCTTGATTTTCCAGGCACAACGAGACTGACCTGATTCCCTGACCTTAACGTTCCACCAGTGGAACAGTATCCAATACGTCAGTGATACATCAACACCCAAGAAATAGAAACATTTCTGTAACGCTGTATCACTTGCTCATTCTCTGGACAAAATATCTGTTTCCCGTGTACAGACAGTGTATGGATATAAACAACAAACAGATACTCTTAGTTTTTTCAATTCCCAATGGGTTTGGGATAAATGTGGTCCTGTTCATTGGCTTCTTTTTACACTGCACTGAATTGTATTAGCCCCAACTATGAAAAACATGAATTTATGGGCTAATGGGCTAAACTGATGGAGTGTGAAGAGTGTGAAACTAAATTAGCCTTGGGAAAACTCTTAGATTAGGGCTAAGAAGGAGCAGTGTACAAATCTATTATTAGCCTCCTAATTCTTTGTCCAACTCATTTAGCCTTCGTCTTGTTTATTCACCAATGTGCAATACCCCTCCTCCCTTCACAGATCATCGTAATTAATGGTCATATTCAACAATCCTACAGAACAGCACCAGGATTATAATCATCAAGTCATGTGGAGAATATTCCGCCACAGCAACACTTTGGTAACAGTGACCAGTCAGCCACTGCCACTGGCCATGGCAGTGTGACCTTCAAACATGCCTGTTGTTATTTTCCATAGAGGTCAGTAACTAAGAATGTAAGGCATGCAGAGCCTGAAACATGCCTTTCTCCTTACAACAACCCCCACCACGTTTTTCTAATGTTTTCTGGCACTCCTGCTCTACAGTGCCTACATCTCCATTTCTGTTTATGTAAAGACAGACTTCATAGCATAATATCTGGTAACTCAGTACACCCCTGTCCATCACTCTATGTCTCGGTGTCTTTCCTTCTCTTGTGCCCGTCCCCAACTTCTTTAACTTTCCAAGCTTTTTAAACCCACAGCATTGTGCGTAGGATCACTGAATATACTGCCATGGCTAGGTGAAATTTATATTGGTTAGTATTTTCAACAGTACTTATCTTTGGAGAGACCTGTGAAAAAATAGGAGGGCTATTTTAGTCTGTTTCCCTGCAGGATATCCTTGGACAGCTAACTAACTCACAGCAGATACACAGTAGGGTTGGTGGCCAGCCATTCTGTGGTACAAAATCATATTAAGTACATAATATGGAGCTGGTTATCACATTAGCACAAGTATATGATGTAGCACTTATGATGAATAAGATGTAGCAATTAAAAATCTTTACATTGCAATTTTGATTTGGTTGTTTGTTTGTTTTTAAATGGCCATGTTGTCTTTCCTGAGTCTCTTCCAGATCTGTGACTGTCTAAACTATGACTGTGAGATGTGAGAGTTCACACTCATGCATTAAAGATATGTAAAAGATTCAGGGCGTTAACATGACAATCTTGGCACTCTGACAGAGGAGCACATAGGACTGAAGCAGGCGCAGTGCCATTTTACTCAAGACATAGTAAGTACTTGTCTAGAAAACTAAAAGAGTAATTAAGATTACTTGAGTACTTGGGTATTTTTTAGCAAAAATTCTAAATATATTGTGCATGTCCTGTCAAGATGGAAGAGTTGGCAGCAGCAAAGACACCCATCAGCAGTTAGTCATGTACTAGCGTTGCTATATTTTCTGTCTTTTGCTGCAACACTAAAGGCTAAAATCAGCCATAGGACAGTAGCAGGGCGATGCTAATGGCGTGAACACAGAGTAAACTTCTACTCAAGTACAGTAACTACAGTTGTGACTAATTACTGTTGATCTCTGTAATAAGGTTCAGGTCTTAAAATGCATGTTACTAGCCTGATATTCTTACAATTGAAGGCATTGTTCCCAAAGAAACCCTTCAACTGAAATTTGCATCGAGCCAGAGCCAATTGGTCTATTTTAGAGCACTCTAGCCTGGATGAGTTGTTTATGAGATTGTTTCATTTGTAAGAATTTTGAATTAGTCCTATTAACAGATTATTAGGTTGCATGTAAACTGTAGTTACTTAAACCAAGAGGAGTAATCCTGTTTATGCAGTGGAGAGCCGGCACCACATTGTCCACTGCTGCTTATCCTGTGTGTGCTAGAGTGTGTGTGTGTGTGCCAGTGTGTGTGCTAGAGTGTGTGTGTGTTTATTTCTGGACACGAGAGATGTCTGAACATATGAACACAAAAAAAAAACAGACATATCCCCGGAGAACCAGAGCAGCTGAGTCTAATCCAAAAATGAACCACAGACCTCTCAACTCATGAAATCCAACAACCACAAACGCACAAACACCCACGCACAACTACACACACACACAAACACACACACGCAAATAAACAAATAGAGAAAAATGAAAGCTCACGTCAAAAGCTCATATCAATGCTACAGTATTTACTGACAAGTCTTAAAGATTCATTCTGGGTGAAATGAACACCTACTAACTTCAGCTGTTAGTAAGGAACTTACCTTTGTCTGTCTCCTGTCAGCCTCTCTTTCTGGCCCGTGAAGTTTGTTTCTCAGATGTCTTTCTTCTCAAGATGGAGGCAGAAACTTTCCAAACGCAGTTCCTCTGTCCGGACTTTTGTTATTCTTCCAGTCTTCCAGATCCAATTCTGCCTCTCTCCTGCTGATTGTCGCATGAGCTGCTGACATGACAGCAATGATAAACAACGACTTGGAATGAGACAGAGAGACCAGTGAGTGTTTAAACACGCAGGTGCATGCTGACTCTTAGCGTATAAAAACAGAGAGGCATAAACAGCACGCCTCAAACAGAGGGCACAGTATGAAATGAACAGAGCTCCTTTTCCACTGGCTCCCCTTGTGTGGGACTCCAACCTTACTCCACCTCCCTCCTCCTCCCTGCAGCTCCCCTCCCTCTCTCCCAAACAGCTACAAGACAGAGAAGAAGCAGAAAGAAGAAGAAGAAGAGGAAAGAACAACGTAGAACTATGAGGGTTTCTCCACTTATTCCTGTAGGTGAATTCCTGTAGATTTGATTTTCTTGTTGAGTGTATTATTCCTAGAACACTTTAAGATTTTTAAGATTAAGATAAGATTAGTCTTTATTTGCAACGTCGAACACACATGCAGGGGCGAAGTGGCCGCCAAACACAACACAACACAACACAACACACACACATGCAGGGTAGAGTGTCCGAGTTTATGCAGAAGGAAACTGAAATAAAACATTTGTAATTGTTAATTGTTTTGACTCTGAGGTCTAAGTGCAGACTGTCAGCTTTAGTTTGAGGGCATTTCAGCCATATTGACAAAGAACACCTCTCTTATTTTGACAGATCAAGGTCAGCAACCGATAACCGATTGTCAGTTGTGTCTCAAGGCTTTGCATATTTCAGTGTATCCTTACCAGTCCAATAGCAATGAGCAGACAGGGAAAATAGGGGGAAACAACCGCCAAAGTTTTTCATGTCTATCTTCATGATATGCAGCAGATGCGTAATGATCTCTGGTTTGGTTTCATAATTCAGACGCTTGTTTACTTATAGCCATTTAGCCAAGCACATACTAATTTAGCAAGTTCAAGGAAGCTTTTGAAAATGTCACCTGATTTCTCACTTGGGCATAAGCTGGGCATAAGCTAGCCTAAAATAGCTTAAAATAGCTTTAGCTCTCACTTCCCCTCATTTCCACAAGGACCAAGCGGGGACCTCACTGGGGCCAAGGCAGAATCAAAATATTTACAATGTCAAGAGAATCATTTATTTGATACCAGTTGCCTCCCTGTAGCCACTATATTGACAACAAGAGTGAGTCAGGTAAGTGTGTGTGCCCTGGACAGTTTCATTCGGTCCTGAGTATTAGACCTGTACTAGACCTGTACTAATGCACATACTCTTTATTGTAAGAATGCCAACATCTGTCTCTCCACTGCCGCTATGATCTTACCTGGCTGACTGCTGTATTTGCTGCAGTGCACACACACGCTCCCTTGTCCTCTCACTCTCAAGCCAATTTAGCCCATCTCGAGACTATGTGGTGGCCTCACTAACTCGTGACAGCTGTGTCAGACCCTATTAGGGGTCAGGATGACTAGCCCTGTTGTTCAAAGGCAACAGGCTAAATCTATGACGACAAAAAGAAAATATTTTTATATTTATTTATTTATTTATATTATGTTGAGACTCAACAGATGAGCAACTCATTTTATGGTCTGTCCTGGGCAAACATGATTTTTAACTGAAAATTCCTGTAAAAGAGAGGGCAGATGTAAAGTTCTTTTGGTTTTTAACATCTAATATAGTTCCACTATTAATGTATGATTATCAACTCAAACCAGTAAAATGCTTAAATAATTATTATTCTCAATATATAATAACATTTGATAAAATGAAAAATAATTTAACTTGGGTAGGCCTAAACATTTGAATGTATCATCAGTAATATACATTTCATATTTAGGTTATTACCAATATATTGCAGCATTCACAAGCTCTCATGCTTTCACTAGCCGGTAGCATTACCTCTTTGCAGAGGACACATTGTGGTTATGGAGCTTCAGTAGATCCCATCCATGGCTGGCTGGTTGGTTGCTCACCACCACCGCCAGGTAATGGACTTTTGACCAATTTCACTGATGTTTCAATGAACAAGATGAAACCCTTTAAATGACTAGTATGACAATAAAACATACGGCAAAACCTGCATAGCTTCCAACCCAAATGCAGCCATAACCTTTCCTGTTTTTCCAACATGTCTATGATGTTGTACTTGGATGAAGATGAAATGAAGATTGCAAGGTAACAAACCATTGCTCTCTGAGTGAAGAGACTAATGCTCCCCTGTTAGCCTACATATTAACCCCACCTAGCTCCTCACTCAGAGAACAACTGTTACCTTGTAACCTTCAGTTCTCTGTTGTATCTGTCCACTCTCTCATCCATAGGTGCAAAGACTCAGCACAGGGGGACAGTACAATCCCTTGACAACCTGTGTACAACAGTACCAAAAAAAAGAGACCAGCAGGAGCCAATGGCCCAAACTTTACACACCCTACCTACCTATCTACCAAATGCTACCTAAGGCTTTGCTAGTCCAGAAAGCTCTTAGTGATTGGACAGACTGCTCAAACTGTCCCACCAGATGATAGGCTGGCAGAAAAAGTGAGACAGACATAGTTCCGACTGGGGCCATTGGTGGGCATTGGAACAGTGATTGAGGTAAATTACAACTGTCCCACACCTAACACCAGCTTCCCATGTTCCCGTGTTGTTGGGTTAAACATTCAGACTGTAGAACACCCAAGAGGTCGTAATCCCTCAAGCAAAGTGCACCTATTCCCTGACAGTGATAGTATATCCATCCCCTTGTATGCCTGCTGGTTCATAACTACAGTCCAGTTGTGAGAGCCTAATTTTAGAGTGGTTGGCCTTGGCACTAGAAGCAACAATGCCAGGTTTAGACCTCGGACTGTCCCCAACCTCTGGGCTGATGTCACTACCAACAGGAAGGCTGTCTTGCGTGACAGCCACTGCAGATACTTAAGCAACCTACCTTCTTAAGCAACTCAGTGGCGGTGGTCTGCAATGTGTCTTAAGACCCTCACCGGGTCCAATAAAGGGCCATAAGACTCGGATGCTGTGATCACACTGTGCAGAATTCTAAGCAAAGATCATCTGGCTCAAATGTATGGAGATGAAACTGATCAGGCGTGGTTATTGATTATAGTATTACAACACAATCTTTTACAGTATTACAACACAGAATTTATAACATAAATCCTAATGCTTTACAAAGAGCAAGCAAAAATGGGGTACAACAACATTCAGTTTAGTTCCTGCATGTTTGATCAATGCACAAGTAAAATAAATCCAACCCAGGAACAGTTGCAGTGGCATTGCATTGCAGTAGATCTGCATTACAATGACACAGTAGTAAGAGATTCTCTCATCTGAGTGTGATCAAGAGGTGAGCATCTATTTGGTAGGCTATCAGGGGATTAGAAAAACCACCTCATAAGTAGAAGTGTACAGGTTCCCACCTGTCCAGTCCTATAGAAGTGTCTTTGAGCAAGACACTAAGCACCCACCTGCTGCTCCTTGTCTATGTACCAATCCAAAATTGAGCAGTAAATCAAAATTAATCAAATTAATCTGGACCTTGCTTGACATTGTGCTACTCCTAGTATGTGCTGGCTGTATAGGTGCTGATATTTACACAAGCCGTCGACATTTAAAAGTTCTTTAATAGAAAATAATTACTATCCATGACTTGTTTTATTTTAGAAGGAATCAAAAAGTTTTAACAGTATATAGTTTCGGTTTCAGTCGTTTCAATGGGCTGACTGGATCAGCCTTTTGGCCTAGCAGGCTGTAGGGTAAATATTTAAACTAGAAGAACAGTCCTCACTTTATTTGTGTATTTATCATTAGCATCAAAAACAATGATAATATATCAAAAGGAACCTACCTACTGATCTGTGTGGCTTTTTTACAAAGGTGTCATTTAATGTTGCAGAGCAGTAGTTACCTTACCTTGCTGGTTGATACTTCTTCTGCAGAGTAGTTTCATGCAGCAATCCTGATCAGGTTGATGAAGCTACACTGCCACAGTTCAGACTTTCAAATATAGTAGTGAATCCATTCATTTGATTCAAGTATTTCACCTAAACAAAAATGACAACATCACTATGACCCACTGTGATAAAACAAAGAACAGTGTAATTATAGGGAGGAGGTGAAGCCACGTTTCAAATTATAAATATAACGTTAGCCGCAAGAAGCAAAATCGGGGTTCAAGCCCATAAAGGCTGATGCTGGGAGAATAGATGTTATTTATTACCTAGTTTATCTAGCTAAAAATAAATTACACGGTTGGAAAACTAACTTTACAGCTACACATTTACAACCATACAAGTCACATTTTGCTGTTGAGTTTGTTTTGGAGTTGGTGAACTTAAGGCTAATAAAGGAACTCAGTACAGACAGGAGAAAAATGGACAGCAAGACTAACTTACATATTATGCACATTCCAAATGTCCAAACAGGCTAACGTTACCATAAAATGCTACATGGCTAGTAGCTTAGCAAGTAAGCTAGCTTGACAGTTGCAAAACTTAACATCTACATACCTTTGTAAGTAACGTTATCTAAGCAAAATGACAGTTGGACACAAAGTTGGTCAAAAGATAATAAAAGAGAGTGCTACAGTAAGGCGGTAAGGTCTTTTGGGGAGTTTATACTAATGTTACTGTATTGTAGTTGCTGTCAGTTTGCAATGCTCTTAAAGAGTTGTAAATCTTGCTAAATGTTGTATCTTTGCATAAATTAAAGTAAAAGTATAACACCAACATAGTAATCTTCGGGAACATAATTGAATGCACTTACGTTAGAGGGAAATAGTTTTAGCTTCTCATAGGCAGAGCACATTAATTTTCTGCCTCCTAGTGTTTACAAACAAGAAACTGGTCTACACTCCGTTTCGGCTCACGTCAATGTCAATATTTTTTATTAACACTCAACAGAATTGCAAGTAACCTGTGACAATGAATTACAATTCTTAAAAATACCTGATATTCTTAGTGTATTTTTTATTTACATTCCTGTGAATGGTGCATATTCAAGAGTTTTCTGAAGAGTTCAACATTTGTTCTAGTGATAGCCTGAGCCCACCTTGAGTTATAGGCCATGCCCACTCTGACCAATGTCAGCCAATCTTCATCTTCTGCTTTTATTTGGCCCAGAGCATATGTACCAAATATATCATTTGGTCCACCCAATTCTGAGATATACGTTTTTGGCCATTTGTAGCGCCCCCTATGGGTTGATTTTAAAATGCTGCTGCACAGATGCTTTATGAACCCTGCTCAACATCTGTACCACGTTTTCTGATGATTGGACAAACAGTTGAGGCATGGACAAGTTTGTGTTAGGCCACGCCCCCTCCAGTTCATTGGTCATATTGTTTATCCGATTGACCCCCTTTATACAACATTATGTATTGAGGTCATTTTTGAAAGTTGGTGTTGATGCATCAAAAAATTAAAAAGCCTTAGGGGAAAACTTGAGGCAGATCCAAGTCCAAGTCCAGTCCCCATCTCTAATACACAGTTCTGTACCTAATCATATCTCTTTTATATATCTATAACAATAAAAATCTTCCCAGGTTGTGTTCCCCGAGTCTGTGGAATAATCTATTTCGGGGTCCTTGACATGAAAAGGTTTGTAAACTGCTGGCCAATGTGGTTAATGTGTGTCTGCAAGTAGTTAAATATGATAAACTGGTTGGAATATTGGGCATCATATAGCCCCATCTAGTGTCTCACTCGCTCTTTCACTGCGTGTGTTTGTGTGATCACAAACTTAAGCACAATATAAGGAGCCCTGATGGCAATACAGATAGGGTAAAATATTTATTTTCAATAGAATTTCTACCCTAAGCTTTATTCCCATAAGTCCATCTCTATATAATCGGAGCGGCAGTATTTTGCAACTAATTTAAAGTTTAAACAAGAATTTAAATACATAAAAATATCTTAGAGATTTTTGTTTCATGTACTGTAGTTTGCTTTTCAAGGACCCTGATTATCTTTAATAAGAGCTTTTACAAGATTTTCCCCATTTGCATGCAAAGCTTGATTTATTGTCATCCATTAAAATCACTTACCAAATGTAACCCTTTACATACAGCACCATGCCGTATTCAGCTTGATGTCGACAACTCCTCAGTGCTCCTCTGGAGGTTCCTTAGTAATCGTTTCTGAATCAATTATACTCATGCCTCAGACATACACATCAAACATATTTCAGAATATTTATTAAGTTTCTGTCATGTTTTTGAAGATAATCAAGCAAGGAGAGTTCAAAGAAGATTGCATGCTTTGCTAGGGATGCGGGGGTAGCTCCCACTCCATTTCCATCTTGTTACATCGTGTTTAAATTCTTCCACTTTCTAGAAAAAGTTGTACTACAGGCATGTTGGAAGCACAAGTTATGCATGGCATAATATCTAAGTACGGTTGGATGTTAATTCTGAAATTTTCACTTTCCTTGATAAAGAGAAGAAGAAACATGGTGATATGGTGGTATCATATGGCAAAACAAGCAATTGTAAGCACGTGATGAGAGTTATCATCACATTAAAACATAACAAAATATCTTATAAAATATAATGAATTTGGTAAAACTGTGTAAGCTATGTCTTCATCACTAGGACCTGTGTTATAGCCTCAAGCGGTAATTCCAGCCTTCAAGCCCAAATGAGCATGTTTAAGCTTTAAGGCTCTCAGGAGTCAACAGCTGTATGGGAATGTTCAGAAGATAAGGTTGTGACAATCACAGCAACATTTACAGAAATAAAAGCATCAAAAGCATCAAAAGCATCGGGTTTCAGCAAAAGAAATGTTCATTTTCTTTATCTCTATGCGAGGAGGACTTTTAGTTTGAAACTTTTTGCTGAATTAATGGACACACTGTTCCAGAGCCATTTTTACAGCTGGTAGTTTCAGCCAAGCGATTTGATCGGTGGAAGACATGTACTGATAATACCTATAAATAAAATAAAGCTAACCATGCCAGTTAGAGATCTTCCGCCTTTGTTATTCTTATGTGTGTACACTACTTTGAAGAAACTATAAATGTATAAGAAACCAATGTATAACAGCCATAATACCAGGACCAAGAGGGCTGTCTTGATTGTGACACTGGGTACGTTGGTGATGCTGATGGTACTTAGCTGGCCCTTGTACCTAGCTGCATCACTGTGGTACCCACAATCACAGTAAAGAACGCACTCTCGGGTATTATTGCTATATTAATGGACACCCTCCACCTAATCAGAGACAATTATTCTCCGCAGCCACACTATGATGCTCTTAAAATGTGCTGCTGATGCCTTATGAGGGTCTCTCCCTATAGCAACAGAGTGAAACGTTTATAACTATCCCAATGTTAATGATGTACATTGTACTGCCTGCTTGTGTTTTTTCGAGTTAGGAAGAAGAAAAGTAACCCTGATTGCACTTTGTTTAAACTGAATGAAAAACACAATATAAAGAGAATAGGACTATTGTAATGTTGACCGCTGATTACAACAAAGAAATGAAGAAGGGGGTCTCTGCTCATGTTACATAACAGATGGCACAGGCTGATATGTAATATATAGATATATATATATATATATATATATAACTCCTCATCGTCTCATTCTTATAATATACCTACAGTATGTGTGAGTATCAACAGGATTTTCTGAATCATACAAAAATAACTGGTATTAAGCACTAAAATCATGTGACAAAACCAAAAACAAATGCACCAAATATTTGAAAAGCAATGTTGTCATATCAGGCTTACAGAGAGTGACAGGACCTAAGGTTGTGATACACAAGCAACATTTTGAGTCAGTGCAGTTGGGCAATTCTGTCAACCATTATAAGCACAACCATTATAGGCATTATACGTTTTTATTATACTTTTGTTCCTTATAAGCCAGTGTATCATCCACATTGATTTTGTTGCATGTGTCTATTCCCATCCTGGCATTCATTGCCAATCTATATTGCCTGAAAATATTGCCTGTGTATCATTGCCTTACAAGAAGGTTATAAAAGGGTTCATGGCTGTGGGCTGCTAAATGATCAGCTCTCCTCTGTCTGATTGTCAAAAGTCACATATCTATTGTGCTTTTTTTTCAGGAGGGTTTACAGGTAAATGAGTAAACTGAACAATTTCTGAGACATGGAAAATGATTTCTGTGGTACAAGTCTCTCTCTTCTATCTCTTATCACAGTGTATGAGGAGGCAGTTATATGTATTTTCCCCCCAGAACCCAAATGTGTGATTCCCCAGCCTGAGCGGGAGCCACAGACAGCACTTCAATAACAACTTCTCATGGCACAAAACCTGAGTAACTATCAGCAACAACAACCAACAAGAAATATCCCAATTTCTTGCAGCATCTCGAACATTTTGTGCTGAGAACTTGAACTTGGAGGACCACGGGGCATGTAGCTCACGTTCGCTCACACATACAGTACCTTCTCGTTCATGAGCAGTGTAGTTGAACACATTTGCTTCAATGAATGAGCATTTTTTCCATGGTGTCTTTGACAGAAGCCAAACATTATTTGGTATTTGGGTTGGATTTATAGCAGTGTGGGTAGAGAATAAATATTTATTCAGCAGTTCAGGGCCACCAGGAGATGGAGGGCCACATAGCATATCCTTCAGTCCTGCATTAGCATTTCCCTCCAGTTGAAACTGTGATTGGGTCCATGTGTCAGAGGTAAGATGGGTGGGTCGACCAGCTGCCACACCCCTGTCTCTCCCATTTCCTCACAAGCACAGAAACCCAAGTAGGGAATCTACACAAAAGGAGACAGATGTGCATGTTAACTCAGAGAGAGAGAGAGAGGAAGGAAACCTACAGAGAAAACTAATAACAGAGCGAGGGATGAAACGGAAACAGAAAGACCAAAATGTCTGGAGTGAAGCGACCGAAGCGACAGACTGACCTTTCGGACAACTTGGACAAAGTCCTTGGAGTTCTGGGGGCTGAGGCCTTGCATCTGGCGAGTACAGGCCTCCAGGGAGGAAGCATGGGCCACTATCAGGACCGTGTTTCCTGTGTGAAAGTGGCAGAGAGCAGAAGCACATTCCACAGATACCATTAGCTTACACTATATATGGACCCCAATTGATAAAGTACAGCTTGCAGTGTTCTACTTCCTTCACACATACATTTCCTTATCATAGAGATAGAGGTAGTATTTCCACTTTACCGAGGTTTTTGCACTCTGCCAGGATCTCACGGGTCACCTGGAAGCTCCTGCTGATGTATGTGTCGTAGGACTCCGCTACCCCCAACTTACTGATGGGAATATGAGGTCTAGGGGCCATACGATAGATAGAAGAAGAAAACAACAGATCAGCTGTTAAATCCCCAACCTTACAGCCAACAGTGTATTGTTAGTATCATTGCGTACCTGTATGTTGTGTCCACACTCAGGTTAGCAACAGCCAGCTCAGCTGGGGGGATCCAGGCAGGTAAGCATGTGCCTGACACCCATTTGGTCCACTCAAACAATCCCGGCTCCACACGGATTTGTGTCTTTCCTTCCAGCTGGAGACCTGAGAGAGGATGAGGCAGAGTAAAAAATAAAAGGAACTGAGTAAATAATATTTCTTAACAATAACGAGGTCACCGTGGTTCAGCAAGCCAGATGCATTTACTCGAGACACTGAGTCATCCCGTCTCTCTCTCCTGTGTTTTAACTGTCACAGAAAAGCTATAAATATCCTGAAGTAAAAAAAGACTTGATATGAGAGTCACTCTGTTGGTCTTCTGTGCTCAAATTCGCCTAACAGGAAGGGGCTGTATCTGTTGAAATCCAAACAGCTTTGACAAAAAAGGTTTAAATAAAAAAAGCATAGAGGATTTAAGAGAAATATCCACTGGATGCTCTTGCACAGTGTTAACAGAAAGCAAGGTGAGGGTGAGGATTTGTTAAACATTTGTATCTTAATAGCATTTCCAGCCATTTTGCCTCTTGGTGATGCCTCAAGATACCATAGGACTTTTGTTGTCATTTATTAAAGCTTTATTTAACTAGTTTAATCTTGCTGGGATCCAAAGACATGAGGTTGCAGGAATATTTCCATGCAACAACAACAATTTCAAATAAACAAAAATGCCAGATGGAGAGCTTGAATAGATGATAGACATGGCTTTGTTGCTCAGGTGAAGGTGGTAGTGATGAGAGTGATGCCAATGAGGGTCTACCTTGCAGAATCTGCTGAGCAGTCTGGACACAGCGCAGCGAGGGAGAGCAGTAAACAAAGTCTATTGTCGCGTGGCTTTCCAATAGGGCCTCACCTGGGAGGAACACAAGATTACAACAACACCACAAGCACATAATTATTAATGACAAAAAAACACGGTGGACGTGAAGTGTTTGCCTGTAAAAACACAGGGAATTCAAATAACCGCCGCAAAGCAAAACTAACTCTTTGGCTCCCTTTCATCCACAGTCCAGTGGGAGTTGAGTAGCAATCATTTGGCAAATATTAGCTTGGCTGAAAAACATGCTCTCAGCTACAACAGTTATTTTCAGTCTTTTTCGTTGCTGGTAATGCTATATAGGCGTGTTTATCAATTTTTCCAAATCACCACTTTTATCCCACTCCAATATGGCCTCACCCCCTGGAGAGGGCATATTATAGTGTGAGTACTTGGACAGGCATTTCAGTTGTTATATGATGTGGAAAATAAGTTTCACATCTACATTACACTTCAATGTATAATGAAACACTTTCAGTGGGCTAACTTGGCATTGGTAGACAGTGGGTAAGTCTCCCACTGATGATCAATTTCCATTTATTATATATTGTAACAATAAATGTGGCCGGAATTAATTCAAAAATGTTCATGTTGTGGAATTTGCGATATAGAAAGTTCTTTCATACTGTAATTTATATTTTTTGGTTGGAAAAAAAAGTACTACCAACCTACAAGACGGGCCTGGGTGGAGCCAAACACAGTTATTGGACAATCTTTATCGTAGTCCCGGTACCCTCCACTTCTGGCTGGCAAGCTGAGCGGCATGTTGAGATTAGAGCGAATGTATCGGCCTGCACAAACACAAATGAGACTCGTACAGAACAAGGAACCACAAAACAGGAAAGCAACTGATTTAGTATAATGTGAGGAAAACGGTGTCTTCTGTCACACCAACCTTTGGAATCAAAGCACTGAGTGATCCAGTGTTTCCCAAACACCACATCCATCCTCTCCCCATGGCGACACACATACAGGCTCCGCTTGGACATGCAAGACTGGCTGCTTGGCCTCGACATCTAAGAGAAAGTTGGAACTGTTACAATTTAAACTAACCGCAATGGCATATATTGTAAGTCACTTTGGATAAAAGCGTCTGCTTAAATGACTGTAATGCAATTCAACCATGCTTAGGCAGAAAATGTAAGGAAATTGCACAGAAGTTGCACAGAGCTTATCATCAGCCTTAGCTATCAGCCTACCCAGTGATTGTTGTGATATGTTACCACAGAGGAACCTCAAACCACTGAACACTGCACATTCATTGACTGGGTACAACTTCAAACAGGCTCCTGATCCTGCATTATTAATGCTAAGAAATTATAGGCAGATGTGGGCTAGTCCCTCCACTTGAGCTTGTCAGTCCGATCATACAAAAAAGAAAAAAACATATTCTGCAGGCCACAGGAAAAGTCTCCTAATACAAGAACACTGTACCTGCATTGGTTGACAGAGACCGCCGAGTCTGGGTGGATCCCCAAGGCTGTCAAACAGACTGCCATCCAGCTGTCCATCAAATAACAACCCACCCACAGTACCGCCAGAATTAGACGGGGAGGCACAGTTGAGAAAGGAGTGAGACCTGAGGATCAGACAGAGAGATGAAATTCCAGTGTCACCTGTTAAAGGCGCTGCCTATGAGGCGCTGGTAGAATGGAGTGTATCGACGTGGGTGAAGGAGCCTCTTCAAGGAGTAGGCGAAGAAGTGACATCTTTTTGAGATGGTTTGACTCCATTCATTCATTCTCTTTCTTTTTCAAGGACGATGTGTGGTTAAACTGTAAAGGACGCAAACTAAAGGGATTTATTGATTTGTCTGCATGGACGTCTTTGTGGTGCGACTGCACAAACGGACTTGGGGTTTTAAAGGTCGCATATTATAAGATTTATTTCTCCCACTATGTATTTATATATATATTATTTTGTTTGAATGGTTAAATTTAAAGTTATTTCATTTTCAAGGCAGTTTACAGGCAGTTTCAGACCATGACAACTGGACTTGGTTCTGATTGGCTCCCCTCACTAAAGAATTCCTGAAATCCGCCCAATCAGGCGAGTTTGCAGCACTTGAACTGGAAAGCCTCCACACAGCAAGTTTACCTGTCTGTGAAAAGTTAGTCTTCAAATTCATTTCAATTTAACTAATTTGATTAAACTTTTAACTAAACTACATGTATTTGCAAAACATCATGGTGAACATTCAACTTACTGTGAGTCATAATACAACTGAAAACAAAATCATGAAAACCTAATAACATGGGACCTTTAAAGGGCAATCACTGGTGATTTGCTACTGCTGTTCATTCCTGCTGCTTCATTCCTATTCCCTTGCCTCCCAGGAAAGGTTGTTGTGCACCAGGGATTTTGTAACATTACCACTAGCAGCATCACTATGACACAGCTGATTTCCTCTGTTGCAGTGGGGAGTGACAAACAGTGCTGGTAGGCTGGTGCTTGTGTTGAATGACTACCGTGCTTCCCTCCCCTTACCCATGGACGATCCAGGTGTCACACTCATCGGCACGATTGACGTAGTTCTCAGGCAGGAGGCCAGACAGCCCTGTGCTCAGGGAGGTACCGTACACCCAGCCCTCGCTGGCACTGCCCTGCTCCACCGGTGACATGAAGATGAAGTCCCCCGGCACCAGCTCCAGCTCATCCTCATTCTGAGGCACATACGGGTACATTACTTGCAGTGTCTGAAAAAGAAGGAAGAGGTCACGCAGTGGTCAAAGACGATGGTTACTCTCATTTCAACATCATTTCAACATCATTTCAACATCATTTCAACATTGTTTTTGAGATCTGATTCAAGATCTGCATTACTTTCCCCATCCTCCCCATCCTCCTTTAACTTACTTATATACACATTGTGGATGGATTGCCTCCAGACGACATCAAATTCTGATCACAATGCAAGCCAAGACCACCTCCATATTTGATTTTGAAGATCAAATATGGAGTGTAGAAAGTGTAGAAAGGGAACTAATCTGTAGAGAGTAACTTCAAAAGCACAGGAATACATGTACCTCATGATTAGCAAAGCGAATATCCCGGGAAAACAGCACAGCCAGCCAATCACAGCCTAAAGAGACATCCACACTCTTGGCCAACTTCTCCAGCATTGGCAGGTGATTGGTCTGGAAGTGGTAAGCCAAGGTGACGTGAAGCTGTTTCTTATGGGGTTCCACATGAGCATCTGGACAATGGAGAAACAGAGCGATATGGGAACTCTATGCACCAGCACTACACCTTAGAGACTGTATAATATACAGTCATGATTATTATGAAGAGTTTAGCTATGGTGGCTCGCCGCACCTAGAATGATGTAAGTGCAATGAAAATTCATCATCTAGCCTTATTATCCAAACGAGAGCCTTTCTTAGACTCCAACGTCGACTGGAACTAATGCTGAAATGGGCCCAAGAGCGAACCTGGCTCTGCTAAACAAAATTACCCCCACCCCCACGTCAACAAAACAATTTTCCTGAATTATTTGACTTTCATCAAGGGGACTGAGGGGAGCACTCCAACCTGCTTTAGCAGCTGCCTCAGTGGCAAAGTCAGCAGCAAAGCTCTTCAGCACCTCCGCCACCTGTTCCTCCACAAAGAGGCCGATGAAGTTCGAGGAGGTGTAGAGCTCCAGCGGGAGGGGCATGGGGAAGCGACCCCTCCACTTGGCCATGGTGCTCTGAAGAGCTTCGGACAGAGCTTCCACCTTCCCGTCTGCACACTGAGAACAGGAGAGGAAGCAGAACGGAAAACTCAGCATCAACAAACTCAGACACACAATGAATAGACCACCACTCAGAACTGTGCTGTGCAAGAATATGACAGCCATTACGTCAGACAAGCATATACAAGCACATGTGTATATGTATGTTTCTATATACTATACATACCGTCGCCATCGGGTGAAAACCTTGTATTGCCATGCATTTTTTTATCCAGTGGGGTTTGAAAGGGTTTTATAAACCCAAAGATGGTAGACTTTTTTTTCAACCCATAGGAGGCCATGTAATCCTTCAGTTGACATTAAAAAATGAAAATCACCAAAAGTGGAGTTACAAGGTTTTCACATGACAACAGTGTATGTATATGATATAGTTATACAAATATTTGTACCTTTATATAGTGTATGTATATACATATATATGTGTATAGGTTAGGTCTTGAAAGATTGGATATTGAATTTGTATGACTTGAAGTATATAATGGTACAGTACAGAGAGAGCTCAGCACTTTTCTACCATATACGTGTATATATATATATATATATATATATATATATATTAGATATATCCTTAAATGCATATACACTGCAAGTAAAACAAATTAAACCCAATATAAATACAACACCTCACCTGTCTCCCCCTGCACAAACACTGACAAAATACACACACATACACACAGAATAAGGCTGAGACTGACCATGAAGAACTGGCAGAGGGTGATGTGGGAGAAGATGTTGTGCGCCTTATTCTTGCCACAGGTGAGGCGGGACTGCTGCCAGAAGTGTGTGAGCTGGTGGAGCAGTGGTCCGCTGGGGCGCAGATACAACACATACTCCCTGGGCAAGGGGTCATCCAGGAAAGGGTCGTCCACATGGGAGAAGAGCCTGGACCGACAGACATGCCATCAGGGCCCACGTTAATAGGTGAAAGAGGGGAGAATGGGTAGTCAACAGGAGATAGGGCAGCCTTCGTCCAACAGAGGGCACCAGTGTATAATGACACAGTAACAAATGTCCATGTCTAGGAGTTGGGGGAGTTTTGTTTTTACCATTAGGCCTGGCCATTCGTAATCCAGTTAGTTCATTTTCTGTATTAATAAATAATTGCGTGTGTGTGTGTGTGTGTGTGTGTGTGTGTGTGTGTGTGTTCTCACCAGTCGCAAGCTGCCTGAACATTTCTGCTTCCTGTGGACACAAGAGCTTTCAGCCTGCAGAGAGAAAGAGAGCGAGAGATCAAAACACAGTCACATAATCAATAGCCTCTCTTCAGGAGCATGTTTATTAGGCAGTTTGAATTTGCTGTGCTTCCATGTCACGATGAACAAACATCCTGAGAAACCAGTTCAATTACTTCAAACATCCAGTGCTTAACATACCAGTAGTTCATGAAACAGCATAGACAGTGGATACATCACCAATTAAATTCAGCATAGCAGAGGGCTGGGTGGGTGACAACTATAACTTCAATAACCACCGCAGTGCTAGAAAGGAAAGGGAATTCTGGGTCTTATTTAACATTTCATTTAAACAGCAGCCAAACGCTAGAATATGTTAGATCCTCTTTCCTCAGAATTAGACTCTCAAAATCTGCCAATGAAGAACATTATGAATGCCTGGTGCATTAGCGACACTGTAAACAAAGAGAATAGGCAGCATTCATCGAGACAAATTCGCACAAATCTGAAAATCCTCTTACACCTATCTGTCATTTCTTTCAAGTCCAACATCTTTGGGCTTTTATTTTCTAAAACAAGGGAGAGCTGATCACATTACTCTTGAGTGCTCACAATCTAATTAGTGTCTTTTTATAAAACCTCTGGTATCAAGGGCTGCCTCTGAAGGGACTCGCTGATTCAAGTGGCTTTCTGCAGCTTGGAGAGGACTAACCCAGAGCATCTAGATGTGACTGAACTGTAATACTGAAGCAACTGAATGAACAAAGAACACAAACAGTACCGGCCACTCTGCTGCTCTTGCAATCGATCAGCAACATCAGCAACATAGAAGCAATAAACTGGACTCTTACATCTACTGTATATCAACGATTTTGAGCTTCCTCTACGTACAATGATCACAACATTCTCAGCATTACATTCCTGACATAAGGTATATCTGATGACGATACCAGAGTTGGTGGCTGCAGAAATGAAGTACCTGTGGGTCTGTAATTCAAGCTTTAAGTAAGGGGTAAAACACAATGAGGTCTAGAGCTACTCCTCCCACTTATACCATGACCTCTTGCCGAAGATTTTATAAAAAGCAAGAATGTTCTTTCATCTTTTCATAGAGTAAATGTTATTTGGGTCTGTGATAACTTAGCCCAGTACTTCACAACCTGTGCTTGTCCATTAGCAGGTGAGCTAATGTTAGCTAGCAGAAATCCTCTGTGGGTCTAAAGTAGCATAAATAGTGCACTATATGCACAGAAATGATGGCTCTATTTTGATAGCTCTATTTTACTGTAGTTAAAACATTATCTGGAAAACAAGCACTTGCACATTTAAGTCCTTCAGTTCAAGTTTACATGGATTTTTTTAAGCTAGCAACATGGTGTCACTCGTGGCATTCAAAGGCATTTTGAAAGGCTATCTATTCAAGCTAGCTAACTGCTTCATGTAAAGTGAATGCATTGTGGTAATATTGTGACAACCAGCTGCATGATGAATATCTTCATCAAACAGTGTTTTAGGTGACGGTTATGCTAGTTTGCTAGTCAACAGTCTGGGGCTCTATCAGGGATTCATCGAACAACAGTGAAACAAAAATCAAGTAAACAATTTTACCCATGAGCATGGCTTGCAGTTTCTGAGTCACCACACACTGTCTCTATTATCATTTAACCTTTAAAACTCCATAACTGCCATTTTAGCTTTGCCAAATTACTACGGCAAGCCATGAAACCCAATATTTTTCCAATTCAAGTTCTGCTCTGTGAAAATAATGCACATCCTCAGACCAATGACAATTTATCACCGATGCACTCAGGCCATGAGATAACAAAAACAAAACCTCTGTACACTCCTGTCACGGTTTATCTAAAAGGGCACTTGTGCTGTTCCAAAAGATAGCGCTGCTTGTCACCGCTCTGAAAAGCGGTTCAAACTAATTGGAAATAGCTCCAACAACAGTCTCCAAGTGAAATTAAAAGTAAAACAAACGAGTAGGAAGAGGTTTACAGTACTACTGTAGACAGACTGTTTGACTTAATTGACTGTGAAGAGCAGGCGGGTCACCACATCTCCATTTGTGACGAAACAGCAGCGAGCGTTGTGCCACTCTGGTGTTCACATTCAAAGATCTATTTTTAAATCGGTCCCGCTGAGAGGGCCCTACATACGGCAAAGTCCCCTAACCCCGGGGCAGCGTGCCCCGACAGAGCGCAGCATGCTGGATGGGAAAGCCAGGGCTCCAGAACCACAACAGATGGCTCACCCACTCCCATACAATGTGAAATGCACACATATATATACGCAGAGCATACTTGAATTATAAGGCCGTCACACACACACACACGCACACACGCACACACACACACACACACACACAGAGAGAGAGAGAGCTTAGACAAAAGCTTGCATTAAAGCTTCCTGTTCATTCCCCTGCACAGACCTCCATTGTGAGATGACTGACTTCGCCTTTGTGTATAACTACAGATACCACATTTTATTTTTTTGACAGATTTTTTGTTTCTTACAGTATAAACCACTAGTGAGAGTAGTAAGGGCTGAGACTCCGAGGGAGAAAGAGACTCAGTAATTTGTTGGCTACAGCCGTCTTATTCAGAGACTCCACCTGGTGCTGTACGGAGGAGGAGAAGCAGGGGATTTTCTTTGAGAAGGCATGATGGGATTACAAGCATACAGATGTGACTGAAACATCACCAAATCAAATCCAGGCTAGCATCAGAACGTTAGATTGCTTTGTTCTTATGTCTGGTTGTTATGAAAACGAACCCCAGTGACATGAAACCGTGGTAATGTCTCAGTAAGCGTGCTTGAATTTTGTCTGTTTTCTTAGCAAACACAGATTCTAGCTATTACCCTGTTTCAAATATAAATAAAGAGTCAGAACAATCATCCAGTATCAATCAGTAGAGTATTGGTAGGGTGTATTGCCTTGCCGTTTTCAATCAACCATTGGGTGCACAATGTACCAGCGTAAAGCAAAACCTAATCCATAACTCAAAACCCTCTGAGAGGCTGCAGCCGAAGCTTCACAAAGGCTGAAACACCACCAGTCTTGCATGCGTCATACTGGAAAAAAGTTATAATATAAAAGTAATATAAAAGTTTCACTGTTTTACAGCAGTGGCAGTTGAGACAGTCACAGTGTGTCTAACCCAAAGGCCTCACCTTTGCTCCAAGCAGGAACCAAATGATTTATTTATAAACTGCATTTCCTGTTCACTCCCCCGAGGATAAAAAAAAAAAGGTTGGAGAGCGATTGATAGAGGAAAATCCTTCTGGATTATGTGTACCAGTGAGACAGTAGCATGGGCATTGATTTGTTTAGTGACACTGAGCATGGAAGGTTTTTTATTTCACGTGCACATCAACCATTGCTGCAGGCACTATTGGACACACTTTTACTTCACCTGCATATGACGACTGGATACAGCTCCTGTTTGGACATTTAAACCTACCATACGATATCTAGGTGTTAGATCATATCATGGTTGCCTGATACATGTTTCTACGTTTTGTTTTTAGTGTTTAAGTGTTGATTACAGGTAGGCCTACTTGCTACACTTTGAAAATCGTCCAGGCTCATGAAGAAGAAGAAAAGAAGAAAGTCATCATTTGAAGCAATAGGATGTTTCATAGTACATCAATTATCCTATTGCTGTTTGGGTTGCTGTAGACATTGTGTTTCTATTACATCAGAATCTATTACACAAATATGCTTTCATAGCTAGATACTGAATGAACTAATAGGTTAGTAGAAAATGTCAAACATAAATAACACAGTAAGTAAATAGCATCTAAAAGTGAACTGAACTGAACCGCGTCGTCCCGTCTCACCCGCATGCACGTCGTAGGCGCACTAAGCTTTGTGCTCCCAAGGGCCCCTCCCTGACTCAGCTCTGCGGGGAAATCAACATTTCCTGTTTACACGCTGACGGAGAACACACATCACTAACCACTTATCACACTAACAGCGCAGAGAGCACTGCTGCTGCTGCTGCTGCTGCTGCTGCTGCACAACACCAGGTCGCGCTGAAGCCGGCGCCCTCAGAACAGCCCTGTGAACAGAGGGAATGTTCTTCCCTGCCTCCAGCTGGCGCTAACCCGGCCCGGGTGAGCCCACACTGGGCCCGCCCCGGGACATTGAGGCTTCTCCATCCACTCCGGGGGCCTTTTCGATAGCTGCTCCTCTTGGACTGACCCAGACTGAGAAATGTGTGTGTGTGTGATATATGTGTGTGTTTGCTCCATGGTGTTGTGTACACTATGAGGCTTCTCTTCCCAGCTGAGTTTCAATCAGGGCCGTCTCTCTAACAAAGCTAGCTGTGTAAAACAGAGCTTTACAGAGCTAGGAAGAGAGTGACACCATTATATTAAGTGTGTGTGTGTGTGTGTGTGTGTGTGTGTGTGTGTGTGTGTGTGTGTGTGTGTTAGGGATGTACATGGATAAATGATGTTTGAATGCTTTTCACTGGGTATTCATGTCAAGCTTATCAGATGCAAACGATTATCAGTTAACTTTGTGAAAATAAACGTAATGTGAATTGTATCATCAAAGCATGGGGTGTTATTTTTAGCCTCGACTAAAAAGATTGCCATCATTTATTTCGATGCGTCAAAGAAATACGCCACCCCTACAAGTCCCCTACAGGGAGAAGAAGTAAGCGGGAAGCGTTGAAGAGTTATGACTGTGGTAGGTGGACATGTTGATTTCTTATTAAAAACATTTAGGCCTGAGACACTTAACTAGCCCCACCCAACCGGAGGCCCTTTTCATTTCATTTGGACCATACTGTTGGTCTGATGAGTCACTTGGCTGAATCGGTTGTTAAAAATTGAATTACAATAGGTTGTTTTGCCTTTATAGAGAGAGCAAGGGAGCAAAAGTGCACGTTCACCAACTCTCTCCATCTTGCATAGTCACCAGAACCACCCAAGCTTTCACACACACACACACACACACACACACACACACACACACACACACACACACACACACACACACACACACACACACACACACACACACACACACACACACACACACACACACACACACACACACACACACACACACACTGGACGCCCCTCCCTCAAGCGCAGAGAAATTCTTAAAATTGTTTGGAAACTTACAGAACAGCAGCCAGTAGACCTTTGGCTAGCAGGGTAGAATCAGGCCCTGGCCATAATTGATCCACGTTAGCACTCTTTCTGTCTGAAAGAACTTCTCATCTGTTGCTCCTGGACTTTAAGGAGCTATGTCAACTGCAACAGAAACCATGACCGCTGTAAAAGAAGTGGCGGCTGGTTGAATGTACGTTTATGTGACAGGAATGTGAAAATGTATCAAATGTGACTGAAACTAAAGAAAATGTTGGTTTAAGAGCGAGCCTTAAGCAAAACCCATCTTCTTCCATGGCCTAGAGGACAACTTGAAAGCTTTTTGAGAGGAATCCAAAACATATCACTAATGACACTGAGGAAAAAGTGATCTGTCAAAAGGAAAACAAAGAATAAAATGTCTCAGTGTTCAGCTTTTGTGTGTAGCATCTGCACAGCATCCTACAGGTTTCTGACTTTGACTGCCAGGTGAAACGGTTTCCCTTCCCGACTGTAACAAAGCATAACAGCTCGGTCCACAGAACAAACTTTTTCCTGTCTACAAGTAACTGCAACGAACCCCCCTTGCTTCACCAGCCCCCAAACTCCGCCCCCCTGCCACTGTCTCAACACTTTATGTTCCAACAGCATGAGCGCTCTGTAAAGGTCACAAACCACTTCCTGAAATGGGCCACTTCCTCTTGCCCTTTATGAATACAACTTTAGTTTGTTCTTGTGCGCTTTCGGCACACACACACACACACACACATACATTTAACACCGCATTCAACAACAAAAAAAATGGTTCCTTGCAAATGTTTTCTGTAGCTCGTTTGTTAAGGGCAGAGGAAGGGTTAAGGTTATCCATGTTGCTGTTGGGGTTAATGTAGGGGTTACCAGACTAACACAAGATAATAGAATGTCCTCACAAACTTTTGGCATGCACACTGGCTGCCTCTGAAACATTGAAAGAGCTTCACAGAGCTAAAGTGTGAAGGGAAAAAAGTCAAGTCTACATAACCTTATCTCCTCTAGCTGCGCTACAGCTCGGTAACCACAGGGCCTTTGTGGAGCGTGTTTGTTCAAGAAGCACCAGTGAAACACAGAGACGACAAAGACGTGCGGTAGCAAAGCGTCTGTGTTAACACCTTGTGAAAGCTAACTGAAGAATGAAATCAGTATTCCACAAAGTGCCGTGTAGCAGGTATGAAGTGGTTCTTCACATATTAATGTTTTATGAACAGGAGCTCGTTGAAACTGTTAACGAGCTGGATGTGTGCAGGAAATCTCTGGTTTTTCATTTAGAGTGGCCTTTAAGGTGCTGCATAACCATTTGAACTAATACAATCAATTCACACGTTATTTTTAACGATCAGATTCATTTGTGGAGATAAAATAGCAGAAAAGAGCAGATTTATTTAAAAGAAATATTTCCTTCATAGCTTTACTGTTCTCTAAATCTCTGGATTTCGTAGGTAGATATGGTTCCTGCGCTGTGGAGTAAGTCACTGAAAATGTTTAGTGCAGCAATATCACAGAGAACCAGCACAGTCCACTCTGAGGAAAAAAAAAGAAAAAAAAGATGATGAAGCTGACGAAGACCGTGAACAACTAATTGCTCCCCAGCCATCCACAAAGCCATCTGCAGTATGGAGCACGCTGTCTAGAGGCCGCCGCATCTCAGGATGAGATCAGACTGGGGCTGGACCTTCCTAATGTAATAGTGCTGGGACATATACCGTATACAGCATCCCTTCAGAAGACAGACACACACAGCTATCAGAACAGAGGGAAACTAAGCTGCTGAGGAGGTTATGGAGGACTCCACTGTTACTTACACTCACCAGTCACACTGCGGAAATCTCTTCAGGCTATACGTGAAAGTAGAGCATGTGTTTGCCAGTGCAGGTATTCTATTCAGGACTGTAACATCACGAGCACGGTGACTAATAGAGAGTAATAATGTTAACTCAAGCATAACAGTTTTAATATTTTTGTACTGGAGGAAGATCCTGTCTGTCACGCTTCAAACCACAGCAACAATAACGAATGGCAAACTTTGAGCTAGGACTTCTTCTGGGTCTATGACTACACTGGGCAGAGTGGAGGACATCTTCACGTTATAAATATAGAATATTAATACCAGGACCAAAACAACTCAGTTTAAAGAAATTACAAATCATGTGAAACTAATAGGCCACATCAGGGAAAGTCATGATGAAGGAAGTTAACTTTATGTATCGGTATTTCATTGCTGCATGGTGTCCTTGGTACAAGGAAGGGCCGTTTACACCAGTACAAGTTATGAAATGGAAGAGAATGTAGTTTTAAACAGCAAGGAGAACCAGTGAAGACAACTAATCAGTAAAGGGGATCAGGGCGTGTGGTGAGAGAGAAATTAGACCGGGGAAAAAAAGAAGAGACATCACAGTGCATAAACACCGCATCATTTCCATAGGAAATTACACTCCAGTGGGTGTTAAGGTTTATCTCTGGAGGGAGGTGTTATGTACGAGACACTGGCGGAGCGGCAGTATTCAGTACAGGACAACCCTATTTTGAATCGCCACAGGAGGAATCCGTAGTAAACGCTGTCCAGAAAAGGAGGTTATTGAGGTTGCTATAAGAGAGAAGAGACAGAGAGTAATGTCACTGCCACTTTAGCAGGTAATTCAAATGGTAAACCTGGTAAGCAGGAGTTAGACCAGGTGGTGATTCAGTTGAAACAGGGGGAAATCCCCAAGAAACTCAAAATACACAGTTATAAAAAGCTTAGTTTCCATCTGCAACTCGTCAAGTAATCTTCTTCTTCAATCAGTACCTGGTAACCGATGTAAACAGGTCATCGTAATCGGCCCAGATCAAATTGTCATTATGATCCAACCAATACTGACTTGGGACTGTACCTTTGTCCTTCACCTGTCAACCCAACCCAGCACCCAGCGCTCCACACCAAGCCAACCACAACAACAAGGACAAACTGCTTCAGAGTGAGGAGCAAGAAATGGAGCGAAGACGCGCTGAAACCGAAGACGTTGTTCGACTCTTGTCATGTTCTCAGCTGGATTCGGTTTCCAGCCGTCCTCTGACCATAACAGATGATCAGGACGCCTTCCTGCAGCACAGAGAAGAGTGGCCACTGTCCAACTAGCTCACATCTGATTACACTGGTCAATTCCTGAATGACTCAGCAGGAATTCCCCCCATTAAACAGAAGGGCTGCTTGTGTGTGTGTGTGTGTGTGTGTGTGTGTGTGTGTGTGTGTGTGTGTGTGTGTGTGTGTGTGTGATTAATGTTCCCTATTGGTTCAAGCAACCCTCATACACAATGAAGCCCTTGTCCCCCCAAAGCTATGACAGATAGCTGGTTTGCTTATTATTCCTTTGTCTTCTTCTTCCACCAAAATAAAAGCGTAGGGCGTGATAGCGAGCAGTGCAAATCAATTGTTTAAGCTGACACGGTGGACTGGATGTATGCCGAAGCGATTCAGAAAATGCCTTAAGTCATGGTCTATGAATGTTTGCTGATAGGCAAGGCAACATTTAAACACACATTTCAGTATTCAGTTTGAAGCGGCCTTCTCAGACATACGAGGAGAGAACGAGCAAACGGCACATATCAGGGTGTCGGGGTAGTATAGGGGGAGATGTTCCAGCAATAGGGTGAGCAGAAGCAAGTCCTTCTCGCTTTGGTTGAAAGTGTCCGGTTCTCTGTCATTTGATTCTGGATTTCAGTACCGGGGTAACTTTTGCCCCGTGAGGTCTGGAGAACACATGAGCCGGGCCAGACCAGCACCAACAAGCTCAGCCCCCGGAGAACGGTCTCGGCTGCTGGAAGAGGTACTATGGAGGTAGATATCTGAAATGAAAGAAATTGCTGTTCTGTGTCGTGGAATCAATTATTGGCAATTATTGTTCTTGTTCTGTTTAGGATTTTCTAAAGCACAGCTACAGTCTGCAGGACAAGTTGGGGCAAGCTGGGAAGGTGGGTAGCTCTTAGATGTGCAGTGGACCAGTGGCCCAGTCCAGCACGGTCTCAGTTCTGACATGATGTGCATGAAAGCTTGTGCCTGCATTAGTTTCACATGTCACATGTATTTACCCTGCAGTTTTCCCTAAGCCAACCCCACAAGCATTCCCAGATCAACATCGAAACCGACGAGTCTACAGAACGTTCACAGTGTGATAGTATTGCGATATTAAAACAGCTTTGGAAACTGGTGTGAGCTGATATCAGGGAGATATTTAGTTGCCGATTCCACAAAACAATGCGGGCAGAAGCCAGAGAAATCGCCTCAACTTTCCTTTTGGCACTATATTTAGTTTGCTGGGAAGTGTGTGTTTCACTTGCACCATTCGTTTTCATTGAGTCACTGTGCTTGCTCTGTATGTGTGAGATCATGCAGCCCTAAGCCCCACTGTGCCTTGATTTTAGTGATGAACGTGCAGTTCATAACTGGGGTGGGTTGCTGTGCTGGGGGCTCGGAAGACAAGTCTCCTCTACGGTCTCAGATTCCTGTATGTGGTTTCATGAAATATTTGGATCAATAATTTTCTTTTTTCCTTACTTTGTTATTGTGTTTGGTGTTCTCAGACATCTGACCAGACCAGGTTTAAAAAGGTGATGACAATGTTACACTATTCTGCTTCATTCTGTTACTATAGCCTCAATCAAATCAAGGTTAATTAGAACATCATTGATAATAGATGCGAGTTGTAAAATATAACCAAACCAAGTCACTAATGTCTCTGCAGAGCATGAGTGGAGTCTTTTAGGCAGAGCTGCAGTATAAATCAATAAAGATAAAAGCACGGATGACCTTATCCAGATTGAAGGGATAAAAAGGCTCAATTTTGGAGATATTTCTCAAAAGAAACAAGGCTGCACAGTGGGCAGCTGTGGCTCAGTGGTTAGTGTGAGTGTGAGTGTGTGTGTGAATGGGTGAATGAGAGGCATATATTGTAAAGTGCTTTGGATAAAATCGCTATATAAATGCAGCCTTTTACCATTTACAACCCTCTTGACCTCCTTATCAAAACTTGGATAACTGTCAAGTCATTTCAAGGTATTTCAAGGTAAACCAGCGTTTCCTCTTTATTCATCCAGCAGGGTTCGCCCCACACATCAGACCACATTAGTGTTCATCAGTTCATTAGTGGCTGTCTGAAACGAGGGTGATAAACACAGGCACGCCTCAAGGCTGTGTTTTGTCACCGCTGCTCTTCATCCTCTATACCAACAACTGCCAATCGTCATCCCGACAGACACCTGATTAAATTGGCTGATGACGCGGCCCTAGTTCGCCTGCTCACTGACGAGGAGGTCCACCACGGCCCTGTTCTGGATGACTTTGAGGTGGTGTGATGACTCTCACCAAGTGTTAAACACCACCAAAACTAAGGAGATGTACATCCACTTCAGGAAGACTCCGCCTCCCCCTCAGCATACTGTTATTAAAGATCAACCAGTCCAGATTATTTAAGAATATATTGGACAACAAACTGAAATGGGAACAGCAAACATTCACACATTCATAAAAAAAATAATACTTTTTGAGGAGACTGGCCTCCGTTGATGTAGACGGTTCACTCCTAAAACTCTTTTATAAGACATTCATAGAGAGTATTTTAACTTTTTGTTTAATCTGCTGGTACGGTAACACAAATGTCTCACAAAGGAACAGACTCAGGGGTACTGTGACTACTGTCAGCAAGATGCTCGGAGCCCAGCAAGACTGTCTGAGTGACATCTACAGCAGAAGGGCCCTCACTAAAGCTACGAGGGTCTGACTCCGCTCACCCCTTGAATAGGGAATTTGAGTATTTCCCATTTCAGCACATATTTCCACTCCTCATGAGGAGCAATAGAGCAAGACAATTATTTGTCCCAACATCAGCAACAATTTTTTTTTCTTAATTTGAAAAATGGAAATTTCTGCAACAATAGTTAGTTGTTAGTT
This sequence comes from Hoplostethus atlanticus, assembly GCA_034670405.1. Taxonomy (NCBI): domain Eukaryota; kingdom Metazoa; phylum Chordata; class Actinopteri; order Trachichthyiformes; family Trachichthyidae; genus Hoplostethus; species Hoplostethus atlanticus. The sequence continues at coordinate 473,606 of JAXDDX010000018.1, forward strand.
AGGCAGTAGATGCTCCACAAACTCCCCAGGAATTTAAAGTTTATCCTCAGCTTATTTCTGATGTGTCTTCCGCTGTGGTACCTTCCTGCATTGTCACTGAAAGAGATACTTACTTCTGGCCCAGGCAAAACTCAAGACAATGCCACAGCAATGAAAATGGTTTAACCCTCTAAAACAACTGTGGGATTAAACCCCATTGCATAACCATGCTCGGGAACACAGGAATCACCAGCAAAACTATAGCTAGAAAGGGGTCATTTGGCGTGCCCTCATACCAAATGACATGTGTCAAGCAATGCAGGCTAGCTGTCTGCTTCAGCTGCAGTGATGCTGAAGACGAGCTGATGATGTTAAACCCTCTACCTTGGGACCCCTCTCTACCTTGGGCCCCTCTACTGCCACTAAGATCATTCCAAAATCATACACATGCAACTCAGTGGCTTCACTCGCTGGTGGCTTGAGTGTGCTGCTGTGTACTCACGCCCTGGTCTTGGGGAAGCCCATGGACAGCAGCACGTCCAGAGTGGACCCATGTTTGACGGTGCCAGGCCGGGTCTGACGCTGTCTCCGCGGGGTGACTTTGGTGTAGAGGTCCTCTTTAGCTGCCATAACTCACTGTTCCATTGGTATTTCAAGTCCTCAGATGATGATCCACTAATGTTTTCTCATAACAAACCAGAACGATGGAAGCGGTTGTTCAAACCAGGATTATTTGGGTTAAACGGAAGAACCTACTCAGAAGAAACGCCAAGCCCTTGGAGGGAATGAACATTTTTTTTTTTGCCAAATGCTCTGACCACAAACAAGCTGCTGCCTCCTGACGGCTCGCACATAAAGTCAAAACCATCAGAAGGGGGGTCAGCCATCGGAAGTCACTTTTGCTCTCACAGCCATGGCCCCGATTCACACTCTCCGACCGAGATGAACATGTCTGGTTCCTACTCGCCCCTGGCATCCGGTATACTGAATGAAAATTCAGATGCAACTATACTTCCTTTCCTCTGATGTCTTATTTATGAATGGATTTTGAGTGAGCGGAGGTTCAGCCTGTAAAAGGCTGCAGCTCCAACTGCGCTGCCCCCTTCCTTTAAAGAGACAGTACCCGGTTTATGACAAAGTAACAGATCAGGTGATATCCGCGCGGTGTGTGGGTCAAGGGAGAAGGGAGATTCGTTAATCCCGGTATAGAACAATAACAGACTCGTATAACAAACGTAATCAGATCGGCTCAACCAGCGTGATCAAAGATGTTGCATGAGTAAAGATGGTCGACTCAACAGTGGAAAAAAATGGTCAAACTTCCTGTCTGCAAAAGTGGGCGTTAACCCACGCGCATGCGCCGTACACGCAGACGAGCCTGCTACACGCCATCTTCAGTTACTGTAGCAACCCGTCAGGTATCGGTGGTGTAGAGTAACTAGTTGTAAGAAACGCTAGGGTCCATTATAGTTAGAGTAATTTAGTACAGTTTTAGAGTATTACTAGAACCTACATAGCCTCGCCACAGGAAGGCCAAACTGTTAAAATAAAATATTTACTTAATTTACTGGAGTAAATGAGGTTATAAAGGATATAAAGAAGAATGTGAAAGGGTAAATGGAGTAAATGAGGTTATAAAGGATATAAAGAAGAATGTGAAAGGGTGCCTCCATACAAGGGGGGTCTTAAAATCCCAACATGCTTAGGGTCATTTATACATAATGCTGCACAGACCTCCATTTATTTATCTGTTGACCTTTCCAAGTCAAGTAGAGTTTATTGTCATTTCAGCCATACATATAGCACATACAGCCAGACGAAATGTCGTTCTTCACAGGCAAAGATAACTTCACTGCCTCAGTAGTGGCTCCAAACGTCCAAGCTGCCGTGCAATATTAACCACTAACTGTGTTCTGTGTGTCCCTACGGAAGTTGAGATGAAATCTGTTAACTGTTAACTGCAAAGTAAATAATACATAGCCTACATATAATCTGTACCCAACTGGTGTGTTTCTCCTGCAAACCCCCGCCTCTCTGTTATGTATATCCAAAACCTGTTTAGTTAATTTTTCATGATCGCTTCTAAATGCATGTAAGTAACAAACGTTGAAGATGCTCGCAGCAAAGCAGGGTTTAGGCAGGAAAAACATACTGCAGCAACAGTGGAATTTTCCAATCGTTATGCCTCTCAATGTTTAATTGTTGCTGCTGGCTTCGTTTGCAAGATTGAGACGAGCACATCTTGCTATTGCTGAATATTTCATTTGTGATACAGATATGTTTTAAGTGTGACTAGCCTATCTTATGAAACTGGCTTCAGTTTCTTCATCACAGGCTGGCTACTACTGTTGTTTGCACTTTTATCTGTACTTTAAGCATTTTACTGTTTTCATTAATGCTATTCTGTTTTATTGGAGTAGATAAGAATAAACATCCCAAATTTTTGTTTGTGTCCTCTGGTGTTCCTTCCCCAGGCTTCATAATCATATGAAGAATAATTCATTTAGAACAACTAGCAATGTGAGGTGTAATTCTCAATATTTTGCAGTCTGTATTCTGTTAGTAAAGGCAATTAGGCCTACACTTGTGTCAGTATTCCTCTGTTAATGGCACTCCAAAAACATTTAAAAGTAGCTATAGGTAGGCTGTGTGAAATGTAGCTCACCTTTGTGCTTGTGCAAGGCTAAATATTAGCTAATAAAGTAGCTTGTGTACAGATGACAGTACAAGGCAAGTGAACAACACAATTTTATTATTAAAAAAAAAAACCTATATATATATAAAGTCAAAGTTACAATGTCAGCTAAATAATCAGCTCTACATAGGCAAGGTTTGTGTCGAGCTATGCAGGAAACCTGTGGTGTTTGCCAAGTTAAATATTTCTCCTGAACAATTATATAATAGCATCTATGGATTTCTGAATTTATCATAATATTTCGTCACATAACCTGAGTAGTTTTGGATAAATGAAACAAACTCAATGTCGTGTTTGGAGGTAGATGATAGCACTAATATGAGAGTCCTCATGGTGGGAGGGTTGGGGTATTCCTTTAAATCTAAATGGATCATGTGGGGGTGATCTGCCTTGCCAGCATTAGTGGTTAGAAATATTACTCAGAGCTGCATCACCACTGGCTTGTTGCACTGGTGTTGGGAAACTTCATTAATTATTACACATCACCTTTTCATTTAATTAAGCCTATAACATATTACCCTTTGTGGAGAGTCATGAACAATATTGCTAGTTACATGAGTTACATTCACAAGCACATTAAAATTACTTTTAATATGTTGGTAGTCTATCAAAAAAAAACAACACATTTAACAAAATGCCATCAACTGAAATTCATGTGTGCATTTCCACAAAGAAAATATTAAGGAGCGTGACATCACAGCTGACATGTTTGTTTGTTACAAAAAGGAAATTAATTACAACATGCCTCAACATCAACCTACCCTTTTAAAATTAATGCATTAGGCTATTGTATTTAGTTCAGAGGTTTGCACCTTTTTTTCCTTAAAACCCATTAAACTTGCTTCTGCACCCCACCCCATCCCAACACACATATACATATATACACACACACACACACACACTCATATGCGCGCGCGCGCACACACACTCATACACACACACACACACACACACACACACACACTCTTCTAGTGTGTGTGTGTGTGTGTAATAGTAGACAACCAGAAGACATCTTGAAGAGTATATCCACCCTAAATTAATTTTACAGTAAACAAGTTTCATGCAAGCCATCTTCCTTCAATAGCCATGGATGAAATCTAGTTAGTGTGGAATTCCCAGTTCAGTCAGAAGGACCGGGCGCAACTACTGCTAATTTGATTTAAATTACAAATGTGTAAATTGTGTCATTATTTACAGAGCAGGGGAACTTGATACAACTTGAACAGAAAGATATGGTGCATTTCAACATGATTGATAAAGCAATGTAGTTCAATTAAAAACAAGCTACCGAGAAAAATAAAAACACCTCTAAAACAGTTATTTATGTCTACTGTGATCAAGTGATGACATTCTGGCTACATCAAGGCTTCAAACTGGATTATCTACCCAAACTGGCTGATTAGGCAGGTGTACTGGAGGAATTTGAGATTATGGATTATATTTAAATCTAATGAAAAATGTAGTCTTTACCATCGTGTTAAATTGGTTATTTTGTTATTCTTGTACTATCAAAACATTGAGGTTGCAGAGTGTCTGTTTCTCAAATTTTTGTTGTCCATTTTGCTCATGAAGAAAATAACTAAAAGCGGGTATATCTAAAAATGTACATAACGGGTGTTTAGTAATGTGCTGAAAAAAGTCACATTTAATACCCACTTTTTCCTATTAGAAAGAATGATGTAAGGGTTTCTTTTTCATATTCTTACCCTCACTGAAATCTCAATTCAGCTAGGGCCAGTTGAGTTAGTCCAACTGAGGCGTTGATATGCAGACATAGCTTTTAGTCCTATTATTAGGAGACATGGAAACTCAAAAGCACACACACACACACCAAATATAGGAGGCTAGTGGCCACATATCACAGCTTGTTCTATTAACAAATCTATGTACAAAAGATGTCAATAGTCTTTAAGTTTCATTAATTGTCTTAAGTAAATGATTTCCCATAACCTTAGACTTTAAACCCACAAGCTGATGCATCTGAGACTTAGAAGATAAGGCACTGAATCATGGGAGAGAGTATAGGCCAATTCAAACAATCAAAGAAGTCTATGAAAACTACCTGTTAGGGGCCAATACAAACACAAGATGCTGAAAATAGTTAAAACTTCAGGAATAAAACCCCAACGATTTCCGATGTACGGAGAGACAATTAAAAATAAATGTTCTCCTGTCATGAATGTGAGAGGATGATAGAGATTCTTCAGCGTACCCATGACATTCCTGCAGGTTATACCACGAAAGAGGACTTCTGTCTGAACTCCCCCTGAGACACAAACATATCAAACGTCATAATGGGAACATTTTCCTTACAACTCCCAAATATCGCATGTGTTAAAACACAGGAAAGTGTCTCAACTAAACAGACATACTAGACTAACTGAGGAAATGAAATTCTCTAAGCTTGGAATGACAAAAATGCTTCTGGTTGAGGGAGACGAGGTCATACTTACATCTTCGTCATCATCACCACCACCATACAAGGAGGGAGGCTGGTAGACGACAGAGGGTTTTGGTTTGCTGTTGGGGGGGATAAAAAGCAAGTTGAGGCAACCTGACAGATAGCATCAACCATTTCACACGTGTAACCTGAGGTGAATATGCAATTCAATAAGCAAGCAGCGAAAAACTAATCTGGTAACTAAACACTAAACTGCTAACACACATGAGGCAGCTTGGAGGAAAATTCTCTTACCTTTCACTCTTCTCTGTAAAGGGGAGAAAAACAAAGAAAAACAAAGTCAGTAACAGTAATGAGACCGCACATATCAACGGTATCCACAGATACCTTTCACCTCCAATTTGCTGTTTCTTTACTGTAATTGACAGCTGGTATTTTCATGATGCTGGAACCAAGACGAACCATTGATGACATGAGGGGGAGACTCATTTTTGGTGCCCTAGGCAAGATCATGGACGTCCATTTACTAACTTACTGTCCCATCATTAAATATAAAAATATAAAATAAAAGCCTATAATCCTCGTCATATACCATACCCTAAGCAGTAGCCAGGTTAAACCTAGTATCTTGTCTACTGATATGAAAAACAAGAAAACATTTAATTTTGTAAAGCCATTATCTTGGAAGTTGACAAAGAAATATTAGATTCAAGGAGTACATCAATGTAGAATATTGCCTCCCTCACAGAGCTCATGTTAGTTAGTTAACTAACTATTATGTAGTCTCAGCAGACAAACGGCACCGTCTACGGTGAAGTAAGTTATGAGGACAATCAAGGTCATTATTACTTATTTAAAAATGAGCACAGACATTGCTAAAGCCATAAAATAGGTCAGTATGGTGTGTTTTAACAGCTTTTCTATCCCCTGGGGCACTTGGAAGGGGCAGCAAGGCCACATCTGAGGCAACATGTTTGGGTTTTTTTAGGTGGTTGAAAGCTTGAGACACCTTGTGAGCTGGGTGAATTAGAACATAAGACTCTTCCTCTTTGCCTTCACCCACCTATGAACAAATACTATGCCTTGGTGCAGGTCATGGGAACTTGTTTGAGGGGGGGAAAAGCAATTTATGTTGCCACTGGCCAGCTGACACCCTAGGCAGCAGCGTGTTTTTGCTCTACTGTTGAAAGGGTCTGGATTATGTGTTCAGGTCACAAATACATTTTTTGGATCGATGGGAGAGAAAAAAAAGTTCCTCAAGTCCTGAGAAATTGACTTTTTGGAGGCACAAGGTTTCTGGAATTTAATTTAATTTACTGAATATCAGTATATTGATGGCTGCAATAATCACTATTAATAATGAATTAGAAAGAACGTAATATTGTTCACTCACTGGGCAGGTATCCTTTCTTGTTGGCGTACCACAGGCCAAGTCCCAGTAAGATCAGTAGCAGGAGAGCCACTATTACCCCGGCAACAATACCGCCAACGTTCCGGTCACCTTAAAAGAACCGCGCAGGAAACGCATCACATTTTGAGCTAATCAGCTGAATTACAGTCAAACATCAGGGTTTCATTTAGGAACTGGATTTTCTTCAAAATTCAAAACCTGAGAACTTAAATAAACTAAACTAAAAACTAAAACTAAAAACGTTCCTACATGCCATCTATGAAGAGGCTGAGAATGAAGGTTCTATTATTATCGTGTGGACTACAGTTTCAATTTACACTGGAAATGAATTGACCCAACACAATCAAAGTCTGCAGTCTGATTGAAACGAGAAACTAGATCATTGTTGTCCACTGCCAAGAGTAATATCGCATGTGAAAAAAAGAGGCCTTTTGATGGTTCCTACTGACATGTGCAGCCAAACCAGTTTATTGACTTCTCAGTGTTTGCACGCCACTCCCTCTACACCAAGTGGAACAGGTTTAAAGTATACCACTACTTGCATACATGGCCTTATTGATTATGAACTACTAGACAGCTTTACAATACTTTTGCATTAAATGTAAAGAGCACTTACGGACTTCCATTTTCACAGCTTTACAGCGCTGAGGAGGACCAGCCTCGTTGATAGCCTCACAGGAATACTGACCAGAGTCCATCTTGGATGCAGCGGGAAACTCCTAAGGGGACAGACGGGGTACATTTGAATTATTTATGTGCGAGAGATATAGATTTTTTTTGAAAGACGACACAGACTACGGCTGTGTAAGTAGAGTTGGCGCGCGGTGATGGTGAGTAGCTGACCAGATTGCCGTTTTGTGGATTTAGCTTGTAGGTGGCATTTTTGAAGGCAGGGAACTGGCTGGGATTTTCAGGAAGCGGGGTGCCATCTTTGTACCACTTGTAGGTGGGAGGAGGTGAGCCATTATTGTCGTGGCAGGACAGGAGGGTCGCCCAGCCCGTTGTCACCGATGTGGGGATTCTACACACGGGCTGAGATGGAGGCACTGTGGGAGACAATAACATACATTTAGCTCCTGGTCAACTCACAAATGATGCTATACAGCTCAAGACAATGACGGCTTCACTTGAGTTTACATGTCAACATCTCTCAAAGATATTATGGTTGGATTATAAATGGAGATAGGTTTAGTAAATACTTAAATACAAAGCAGCCTTACCCAGAACAATCAGCTTCACTTTGGTTTCCCCAAACTTGCCGTTGCCCGACACCTCACAGTCGTATACTCCATTATCCTTACGGGTCACTTTGTTGAATCTCACATTACCATTATATGTTGTCACTCGGCCAGCATATGGCGCTGTGGGAGAGTTGCACAGTTACTGAACAAAAATGAAATACTCAAACAGTAATGATTTGGATGGAACACCTTAGACCTAGCTAACAAACACGCTGGCATGAAAAATGTGGACAAGTGATCTGAAAATATTCTGCCAATATTCTGCAAATAGACATGAACACGAATACAGTCTGTGAATCAACTCACTTGTGGGTTTCCTATCAAAAATGACATATGTCTGTGAGCCTTTCACGTCGTTAAACTTCCACTCAACTCTGGCATCTGTGCCAAAGTCACCACTGTGAGAGCATGTAAGATCGGCCCCTGAAATCACAACGTTTTCAATTAATCCAACACACAGCTATACATAAAAGGTTTTCCTGCCTCAGGCAATAGTAATAAATAGGAATTGTTTAAAGATACAATCCCATCCCATGTATTTTTGTCTGTATATTCAAGTCCGTGTGTCCAAAGCCCAGACAATACATTTCAGTATTCAATAAATCACTACATAAACAAAGCCAGCAGTTGGGCAACAATTTGAACAGGTAATGACATACTTCAAACAATAAGATGTAATTTTGATTGAGTTACTTTGATACAGGCATTATGTTTTGCCTCTACAACCCTCATCAGGCTACAGCCCAAATAGGGTGGAGTACTTTTAGTAGGGTGCTAAAAAGAATGACAAGCAAGGAGCAAGGATCTAAAAACAACCCTGGAAAATTATGGGAAACATGGCCCTTTGACAGGAGCTCCTTTTGACAGGAGCTCCCTCACTCGCAGGCTGCAGTGCAGCTTGCGAGGGATATGCAACGCCGCCCATGATCCGCTGCATGACCTACCACCAAACTGGGGCAACACCATCACCCATTGCAGTGAAACTTTTTAATAGAGTTGAAAAATATTAATATTCTTGAATCTGGTGTGCTGTATTGCTTTTATGAGGCTATAGTGTTAAATGGGTTATATTGTTTGATGCCTGGGTTTTACAGTAGCACTGAAACACCTTGTGATTTCCCTATGTTACATTTTCTTGTATTCATTATGTCTTATTGTAGGTCAGATTGGCCATTACCTTTTTAATGAGTTTTAATAACACGATAGCAAAGTTCTGCTGAGATTCAGCATACATATCCAGTTCCCCAGCTTACTCTGTACATTAAAAGACATTGACATTGTTCAGGACTCACCCTCATTCTCTTTCACCCGCACATTTGCATTGGTGGTTGTGACTGTAAAACCACCGACACCTGGATGATAGACATAGAAGGTGAGAAATATTATATAATATACATAATATACACAGATTAAAGTTACACAAAGTGGTGATTTGCTGATTTATTATCAACGTGTGTGACTGCAGAGATCGCCATCTGCTGTTTCAAGGGTTTCCAGCTGCCTGCTCAGGACAGCTCTGGGAGGCCGTAAACTTGCTGTTGCCTCTGACATCCCATCTTAAGTACAGATTGTGGGCGACAATAGCTTTTTAAACATATGGTTGATTCATAAACACAGCCCTTAAATGTTTGAGATGCACTGCTGACCCCAGAAACTCAAAGTGACCGACATCCACCGCCACAACATAAATAAAGTGATTCTATACTCTTATTCCCTCTAAGTATGACTATTACTACTGCCGCACTCTTGATTGGTATGATTGTAAGGCATGAAAACACTGCATGTGACTGCAGAGTTCTGTCTGTATCATAACAGAACAAACTACTAACCCAAAGCAGACCCAATATATTCACATGACTTACAGTTACAGGGGGAAAACAACGCCTAGGAACGCCTAGATGGATAACATCATTTAAGATATGGCATAACGTTGCAGATGTTTGAGAACTATTTGTGGTGAAAATTACTGATTGCTTAAAATATATGTTTTTATTCAAAATATTTCACTTGACTGCAGCCACTGGCGCCATGCTTCAAACTGTTTTCTTGGTCTGCCAGTGTTGATCAGATTTCAGAGGTGGGAGAAACTGGGGTGTATCGAGAAATCCTGAGTTTCCAAGTTGTATTTACAGTTTGGAAGATGAACAGTTTTTAGAAGGTGGAAGCCTGTATTTCCGATGTCCCCCATATGACATGGTTGTTTTTTTAATTGTTACCATAGGTTGTACATGTTTTGAAGAAGCAGTGAGTAGCAGTGGATATTCTCTGTAACGTGAGAAAGCAATGTAGGTGAGGAAGGTGGGTGAAAAGAGGTAGCATGCTGTTCAGCAAAATGCAGAGCAGTAATTCCACACATAATTAACTGCTTCAATACTGTTCAATGTGCTTTTGAATCATTTATGAAGATTTGATAACACAATCTAAATTAATGAGGAGTAATTTGAGGTTATCCTGACTGTACGATGTATACAACAGGCCTACCACTGCCCGTCTATGCCAACAGTATTATCTCACTAGTGGACATTGCACAGCAAAAAGAGTTTAAAAGCACACCCCTCGACAAACCTTCAGAGTGTGCCTGTACTACGCAGTGTTGTAGGGTGTGGTCAAACCAAGCGTGCCTCATTCCTATCCGCTGAATCAGAACCAGTGAAACCGCCAACAATCTGAATGAAACTGGGTTGTAAACACCTTGAGAAGCTCTGTCAGAATGGAAACGATTAAGGACAGCTAAATCATTACTGTGTGCAGCCAGTCGCTGGCTAATCTGTCACATCATATGTATAGTGATAAGACATCAGACCATTGTGTGGGTTTGATGTACGCCATATTAGTACTACCTCCGTAAGTCTCCGTAATACAGAACAGCCAGGATTCCTCTACAGGGCCCAACAGTAGCAGCCAGTTAATCATTAATTATGTGGCCAATCATTATTGAAGTCACTAAGTTTACTACAAAAGAAAAAAATAATTTAGTGCCACATTTTGAATCTCTATGCACACCAATATGACACTTATGTTGTTATTTCAAATTAACAAATAATGTTTTTGTTTTTTCAATTTTCAGCATGTTTTTGATGCCTCCAGATTGCTCTTCCTGAGGCAGGGGAAGACATTTTAATGACTGCTAGACTTCCTAACATTGCTGGTTTTTCCCACAGGCGGAGCCTAAACGGCTGAGATAAGGCAGCACAGTCATAGTTTTGGTTTGATGCAGATAAGGGCTTGGGGGGAAAAAACGCAAGTGTAAAATGAAACCAGAGAACTCCATGACTTCTTTGTTTGCATGGCTATTGTGTGAGTTTCAGGGGCGGGGAGATAAAAGCCTTTCAAGGTAAGATACTAACCAGGCATACAGACTAGAAACCACTGGGACTAGACTTTTTTATTTATTACATTTATTTATAAATGTAAATCCTCATAGTAAATGTCTCTGCTATATATATATATATATATATATATATATATATATAAAACTCTCACTAGAGATTCATAAGGCATAAGGCAGGTGCATTGATGAGTGATACAAGCGTGAGCTTACACACATAGCTTTTTGATAACCACAAAATTCATCATGCTATTTCATCCGGAGGCCGTACCCTGTCAGATTCAACGCTTTATCATAGTTTTAGATTTCTGTCAGTATTTCTGAAACAATGTTTAACGTTTTAAAACATGCTGCTTTCAGTAACCTGATGTTCAGGAAATCACTGTCAAAAATGTCCCACTTTTCTTTCACAGGGAAAATTCACCCAAGACCAAAGGTCAACACAAGTGACTTGCAAAGCCAGGAGCCAAGAGAGTTATGTCAACTCTCTTAATGATGTCATCCCCAGACAAATCCCTGGAGCTAGTCCACTGATGATGAATGGAAGGCAGACTTTGTGTCCATTTACGATCATTGGAGCAGGTTGGGTTGTGTTCACATATACTGAGTGAACCAGATTAGAGTCTTCTCAGGAGAGAAATGATGGAGTTGAGCATTTGTCCTCAGAGCTCCATTTTCAATAATCAACATCCTATTTACCCAGACCCCAATTCACCAATAATACATAAAAACAAATAGTGACCTTATTGTACTTCATGTTTCTATGGTATCACTGTAACAACCCTGTATATATCCAGTATATACTCCACTATAATACATTTTAGAAGGATATTATACAAATATCACAGCAGATACATGGCATCACAAGTCCTTATGGCAATGTTATAGTAACACCATACTGATACATATATATACACACCGCGATGTGTCTAGTATCGTTTTAAAAAATATTATAAAAAGTATTATAGGATTACTGTAGCTCTTTTTCGTAAGGGAAGGGGTACTATCACACCTTTCCGATCCTATTTGAGCCCTATATTTTTGGCCCCTGAATTCAGCAGCAAGTACTATAAGGCCTACAGTAGAGTTTAGGCTGTTGTCACCTTCCGGGCCTAGTTTCACTTCCCCTTAGGAAAAACATCTATTGTCATTTTAGAAGAACATGAACATGCCACAGCAAAATCATGCAGCTACTTTAGCCCAAAATATAAATCATATAGTAATACCATAGGAGAAGTATGATATGGTCACTATAAACTCACACTATTACAGACACAATTTAAGTCCCCATGGGAGTCGCCGCGGACAAGTCCGAGCTGACTGGTGAATGGTTTGCAAGACCCAACGCAACTTCTGAAATAGTTTATTTAGTGGCACTACTAAACTCTGCAGGGAAGTTATCCAGCCATAAAAGCCTTTCTAACTCGACTGGCCAAAGTAGACAGTTTCCAGCCAAGTTGACTCACCTGTCGTCGCGTACAGCAACAAAGCCACCGAAACCAATCCGCTGACAATCATGTCGGCCTTGCCTATTGGGTTGCTTTGTTTACCACAAGGCCGCGTCCTGAGTAAAACGACAACAAAATGCGTAAAATAAATCGTTGCCTTTGTCAAATAAACAAGCAGGCACCTATATATTTAATCCTGTATCCTCTTTAAATGTAAAAAAAGAAAGGCACTGGGAACCGCCCGCCCTCACCTGTAGCTCGAGCCCAGGTTGTAAAGCGACTGTTGGTGATTTCAGGTATAGGGATCCACTGAGGCACCTGGCTGACGTAAGTCCGCCTACTCCCTGTGTAAGCAAGAAAAACAGGTTTGTGCAGTCCAGACATACATGGCTTTTATGTTGATCATTACTCAAGCAATATTTGCACGACGCAGCACCACGCTGGATATCTGTACATGTGTTTTCACCACACGCCACTGTCGGCCTTTGTTATTATGGTCATTGCTCTTTACATAACTTGTTTATGCATTTCTTCCTATTCAGTATCATTCCGGTCCAGTTTACTCAGAGATGTAGTGGTAAATAGAAAGACGGCTAAACGATCACCATCAAACAGGCATTTAGATTGTCATAATAACTTAATTTTGATAATAAGATGGAAAGAGGAAAAAGGGTTCAAAGAGGGTTCATTATTGGGGCACGGATGGCAGGTGCTTCAGTCACAAAGACTGCTCAACTGGCTAGTGTTTCAATAGGAACAGTGACTGAAGTGACATCTGCATTTAGATCTATGAGTCAGTAAATAGATTGAAGGGTCACTGCAAATCAATACAAAGTTATTGTGAGTGATCGCCTCACAATAACTGTGTGGCATCCCATTTCTATCCTGATGGGAGTTCCAGGATGACAATACCCCCATCCACAGGGCACAACGGGTCACTGAATGATTTGATGAGCATAACAATGATGTGAATCATATGCTATGGCCTTTCCAGTCACCAGATCTCAACCCAATTGAACACCTATTGGAGATTTTTGACCGACGTGTTAGACAGCGCTCTCCACCACCATCATCAAAACACCAAAATGAGGGAATATGTTTTGGAAAAAAGATAGAAGATAGAAAAAAACAACCTAAAGACACTTTATGTTGGTTTTTCCTTTAATTTGTCACCCGTCTGTATATCTGTGTGTTGTGTCTAGTCTACCGTCTATCTTATGTCTTGCAATGTTCCCTTGCAATGTCATTGCACTGTACCACGTGTCACTATCGACTGCTACGGTGTTAGTTTGTTGATAAGTCTTTGCACCACCGTCACCAGGACAAATTCCTCAACATGTATTGCACTTGGTGAATAAAGTCATTCTGATGTTGTTTATGTGATATTTAATGAAAAGCAAAGCTTCTGTTATACATGCCAAGCTAAATAGACAGCAGATATGTGCACAGTATCACTGCACAAGCTACGATAGTCTTTCTATGTACCTAAATTATTTCACGTCAATTTAATAGAAATGAGAATAAACTTCAGAATAAACTGCCAAAGAATAAACTGCAAAAACATTACCAGCTGAGAGTGATGTTGAGGGTGAGTATTCCTTGGAATTGAGAAAAAGTATACGCCCGTTCAGCAGATAAACAAAAACACAGCTGGAGTTTGTTTGGCTTTGACTTCAGTAAAGTAAAGTCATTCCATCAGCTGCTTGCTTCAGTCCTCTTGAAGACGTACGCATAGGGTACTAGTTGACCTAATGTACTACACTGATGTGTGTTACATCGATGCTCTTCAATGTAGATTGAATGTCCATGATTGGGCAACGCGATGACTCAGTTTGTGACGAGGACAATTGAGTTGGTTGGTGAAATGTGGAACGTATCTATTAAGTGATGGGATATAACTTGACAAAGTGTACGTATTTCATTATTCTACTTATTTCCTAGCTGGACAAAATGTTTTCACTCTCCAGCTCTCACCTTTGTCCATAGATGAGAAATTAAATTCTGTCTGTGGGTGTCAGGTAAATACATATACATTTTGATCATGTACCACTGGTCAATCATATGAATTCAGTTGTTCAAATAACAACAGTGGTAATAGATGGCATCTTTGTCAAGACCAAGTACGTCTAGACTATGAATTTACTCAACATAGGAAAACCACAAATTCCTCATTTATGCCATTGCTCAAGTGTTGCCAATGTACTGAATGTACCCAAAAACATTTCTCTCTTTCATAAGTGGGTTTTTTTTCATGGTCGTCACTTTTGAAAACTCAGCCATACTTTCCCCATCTGTCTTGTATGAAAAATGTATGCATTTCCACTAAGTCTGCGTTCATGAAGGCAGATTTTTAATTTGCAGGGTGTTTGACCAATAGAAAATAGAAGATATATTACATGACCAGTGTGAATACCAGTGTGTTGGGCAATGAACTCCATTCTGTCATCCATAAACTCTACTACTAGTGCAGGAGGTACCTGAGGCCCAGGGTGCTCTGCAAAGCGCTACCTCCTATAGGAGATTAAGATGAACAGCTCTTTTAATGTAACGCTAATGCTAGCTCTGACCATACATGTTAGAGTCCATCATATGTAAACACATATTTCCTTGATGCAGAATTATGATTAGTACATGTTGTTGCAAACCAGGCAGACCTATCTCCTGTCCCCTACACTAGCTCCTCTTAATTTAATTGGAGAACCACAAAATAATGGCTTTCTGTTACGATCGAGTACAGGACCCAAGTGCAAACCACAGAACAACAGAGACGGAGTACGAACAAAAAACCAGGTTTACTAGTGAAACGTTCAACAGGAAAGTAGTGCAGGGATGGCAAGGGGAAGCAGGGCTGGAGCAGGAGCGGGGAGCAGAGCAGGGAGGCAGGCGGATGGGCGACAAGCAGGGGTCCAGGAGACAGACAGGCAGGGTAGACGAACGGTGGTGAGGTCGGCAGACGGGCGTAGGGAAGGAGACTGGATCTGGGTAGAGGAATCAGGATTAGAAGGCAAGAAGGGAACTCTGAGAGTAAACTCTGCAAAGCGGCCGAGAAACGATACTGACTGAGTAGTACAAACAACGATCTGGCGATGAGTGGATGAAAAGCCAGGGTTCTTAAGCTGGTGGTGATGAGATGATGTGTGTGATGTGTGGGGTAGAGCAGGTGATCGGGATGAGGTGATGATGAAAGGAGGAGCCGGAGACTGGAGCCACGCCCGCCCACACATACACACACACAGACAGAGACAGACAGGTAGAGACAGCTAGGAGGCAGAGGTGGAGGGCGTGACACTTTCAAAATAACAGGTTCAGTCCAGAAGTCCAGTTCATTTCTGGTTCCTCTGAAAATAAGGTATTTTTCAGTAAATGTAATAATAGGGTCATGCCTGTGGATCTGACCAACCCTACAGTTTTTAAAAAAAAGACAGCACAAAATCCCAGAAACCATTGCAGTGACCGAGCTGAGGCCAGGCATTGTGCTGCAGTCTAAAACATCAAGACAGGCGGCCATGCTCAAGCTGACTGTTACCTCTGAAGGTAAGCTGGAGGAGGCCGGTGAGAGGAAGAAGCACGGTGTGTACCTCTGGGCTGCAGGATGTATTGAATACTCATTCTCAAATTGTCTCAGGAAACAATTGATGTAGTACCAACACAACCCCCATAAACTGAAAACTCTTGACAGTGTTTTATCTGCATTATAGATTAGATTTTAGATACATTTTTAATTGTATGACACTCAAACATTGCCAAATGATTGATGTTCAGATAGCCCTATTCTTGTACATGAAAACCACGTACAGAACAGCTGTAGCTCTTTAACTGTTCATCCAACATGATTGAAACGATCCTCAAATTAAAGCTGACAGTCGGCCCTTTAATCTCGTAGCAATTGCGTCATTTCACATTTAAACGAATAAGGGTATGAAGCTAAAACATGAAGCACTGTGTCGCAGTTCAAATACTAAGCAAGCCCACTGTAACGTTTACCACTCAGTAAAAACAGGAAATAGCTGGATATAGGAATAATGACAAATGGAGAGGAATTGTTTACGTTTTTTTTATTATCTGTATTTCATCCTCACAGGAGGAAGTGATCAGAATTACATTTTCCTATTGATACCACAGAACATGGGTAGAAACAGAATAATTTTATTATATTGAACAAAATGACTGAATCACAGGCATAAATATTGTAAATGTTGACATCATTTGCACACAGACTTTGCAGATAATAGACTTCCTGTCCTTAGCTGAGGCCAATCACATTAATGCTTTTCCCTACTCGCCTGGTTAGGCGACGGTCTGTCTGCAATCTACTCACGCCCAACAAATTTCCACTCTACATTTCAAAGTGTACAAGATTTAAGTGTTTGCAGTACTGTATGCAGTGTGTGTGCATAGTATTCTGTGCACAGGTGAAGAATATGCAGGCCTGTGACATACCATACATACATAAGGTACATTCTATCATACATTCAAGTCATTGCAATTAGCACACAGACACATTATGTTCATCAGATAAGTATGGATGCATTGATTGTTTGCAGCTTTTTTTTGTCTGTTATTCACAGCCAATAAATTTCCAGCAGCATGGGAAGTGTCATCAAGGTCATCAGCAGCCCACTGCAGCTTTGTAACAGGACACTCAAACCTGAGCAGGGGAGGAGATGCTCTGCAAAAGGAAACAAAAATATATTTCAGGTCCAGAATGATTTTTAGCATTTTTATTTCTCTTCATGGCAGTTAATCAAATGTTTTGTTTTAGGGGGGGCAAAATAATAGGGAGTAGGACATAAATGTGTACAATGCAGCTGTAGTGAGTAGTGATTAGGAGCAACAGCTTACGTTTTTCAACCTCAGCGGTTTTAGACGCTGTCTCGGCCTGCTTGATGCTGCAGGTGATGTTAGACTTGCCACTGGGCAGGTTTTTAAAAAGGAGACGACAGTTGTTGTCCTCAAGAATCTGGACGTTGGCTTTGTTCTTGTAGAGGACGTCCTGCTCTTCCTGTGGGTAGGTGGTGACTAGGATCTTGTCCCCCAGCATGTACTTGCAAACAGCCTGCGGTGATTCAGCAGGAAGCGTATATTTGCAATCCATCCTTAGCTGGTCCTCACTTTTTGAGCATGAGAGCAGCTGAGTCACCTTCTGGGCTGACGCAAAGCCTATGCACAAAGATATGATGAGATATTTACGTAATACAAATCTTATCTATAAACTTTTATTTTATTCATTCTGTGCAGTGAACCAGGCACATTTAACACTCACTCATTTGACACAAAGATTCATGATTCCAGAAAGGAAACATGCCAATAATATTGCCTTATTATAGTGTCTTTTCCTCACAAGGCTTAAGTTATCTTACCGAAAAGGAAAATCGTGGCAAGGAAGAACATCCTCTCAACTTTTCTGAAGAAAAATGATGGAATAAAACAGAGTCAGAGCAAGATAATATCAACCAGCCTAGCATTGCAGAACTGCAGAGTCACTTTTGTTGTTTATGTTGATATATGTTGTTATGTTGATTTCTTTAGATTTTTGAGGTTCAAGACAAACAACAACAATAATAATAATAATAATAATAATAATAATAATAATAAATAAAGATAAGTGTGGGGTCAGATTTCAGAAACTTAAAGAGCTCAAATATCACTGAGTCATGCTTCTGCACTTCTCATGTATACCCATAGAGGTTACTGTTGAAAAGTCAGTGCATCATAATATTGCAAGTGAATACAATACAATAGAGATGAACTGAAATCTTCACTTTGGTGACATCAGTGCATAGTTTTTGTGCTTAATTACTCTTGAAAATGTAATTATTTATTTATTTGTATGCATATTATTAAGAAAATAAATAAATGCAGTGCAGTTTGATGCTGCTTTTATGTAAATTTACTCTCACCTTCATTTATACATTTGCTTTAATGCTTACTTTAAATTTAAAACAAATATTTTGTTCAGAATAAAATGGATACGATTTCTGTATAACTGTATAAGACTTCTCAGAATAAAGTGGTTAACAATTCTGTATAACTCAGTACAATGATTTACCATAGTAAACTACCATAGTAAAATACTATATTAATCATTCTTACCTTTTCTGATGCAAGCTTTGCTCAGTGCTCAGCAGTGTGATGCCAGGGGTAGATTGAGATTGGCTTTAGAGAGAGGAAGAAGAGGGAAGAGAAACAGAGAGAGAGCGAGAGAGAGAGAGAGAGAGAGAGAGAGAGAGAGAGACAGAGAGACAGAGAGAGAGAGCCAGAGAGAGTCCGGGGTGGGCATGTTGGGGGCATGTCCATAATGTTATTCTCACTGTTGTTTATGGGTATTTTTAGATTTTACCTTCCTTTGTACCTGAAGGTATAGAAGGTGACATCAACACACAAATGTATGGGGTTATACTGAGACGAATGCTAAAGATATTAAGCTCTCCAGGGATCTGCTGCTGTATGACCTAAAGAAATGCTATGATGAAGGCTGAGGTGAAATACAGTAGCATCTTCACAGATTGCCTACATTACAAATGTAATCTCAGCACTCTGTTATTGTTGCCTTGTTTGTTTTGCCTCCTCTTTCAGTGATGTTATGTAGAAGCAAAGTTCCTGTGGTTAGAGAGTCACTGTTAGCCAGCAGAGCAGAAGTGGCCAAAAACATGACAATACTGTTATTATCATTAGAGCGCCCCCTAATGACCAGACTGTGCCTTTCACTTTGTCCAGGTCACAGTTGATTTAGGTGTGTCAAAATAGTGAAAGTCACCTTTCTTTGCTTGTGTTACTGGTCCAAACATAGGATATATTATTATTATTGTAATAAATTCTCCCATTTGGTAGGGTTAGGTCATTTGGTCATTTTAAGTGAAGCTGTTACCCTTATTTTTGACACCTTCTCTGCAGTAGCCTAGTGCGCAGAAGAGTAAAAAGAGCAGTTAGCTGAGTAAAGCACTTTTTATTGATTGCTCCTGGTTATGAATGGGGTTAATAAAGAGGTCTGTTCCTATGATATTAATACACGACCTAAGTCATATCCCTCATAAGGCCGGGGCCGACTTTTTCGTGCCAAGGACCTCGAAGTGGAGACATTAAGACCCCCGTCTCCTCAGAAATCATCCAAGGGGGTTTTGTTTGTGTGTATTGCAGGTGGGAGAGCATGAAACCTCAGATCACAACAGTCATTCATAGTCATTCTCTCCTAGTGCTAACCTATAGCGAATGGTTAAAGAATAAACTAGGCCTAATATTGTTTTTTTGGGGGGGAGCCCCTCAAGGACCCCCTCGGGTTTCCTGGACTGCATTGAGGTTATCGTCTTTTAACCATAATCGGCATTAATTTTGCACGAGTGTACTACTTAGGGAGCAAGCTGGCTGCACGGGGCTGCATGGGAGCCTCGGTATAACACGGCGTTGCTCAGCTAGTGGAAAGCGCTGGGATGCTGCGGCAGCTTTCCGTTCTGCACGTCGGACCGGGGACAGGGACGCACCGAGCTGCAGGTAGGACCGGCGGGCTCACATGCACCGACACATCAATCAACTTGTACTCGCTGTTAATAAATGCGTCTAGGTGTGGCATCTGTCTGAGGCTGCGTCTGTCCTGCACATTCACCCGCAGCGGAGACTAAAAACGTGCGCATTTAAGGTGAGGGAAGGGAGGCTGTTTGGCGCAGTACGACGCTGCATGGGAGTAGTCTCCTGTCAGCAGCCTTATATGTTATAACCGGTTATAACCTATAGTGGGCTGATAATAGGTTGGTAATAATGCCGGGCTGCACGCGAAACGTCCCTAATGATGTCCCATGTTAAATATTGCCAGGCACAACGTGGCTGAAAGGTTATTGACCTGACCGGACAGACAAGCAGCCAGCCGCCATGGACCCGCAACTGTCCGCCACGGCTTGCCTCCTCTTCGGTAGGCTCATCCACCCTGCGGGAAATAACATCAGCATCTTTACAATTGTGTTGTTGTTTTTTGTTTAATTAGCCGGGTTGCCATTTCACTTTTAACCCTACTGATGGGACATAGCTGCATGTCATTTGGGGTTTGTCTAGATCTGTCCTGTGGTACATAGAGCCAAAAGTATCATATTGCATATATACATGCAGTAGCGTTTACAGGAATTGTGCAAAAACTCTAAAACTGCCTCTGTTGTGAAGAACATTTTCAGGTTAGGCTATCAACCAATCACACGTCCAGTCCTCCAAACCAGGTAACCATCTGGTAGTGATTTCAGCAATGTTGCAGCAAGGTGCTGTTACCCAGTTTCATGGGGGTCAATAAAGCTTCATCTAATGTGTCTAATGTAGTCATAATATATTAGATAGATTATATTAGAAGTTCTAGATTTATTTTATTTATTGCTTATTTTCAACAAGGCACAACCATATATATAAACTGAACATGTGGGAATATAAAAAAGTGCAGGTTTCAACTAAAGACAACTCTCTAGATTGCAACAGTTCAACCATTAGCACACATATGTTTAGTGGGTGGTACCACATCAACATCATCTCAAAGGCACTATAGCATATTAAATATTAATATTAATAGTGAACACTACTCTAATAGGCTGTGTGTTCCTGTTGTCATTGCACAGGAAAGGAAAGAAGGAAGACTACTGCACCCTCTTACGGATACATATTCATACATATAGTCATCATTGCCCAGTGAGATTTAAGTGCTGGAAGATAAACTTTGACTTTGAAGATAAAAGTCAAAAATCTGAATGTCCAATGTACAACTAACTTTATTACAGTGAACAGAGCAAGCAAAATCAGAACTGAACGGCTTATCCAACAGGAATAGACCAACTGATAAACGATGATAGAAATTAAGTATCTTTTTTGTTGTCTGGCTTTACCCTGCTCTGCTGTGTGCATGGGTGTTATTCATTTCTTGCATCCCTTACAGTCACCTCAGTGTCTGGGTTCCTGTTCACTCCCCGCGGGCCTCAGATGTATCCCTGTCTCACCTACCTGGAGCGTAACGTGAGGGTGGACTGTGAGTTCCCACCTACCTACCAGCTCCCCGGCCCCTACTGTGAGTATCGGCAGGACAGCCAGCTGGTGGGCAGCACGTACCCCAACGCGGTCAACTTGGTTACCACAGACAACCGCAGGAGAGCCAATGTCAGCCTGGTCAATCCCACGGTCTGCCGCCTCACCTGGGCCCCAATGGCCGACGAGAAGCCCTACACCTACACCTGCAGGGTGTACCAGGGCAGCGCCTGGAAGGAGAACAGCATGGCTGTGCATCAAAGTGAGTATGATTACGGAGGCCCACTGAAATTCTTCTGTGGAGGGTCCTTTAAAATGTTTTCCTTGAACTGTGATTATCTTGCGCTGCTGGGAATATACAAATTAGGGTTCCAGCGATATGGGTGTTTGAAGGCCGATACCAATATTGTTGTATTGAAGCTGCCAATAGACAATATCTTTACATTTTTCTATTTTCATGCCAAACAATAATAAGTTTTCCCCCAGAATTTTGTTCTTGGCAAGGTGGAAAAGACTCATGAGAAAACTAAAACTCTCCATTGAAACCCAGAATAATGAAAGGTTTGGGGGTTTAGAATCTCCTTAAGGCAGGGTGACCCACCACACCTATTCAATGGGGGAAACATTAGTACCTTTAAATGAAGAATTAATTCACCAAGAAAAATTGATTAAATGAAATGTGCACAGAAAATAATGGTCAGGGAGGAACCTACATCATATCAGGGGACAATGTTTGATAAAAGGTTAATATCATGCAAACTGATATATCGGTCTAACCCTAACCTTAATAATATCTAACTCACATTCTGCTCTGTTGCAGGGCTCCTCCCAATCTGCTCTGCAATCAGCGTGATGTTCCAGTCGGCACCATGGCTTCTCTCACTGGTGATGTCACTTCCTGTGGCTGTGGGTCTCCTGAGTCCATGACATCTCTCACTTTCACAGGTTAACAAGTCAATGGACCTTTTTTTTTTTTTTTTTTCTTTAAGTGATTTTGACTCAAATTAAATTCAGAATTCACATATGTTACACATATGTTGTCCACACAGCATATGACAGTCCAATCAGTATTTCTACATATAACCAACTAACTCTCCCAAAGCTAGATACCAGAAAACCAAACCCTGGACTAATGATGCCACAATACAGCCTGGAGATGCTGCATTTAAAATGTATGAGAGGCTTAACTTTGTAAGCTTGTTTATTGGAACCTTTGCTTCCAAATGATCTTGATATTGTAGTAGTACTATCAGCCAAGAAGCAGAAAATGTATCTATATCGCATTCGTTCCCCACAGAGCTGCGTATTGGTTTGACATCAGACTTTGACTTTGGGCCAAGCCAGCTGTTTTTTGTATCTTGCTTTGGGGGCCAGTAGTCAAATGCTGAACAATACAGAAAAAGTATCCTTGGGCGTGAGAGTAACTTAGTTGAACAATTAATTTTTGTATTCCCCTCTAACCACATTGAGGTGCTACACATCTTCATACAGTATTATACTAAACAAGGTCAAGTCAACTTAAGGTTCACATCATCTGATTGCACTTTATTGTAACATTATTATGTAGTTTTGAGGAGTTAAGTTTTTTTTATTTCTCACCACTGTACCTTAAAAATGTATGTTTTACAATGCTAGCTACTATAAAAAAGAGGGGGATTTAGGTGACAATAAGGAAATAAAGACAATGTAGCAGTGAACAGTGTTATATGTAAGTTGATTTTATATCTATTTGTCCATTATAAATGGGTAGATCATCTGTTACTTATTGGAATTTTTTTTAATTGTTTTTCAGTCAGTAACAAAATCTGATGTTGTCTTGACCATGGTCTCCCTTGTAAAAGAGATCCTTGATCGCAATGGGACTTACCATGCATACCATACTTACCATACAATACAATAAAATAATTTTCTTCATAGCCAAAAAAAACTTACATTTATGGTTTTCTAAGTTTAAAAAAGATTTTTCTTAAAGATTTATATTGAATCTCATGGCTGATTCTTCACAAATATGATTTGCTCATATATATACAAGACATTATATCAAGCGTAAAATATCAAAAGTAAAGATCTGTAAGTCTGTCATTCTTCAATATATAGTTGTATATATAAACTTTGGAAACCCTCTTGACTTTTTCAGATTTTTTTGTTTTTTGTTTCTCTGAGATCTTCACCATGCACCCCCTCCCTTTCATTTGGGTTTAATTGTATCAGCAGCAACAATTTGCTAAATGTTTCATATGTGACTCAGACTTCATATTTAGGTGGATCTCATGGGGTTTTGAGCCAATATTTTCATTTTTAACAGTGCTCAAACTCTACTCAATAATAATATAAACTTTACTCTGCTCAAACTATCAGTTCCCTTCAGTCTGCCTTAAAGGGATTTCAGAGATGGACTTGAAGTCAGAGAACATGAGCATAACCTGGAATGTGTGGTTCACTTGGATATAGCATTCAAGCTCTGTTCCTGAGGTTTCAAAGAAAACCCACCTTTCCACTGCTATATGTGAAAATACAATGTGCACTATGAGAGTTTTTTCTTCCTGGACAGCAGAAAGACTAAAATCCACTGTATATTTACACATATTAGCAAAAGAGGGATGATTTTTCTTTCCTTTTAAACCTCTGAAACTAGATTCCAGTGTCATCCCTAAGTGAACCGTGTTTTTCTTGGCGCTTAGGTATTCTAATGCCAAGGCCACCCTACAAAAACATACTGACATGTATGAACTTGTGCACATGACTGGAGTTGTGACTTCAGGTTGGACAAGTTTGTTGAGTGATGTGGAGGCGGGCCAATGTTCCAGCCCTACCGCCTCATATCTGTGAGTGAATCTGTACAATTAGCAGTATGATTTGCCTTGCAGTTTAAGTAATGTCACACATGGACAGACGTTACCAAGACAGTGTGTGGTCAGACCGCAAGATGGTGAATGAACTATGTTTTGCACATTAACCCTTTTTCAGGGCAAAGAATGGAATTCACTGAAAAAAGTCGAGCACTTAAATTAGACGTTGCACTCCTTGCTATCCCAGTAGGCATGAGTTAATGTACACAGTGTGAAGTATGAATGAATATTGTAGGTTTAGGTGCATTTCAAAACATTTTAACCTTTTCTGTTTACAGTGCACACCCTCACT
The DNA here is from genome assembly GCA_034670405.1 of Hoplostethus atlanticus. NCBI lineage: Eukaryota > Metazoa > Chordata > Actinopteri > Trachichthyiformes > Trachichthyidae > Hoplostethus > Hoplostethus atlanticus. The sequence continues at coordinate 498,238 of JAXDDX010000018.1, forward strand.
ACATTGTCTGTACATGCTTGAGGCTCTTTTTATGCTGCTTGCTTGAAATATCAAATGCTGTCAAGATACTGCCTTGATGTTACCTTTTATTTTATGCTGTCATAATATTTTTACGCCATCACAGTATAATTTGCTATATATTTGTAAGAAGAATATGCTTCTATTTTTCATTGAGACAGGTTAGCTTTGTGTTTTTACTTTATTCTTGCCACCAAAGGTGTACTAAATGCTATAGCAAAGCAATAGTAATAAATAAAGACATTATTACAATAAAAAGGTCTTTCTTCTCTTTTCTGTGCACAGGGAGTCACTGTTTCCTCAGAATTCTTTCACAACTGAAAAACTTCCCCTGCTGCTAATAAAAAGCAAACAACCTAGACTGATCCACATATGAGTCATCTTCAAACTGCAATGGGAAAGAAATATATAACTGGAATAGAAGCATGAGCAAATCTGAGAAATTATTCCTTTCCTAGGAAAAAGAGCAGTGGAGAAACCACTGTTACAGGCCATGCATGGTTGAAATGTACTTTCAAATGTGTAATATGTGTATATGGGATGTCTAGATTGGTACTGAGATGTCCATGATACTGAATGTAGGATCCTCTCCACAGTCCCCAACAACTATATAGAAAAAGAGTCAAGTAGATAACAGTCTTATTTATAAAAGTCAATCTGCAATTTTTGAAGATAGCTGAGATAATATGCCTATTTGTTGTCACAAATTCACCCACAAACCTTTTGGGGCCATTGGAGATCTGGGACCACTGCATGCCTGGTCGGTAATCCAGGCTCACTTAATCCGGTGCGATTGTTTATTGCACGCTCCCGTGTGGTAATTATCCTTCTACACTAGATGTCACCAAAACATTGGAAGTAAAGAATTTACCTCTGAGCTGTGTATTCTCTGTTGGTGCTTTTTGTCCTGCTGAGGGAACTCTTGTTTTGCGTTGGGATATGGCAGTTCTTAAAAAGGCAGACGTTCAGTTTGCACAGGGGAACAGCTTGATACCTTCAAAAATGACCTGTGCTTGGATTCCAGTCTTAATACATATATTGCATATAATGAATATGCAGTCATTTGTATTTTTTGTTTAATATTGTTTATTCATATTTGTTGATGCACACCATTATTTATCATGGTACAAAATAACACACGTTTTTTATGTTTGGATCTTTCTCAATGGGAGCCTATCTCAATTTAAGTATCTTTATAGAAAGACTTGTCATTTATCTTCACATCATCACAGTTTTGTGAAGGGTACTGTACAATGCACACTTAAACAAATGAATGCCATTTCAAAAACTGTTGTAAGACCATCCAACATTTAAGTGTTGCTCCCAATTTCAACCATAATGATAGGCTCCAAACCAGGCCTTTCAATTTACAGTTCAAACCATCTGTGAGTAATATGTAGTTCAGTCCTCCCAGATTCATTATATCTTTTATTTTACCACAAAAAAACTTCAAGAAGGTAGTCCTTGTGGTTATTTTGGCCTTGTTGCAAACTGGTGCCACGAGATGGAGTGGTTACATACACATGGCCAACATCTAAATATTCTTACCAACTCAGAAGCGACCAAAGTTGTTTGCACCACTACAATAAACCAGATTTCCTCAGTTTCCTGTTTAAGCATCGGATAGGATTGAGCAGCATCTACGGGCTGCTTCCTGTTAATCTCATTGTGAATTAATCTTCATCCTGGCCTCCCTCGGAGAGACAGGGCTGCAGGGCAGGTCTGAGGCTGGATGTGCATGTGCATACTGTGCTTTATATTAGTGCAGCTCCAGTGGCCCAAACCACATAATTCCCTGGCTTTGTGCTTGGGCCACACAGACACATTAGCCTGGCCCTAACTCACTCTGCAGCCCCTCCAGGTCACCGCCCCCCTAGGCAGAAGCTATCGGCAAAGGTCCGCCTTATCCAAACCCGACAGGGGTCATCTCCATTAATTCGGAGGCACGTAAAACAAACCTTTATCATCCACTTGATGCAGATGTAAACAGAGGCTCTGTTATAATTTCTATCAGTCAATTAAGACAATCAACCCAGAGTGGAAGCACAGCAGGACACCTTTAAACCACATTCGCCAAATAATGTCTGCGCAACAAGCAGGGAAGCTCATCTGGTCTGTTTTTTGCTGTGGCGCTGAATCACCTCTACATCCAGAACAGGCACTTAGTCCAACACAAATGTTTGTACTTTGTGTAACAACCCTGTCACTTTATTATTGAGGTTAACAAAATACCTTATACCTCAAAAGTGAATCATAGTCCATGACTCCTACTCTGTACTACAACTAAACTGGTCACACTTTAGGCATGTAGTTGATGCTCTCTTCTAGAGCGACTTACTGTGAGTCCCAGAGTAGAATAAACTTTAATTCCTAGATCACCAAAATTGCAAGAACACAATTGTAAGGAGTGCAAGGTAACACAGCACCCAGAAAACAGATGTAACAAATATTCCTGTTTCCTTAGAATATTTATGTACAATAAAGAAGTGCTTGGCAAATAAATAACATCCAGGCAGAGATATAGACATAGCGAGTGGCTGGAGAGCAGGAGGGGGAAGGGGGGGTGACATGGGAGCATTTCACATGATCTTAACTGTAACTAATATAGAGCACAAGTTTGTAGCCAGTGAGGCTGACAAGGCGTCTCCCAGGCAAACAAAATAAGTGACAGTGGGCTTCAGGTTCCTTTAACCCCCCCCTCCCACACACACACACACACACACACACACACACACACACACGCACACACACCTCCTATTACACTTTATTGACCATTTAGGCAGCAGAGGTGACCTGAAGGCTCTGGACACAACAACCACTTAGGGAGTTTTATTGTGATCTGCTTCCCTGCTGTTTAATGGCTCTCATCTACTCAGGTGATTGTCTGAGTATGACTAATTGTGTGTGAAACATGATGGCTCTGTTAAACAGGAGAAACAGAGAGTGATGGCGAGGCTGGCTATTCTCAGGACAGATATAATGGAGGGGATATGTGAAAAATCAGCCACTTTGTCAAGAAAGCATGTATAATTATAAGCATTTAGATGTTCGGTCCTGTGGATTTCACTGTGGGTGGCCAGTAGGGGAACAATACAATCCCTGTGTATGGTAACTTAAGAAATAGTAGACATACAGTATGTATTTATATGTAACTATCATGTGGCTTTCATGGCCTTTCATTTTCCTGAATATACCAATAGTTAGGCCTCTGAGACTTACGGCTTGGTGTATTGAAACCACATGCCAAAGATCATGCACAGTACATTTCCATGAGAACAATTTTAACAATATAAGTGGATATTAATGAATTGTGTAAGTTCTATTAATTTAGATTGTTTTGTTTTTTGTATCATGTTATAGTATTTACAGTCACGAGCTCCGCACCCTGTACTTTTTTTTTTCTTTTTCTTTGCAACTAATGCAGTGTTGTGTGAATGGGTTGCCCAGATAGCAAGGTGTCGAAATTTGATCAAAATAATCAGTTTTGTTTGGGTTGAAAAAGCAATATTGAATCAACATTTTTTGTTAGCTTTGTAAACTTAGAAAGGAGGCATTGAATCAATGTTGAGCAAATAAAGCCAGTTCCATTTTCCTTGACCTCTCACCCCTGGGTGTGTACACACAAACACACACATGTGAAAGACTGGTCGTAGGACGATGACATGTTCAACCTGCCAGGAATACAAGTTTGACAGCCCAGATGGAGTGGAAGCAGAGGTTCTCATGCTTCAGGCTAAATACCAAGCTAAATGCGGACAGGGATGGGGAAATCCAGGTCAGCTCCCTAATACATGCGATAAGATTAAAGGCAATAGGGGACGTCCTGGTGGCTCAGTGGTCTAAGGCACATACCACGTAACTGTGACGTCCTGGGTTGGAATCTGGCCCGGGATCTATGTCGCATGTCCGCCCCTCCTCTCTCACCCGATCTTTCCTGTCTCTCTCTACTGACTGTCAAATGAAGGCAAATTGCCACAAAAACAAGATTTAAGCTATTACGTTCCTTTGAATTTGTGGAGGACTCAGAGCAAAGTACAGGTAATGTACATGTTTTGTCAGCATCAATTCCACACCTGTTGCAAAATTGCTTGCCAAAAGACATGGGTGAATGGGCATGCACCAAGGAGATGGTGACAGCCACAAAACGAGCAACTGTGGGAGATGTGGTAAGAGCCAGCATTTTGATGAAAATAAATACCCTGCAGTGAAAAGTACATGCAAAAAAACTAAAAAGAAGGGACATATCAAGGCAGTGGATATTGGATGTTGAACAGTTTCACTTTCCAGGGGCAAGCCAGGAAAACTGGATCGTAAGGCTGGACACAGGGGGTATGCTTAAAACCTTTACATTTGATGATGTTGCTGATGTCATTATCAGTGAAGAAACATTCAAGCAGGGCCAGCCGCTAGTAAACCAGTGGGTGGTCTTGGTTAACTTCTGCTTTGGCTCCCTACTTATTTCACTAATATAGTAGATTGTATGTCATTTGTCATGTCATCTATGGTAGTGCAGTAGCCGTAGGTGACAAATGAAGCTTAGTGTAAGTTCAATCAGGAAGACTACCTGGCTCGTATCTATTCATCATTTATTTATCCATCTCTACTCCAGGCGTTCTCTCTGTATTGGCCTCACTCGTTATTCAATCAGCCCTTTAAGCAAGGCACTCCCAGTCCTCCCTCTAGAGGAATCAATGACAAGCCGCCACACCCCTGCATATACGGATACCTGCCGCATCCGCACCTCTGTCATTTCAGGTTGCATCGCTGCTGCACCCCACCGCCTCCCCACCACCACCAGTGCCAGGCTCCAGTTGGTCGTCAGTGAGTCTACCCTGCCATGGAAGAGCAGCCTACAGGGGGGGAGTTTCCCACTCCTCAGAGATTCACAGGTTTTGCCTCTAACCCATGATCATTCGATTTCAACTGGAGACACCGCCAATGTTTTCAGATTTCCATACTACCAATAAAGCTTGCTTCTATGTACAAACTAGTCTCTCCTGACTTGAAATATAATATACTGAAAGGGTAGACAGTCCACTCCAGTTGAGCTTGCTGAGAAGTGAAAACCACCATCTAATGCAATTAATATGTGAAACAAGTTGTAAAGTATATTTGTAAAATTGTAAAATTCCCTGATATTCCCTTACCTGCCTAGAGAATTAATCAAATTCCTGTCTGAAATTCATGATATTCCAGAAATTCCATGACAAGTGGGAACCCTGATAAATGAACAACATGAACACTGGAAACTTTGAAATATATTAGTCAACAGACTGAAAAGAGATTACATATCAAAGTCAGTAATACAACATCACTTTTTCAAACACAGTATGTACTAGCCTGGTGCTAGCTCCATAACAGAAGAATTTGTCAAAAGGTAGTCCATCGACTTGAAACAGCATTAGCTGTCTCACAATATATCACTGCTGCAATGGAAAAGACACATAAATGAAACTTGCCATTTTTCTTTTCTTCCTTTAATTGAAGGTTCCTATGGTCATTTATGCATTGAATGAGTTACAGCAGCCTTGGGATCTTGAAATCTGATAAAAAGGTTGTATTATTTCAAAAATACTTTTATTTAATTGATTTTTATATACGTGAGATGTGGTTAAGTGGTTTTCATCCAACAAGTATGATACATTTTAAGGGAGGAAAGACCATTGCTCAGTTTCACATATCAAAATACATTTTATTCTCTTTAAATAATGAAATATAACAGGCTCAAGCACTTTTAATTCTTAAGGATAAGAAAACCTTATTTCTTACAAAACCAGAGTGCAAAATAGCCATTTTGACCCATTATATCATATATTCCTTTTGTGATACTTTTAGAAAGTATTTCTCTTTTTCTGTCTTTTTTGCTGCTAAAACCTGAAATCTCTATTTTCAGAACATAATAGTGAATATTTCATTTTCTTGAGTTTCCCTAGGTGACAAAAAATGTAAAATGGACAATTTCTAATATTCTGAAATTCTTTGTATGATTTAAAATAAAATTATGTTTTATTGTATTTACAGTGATTTCACAAACTATTTATTAGAAAGTAATGGCTATAGTTTTCAAGCACAAGAAAACATTAGAAACACAAAGATAAAAGTTGACAGTTCCAGTGCCTCACCCTGATCCTGTCTAAACATTACTGGTTTGAGAATTAGATCAAATATCAAAACATACTACATGTACTACGTCAAAAATGAAGACAAATCCAATACATTACTCACTAAGTAAAATGGCAGGAAAAATCCCTTAAACATTTCAGAGGTAAAATATTTTGAGGTATGAATGTTCATATATTCATTGATATAATTTGTACTGACATATGTAAACGCTGAAAATGCTGGAAAAAGGGAATCCATGTCTAAGACAATACTACATATAATACTGAAAGAATAATTCAAAGTTCAGTTACAAGTCATTTAGCATTTAAAGCCTTCATGTACAACCACAGAAAATCATATGTACAACTTCTTAAGTCGGGTAAGTAAATAGCCCCTCAAACTACTCCTGCTTCCCCTGTATCATTTATAGTCACAATAGAAAGCATTTTAAATGCACAGAGGGGAGATTTCTATTTTAACATCAAGCTGAAATAAGATGTTGAGGATAATTATTCTTGTTAACAATATGGGCATGTGTTACTAACATGCATTTTTAAGAATATTTATGTGAAGAAGTTGGGGGAATTTATGTTTCCTACTCGAAGAGACACTTAGTGTGATAGGGCTTCAGAAGGAATTACTGACTTCTTTACATGGATTGTTTACATGAATTGTTCGCATGAATTTTAATTTAATTTTGATATGCACTTAATGAATGCATATTGTAAGTCGCTTTGGATAAAAGCGTCTGCTAAATGACTGTAATGTAATGTAATATGCACTTTCACAGTTGATTGGTAATAGATGAACGGCTGATTTCAAATGATGCAACATGTTACATTGATGACAGATGCATAGACATAATGTCATGCATAGACATTTTGAATTTGTACAGGTGAGAGATGTGGCAACACTAAATTTTACAGTGAACTTTGAGAGGCAATATCTGATGGATAAATAAATGTGTAACTATTCATTATAATAAAACGGATTACCTTTTGTATATTTGTTTCCTTCTTTGATTTCAGTTCAACTTTAAAGAATGATAGCACGGCAAAAATATCTCAAAATATCTCAAATATATACATTGTACACAGCATATGCATATGCTTGAATTGCTGCATTAATACAAATATGCCAGCAGAAGGATTTTTGACAAGCTTGTTGAAAAGCATACTGTAGTAAGGTCTGGGAAAAAAATAAAAGAAATGAGGGCAATGGCCCAAGATTAAAGGAAACAAGACTAGGTGTCCCTCGTGATGGCTGGGCCGTTCTGGTGTATGAGCCATGCCTCCAGGTATGCACACTTCAAAATGTTTAACATCAGGGAAATGGAAATATGTTAAACATCAGGTTATTGTATGGTGCTTTGCCTACAGCCCACCCTGTAAAACAATCCAAATATTTTCTATATAAATAAATTTCAATTTCAATCTGTTTTTTTATAAACAACACATTACTGAAACATTCAGCGTCACATATATCTTAATGCATGCTGATTTTGGGGAGTGCTCCATTTTGTTACTTGTTTCAGTGCCGCCTTTGCCACTATTGATCATAGTATCCTTCTTGAAAGGCTGAAGCTGTGGGTGGATAATTCTGGACCTGCCTTGATTTGTTTCATCATATCTATCAAATGGAAAATTTCACTATCTATTGGTGATTATGTTTCATTGTCTGCTCCACTGACACATGGAGTCCCCCAGGGGTCTATTCCTGGACCTTTTCTATTTTCATTGTACATGCTTCTCCTGGGGCATATAACTTATTAATTAATTGTGTTTTATCACTGGTATGTAGACGATACACAGCTTTATCTATCAGTCAAGCTAAATGATCTTAGACGATTAGCCATTTTGAAATTAGATTTTGTACCATCCCGCCATTAGTGACAGTACAAAATCTGGTCCACTAGCACATCAAGAACTCTAAATATCTAGGTATTGTTTTGGATTGTCTTGTATCCTACTTCAGTATATACAGCACCAGGGTCAGACCAAATTAAATACAAACTTCTTTTGTCTACTGTATACTATAAAATAGTTTGTGGCTACCTTCAATATCTGAGTCCCAACATCATTGAATAAGACTGTTATAGGTGAACCTGTAAGTCAAGACACATGTAAGACACAGATGTTCTGCATGTGGAGAGTGATGGCTTCTTTGGATTATTATTTTCCTGTCTCTCAATGAAGGTGGGTAGCAATATGCTGCTGAGGTAAACCTGTGAAGATGAATGGAAGACATTCAGGAATAACAAACATGATGTGGACATTTTATTTCTTATGGCTTTAATTAAAGTTAAAATCCACCCTAACAGTTTAACACTGTTAAAAAAAGCAGTTATTGGCAATGTACCTTTCTGCATTTCTGGGTCAATTTTGTTTGGTGTATTTTTCTTATTTCCATGGATAATTGGCCAAACGTAGATGATGATGATGATGATGATGATGATGTCATGACAAGATATTTGCATCGCAGCAACAACAGAGTTTAGAACCAGTAAAAAATGGTTGATTTATCAATGGTAAATCAATGGTAAATATCTGGTTTTGGTGTCAGAATGAAAGAGCAAGGGCTTCTTTCTAGACCCACCATTTTAGTCCGACAATCATCAGGGAGAAAATCCATCATAGAGGAGGCAGAGATACCAATTTCTCCACTGACAGTAGCCTCAATAGACCATAATGCAATGTAGCCCCAAGACATGTTTGCATTTGTGTTGTTTTTGGGCGTGACTGTTCCTTTTTCTTCACTGAAAATTGCTCTCTTGCTCTTACCATATTTAGCATTATTGCTAACAATATTGCTCTCGCCTACATGGACTGAATAGAACAAGTTCAGTCACATCCTCTGGGGGTTGTCAAAAGGCATTCTGGGAAATGCAGGAAATCGCTAACTGAAGTAGAAGAAGATGAGGCAGATTGAGGGAAGGTGTGTACACCAAAAAAGTAAATTACAACAGAAAATAACTCCTGGAATGCATTGAACATCACAGATTGATTAACAGTATAATATTGTATTGTATAGTATTGATGAACATCCCAGATTGATGAACAGATTGATATATTGAAGAGTATCTGAGGGTGGAATTTTAATTTAACATTTGACTACCGGACTAAGTGTCAGAGCCTCACCTATCTGCGTATCGGTTGTGTGATCCACCATGTGTCCTAGCCTGACACCCAGCTATGTGTGGTAGTCTTCATCCTCTGGGGAAAGCCCTGAGGGCCGGCTGTGGGGTCAAAGTTAAAGTCCAGTGCACCTCCATCCATTAGGGTGTCGTGGAGGACAGACTCCATGTCACATTCAAACCTCTCAATGGACATGTTGTCCAGGTCACTGGGCAGACGCTCCTGATGATGACCATGGGGATGAGCTGAGCCAGGTACCCTGTAGCCATTGGTGTTGCCATAGCTTGCTGGAGCATCACTAGTGTGTGCTGAGAGGCCATGCGGCAACTGCATGCATGTCCTCAGGCTGGTCATTTGAGGAGGGCCCCCTGTGAGACTAAGACTAGTCAGGGGAATCATATTACAGCTATTCATGTCCCGTGAGGTTGAAGGGCCCTGGCTATGTATAGCCTGTGGATGTACATGTGGAACTGGAAGGGTTTGTGGAGGATTCATCATTTTTACTCCATTATGTCCCCCCACCTGTCGCTGGCTGTTGTAGCTGGGCAATATGCACCCTCCCCTCCCAGCCACTGTCTCCATAGACGGCATCATGTTCCTACTGGGGTCTGCGTCTGAGGTCAGCAGCCCCTTGAGGAGGCCTTCAGGGCAGTTATAATGGTTCTTGAAAGACCCAAATCCTGGCTTGGTGTCTGGAATCGTCTGCATAGGGGAAATGGAGTTCATCCTCACCTGGCCATACAGGCACTTATGGTAGTGTTGCTGTGGCTGGGGGGCCATGCTAGGGGAGCTATACGGGCTATTATGAAGCATAGCAGAGTTTGGGGAGTCAGAACCCAGCTGTGGGTTCTTAGGAGACAGCAGGTTCAGGTTATCCAACAGACTCTCCATGACATTCTCTGAGCCATGTTGGCCCATGGATCCAGTCAGCTCGGACAGGCTGGGCAAGGTGGCAGTTATCTTTGTCCCTGCCCCTCCAGGATACACCATGTGGACATCAGACTCCCCCAGATCATCCTGTTCAGACAGGAAAGGTGAATGGCGACCACTCAGGGTGCTGGCATCAGAACTGGCGCGTCTCCTAAAGGTGCTCCAGGCTTCAAAGTCATCGTTACTGTGGGAGTTGGGGCTTCCCAGCCAATTAGAATACTGGGAACCCGGGCTGCCTGCTCCTCCCTCAACCCCTTCCTGTAGGGCCACCTTGGGATAGAGGAATACAAATACCTCACTGAGACTGCCATACAAATACCTGTGTATGTAAACCATTATGTGGCCAAAACCTCCATAGATGATTTGACATAAGTATGCAGGTATAGCTTTACGAAAGGGCACTGTACCTTTTTCTTTGCGGCCCTTCCTCGGCTCTTGGCGAACTTACTGTTGTTGTCCATGGAGGCTGCCCTGCGTCGAGGTGACTTGCCGTTCTTTCCCCCTTCTGGGTTCAGCATCCACCAGGAGCTTTTCCCTGTGCCCTCATTCTGCATGCGCACAAAACGGCTGTGCAGGGACAGGTTGTGTCTGATGGAGTTCTGGATGGGCAACAGAATAAATCATTTGTAATTCAACAAATACACCACTAATTCATTTTTCTGCTGTAGTGTGATTTAGGATATCAAAATATGAGAGAGGCGAGAGTGATAACAGGATGCACACATAATAATGTTCTACCAAGTCTACCAAGTTTTTTCCACACCCTACACGCGCTCTCTAGGCAGTGACACAGGCCACTTTGCAAGAGGGAGTGAGGAACAGAAGGGACAAAGATGCTTTCAAAAGTAATGAAATGAAGTTTCTAAATATAAAAAAAATACTATAAAGAGCAGTAATGTAAAACACGAATGCATTCCAGGTCTCCCTCCATAGTAAGTCGCCTCTTATTGAAGCCAAGAGTAAGACAATAATATAATACAGCCATTAAACACAAGCCTAACCTTTGTCTATGAGCGGTAAGACACATTGTCTTACCTGCAATGGATTTAAAGGACAAAAGCGAGGAGAGTAATCTTTTTTCTTAGAGCAGTCTTTCTAATCCCTCTTCACACAAGGTCTTAATCATATGTTTCCTTGGAACTCCACCTAGTTTCACATATGCAACCCTTTCCCACCCTTCCACCAACAGCGAGCCTCCACCCTATCTAGCCACACCAAACAGAGAACAAGAACAAAAGGAGTGAACCTTAAGCGTGGTTTATTTCATTTTACAAAGCATATTGCAACCATGAACATCTTTCTCCATCTAGAATGTCCCTATAGTTAACTGACTTCAGCTGACACCTGTCAAATACAAAATCCTACTACAGTCATCATACCTGTAGGAGAAGTGTGTACAGTGTTTGCATGTGTTACATCATGTAAATGTTATAGTTATATAGACCCTCACACTAACAGAATGAGCTTCCTCTAAGAGTGAATGTCTCTCCTGTCTCAAACCCAACAGTTGATTGATCCAACTCCCAAGTGTGCTCCTCAATTAGACTAAACATAGCATTTCTGCCAGAGGAGGCACTTTAACCAATTTACTCAATTATGTTACGACCAACCCCTAATCTCACTGCGTACTTCATAACACAGAGCCTTGCCTAGGAGCTAGGTTTAACCACGTAATCCAGGTTGTCCAATGTTACAGTTGCCATTGTTACTGCAAGGACCACACATTCTTCTCCAGATATCTGTCTTGTCTCAAACCTACAAGTCCAAGTCCACAAGCCTGCCAACATCTCAGACGGTTGTGCTATACCAAAAGTTCAAAAGCATGCTCCTGAATGAGACAGATAGTATTGTAACCAACTTCTTCAACTTTTATACATCTGTGTATGTGGTTACATCTGTCTTTGTGGTAACATGTATGAACCCAAAGCCTCGTTCACTGCATTCTCTCTAATGCTATGTTATGTATCCTAAAGGGGAAACTTGGCTGAAGAGCAGATCCAACAGGAGACAGACACATAGCCTGGTCTCTCTAGACAACATCTTCCCAACATGCAAGGTTCAACTCACTACTGTGATGGATGCTGGGTACAAAAAAAGAGCAAACTGCAACACAAGACAGAAAGCCCTACCAGGGAATTTCCCTTAAATACCCTTGTGAATGCAACAGCAACTCCCTACAGTTGGTAAAGCCACAGATGACCCGAACCACAGGATTTTACAAGGATACACAAAGCATGGAGATAAAGACGCTCACATTCAACAACAATAGAGGGATTGTCTAAGCATGTCTCTGAAATGTCTGTCTTGGGTTGGGGTTCGGCTTTGGGCAAATGCATTCTTCAATGTGTGTATTAGTCATCAGATTATGATTCATACTGTGTCATTCTAATTAGCTGCATTGGGCTAGTTATTCATAAAGTACTTTATTACATATTACCCGTTACTCATGTCAAGAGTAATAATACTTAACTGCAAGCCTTCTTAGAATATAGTTTGCAGTATTATAATCCACCAAACACAAAGACAAATTGCCAACTGTAACAAATTTAAAACTACTATTAGTATTATTTAGATGACTGTTCCCATATGAGGGCCCTGAACCACAGATAGTAAAGGTCACTATAATAGCATGCATTAACAATAGCCTTGTAGAACCTGATCTTAGGAGAAAAGAAGAGGGTGTGCATATATGAGAGTTGTATGGGGGAAGGAAAGAGAGGAGAGGTTACAGAGTTCGAAGCAAGGACGGGGAGGGTGGCAGAGTGAGATGAGAATGTTTTTTTCGCCGTGCGAGCTGGGGTCAATGAGTTCACTGTGTGCTGAACACGAGCTCCTCAGCCGGCGCTGACAGAAACATGCAAACAGGCTGGAGCAGGAGTAGAGAGAGGAGGGGAAGCATCAGATGTGACGTGCTGGCTTGGCCTGTCTGCTTTCTGACTCACCCAAACAGAACCCCCTCTCCTGAGCCAGACTCCTCTCATGTCTCCATTAAGGAAAACCTTCCTGAGCCAGAGCACATGTAGCATGCACACTAGCTGGAGAGACTCACAAGGTGGAGTACGCACAGTCATAGCATGGCCAAAAAATCTCTATCACACACCTATATCAGATACAAAGTGTTTGTTCAGTTTTTCTCAGTCTGTGACTGAACACAAGACAGGAAATGAGTCATTAGCAGAGTACCTGAGATCTGAGATGTGTGGCGTTCTTATCCTCAAATCAGCTTAAATCTTAGTGGGAAAAATAGTACTAACCAAGTTACATGTCTCGTGCACACTTGACTGAGTTAGCTTGTGATATGCAAATGTATAAGGCTTTGATAAGGGCCCACAAAAGATCATGAATCGCATGACTGGGCCATGGGAAGAGGCATTCTCCTACTTGGTCTGGGATAATCCTCGTCTGAGACAGACGTCACCTTGGCCCAAAGAGAACAAAGGACAGCCCTGCCTCACTAATTCAGGAGGTGCCCCTCTCACACACAATTACTCTGAAATGCCAACGTGAAGCGGCCCATGTCTCACTGTAGCGAAACCAGTTTATAAAATGGACAGTTATGGTCCTCAGTTCTGATTGGCTGAGCCGCCCTTGAAGCTGTTGTAAAAGACTGCAGAAGAGTCCATTTAAATAATAGCGGGGCATTAAGCAATCTATGAGTTTTATTGATCTCTATTGGCGACCAAATTGCAACAAAATTGTATTTTTAAGGCACCTTTAATGTGCTAACCACGCAACCACTTTGTTTAGCTACTGTTCAAGAATTACATTACTTGCTGGAAGAATATTATTGAATTATTAATATTTAATTATTATCAACTAAAAGTCAAAGATTTATTGAAGTTTGCATTTAGTTTTTTTTTCTGTCAAATTTGGGTAACTGCCTTTTTATAAAAGCAATAAGCTGCTTGATGCCGTGCTTTGCAATGATGCTTGAATTCCACTTTGCGTCATACCTAACAACGCCTCTTAGCTGTTCTTAGCTGGACTCTTGAGCCTTATTGCTTAAATAAACTCAAAATTTAGCAGCTTGCAGGCATTAATGGATCTCAGTCCCCCTAAAAATGCTTTGTTCTCTTGTTCTGAGTAAATTATTTAAACCAATTAAGCTCTAGGAAGGAACAACTTTCCTTGCTGCATTGTAAGAATGATGCTGGATCTGATTCAAACCGTTGCTATACTGAGGACTATCTCAGCCGTACTGTCACTGTGTAGTGCTAAGTCAGCTGGTGCAAGGACATTCAACAAGGCAGCATGTTGTTAAATGCTACACTGCAGAAGCCAGTCACTCAGACACTCACCCACCCTCTTACAACCCTTTCAATAGTACCCAATGATCTCAATATTATCAATGAGCAATAATATGTACTCAAATTGCTGACAAGAAAGGAGGGCCCAGCAGGGATCTTACAGTTGAGTCGAGGGTTTAATTCATCTAACTTGTGCATTCTCTTGAGAATAGCTCCAACATCAGACTCCTCCTACTAGACTTAAATACAAACTAATTGACACAGCTGCTGTCCCTAGTTTAGTGAAGCATGAGGCTTGCAGTAACGGTCACAGGATAAGTAAACAAACAAGGCCCAGTTGCAGGGACAGGTGCAGCCAAAGTGAGAGTTGCCTCTGAACTGATGGTCCATGCGTTAACGTGCAGTACAACAACAGACAGAGGAACCCCCAAGAGACTGACTGCTGGAGGCCAACTGTTACTCAAATCAGCAACTATGTTTTATTTTAGCGCTGACTGCTGTGGTTTGAAACATGGAACGATACATTTCACACTGATGGACAGCTTGACGATTACTGCTTGTACACACTGCGGCTCAGATTGCAAGTGGTCTGCTGCAGCTGCAAAGTTAAATAAGCTAAATAAACTATGTATTTATACATATAAATACATTATCACAGTGATATTCTGTTGTATTTTTTTTTTTTTTATAGAACAGCTAATTTTAGTCGATAGTACGTCATAGCTCTGCTGTCAAGTTTGATATGCGTAAATGAAAACTAATATTTGACTTGTAATCAGAGTTTACCAACGACTCCAAAAGTGGATGCAACCATTCTCAAAGCATCATTTTTGAGGTGTTTATTCCTGTAGAAGTTGTACAGAAGTGGGAAGCCTCAGATAGCTGTAAACAACTTCCTGTCCATTTTGCACTCGTCAGGTTGAACTATTGTTCATGAAACAATATCACATCAGTAGGGAAACAACGGACGGCTGTTGACGGTCAATGACTGTGAAAAGTTCAGCTGTGGCCAAATTTTCTCAGCCGACATGCTTGTTGACCGTCCAAACATCTGCCGGGTTTCCCTGGTTGCTCAGCTCTATAGGAAATGAATGGACGCCTGGTGACCTGTTGATCATGTTGCTCACAGTGTGAATGCAGGGTTAGTGTTGCTTCCTATCACTCTCAAGGTGTGGAGGTCACATAATGTCAACCAGCTTGACATTAAAGCACGACAAGTCACTCACAAATCAAATGTTTAGTCTTATCAATTAGTTAAGAAAGAGTTGATGTATGGTTTATCAACAGTGAATAGAAGTGGGTAAAGTAGAAGCTAATAGCTGATAGTTGATAGTTGGTAACCAACCATACAAGCTGGTTCTTTATTTTACAATCTTTGCTATCCACGTCAGAGGCCCTAATATCCCCCTGGGACAAGAATACAATCTAGATAGCTGATATTTAATCAAGAAGACTGATTACTTTTTGCACAAGGCAGTTCACTGTCTAAAAAAAGAGAATACATTCACAGAGCACACTGCTTGCAGAGATTACAGTGGAAGGACTAACCACTTCCTGATGCTCTCTTCCTGTACACCCTCCCCCCTTTATCCTCTGACCCAGGAAGAGCAAGCAGAGCTGAACCTGAGTGAGACCGCCGTTTCTGCTGCAGGACTGTGAAAAGGCGGAGAGCATCATGACCTTTAATGTTTCCCGGCATAGAGCTTATTGTTGAGAGTTCAGCTGCAGAGGAGCAAGTTATCATAGACACAGTTAGGTGCAGCATTCAAAACAAAACCTGCACCTTCACCTAATATGAGCTACTTGATAAAAAAAAAAAAAGTATCTGACTTCAAAAGACTGAAACAAAGGCTACACAGTGATAGGAATCTTGATCTACAATCTTTCTGAGCCTAATCGTTAGAATGACACATTCCTTGCAACACTTAAAAGGTAAAAAGGCCAACTGGTATTTACAGGATTGGTCCCTAATCTGAATGACTTTTGATTCTTCTTCTCCTTGACATCAAATCTCTTTGCCTCAAGCCTCCCTCAGCACCCTCGACCTTTATGTTTTGCATAATGGATTTGAGGCCAGGTTCTTTGTGTGAACATAATATATAGGGAGATTATTATCCTGTGCATGCTGGAGGACAATGCAGAAACCCACATGCCACACATTCCACTCACACATATCGGTGTTGTTGGGTGGAAACCTTGTATCTCCAAAATGCCTCCGAAACCTTTCAGGAACTCAGAAAAACAGCCTTGTTTTTAGCTTGACAGGCCATGCATTTTTGAGTTTATCCGATTGGTTTTGAAAAGGTTTCATAAACCCAATTGTTGTAGAAAATTGGAGTTACAAGGTTTTCAGCCAACAGTGGAGAAATGTAGATGCTGGACTGTACTCGGGCCTCGGCCCATAGCCCTTAGCTGCAGCTCAGCCTGTCAGCTGACTGCCCCCACCAGATGCCTGCTCCTCTCCTTGCCTCAAGCCCTACTCACTCTTCTTTTGAACAAACCCACCCCAAGCCTCCCTTTCTTCATGGGGTTACTTTAGGGTTTAAATGGGCCTCTTAAGTTCATGCCTCTCCTTTTAACCTTGTGATCCCAAGTCAAATGGCTGGTAGTCATTCAGTCTTCCTTTCTGCTGTCTCTTTTCAAAAAACAATTTAAAACCTCTTCTAGGAAGATGCATCTTAACAATTGGCCCCATACTCAACTTAAAGTTGGGGCGGTGTCTCAGAAATCTCCAGAATTTCCTTTTCACTGGTTGAATAGATTATAATAATATTGCTTACTTTACAGCATATTTAACTGATGGTCTACAACAAATATTGTAGATCATCTGTACCAGCAAGTTCCTCTTCAAGTAGTATTGACCTGCCCACCACACTGGTTTACCTTTGATCAGCACAATACTGCTACTTCCTATAAGCTCATCAAGCTAAGTGGAAATGGATGGTTATTGATCAAGATTACTTGAGACTTGAGCTAATATTGGTACCATAACAAGACCACAAACATTAATTTGTGGCACTCCATCTACAGAAAATGACGCATATGAGCACTGTCTAAGATGTTTCCTAATAAGCACACCTCCTGGGCAGGAGGACAATTTGCATTTTACAAATTTTGCAGTCCCCTCTAGCACGCAGCAACATCAACTGTCACTTGATCTGGGGTTTTTTGTTCAAGTAGAAGTAGTGAGGATTCCTAGGGAGCAGCTCAGCTCATCCTTAATTAACAGTCTCTCTCACCTGACTGTTGCCAACTTCCTATGCCTCTTTACGTTTAGCTTTGTATGTTCACCTTGGAAAATACAACAGCCATGTACAAGGTATACTTAGATACTACCAAGTCAAAGTATATTCAATGTGAGTGTCACAGAAATGGCCCACCTATGTAACTCACTGAAGTCTTTTTTCCATGTGATAACAGCCTAGCTATCTGCAACATATCTAAGAAGTGCTTTGTGTTATATTGTGTTCATATTGCATTCAGTATCATTCTGAAAAGTTAAGGTGAACTTAAGCAGCCAACAAGCCAACAAGTCACAAGCATATTTGTAGCAAACAAGTTAACTATAATTTACTATAAGTTTAAATATACATTCTTCCATGTTACAAAATGTAGATTAATACTAGTGGTGTCTAGTTGCCTCCCACAGTGGTCATGTGCCAACATCAGGCCTGAGGCAGTGGGCCAGCAGCATCAACAGTAGGGTGGTCACTCACTCTCTACTGCAGGCTGCTGACTTCACCGCCTGAGCATCAGGTGGTCCTAAACCCTGCTCTGAGACCAGTAGGTAAACACAAGATTGACAAAATATATTTAGGCAGAGCTGAATGATTTATGGGGGGAGCTG
This sequence comes from Hoplostethus atlanticus, assembly GCA_034670405.1. NCBI lineage: Eukaryota > Metazoa > Chordata > Actinopteri > Trachichthyiformes > Trachichthyidae > Hoplostethus > Hoplostethus atlanticus. The sequence continues at coordinate 516,516 of JAXDDX010000018.1, forward strand.
AAGTCACTTTAATAGGACCCTCATGACACGTATGCAAGCTGATATACTAAGATAATCTATTTCACTGCTGATAGCATTTGCACACATCACTAGACAGACGTTTCTCTGATCACTCAATACAAGCTGCCAGCAACACTGTCTATTCATATATGGTATTATCTATAGCACTGACCCCACTAGCATGTCTCAACTGACCAGACCTGCCATTGACTTTTATGCACTTTGCACTGCAGTTCATGCAAGTCTCCTGGATAGTTCCTGTTTTTTCTGATTACATTTTGCATTATGTACATTATACAGAGAACTACTGTACAGACAACAAATAAAATGTATTTTTAGTTTATATATATATATATGTACTACTTATACTAGTATATTACTTCTTTATATACTACTTCAAAAATAGACCTATTATTTATACTTTTTTTTACTATAAATGATGCCTTCTATGATGTTGTGTTGTTTTGTGTTTAGTGTGACCTACGGGAACAAGCCACCACATCGAATTCCTTGTATGTGCAAAGTTACTTGGCCAGTAAAAAAACTGAATCTGATTCTATGTGTTTTTTCTGTTTTTCTTTGTTTCTCTCTTATAACCTTGTACATCAGGCACATCTGTGAAAAAAGTGCCCATATAAACTCTTTACAGTACGGTGCCGGGAACCTGGGTGCCAGTTAAACTCAAGGGTGCTACTTCCTGTGTCACACATGTTCCAGTATTTAAGGTCACAGTTCACTGAGAAAAACACTAGTAGTACTAGTTCCAGTATGGCGGTACAGTACTGTGCTGTTGTACACACTCCAGCTCATGGTCCCACCAACATCCCAGGGGGGACCAGTCCCCCCCCAGCTGGCAAGGGCTTTCTCCATTGCGGGAAAGCATCTTGAACACCAAGCTGCCACACACTCTCTAGAAAGGCAAAAAAAAACCCTACGACATGAGGAAGACAGGAAGCAACAGCAGCAGCAGCAGCATCCCCCTCTTCCTCCCCTCCACTCACCTCCACTGTTCTAGGTGGAGTCGTATTATCGGTTCAAACAAAACGATCTCCACCCAGTGTGGGGTCTCAGCCTTATCGCTGTCATTACAATGAGGTACGCTCATGCATCTAAAAACAATATGTACGCCCAGATATGACACATAACACGCTATTCTGACATGGCTGATGATTTCTTCTGCTGGGAATGCTGAAATGGAAAAAAAAAATCACTGAACATAGAAATATATCTACAGAAGCCATCCTGCACTGGCCTCTCCTCTGTTGGTTACTCCTTTTTTTCCAACCCTGACCCTTGTGTTTTTCAGGGCGGGGATGTTAACACATGGCACTGTTTTCCATCCAGTTGGCAGGAAATGCATCACTGTTCATTGTGGGGGACTGTGCTGTTTTTTTAACAGGAAAGTGTAAAAATAACTATTAGCCAGTGGTTCCACAGCCCAGCAAGAATGCCGAAATTGATATTTGGGAATCCACATTATAGGACTCGGGCTTCTTCAACATGCTGATTTTGAATTTGAATTAGATGTATTGATTTAATGTTAATGATATACAGGTTGAAGCAATTGTTTTGAAGAATATTTATATGGTCTTTTTTGCTTAATTGGATAGCTAGTTGATAGGGAGGACTCCTGTGATGGGAGGTATCCACTTGATAATCCCAATGGTCAACCTACAAAATCCACTTTCCCTCTAACATAGGTTTGTGAATTACATACTTATCCAAAATGATGGCAAATACATTTTTGTGACAGACACTATCTACTAGAACTCAATGTTTAGGGCATTTCTTTCCTAGAGGTCGTGGGGGCTACGTGCGGGATCACATGACCCCCTACCACGCCATGTCCCCAAGCTAAACAGGCAGTCACAGGATGGGATGGATTTCATTGCCTGCTTCTGCAAACACATAAATGACCTGCTGCTAAATCCACCTCACGCCTGGTGTTTATTTAACTAGACTGAAGACGCAGTTTTCAATTAAACCATATCATGTAATGCTGCTTCATCTGTTTTGATGCTTTTTAGTTGATAATGAAATATTTGGAACCTCTCGTCTTTCATCCTTCACCTTTGAGTTTTGATTGTTAAATAAATATCTTTAGTTTTATTCATACTGTCATTGGCTTCTGGATTTACTGGATTCACCTTGGACGTGTGCATCAAAAGGTTCACCAACAGAAAAACTGCACTCTTGATAAAAGGACAGCATGTGACTAAGCATGTTATAAATGTATTTCAAAGATGTAAATAATTTCAGTTTGTCTTGTTTTATAGTCCTACACAGGAAACCTAGTGTAATAGATCAACTCAAAAAAACAATCCTGGATTGGGGCTTCAAACTGAAAATGCATTGCAAATCTCAATGTAAACTAATATATCTTTGTATTTACAATACTCATAATAAGAATATCTCTTCTTATCTCGTCTCAAAGAGTTGCAGGGACTACACATTTTGGTATAATCCCAGTAACTTGCAGATCGTGGTGCTCAGTAAAACTTTTTAACTTTTTAACTTTTACTTTTACACTCCAAGCCCCCCAAATTCCTCTTAGACAAACACAATGTCACCTTCAGCAAAAGGTCTGAAAGAGAGCAGAGAAGGAACTGATAGGATAAAGAGCAACAATCCCTTTCTCCAAGCTGCGGCATCCGCTGAGGAAATTCTAGAAGACAGGGACACAAAGATATGAGCACACAGCTTAGGAATGGAGGATGTTTGACGTTGTTCCCAGCATCCCCCACTCCTACCCCCTTCCCCTCGTACCCACACTCCCCAGCACTGATTGAGGTGTTTGCGTCGCCTCCTGTTATTGTCAAGGGAACTCAGAACATTTTACTCAGTGCTGCTTTCCTAGTAAAGATATGCATGCATTCCCACCACCCAGTGCATCTATATTAAAACAAACGGGGAGGCTGGGTTGAAGAACTGCAGACAGACTAAGAAAAGGAGGAAAGGGAGGTTCAGCAGAGCTATAATTCATAGTACAGGCTCTGATCAAGCTTTTTACATGGGGGGGGGGGTTAACAATGGAAACTGAATTTGAGGCATTTCCTGACATACCTTCAAAATTAAATCTCACCGGAATGAAGGGGTTACAGAGAGCACTGCAGAACTGACTCTAATATAAAAGTTGAATTTGACTTTGACTCTTTTTGATTCTGTCACAACACCCATGTTTTAAATGTGCCACTAAATTGGTCCATTTCTGCTTGTGTCTTCCTTTGATGTCTATCTGTTATTGCCAAGTAATCACCCTTACCTGCCTACTTTACCTTGAATGCACATAGCTATAAAATATTGAGACTCAGATTAAATACATAGATGTTTGTGTAGGCACTATAATGTTCTACCAAACAGGATGGAGGATGTTTACTTCAGTCAATGAACCTGAGCACATTCAAATTACATGTCAAAACACAACTTTGAAATATCATGACTTTAGCAGGTTTATCATAATTTTAGAAACTCTGGGCTTTTCCCAAGACTCCTGTTAAAAAAAAATAGGAATATCTGTCTTTATCCCACTCAGGGATGAAAATAAACTATGTGGTGCTTATGCAACAAGCACAAGCAAGTAGTTCGGGAACATATTTTGCTAAAGGAAGGATCATTTCTACTTTAAAAAAGGCTCATTTTTATTTTAAATCTCTGTTGGGTTGAGTTTATGCACTTGCAGTATGATTTTATCTCCACCAAACCATACTTCAACCATCACTCAGTCTAGTTGTTGACAGGCCAATAATAAAGCTAAATATTATCTTTGACAAATATGTTCCCTTGAAGTTGAGAGTCAGACAACACACAAACCTGTTCACTATCAACCAACCTCCACCACCACTCCTTTTTCTTGTGTTTTCCTACTTCTGGACTAGAGACAGCAACAATCTCAGGCCCATCTACGGGATGTTTACAATCAGATAACCTGGTGCTCTGCTGTTGTAGAGCTGCTTGTTTCCTCAGTGACACAGCAGAGGCACATGCTACTAAGGGCAAAGGAAATCATTCCAAGACTTCAAAGGTAACTGGGGTACGAGGGTTCAGCCACCCATTTAAAAGACTGTTGAACATTTGTGGTGCCACTTTCGCAAACCCCATAGTGACTTGATTTTCTGCCCTTTTCACACTAAGAAATATGTTCGACCTCCCTCTCAATCATTTTTGTTGAGTGACCCCCGCTCACCCCCACGAGCACTCAATATTGGGCAGAACACTAAAGGTTTAGTACTTGAAATCAGTATTGGTGTGGAAAAAGTGGTGCCAGTGCAGTACAGTGTGGATACTTCTATTTTGCTAGAGGTGACAGGTTGCTTTGTACAGTATTCCTTGTCCATCAATCATCATATTTCTGTTGTTCTATACAATTACGCACTTATAAGTAGATAACACACTCAAACATACTCAAAAACCAAAAACACACTCCACATCAATAAGAAGATTGTACCAATCAATGCCTAGACAGCAGGTTTGAAGATACATTGCTTACATGCCTCCCTTGTGTCTCTGCAAGCTGGTAATGTTGCATTAGGAAGATAAGGGGATAGATAAGGTCTGTAAATGCCAAAGTCAAAAGTCATAAACTGTAAGCGAAAGTCAGCAGTGCTTTTTATCCAGTGCAAACCGATGTTGGCAATGAGAAGCAATGCAAAATTACACTAATGCTTTCTTTAAGTTGTAGGTGTTGAGGTTGGGTGACTGGTGAGACTTCCATTAACATTAGCAAAAAAAAATGTTTGTTGCCTGTGGGGATTGAACTCAGGTCCTTAGAATAGAATAGAATAGAATAGAATAGAATAGACTAGAACAGATTTATATGGTGAATATCTTTTGGACACAATGAGGAGAAAGGGTAAACATTAAGAAGACACCTGTGAAAAAACTAGATTGTTGGTGCATGCATTATTTCTTCAGAATTGTGTGTCACAAAATGATGTCAGTGATAAAACAGACTGAAAAGTTTTTTTATCTTGCGAAAATAATGTAGTGTTTCTCCTTTATCCTAATGCACTATTAATTTAGTCCATCACTTTGTTCCCATAACGACCAACCAAGTTGCCTTTGACCCTATGTGCTATTGCTTTTCCTCATCATCTGAGGACCATCAGGCTGACATTTGACTCAAAATTGCAAAAAACAAAAAAAATCACAACAAAACCCCCTGGCGTTTGATCTCAGTAGTTAGACAGTTTAGTCACAGTTATTTGTCAGGTTTCTTTATTACTCTTTTCTAACCTTAATTTATCCAGGGAAAATAGACACATATGCTCTTTTGGAGCTATTGGGGCTTAAAGTGCCTTGCTCAAGGGCATCTTGACGGTAGCTGTTAAAGGAGGGGAGTGCTTTAATCAGTCACTTTCCCAAACCAAAAAGTGTGACTTTTGACCCAGTCAAGTGGGACAGAACCAAGTCTATAGGCTACAATTAATTAGTAATTACCTCAGGATCATCCTAACTACATCGACACTCACCTTCCAGCCCGCGGAGCTATTGCTGTCTCCTTTATCCTTGAAATAAGGCACACTCTTGACCATCCAGTCGTAAATCTGAGATAATGTGAGCCGCTTCTCAGGTGAGCTGTCTATCGCCTTTGTAATCAGGTCGGCGTAGGACATATTCCCCCAGGCGTTACGACGGGACGAGCTGCTTTTCCTCTGGGTAGCGGCACCCAGTGGACCGACACCCTGAGGGGAGGAGACGCCGAGAGGAGGCACCTGTTGGGGACCCGGGTGCTGCAGCTGCTGCGGGCGGTGCGGTCCTACCTGCAGATGCACACAGCTCTCCTCCCGACACTGAAAATCACTGCACAACGCAGGGCGGTTTCTGCTCTGCATAGTCTGCATAGTCCGCGGTCTCCTCCAACAAACCGAGGTTACCGGTGAACTCGGCGTTCCCCCCCGGTTCCTGTTGGACCGACGGTGCCGGGAGAGGACGTGTTGGAGTTTGGGGGCTCGACGATCTCCGGCCGCGGCAGAGGCCAGGTGCAGGACCGCGGCCGGGAGAGAGGCTCAAAGTCCGGGTCTATTTCGACCAGCTGTGTCTGTGGTGGCGGTATCTCAGCCATATCCGAGTAAAACCGATACAAACAGTCACATAGACGCTCAAAAATATCCCGCAGATTATAAAAATGTTGAAAATGTTGCTTTCACTCCATTAAGTCCAGTAGACTACCCAAGATAAAAGCGGTTTGGAAAGAAAGACTGACAGCTACTTCTTACAAGGTGTCTGTCTGTCTACTCTGAAGTTCAGACCAGTCTGTCCCAACCAGTAATACGCTCGAGACTGCCGCTCTCAACAGTTGTATGGTGACTAATAATGCCTTTGAGTGCTCCTCGTAAACGCCTTTTTTCGGAAATCGTCAATACGACTTGTCCCGCATTCAAGCGCCTTTCGGTTGGAAATATAAACTCTTTATAAACCCAAAAGTTTGCAAAAGTAGTTTCTGGTAGGTGTTGTTTTATTTTAGAAATAAAGCAGCACAGAGCTAAACATGTGCATGTTATTAATGTCTTAGTTAATTTATTAAAGCAAAAATGTGATAACTAAAAGTTAAACAGTGGAAATACAAACATATAACAATTTTAATTATTTTCACAGAATAACGTGCAATAAAAAATATCACTTTTTCCATTAACTATTGACCCGTCTTCCATGCTCTCCGGTATGGTATCAGAGAAAATATCAGCTTCCCTCGCTATTTACCACTTTGGATCGTTCAGACGCCTCCGTCCGTAATTACGATACATCCAACAGCACTTGAAGGCAGCATACGGCCGGTAGTCTCTCGCTGGGGATTTGAGTGACAACTCGCAGCTACCAATGATAACGTGTGTTTTTTAAGAATATCTATGTATTCTCTGAGAATAATGAATTTACACATGAGCAATACTTTCAGAAGTCTAAACTTGTATTCGCGTGTATTTGTTTTACAGTAGCCTACTTCCGATGTAGTTTTTGAAAACGAGCAACAGGTTGGTTTGTTCTTGGAAAATAAAGGCGCGTCAATCATATGATTTTGACACTACTTTTGACATGTTATGACATCACTTAATTTAATAACAGATTGGTCTATCACTATATCCAGAGTTTTGCTACGGATTAGTTAAAATAACCACTCAACACTACAGATGTCGCATCATTCCATTCCTTTCCTTAATGGAAGAGAATATCTACGGCACGTAGGCCCACACCATGATATAAAATTATTCTAATTATTGGTTGTTATGATTGAACAGTGATATAGTACAGGGGAACACGATTGTCAATACTGCCATCTAGTGGCCTGTTTGCACCCAGCAATTTCTGACCAGAATCCCAGGCTTCTACGCACGCACGCGCACACAGGCGCACACAGACACACACACATACACACAGTGTATACCCTATCCTATACATGTATATTCAAGTTAAGACTGCTTCCTATTGCCAACATCTTATCACGCCGATCATGTTTAAGGAAAAGTGAACAAAACATATATTCAAGGTCGAAGAATGCCCTAGGAAATGAGGTACTTTCCACTGACGTGTCACGCTCTCATTTTCCACATCTTCTCAGACAATAGATTGCTAAGTGTGTTTTTAGACCACAAGGGTGTAATCAGAAGGAATCTGCACAGCACATTGTTTTTTGTACCCTTAAATTCACTCTCCCTGGAAAAAGTGTGAGCTGCAGGCTCAACAAATAATAAAAGTAATATTAGTCTAATTATACTTCTACTGTAATTTGCCAAGACGATGTATGTGAGTAAAACTGACTTCCCAGCTGGCTGATGGAAAAACACCATCCATCATCTCATGATAGCCCTCCAACTGTTTATATGACCTTAGACATCAAAAACGATACAAGAACTGTTTTGATCCACTTAACCCTACCAATCCATTCAACAAAACATTTCACTCTCCTGTTTTTCATGGAGTAAAGTTGCACCAAAACATGGAACAGATACCTTTGACTTACACTGCCAAAAATTAAAGGCCAATAATAAGCTACTCCTTTATTTTGTAAGAAAACAAAAACATGTCTCTACCCTTAAGAAAGCAATTTAATGTAGAATAATTAAACAATGCAATCTATTTTTATTTTTACATCAGTCTTTTCCATATTGTAGGTCTTTAACAGAGTTCATTAAAGGAGAATACCAATGGGTAATTTCCTCATTTTGTTGTTAGACCTGTTGGCGTTCAATATCACTGCAGATGGCTGTATGTGTATGGGTTTGACTACTGGATTGTACTGACCTCGTGACTCCTACTGAATGTAAGTGCATCCATCTAAAATACTGTTAAGGGTGACCAGTTTGAGTGTATGTTGTAATTCCATCATGGCAAAACTTATGTTGAAAAATGTTTTTATTATGGGGAATTATTTTAGGCAATAAAGGAGTTAGAAGCACTTATGACTGAGATGGGATTGGCTTCAATTTACAAGCATTGCCTTGGCGTAAATAGTTAAGATGACATCATGTCATTGTCAAGCCATATATTCTTTTTCCTGAAAGAAATCACAAGAGGGTATTATTTCAAGTATACTCTGCACAATGGCTTTGGAGACATTACTGCACACTGTTTCTCCATTGAGCTCCATTCCAACAGCGAAGTGAGAGACAGTGGTTCTATACTCTGATCAACATTTTACAAACAGTAAATATTGTACAGTCTTTTGACACTGAGGTCCAGACCTGGACCAGTCAAGAAATCTAGGCCACGTTGTTAAACTGCAAAGCAAATGAGTGGGCAAAGATGATCTTAGTGCCAAGATGCATTTGGGAAACTGGACCTTCCACTTGTGAGTCCATAGCCAACGCTTCTTGAAAAGACATTTGATCATGTCCCATGTCAGTTGAGGTAAACTTCAGCCTCCTTGAGCACATCCTCCTTTTGGTGGAAGTAGTCTCTGAACCAGGAGATGTGCTCTGTCTTCTGCTGGACGGTTAGGTAAGGGTTTCTGGACAGGCCGGCCACCACTAGCTCTATGAAGTGGCGCACAGGTCCCTGGCGGGGGAAGCCCTCCTCCAAGTGTTTCTCCAGGAACACATGCTCATGGAATGGGACACTGGCCTCCTCTTCCAGGCCTGATGAAGAGCAAGAAAACATTGTGAATACGTCCCTTAGTCAAACTTAAACTTCCACTGTCCCTCTGTGTATATTCAACTAGAACTAGAACTCACCAGCTTCGTTGTTGATTGGATACTGCCACAGTTGTCCCTCTCTGGTCCACTGAGCCATTTCCTCGAATCTGCTGCGGGGCATATGGTTGGTTGACAGGGCCAACTGACTAGCAAAGTCCATGTCCCATAGGGTTGGCCGTGCTGCAAATATGACACCAGTATTATGGCAAAGTACGAAGTCATAGTTCAGTTAAAACCATAATCCTTATTCCTAACTAACTGGCAACATCATGTCAAAGTTGTTGACAAGAGGCTAATTCTGCATTCACATCTTTCTCTGCAGTTTTAGCGTAGTGTCATCCTCACCTCATCCTCATTCTCACCTATTGTTAAGTCTGCTCCGTCTTGATCAGTAGTGGAGGAAAAGATGCTTAATCTTTTCCCTGAGAATAAGTTCCTCCTAATAATAAAGCATCAAAAAAGTTCATGTCAAGTCAAGTTTATTTATATTACATATATAATATGTTCACTTCAACATTAAACCCATTATCCAACTCAGGACATAACCTCAAACACATGTACTGCTTATTACAAAAGGAAACATTTACCTTCTCCGGACACCATCTAGCTCAGCTGTGATGCCCCTGTCATGTGTGTATCCTCGCCCGTCGTCATCAAACTGGATCTGGTGCGCTGGCCGAGCATTATGTCTGTTGAGCCTCTTGCCCACTTTCATGTCAGCGATAATTACCCTGAGAACAAAGTGTTTAATTACTATTAAGTACACATGAATTGGTCCTTTTATTTTCCATTTTGCAGAAAAATTCACTTCACTTGAATTTACTTTCAAATACAGTCTTGCTTGACAGTTTGTGAACCCCTTGTGTAATTCTAGAGATTTGTTTTTACCATGCAATCCCATTTAATGAAAATGAGCCTTTTCTTAACTGAAATAAAGGATTTATATCGACCGATTTCATGTTTTTAGAGATTATGCATGTAGTAAATTTAAAATAGTTTGAATCAAGTACAGAAGAAGAATCAGGTGGGTTAATAATTGGGTATGAAGTTAACCAATCAAAGGTCAGATCTTTGGGGAGGAGTTTGTGTGGCCTGTCAAGCAAACAGTGAATTTCTGCAAGTTGTTTTTGATGCCGTTGAGAATAGGAGAGATTTAAGTCTGGATGTGACACAAACAAGAGACTGTATTTGTCTATGTGAAATGATAATTTGATTAGAGCCAGTTGAGTGCAAAACCATATAAAAATACAGCTACCATAACTCTTAAAAAGAGGCAAAAGGGCTCCAGTGCACATACCCTAGGCTGTTCATATCCCCTTTCTTCTGGTCCTCGGTAACTGCCTCATGTTGCCTCAGTTGTCTGAGCAGCTCGGACTCAGCCTGGCTTTGGTTGGGTAGAGTGGAGGCGGCGGCTGAGGCAGCAGCAACCAGTTCAGGACTCAGTGTCTCACTAAACAACATAGTACAGAAAACCTGAATCAGCATATCAAGTGAGAGAGTAAAGCTTCAGGTATCGTCCCAAGGTTATAGTATGTGCTGGGTAATGACTACAGGTAACAGGCCTATTGGTGAGTGTACAAAGTACAGCTGAGACCATCAAACTGAACAGAATCAAACTTTCTTTCCGTCACAGCCGGGGTGACAATCGTGATCTGAGAATATTTGTGATTGGAAAATAACAGTAAGTTACCCCAGAAGGTTTACATTGCAGTAGACTATAAGATGAGTGTACATCTGTGATGTAACATGAATAAGTAGACCCTGTTACTGTGTTTCAATGTCAAATCTATCACATAGCCTACCTAATTTATAAACCAGTGGATTGATTGGATCCATTGATTGGATATGTAGGCAATGCAGTGACTCAAACTGTTCAATCAAGGTGCAGTGCTCTTTGTGGGCTGTGTGAATGTAGGCTCTGGTCAGTTCATAATAACACCAAGGTAACTGAGCCTAATGAATGCAGTATTTATCAGCCATAGATCTCTGATTACAGATAATATCACAAAATGACTGGATGACAGTCATACTCATATCAGCATCCCTAATGGATGCTTGTTTCTTCTGATTACTTCACCCCCCTCTAGCACAAAGCCCCTCTCACCTCTGGGCTGAAGCCTCCACTGTGGCCTTCTGAAACATACTGATGGTGCTCTCCATAGCAGCTGGTTTGGGCTTAATGGTGGGCTCATAACTTTGCTTGCCCTTCAAGGTTTTGAACTTTTTCTTGTTGGTAACTTCCACCTTCATGGCTCCCAAGAGGTCCAGGAGACTCTCCTTCCCACTCCTAACCTGCCCGCTTACAACATCCATCTGCTGTGTGGTACTCCCTTCATCTGTCTTTAACACTACTGTTTCATCCTTGTGATCGGCCATCTTGATGACTTTGTCACCATCATCAGTGTTCCCTTTGACCAAAGTCTCAGTTTCTGCCAGGTCACCATGTTTATCAACATTTCTTTTTCCATCTGGCTTAGGAGGGACAGCACCATCATTCTTTTCACAGAAGCTGATTGAACTTGTGCTCAGGGCTTTGACTCCACCTCCATCTGCAACCCTATGTAAGGTACAAAACAGAGATAATAAACATTCAAGTTACAGAATAAATTAAGAGGAGTCCACACAAGTCTCTGCCATCTAGTTCCCACCAGTATTAAAAATGTACACAGAGCTCTGTAAGTATTCTATTCTTATAACAGGATCATTGCGTCTTCTTAGGGTTGGCTGGCCTGCTAACCCGTGGTACTTTTATATACACGTTACCATGGAAACGAGCTACCAGTGCAGCACCTGAGTCGCCCTAATAGATGTCAATCAACAGAACAGATGTCCCGCCCCGCCCCCATTACAGGTTAAGTAAACCAACAGTTAACCTTCACTCAGCGTTCACGGGAAAAATAAAGAAAAACAGTTCTGGGTCTATTTGAATGCCTATTTTGCGGATTCTACCGCCTTTCTTATTTCCTATGAAAAAAATGGTTAGGCGCATCACTAAACAGCCCATAAGTCGTTTTTCACTTCAACCCCAGCTGACAGTCACGTAGCCTACCTGAAAACTGACAGGGCAGCTATGTCACATTTGGCTGGCAACACACACGACTCGTAGACATGAACTGCAGGATTTCGAGTCGTAAATACTGTGCGGAATAAACATCTATACATGATTGCTCTTCACAAAATCCAACTCGTCCTTCCACGCTCCTGTCGCGTACTTCCGTGGCTACAGGGAAATACTGCCGCAGTAAACCAAAGGACAAAGTTGGTTCCGGTAGATTTCGGCTAGATTTACGGCTACAACATTAAAATGCTTGAAATATCCCTCCTTTGTCTTCAGTTATGGAAGTTGTTTTTTGTCATCTATCAGCTCGCTGTTACCAAAATCTCAATTTTCTCAATGGAGGATAATAATAATTATGACCGCTGATAATTTAATAACAACTCAGACTAACTTTGATGAACGTGAACTTTATCAACAATTCATCATCATGGAGAAAGGTGCAAGGAAATACATTTCAACTGGTAGAAAAATGCAACAAGTATACATCAAGTATACAAGAAACCACCAACACACAAAAAGTAGACCAGTAGGTAGAGATATGTAATGATGATTGATGATTTATGGTAGAGACAGACAATAAGACCAGCGTTTCCAGCATATGTGCATATAGTTACACAAACACGTTATAAAAATAAAAATAAATGTTCCGTTTTCACAGCTTTCTTATTTCTTGTTCAAGATTCAAGATTCAAGAAGTTTATTTGTCACATACACACACGAGGTGTGCAGTGAAATGTAAAGTGGCAATGCTCAGCAGAAATGTGCAAAGGGCAAAATAACAGGTTCACACTATTTACAATAAACCAACACAATATTTACAATGTCACAGTAAGAGCTCTATATAAAAAAACAACACCATATTTACAATAAGAGCACTTTATAAAAATATAGTAAAAAAGGGGAAATTGTATGTATGTAATATAATATAAATTATAAATTATGTGTAGTCTTTACCTACCTGTGTGTGTGCATAAGAGGGGCAGTGTGTGTGTCTTGGTGGGGGCCCTGGTGAGGTCAGAGTTCACAGTCCTGATGGCCTGAGGAAAGAAACTCCGTCTCAGTCTCTCTCTGTTTTGGCAGCGTGACTACGGAGGCGCTTGCCTGACCGCAGCAGCTGAAACAGTCCGTTGTTGGGGTGGTGAGGATCCTTCATGATCCTGCAGGCTCTGGTTCTGCACCTCCTGGTGTACAAGTCCTGCAGGGTGGGGAGTGTAGTTCCAATAGTGCGTTCAGCCGAACGCACTACTCTCTGCAGAGCCTTCCTGTCCTGAGCGGAGCTGTTGCCAAACCAGGCAGTGATGCTTCCTGTCAGGATGCTCTCCACAGCTCCAGAGTAGAAGGACTGAAGGATCCTCCGGGAGACTTTAAATTTCCTCAGTTGCCTGAGGTGGTAAAGGCGCTGCCTTGCCTTTCTCACCAGAGTGTCTGTGTGTGAGGACCATGTCAGATCCTCTGTGATGTGGACTCCCAGGTATTTATACCTGCTCACCCTCTCCACAGTAGTCCCATTAATCCCCAGTGGTGAGTACGTCCTCTGTTGTTGTGTCCTCCTAAAGTCCACAATCAGCTCCTTAGTTTTGGTGACATTCAAGAGGAGGCTGTTGTCCTGGCACCAGAGTGACAGATCAGCAACTTCCTCCAGGTAGGCCTTCTCGTCGTTATCGGAGATCAGGCCCACCACCACTGTGTCATCCGCAAACTTAATGATGGAGTTGGAGCTGAACCTGGCCACACAGTCATGTGTGTACAGGGAGTACAGTAGGGGGCTGAGGACGCAACCCTGGGGGGATCCTGTGTTCAGGGTGAGGGGGTTGGAGGTGTGTCTGCCCACCCTGACCACCTGGGGCCTGGCGGTCAGGAAGTCCAGGATCCAGGCACACAGGGGGGTGTTCAGTCCCAGCTCAATCAACTTGCCAGCCAGTCTGGTGGGGACTATGGTATTGAAAGCTGAACTATAATCAATGAACAGCAGTCTCACATAGCCCCCCTTCCGGCTGTCCAGATGAGAGAGTGTGGTGTGCAGTACCTGGGAGACAGCATCATCCGTGGATCTGTTGGGACGATAAGCAAACTGCAGCGGGTCCATGGAGCAAGGGAGGAAGGCGCAGATGCATTAATAGTAACAATGTACTGCTCGTTGACAAAAACAGAAAAGAAAGGTTTGCTAGTATGTACAATTTGGTCAGAGAAATTATCGAATTGGTTACCTATTGACAATAGGTAACATTGTTTCGCTTCTCTTAGATTGAGGCTGTTCAAACCAAATAGTACATTTTCCAGGAAATTAAAAAAAAAAAATAAACCCAAGTAAAGCTAGTCATAAGATGAACATTCTAAAACCTAACGTAACCTAACGAAAATCTCGAAAAATTAGATCAGACCCACTGCCACTAAGCCCATCTGTGTTTTCCACATTTGCGGTTGCAAATAAGTGACATTGATGTGGCTGAAATGTACGAGCCTTTTGCTGCTCGGAATGGAGCGGTGGTCTGTCTTTGTATCTGTCAGGACCTTAATTCACTCTCGGTGACGTAACAGCGTGAATCAAAATGGCGATATTTCCGAAACGGAGGTTAGGGCTGCAGTCCATGAATTAGTTATATCAAGAGATGGATATACATCGAGATGTGTTAGCTTGGCGAAATAATCATTGTTGCAAATCTTAATACTGTGCGTTTTTATTAGTATACATTTCTTCTTAACCTCGGAAAAGTCGTAACGATACAGCAATTTAACACAGGTAAGAACGTCAACGCTAGCTAAGTTACTAGCGTGCAAGCTAACTAGCTAACTTAGCTCACAGTAATATAAAAAGTATGCATTTGCTAAGAAGCTTAATATTAAATCAACTTTTGATTAATTTGTTTATGAAGTTGTTACATGTGAATGAATATGTTTCTGTTGTGGCTCGTGTTCTGTATGTAGCCGGTTGCTTTTCATCAGAGATTAACCCGCTTTCTGCGGAGCTGTGTATGTTTACACAGCATTCCATACAACGTTAGGGATGATCTGGGTCGATTGTAACGACTCAAGTAATTCAAGTTATAAGTTTCTAATGCAAATCACTCATTACAAATTACACGTTCGCTACATGGCAAAAGGCTAAATCCAGTATTTTTTTGTTTCATTCTGATTTTTTTGCTATACAAAAATAAGTCTAAAAAAAGTTGAGAATTTTTTAAAATATAATAATAGGTCGAAGTCCATTGGAATGTTTGGTTAATGTTTACCTTCTAAACAGGTAAACATACATATCTCATAGATCAGAACCTTTTTCTAATCGTTAGGATGCATTGGTAAATGTGTGCTCTACCAAGCAGCGAGCACCTCTATCAATAAAGTGTTAATGTTAACGTTTGAAATTGACTCACTACTCACTGCTGCACGACATTGTATATTTTGGTAGAAGAAGATTGTGTGAATCAAAGGCAAACTAATAATAAAAGTTTGCATTAGATGCAAAATAAGCTGTACTGCGTAGTTTGGACAATCTATTTGGACAATAAAAACAATTACTTGGGTCTAATTTACCAGGTTTGTTAATATGTTAGAAGTATATTTTTTAGTCTAAATTTTCAAAGTGAAAGTTTGTGATGATTACTTCAGGTCCCTAGAGGCCAGTACTGGTAGTTAACAATTTGACATTCTGTAGAACTGGAAAAGTTTTACAAAAGTGACACCTCAATAGGCTGTAATTGCTGTATGTGCATTTGTGTTGGGGTGTGTACTTGTGTAGACTAGAGGGTATGTCTTGCTATCAGCTGACCTGTGTGCTTTGATAGCCATGGCGGAGGAGCGACGGCAAAAGCAGTGCACAGTGGTTCTGCCCACAGAATCCATGAAGGCCATGGCCGAATCTGTGGGAGTGGGGCAGTTACAGGAGGAGAGTTGTGTAGCTCTAAGTGAAGAGGTCAGCTACAGAATAAAGGAAATTGCTCAGGTAAGGGTCAGAGGATTCAAGCACACATGTTTGTGGCTGTGTGAACTACGATGTAAACCAGCAAAAGAAAATCCACTTGCTTTAATTTCATAGTTAATGTAATTTCTGATTAGTAGGCAGGCTCTTAATTGTATTTGTTCTCTCCCCCCTTTTCCTAGGATGCTCTGAAGTTCATGCACCATGGGAAGAGATGTAAATTAACTACCAGTGACATAGATAATGCTCTCAAACTCAAAAATGTAGAGGTGAGGGAGAACCATTGTCCTTTGAATTATAGAACGCAAAGTGCTTTTGGTGGGTGTTATTGTTAGTACTTGATGGATGTTGAAAAGAATGAAGTGCTGCTTCTGCCCTGGTTCCCATCTACATTATGAATTCAAAACAAATTCCTCTCCTTACAGCCCCTGTATGGGTTCCAGTCACAGGAGTTTATCCCCTTCCGCTTTGCAAGTGGTGGTGGGAGAGAGCTTCATTTCTATGAGGAAAAGGAAGTGGACCTCAGTGACATTATCAACACACCCCTTCCCAGAGTTCCATTAGATGTTTCTCTTAAAGGTACTCAAATAATATTGCATACAGTTGTATCATAAGACTTGCTATTGTTTTGTTTTTGAAGGTATTTAGTCAAAGCTTATGTATTCTGTTTGTTTTTTAAACCATAGCCCATTGGTTAAGTATTGACGGTGTGCAGCCTGCTATACCAGAAAATCCACCCCCAGGTGAGACCTGTTTGAATCGTCCTCTCTTAAAAGAAAATATGGAGTTAAATCATGGTTCTGTTGAATTGCTGGTCATTGAGCTTTCTCATTTACTCCGTTTCAGCACCAAAAGAGCAACAAAAGATTGAATCTACAGAGCCCCTCAAAGCTGTCAAGCCTGGTCAGGAGGAGGAGGGTACTATTCAGGGCAAGAGTCAGGGGGCAATGGCTGCAGATGGCAAAGGTCAGTGTCTTATTTTGTGTTGCATCAAAATGTGTCTCTCCCTTCTTCCTTGTGATTGTCTCGTTCATCCTATGATTGTATCTGATTGTCACTATCAGGAAAAGAGAAGGGTCTGATGAGATTGAAGCCACGCAGCACTCACGAACTCTCTGTGGAACAGCAGCTCTACTACAAGGAAATCACAGAGGCTTGTGTTGGCTCCTGTGAAGCTAAGAGGGCTGTAAGTCCTGCCTGTCTGTCTGTTTGTTTACGTTTGTTTCTGTCTGTTTGTTTTGTCTCAGTGTAATTACAGCATTATGCCGGAACAGTTTGTGCAAGCTTTTTTGTTACTTCACTTTTGCCTGATAAATATTTTCTCTTGTCACACTCAGGAGGCTTTGCAGAGTATTGCTACAGACCCCGGACTGTATCAGATGCTTCCGAGATTCAGCACTTTTATTTCTGAAGGAGTGAGCGTCTCTTCCAGTCCCTTTTCATTTTTGTGACACATTGTTGCTTTCCTGAAATAACAGCACCCAAGCGTCTCACTGATGACGGTACTAACTTTATGCTCTCTTCAAAGGTGCGTGTAAACGTGGTGCAAAACAACCTGGCTCTGCTGATTTATCTAATGAGGATGGTCAAAGCGCTAATGGACAACCCCACCCTTTACCTGGAGAAATATGTGAGTGAGGAAACAAACACAAAATGCTGTATTGTTTTACTCCAAGAGTACACTCTGAGCAAATATTCCTTTGTTGTGTTTCCCCTCTCTGACCCCGTGGCCCATGTGTAGCTGCATGAGCTCATCCCGGCTGTGGTGACGTGTATTGTGAGTAAGCAGCTGTGTCTGCGGCCAGATGTTGACAACCACTGGGCCCTAAGGGACTTTGCTGCTCGCCTCATGGCCCAAAGTTGTAAAACCTTCAGCACCACGACCAACAACATCCAGTCCCGTATTACCAAAACCTTTACAAAGGTGGGTTCTGTTTGTATTTTTTGTTTTTCTCCTAAATGTTGAAGTACAGACAAGGTGTTATATGGCTCTATCACTATCACTATAGCAAAACCTTCACATGAAATGTGCAAGAACATTTGATAGTTTTCAATTCTGGCAATCTTAAGAACCATATTTGAAATTGCCATGTTATGTATATGCACCGGCACAACAGATCTCACAAATTCTGGTCATGGCAATTTGGTTCATGATTATGGCTACCCATGATAATGCAATGGTGAAAATGTGTATGAACCCTGGATATATGTACTTTTAAGTTCCATCATTAAAATACATAATGGTCATTTCATGTTACCATATCTTTAAATATACAGTTATTACTGTTATAGCTTAACAGTAATAACTGTTAAATACACAAGAAAGACAAAACTGACAAAACTCAAATAATCACAGTAAACATTGAGCTCAAGGTTAATGGAAATTGTCATCTTAATAAGAAATCATGCTGTAGACACAGGAGGTGCCATTATCTAAAACAACTACTTTGGTTAACTTAAATTTACAAATGGTAAATAAAACCTTCACTGACACAAAACAATGGCAAAATAAATACTATTGATCATTTAGGTCAGTGACCTACGTGTGCAGGTGATCCTTCATCTAGATTAATGTTACCCTCCTTGTATTTGATTTTGACACCCCTGCTTAAAATGTTTCACTAACTAAACCCCATTGACGTTTGCTCTCAGAGTTGGTTGGATGAAAAAACCCAGTGGACGACGCGCTATGGCTGCATCGCTGGACTCTCTGAACTAGGGTCTGATGTGAGTGTGCTCCTGTTTCCCATGTTTTCCCAGTCCTCTCTGCTGCGCTGGCACCAACCCCCTGCTTTTGTCTTCTGCAGGTGATTAAGACGTTGATCCTTCCTCGGCTTGCTGTAGAGGGTGCTCGCATCAAAGCCGTGATGGAAGGACCGGTGGTCTCCAATATTGATAAGATAGGAGCTGACCATGTTCAAAGCCTCTTATTGGTAAGAACTAAAAGCTCTGTGATTATCATGTATTTAAGGACAGATAGTATCCTATGGATTGATACATTTGGACACAAAAACAATTTAAGCACATCACTCAAGCAATATTGATTCTGTCTGCAGTTCTAATATAACGTTACTTATATTGCATATACACAAAAGTAAGGTTGTTTTTGTTTTATGCTCCCTGTAAGAAACACTGTGCCAGCGTTATTGCCAAGACACGACCACTACCTGACAATGTGGAGCTGTATCGGGCAGACTACGGATACCTTGGACCAATGCTGTGTTCCCACGTAGTGAAGGCCAGGACACAAGCAGCACTGCAAGCTCAGCAAGTGAACAGAACCACATTAACAATCACGCAGGTACCTGACAGGAAAAGATGTTTTGTTGAAGTTGTTTTTTTCTTTTTTGAAATGACTATTCTTTGTATCCTCTGAACGGCCGTTCAAATGTTCCAAACAAATGTTTATAATTGTCATTCCATTGGCTCTATGTAAACACGGAACTAGGACACCAAATTTCAAGCTCATTGACTGATCACTTTAAAAAACTGTACACAACTCCTTTTAAGAATTTGCTTGTGTTAAGACCAATGTATTATGTTGTTAAACCAATTACAATTGGGTGTCCAAACTAGCTTAGCACAATCATTGTGAGCGCATTTGTTAACCGGAGCTCAAAATCCAAAAAGTCCCTGTGCTGCGTTTACGCCAACATTAGTTAGATACTTTTTTTTGTTGCGCCTAGGGGGAACATTTCATTTCAAATTTACATTTTTACATCTGTGATTCTTTGACTGTTCAGGCTTTTTATGATGTTTGTTATAAACCAGAGTTCATGTGTTCAAGTGTTCCTCTGTGTTGTGGACTTGAATGAGAACACGGCCGTACGATACAAATGACGTCTGTTTTTCTTGCAGCCTCGCCCCACCCTCTCAGTCTCCCAGAGTGGGTTAAGTGGGTCTGTAGGGCCTCGCACTCCCAGCATCATTAAGGTTCCCAGCTCCCTCACCCTGATGTCCCCTCGACCAGGGACGCCATCACAGCCTTCTCCCCCAGCAACAAAATACATCGTCATGGCAACCAGTGCGGGCTCCGCCTCGACTCAGCAGGTACTTTGAGTAGCAGTTTTGCGACGTCGGCCCTGTGCTGCAGTCACAGGTGTAAATATGGTGACACGGGTCTTGTGCCATCTGGTTTGAATGGGTCCAACGTGGGAATGACCCATGTTTCAATAACCCATCTTAATCCAAGGATTAGTATGTGAAAGGAGTATAAGTAAATTATAATTTTGAACTTGCAGCTCTTTAAAATCCACTATCATGTCGATCTTCTCGTCCTCCCTCAGGTTATCACCCTCAGCTCTTCCCAGTCAGGCTCCCAGGTCACGAGCACTGTTCCCAGCGCCACTTCCACCCTGCAACCCCTGGTAAAACTGGAGTCTGGAGGGGGCCCCGGGTTGACAGGGTCGCGATCTCTGCAGAAGTACATAGTGGTGTCTCTGCCCTCGTCTGCCTCTTCCTCCCTGGAGAGTAAGAGCGCTGTGCTTCCAACCTCCATCTCCTCAACCATGCTAGAAGCAGGGATGAAGATGGACCGTTCTGAATCTCCTGGAGCGAGCACACAATCCCCACACTGAGACTCATAGGTAGCAGAGATGACAAGAGTTTTACCTCGCCGGTGCAGCTGACACATGCTAGGAGGCTAGAACTTCTAGGTCTAAACCCTGTTGAATCAAGTCAAGGGGAGTGTATGAAGACATGACAGATGCGACTAGAAATTGTAAATATGTTCATGCCCAGTGAAATCTGAGGAAGTCAATTTGTGGCGTTTGTAATGGTTCAACTGATATTCTAATTGATTTCATGTTCCTTTTTACTCTAAAATAAATCAGATTTTGTAAGGATTTCATCATGTGGGTGTATTTTTTAAAGGGTGTGGGTTATATTAACTCACTATTCATTGTTATTGAACTGAATTATGTGGAGCAGTTTTGCATAACCATCTCTCTTCTTGGTTATTATTGGATGGATTATTTAAGTGCACCAAGTGGAGTTTATAACATCTTTCCAAATGTAAATAACAGAAAATAACAGGGCGTATCGGCAGCAGTGAATCTCTTACTTAAACAAGCAGGAATTATAATTTTCTTAAAATGACTGATCATTGCAGTTAAGATACTTTTGTCAGTTATTGGTATTGAAAATGCTCTTTAGAAACATCTCAGCTAATTAGTTGAAATTAGTCAAGAGGTTTGACAGCAGAGTTGACAGCTTTATGTCCTCATGTGCATGTTCAAGTATTCACATTAAAATGCTGTTGTTGAGTGAAAGGTGGAACTGTTGGCTATAGAAAAACTAAATATCTGGACTGCAGAAAGAGAAATTTGATAACTATAAAATGCTATTGCTTTTGGTTTTTCATCAAATGATGAAAAGATTCCAGTGAGAACCCAGACCAAATACCACTCATCTTTTCTGTCAGGTTATTCTACAAAAGCATCCACTTTAAATTTTAAGGTTATTTGCAAACACCAAATCCAGTTTGGCCAACATCCAGCGTTGTAAATTGATGACCCTTATGTTTGAAAAAACAAAAATAATAGTCCTCAAGTGAGACCATTAGGCAAAAATAAGGTTAGATGTTGATTATTTGAAAGCTTGCCGTTTGGAAGCCTTGATTCATTCACAGCAGTGGTTAACTGATCACTGATTAACACACCTTCAACCAGAGAGGAGTGACTAATCAGTGAAATCACCTGGTGTAGTCTTTGGTTGGAGTGAAAACCTGCATACTCTCGGCCCTCCATGGCACATGATTGGACACCACTGATTTACAGGTTTCTCAGTTTTTTCCCCTGGTAATACATACTGGATTAAATGAGTGAGAAGTAAGGTGGCTATTTTGCAGTACAATCTTTATACAATCCTTCTCCTCAGCACTAAGTGGCAATGAAAAGTTTTCTGCTTGCCATTATTTCAATGCAACTTGTACATAAGTGGTATAAAATCCAGGTCCAGAAAGTAAAAGCACTTGCCAGGGTTTGTAGGTTTTCTAATTAGTTTCATTCTACAGCATGGGGGAGGGACTGATAATTGCGATCACATGGTTAAGAGCACAGGTGGAGAAAAATCCTGGCAGGATTTCTGAACCCGGAATTTTACACCTCTGTACATAATGTACGTTTATATCACCTGTTTGCAAAGTATGAAAGCATAGTTATCCAATACAAGGGGTGGCAATATGAGTTGCATCATAATGTATTTTATAGCCCTAGAGTTACTACTAGTTTTTAACCGCGTTTTGTTGACACGTACAAGCCAATAATTACTTTTTAACATAGTGACACATTTCGGGCTTTTATTTTGAAGGTAAAATCGCTCAACCGGAAACCTTGTTGTTTTTCTATTCCCTGTGGTTTAAATCGGCTCCGGTTTAAATTTGTAATATCGCTGTGGCTGTGGACTGTCACCCATATCACGGTCGGCATTAGTGTTATCTGTTGTGGCTGCAAATATGAATTTCAAAATCCGTCCAGCTAAACAAGATGACTGCAAAGATTTATCAAGAATGATAATGGTGAGTCCCAGTTCCGTTGTGTCTGTTACTGTAACTAACGACTCAGAGTAGCCAGCTATGGAGAGCCAAAACTGACTTAAGTATAGGATGAATTAATGTATGTATAAATAAATAGGCTAAATAAAATCAACTAATCAGTATATAGAGAGAGAAATAAATAAAAGAATGCATGACACTCACACACTTAGGTAACGACTACACATAATTTATATTACATTACATACATACGATTTCCCTTTTTTTACTATATTTTTATTTCCAAAGTGCTCTTACTGTAAATATTGTGTTGTTTTTTTTATTGTAAATAGTGTGAACCTGTTATTTTGTTCTTTGCACATTTCTGTTGAGCATTGCCACTTTTTACATTTCACTGCACACCCCGTGTGTGTATGTGACAAATAAACTTCTTGAACTCTTGAACTTGAACTTGAATGCACTCAGTAATAAATAAATAGATGAAATCTAGTATAAATGTATATTTCTGTATTTGTTTGTCCTATTTATTTATTGTTATTAATTTATTTCTGTTTATATTCATTCCCCTACTTACTTATTTGTGTATTTATTCCCCTGAGAATTGAATTCCGTATTTATAAATGTCTCTTTTTATCTATTTCCTTATAAATGCATTTCCGTATATATTCTTTTCCCTATTTATTTATGTCTGTATTTCCCGCCAGCAGTAGCTCACTTTACTTAGCTCCAAAGTTGTTTTATGTTTCTTTGTCACGTCCACAGTGAGTAAGTCTGCCACAGAAACGTAACCTGAATCTTTGATGTTTTACAGAATGTAATGTACCTACTCAGACGTGGTTTATAATACAATATCTCTCATCCTAGGAGTTGGCTGTGTATGAAAAAATGTCCGATCAGGTGAAGATATCTTATCAAGGTATTTATTACCATTTGCATATTAATCACATATCTTACACTCAGCATTCACACTCAGGTATCATGGCATATGTAGTGTGGCTAGGGATGTACAGAGGGGGGTGAGTCTCCAACACTGGTTATACTGACTATAGGATGCTTCACACATTATGAGATGAGAAAAATTATGCAATCAATTCTGACAGTAATGGGATTGCAGTCAGCATGCTGATATTCACACATGAGCAATAACATGAGCAAATAACTGAATGAAAGTTGCAGACAGTCAAATCTACATTTGTATTCATATGCATTCAGTTTTGTGCCTGTCAAGCTCTCAGTGCATTTACAACTGTAATGCCTACTGGCATTTGTAATTATTTTCTCACTCTTCTGGCATGTCAGGGTGAGACACTTTTTGTGATGTCAGAAGGCGGACACAGTCCAAGGTACAACAGTGCTAGACACATATTAAATACTCAAGTCCAAAGGGCTGTTGTTGGGGACAGACTTTTTTTTCCTTACTAATAATTGGGATAGTAGGGGGTTTATTAATCAAAATCTTGTGGATAAAAGCTGGATTATTGGAGTAAACAAGGGCATCATCCCCAATTTCCCTGCATAATTTAGTACCAAATTCACAAAATTCATTCTCATTGATACACATGCAAAAACAGCTGAAAAGATAACCTGAAAAAAAGATGTCATGATTCATTGTGATTATTATCCTGCATGTCTTATTAACATGCTGGTAGAATACTAGTAGCTTTTAGCAGTGCTATCAACACATTATGTAGACACACTGTTTTGGAAAAGGCTTTCGTGTTCATTGGTTTCATACGCAAACTATTTCCACTCAACACACCTTCATATTGAGGATGAATTCATGCACTTAGCATGGAATACTGAAGAGTTGATGCTTTTGATGAGACTTGTCCCATGGCTGCTTATGAGGTTCATATAGATGCTAGGGTTTTTCAACCAATTGTTTCTGGGCGATTTGTATTTAGAAAATAGAATTAGAGCTTTATAAATCTCATCCCAGTATCGCTTCAGTTTGATACATGACCAAAAAGCATGGACAAAATTGGAATCCGTTTCCCCGCAGTTCCTACAACAGTTGCTTGAAGAGGATGACTCAATCCTCCCTGTTATGTGCGGTGTTCTAAAATATCTCGCTATTAACTTCCATTTAAATTCTCTCCAGCTATTAGAACAAGTTACTCGGTGTGATTCAGAACAAATGTCCTCCCAAGTCTCCACAGAGATTTCTTGCTGATTTCTTTCTTGCTCCTTTCCTGTTTTACCCCAGAATTGGAGCGTGATGGGTTCTGCCCAAATCCCTTCTTTGAATGCCTTGTTGCAGAAGTACCCGAGGAGCATAAATCTGAAGAAGGTCAAGTCTTGATCTAGGCTTATTTGACTCTGTCAGATAAGTTGAAACCGTATTTATTTGTTATAATCATTAACAATTTGTTGGATGGATATGTTTGCAATCTCTCAGTAGGTAAGAGTTTAGCGATGGGAATTTGGCAGACCACTTTCTACCTTAAATTCAATTTCTGTCCATTATGTACAAGAACCACAGCACTCCACTCACTATATGTTTTATTTAGTTTATTTTTTAGGTATTTTTCCTGCTTGTCTTTTTGATGGCCTGTGTCTTTCTGCCCATATAGGATACACAATTGTCGGGTATGCCCTTTACTTTTACTCTTACAGTACATGGAAGGGGCGGTCCGTGTACATGGAGGACTTGTATGTGATGCCAGGATTCCGAGGTAAAGTGCTTCAGATAGAACTGAAGGTGGTCTGATGTACAAGTATTTGCCATTCTGATGCTGTAAATAATAACATTGTTTACCAATTATAAATACTTTGTACAAAATGTAACCAACCTCATGCTTGTTTTGTTCACGTTTTTCTGTACAGGAAAAGGCATTGGCAAAGGTTTAATGAACAAAGTAGCTCAGGTGAGAATGTTTTGAGTGTCATTGTTTTACTCACTGCTTCTTAAAGTCACAAGGAAACAGCATTTCGATGATGTCCGTCACTATAGGCTTATTTTCAGTTTAAACAAAAACACCCCTCCTCTTGTTACAACAAATGGATACATTCAAATTCAATCTTCAGTCATGGCCACCCCCCTACTCAGTCAGGCTACAGTGGCTGCCTTTGCCTAGGGCCCCAAAATCACTAAGTCTGCCCCTGCATGTACTGATACACTGTGAAGTACACAATAAAAATATGCAGTTGTCCCAGGAAGTCAAAGTAAGGGGATTAAAATATACATTTTCCAAAATCTTTTTTTTATTCATTTATTGTGAAACCCGTATATGCTGGTATGAACAAGTTGAAAAGGTCATCTTTCATCTTATTGTGACTTTAAGCAAGAAGGGTTATTTGACCAGTCACTAAGTATTGAACTATAAGGTAACAGCATATGGTTTATTTATGTACCATTTTGTTTGCTTAGGTGGGGAAAGAGAAGCAGTGCGTGAGGCTGCATCTGACTGTGTTGGACTGGAATACTCCCTCTCTAGACTTCTACGTTGCAAAGGGAGCTCAGGACCTAACTGCCAGTGAAGGGTGGCACTTACTTCGTTTTGATGGACAACCCCTGGACAAATTAGCAAATGAAGCTCCTAAAGATTAGAAGTTAAACAAAACAAACACTTACTGTACTGCTTAGTGCTTTTTTGTTCATTCTCATATGAATGCCCATTAATGCATGTAAATGGAACAGTAATTTTCTTGTTATTGGATACATTAAAATTTAACATTTTAATGTTTATTTGTCAGTAATGCAAAACAGCGCAAAATCATAATGTATAGATTTTCCATATGCTCTTAGCCTTTCACAATAAGCCCTTTCTCCAGCAGGTGGCATATTTAACCAGTGGCCAGTTATTTGCACTCACTTATGCTCCAACCAATACAAGTACTCCTGTAACATTGTCCATGTCCTCTACCCAGACTGAAAAGAAACTGCATGCATGCATGACCATTCCCAGCACTGATGGTCAATATTGGCTGAGCATTCATCAAATGGAGAGTACTAAAAACTCTTTCCAGTGACTAAGAATACTAGCATTGCACAGCCATGAGAGAGTGCACTCGAGCACAAATCATGCATAGGTTTAAGAATCTAATTTTTAGCTTATTATAGCTTATTTTTGATATAAAAACGATTTCTTAAAGGCAGAACTTCAAAATAGCTGAATTTTGTAAAGTATATTGTAATATGTATTTATCCAATTAATGTCCCACGGGCAAGTTGCCAATTCAATCAGTCATCTTCAACAAAACTGAAATAAAGGCAGATAATAGGAAAAGCCTCAGCAGGGTGACATGAGAGGGCAAAAAGTCCATGACCTGCTCTTCCATTGCAAGGACAAAAAATTTTTTTTGAACAAACCCAGGTGCAAATGAAGCCATGCCAGGCGGCACATCGAAAGTCTGAAGAGGAACAGCTGAAATGTGCACATCGAAAGTCCAGGTAAAACCAGTGTAACGTTTTGCAATCTGTTGGAGCACACTGGATCATACGTTACCATAATTAAGGTAATGGTTGAAAACCATAATAATCCCTCTCTGTCTGAAATTCGTTTTTCAGAAAAATATATAAAAAGATTTCCAACATGCCCATTGATCCTTGTAGCAGATACAATTAAATTAAGATTTCAGTCATTATAAATGACATTTATTTGTATAGAAAACAATAAACACATTTTTTAAATCACCAATATTGCCAATATTTTACGTCATTACATTTAAAACATACAAACATTCCCCCCCCAAAAAAGAAATGTGCACAAGAGCTATCTGTGGGCGGGACACTACAGGTGGACAGAAATATTCTGTTAATTGGTTTATTCTTGCCTACAGCGAGACTTAATCACAGGGTATCAAAGGTTCATGTTAACAGCTAAACCCAATGAGACCTGAGAACGGAGTAATAGCCACCTTACTCTGTGCATGTAAATATAGCCAATAATTTGTGCTGATGATTTAGGATATAACAAAATATCAGCGCTGTTCACTCTTTGGCTCATTTCTTTTGTTACACCTCTATTTAACATAGACCGCAATGAATTTCCCATTACGTGGCCCTTTGGTGCCTTTACATCACATAGTTCAACGTGTCATTTCCTATGTAAGAGGTATGTAATGACTATCAGTATAGTATGCATTGAAAGTCTATGTAGCAAATCACAGTTTACATCAATTCCAACATGAACCAAATTGCTCTCATTATGGGTATTGATTTGCGTGTACATGATGCAGTAGTAACACCCATACATGTAGTTACCAAACATAGGGATAAGCATCAAATATGTACAAGGCTTCTTTTTTCTACAATTTCCATCAGCTTTCAGTACAATACATGTTGACTTTCTACTTCTATGTGCAACAACTCCAAGTCAATCCATATCAAAAATAAAACACAACTGGTAAAATCTGTAGTGAAAGTTACCCATCCCCTTGGATCAGATGTCAGTGGTTAATATTTTTCATGGGATATTCATTACGTTTCTTGATTATTTTGCTTCTACTACGAATCAAGAAGTGTATTTAAGGAATCCTTGCATAATCATTAAAAAACTTGATCTAACATGAAATAAAATATAATAATATATAATACAAACATAATACCTACCATAATGACCTATCTGAATATTGTATCTTGCCATGAAGCTTTGTCAGTTGCATGGGTAAGGATCATATTTCTGTCTATAATAAGTGGTTATTTTATATGTATTGAGATTCCAATCAAATTCTGCAAAATACCAAGGTAAGGGGCAAATTTGTAATATATACATTTTGTTCAATAGACTATATTTTGAAGTTGAGATGAATTTCATTGGATCACGTTATCCTTTCCCATTATACCAGTCTTATGAAGACAATTTACCTTTTTGTTTTTATAATAGCTTGGTTGAACTTGATTCTAATTGGCAGGACGATTGGCCTTTTTTCATGAAATGAATGCAGTGATCTTTCCTCCACAGTTTTAATTATCTTGTGATTTCCCATGGCGAAGCCAAAGCATCAAGCTGTCATTAAGGTTTACACTGTATGTTAGAGTAATGAAGAGACGTTTCCAATGCATAAAAAATGTTATTCATTATATAATGGCAAAGTTGTAATCAAAGTAATAAATCAAAGTATTATACTTGTGTCGGTAAGCCATTGTACAAGTGGTCAAATGATCTTGGGTCTTGGTGTTTTGTATTCTAAATGCTGCCATGGAGGTAAACTGCCCTCCACAAAGTACATTTACAATATGAAACTCTTGGACCCATGTTTATTTTCTCTTACAAACAGACTCAATCACAATGACCCGAACCCAGACAACTTTGCCTCCTACACAGCAACCCCTCAGACATATGCATTTCTTCCATAGTGGCTTTGGCCAGACCGAGATGTTGCCACAGTAGAGTGCACATTTCCTCTGGTAGGTGGTTGGTATGGATATGGTCTAAAACACAGCAAATGTGTGGCAGTTAGGTGGATACACACATTTCCACTTTCCACTACACCCAGATCTTTGTGTCAGTGGGTGGAGAGTAAAGCAATACAGAACTTTGCAGCAACAGATACTCACATTTTCTCATCAGTTGTGCCCAGTTTGCAAGCACACATTAGGCATGTACCTCCACAAATGGCAAGTGTAGCAGAAGACCAGCCAATATACAAGCCCTCTCCAATCTCATACCTGTAATAAAAGGTCATAACCTTTATCAAACATGCTTTAACAATGTAATGTCTCAGTGATTACTTACGTCATGCTATAAAACTAATAATTACATTATGACGTAAGTTGGATAGAACTATGTCACTTGCCATTCAGCTATTCTTCAGTTATTCTTACTTACTTTGTCCCTGGATAGAATTGGTCAAAGAACTCCTGTGTGATGTTGGCTGCATACCAAGACACCGCAATCATGGTGCATATTCCTACGGGATACAAAACATTAGGAAAAACCGCATATAACAAATGGCATGTTTTAAAAAAAAATGAGAGACACAATTGCAAGTAGAGATAGAAAAAATAATGCATGGATAAAGATTTCTTTGGGAATAATAAAATGAAAGCCACATTGGTCAGAAGTAAGAACTCTTTATTCTTATTTTACTATTTATTTTGGCAACATTTGTATTAGGTCAAGGGGTTTGTTTGAGCAGGGATAACCTTTTGACCCTTTGACCCCTTCTCTCATAGCTTGTCAACTGTACACAGAGATTGAAGCACCCGTAATGCCTATTTACCTTGCTAGGTGCTCTGTGTAAAGACATCAAATTCTCATTCTTATTCTGGGCTCCTGGTGGCTGTCTGCACATTTTCATATGGGTTGGTGTATATATATATTCTTGAGACACTATAACCCCAGGTGCCCTAGTTTAAATTTTACTCCTGACCAAACATTTTCTCATGCTTTGAAAAAGTCGTGCTGAGTTTTGATTACATGACCACTACATCCATCCCTTCTCCGTTACCCTGTAGAAGAAAGAACACTCCTCCAATCCCAGCGATCCTCCCCTTCAGGGTGTAGTTTTCCCCTCCTATTTTAGAGCACTGCATTCCTACAAGAGTAGCCACAAGCCCAAATGTTCCAAACACAATGGCAGCGATCATCAGTGCCCTGGACGCCTGTATGTATCCTGTGTGGGACAATAACATATTTATTACATATAAAAAAATCTATTATACACCTGTTACAGAAATACTAACTCCCTGGAGTGGATGTTTATAACAGACACAGTGTAGAAAAGCATCTTAAATAAACTGCAACACAGGAGACCAAATTCCATTCATTCCTTAAAAAAAAGGTAAAATGGCTCTGATGTTAAAGTAGAAGCTGTTGGATCTACCTTAAAGTGATTTTCAAAAACATTTGCCTGAAGATCATTAATACAGTAATTGGTTGTCAACTTTTCTGTCTGAGTCCTTTTAGGTCCCCTGAGTGTTACCTTCTTGAGCTGAGTGAAAATTAATGTGGATTTCTGCCCAAAATGAAAATTATATAACTCTGGAAATACACAACACATGTATATATGGGATATTTTTGGGATATTTGTGGAAAAGGTTATGTTTTGTAGTTTGTGTAGGCTGCTCGGTGAATGGTTACGTATAACAGCCCAAAATATACAGTACAAGATAAACTTCAAATGTAATGCCAAGTGTTTTTTTTATTGGGCCAATTTCAAGGTAATATTTCACATCCGATAAGGACGGCAGACAGATGAAAGTGTCATTTAATACTTGACATCTCTTTAGTGGGATAAGCTTTATATAAAATAAAACACAGTTTGTGTACATCTCTTATGGATTCATAGTGGGGTGCTACACACATCCTCCACTCCACTGCAGCACTATAGTAGCTGATACTCAGTGACAATGCCTGTGTGGTTGTGTGTGTGTGTGTGTGTGTGTGTGTGTGTTTGTGTGTGTGTGTGTGTGTGTAGATAAAGACATCATATTGGCTGATACCAAGAGAGAGAGGAAAGTCTGACCTTACATATACAGCACTTGTCTATCTGATTACCTCGTAAATACCATTAATGTGCATATTTCTATATGTAGACTGGTACCTGGCCTCGGGTCCCCTCAGCTCAAGGGGTTATTAACCCCAAAACAATACAGCACAACTTGAAATGCAATCTCAGTTTGTGCAATTCTGCTGCAAGCGTTTTATCATTTTATGAGTACACTATTAGCCACATTATCACAGATTATTGCCAGGACAGTAGAAAGCTCCTGCTAGATGGTTTTTAAGGTAAGCTGAGGTCACAAGGAGGAAAACAATGGAAAATAAGGACAGCGGTGGTAGTAGGCATAAGATTCGTGGCAGGTTGGCCTAGTGGGGTGATATATGTGTGTGTGTATCTAGTCAGGGGTGTGCGAAAAATGAATTTCGTTGTCTCAGTACTTGTACTCTGTGCAATGACAATAAAGTTGAATCTTAATCTTAATCTTAAAATTCATCTGAATTTGATGTTCATCCAACTGTATCAAATCTGAACTGTTTTACTGTACATACAGGTGACACTTCCTTCTAAAGCTGGAAAATGCTCAAGATCTCTAGTTCTCCTAAAGCTATTTTTATCACACAACTTTTAACTAGAGCTGTTTGGGGAGTGTAGTCTTTCTTGTTTGTAACATCAAAGCAATTATCTCAAAGTCTAGAAAGTCCTGATTCTTTGAATGACTGTACTGGACTTAAGCCTGATCCATAGTTCTAACAAAATGATTTCTGTTGTCAGCCACATACCATTAAGGGCAAGCAAAGATGGAAAGTCACGGCAATTGTGAACCCCTGTGGAGTCAGTTGCGCAGGACATCCATAGGTTTTCATAGATAGTTGACGTGGTGATAACGTTTCCATCCACTGTAGAGACTTTCCAGTATCGATTTGGGAGGGCGACCCCAACCATCAACCAGCCCAGGAAGCCCAGGAATAATGCAAAACCTTCCACTATCGCGTTCATATTTCCTTGCTCCTTTTTTTTCGAACCCGTGTCGAGTTATCCAGAAAGAGGAACAATTTACAGAAAATCTTCTCTCCAAGCTCTCCTTGTGCACAAATGTGTGGGTTTCCGTTGGCTACACCGTCTCAGCGCGCTAGACTAATTCCCAGCAACCCTTCATCTCACATGCCGCAGAAAACTGCAAAATCAATGATTAATTTCAAATAGCCCTCTTATGATTTTTCCCTTTTATTCTCAACTCTATTGATCCTTTTCAAAGACTGCAAAATGTTTATCTAAAGGACAACAGAAAGGTGAGGTCCAATGTTCAAACCTGCTAACTGCGTCTATATACTCACTGCTATTTGTTACCTTTTGACGTTTGCTTTGAACACTGTGTCAATAAAATCAAACGGGTATTGATGGGATTCAAGTCACGTTCTGCCCCTCACTCATTTCCCTGTTAGAGGGATGTTGGCAATGATGCTGAAGGGTCAGGGCTAGCACCACGCTTTGAACCATGGATGACAGTGTTTCCTTATCTGAGAGCTGAGCCCAAAAGATTTGTCTTCTTTAACAAACAAATGTGTCGTGTTGTGGTGTCTCTCATCAGCACGTCATGGTGATGAACAACCACTGGCTAGTCTCTGCTCTCACATAAGCAAAATCCATCTTACTTTAAAATTGTATTCTATCCCAAATGGTTTAGTCCTAACCAAAACATCTACTTATTTAAACTATTATTAAAATATTATCAGAAAACTGTAGTAAAATTAAAGGAGTCAAAGGATGTCCAACATGCATAGCATTAAATACAGAGTTACTGCAATTTAGATGTACTGTAGTTTTTAAATGGGCAAAATGTTAAAATTAGGTCTACATAATAATTTGGATTCTTAAAGGGGAAAACATATATCTCATATATATATATATATGATAACCTCAACCATTCAAATGATTTAAAGCAGCATTTCACTCATTGACATTATAGATTAGAAAATGCATACTCAGCTATTATGGACAGCAATTTAGCTGAATCATCAGAGAGAATGTGAAAGCAGTCAAAATTAAGTGAAAAATAACAACAGAAGCCAGAGTCACATGTCATCAACCAACAATAATCACTTTTTCTTTTTTTTAACAGAAGATCTGACTCAATTAGCTGAGAATGACTTTTCTAAGATCCTGAAATGCTGTATAGCTATAATAATAAATAGGCTATTACACAATTACCACTATACTATTACTAACTTACCTGGGAGTGCAAAAAGGGATGGAAAGTCACGACAATTATAGATCCCCGTGGAATCACTAGCACAAGACATCCAGAGATTCTCATAGATTGTGGAAGTTGTAATTACGCTGCCCTCTGTGGTGGATTCTTTCCAATACTGATCTTGCAATGATACGCCTAGCCATTATCCAGCCCACAAAACCTAGGAAAAGTGCTATAACCTCGATGATCTCATTCATCTTGAAAGTAATTTTCGATTAATTATTAGCAAAACAAAGAGTAATTGCCTTTGAGAGGAGCTCTATACGCAACTTCTGTATCAGATGTACATTTTACGACTGTGAGAAGTGACTCCTGATTTTGTAGGCCGCAGGTACACTAAGTCTGCTATTCCCGCCCAAAATTGATGACCTTTCACGTGCCCAGGCAGGTTACCATAGCAATGTAAGTATGGGTAATTTATCTTGTTGATTGGAAACAAGTTGTAATGGAGACAGAGATGGTGACAGTTATCACAATTTCAGTCAGCCTAAAAGACCAAATTGACTGGACTTATCTTAATCCTTTGAAGGTGATTGCTCTCGCCTATTGTTCACGCTGTTCTTGATAACGTCGATGACCGAACTGTCAGGGTTCAATAAACATAATGATTAAATGATGTTTTAATAAGCCTTTTAAAAACTATATATACACTGTATTTAAAAAATGTATTAAACTATATTCAAGAGGAAACAGGACAATCAGAATAAGGCGACATGGTTTAGTGATGCTGCTTTGAGATGTTCTCATTGTGAACCTTGTGTTTAATTGATGTGTATTATTCTCCTGTTTTAATTGCTGACATCATCTTGTCTTCCTGCCTGTATCTCCTCTTGAAGAATTGGTAGCTTGTGATTTTAGGGAGGTCATTTCAAGTTCCATAAGTAAATAAGGAAACACTGAGTAGAGGGCAGAGTAAACATAGGAAAGATGGCTAAAAAAAAGCAGTTGATACGTGATTTATCGAAGGCAGAAAGTGTCTATATTAGTAATGGTTAAGCATTAACAAGTTTGAAGCGGGACAAAGGATGCATTCAAATTCTTGCTCTCTTTCAGCACATAAGTAATTTGTATTTGAGGGTATGGATTTAACAATAATGTCTGTTCTTTTGAAACATTTTGTTGACATAGTACAGTACAGTGCTGTCCACTGAAAAAGAGTTATGTTGGCCAAAGGCCAGGCAGCTGATTCTGAAATAGCTGGATTACTGATTGGTTGCCCCTATAGAATTAACAGAATAGGGAAGGGGATGTACAGAAAATGCAAGACTTAGTAGGTTTGATGAGGATTTTGTACTCAGTGTGTACACCTCCACTCATAAATTCTGCCTATATTCTGTACAGGTTTCTTTTTAAAGTAAATGGATATGCTTCATTTATTTGTGTGAAGTGATTCTTTGTTTATGAGATACTTCGAACTCAAATTACAGTTAATATCTTATCAAAAGGAAATTCATTATAGCCAACCAGTAATCAGAAGCAGTTCAAAGTTCTATCATATACTTACAGTGTAAGACGAACATTCAGGTTTAACTCATAATCTTTTGTCTGTTAATATTTTATTTCCTGCCCTTCCCTTAGTCATTTAAAATATTGATACAGCTGTGTCCGCATTGACCTCCCTGCTTAAAGGGAAAGTCAACTCAAACTTCATTGTAAGTGATTTCATTTTGATAGAATATTTTCATATTAGACATGAAGGTCTTTTATCAACTCTCATTATCTACTATCACAGCCATGGGCAACTGCATAACCAAGGACAATGAAGGATTTTAATACTAGTGTGATTAGTCTAGGTTGTCAAAATTTAAGTGAGTTTCGTGACTGGGTACCTGTAGCAGCCAATAGTGGTTGACTGTTCAGAAAGTCGTATGGAGGTGCTAAACAGCTTTAAAGCAATATTACATTTAACATTTCCTTTGGTGTTAATATCTAATATTACATACTGCATTGCGTATTCACCACCAAAAGTTGATTCAAACATTTTGAACAAGTGGTCCATAACACAGAAAAAAAATATTATTAGAGTCAATTTGCTTTGATCAGTATATGAGTGAGAGTGATACTCCTGATTAAAGGGGAAGCCAGTGTTGGTGGTTGAAGGCTCGGGAGGATCTACGTTCTGAAAAGCATAAATGTTATATTGATGTAAAATATCACTTCTAGTTTTCTTGTTTGAAATGTGCTGCAAATCAAGTTTTGTGCCCAAACTTACTAGGATGTGCATACATGGGAAAAAAGTATTTTATCAGACGCTCCCTGTCTTTGGCAGATTTGCAATTTTGCAAACTCTCACAGCCTGCAAGACAGATCACTGGCTGTCCCTAGATACTACTAGTCCAGTGGTATTAGGGTTCCTTATGAAGGTATTTCCCTGCCAAAACTATTTTCTTTTTTTTTTATACTTTATTTTTTAAACAATAAGCAACAAAACTTCATTATACACATAAAAAAGAAAATAATAGTAGAAATAATAATAATAAAGATTACAAACAAAACACACACATCCAAAGAGAGCGAAAAACAATTTGAGCAAGAAAATCTGATTTGTATTCACAAATTCACAAAAAACGCTTTTACACTTGTAAATGTCAATTTTGTGCGCACTGACTTTTGTCACTGTTCCAGCACGCAAAGCCTGCCAAAACTATACACAGGGGCGGCTGTGACTCAGGTGGTAAAGCGGGTCGTCCTCTAATCAGAAGATCAGAGGTTCAATCCCCGGCTCCTCCAGTTCACATGTCAAAGTGTCCTTGGGCAAGACACCCCAAAATGCTCCCGATGGTCAGTCCAGCACCTTGCATGGTAGCTCACTGCCATCGCTGTGTGAGTGTGTGTGTGAATGGGTGAATGAGAGGCATATACTGTAAAGCGCTTTGGATAAAAGCGCTATATAAATGCAGCCATTTACCATTTATTTGCAAGCGAGATCCAAGATTTGCAAGCAAAGGGGAGGCGGGGGCTAAAACAGAGAGCTATCTGATTGGTGCACGGAGACTGATGACTATGCTCTGCACTGATTGGATACAGAACATGTCACTCTGACTGGCACAGTAACTGCTCCATTGTGTTAGCTGTAGTGGATTTATTTTACTAAATGTTATAGCCTTGAGTAGATCTAGCTAGCTTGCTACTGTAACAGCTGTTATGCCCCATCTATTCATCCATTGATCCTGTGCCCACGATGCTGCACAATATCAGCCAGTAACTTCACTCAGATAATCTCATCTTTGTGTATCTCTCCATCAAGTTAAAGGATACCAGTACCTATGCACTGACTAAATTCTACTAATATTGATATGAAATTTCCATATTGGTGCTCAGCTCTAAATATTATATATCTCATATCATATCTTCAGTTTCCCCATTGAGATGACTTTTATAAATGACAACCTTATGTAAGCCTGTAAGGCTTTGTCCAATCCTCCCGTGAACTTTAGGGTATAATTCATGTGTGGGGAGAGTTTGGTTCAATAGTCTTTTAGCAAAAGCTCTTTAAGTATTATTTGTCAATGTGAAGTTTGTATAACCTTGAACAGTCATTGTTTGTATACTGGATCTAATAGAGTTTCGGTGGAGTCACTGCCTCAACACTTCTTATCAATCAACATGATTGATAGATAAGGTTAAAGCTCTGTCCCCCTCTCTCTCTCTCTCTCTCTCTCTCTCTCTCACACACACACACACACACACACACACACACACACACACACACACACACACGCACACACACACATTCCTTGAAAATAATTGGTTTGGATGGCCTTTTTAAAGCCATTAAAGAATATTACATTACAATCATTTAGCAGACACTTTTATCCAAAGCGATGTACAAAGGTACTTGACACCATGTGGGGATCGAACCCACAGCAGGGACCCCCCTTCAAATTGAGGAAATTCCAGTAGTTGAAGCAGGGAGCTTTATTATTGTAGAGATTTGTTTTTTTTTGCTACCTTCATGGTTCAATAACTCAACCATAGATTAGATTAGATTGATTTTTTGCCTATTTTGGTATACAGGTGTGAGGCAACACTTAGTCTGGTCAAAAGGAATGACATAACTTGGCAATAGAGGGTTTTTGAACATTTTCTTTTCAAAGTGATTTTAATGCTTGCTAACAATGCCAAGTCTAGGGCTCTTCGCTGTATCATAACAGGGATGAATTGGATTTCAGTGTGTTGATCAGAATAATTTACTTTTGTACTGGCCAATCAGGCATGAGCC
The DNA here is from genome assembly GCA_034670405.1 of Hoplostethus atlanticus. Lineage (NCBI taxonomy): Eukaryota > Metazoa > Chordata > Actinopteri > Trachichthyiformes > Trachichthyidae > Hoplostethus > Hoplostethus atlanticus. The sequence goes on from JAXDDX010000018.1 coordinate 553,972, forward strand.
TGAGGATATCAATTAAATACTGTACTGTGTTCAATTAAATACTGTACTGTGTTCACTTTTACTGCTGCATTACTTTCAGAGTTACTTTAAGGTGAGCTTTTAAAGTTACATCTGAAATGCACTTTGGTTTGATTTCCTAAATTATGAGGAGCAAATCAAAACATGAGAAACGACATTATCACCAGAATAAAATAAATTATACCAATAAAGTAATAAAGAGTAATGTTAAAATAGAAATTGCTAGTACATACAGTGAAATACATCAAGGGGTGATATTACAGTTTTTCCTCAATCACTTACACACTAAAACTGGTTCTATGAGGAAAAATATCCCCAACCATCATCAGCTATCAAAAGAAAGATTAATTTCCCAGAACTATAAACAGTATTCACCTGTTTCACACATGTTGCAGACTGGTTGAACCTGAACTCTACACACAAATCTCTTCATAAAGCACAGGTTGCACCATGTGCTCATTTAGGAAGCACTGCCATTTAAAGGGCCACAGGTGAGTTTGGAACAATGGATCCAACCAATGCAGAAAGAGCTGAACTAAGAGGAAGAGTACAACTGAGAGGAAGTGGAAGAGGAAGAGGAAGAGGAAGAATAAGGAGAACATTTGTATCTGCTGAGATCCGTGCTACTGTAGTTGACCATGTCCTTGTCAAAGGAATGACAATGAGGGAAGCTGGGCAAAGAGTACACCCAACTTTGAGCCGTTCCATGGTAGCATCTATAGTCCAGACCTTCAGAGAGGAAGACAGGTGATCTACTCTCTAGGCTACTGTAATATTGGAGTGCTGTACTCTTACCTGTTGTGAGGAGCTGTATATCTTTTGTAAAAACGGATGATGGTAGCCCAACAGTACTCATTCTATTTTTTGCAGAACTGAGACACGCATGCTTAGCTGTTGGGAAAAACTGTAAAACCAAAGATGGAGAGGATTGTCTAAAAATATCGATATTTTGTAGTATACCCTAACAAACTATAGCAAGTCTAGCTATGATTTTTCATTTCACCCAATGATATTCTCATCACTGTTGTCCAGTTTTTCATAAATTGTTGAAAGTTGTAGAAGTTGGACGGTAGTGAGCAAATTCCCATTTAAAGTTATCTTTTTCTACATCCCAAATGCTGTGTGAATGCAGTGTATGCACAACGTTTGTGCATATGTATATGTGGCCCCTGGTCTTCATTATCATCCCTCCACATTAAATCAGGGACAGTATAATCATAATATAATAAACTTTATTTGTACAGCACTCCTTAAATCATATAGTAATCAAGAGCTTTACAAACATTAAGACGTTAAGACCTGGTATCCTAAGATCCGTGCTGTCCTATTCAGGAGGGTGAAAGGTGAGGGTCCTTGCTGATCTAAGGACTTCAGTCTGCCTGCGTGGTTCAACCTCACGTGTCATAGTGCTACTCTCCATCAATACTTTAGCAATACCTTTTGACTCTTAAACACAGTTTTACAAATCATTTACAACATTTTCTTTTCATGTGTGTTTTTCTCCTCACTGACTGTATGCCGCTATGTTTTTTCAGTTTTTGCCTTCCCAGCAACATATGTCTTGCCTCACCCTAAAGATATTGTTCCAAACTATGGGAGAATGATTATGAAATATTATATTGCAGTTATTTTGACAGACATTGTCATCGCATGGTTTTAAATATAGTTTTTTATACATGCATATTCATCTCTTTCATCTCTACAGTAACAGCTGCAAGTCTTAACCTCCTTGATAAAAAACCTCATTGTGCTGCCCTAATCATTGACTTATCATAGGCATTTGATACTATTGACCATAATATTTTACTGAATAAGTTGCTCTTTATAGTTTTGGATGATTTTGCTGGTAGAAGAAAAGGAGAGCACAACTGGGATACACAAAAAAATATATCAACAATACTTTTCTTTGGTGATGGGGTTGAAAAAAAGGGCCGAGGCATTTTTCCCTTAAAATTAAAATGCCTTTATTGATGTGACAAAAAAACAACAAAAAAAACAAGTTTTGTTTTTTGTTACTTGCAGTCCCTAACAAAGCCATATCAATAAAGGAATTTTAATTTTAAGTGTCTTTGTCCTTTTGTTTTTTTGTAATTGTACCTTTTCTGTAAGGTTATGATGTTAAACATTTAAGTATACATTTGTGCTTTTGCAAGATTTTATTTATTGCTTTTAACACTTTTTAACTACAAAGTTTGTTTGTTTGTAATATTAACTAAATCACTATTGTAAAATAGCAAGTAATTAAAAACGAATTACATTACAATGTCATTACATCAGCTTTTCTTTGGTTTAGGTTTAGGTAAACATTGCATGTGGTTTCTATACAAAAATATATTTTTAACCCTGTTACAATATGAGTACATAATAGTCTACATATTACTATGTATACACAGATGAAATGCATTTATTACAATAATTACAGATCCATTACATAGATTAAGAGTAAGTGGCACCAAATGAGCATGTTCCTAATCTAAATCTGTTTAGTTTGAATAGGTACTCTTAACTTGAAATGCTACCAGACAGTGATCGGTATACATACACCAGTAATCAACAGAAATACCCTCATTGTTCATCCTTTCATGCCTCTCCTCTTTTCCGCCTGTGGTTCTAACTCAAAGGAGCACGCAGCCTCCACCTTTGGCTTCTACGAAGTTTGGATCAAGGTCATTGGGCAGCTTGCCGTTCTCCCCCCAGATATTCAGCTCTCCAAACACGCCTGTCTCGATCATCTCTTCCTGCCAGGGGATTGGGACGTTGCCTGAAGCAAAGTCATCGTAGAACTCAGTGTCCTTGGCATCCAGGACCACACCCTTAATTGTGCTGAAGGCGCCCACATCGTCAATGTCTTTGGCATACACCATTTTAGCGTCAGGGACGAATGGTGGAGGCAGCATGCCTGTGGATAACACACAGAGGACATGAACAGAAGGACAGTGCAAGTTACTCCTTAATTACTTCATGATAATAAGTATAGCAGATGTAGTATGCTGATGCTCTTGTAGATGTCACCCACCTGCTTCCAGGCGGCCCCAGTTAATCTCCTTGAAGAATGACTGATTCTTCAGCTCGGCGCAGTCATTGTTTTTGAACCCAAGTCGTTTCACAGGGTCCTTTTCCATCAGGCCTTCACAAAAAGCCTTACAATCCTTGCTGAAGTTGGGTGTATATGAAACTGGATCATTCAAGATTCTGCGAGCCACTTCAGTGTTCTCAACCTGAAAATAAGAAAATATTTTGAAGGATTTTGAGGATTGATTGATTGAAGTGTGATTTGTCCCAAAAGATTTGTCACTGGACAAGAGCAAACAGGTGTATTTTCCCCTGTTTTGTACCTTCTCTCCTCGAATTCTGAAGGGTCCTTTGGCTGCGATCATCTCATACAGGGTGACTCCCAGGGTAAAATAGTCCACTGTGTAGTCATACTCCTTTTTCTGGAGCAGCTCTGGAGCCATGAAGCCTACATACAGAGACACACAATTCCATAGACTGATTATACAAACATGTTCTACAGCGTCAATTGTGTTCAATGTCATCTCAACATAATACATCCCTCCAATTACCTGGAGTTCCTGCATATCCAGTAGTTTTGTTTTTTCCTGGTGGAAGTTCCACAGCAAGACCCAAGTCTGAGAGGCGGACGTGTCCTGAGTGAGAAGGTATTGAGTTATTACAGAGCGCAGTTAAGACAAGGAATTTCATAATGGCATATGGGTAATGTAGGGACTTCACTGTTTTACTATCAGCAACCTACTATCAGCAAGATGCTGTATGGCTGATTAACACACCTTCAACCAGAGAGGGGAACTAATCAGCTGCTGTAGTGTTTGGTTGGCTCTCGATGGCACACAGTACAGCCATGCTGCTACACCTGGTCCTACTGAGGAAGTGCTCACCTGTATCATCCAGCAGCACATTTTCTGGCTTCAAGTCCCTGTAGATGATCCTGTGCTGGTGGAGGTGCTCCAGTCCACAGATGATCTGGGCTGTGTAGAAGCATGCTCTCGGGTCTTTGAAACCTGGATTTTCTTCATCTACATTATACATGTGAAACCTAGAGCCAGGTGGGAGAAGAGGGTGTGATGGAGAAGAGGCAGGAAGAAATTTTGTTGTACAGTATTTTGGAAGTGGACATTCAAAGAGAAGCTTTGCGAGGAGAGAAGCTATACAGGACTCCTATGGTTATTCTCTGACGTACAGCATTACGTACCTTGGGGACTAGCCTGTACATTAGCTGTGAGGTTGATCTACCTTAGGCTGATTAGGAGAGATGATTGGGAGAAGACTATTCCCACATTACTATCTATAGAGACTATGCAGCTAGTCACATGAAGGCACAAAGGTTAGGAGGTTGTGTCAGTCTATATATATATACTATATATATATCTGCTGTTTTCATAAAATACCTGAGATCTCCGCCATTCATGATAGTCATAACTAGGCAAAGGTCAGTTTTGGTCTGGAAGGCGTAAGCCAGCGACACAATGAAGCGACTGTGAACTTTTGCCAGGATACGCTTCTCCACAATTGCTCCCTAAACACAAATCAAGCATCAGAGCATGATTAGTCCATTTCCTCCCAAATAGCAGGGCTGCATGTACACATACACAATCTGCAAAACTGGAACTCTACAATATGTTGATTAATAGAACAATTATTGTAACATTTGTATAAGCTGGTTGCATGTCAATAGGGCCACTTCTGATCTGATGTTATATACCAAATGGATGGATGGATGAAGTAAAACATAAATATCAGAAAACATTCTGTATATGACCCTATTCTTGGATCGGATCCTCCAAGTGATATTGGAATTTATTGTCCTTCTCATGGAGGCTCATGGTGCCAGTCAACAAAATTAAAGCAAAAGGTTAATCATCATTACCCACTAATGCTTTTCCAAGCAAGGGGCTTCAGCCTGGTGCATTTTCTCTATGTCTATGCTGAGCTGCTTTGTGAGCTCTCTTAGAGAGTCACAAGCCTCTTTGCATTGAGCCATTGCAGCTCTGATCATGGTGGAACTAAATCTCTGCACTTACTGTGCAAGCTTTTCTCACAGCCTTTTCTTTCCCATTTCCCACCATAGGCCATGTTATGTTATGTTATGTTATGTTATGAGTTTCAGGGACACAATGCTTTGATAATACTAATGGCTATGGCTGCATCCTTAGGCGGAGGTGTGTTTAGTCCAAGGCCACATCGATGCTTTACCTCATAGCCTTTGCGTTTCTTCAGCCTCTTCTTGTCAAGCTTCTTATTGGCATACATCTTGCCAGTTGCCTTAGCTTGACAAGCATGTACTTCCCCAAAACCTCCTTTGCCAAGCACTCTGAAGTCCATGAACCATTCCTCATTAACAGCCTGGCTCTCCAACCATTTGAACTGAACAAAGCGCAGGAAGTACATGCTGTTCTTGAAGCCATCCAGGGCTTTGGTCTCCAGGTATTTAAGTAGCTTCTGCTCGGTCTCTTTAAACAGGTCACCGCGGATGTTCTTGTAGTCTTCCTTAACTCGAGAGATTGCTTTCTCCTCCAGGAAGTTGCAAAAGGTCTTGGATGCTGACTCGAAGTACTTGTTGACTATTTTTTGGGCCTTCTGCGCTCTCTCCTTCTCGTTGGACATGTTGTATTCTTCTATGTCTTTCCACAGCTGTCCAGCATTCTTATGGGCCACCTCGCTATCCAGGTACTGTTGGAACAGACGATTGCCGACGGGTTGTTTGACACACATGCTGTCAAAGGTTGAGTCTACAGATGCCTTCATATGCTCACAATCCCTGATGTGCGGGAGATTCAGCTTGGCACGCATCTTCTTGTCACGCATGGTGGCAGCTGCAGCCCCGTCCACACTGTTTCGGGCTGACACATAGGCAGAGTTCGCCACCACCGTCTCCAAACCACCGATGTCCATGGTTGAGCCTTGGCCTAGAGCATGCAGGACCAGGAAAGAAGTTAATGACTGGACTAACCCTCTGCTTTCCCTTTCTTTCCCAAGCTAAGGGGGCAATAAATAAGCTACAACTAGTCCATAATTCTGCATCTTAAATTCTGACCAAGACCAGAAAGTGAACTCATATGAGACTCATTTTACAATCTCTTTATTGGTTGCATTTTAGTTCTGATTGATTAATACATTTCTTTTTGGATAGGAATCGCCTTGTACTTAGACTAAATGTAAATGTAAATGTTATCATATTCTATTTTTACCTATCATTACCTACTCATGCTTTGTTTTTATTTTACTTTGTCTTTCCCTCACCCTTTTACATGGTTGATTGGTTGATTGGTTAATTTGTTGATTGATTCATTTGTTGATTAAACATTTTTTTCTTCTGAAAATGTGATATGGATCAATATGTTCTTGAGATTATCTACTTGGATACTGTTTGATATCACTGTTAGACACTGTTAGATCAGTCTGTGATGTTCAATGTCTGCCTCATCTACATCTACTTCAGTGGTGAATGAGAGAAATACACCACCAAACAACAATAAGGTACTGTATAGCTGTTTTTTGTAATAATGTTTCAGGGTGAATTTTTCCTTTAATAATCTGCTCTCTCTGGACCTGGTATAAGAACTGAAAGTGATACTATTGGCTGAATAGCTACTTTCCTGAATCTCCATAATCCAATTAACACTGACTGTAATTTGGGCTGTCTTATCAATAAATCCTTCTTCAATGTGTTTTATTTGAGGATGACAATATAAACACATCTTTTTATTTGAGTGAAGGCCGTACATATTGAACGTTAATATATAAAGCATTACTCACCTTACTTTTTCTCTGTAGCTATCAAATGAGGGCTCCAAGGCAATTAATTAAATCCACCTGGGTAGCAGCCACCATATATTTCCTTTTTTTCTTTGCTTAGATATTGTGCCATCAACTAGATGTAGAGATCCTCTCTGCTCTGTTAGTGTCTTAGATGTACTTACTCTCCCCGCTCACTCTTGCTCCTACAGCGTGGTGTGTTGAAAAGGAAGGGGGATCAGGTTGAGGTCTACTCTGCACTTGAAATCCTACTTGATAGTTCATTAGCTGGTGGGGATTACAACTTGACATTATCAGGCAAAGCAACTTGGCAGAAACCATTAGTGTAACTCAGCAGCAGGGGTGATTACTGCAAAGGACAGCTTTGCTAACTCAGAAAACACCATTCAACTCATCCTGTTTTCTGTCAAATTTCAAGGAGCACATTTCTAAAACATCAAATAAAGGCAAAAATATATATATATTTACCTTGACTGAGAACTTTGTGATCTTCTTCCCTTTATCCTTCTCCAAGCTGCAATGTGTATAGCAGATAAGGTAAGCAACGCAATTAGGCTGGTATATCAAAATTAAATAATTAGAGTTAGAATTTGTTAAAGGTTACAGTAGTAACAGTAGTAGCTTTTGAGTGCTACCCCTGCTAGGAAGTAGGAAGGAAGGAAGCAGATCAAAAGTGGATTATCTAGGTGTCTAAGAGCATGACACCGAAACAAGGATTTACATCCTCTTTGAACTAGGTCAGTCCTCGGGAGGGAATTGTTGCAGAGGCACGTACTATATATCAACATTTCTAATTTATTACAATGTGAATCGTCCTAAATATTGGTAATTTCAATTCAGATCTTGACAAGAAATATTGAAAGAAATGTTGAAAGAAGCAGGACAGAAAAAATGTAATGGGTACATTTCAGGAAAGAGGATTGAGAGGGTATTAGAGGAAACGGAGAAGAAGGATTGAGAACATGCAGCTGAAGAGGATAGAAACTGTCAAACAACAGAGTTGAAGCCTAGAGCACAAGAGAACAACTCAGCTGAGATGCAGGCCCAGTCAATGCAACATGGTCATCAACACAATCACAAGTACACTCAACACATCTGAACCACTGTTTGAAATACAAATGTGCATGATCTTATGTATGTGTCTAATATTTTAAATGTAAATATAGAGCATACACAACAAAACATATCTAAAACGTATTTCCCATTTTGCTGTGTTTGTGATGAAGGTTGGTCAAAAGACCCTGAACCCAAATCCTATTTAAGGGTGAAACAGATTGAGAGTTCACCTCTAATCCAGCTCAGTGGCCGGGAACAAACCCACCCAATCCAAAGAGGTCAGTCTGCAGCACCAAAGCATCCATAGCTGCACAGAGAAATATAACACTCTTAACTACCGCACAGGTTATTTCTAAGATTGCTGCTTAACTATCTCAAATGAAAGGTAAAAGCATACAAGAGCTAGTCCCTTTAATATGTTTACTGATACAAATTTATTAGCAATACAGATTATCCATCATCCGCCAAGAAACGCGATGGCAAACAGCATACTTTCTCTAGTAAAGATGAAAGAGTTTTAACTAGTGGGTTGCAGAATGTCACCATGCTCAATATTCTGCATGATACTTTAGATGCTCAGGGCCTTTCATAGTTTACTCAGGTTGAGAAGTTGCGGTAATTTAGCACTGACCTCCATAACATCACTATATGATGCACATCATTGTGCATATCTGGTTGTATAGAATCACAAATTACCCAGCAATAGTCCTAGAGCCATATTGTTGAACTTAATGGCTGAAAGCAGCAATTCCAAACCCTGTCCATAAGACTCTGAAACTACCTGCCTCATCATCACGGTGTGCATCATCACACTTTAAATTTCTCTTTGAACCTTCACAAGTCATCCACTTTTTAAATTGAATTTCTGTTTTACATCGAGGTTGAAATAGTGTCTCGATACCTTTAATGACCTCAGATGACCTACCTCCTCAGTCATGTCTTTTTCCCCATGCAGAAACCGGGTCATGATAATGGAGATGTGGGATTTCAAGTGAGACTTTACATTGTCTGAGATAACATATCTCAATCTTGCGCAACACGAATACCAAACGTTGTCTGGGTTTACACTGTAGCTCTTGAGTATGTTCAGTTTCACCACTGAAATGCTAAAACTGCGTATGCTTTCTCTAAAGGCTTGACTAAATAATTACAGGTACCACTTAGCTTTATTGTGCCTTACAGACAATTGGATAAACTTTTTTCCATATAATTAACCCAATGTAATAAATCTCATTTCTTTTGCACACACATTTGGGTTGTTAAAATGTCTTAGTATGTCAGGGATTCTCAAGCAGCTAAACTGTAAATCCTCTTCAGCTGATTAAACTGAGATGTGGTTAAAAACAGCCCTGGAAGTCACTGTTCTCCCTCAGACAATTACCTCTAATTGACGGTGATGATGATGCCCTTCTGACCTAGTAGTTAACTGAAATCATTGTTCGCTTTGGAGCATTACTTTGTAAATATTGTAGAATGTGTTCTGGACACCAGTGGACTATAAAGGTCTAACCTTACCACGACATATCTACCATGCCTGCCTGGGATTTGAAGTGCTCAGAGATTTGACAGTCTGCAGAAGTGTTGGTAGTAGCAGTTTTATCCATTGTGGAGAAATAATGTTTAAAGTGAATCAACAAGAATTTTGTACTCAACACATAGAGCATCAGGCATACAAATACATAATGCAATTACATAATACATAGAAAGTTGTGTCAATGTTGTTTAGCAGTATAATAGCTTTAGGGACTCACTCATTTCTCGTATGTAGTCTGCGATCTTGATTTTGAATCTGATCGTTAGTGTTTGATTCCTATCACACTTCTTCTTATAAGCCTATGTCTGTTATTTTTTCCTATGTGTGTATAGCTAGAATGATTCTGTATATGATACATTACGTTTGTATGTACATGCAGCTTTAATTCTCTCGTGGTCCATTTGTTAGTTTGGGGATCTGCAGTAATTATTGTCATTTAGTGAATGTGTGCTTTATCAATGCTGATTGTTGCTGATTTGGTACCAACCCGTCTTTACCTGCTGCCGGTGTGAACTTACCTGTCATTTGTTCTTGTTCTCTGTCCTGAGGAAGCGGCAAAACTAACTATAAACTATGATATATGTTTTTTTATAAAAACATGTTTGTTTGGACTCAAAATGGTGAAGAGAATTAGGAATGAGGAGTAAATGGGGACCTAATACTGTACTGGATCCCACACTGGGAATATATCATGAAATCAATTGGCATGCTGCCATCGTGTGGAAGATTAGTGTAAAGACTCTTCCCATCATATGTAACCAGGAATGTGATATATAATTGTGATATAACTCTGGGCAGTAGCCCACTTGCCCTAAAGTTGCCCAAAATGATTCATGGCTACAACTCCCAGTTTGTGCATTTCATTGGATCGATCTATCTATCTATCTATCTATCTATCTATCTATCTATCTATCTATCTATCATACTAGCAGCTAACAGACCTGCTAATCAGAATTTGAATCACTTTATTGACCAGGTACATTTATATGCACAAATGATTTGTGGTTTGATATGATTAACATGAATACAGCAATTAAACAGACTGTAATAGACACAATGTTCATACTAAGAGACTTTACTCAATATACACAATCCAAAACAACACCTTAAACCATGTACATGGTTAAAATAGCCACAAGGTGATTTTGAGTCAACAGACTGTACAGAGATATGCAATGCAAACGGTCATAGTAGCAATATAAGGAAATGCAGAAGTGATGAGGTCGTACAGGCACGCCTGGTGGGTGAGACTGTAGTGTGTTTGTGTACAGAATGGTGTAGTGAAGGCCACAGCATGGGAGAAGACACTGCTGGTGTGATGGTTGATGGTTAGTGCAGGGATGAATTGTAAAGTCTGATGGTGGTGGGCAAGAAGGACCTCCGGTGTCGCTCTGTGGTACACGGAGGCAGGATGAGTCTGCTGCTGAACGTGCTCCTCTGCCTGGACAGAGTGTCGTGAAGTGGGTGAGAGACGTTGTCCATGCGGGCCAGCAGTTTGACCAACATTCTCCTCTCAGCCACCACCTGAGAACACTGAGGCTACCTGTATGTAGCCTCAGTGTTCCCACTCCAGTCCAGCTTGCTATCCAGGTGCACTCCTAGGTACCTGTAGGACTGCACCAAGTCTACGTCCTCCCCTCGGATGGAAACGGGGTTGACTGGTGCCTTAGTCCTCCTGAAATCCACCACCATCTCCTTGAGCTGCAGATGATTCTGGTTGCACCACTCAACAAAGTCACCAACCAGGCCTCTGTACTCCCCGTTCTGACCACCCCCCCTCGTCCGAGAACTTCTGCAAGTGACATGACTCTGTGTCGTGCCTAAAGTCTGATGTGTAAAGAGTGAACAGGAAGGGAGGCAGGACATACAGCCCTGCAGCCTCACATACTGTGGTCTGCCAGTCAGGTAGTCTATAATCCAGGTCACCAAGGGGCCATCCACCAGCAATGGTGTTAAAAGCACTGGAGAAATCAAAAAACATGATCCTCACAGTGCTGCCCGTCCTGTCCAGATGGGAGTGGGCCTGATGAAGCAGGTAGATGATGGCGTCCTCTACTCCAATGTTAGCCTGGTAGGCAAACTGTAGGGGGTCCAGTCCTTCCTTCACCAGGGGTCTGAGGTGAGCCAGCACAAACCAACAGTGGGACCCTTTCCGGGCTCAGGCTCAGGTTGAAGATGTGCTGGAGTACTCCACACAGCTGGTCTGCACATACCTTGAGGAGCCCTGTTTTGATACCATCAGGGCCTGCTGCCTCGCCTGCGTGGAGCCTCTTCAGCTGCCTCTTCACCTGGTCGGATGCGATGCTGATGTATAGTTGTGTTGGGGTTGAGAATCCGGGGGGAAGGAAAGAGAGGGGAGTGGGGCTAGGGGATGGCGGAGCCACAGGGGAGTGTGGAGATGGGGCAGCAGGGGGGAGAGAAGATGTGACGAGGATGGTTGGGCAGGAGTCTTTGAAGAATTAGAAGAACACACTTTATTAGTCCACATTTTTGTTGACACACACACACAGCATGCAGTAAGTGGTGGCCGCCAAACACACACACGCATGCAGGGAGGGTGGCTGCGGAAATTTTCATTTAACCCATCCTGTTTCTGCGCTGCCCCCCCAGGGGAGTCAACTCGTCAGCCCTGCAGCTTGTGTTCCATCTTCCTCCTGTTTTGACTCCACTCTTCCCATAGTTGAGCCATGTCAAGGCGAGCTCTTCTTGAAATCATACTTAGCTGTGAAAAGTACTATTCTGTTAGGGCATTTATGTATTCCAGCACCACTGAAAATAGGCACACATGTAATTTGATCTTGAAAGTATATGGCAATGAAATGTTTCATATTTATATTGCTTATAGGAGGATTTACACCAATGAATGAATCTCTGAAACTTTGTGGAGGCTGGCCCTGTTCTCTCCTCGACACTCAGCTAACGCCAGCTAACAGAGGCACGGTTAACGAGGCGTTCTCATTGGCTGGGATGATGAGCGTCAAAACTACGTATGCTCGTACGCGTATGCAGCGTTCGTGTACTGGTGTAAATATCGTAATTATGACCTTTCCACAACTGATCCATCGAACAAGTGGTAAATACACTGGGACAGTCAGCGCTTTCATGCCAAGAAGTGATGTTTAGGGGGCCGAGAGCATGGATGAACCGACACTTTATTATTATATGTTATTGTAGTTGTTCCGCCAACTGTAAATATTTAGTATTGTTATATGTTTATATTGTCAATATTTGTTTACCTTTTAGTTGCCATGCATTTTATTGTCAATAAATAAATGAAAACACAAGTTAAATGCTTGATGTACATTTTCTCCCCTTCATTCTGCTGCTGCAACACAAAGCACATAGCTCTATGCCATTTGATTTCTAAAATAAAACAACAACTGTCAAAAATCTACTTTAGTTACAGGGTCTATTTTGTTATTGTTTCCGACCAAAAGCACCCGAATGCTCCATTCAATCGTATTCACGATTTCGGCTCCCGGAAGTAGGAGTTTAAGAGGTGCACTGAAGGCAGCATAAGCCACGCCAATGTGATAACAGTGTCAGGTGGGAGAAATCGCCGAACATAATATCCATAGATATGAAGGACAGGACAAATTGGCAGCAGGCCTGAAGTAAGCATCCGTTATCGAAGAGGTCGACCTTGGTCGGCGATGGATTTCCTTCTCGGCGGAGTCGCCGCGTGTGGTGCTTGTCTGTTCACCAACCCGCTGGAGGTTGTCAAAACGCGAATGCAATTGCAAGGAGAGCTCAAAAGCCGGGGTACATACCAGATTTATTACCGGAACGTATTCCATGCTTTTTATACGATTGGCAAAGTAGAAGGACTTGCTGGTTTACAGAAGGGATTAGCACCAGGGCTCGTTTACCAGTTTTTTATGAATGGATTTAGGCTTGGCTTGTTTGCGGTCATCGAGTCCTCCGGTCTCCTGCACACGGACGGAAGGGTCAGCGCGGCCAAGACCACGGTTGCAGGAGCTGTAGCTGGAGTGGTGGCTTCCGTGATTGGAAGTCCTGTATACTTGGTTAGTAGCTGGCTTCACATTGCCCAAGCAGGCTTGGCATTTGAAGGATATTTATTTTTTGTAATAGTTATACAATGTTTCACTTCAAGGTTTATGAGCAGTGTCATTTCAAGGTGAGCTGTCACTTGTTTGTGGAGAAATAAATAATTCTGTGGAGCAAAGTATACTAACACTTTCTACACTGACAGGTGAAGACTCATCTTCAGAGTCAGTCTACCTCCTCCATTGCTGTTGGGCATCAATATAAACACCAGGTAACATAATAGCTCAAATTGAAGACAATTTGTATCACTGACAGGCATCCACTGATTCTTCCTGTGCTACTCTCCCTGCCAGGGGATGATCCATGCTTTGGCAGCCATCCACAGGGAGCATGGCATTCTGGGACTGTGGAGGGGCTCCGTTGGTGCTGTATCAAGGGTCTGCGTGGGGTCAGCTACACAGCTCTCCACCTTCTCTGCCTCCAAGGAACTTGTAATTGATCTACAGGTTAGAATGTGTCATTGCACTTTAAGTAGGCTAATTGAGGTCTGAGCCTAACGTCTAATATGAAAGTCATCTATATTGAGTGGTGATGAGGTGGGAATAGTCCTGGCTGGGTGAATGCTGTTCCTCAGCCTGAGGAATGTCCCAGTGAGCGGTAACTAACAGGTCTAACCTCTGTACTGTGCCTATGCAGGGTTGAGAAGAGTTAGCAGTGCTAATTTGCAGTCAGTAGCTGCATACTGGTTACGAAAGCACTGACACTGGTCATTGTAGCGCTGACAAAGCACTAGCCTTAACACCCTCCTGGAATGGAAATTTGACCATTCATTTGCCCCCTGGCTGAAAAACATGGAATTTTTGCGTCAAAGCACCTCCACACACATTACTCATGAGTAAACAAAAATCGACTGTGTATACAGTACAGAGAGCGAGAAAAAGTGACTTATCCAGCTCTTCCATTGCCTGGAGAAGAGGCATGCGTGCATGAGGTTGGCTGTCATACACTTTCCATCGGCATGCGAAAAGAACTCTTCTATGAGATTCAGAAATGGAAGAAAGAAATGGCCCATGAACCAGTTGTAGATCAGATCAGAAACATCATCACATTGTCCCAGATGACAACAAACCTGGGCTGCTCTGGGCCATCTCTCTGCTCAGCTGGTAAGACAATGTTGTACAATGTGTCCAGAAATGTGATGATAGGGGCAGTGTTGTAGGGACCAAGGGTGGCATGTAGGACGCCATTCTGACTGATAGCTGCAGTGGTCCTGATCTCATCTGAGATTACCAGTCTTGCTTGTCCTCGTCCTTCCTTGTCCTTGTCGTCATCGTCCTCCTCTTTCTCTACCTCTTGCTACGTTTGCTTCCATTGCTGTGCAGACCAGGGGCCTCATTTATAGTGCTCAAGTTTTGAATTGTAAGTGAACAATTAAACTATTAGTGTTTTCACATTAGGACTGGGTGTGGCCCATTGGTACATAGTTTTGGCATTTTGAATGACAGTGCCTTCCAAATGAACAAATTCCTTCCATGAAGATATTTTATTTTTGAATGTTGAGAACTGTGTGTAGTGTTTTGCAAAAAGTGATATAGAATTGTAAACTGAGTGCAAAGCAGTGTAGTGTTGTAGTGTTGCAGACTTGGTTAAGGGATTTGGCTACATGAGTCATGAGTACATGAGTTTGGTACAAATAATAATGTACGTGTGCTTATAATATGCTTAAAGTATAAACTGCAATAATATGTATAATCCAGGTCACCAAGGGGCCATCCACCGGCAATGGTGTTAAAAGCACTGGAGAAATCAAAAAACATGATCCTCACAGTGCTGCCCGCCCTGTGCAGATGGGAGTGGGAGAGGAGAGTAGTGTATGTTTCCTCTTTTCTCTTGACCTGGAAAGTTTGATACAACTGTTGCATCATTATGAAAGATGATTTTGCTGAGAAACGGCAAGAACACAAGCAGTTCCTGATATCGAAGGACGAGTCATAGGGAGTTGGAGCAGAATGTTCCAGTTACGATAGAAAGTACTCCCTTTCCTGCCAGGAGTCTGTGCACTGTCTTGCTCCTTTTGAATCTGCACTTATCTGCCTTGAACTATGTGTGTATGTAGAGATGGTTACAGTCACGTGTACGGTGTAGGTAGTTTCAGCTCTGCTTGCAAGCATTAAAGGCCTAAGAGACATATATTGTGTTATAGCTTTATTGAGCTGCTCTCACCAACTAGACAAAGTGCAATTGACTTAAATTGCCACGACAGTCTCAGGTTCCAATTTTAGTGTGTATAAAAAAAATAAAAAAAAAGAAGAAGTAATGGAGCCATTGTTTTGTTTCATTGCTCCATGTGGCAGAGCATAACAAGTGTAAATGAGAAGTCGCTGCACACGTGGAGGTATCCTGAGGAAGATTTACTTGACTCAAACCTTTTTTTAATGTACTCAATGAAATACTGCTACATTGAGGCTATGAGTGTGCAACAACTTCTAATTTCGAAGTTGTATTGCACCGTGACCTGGGTCAGTATGTACCTCATTACTCCGTTGCTTTCCTCTTCCCAAGGTATTCCCAAGAGAGAGCTGGCTTGTGGCCTTGAGTGCAGGCATGATCAGCAGTGTGATGGTGGTGATAGCCATGACACCTTTTGATGTGTTGAGCACACGACTCTACAACCAGCCTGTGGACCATCTGGGCAAGGTGAGGAAGTAGATTGATGTACTAGGTAGAGATTCATCACAGCCAACCATTACATCCAGCTGGTACAGTGAGAGATCTACTACTCTGATTCCTATGCACCAAGCTGACGGGATGTCATCTTCTCATCTAGGGCCAGCTTTATAAAGGATTTGCTGACTGCCTTTCTAAGACACTGAAGAAGGAGGGCTTGACAGGACTCTACAAAGGCATTGGAGCCTCCTATTTCCGGTTGGGTCCGCACACCATTCTGTCCTTGTTCTTCTGGGAGGAACTGCGCAAGCTCTACCGTCAATACAGATAGCACCAGGGACAGCTACATGTGAAAATGGGTAACTCATTAAGCTCTCAGGGCATAGGTTAAATGAGTCTTCATTTAATGAGTTATGTTTCAAACCGGGGGATGCTCTTCTTTCTTTATGGGAAAGAACAAAGGTGATGTTTTCCACTCCAGTAAGAAGAACACATTAGTAGAAGCAAAATGGAACGGGGTAAATGTGTCTCAAAATATCTAACCGGCAGTCAACGCCTCCAAATCTTTTTATCTGACATGTACCATGAATGTACATGGATTTATCTCGTCTTGGTAGCATTTGTGCAGAGACATAATGACGCAGTAGGTGAGGTTTAGGTGAGCAAACGTCATATTCTCCTGGAGCTCTTGAACTGGTGGCGTTATGTACTGTAACACAACAATTATATGCCATTCCAAAAGGTATAATAGAATCGCCACGACACATAAATGTGTACTTTTTGTAGAAAGCAGCCAAAGTGGCCCACAGCTAGGGGAAATAAATAGAGGTATTTTAAACTAGGGGTCATGGCAGATTTTGGCAATAGCCATGACAGCAGCACGCAAACGTTAACATGAATTTAGTGGTGCAAATGAATTAATTGATTGAAGAGCTTTTCGACATGACAAGAAAATGTTATTTGGTACTCCATAACTCTATCACTCCACGTAAAACATACATGTAGCTAGAAGGACAGATATTCTTCCACTCCATTACTATGCAGAACAGAGGATAAAAAAGGGAGATTCATTTGGGTGTAATGACGCCGATGTCTTTCGTACTGCTGTTTGACTTACTGTAAAATAGTTTTCAGAATGTACAGCGAATACTTGACATGCTTAGCTCATCTAAAATGGGTTTGGTCCTTTTATCTGAATGCAGTAAAACAGCTTTTTATTTTTTTTTATTTTTCATGGTTTAGCGCAGTGTATGCCTGTTCTGCCATGGCTATTAACCAGTGAAATGTTAAACCATGGTGTGTCTAGGTAACAAAAGACTTTCTCACATAGTATTGTGTAATATTACTTTCTCTCATGCAAGTAGTACGGAGTGAGAAGTATCCAGTCTATTAAATCCAAATCAATCGTAGTGGACTTGAATGTGTTTAACAATGGTATCCGTTATATATTTGTTGTACCACTGACAGAACAATTATCATGGAAGATAATAGGCCTCATAATTAGGGCTATAACCACCACAGAAGTTGGACCAAATAGCCTACTATAGCCTTCCCCAAAGCACATCACAATAACTTACTTAAAAATAACTAAATTGAATCATATACCCTTAACTACTATTGCTCAAGTAATTCAGAACAGAAATGATCGGAAACCAATAAGTACCGATAATCTAAACGGGCAGCTGTAGTCTCTTCTAGCTTGAAACAACCCACTCAGCAGTTTAGAAACCACACTGTGCCAACAATCATAGGCTAAAGGGGCAGCTGACCAACAAATCACATTATATCTGCAAGCAATAGACATGCTAAAACAATTAAGCCCGTAGCTAAAGACCGCCTACTATCCACTCCAGCTACTATAGCTATGCCGTTATGATTAATTAAAGTTATTTTAGTAAGGAATTCTCTTCGTGCTGCGGTTTGGATGGAAACCTGATCAGAGAGATCTAAAATGACCAGGAATTGACTAGTCTAGGTTAGTTTTTGAAATTAATGGCCCAAATTTAAGAGCCTGAAAAATGTAACAAGTTGATAAAGGACAGTTTACAATTGCAAATACATTGTCAAACATGCAAAATACATTTGACTTTTTTTTTTAACTTTTGTTTTGAAGGTTTTGCTCAATAGGTTTACACAGACATATATACATAGACGCCGCATTGACTGCTTCTGCCCATTGCTACGATACGTAAACGTCGCTGCCATATTGGTCCGGGCAAGACTGGCCTGTAAACAATTACAAGTAAACGGGGAGCTGCGGTTTTTCTGGATGAAAAGCACTATAATGTTTACATTTCTCAACCGATTTCAATGAGTCCTTTTTTATATTCAAGGGTTTATGATCTACATGGAGTTTTGTCTCCAGTTACTTAGCTAGGCTATAATCGCTGCTAGACGCTCAAGAGAGCAGTGTCAACGTTAGGCTCACATGAAGTGAATTACTTACGTGGTGGAAAATAATTCATTGTCATAAGGCATTGTAAAAACTCAGGTTTGTCAAGCATGGATTTGGCTTATTTTCCTTGGTTAATACTTGTGGAGACGTCCATATATAATATAATATAATTTAATGTACATGAAATGTGCAGAAAGTTCTTTTTCTGTCCATGTCCCCATCATTTTAGCTTTTCTTGTGCTCCAGGTCAGAACACAGCTCATTCACTTTGAAATACTGGGGGGGGGGGGAATCTAAATAGCGCATTTTTAAGTACTAATAATTGACCATCATTGAGAAAAATGGAACAAAATCGGCAAATACAAATTACAATAGTGAGACACTGGCAGTCTGCTTTCTATATTTTTATAGCAGTGAAAGGATACAGATATACTCCAAGACAGACAATTACAGACAAAGACAATTATAAGATAAGATACGCCTTTATTGATCCCCAGAGGACAAATAAAGAGGGAAAATTCAAATGGCCTATCGAGATTTTCATCTATATTTATATATCTATATTTCTCCAAACCGATTTTTATGACAAGCTACTCGTTTCGGCTAAGCGACTGACATATTATGAATCTGACTGTAGTTAGCTGGCTAGCTAACCTTTCTCACATTTTGAAGGTTTCCCAAAGAGAAAGAGTTGATACACAGCGATTATAGCCTAACTATCGAGATTCTACGTAACTAGAGACAAAACTTTTTTTTCTACTCCACGTAGATCATAAACCCTTGAATATAAAACGACTCACTGAAATCGGTTGAGAAATGTAAACGTTATAGTGCTTTTCATACAGAAAAACCGCAGCTCCCCGTGTACTTGTATTTGTTTACAGGCCAGTCTTGCCCGGACCAATATGGCGGCGACGTTTACGTACGATCCACAGGCCAATGCGGCGTCTATGTATATATGTCTATGGGTTTACAGACTGTTCCACTGCTATGTCTCAAATAACTAATGTATTACATCAACATCTTATGAATGCTATCAGAAGGACTGAATTCGTATTCATGGATGTGCCATGTAGCTGTTATGAGGCTATTTTTTTTTTTTTTTAAATGTTACAACATTGAGTTCCTGTAAAGTGTTGACCGTATTTTTGTGCGAGTAAATGCACAAGGAATAAAATGTCATACATGAAAAATAATAGATCCAATCGGTTCTGTTTACTGTTTTAGGGTGTTGACGTATGAGGTTCAGTCTTGATCAATTTCTGCATTGACTATGGTGACATTAGAGTGTTTTAACATAACTTATAATTTAAGGTGTTAAGTAAACACATTAGAGTAAAATAAATTAGATTTTTTTTTCTCTGAAATGTTGTGGAATGAAATAAAGTATTACGAAATGTAAAC
The DNA here is from genome assembly GCA_034670405.1 of Hoplostethus atlanticus. Lineage (NCBI taxonomy): Eukaryota > Metazoa > Chordata > Actinopteri > Trachichthyiformes > Trachichthyidae > Hoplostethus > Hoplostethus atlanticus. Next base: position 573,828 of record JAXDDX010000018.1, read on the forward strand.
ATTAATATAAAGCACAAACTTTTTTCAAGCTTGTATTTTAATACAGTAACAATATTGAGTACAGTGAGCAAGTAATTGTCTGTCCTCAAATCATTTTTTACTTATTGCACCAATAATATGAACAACATTTGCAGTAATGTTCTGTTTTCTAAGATGCTACACTTTCATATTTTATGAAACTTAAAAATCTTGGAAATCATGACTCATTGTCAAACGTACAAACATAACCAATAGAGTCATGAGTCCACCATGTCTTGAAACTGCAAAGGTACCTGGATGGCTGGCACACACCGACACCCTCAGTTGTAACATGACCTTCAGAGATTACAGTATATATAGATAACACTGTGTCTAACGCATTTCAGCAAACTCCTTACAATCCTGACATACAGTGGGGTCCAAAAGTCTGAGTCCATGACCAAGAACTCTTTTGTTTCATCATTTATCAAAAACTAATACAAATGTTTAGTCAAATAATATTTCTCCAGACAAGATTACATCATTTAAAAATAATTAATTTATAATTACAAATATTTTTCAATGGAAGTCCCTTTTCAAAGTTAAAGTACTAGCAGTAGAGGACCATATTAATTTAGTAAATATCTTTTATTAGTTAAAAGACCAAAACAATTCACACTGTGTATTAGGAGCATACGTGTGTTAATATATGAATGAAATACGTACTGTATGTGGTTTGACAATTTGAGAAAACCTTACCAAATGGTGTGAACAAGATATTCAGATATATTTCAATTTCATACGAGCATTTCTCAAAGATCTAAAAATGTTGTATTCTTGAATGAATACTAGACTTTTGTCTGTCCGCACTGTAAAGCTGACCGAAGATGACAGCTGTGTAAAATACTTTCATAAATAATGTAATTTTGCCAATGCACAAGTCTTTCCAGTCCAGTTGTAACAGCAAGGTAGTCATAACACAAGGCAAGATAACAGACAGTATTGTTCATTTGCCATGACAATAATTCACAGTATTATTCAATAAACAGGAAAACAGTTTACAGTATTGTTCAACAGAAATCAAAGAAAGATGAAGCTGAGACTTTACATGCTGCACAATAACCAGTGAAGTAAACAGACAGAGAAGTAGCTGATAGCTGATGATCAAACGTGAATGCTATTCTAACCTGGGGGTAGATATACAGGTAACTGCCAAAATAAAGTGAACACCAGTATAAAGTGTGTTAATGGGCTACCATGAGCTACCAGAACAGTCTGGACCTTTACTGGATGTGACACTGCTTCACTGAGAGACACTGGAGGTTTTGTTAATTTTGGTGGAAATATTGTCTCAGAAGCCACCCCAGGGACCTCATTTATGAAAACATTATTACACACAAATGAATTTAGGCCCTCTGTCAGTGTGACCCAGCAGCAGCCTAGTCTGCCCTCCTGCTCCTACATGCTGCATGGCATAAGACAACCTGTGCTGCAAAAACCTGCAGGTTCTCAGGGAGTCATAAATCTATGTTTTTATGAATGGCTTTATGTTGAAAAGCTTCCCCTCTGAAAATAGGACTTAACTAGGGAAATGCACCACACACAAGAACAGAGCCACCAGAACCGTTTAAATGAACCTGTCAGTTGCATATTTTATTCTGACAGTTACCTGTGGCTCTTTATATTTTATTTCCCGTGAGACTGGACGCTATTCTTCTATAAATCACTGGGGGGCAACAGAAGGCAACATTTATTGAATGGCAGGAATGATGTAAGTGTGATGTGAGATTGTCCCATGTTTAGTTAAAAACGCTGGTTGTCACAGTGGACCACTACTTACTCTTGTTTCGTAGTGGTGCTGCTGCTCTTGTAACAGAGGACTTGGCCCAGTAGGATGCAGCTAAGACCGGCTGACAGTATCTGGGCCAGAGTAGCAAGAGAGTTTCCTGTGTCCTACAAGAGAAGGGTGATAAGTGAGGCCAACTTAGTTAGTGAAGTGAAGGTATTAATGAGACATTACACAAGTGTAACATGTACAGTTACGCAACTTTTTGTATGTGTATGTGTACAAGCATGTGTATGCATGCATACTATTCTTAGCTTGATACCTGTAGAGAGACAAAGATAAGAGCCAAGGACCCAGCCAACATGAGTAACATAGAAAGACTAGAGAGCTGGCCTGTGTGACCATTGGAGTAGTTAGTCCCAGCCTGGATAACCTGAAAGTACAGCAAAGCAAAGAAAACCGATCTAGACCAGGCAGCTGACGAATGCCTACTGCCAAATGCCCCATGACAAATACATTCGGGTAATCACTTCATAGTGCATAGGTCTTTTTAATCATAGACCCGCTCGTGTATAAAATGTGGCTACATCATTCTATACAGATATTCAAGCCATCGGGTTGCTACCTTGCTTGCAATTAAAGCTGCCATGCTGGAAGCCTGCATCGTTGAGATGACTACTGCAGTTGCATAGGACCCCAGGAGGAACATTACACCACTGTAAGCCAAGAGGAACAACATTCCTGCAACATAAGCATAATATAAATATTATATTTAAGATTTACAGGGATATGAGTTCTTGATACAGAAGAAAAATATATATATACCAGATGAAATGCTTTTTCTGATGCCACTGGCACTAAACATGAAGAGTTCTCACAGTGAAGATTGCTTATTATGTGAAAAGATGTCAGTCAAATGCATCAAAAGACCGTTCAAACGAACACCGCAACCTCCAACAGTTCTCTGTCAAGGTGTTCCAGCGTAAAGCTTTGGCAGAATCACTCCAGTAGCTCTGTTTACTGCACTTCAAACTACAGCTGGCAGTGAAATGCTGACTAGCCAATGGTAAAACAACTAGGTGGCACTCTAGGAAAGCATTGACTTACTGCCTACACAAGAAGTGACACAGGAAGACTGTGGTTAACAATGAACACCTCGACTGTGGTGCATCAATTTATCTGCACATTGTTTGCTCCGCCCAAGCTTCAGTTGTGCAGTGCAACATTTTCATTTACTGAAAAGAGCATATGCAGCAAATTGATTTATTCAGTTATCTTACATAACTCACTTTGGTTATCATGTCAACTCCTGTTTCAAATATCTATTCAGCAGATTGCTGAAATTCATAAGAAAAACAATTTACAGCTTTTTTTTAAGCTAGAACAACGTTTCAACATACGCTGTTGATATGCTCAAAACAGTATGTAATGGTGAAAACACAGAGAGGTGACGAACTATACTTGCAACTGAAAGCTGTCCCTAGCATATGATATCATCTTCTGAGCTCAGGTGTTAAGTTTGAGCTGGTAACATTTTAGCCAGTTCCTTCTTTCTTTTCAGTGTCTCACAAGAGTTCCCAGCCCGTGTACAAGCAGTCATTGATAATGCATCTAGTTATTTTTTATTGTATTGCTCTGCAGGTTTTTCATCTTTGCTGTGAAAAGCTTTTTAATTAGAACAAAATGTTTTTTAGCCTATTGCAGTTTAGCCCAGATGTGCTGTATGACCCATTTCCACACTTCATGTTTTCTCAGTAACTGTATTACCACCTTTGCTCTCTGTGTGGCGCAACAGACATGAACCACTAGCAGGGTTATTTGTTGGTTTATGGCGCTATCAACGTGAGAGCTAGCGGTTCACTGACAAGTCATGAAGCACATTGCAATTGTTGTTAGAAAGCAATAACGTGAGTTTAATCAACATACACCTTCACCATATGAAAGTTAAAGGATAATGTATTTTTCTTATGACCAAGAATATTCACATTAGTATTTTTCATTTCACATTCAGAAGAAAAACATGTTTTGAGTTATTTAAATGTGTGTGTGCTTCAAAAAGGAACATGGATGCTGGATTTTTTTTAACAACTGTATTGCTGGGGGTTTGGCTATATACTGGCCCCTATAGTCTGGATTTGAATGTGCAGATTGTGTATGTGTGTGCTAACCTCTCAGGGTATCACCACGGTAATGCAGGATGAGGAAGCCTATTGCTGCAGTCTGGAGCAACGTGAAGAGCCTCTCGCCCCAGGCACTGTTTATGGTCAAGTACAAAACATGTAAGGTACACAGATAACAACATTATAATACATATATATATACACTATACTGTTAGCTGCACAAGGACAAGAATACCCTATGGCCACTTTATTAGGTACACTGCTCTGTTGAGTGGGTGAGTCACACATAAAGAATGCTTTTTGTTTGACTAAACTAGGCTGGGCAAGGCGTGTGATTTAAGCCCCCTTGAATGTAGTACGACTGTTGGTGCCAGACGATTGATTGATTGGAAACTGGATGATTGAAGAGCTAAAAAATAACCACCTGATCCAAAAGAATCCTGGCTCCTGTTGAGACATGCTGATGGCATGCTGATCCCTCGTGCCTAGTGTCAACAGTACAGGCTGGTGTGGTGTAGTTTAGTGGAGTGGTGTGAGGAAATGTTTTCTTAACATCCTTAGTATCAACTGATCGTTTGAACGCCACAGTGTACCAAGACCAGGTGCATCCTTCGTGGTCACAGTCGACCCTTTGTCAAATGGATACGTCTGGGCGTCCTGGTGGCTCACTGGTCTAAGGCGTGTAAGCAGTACCATGTAATCACAACGTCTGAATCTGACCTTTGTCGCATGTCATTCCCCTCCCTCCCCCAATCTTTTCTGTCTCTCTACTATCAACTGTCCAATTTCTTTTTTTTAAACCCAGATACATCCAGGAGTATAACGCTCCACATCATGAAGCACATATCATCTCAGGATGGTTCCAGGAACATGACAGTGACTTTAGTTTACTCCAAATGTTTGCACAGTCCCAGGACCTCAACCCAATAGAGCACCTTTAGAATACCACAAAATCTGCAAGAACTGCGTGATGCTATTGAGTCAGCATGGACCTAGATCCCTGTAGTTTCTGGCACCTTGTTGAATCCATGCCTTGAACAATTCAGGCTGGCTTTGAAAGCAAAAGGGGGTGGGGGGGGGTCCTACCCAGGACTATCTAGGTGTACCTAATAAAGTGACTGAGTGTATCACATGGTCTTTAGTATATTCACCAGTGTGCCATTGCTCTCGTACATGAGAGGGAAGTTATTGGCCAGGCAGAACACCGCAGGGCAGGAGATGGCATAAAGGTGCAGCAGGACAGAGGCCAGGCTCAGCCCCTCTCCACTCCTTGCCCTTATTATCTTCAACACTTGAGGTAGCTGTGCTGTGGAGGGAGGCAGACAGGAGATGAGGGTGACGCAGGAGAGGATAGAAGAGACTCTTTCTAAATCGTTAACCCTTTAGACTGCAGGCCACCAACAAGATGTGGCCTGATTACTGAAGTACACCAGAGTGGTGGTCAACTAAATAGGAACTAACTATGAATAACGATAATGAGTATGATAGTATTTCCCTGCAAAAACTATTTTCAGAAGTGTATCATAATTTGCCCACCAGCCTAGAAGCCAAGGGATGGGATGTAAATAAAGCGGCTGTGATCTCTCTACTCCTGCCAGTGTCTCTGTCTACTCTGGGGGTAGCGAGTCTGCTACACTGATATTATTTGAAGCTCTGTTAACGTTCATAGTCTGAGTACATTCATAGTCTGAGTAATTGACATATGCGAGTGTAAAAGCGTAACTGAAAAGAGAGTTTTGTGAATACAAATCAGATTTTCTTGCTCAGATTGTTTTTCGCTCTTGCAAATCATGAGTTACACTTCTGAAAATAGTTTTGGCAGGGAAATACCTTGATAGTGCAGTTATTCACATAGTCTAGCCGTTAGTGTATTGTATCGATCTGCAGCTGTGTTATGGCAGCAACTAGTGATATCGATAGGCTTGTTAAGGAGACTATATTATGTTCAAATACTTGCTAAAAATGTTAAAAGCACACACAGCCAAAAATGTGACAAATTTGATTTTTCACTTAGTGTGAGTTGTGGTTCTTGTGTATTCTCTTTTCTTGATTACCATCTTTATTAGATCAGAAAGAGGCGCCTCTGATAGCAGTTGGGCTTATTTTCCCATTTGCTTTCAGACATGTCGCTAGGACGGTTGCTATGACCCGATGCTTTCAGTCATGTCTAAACCAAGTGGTAGTGGATAACTGTTTATACAGTGTAAAACGGTCCTTTACGTTTTACACTGTCACATTACTGATGCTGCTGCATATTGTAAGTGGTGATTTCTATCTGCACTGTGATTGGTCATGCTTATTTAGCCAGGTGACCCATCGTGTCTGAGTGTTTGAATGGAGGCGGTGCTCATTGTCTTTCATGTCTGATGAAGACTCCAGGATGGGAGCAGTGCAGTGTGTGAATTTTTCACAATAACTGCTAATTAACTTCAATTTGTAGACAGGAAATCAGCAGCAGCACCTCTATGTAATAAATACTCCCAATAATGCTATATGGAAACATAAATTGTGACTCTCTGGATAAAACAGACAGTGATTGTGCATTGTTGTTGCATTATTTCTACTGTTTTTGCTGAAAATATAATATAAAAAAATATATATTTTGTCACTAAATAACTGTCATTAAAATACCATGTTGTGCAATGGTACCAACAATTTGAGTGTAGTAGCTGTACCCAAATGTCCAGGTGCCATGATGTTAATATCACTACTTGTCCTGGTACTACCAAGATATAGTGTTATGTACTATAGCTTACCACAGCTTACCTGGGTACATACCATGGCAAAAAAAAACAAGGTTTCTTACCTATCAGAGTGTCCAGTAAGATCCAAATTCCCACAGTTTTGCTCAGTACTATCTTTAGGCATGGTACTAGGATGTGAATGAAAAAAAAAAAAACATGTTAAAATCAATAAGTGAATTTCTTGATTGTCAACACGTAGACTACAGGCAACAACATAACCCACTGCGCTGATTTACACGCTAAAACCTGATTTCACTGTAATAATGGAAACTAGACTATGAGAGGTCAAGCTCTGGCTGACAAAATATCACAGTTTTTAGACTAACAAAGTTAAGGCGTTAGAAGTGAGAGTCGTAAACGTTTTACATAACCGCCCTTGCACAGCTGGAGGGATTTCTCTCATCATTTCACAACCGTTTTGAGTTTAATTCGTCATTTCACGACGCGCCTCACCGTGTACGACGTTTAACTTGACGAAAAAGTCCTCATAACATGTTTCTGGCATTAAATAAGTAAGTAGAAAATCTTTGACGGGAGACGTAGCCGTGGCCATGGCTACCAGGAGGGCTCCTCTCGAGACGTGGGAGTGGTTTATGGTTCCCCAAAGTTTACATCGGTGACGACACGGGTCCGCTAGAGGCGACAGCAATCGTGGGCCAGGCGAACGTTTATATGCGAGTCACTGATATGGAAACTAATCAATATTGATCACATCACATTTATTTGTATAGCCCTTGATCACCTCAGAGGCGTTGTTAGGACCTTGAAACATTGGGGGCTTATCCCAGCCCAGAAATCTTTAGATTTTCACCCTACAATTGCATTTTCAAGTTATTTCAGAGTAAACTGAATATAAGATGTGAGACACTGTGCTCTACCAAAAGGTTCCGGTCAGGTGCATAGGCTGGCTTTCACAACATGAAATCAAAATAAACAAAATGGGAGCAATCTGAGTTCTCATTCAACTTTGTTATTATTATTTTGTTCAGCAGCAGACCACCCCTAACCCTAAGAAAAAATAAGAGCCTTGACGTTGATGAAGCAGTCATATGCTAGATTGTATGTTGCCAATGCTTTGTTCAATTTTGAAAATTGACCAACCCTGGTCTCATAGCTTCTGCTTCACAAGGGCTCCTTTTGAACTGTGACAAACTGTGTTAACTCTGTGGTGTGCCTTGGGATTAGTCTTATCTATGATGATTTACATAGCTATAATCGTAAAGGTGTGCCTTTGAAATACTTGTTTTCATAAATGGTGTGCCTTGTGACAAAAACGTTTGAGAACCACTGAGCTAGACTAGCTAGCTAGCTAAAGAGCCCTTTTCTTCACCAACCTGAGCTTGTAGATGAGGCAGTCAGTGTCACTCTCACATCCTCCTGACTCATCTGCTGCTACAGCAACGGGAGATAACACATCCTCCACCTCCTGTAGCCTCGCCTGCGCCTCGTCCTTTTTCTTTATGAAAAAACTTCTTATATCCATAGATAGATAGCTGCCAAGTGCCAACAATGACAAGCCCTGTAAACGGTGCTCTCTCTCTCTCTCTCTCTCTCTCTCTCTCTCTCTCTCTCTCTCTCTCTCTCTCTCTCTCTCTCTCTCTCTCTCTCTCTCTCTCTCTCTCGCCAGGACTTCATGGTTTCATTTTTTTGTAATGCTGGAAGATGTGTAATGTGTAATGTAATGCTACCAGTACAGGCAAACCTGCTCCGCTAACCTCTCTTCAAATCGGTCCATCTTGGATGAGTTGTTTATGGGCAGCAGAAGTCATCGTCACCCCACTTTTGTATTAAAAGGCCAACAGGAGCTCGATGTTGTGCCTTTTTTCTGGTGGGTGACACCAAATCTTGTTTGTTTGTTGTTTGTTTGCTGTTGAATACTTCATTGCGGTCAGGATCAATACATTGATCATTACATACTCATCACTAGTCAAACAGAAGACAAATATATAACAAAGCTGGCTTATATGACTGATGAATAATTCTGCATGAGCCCAGCCCAAGTGTATGTATGAAATGCAGCGGCGTCCTGTCAATGTTTAACCATCAACAATGTAGTCATTTATTAATGTTTTACAGTTGATGTCAATGACACATTGTCCTTGCTCTACTTACTGCACCGCCGCTGGTCTAAAGTCCAGCCATGCTGCTCTCCCAGTGTCACAATGTAAATACAATCCCTAAATTTAAAGTGCACTAATGGCATACATACAAATAGAGTAGCTCCAAACAGCGTTTCTCAAAGGAACTCTTCAGTTTCCCAACAGTCCCGGGTCAAGCCGTGGAGCTCAGTAGCACAGTCAGTATCATTGTTTAAGAAAAACAGACCAGTTACTGAGATTGAATTACGATGGGAATTTTAGAGGCCAGACCACAAAACATGACCTATATGATATTCGAACGACCCCTGACTCAGAGGATGTGAATGCATAAACAACTTCTCCCACAAAATGTGCAATGAAATGTTATTTACATCAAGGTTTTGTCTCTTGAAGATAACGTAGAATGAGTCACATTACTTTGTAACCTATCACAGACTCTGTTTGTTCAAGCTATCTGCTTGTCATACGCCTTCCACACCCATCGCTCTTCGTATTTAGTTAGTTAGCTTTAGTCCTCAGTGCATCAACATAGAGAGAGAGAGTCGCTTGGGAAAAAGACAAATTCTCCCTCTCAATCAGTTTCTAAAACCAGGCCGGGAACTTCCCCGCTCACTGAAAACACCAGAACACCACCGAGGGATCTCAGCTCACAAGGAAAAAGATTTTAGACCCAGTTGGTTCGTATCCAGGGTGGCAACATGTGTACAGGAACATGTTCCCGTTGCATTGGTGTGACTCTGTTTCCATTAGCTGTCATCTCCATCATCTGTAACATCATGTTGTTCTTCCCCGGCTGGGACACCAAATACGTCAAAGATGGACACATTACCGAAGAGGTGAAATACATGGGAGGACTCGTTGGAGGGGGGCTCATGGTGAGTTCTCTCTTCTCTAGCCTGTTACTGAAGGGTGTGATTCTGGACTACAAGCTGGTGTAAACTCCCACGTGTGCTGCACTCTGAAATATAATGTACAGACTCTCAGGAAAAGGTTAGTTATCATTATATGCAATGCTAAAACAGAAAAACCAAGTTTGTGCTTCGGTGGTTGAGATTCCCAATCTTACATCATCTCAAGAGGCGTCACCCAATTATGTAGACAAGGGGCAATAATGGACTGCATTTTACACTAGTGTTATTATGTACCACATATTGTATCGTACACAGTATGTACTGTCTTGAGGTGCACTTGATCCTGTCTGATTCTAATAAAGCTGACCAAATCTGGGGCTACAGTATTTCCAGTTATAAAAGGGGAACTCCTCAAAATCAGCTTGGCTGTTATTCTGCTCTAGACAGTTTGCTCAAAGTTTCCCATCATTTTCAAGATCTTTTATGAGTTTTTAGATATGAGTTGTCAAAATTGAGAAAAATGCTGAATTGTTTTGACTATTTATCAACCAATCGGATTGTAATTCCAATAATTTACATTGATGCTGCATCTCCAACTCATCCCTCCCACCACCAGGTGTTGGTGCCAGCAATTCACATCCGTTTGACTGGGACACACGGGTGCTGTGCAAATCGTTGTGGGGTGAGTCTGTCAGAAAACTAGTTGAAGGTTTGAGTGGTATAGATGCACATGCCAGAATGTGATAGCAATATGTCATTTTTAGACATTTTTTCTACATTATCGTAATAATTAACAATTCAATTTCTCCTTTTTAAGGGTGACCCACTTCAAACAAAGTGCTGAATGAGAGTGTTTGATACTGTGCCTGCCTCGCCAAACATAATGTGTTTCCAGTAATTTGTATAGCGTATTCTGCGGTTTCCCCCCTGTCCAGGCATTATTCTATATTAGCATTCACCTTATGGACTCTTCATGCACCTCTGGCTACTTACTGGTATTGAAAACAAGCTGGAGTTATGTGAACCATGGTTCAGGTTTGGTGCTTCTAAATGCCAGTCTGTATGCAGTTACCCTGTGTGTGTCACATCTTCTCCAGGTGAATCTGACAATCAGACCTAATCACAGTCAACATTATAGAACCATGAGAAGCAATGCACAGTATTTCTCACCTTTCTGTTGTGGGGCATCAGTATGATAAACAATGATCAAAATCTTTAATGAATGGGCTCACAATCTTAAATATTCTTAAAAAGACAATGCAATTGGAATTTTAACCACATTAATGAGCCTTTCTTTAGGTTGTTAAAAGGTCTCAACTACTTTATGGATTCAAATCTTTGAATGAAGCACTGGAGCTGTTGTCGGATGTAGTTAATTGTTCATCAATTATGTGTCTGAGCTCTTGTTTATTGGCTCTTGTTCATTTGATACACTTATTTGTCTTAGCTCTTGCTTATTTGGTTCACTTATTTGTCTTAGCTCTTGTTTATTTGATTCTCTTATTTGTCTCATTTGTTTAAGATATAGTAGGTTGCTAACTTATTGCACTCTTACCTTAACACTAGTTATGCTCTTAGTTGCTTGTTTAGGAAGGAAATGCACTTACGATTTCTGGTGACTAGTAGTTTTCTTGCCTACCTATGTTGAATGCACTTATTGTAAGTCGCTTTGGATAAAAGCGTCTGCTAAATGACTGTAATGTAATGTAATGTAGTTACACTACAGCAATACATATAGGTTTAAGCTTTCTTTAGAAATATTACTAAATAATATAATAATAATAATAATAATAATAATATTTACTGTAGCATTAATGCTGTTTTTGTAATGTTTTGTAACTAAATCACTGTTAGTATCCGGCTGTAGCCACCTTCTTAGAGGTGTGTGGACAACAAAATACGGATTCAGATGGCTGTAGAAAGGAATGTGAGATGAGAAACAAATGTCAGTGGATATCTGAGAGCGCCCTCTTCCATCAAGTCCCACTCATAAATATCTATCAATATTTCAAATACAGTTAGTTTGCAGGAAGGTAAAGAAAAATAAATAAGTGTTAATACAGACCAATAATTCAGTGTTCTCATATACGGTATATATATATTGGTGTTAAAAGTTTGGTTATCATTTTACTTCTGCAGATGTTCTTATCCATTGCATTTGCTGCAGTTGGTGTGGCTGGCGCCCTGTACAGCTTCTGTGTGGCAGTGCTTGGTTTGCAGAATGGACCGCTCTGTAAAGCCGTTTTGTTTTGGACAACACCTTTTAAAGACAGGTGACAGACATAAGTAACCCGCTGACGACTTTTACTCAACATTTCCAAGTTTGGTGTTATTTATTACGTTCTTCTTTACATAGGGATGATAGTTACCTGACTGACCACAGTTTGTGGAAAACATGCTGGGAGCCCAAGAATGTGGTGGAGTTCAACGTTGGCTTGTTCTCTACACTGCTGGTGACAAGCAGCCTGCAGCTGGTGTTCTGTGCCATTCAGATGATCAATGGCCTATTTGGCTGCCTGTGTGGAACCTGCAAGAGCAAAGGGGTAAGAAGCAATCTGGAGTATATAGGTAACACATAGATAGTGTAACATATGGAGGAAAGAATGTGTTTCTAGTGTTTCTAAGTTTTGTAATTTGGGAGAAGTAATTACAGCATCCCTCTCTGGTGTTTTTAACCTGCAGCCCTTGTGAGTTCCTGGTCAGTAGGTGGCTCATCACCCACACTCCATGCAACATCCATAATTGATGACGACTCCCCGACTGGTGGAAGGCTGAGAAAAGTTAATTTATGTATTCCATGGTGCAGCATCGTTTCTTATATTAACCAAGAGAAAGCTGGACATGCAGTTAAATGTACAGTGGGGTCCAAAAGTCTGAGTCCACTACCAAAAACTGTTTGTTTTCAACATTTTACTCCGTTGATACTTCTTATTCAAGACTTATTTAGAACTGATACACATCAATATTTTTTACATCTTTGAGAAATGCTTGAAATTGAAAAATGTATGAAATTGAAATATATCTGAATATCTTGTTCACACTATTTGGTAAGGTTTTCTCAGATTGTTGTCACACCACATATTTCATTCAAATATTAACACATGTATGCTCCTAACACACAATTGCTTTGGTCTCTTAACAATTAAATCCCGATATTGACTAAATTATTATGGTCCTCTGAGTTATTGTCGCTACTGCTAGTGCTTTAACTTTGAATTGATTTGTTTTAAAACAATACATGACATGCTTGCCCTACAATAGCAACTAATAAAATAAAGACAACAAGACAACGTTCTCCTCCAATGGCACATTTAATGTAGATCATAGAATTACAAAATACATCTTCCAAGACTGTGTTAGGATTCATATCTACAAATGTTTAATGCCATATTTCAATTTCTTAACATTCCCTTAGTAAAATACTAAGAAAGCACAATTGTAGGAATATGAATATTCAGAATGTAAATTCTGAATTGCCAACTACTCAGCACTGGAATAAAAAACGCAGTGTGCAAATGGCAACTTTGAGGAGGAAGTTGATATTTTCTCATGGTCTCATAAACAATGTAAGTTACATTGGTGATTGGAAAGGCAAGTATTTAGTCAGTAAATGGTGGAGGCATAAACATAAACAAGAATGGAATAATACATGTCAACCAAAGCTTGTTCAGTAAGACACCCTCAGTTTAGGACAAGAGCAGAATGACTTTTGATTTAGTGGCTAAGGATTTGGCCAGTGAGATGAAAAACTACAGGCTAAAGGCTAAAGCACGTGCTGGCTGTTGTTACTTTCAAAACAGATGAAACTTTAAATCAGTAACTGTTGGATTTATTACGACACCATATTTCTGTGATGGGTCAGCGCTATGGAGCATGCAGTAACCAAACTAATACAGACAAGTCAATCAATCAATCTTCATCAAGTTCTGTGAATAAATGCAAACCAATTGACACTTGAACTAATTTGAAATGTTTCACATTTATTCTTTTATTAACATTTATTCTTTATAGAGCAGGAATTTCTTTTACTGTAAGCTGTCCCATAAGTGTAAGGCAGGAATGTTAGCCAAACCCCCTTCCGAGGACTACAAACAGGAAATCACTAACACGCCCTATCCCCTAATCAAATTGTGGAATTACAGATTGGAATTTGAGGTCACTCCCACACTTTTCATGTTATAAGACCTCAAGCCAGGGTTGGAGTGCTGTAGTGCTATAAATAGAAAGTAACTTTGTACCAAAACAAAGATGTGACCCCAAACTGAGGTACATACAGAGTCTTGTACACCATTCCACTATTAAAGTAATACTCATAATAATACATTTTAGGCAACTTGAATGAATGTTTTTGAATGCTTTAGTAAGGTTGTAAGACTGTGTAGTAAAGATGGCCACACAATCCTTCATTTCTGGAGGCTAAAACACTATTAATCAAAATGAACAACGTACCTTTACTGAGGTAGACATAAAATAACAATAAACTGAGTGTTGACGATTCTTAAATGACACTGATGCTGGTAAAGGTCGCTTAAGGCTGTACTGTACATGAACTATTGTCATATAGGTCGACAAACCTTCATATTTGTGGAATTGAACATGTTAAAGACAAACACAAATTGTTCATCTAAGTAATAAATTACAGTTTAAGACAGTTTAAACACTATGATGTATTTTTTTGTAAGCTTAAAAGAGATGGAGTGTGGCAGTTTCAAGTAGGTTAAATGGCAGAGACCAGGGCCCAAACACATACAGCCTCAAAAAATTGAGGACTGATCAAGTTATATGGCTATAAAACTTCACATTGATTAAGGTTTACTGTTCTCAGATCAGCACTGCCTCTCTAAGGTATTTCTGCATACAGGCCCTGGATTTGGGGAGGAAAAGCCGGTTAATGGTCAAACTGCTTCATCATGATCTTCCGGCTGACTTCATAACCCAGGAATAGTGCGCCGTTAGCGGGGAAGGTGCGGACCATGGTGGGGGTGAGGCCGGAGTAGAGCGCCCTCACACCTAAACGAAAGAGATGGGATGCTTTACCTTCACCCAGAATGTGTTATCAAGCAAATCTCAATGCAAAACATCCCTGTTAAGACTACAAAACAAAAGGATAACAGCCACGTTGTTCCTTGCCTACCTTCAGTGCGTGTGATGGTCATGAAGGTCTTGAAGAATCCTGCCTGTTTGCCAACCATGGACATGACCTGGATCCGAGACTTGACGCAGTCCATAGGATAGACCACCAGCCACAGGCACGCCCCTCCGAAACCCCCACTGAACATGATTGGAGCCACACCTATAAAACATACAATAGTACCAATTACACACAAACACACACTTGCAAACAATGCACAACAGTTTGCAACAATGTGCGCTACAGTAGTTCGCTAGCATCGCCACAATTTAATAACCACTAATCTCAATGTTTAAAACTCCACAACGGCTAACGGAAAAAGAAGGCGGTCCACCGTGGAGAGCAGAAGGAAGGAATATCTTGCCGGTACCTATGTCGTCTCTGTCACACTTCAAGTAGTCTGCAAAAGCGGAGCGGCAGAGCTCATAGGCACCAAAGAAGCAGAAGTAACCAGGGATCTCTCGGGCTATGGTGGTGGTCAGGCCCTGGAAGAAGCCCCGGGGCCCATCATTCCTCATCACTGTCTTCACCACCGACCACACTGTGCTTCAGAAGGAGCAGAGGAGATCTGGCTTGGTTAGTTCACACAGACTACATTCACATGCAGACTAATATGATTTTTTTAAAAGTAATTAAAAGTTTGTCTCTTCCAGATTTTTGTTTGCTGCATTTGATCTCATTAATGAAATATTAACTCATAAACAAACACTAACTAACTTTATAGAGCCACGGGAATACAGCTAATCAAACTTGGCAAAGATTCACCACAAAAATGTAGAAATGTGTCAAATTTGCACACTTTTTCTCAGATTTAGAAAGTCCTGTGTAAGCAATCACTATGTTTCTTGTTATAAATCACAAACATCATGGAATGGCCTGCATGATGAATAAGCTTTCCATCAGCTTGTCATGTGCAAAACTCGACAAACATCAACTTAATAATTAATAATTGGTCTGCTGGTAAAAGGCATGTGGCTTTCCCTTGGCCCTATGTGAGCGGGGTTGACGGTGAACGGTTCTTTCTAGCACATTATTTAGGATTCTAATCAGACACTTCAGCCAGGAGTGTCTGGTTTGTGCTGCAGATCACACAGTATTAATTGGCATCCTCTAGCTAATCAGAATTATAGATTCTCTCAGGCCGTGGTACAATGTCCTGCATCCTAGAGCATTATTTCCTTTGCATTTCATGTTGCACAGTCCGGAGGAAAGCTGCACCATCTCTTCATGAGTGTGGGTGAGTACCATGTGTTGTAGCATGTGCATGAAATCAAATGGGATCCAAATGTGATCAAGGACTATCAAAGGATTACCCTGCCTCCTTCAATCGAGAACAATCGATTTTCAACCGTAGAGGGGTTAGTCTGTTTTTTCTAACTCTATGTGATTGTACAAAGTCATTTCAATTATAATAACGGCAAATTTGCTGTATTAATTGATTATTTAGCTACATGTACACGTAGTTATTTATCATCCATTTCATGCAAAGGTGATAAAACTGAGTTCTGCGAGAATAAATGACCCATACAATATCAAACAAAATGTAACAATAAAAACCACCTACTTTTGGCCGTTGGCGATCTTGCCTGATGCCTCCATTTCATACATGGCTTGGAGACGGCACTTCACAAGCTCAGTGGGGCACAGGACTAGCGAGGAGAATATGGATGCCACCGATCCAGCACTGGCTTTCTGCATGTCACTAAGAGAGGGAGCACATACAAAAGAAAGACTTTATTTAGTGGGAGATCTTACATGTATTTTAAGGACAATTAGACGTCGCATTAACAGGAGGGACAATCTCTTGGGCGTCTCGCTACCTCAGTACAGCTTCATTGTCTAGTCCCACCGAGAAGCGGATGACCTGCTGGCAAAAGCCGTAGCTCATGAAGAGCACCGAGTTCTCAGCAATGTTGGCCATCAGAGCCGGGCTGGTTCCCTGGTAGAGACCACGCAGACCCACTTGTCTGTAGGTAGACAAGACGCAGTCGACAAAGCCCCGGTACAGGGTAGGAAAGGTCTGCATCTTCACTTTTGCAGTGTCCAGAGGCTGCCCACTCAGAACGCACGCAGTTCCTCCTAGGAGAAAACCAGAGGGACAAACTGTGAAAGAGAGCCCTGACTCATAGACGTGTATAGACAGTACTGAACAGAAATAGTTACGGTTGGCTATAAGCATTAAAGTAAAGTCAAAGGACTCTTTGGTGACACAAGCAGACTTACACACCCTATGGGCTTTCAAGAGAGATAAGGATCAGAGAGGGCTTTGCAGA
Organism: Hoplostethus atlanticus; assembly: GCA_034670405.1. NCBI lineage: Eukaryota > Metazoa > Chordata > Actinopteri > Trachichthyiformes > Trachichthyidae > Hoplostethus > Hoplostethus atlanticus. The sequence goes on from JAXDDX010000018.1 coordinate 590,790, forward strand.
GGGTTGCACACAATGGAAACACAGAGAGAGATGAGCCGGAAAAAGACAGGAGTCATCAAAACGTCCTGCTAGGTCAGACAAGCTCTCTGCCACAGCTAGTAGGTCATTTGGTCAAGTGATGGAAAACAGTTATATACAAAAAATGAGAGAGTCAGACTTCACAGACATGGACCACATATAATGTTGATAGTGTTTTTTGAAGATCTTGTGAGACAGAACACTGTAGTTACCTATGGCTCCAGCAGAAAGGTCAATCATGGCCTGGACCACTGGATGTGGGGCCATGGCGTCCAAGAAGTCGCTAGAACAGGTTCTTCCTGAGTCAGCTAGCTACGGCTCCTGAAACAGTTGCAAATAAGAGGGTTGAGTATGGGCAGAAATATGTGTCACTAGAAACTGAATTTGAATCATTTATATTTGAATTTGAATTGCTCAACTTGAATAATTGCATTAAAAAACTGAATTTGAATCACATAATTTGAATTTGTATTGTTTAACTTGAATAATTACATTGAAAAACTGAATCTGAATAGCATTATTTGAAATTAGTTAGTTAGTCTGGAACTGAATTCCAATAAACTTGAAACTGTGGTTAACCGTGGCAGTGTTGGGCTCATTACTCAAAAAGTAATGTGTTAGCCTACTCCTTGCACATCATTTCAAAAGTAACAATACTGCTTTACTCATTACTCCCCAAGGGCAGTAATTCACCATGCTACTTGTTATATTGCCTTTTCATCACACTCCCAAAACTGGACATTGCATACTCTCAACTTTAAAAATCAGGGTAACTTCTCTCCTGTGAGTGATCAGGGAAACCAAATGGCACTGATATACAATGTTCTCATCCCTTTTCTTATTAAAATCAAAGTAGTAGGAAAACTTTTCTACCAATTGTCTTCTAAGTTAGCAGAGCGTGACTAATTCTGATGAAAACAAATCAGGGATGGGATATCCATTTTTGACCTTCAATTTGAATTCACCTTCAATCTGACAAAAGAAACAACTTATTATCTTGATTGGTAACTGTAATAATATTACTGAAAATTTAGAAGTAATTTGTTACACTAATTCTTATTGGAAAAGGTAATAATCTAACTGTAACACGTTAAATCCCAACACTGCTCTGTGGTAACGACAGCTGCCACAAGATAATAAATGACTGGAGTCTTGTTAGAGCACTATATTTACCACATATTACCCGGAATATAATTAGAAACTAGTTTTTTATAGTTATAAACGGTTCATTTACCTACTAATATCCTCACCACCCTAACAACGGACTGTTTCAGCTGCTGCTGTCAGGCAAGCGCCTCCGCAGTCACGCTGCAAAAACAGAGAGACTGAGACGGAGTTTCTTTCCTCAGGCCATCAGGACTGTGAACTCTGACCTCACCAGGGCCCCCACTAAGACCCACACACTGCCCCTCTTATGCACACACACACACACACACACACACACACACACACACACTAAGGTAACGACTACACATAATTTATATTATATTATATTACATACATACAATTTCCCATATTACTATATTTTTATAGTGCTCTTACTGTAAATATTGTGTTGTTTTTTTATATAGAGCTCTTATAGTAATACTGTAAATATTGTGTTGTTTTTTTTTATTGTAAATACTGTGTACTGTTGCCCTTTGCACATTCCCGCTGAGCATTGCCACTTTTTCATTTCACTGCACACCCCGTGTGTGTATGTGACAAATAAAGATTTTTGAATCTTGAATCTTGAATCTAATAAAGTTCACTGCGAATACACCATTGGCTCAATTTCATCTGTAGCGGTAGTAATTATTAACAATAAAGTAAGACTCTATATGGACATGGAATGACTGCTATGATCAATATTTTACATCAAATTCAGCCTTTTGTCATTGAGCTTTGAAGGCAACCGCCAGAGGGCGACACGTGACTTTCTTTATCCTATTCTCCAATGAAACATCATTTGAATAGCAGAGGGGAAAATGTTGTATCCCCGTTTTGTGAAAACCGACTCGCCAAAAGCAAACAATTAAACATGTCAAGGTAATATTTTCCCTGAAGCTAACAGGTGTTTATGTAGCAACAACACTCGGTCACACAAGTTATCTGACAAAATGATGAAACCCACCTAAGTTACTGTCCTTTAAAGCCAGCTAACGATGACTTCGCTATTCCTACTGATGCCAAAGGTATATTAACGTTGCATACACAGATGGAAAAAAAAACAAGGTTCTCAAAATACAAACCTTATACGAGAGCGTCGAGATAAACTTTAGGACATCAAAGTCTCAGTGCTAGTGGCTTCTTGGCGCACAACGTTAACCAGGTTAGTTGTCGACTAAAGCTAACATCTTCCCTGGGTGATAGCATGCTACACGGCCAAGTCAAATATCCAAAGTTTATCACAGCAATGTGTCTCATTTGTAACATTTGTGTTAACGGTAGTCAGTGAATGGATCAGGCATCACTTACTCGGTGATAACACGCTGTGGTGAGGCAGAGAGACTGGAGGTTGTTGCATGATAGTCGCATAACAACTGGGAGGAGGTAAAGCGCAGAGCGCTCACTCTGTCTCTGTTTCCGGTTCCATCAACGTCACCACGTACCGCGGCAGACCTGCTTTTGGTGTATATACAATAAATAAATTAAATTAAATTAAATTAAATTAAAGCTACACAATATATATCCCTCTTATTCTACTATCTCTACATTTAAAGGTATGTGATACATGTGTCTTTCGCCATAGCAACAGAGAGACTATCTTGCACTTTTGAAAAATGTCTTATAATGAATACATTCTGGAAAGATTTATTTTTCTCATACAAATATTCTATGTAACTTCTCTTCCTTGTTATGTTGGGCTACTAAATATACATCAAGCCATCTCCAATAAAAATATTTTTGGCAACTGGTAATGGAAAAGATATGGCCTGCTGTTGTAGCAATCGTCTGTTAAAAACATCTTTGGTTTCTTTGGACCACTCAAACAGAAGGTATTGTTAACATCCAGAGTTAAAACGTTTTTGTGATGAGAAGTTGCTGAGAAAAAGAACTTTGTTTCAGGTCTGTAACACATCGGTCGCTATGGTAACATCGTTATGTTCGGCCATGCCTTCTCTCTGTGTGAGGCAAAAATGCAGGAGGGGAGCAGATGCGTGTGGTGGACTAGTTTTCTGCTGTTGAGTGACCTATCATATTCATTTTAAATCTTAGTTATCAAGCCGCATACACATAAAGCTTCCAGGTCACGTTCTTTTTTTCTTTTCAAAATAAACTTCCCATTAGGAGGGAGATTGGCAACTACCGCCCCTGCTGGTTGCGTGTATTACAGACAAATCTGTGCAATATTTGTTTAGCAGCAGTCAAACCTGATAGAAAATATGTTTTTAAGACCTTGTGGAGGCTTGTATGAAGAATTTGAAGCTAAGTGAAATGCATTATTTTTACAACTAGGCTGAAAGTTCATGTCTTACATAGTCCTACAGCTAGAGTATATTTACAAATTCCAGCAGAAGCACTTATGAAATATTTAACCAACAAGAACATCCAAGTATATGAACAGAGAGGAGACTCAAAATTTTCTTTACTCTATCACAGGGGCCCAAACTGATGCACTCAGTTTAGTACAGTAGTTGCCTTGCCTCTCTGAATTGCCCCTCCAGTTTACGAACACTTAAAGTTCCCTCCCGTTCACAGAACCCTTGCAATAAAGTCAGACCTCTAACAGTCAAAAGAGTTGATTCTTTAAAACTCTTCTAGCAATAATATCTCAGGAGCGGGGAAGTGAAGTCAGAAGTTCCTTGCATCTTGGATTTGTTAGTACTTGTTGCTTGAATTTTTTTCCATTAATGCTCTTTACCTTTGTCTTTCTCTCTTCATGTTGTTAAATTTCAAATGTTGTCAGTCATTCAACCAGAGGGCAGTATAACTATTTAAGTACTGAATTCTCAATGAATGAATCAAGTGAATGAATATTTATTCTGAAAGTTCAGCACTCAGCTGGACACAGTACAATTGCAACTTTTGCAATGTTTACTTTAAGGAATGAGATAGCACACAACAAAGATAATATATTTCAATATTGAATTGAACATTTTTGTCCCTTAAGCACTACATTTTGCAGTATTGCAACTGCGAACTGACAGATTGTCCATAGGCCATATCTTTCTCTAGTATAGAAGCTAGTAGGAGGAAGTTTAAAAGAGTACGTGTTTTAAATGGTGTGATCCCAAGCTGCGCCATATGCTTTCATGGATCACCTTAGGTGAAGGGTGAAAAATGATAAAACAGGTACACCAGGGGTAGTACATAAATCACTGCAAGCAAGATGTTAGCATGAGACATCAGGTGGTTTAGCTTATTAAAATGAAACAACAGTAACATTCCTCATTTTAACATGTCTTCAATTTAACAATCTCGTCTCATATCAAATTGAGATTTACAAAAGGGGGGCTGAGAAATCACTCCGTGTACAGTGAATGATGTGGCTGATGAAGGTCATTTTTTAAATCTTTGATGATAGACTAGTTTTTATTGAGTGTCTAATGCCTCTTCATCTCTATAGACTTACTACTTATTTGATGAAGCACCTCTCCTCTGGCTGTTTAAGCACATCTCTCCCTCTATATTTATATGAATGAAACAATTTCAAGCCTTGCTCATGAAACCCTATGATAGGTTTCATGTAACCAACAAGTATTTGTCTTGTCACCTACACTCTAGTCAACATACTACTACGTCAACATATTTTTTGTTTCCTGAGTTTCTGATAGGTTATTGTAGTTTTATTAAAGTTTAGTTGTTAAATGCAATGACCTAATAAGGAATAGTGATAGGTCTATAATAGGCCTACTGGTCCTTCTCCCCCCTGTGTATTTTGATCTTCACCTTTATTCATTTCTTAGTAAGTATGAATCATTTGGTGGTTCAATGGAAAAAGCTGGTAGCCAAACAACACAGTAATAACAAATCTCACACTGTTGTTATTCCACCATAAACTTACGTGCTGCCAAAATACCATATGTTTAAACAGAGCAGTAGTGCACAGCCTGGGATTAAACACGTGCCCTCAGTCCGCAGGCTTATCCTAAAAAGTCACACCAGTGATGGCTTACAGCAGTCTAGACTGATTACATGTTGCAATGCTTGACAAAGATCTACATTCAATTAAACAGAAATATTGTCAAAGAAAACACACACACACAAACTTTTACTGTTTTCATGTCATTTTGCCTTTTATCAAAAAAAACATAGACGTTGTCTACATCACGGACAAGAATCATCATATTCTGTTTTGAACAATTTGCCTTGAGCAGAATGAACCCCATGCCCATCCCTCCTCGAGAACAAACGCCTTTATACACAGTATACTTTACATACCTATAGTTCCTGTTCATTCTCTTTACATTGTACATAGTTATCAAAGTATTATCAATAGCTTTAAAATAAATACAATGCTCTTTCCATTGTAATCATAATCACTAACCTGATTGTACATACAGTATCACTTCCCACAGTTAGAGGCAGTGGAGTGATTTCTATGCCTCATTTCAAGTCGTTTACGAAATATTTTGAAGAGACAACACGAGTCTCTGCGTTTCACCAAACTAAAAACCTTCAGACTTGACAGAATTCTGATGATTCATAAATGCGAAGCATTTTCATACAACTGCTGTATGTCATGTCATGAGTGCTAATACAGAAGACAGCCTAAGGCTGGAGTTTTGAAAAAGCAATACATCAAATGATATCTACCCAAATCCAAAATGTTTATTTATAGTTTTCTAGTATTTCAAGTCAGTAATATCTTTAACCCTTCTCAGACTCTCCAAGGGGCTTACTACCAACTGTTATGTCTGCTTGGATTTGAGATTATGAGGTAAGAGAATCTCAGTAATCCCCAATTAGAATAGCAACTCTAAAGGAATAACAAAGAGATTATAAAAGATCACTTCAAGACTTCAACAAAAGAGTAACACAAGTGTACCATTAGTTATAAAAGTGTAACTAGTCCATGTATTTGTGTGTATTTGTTATACAAGAGTTTGGCAATAAAGTTTTCTGTAATGAGCACAAACTGTTGGCAGTAATGGGCTATGCTCCAAACATTAAAGTAAAAAATCAGTGACTGATATGTGCCTGAAAATTACATATCTAATGAAATCAATGTAAACAAATCGAAACAAGTAAAACTAATGGATGTGGAGGTTAGATTCAAATAAAAACAGAAAGTGAAACAAAAAAACAGATGTTTTTCTTTTTAAACAAGATGTCTAAACCATTGCTGCTGAAACGCTGCTTGGTTCTGTCTGTTCAGTCTCAAGGGTCCCCAACCCTGGAGACTACCATGGGATTCGACCATAAACCTTTGGCACCAGAAACAAGTCCTTCATAAAGGAAGTGTTGGCCGAGCGTTGTGCACATCTCCAACTGAATACTAAGAAATGCATGGAAGACTTGGTTTTCCAGGAGCTGGTCTGAATTTCTTTCTACGCATTGAGATAATTTAAAGTGACTGAATAGAACAAATTGAGTAATAATCAGACACCAATAATCACAGTCAGGCACTTGAGAGTCCTTTCAGATGCAAGGTTTAGATTTAGACTTGTAAATCTGTCTATGTGTGGTATGGTGGAGCCCAGTGAGTCTCATATGGACTTTAGAGAGTGAATATCAGTCCCCTGCCAGGTGGAAGGAGTGAAGACTTCCATCTGTAAATGTACCTCTATGTATTATCTGTAATTAACACAGAAATATTAATATCAACTTCATTTTTTTTCACTAGAATCAATATGTGTTTAAGTTAAGCATAACATATCTGCAAAGGGATGTAAAGTATTTGGTTAGTGTACCCAAGCCATGTGAAAACTATACATACAAAATAAATCTAAATGTGGAAAACACACCAAGGAAGCCTGCTTTGTTTGTACCCTGTATAAACACAGTCAGGGCCTTTGATTAAAAGAGTTTGGCCATTGCAATTAGTGAATCTATGCCAGCTCATCTCGTTTGGCATCTCAGCACCGTATTGTCATGCAGAGAATTGTTATATATCCACATCCTGATTCATGAGAATGAGGCGGCAGCGTGGCACTAATATCAGCCTGGCCAGACTCTCTCAGTCACGGGCTCTGGATACACAACAGTCAAGAAAACTACAAGTCACACTACCTTGACTCCACTCAAGCTTTTTGACAACTTTTTTTTTCGGACCATTTCAAGTGAAGAAGGCTAGCTTTTTGCAAATCCCGTCTGTGATAATACTTCAATGACACACTGACGAGTGTCTTTGCTAATCATCTTTTCAGTAGAACTTTGAAATGGTGTGAGACTTCATATTTTTGGCAACTTATTTCGCAGCAGCAAAAATGTTGTAAATGGAAAAGCGAGAGGGTCGTGGGCTGGAATGGCACTGTCTCATAGTTTAGACCAAGTCACATGTAAGAGAGAGACATATAGAGAGAGAGAGAGAAAGAGAGAGAGAGAGAGAAAGAGATAGAAGGCTTATTCACACCCGCCAGGATTGTTTCCACATCCAGAGAATTTGTCCTTTTACACTTAAATTTGTGCTTTTTTTTTGCCATTAACAGGTTAGCACCACATTAATTCTCCTATCATAATACAATAATATATTATTATTATTGTTCTTATTATTATTTAATTAATTCTAAATAACATAAAGACAAAACAATCCCTCACAGTGTTGAGTTTTGCCTCAACGGGCAAAAGTGGAAGTAGGGCTCTGGACAGAAAATGAAGTAAATGTGTATCATGTGCGTCTAATTTGCTGGGATTTATATAGTTAAAGTGAGAGGAGGTGACTACATGTCCTCAAAGCAGCCAGTATTTGTGTTTGATTGCTCATGTAGAAGTATGTGCACTAAAACAAATTATTATATTATCATTATTATTATATGATATATTAGATTATTAGATTATATTATTAGATTATATATTATTAAGTGGATAGCACTAGTCTGCTAACCTCTAACCAACCCACTAGCTTCTACACACAAGATTCACTGGCCTGCTATGTTCTGGATGGATGGTGTCTGCCTCTGTCTGCATTCAGAGAAGTTGAGTTCTCAAAACATCACCAGCAGGTTACCAACCATGAGGTGGCTGGGTACGATGCACAATGTGATGGAGCTCAGGATGTACAATAACTCTCAAACATTCTCCGATGAAGATTGCTTTTTCTTTCATCTCTACAAATGCAGTGCGAGCTAATTGCGCCAAGACATTCACATTTGTCCACGAGCAAACGCCTCAAGAGTCAACTGGATAGCATCCCGCGTATACAGACAGTCTGTCAGCTGTCTGTTGAGCAAAAAGTAGTCAGAGGTGGACAAATGTGTATGCATAGAGGTCTGAAGTGGATACGTCCCATGGTGTGAAACGACAGAGAGAGAGAGAGAGAGAGAGAGAGAGTTAGTTGTTGCAGGTCTGTTGTTGTTTTTTTTGGCCAAACAGAAGAGCGAGGGAGTGCTTACATCGTGGCTGAAGTGTTAGGCACAGCATAAAGTAAAATGAGGAGTTCTTTTAATGTTTCTGACGAACATAGTAAGGCAATTTGATTATGGTTTAATAATAGCAATATAAGTTTCCAGTCTGTCTTGTGTAAATTTCAACATATTCACAATTTAGATTCAAAAGAGAAACAATACTTTTTTTTTCCATTTTCACGGACCATTTCAAGATTACCTGTGTAAAAACAGCTACAATCAAAAATGAGGCACTTTATAAAAGAGTATATAGATATCTAGGCTATAGTATTAATCATTATATGTATACTGTATATCTTTTCTTATATACCATTGTAATGTGTCACATTTATATCACAATTGTGTTAACTGTTGTTCAAATGAGGAGAAACAAACTACAGTGTGTACTATAGTTTATGTAGTTCTACTTGTATACTATAGTAAATACTATAGTTTAATATACAGGTATAATATAAAAGCACAGTTGTGCAAAAAAGCATTCACAAATTGACGCTACAAATTAGTTCAAAATTAATTTTGATTGTTTGCAATCAACACAAAGTACTTATATTGAAAGGAAAATCTAGATGTGAAGGTAGGAAATTCATAGTCATTGTTTAATTTGTGCTATATTTCCTCACTAGCAAATGTGTGTTCAACAATTCGTATTAGATGGTATTATGAGTCCATATTTAGGGTGTAGTTAGTGATTTAAAAGTATGTTCTTTTCAAAATGGTCCTAGTCTGCTTTTCCTGCTAACAAGTCTGTTTTCAGGTCCCTTCAGCACATCTCAATGAGTACATTCACATGCATACAATCTAATTATTGCCTTTACTTTCACTATAATTTGATTAAGCTGTTTACATGCACAACAGAAGAATGTTCTGTTAATCCACCCATTGCCATGCATGTCTTGCATACTGAGATGAATGACTGTTACATGCCATCTACGCCACAGGATGCAAGTGACATCAGTCAGCTCTGTTGCTGCCATGTGACTTTCCCACAGTTTACCGTGTACGGAGACTTGAGGCATGAAGGTTAGATGTAAACAAAAATGGTTTCTGCAGAAATACTAACTCAAGATGTTAGGCAACAGTCGCCTGTGATGGATGTGCTGTTCACATACAAACAACACTCAAATAATCCAACCAATATCACAGTACTTCACTGTGTATTGGGATGCATGTAAATGTGGGCACTTGGATTTTAGGATGCGGAAAGGACTCAGAACTGTAACTGCACTTTCTTTTGTCTAATTCTATGATGGAGAAATTGTAAAGAAGAAAGTTTACCTGCTATATTTTCACACATAGGGGCAGGAGGGTGATGATTTAACTTCACTTTGAAACACAATTTATATGTGAGCCATAAAGTACCATAAAATACCCCAGAGATGCACCGAAGGGACCTTCATACTGACACGTGCCATTTGAAATATCAGCCACAGGACGTGACAGAACGTGCTTAGTTTGTGTATCGTAACGGTTAAATCTGCTGTTGTGTCAAACTCAATATCTCAAGAGTCAGCACACATTGGTAAAAAGCCTGAATGCACCTCTGGAACAGAGGTTGAGGGATAAATCTTATTTCCATGTAGTCCTGTGTGAAAATGGCCTTTTATAGCCCAAAAGAGAATTAGAAGAGGAAAACATTTTTCTCAGCCCCCAGCTACAACCTAAAGATGAGGTCTGAGCTGAAGTACATCAATGTGATGCAAACTGCAATGTGAGAATGTGAACAATTGACTGCAAAGATAAACAGATGATGCCCTATTGACTACAGTTCAAACTCCTACGGATTTCACAAAGATTACCTGTGATTAAAAGTTAGCTGTGTAGGTTTTTCACGCAAAGAAAAATCCAAGGTGTGAAAAAAGTTAAAGGCAATGTGGGGGTTATATTTGAATTTCATTCATGTAACATCATTGTCAATTTGATAGAAACTGTACTTTGTGTAGATCTCAGAAAATAAAAACAATTTGAACTCCTTTTGTAGCAAAAGAAATGTGGTCAAGAAGTATAAAAGCTTTTTTGAGCGACTGTATATATTTAAGTAAATATGTATACAGTGACAAGGTGTATGAGTGTGTGAAACCTCTGCCAGTGCCAATCTGTATTTTTTGTCTTTTGACTTACTTTGAGGCGACACCTCACCATCATTTAACTTCTCATGGATAAAGGATGCTGTGGCATATATGACAAAAATAAAGCATATAGGTTTTGATGTTGTCATGGGACAAGAGCTGTATTGGAGCATTACTGTAAATGGTTAAAAACGCCAAATGCCACCAACCAAGTCAATTTCAAAGGATTTTTCATTAAATATGGTGTGAATGTTCCAGACAGAGGTCCAGACGTGCTGACAAAGTGTCATTGTGATTGTCATTGTGAAAGAGTAACAAGCCATTGTGTGATAGGCTATAACCACATGCACTAGTCACAACCAAACATGTTTTCGCTGATACTTTCATACTTTCATTTGTGGGATCAGCTAAAAGCCTTGTTGAAAATGGCTTGTTGGCGATCATCTGGACTGTTAAATGATGAATGGAAAAACTGTCATGGACTCAACATGATCAGTTTTGTGACTGGCCACATCCTTTGTCTATATTAAGTTATATGATGGTCAAATATCATTTTGATTCAAAACAGGCAGTAAACACAACCTTTTCTCTAACCTGTGTGTGTGTGTGTGTATGTGTGTGTGTGTGTGTGTCATTGGCTACTTGTTGGTAGTAAAATTCCCTTTTAAATGGTTGGAGGACTTTTTCCACTTCAACAAACCCTGTTTGATGAAACCTGTGAACATTTGGCACACATTTGGTTGACAGCAACCAACAGACAGGATGGAAATGAGTTATCCATGGTTTCGGTGTTCAGATCCCAGTTTACAGTTCTGGTGTGGAAACAGATAAGAGTTGCCCACCGTTCCCTCGCAGCCTGAGCGTGCTGGCAGGTACCAGGGTCACGCTCAGCTCCAACGTGACGATGGAAATCAACAATCTGAAAGATAAGAAGGAAAAGTCATCTGGAGTTGAAATCATTTTTTGTACACCAAATAAAATGCTACGAGTTTGATAACTAACAATGAGTAAAAATGAATTGGTTTCTCTTTACACTGGTTTTGTGTTGTCAATCTGCTTGCAAACACTGATGGTGTGACGTAACATGTTACTACACGTTACATGTTACCTCTCAGCAAATCAGATTTAGAAAGTCTTCCCTTATAAAAGAGACGGTGTGTAAGACAGGGTAGAGTAGAACCTATACACACTGTTGATTGACTATTCCCCAAAGCATATTGCTCAGTAGGTAGTTTTATTGAATCTAGAGTTCCTGCTGGCTGCTTGGGTAAATATCACATGATGCAAGATAACTCTCTGATTCCTTGGCATCTCTGCCGATGTCAATATTACGTGTCTTTGTGTCTAAACAGAGGCCATTATAAGTTCCTGAGATTTTCCACAGTCTCTCCCATGTATGTGTCTCAATAGCGAGCCACATAAAGAGTATGAGGTGCTCAGTACAACGCTAGTTCTAATGGCGTCAGCCTCCTGTAACTCCCTATGGAACAGCATGAAACAAAATGAAGCCAGTGCCAGCAAGCCAACTGGGAGAAACAGCTGAGCGGTATGAACATCAGCTTGCAATTACCATGATTTTTTGTTGTCTGTGGAGAAACTGAATTTTTCAAAGACGTTATAAAAGCATTACCTCCACAAACAGCCACAAATAGTCTCTCTGTACGTCAAAGGAAGACAAAAGACCTGATAAATCAACCTGTGATTTGAGTCTGAGTCGACACTGTTGCTCCATCCACCCTATTCAGGCCTGCAACCTCAACACTCTGTTGTGTTTACACTATGGTCTAAAAGAAAAATCCATTCTGTATGGTATCAGTTGAACAGGGTGAAATGCTCTGCCAAGCCTGCTTGGCTGTAGCTCGTTTTAGCTCGTTTGTACTGTATTTTCTAAATTCTACAATAAAGAGACAGCAGCAATCCACCTTCTCAAAACATGACAGGACAAGTATTCATTCAAATTGTAAGCTACCAGAGGTTCTGGTTTTGTTATAGCAGGAGCATGGGGAATTGAATTGTGACAGGCTCATATGCTTTGGAAATTGTTGTCGGGATGAAAAAAAATGTCATTTTACAATTAACCATAATCCCTTCTGCCACATTTAGCACATTTACCTTTATCTATCTGAAAATGTGGTCATCAATCATACAGAATGTAAGATGCGTTAACCTGGTTATTTTGTTTTTTGTTATTTTATGATACCCTATTGATTCCTGAAGTGACACTGAGCTGGCTGGGATTCAAAATCTTGCTCAGGGGGACGTTCAGGACCCATTACTAAGCAGTCTCTCTAACAGTGAGGCAATCCAGCCCCCCTCTTCCTTCAACTCATGTGCACAGAAACAACACTAGGGATGCACTGATTCCGCTTTTTCAATGCACATATTCATCATTAAAATTTAAGACTAGACTTCACCTGTTTGAAATGGCAAAGAAAGGTAAGGATACTCAACTGATCCATGTTATTGAACTGTAGACTGGCTGATGTTCACATGGTTGTTTTCTATGAGGTTCTTCATTCATTACATTGGGGCAGGGGAGGGGAGGGGGAGGTTGGGGTGATCTGTAGTGCTGTTCACCACAAACTTCTCATATTGGTGTAGGTGAATCAAAAATCGATAACAATCAATTCACTACCTTCAGGCAGTCTGGAAGATTCAATTTACTTCAAAGAATCAGACTTTGCATCTCTGCTCCAAATCTGTGGTAGACAGGAAACTGATGAATCTGACTCTTACTACTGGCTATGTTTACATGCACACCTGATGTTTATTACGTTGATTAAGATTTTATTTGGAATAATGTGGAAATTGTATTTGGAAAAATGTAATTAAGCTAGGTGGAGTAATGTGATATTAGTGGCATTACTGGAGCATTGTTTGGACACCATACTCTCTATAAGCCAGTACATCAGAGATTTCACAAAATCGCAGCACTTGCCAAACATAGCTTACATTGTCAGTTTTTATAGCTGCCATCTTTCCTTGTATCCAGCCTGCATATCTTGAGCCAAGTTACACGGTTACAATAAATGCTGTTTGTACCCTATAGGAGAATAGGCACTCTCAATAATCGCAGTGTGCCAAATTACACGAAAAGGTAACTTGTGGAATATTAACAAGCCTTCTTTTGCTGTGCATGTAAATCGTATAAATAAATTATTCCTAATCAAAATGAGTAAGAACAATTAAACTAAATGCCTCTCACGCAAATGAGGTAGCTGCTCTGAATTAATAAGCTGTTTGTTGCGTCTACCTGTGGTCTTCTGGTGTGAAGAACCATATTTACAACCATATTGAAACTTGAACATTATGACTGATTTTAATTTATTGAGTTATAAAAACCCACTCTACTGTCTCCTATATACCTCAATCAATGCGCAATTCAATCTTCAATGTGCTTCAGTCAACAACATCCACCGCTAATTGATCTTCATCCTTGCAATGTGACGGAAACCTCATAGCTGCTGTGCGAAATCCTCCATAGCACGCCCACACATAAATATAAACACCTGGCCCGTGCTCTGTCCCCTCTACCTCCATTTATGTGAAATGGCTCATTACCAGCAGACAAATCAATTGGCTTTGCTCTCTGAACACCCACTTGTGATAACAGGAGACTCTACAGACAACCCGCAGCCTGGAAGCACAGTACTGCCCACCAAATTGAAGCTAAGATACACATCAGTAAAGGATGAAACTGGAAAGAGGGAAGAAGATCCAGACATTAGTTTGCTCTATATATTATGTACATCACATAAAATAAACAATCACCTCCGGCTTGATGAATGTTGCCAGGAACTTGCATTTGTTTTTTAAACATTAATGACTATGCATCATAGATAAGGACAACAATAAACCTCTTAGCGGCATGTTGGTCAACCCATGCACAGTTATCTACAATGCTAAGTTCATCCCACATCTCCAAACAGATCGACCTGAATAGGTTTATAAAGTGCTCCAACTCCAAGTAGTTTACACACCGCCCTGGCCCTATGTCTTGGCATATGTGAGACAAACTAAACCACTCCCTGCAACTTTGGATTTCTGAACCGTAAACCTTCTATATGAACCGAAAAGAAACATTTCTGAAAATATGCTATTGCCAAACACGTCCTTAATCATTTAGCCTTCTTAAAGAACGGGTCTTACTCCCTCTCATGTAACCCTTTTCCACTTGTCCCCTTCCTACTAACATTTACATCGTTGCATCGTAATGTAGTGATGTTGTATTAATTGATGCGTTGATGAATTTTGTAAATTGGTATCTTAGGCACAGTCTTGCCTCCTGCACTGTTTTGCTGCACTAACCACTGTGTCACTTAAATGTGGGCTCACAACTGACACCAATAACCCAATTGTCCACAATAAGAACAAATGAAGGTGCCACCAAAGACAGTACAACCTTTTGTCAGGTGCCTCAAACTTCTCTGAGCACCATGCATTAAAAAAAATGTCTGTTTTGAGGATTTGTCGTCATAGCGCAAGTCTAGGAAGGTAGGAAGCTCAGCTGTAGAGGACCTCAATATATACCTTCGATAGATCACAAGGGTTATGGTTAATAGACAATAATCTTTAAATTACAAGAGTACTTTTAAGATAAAATGGGTTTATAGTCCCAGTAGACCTTACCTTGACTATCTTTTCTACTGTTCTGGTGTGCTCTCAGTTCGTCCGACTTATAGAAATCAATGCTCGCATAGGTGTTGAGACCGGAGCCAGCACTGCTACCCAAACCAGCTCCTCCAATGTTGTAGGTGGCAGAGGTGCGGTCCACTCCAGCTTGAGGGCTGTCCTTAATGGCCAAGTCAAGGTCAATATAGTTAAGGCCTTGTTCAGCAGATGAGGAGGAGGCTTGGGGTGGAGGCGTGGCGGACATAACTGCCTGCCCATTCTCCCACAGTGAGCAGTCCAACCCATGTCGATGGCTCGCTGCCTGGCTGCCCTCTGTGAAGAGGGAGGTAGAAGAGGATGGGTGGAGTGGTAGAGAAGGAGGTGAGTTAAATGTCTCTGCGCGGTGACACCGCCGTCCCTGTGGGTCACCTCGGACCAGTCTGCTGCTCCGGTCAGGTGATGAGAAGGACTTGACTGGTGAAAAGCCTAAGCCTGGTTCCTGCTCTATACATAAGGGTGGGCCAGAATGGATGGTAGGTCTTGGTGTAATGTTGGAACACTGAGGGCTGGGATCTGAACCTTTGTTGAAGGCCATGTCTGTGTTGTCTGTAAATGGGGTAGGGATGTCTGTTGGCACTGCTGCCCTTGTTACTTTTGTTCTGTACCCTGTGTTGCCCTCTGCTGCCAGAGGAGAGGACCTACTGTGTTCATCCCGGGCCTTAGGGGCAACAGCTGGCGGGCCCTGTGGGTTGCTGAATGTGGATCTCACAGGAGTCAGGGGGGCGGAGGACTTCCCTAAATCCATACTGACGTATTCGGCGGAGGTGGACAACGGTGCAGAGAAGCTGCGGGGAAGGTTAGCCGGGCCATCATGGCAGAGGACTGGTTGGTGCAAGGGCCTGAGGGTCCCATGGATCACAGACCGTCCATGATCTGCCCTCAACTGTCTTCCTCTGCCGTACTCGCCGTCTTCCTTGAACACAATACTGACATACTCACCGACGTTCTGAGACACCGATGGCAGAAGATTCTCCTTCGCCCTGGGCAGGGTGTTTGCTTTTGACATGTCTGCAGACACACTGAGGGGACGGCCCCTCCTTTGTTGCTTTGGGCTCTTACTACTTGATACACGTTTTTGCTGGTGACGCCCATCTTTTGTGCATGTTCCTCCACTCCTGTAGTCTGCTCCAGTTCTTAATAAACTTAACCCTCTCCCTGCTGATGTGGACTTGTCCTCCAGGCTTTCACTGCTGGCTGAGCTGGAGGAGAACGAAGACGATGACAAGGAGAGCTGACAGCCTCCTGCAGGGCCCACTGTGATTTTGTTTCTCTTGCTGTATCCCCCTCCCCTTCCAGCACTATCATGGCCACTGCAACCCTCTTTTCCTGTCCCTTGGTTTAGGTCCTCCTCAAAGCGAGTATAGAGAGTGTGTTGATAAGCTCTTGGCAAGGAGAAGTAGGAATTGAACATTTTAGGTTGCAGTTGGTGTTGCTCAGGGTGGGATGGAGGTGTGCTGCAGGCAGAGCGGCTGCTGACGGGTGAGATGTTCATGTAGTCACTAGCAGCCCGGCTCTCCATGCTGGCCCTGCTATCCCACATGCTCAGCCCGTGCAGGTCTGTGGAGCAGCTGCTATTAGGAGACATGACCATGTAACCCTCTGAGCTAGGCTGGTGGATGGGCTGAGGGGGGGACACACTGTTGTTGGGGGTCATGGCCATGTACTCATCATCAGCCCCAGGTTTAGCTCTTGCGTCAGACATACCTACCGAGAGAGGAAGTGAAACAGGAGGAGACGTCACACCAGGCAGCATTGACATATAGCCACTATCCACAGGTCCCCCTGCACCAACCTCTGCCCTGCTTTTTTCAGCCCTCTTCCTTGTCTCTCTTGTCACCTTAAGCTGGCCACCTCCCACTGGCAGACCCCCTGAGCCCTGATGCACATCAACTGTCTCTCTGTTGGACCTCCGGGACATGATGGCATATTCTTCATCATCTTCATCATCTTCATCTTTCCTACGTGGAGTAAGTCGGTCATGGGCTGCCAAGGGCAGGGACGCCCTCTTGCTTAATAGTCTGCGTTCTGCCTCACATTCCCTACTGGAGGAGCGTCGCAGCATCCGCCGGCCTTTGGGGCGTTGATGGGAACCGAGGAGACCCTCTCGCTGTCCCATGACTATATAGCTAGAGGAGCCCTCTCCATGCGCATGATGTCCAGTCGCCCCATGGGATGCCCCATAAAGACTGGGGACCAGCAGAGAGTGTTCCCCAGGACTAGATCCATACTCATCTGAAGAGCCATAGTCACTAGGTGAACCCGACACAGAGACTCTCTGAGGAACACGGGTGTAGGAGCAGACTGCCATACCACCCACTGCTGCTCCTACTAACCCACACTCTGAGCCATGACCGGAGCTGGAGGACAGACTTGGAGCTGGAGAGGGAGCGGGGTTAGGGGTGTAACGTGCAAGACTGAGAGTAATCTTAGCAGGGGTTCGGGGCCCTGGTGGGCTTGGGCCTCAGCGTGGGTGTAGTAGAGCAGGAACCATTAAGGCTTGGGCTGGAGCTAGCCCATGTCCCTTTGGCACTTGCTCCGCCCTCCTCTGACCTGGCCCCAATGCTGGCAGTTCGTGCCCTTGGGAACCCATGGCGTGACGTTGGTGAAGTGCTGGTGCTGTTGCCTCCTGTACCAGGGGTCTCAGTGCGGGCTCGTCTGGAGAAGCCCACCTGGCTCGGCGGCAGATTTGGATGATGACGACGGCTAGGGACACTGATGGGGTTGGAGGCAGTGCCACCTCCACATGAGGTGCCCACAGACTGGGATTTACTGCGCTGACGAAACTCCTCACTCAGGGCTTTCATGGCCTCCAGCAGGGTCTCGTGCATGTTCTGTGCCACCACAGAGTCATCCACCTGCATCCAGAACTCTCCGGGGCCTGTAATCGCTGAGCGACCCACTTCGATGAAGAAGAAAATTTTCTGAATGGCCACACCTGCGCACGTTCATCAACTGCAGTACTACAGCAGCCACATCAGAGTTGAGTTTGACAAAGTTGACCGTCTTGTCAGTTAGGCACAACCGGTAGATACCCACTAAGTTTCTGGCATGTCCAAGACCCTTAGGCCAAACCTTGACCTGCCATACTTCCTTGAAGGTTGGAACAGGAGAGGGAGAACTACACTCTCCACTACTGCCACAGTCATCAGGAGATTTGCCTAGAAAAACAATCAAGAATAAATACAATCAATAAAAGTAATGAAACGAAAATATCTATGAATATTAAAAAATAACCTAAAATCTGATGATAAGCATGAAACATAGAGGATACAACCTGTCAAACTATTGATCAAAACTGACCTACAATTATGTTATGTAGGTGACACTATGAAGTAATATTTTATTCTGTCTCTATCATTAAAAGTGCTACAGACTAGGGTACCTGTCTCTGTCAGTCTCAATAGCTGGGCTGCAGCTAATTCTTCACCATCTCTTTTCAGCTAGACGTTTATAATTAAATTATGGTCTAGATGAGCATGGGATATAATAATCAGAAAAATACATACTGTGACATGCTTGGCCTTCAAAGTATTTACTGTAGTTCAGTTCAGTGTCAGTCCCAAACCAAATTTGCAAAAATCTGATTAACTCATTATACAATCAGATGGTTTTATTATTGTAAGCCTGGATTAAAAGGGACATTCACTACAATTTAATTCACTAGAAATAGTCCCAGTTAGAGAATGTATAAGAATGACTATTATAATCACAGGTTTCACTCTCCACGCATGTATGTCATACAATTCAGTAATAAATCCAAAACAATCTTCCGTTATGAGGGGCCCTGAAGCATTTTATTAAATGCGGGTCCGTGGCATGAAAATGTTAGAGCTGGTCCTGCCCATCGCTCTCAGTTGACTGAAATGCAAAGGATAGCGGGGTGGGTGGTGGTGCCGTTCAGCTCCAGCATAGCGATAACAACGTAAACACGAGGGTAGCCAACAGAAACACATTTTCTAGTGCGAGCGCACTGACGATGCCATCTCCTCCCTACCAGCAGCACCATATAACAGAAATGTAGGTTAGGCTACCGACAGCCAGAGCTGTGCAGAAAAACAAAAACACAGGCTGCAGCGGAGTGGACCGGGATAGGCTACTACTATATGATGCGTCCCTTCAGCGGTTGCTATATGCCCACTGCGCCATGCAAAAATACACCTTCATAACAAACGGGCTGCATTTCAGCCAGGATAGCGATGAGGAAAATAATATTGGCTGTAGTAGCTATTCCATGCGTCAAATAAAATAATGCTGACACAAAATGATCTGGGGGTTATTATTGAATTCAACCAATGCTTTTTGAGATTGTGCTGCACAAACACAACACATGCCGCCCATAGCGTGCTGGTCTAGCCCTTTCAGTCGAATCCACCTGCCTCTTGGCTAAAAACACATAGTCCAAATTGCGTTGTGGGCAAAATTATGAAAATGAATAAGCTACACTAGGCCTGCAGCCAACATTTTATTCCAATAATCAAAGCCAAGAAAATGTAATGGGCAATCATGAATGGCCGAGTCTGTCGATAACAAATACAGCAGGAAAGACCTAATGCAGAAAGATGGAATAGAAATTATAGCAGTGTTTTCATATCTTACAGTTGCACTGAAGGTCCAACATTGCTTGGTACCACTCATTTTGGACCTCCTCACTGTCTGCAGCAATGGCAAAGCTCTCGCTACGGGTGTAAAGGACTATCATGTGCTTGTTCTTGGAATCCGCCCGCTTGTTGATGTTGAAGCAAGTCTCCAGGTTCAGGGCTTTTTTAGGGACAGGTGATTTACTGCGGAATTTCTTCTCGTTCTCATAATATTCAAGTCGAGCAGGACCATGCTCCGAAGCCGCCCTTAACACGAAGAATCGCCGGTGCATAGATTTATGCTTGCGGAGATAGCCGCTTTTCTGTACGTCTTCATAGGTCTGGGTCTCTGCTGCTTGGTTCTCCATGGCCAAGGCAAGATTGTTATTATTATTATTATTAGGCCAGTAATTTCTGGAAAAAATCTCAGTCCAGTCAGGTTTATTAATCCATTACAGCTACATTCCTTGTCCTCCCCATGTCCACACTGAAGTGTAGGTTATCCAGCATGCGTGCGAGTGCTCAGGATGGGAAAATCAGCCAAAACATGTTTTGTATCTGGCATCATACTGCGAATAAAACAGCTGCACGGGTATCTGCGCACAGGCGTGCACAGCGTCCACCGATGCTCCCCTACAGCCCTATCGTGCCCTATCAAGTCCAACCACGGTGCAGTTCAGCTGCTTGAGGACGTCTCCTCCACCTGTCTGAGGTTGCCTCGTCTATTCCCACCAGTGTCAAGCGAGGCAGAATAAACCACAGCACTTCCGTCCAAATGTTTCAAAATAAAACCTAATTGAAATACCATGCATGGGTTGGCATGCATGCATGCATGCATCTATCCATTTTCCTGCTGCTTATCTGGGTCAGGGCTGCGGTGGTAACAGGGCGAGCAGAGCAGCACAGACATCATTTTCCCCAGAAACTCCATCCAGCTCCTCCCGGGGATCCCCAAGGGCTCCCAGGCCAGCTGGGAGAGGTAGTCCCTCCAACAACATGGATCTACCCCGGGGGGGTCTTCCTTACCAGGTGCCCAAATCTCCTCTACTGGCTTCTCTAGATGTGGAGGAGCAGCGGCTCAACTCCAAGGTCCTCCTGATTGTGCTGAACTCCTCGCTGTGTCATGTGGAGCGATCCCAGCAACCCTGAGGAGAAACTTGTATCCATGACCTCATTCTTTCGGTCACTACCCAAAGCTCATGACCATCAGAGAGGGTCAGAATGAAGATTGTCTCCCTTTACCACCACAGTGTGATACAACACCCTGCATTACTGCAGCCACTACACCTCACCAATAGTAAACAGCACCCCTTTTACCCTCAAGAAAGACCCAAGACACCTGACCTGCTCCACTTGGTCCCATTGCCCGGCCTACAGCATGCACCATTATACAACATAGCCTTATTAGATTCTATTTTTCAGTTGTAGTTTCACTTCATATATAGACTAATGATTCTGCTGAGTATTTTGATACAATGCTGCTGTTGTGCAAGTCCCCAACAATAGGGCCTATTTTCTCCCCCAAAGGTGACAAATATCAGACTTTTATTATGAAGACAAACCCGCCCAGTTCCCGTTTTAGTCTGGCTAAACTGTGGCTGACTTGACGCAGCTTCTGCAGCCTGATGTACCTCGCACCTCCAGCCGGTGCCAGTCAAATGTCAGGGGGCTTCAGGTCTGATACGACGCGCAGAGGAACACGGTGTTCAGCCTAAAGGCTCCGTTTACAATGGCATGGATAAAATGACTGTTTTATCCGGTATATTCTGTCCCTGCACGGATTAATTGGACAAATGAGAGGGAGAAAACAACAGCGTGTTTTTTTAGATTAGCTGCTATTGCTATTTCCTTAAAAATGAACTTGTTGTTGTTGTTATTATCCTAGAATCAAATTTCGACGGGTACTATATAACCTATATAATCTATATAATAATATGTCACCGCAAAATGTTTAAATATCATGCAGCTACTATATGGTACCACTATATGGCACCACATACACACAACAGAAAATCTTATAGTTATACCATAGGTGATGAGAGGGTTACTATAAACTCACTAATGAACAGCACAGACACAAGTATACGAAAATTAAAGTGATGCCAGGATTTAGGATGGTTACAAGGTCTTAGTTACACTTGTCATTTCAATGTGAACTGATTCCAAAGATCTGATTTTATAGTTTCACATCTATGTCCTGTTGCTGTATTTATATACTATACTATAGAATTACAGTCAAAAAGCTACCCTGACCCCTTGCAGCCTACCACACTTGTCACCCAATGTGTCCTGGCATGATGGGCCGATAAAAGTGGGTTTGAAAATGACAATTGTAACCATAGTTACATAGTTTTCCTCATGCCATTAGAGCTGAGCCAAACATGTCATCAATAAAAGTTGAAAAGTTATTGCTCATGTTGATTCAATTCAATTTCACGCTTATTCAATGAAAGTATATTTTTGCTGAGATAATGACTGCAAAATATAGTTTCATAAGTGTCTGACTGGATGACGCCAGTGCCTCGGCAGCAACATGATCCCTTTTAAATCTAACGATATTTCAATGACCACGGTCAGCAACACCTCTCTGTGCTATTCAGCAGAGGGAACCTCATTCAACAAAATGGTTTGACCACCAACATCAAGAAAAGGTTAATGAGTTAATTAACCTACTGCCATTCAGCTACCTAGCTGGACACAGGTTTGTGGCAGCAAGGACCCCCTGCCAAGGACTCCCAAACCATCATTGGCTAAACACTGCAAAATTGGTGGTTGACTTTTCATTGAGGTATGTCCACAAACAAGTGAAAATGTTCTGCCAAAGTGAATAAGTCATGACTTTTTGAATCATCTAAATATCACTTTGAAGTTGAATTATCAAAAAACAATACTTCCCACCCCCATCCCCTCATTCGTTCCATCCCACCTCTCCGCCCCCTGGAGTTTGAAGCCCGACCCCCCCACATTCTTCTCAAGCATTTTCAACTGCTCAGCGATGGAGGACGGTGCAATGAGCGAGCGACCGGCAACATTTGGTTCTCAAGCCAATAAAGCAAATGACAAAGCAGTATTATTATTATTATTATTATTATTATAGTATTTTGCATTGTGACGTATTCCCTCTTCACTAGACATTTCTGTTGAATTTCCTCTCTAGTTAACTAGCTTACTCGTCTTTATTGTTAAAATGTGACTTTAGTATTTATGTTGATTAAAGGCCACTGTCGATGTTGCAATTCCTTGGTCACTGATAGAGGTCACTAAAACTCATACATTATATAATGCTCCTTTAAGTGCGTGAATGTGTGTGGATATTTGTAAAACACATTGTAAAACGTACTTAGAAATTAAATGAAATTCAAGTTAAAAAGTAAAATCTATTACCATTTTTGCATGTCACATTTCTCAACAATTCATATTGCTTGTGGAAGCAATATCACCAGATAGTAGAAGATTAATTTCACGTTCCTTGGTTTCTTGACGATGTAAGTCATGTCATTTTACAACATTAGATAGTTTGATCAATTTTCATGTTGCTTTTTAAAACTTGAAAGTATGACAACTGTTGTTTTGCGTGATTTTGTTCAGTGTTCAGCCGGTTGTTACTGTTGGCTGTCTTGTTGGTCAAGACGTTCACAGCTGGCAAGCATGTAACTAGGGCTAAGCTAGGTTGTAGTTGTTACTTTTGGAATGAGTAATGAATATAATGAGTAAAGCATTTGTGTTGCTTTTTTGAGTAACAAAAAAACCCTTAAAAAAACACTACTTCAACGTCGCATCACATTGTCATTATTGGAAGGTATGCATGAAAAGACAGATAACTTGTTAACAGCTGTTAACCCTGTTGGTGGTAGAAACACTAAAATCTTGCTACAGTACCTCTGTAAACTGACATTGGCCTTAGTTCCTGCCTATGTTCTGATTGAGATAATAATCCTGATGTGACATGAAAACAATGAATCTGCTAACTAACCATATTTACTGATTGCTAACCACAGACCAAGTGAAAGTAAATATGGAAGACATTACAAGATTCCTTCAAGATCTCTCCACCTAATGTAATTAAGCTTACAGTTGCCATCTCAGCCAAATTTTCCAGATCAGATCCAGAATAACTATGATGTTGAATTTCCAGCCTCATTTTCTAGATTTGTATGGGACAGCTTAAATTCCGCACAAAATGTTGTCTGTGTAAACCCTGAAGCTTGTTAGAGTAACCTTAACGTGCTCGGTCATAGCTGGCATGGGACGTTGCGTTCCAGATACAAATCAAGTCATACCCCAGGGTATTACCAAGGAAAGAGGCACCAGTAACAAGTTTTAATCCTTTTAATTTAATGCAAAGCTAGTACGTGCTGGCCTGGAAAAACACATAAACCAGACACACCCCATGTCACAGCAGCTCTATGAACGCGATGAGATAGATAAAGGCCAAACACTAGGTAAATACTGAACTGTGAAGCGGTTATCTGTCTTTCATGATTGACTGGTCTTTAATGAGCTAATGAGACACATTTATTGGCCCACTTGCTTTTGTCGAGAGTGTAAGGCTACGTCCACACTAAGCCGGGTAAATTTGAAACTGCATGCTTATCTCTCCGTTTTGGCCTCCCGTCCACACTAGGGCAGCGTTTTTTTACCCCCCCAAAACGGAGCTTTTTGAAAACGCTCTCCCAAGTGGATAAATTTGAAAACGGCTTAGTGTGGACAAACGTAAGAAAACATAACCTTCACTAAAACCGTCATTTATTTACAGAAACACAGTGAGATCACTTTCAAAATGAACAGTCACTTTCATTTGAATCAGTTCTATCTATTTGGCAAATAGATTAAAAATCTAGAGAAAGCAGCTCCTACCTAGTCAATATAATAACCCCTTTGGAAATAACCCCCAGAGTCAGAAAGTCTCCCCCTATGTTCTTGATCTTGATCCAGAAGCCTGGGTTTCCTCTCCATCAGGGTTTAATCGTGCTTGAAGAACCAACACCGATGCTAACACTTAATGGTGTGAATGACTACACACACACAAGCAACCTGATAATCAAGTGGCCAGATGTCCATTCTTTTTCTATGTGCTGAGCAACTGTGACAAGTCGGCTATTATTAAAAGTCGTCGGCAGTTTGCTCCCGAGGAAAAACTGTCCACGGCCTAACTTTTGAGTGACATCCCTCATCAGAGGCAAATCACATCCCTGACATTGCCTGCCTATTGTTGCTCCGATATTATTGCTGCAGCTAGCGATCAGCTAGCCAGCAGGCAGCGGGGGAGCAATGTGGTTGCTTCCTTTTTGAATGCACTGTCATGGGTTTGAAAATGAGACACAGACAGATATTTCCCCTACACGATGGCAGTGTATACTAAAAGGCTCAGTCTGCCGAAGCACATTGTAGGAGGTGATCATTTCAGTCAGTTGACTCAGACATGGTATGTCATACCGACCTGTATGTCATAGGAATAAGAAATGGCTCTTCCCATTGCTACCCTATTAAGACTCGTTTGACCATCTATCTTCAACCGTGCATGCAGCACAGTTCAGTAACATGTTAAGTAGTATGTAATTGTTAGTGCGGGATGGTTGTACTTTAGCCATAGGTCGATATTTTGGTAGAAAATGACATCACACACACAATGTACAGTCATTCAAAAAAGAAAGAATACTTACAACCATAACATTAAGGAGAGAAACATAGATGAACATTACAAGTTAATGATTTAAAGAACAACACCAGCATTTCTGACATGTGGGTCCCATGTCATTAAATTTGGCATTATTTGTAGGATGATGACTATTGTATTTTTATTTTTTATTTTATTATTTATTTTTTGGGCCTAAAGCTAGCTTCCAGTTAGTGAATAGAGCAGCTTCAGGTTATATTTGGATTGTTAAGATTCACAAATACTGATTGAACTGTCTGAGATCATTGGGACTTAATGGAAATTCTGTTTCTTTTTTGTTTTGAGGTACACTTTCAGACACTGGAAGTCTGTGGCAGTGATAAATCAGAATCAAATACTTATCAATCAGATGCTGATTAGTGATCTGAGCTAAATCCGATCCAGGCAAGAATATAAGAGACCCAGTTGTCAAAATAGACTGTCTTTAATCTTTAATCTAAATAGAATATAATCTAAAGTAAAATAAACAAAATAGCTCCCTGATGTTTTGTTTGACATATTTTGCCAATATTGGGTTGATATTTCTCACTTCTCCGCCAGTCATTAAATACGTGTGAATTATTGTAGTTGACCTAATGGTTTTACCAAAACAAAAACCACAGCTATCCTGAACTTCTATGCTGTGTTATTTTAAAAGGCTAATGATTTGAAAGTGAGTGCAAAATAGCTACTTCATTATACCCGAAGTATAAAGGACAGTACAAATACATACAGTACACAGAGTATATTACACATGATATTGTGAATCTTCCATCACCATCCATTTTTGTAAAGTGATTGCTGCCTATGACCGCTAAATCAACACATTTTGTATTTCATACATCTGTAATTCAACCTTGGTATGCATACATGCTATGTGTACCCTAATTTCACTACATCCAGACAAAGTCCATGCTGAACTGTGTAACAAAGCCTCCTTTTGATTTTGGCTTATTTTTGCAATTTGGAGCCAGGGTTTACCATGGTAGGGGAGTAGTATGACTACGATACAAGGGCATGATAATCTCCAACAAAGATGATTTTAGTGTAGAGAAGCTTTTGGCAAACCCAAAAAGGGTACATTTCCATGTCATTGGTGAGCGATTTCATCTTAGAAACTGGACATTTTGATTATGATGTAGCATCTTGATGATCAGTTATCGATGTTGCACGTTGCACAAGCTGATCATGATTCCCTTTTCATTCACGCATCTATCAATTAATTCATTCATTGCATTACAAAGTTGCTTGAGGAAACTATCAATTTTCAATTCTGGGACATCAACCGAAAGTATCAGCTAGCTCATCTTCTTCTGCCGATCCAGGAATTTCTGTCTCCTATCCACAGGTATCTCTTCCAAAGTGATGCCATGATTGCTTGCCCTGTAATGAGAGATATAGATTTTTCATTTGATTGGGACACAGAGCAGAAAACAATATGCCTACAAGTGACAAACAGGTCCTTAGTTGGCATCACGTTATGCTGCAAGAATCCCCACACATTAGCTAATGTAGTACAGAAGTCAAAACAGGCTGATGCAAGGGGTAAACCTGTTGTCTTACCCTGGTGTAAGGTCTGGAGGTGTAGGCAGAGGCTTGATGTAATCCTCCCTCCCTACCAACCAATATGTGTACTCAATACCTTTCCCCTGAAACAGAAATGAATTATTAGCATTGATTAGCTGCTTCAAGTCCAGTGCTTAGTACATTGCACGTCTTCTGTATATCTTGTATGAATGTAATGTTGTTTTTACCTTTAGCTCTGTCAGGCCTCTGACATCAATTTTGTAGCCCAGCTTCAAGCTGTTCAGAACATCTACTGTGCTTCGGTTGACATGGATTCTGTAAGCTGTGACAAGATTCAAAGAAAAACCCTTAATCCTTTCACAATGAATTTGCTGTAGGTATAGGTAAACATCTGCATTGGACTTTATAAGGTGTAAATACTCGCTGTACACTGTTACCTGAGAAACTAGGAAAGCCAATGGTAATACAATCAGGTTGTTTCTGCATGAGACCACTTGGTAGCAGTATACAGGACAGTATTGCTTTTCTCAAGCTATCTATGTCAATGCTTCTCAGACATCCATATAATATAATAATAATATATCAAAGGAGAAAGAGCTGAAACTGCCATTGATCAAATAAAAGATGATAGTTTCATTTCTAATGGTACAGTGCAATCATGTGTATCTATGCAGCATGGAGCAGGGTAGCTGGGGTAAGCTTGTCCATGGAGGACATTTACATTAAACCTTGAAATTGGCCACTAATTCTGCTGATAGTCTTAAAGGATTAGTAAGGACTGCTCACTTTAAACCCGCTTTAGGCTCTAGCTGCATGCACACAAACTGCCATACACCTGCCCTTTCAGTCAGTACACTGTCAAAAAATTCCGTCAATTCTGTACGATGATCCGCCAGGTACTCACGCAACCCTGTGGACTCCATTCGAGATGCTGTGTTGACAGTGTCTCCGAACAGACAGTAGCGAGGCATCGTAAGACCCACTACTCCGGCTACAACTGGGCCTGCAAATACAATATACATGCACATAGCATGCACGTGCACACACACACACACACACACACACACACACACACACACACACACACACACACACACACACAGAAAGTTTAAATTGGAAGTCCCAGCTTGACAAGTCATATGCTGATATTCAAAATACTGACTGTAACTCTGAAGACTCAATATTTAGTACAATATTGGTCATAATTTCAACATTCTAGTAAACTGACATATCTACTACTGTTTTTTCAATGAATAACATAAAAGCTATTCCCTCACCACTACTGTGTAATGTCTTTATTCATTTATAGAATGGAGTAAGAAGAAATACGAAGTATGCGGTGTCTAATTGGATGACAGAGTTCTAAGTGGATAGCATTTCACAGTTCCAGGAACATGTTCCAGACAAGGATTAGGTAAAAATACCTCCTTGCCTCTAGCAGCATGTGAAGCCATATTCTCAGACACTCCACTGTAACAAATTCACTTGTGTTCACTCTGAAATACAGTTTGGTTTTATTTCACACCAAATGACTCTATGTTTTTTCATACCTGTTGTACGTCTTTTGAGAAGTGTGATCTAAATGTACTTTTCTATGATAAAGTTTGTGCAATATTTATTCATAAGAACTTACTATATGTAATATGACTATATAACGATAGACCAGAGCTCACCAGAGTGCAGCCCAATACGAATCCTGACTTTTAATTCAGGCATGTGCCTCATCTTGAAGGTCCCAATACAGTGGAGAATGTCAAGAGACATGTTCGCCATCTCAGCTGCATGGCGGTTGCCGTTGCGGTTAGGGACCCCTGAAGCTACCATGTAGGCATCACCGATAGTTTCCACCTAAATACAATGCAAAAAGAGTTCACACCTTCAAACTCCCATGAGCATACTGAGGGGCCATGTGATATTTTTCCTCAGTACTTAGGATGGCCTTTTATAAATAGTAGAATGATTAAAAGGTTGAATGTACTGGTAACCACCAAAATAAAACAAATACCTAAGTAGATATGGGACACAACATATATTGAAATCAGGTGGGGTATGTTTTTTTTGGCATAGCTTAGGTCCAAAAGTCCAAAAGTTAGGACTAAAGTCAAGACTAAAGACTGAATGGTTTGATGAAATAAATCATAATGCCACAGATGGAATTTCTAAGTTTTGAGATACTTTTATTATTATCTACACCAAGGCACATCTAAAGAGTTTGTGGCATTTTAATACACTTTATGTTGATGTTTCTTTAGTTTGAAGTTACTTGTCGATACTATGTGCCTGTGGGTATGCAGCCTTATAATGCAATGTCACTCACCTTGTACACATCATGCAGCCCAATGATGGCATCAAAGAGCGTGTAGAGATCATTGAGTAAGTCTACCACCTCGATGGGGTCACTAAGAGCAGAGATGGTGGTGAAGCCTATGATGTCACTGAAGTACAGGGTGACCTCGTTGAAATGCTCCGGTTTGACGGGCTTGCCTGTCTTCAGCGCCTGGGCCACAGACCTGAGGGGTGAGTGAGAGGAGGAAGACGACGGACACACTCAGGGGTTGACACAGCACCTTTCTTCTTTGATTCTTGAGGAGAGCTTATTTCTTGTGGTGTCTTAATTTTGACTCCGGTTGGGAATTGTAGTAATCAACGAGAAAATCATGTTGTAATCAATACTGTGCAATTCAACATTATCCAGCTGTGCGACAGAAATGTCAACGTCAGCTTGATAATGTCATTAGCATTACAAATTGGCAAAGCACCTCTATAAAATAATTGAAATTTCCAACTGGTTGCACATTTTACTGTGACACATAATGCACCTTTGTTTGGTATTTTGCTGAAGCCTGCCAACATGAATTAAGTTCTCAATGCCCCCTCATTTCAAGCTCTTTCAGCAATGGGAAGATTTGACTGTTGGAAATGCAGAAATCTTCCATTTTATGCAAACATAAAAGAACAAAAGCAACAAAAGCGAGGGTGAACTAATCCTTATAATGTAAAGCATCCAAATAGAAACACGATGGAAGTGACGTGTTTTTGTAAATTAAACAGATTGTGACAGATTGCAAAGACAAAATAAAATGCAATGGCACGACACGACTACTTATTTTGGTTTGCTGTAAAACTCCAGTGTATCCCTCAGTGAGTGCGTGTGTGCTAAGTGTGAAAAAGCTGACAATATTTATCATGAGCAACGAAAGACTACAGAAAACTTCGACGGCTTGAAGCAAGTTTGAATGCATGATCACTTCCAAGTCGTTGCTTTGAGCCGTCAAGTCATTCGCAGAATATTCCCACATCAAGTGATAGCAGCACGAACTACAGTCAAATTCAGCTAGTCATAGCAGAGAGAAACAAACACTGAGAGACAAACCAGTTTTCCAGAGTCTGACTGTTTCCCTGGTCAAAAGCTACGATATGATTTGTTTCCTGATGATTCCTCCCTGCTTTTTGAATCGCTACAGCCATGTCTTGCACAGCTAGCCTGGTCTCCCTGATTCCAGATCACTGTTACACTCTTATGGTTAGTAGTTAGAGAGACCCGGTTTCAATCTCCTGTGTCAGCAAGCACCCACCCTGCTGGAGTGTCCTCGAGCAAGACACTGAGTGGTTTTGGTGATTGCTCATCAATTCCAATAGAGGTATGTGCAGAAAAGTGAAAATACCACTAGAAAAGTCAACTGCTGCTGAAAGTATGGCACCATAATTGTGATTTACGTGTTATCAAGCACAACGGGAAGCCTTTAATGTGCCGATGTAAGTTGCAAGACACTCACTTGGGCAACATCTG
Source organism: Hoplostethus atlanticus (assembly GCA_034670405.1). Lineage (NCBI taxonomy): Eukaryota > Metazoa > Chordata > Actinopteri > Trachichthyiformes > Trachichthyidae > Hoplostethus > Hoplostethus atlanticus. The sequence goes on from JAXDDX010000018.1 coordinate 621,584, forward strand.
AGCCACCAGGTTATCTGTCTTTTGTCTCTCCACCTCCAGCTCCTCTGTCCTCTCTCGAATCAGATCCTCCAGGTTAGAGGAATACTGTTCCAACATGCGCAGCATGGAGTCAATGATGTTGGTCTTCTTTCCCTTTGTTATACTCTTGAACTGCATGAAACAGAGAGGTGTACATCTGTAGGAGACCACTGAGGTAGAGCCGTAGATCAGGAGCGGAACTGGATCATCATCATCATCATGTGTGACTGTTTTTATACCTGTTTGAAGATGTCCTCAAAGGTAGGTCTCTTTTCTGGCTCTTCACTCCAGGCCTGCTTCATAACCTGTATCACGTCCAACGGGGCCTCATCCACTGACACAACAGGCCGACACAAAGGAGGAGGTGCTTTGACCTTGCTGATAATCTCTGTCAATGCACACACACAGACAAGAAAACACACACACACACACACACACACACACAAACATGCATAACAATAACGAATGGAATTAGTACTTTTACACTCATGTGATTATTTTGTCAATATGACAGGCATTGGGGATAAAAGGGAGATATAGCTTAACATTTTCAGCAACAATTGTTTCTCATTGCCTTTCTAGCTCAATATGAGCAGTTTTTAACATACAATGGGTGTGCAAGAATACATATGCTCATGATATCCTTGACATGTTATTATCCCAACATGTCCGTCAGTGGCCTGTTACTCTGGCAGGCAACATAAAGGCAGTTACAGTGTCTACATTTCAAACAGCACATACACAGATGTGCCACAAACAAATAGATGAATAGACCGTTTGCACTAGTGTAAGCCGCCTTCGTTGTTACTTTTGTTACCATCTCACGGGATTAGTAATGCCGCATCACTCACCCTTGGGAGGCATGTCCAGCATGCAGAAAGGAGCACAGCGGGAAATGACCTCCTGCATGATGATGGAGAAACTGTAGACGTCGCCGTAGAAAGTGCCCCTCCTCAACAGATTCGAATTTCGCAGCAGCTCAGGAGCCGTCCAGAGCAGATCTTTTTTGGAAATAAGAAGCACAATTATAAGTAAACAAAAACATGTATGTGTAATAAAAAAAAAGCTCACTAAATCTTAGTGTGAAAATGCACCTCAACTTACCTTCGGCCTTTTCCTCATCTACTCTAATGCCCTGGGCGGTCAGGATTTCATTGAAGCCATAATCAGTCACCCTCAGCACGAAGCGCCCATCCACCAAACAGTTGCGGGATTTGAGCCGCCCGTGGATGATGTCACGATTGTGCAGGTATTTCATTGCCTGAGAGAAGAGTTTGCATGAAATGTGTGAATGACGATGAGAAAATGGAAGAGTGGGTAATGAAACGTGAGGTAACTCTGTCTCTCTCTCTCTCTCTCTTTTACCCGAATCAGATCCGTTAGCAAAGAGGACTTGAACATCCAGTCGAGGCGCATATCCTCGTTGTTGAGCAGGTCCTCCAAGCTGCCCCTGGTACAGTGTTCAGTCACGACGCCAAAGATCCCCGAATCGAAGAACAGTCCCAGGAACAGATTGAGGTTCTCATGCCGCATGTCCCTGAGCTGAGAGGGAGATAATCGAAACAGTAAGGCCGTGGGCTGTCAGATTTGCTTCTTGGATGAAACTTTTACATCATTGCAAGGGGAATATCACTCAATTTCAGAGTCATCGTGTTTTTCCTGTGGCCTCACATACTCATTTACCTTGACAAAGGCAGACTGAGTGCTGTTACTCAGACTTGACACTGTTCCACCGGCGCATTTCTTCAACCAAACCCAATCACCCTAGGAAGCAGAGAATATGACAGATTCTGAGCATAATGGCCAAAGGCAAGTTGTATGTTTTAGATGAAGAGTTAGATGAAGATTCATTTAACGGTACATGCCAGACTTCCCTCACCTCAAACACAGCAATGTTTGAGCTGTCGGGTGTGGAGGCCAAGTAGCTGCGAACCGACACTGAGTAGTGAGGCGTCTTCATATCCAGCTGGCTTTTCATCACACTTTCCTCATTTAGCTTCTGCTCACAGACCCAGTTAGAAAGGGGGTCAGCTTAGACTAGATAATCTTTTACAGGTAAGTGACTTTCATTTAACACATACTGCATGCACAACAGACACAGATTGAACAAGGAACTGACCCGTTTGCTGACTTGAGTGTTGATGAAGACCAGGTCATCCAGGGTCAGGACTACCTTTGTTGACCCCCCACCACCACGACCACCACCACCTCCAAAGCTGAACCCAACCATACCAGTTCTCCTGAATGGACCAAAAATACTATCAAAAGCGCGCACGACATGTCTTAGGGCGCCACGCTTCGATGACACAACACTATAGGCGATATTCTAGTTTACATACTTGAGATGGCGGAAGAAGAACACTCCCCATCCAGCCAATAAAATGAACAGAAGAAAAAGAAAGAAGAGAGTGACTGAATCCAGGCCTTTGGGGATAAAGAGAAGAACACAGGGAGAGATGGCATGAATCTAGCCGTAGACCGTTCATATAATATAGCAAAATACACCATACCGGCACATCAATATTTCCTTGTGATGACATAATTAGCACACTCACCCCCAGTACAGGCAAAGTAGGGGCTGAACCAGCAGCTTGAGTCCGTGTAGGGCGTGCTGCCTGCAAAGTGGATTGAACGACCAAGGTATTTCAAGCCCCCGGTTCTGCCATTTACATGGTGAGCCTCTAGAGCATGAGTTGAGTAGAGAGTGGAGCCCATGCCACTGTAGTCCAGGACCACATAGCCTCCCTGCATGCCTTCTCGGTTTTTGCCAGCCTGCAAGCGCTGGTTGAAGCCTTCAAATACAAAGCCACCCTCACTATTGCCTAGGATCTCTCCCGTCACCCAGCGTCCACTTTTCACACGGGCCTGCTCAGCAGCCATGGCTGTGTAGTACAGCATGTTGTAGATGGTACCGAAGAATGGAGACACCTACCAGAGGAAACAACAGTGGTGATGAGCTATTGATCTGACAGGCCACCACAGGAGACTGCTTCATGGCAGTGAATGTAAAGTGAACAGCAGAACAAACTGAATGGGCTGCATTTTTTAACAAGTGGTTCTAATTCAAATGAAAATACAAATTAGGGTTTCATTCACAACAGATGGCATCCTGTTGTGAATGAAACCCTAATTTAGTACATAATATAGTACATCTATATATATATATATATATATAATAAAATATAAAATATATCTATGCTAGGACAAAATGTTGCCCACTCACCTGCTCTGGTGGGGTGCTGGTGCGGATTTCATAGCTGTTCTGAGCATCTTTGAAGGCTTCATAGAAATTGCGCTCTCCGGAATCCATGGTGATGGTGAGGACCCCATCATAGGCTTTCCGTAGATTGGTGTCATTGCCTAGCATGTAGTAGGATGCATCCTTGTAGGGCAATGAGTAGAGGAGGGTGTCATAGGGGATGAATACATAGCCACGGTCGATCATACGCATGTCCAAGGCTTTGGTCAGAAGATGATATTGGGCCTGACCACCAATCAGAACAGAATGCATGCACATGATGATCACTGCAGAGAGAGGAGGGTGTGAGGGTGAGAGGGTGAGAGGGTGAGAGGGTGAGAGAGTGGGCAACAGAAGTTAGAAATAAACATAATTGCATGTTTCATGTTGAATAAGGCTGAGAAGGATGCCTTTAAGCTTAATCAGTGTTTTCAGATTGTTTTTGTTCCTCACTTCAAACATCCTTACATCTCGTTCAACACACGTACAAAGTGTGCATGCATACACACCTCTGACGCGGTCTGCTTCCCGCACTTTCGTTAGGGCTCTCTGAGGCCCATCCTTGTCGGCCTCCATAGTGACCACAGTGCTGACAGGCAGGCCAAGGGCCCTTAGTGAGGAGGCCAGCTCCTTTCCAGTGCCTTCCCACAGGTCCTCCTCCTCTGAGATTATGGCCACATGGGCCCAGCGGAAGTAACGCAACACAGAGAAAAGTACACGGGAGGACAGTGGCAATGGCCGCAAGAAGGTGGGATACAGTCCTCCTTCTTCCATGTTGGGTTTCAGGCAACCCCAGGAGAGAATTCCAGTATCCCATTCTTTTGCAAACAAAGCTGCTGAGGAGCAGTAGGCTGGGTTGGCTGGTCCCAGGAAAGCAGCACCATAACCTTGCAGCTCAGACAAGCGAGCGAGTGCACGGGAGGACTTGCAATCCTCGTTGATCAGCGTGTAGTCATACCAGTAGCCTTTGTTGAGGTAGGGGTTCCTGTTGATGCGGCTGGTAGCAAGGCGGGCTGCCACGTCAGGGAGGGCTTTGGAGTACAATGGGTCACATGTCCAGGGTCCAATGATGGCCACCTTGAAAGTGGCGCCCCAAGCTTCACAGGGCAAATAAGAGACCACGAGAAGGAGGAGAATCAACCAATTCCACCACCAGCTTTTGGAGCATAGCACAGGGGATGACCGTGAAGGTGGTTTTGATGACGATGATGATGACAACAATAATGACGATGATCTAAACAGACAATGCTCACAATTGTTCAATGAGTCTGTTACGGGTGTCCGTATATGTCTTTTTCTCTCTACATTTATTGACTGCGGCTGCCATCGTGGGTGGTAGGAAAGGTTGTGGAGAAAGCGAGGGTCTCTATGACTTGCCATTTCCTCGCACAGCTATTCTGATGCTCAGACACAGAAGAGGAGTGGAGAGTTTATGGTGAGTAGGTTGACCGAGTGTGGATGGCACTCAGTAGGGCTCTAGCCCAAAGCTGGCCAGCTGAACACACGACTCCAAGCCATCACTGCCTCCAAAAAGCTAAGAAAAACAAAGGAAAGAAGTTAGAAATGCATTAATTGTGTTTAAAAAGCACAGCTAACCAGATTTATAAACTAGATAAACACATCAACACTTAATAAGATTTCAATATACTTAACATTTACTCTCACTCAGCAAAACACATGAATTAAAAGGAGGATCAACTGGAACATTTCATGTGTTAAGGTTTAAGGTTAAGGTGTATGACAACGAGGGCATATGTGGACTCACAGAGGGACACAGTTTCAACAGCAAATGTTGGAAATATGTACAGTACTGTGCAAAAGTCTTCGGCACCCTGGATTTTTTAAAATATATATATATTTTTTTTTTTTAATAATGTTTTTCTTTTCTGCATTGGTGTTTTACATAACTGCTCTTTATAGAAAAGTTTTTGATATTTAGAAACTTTTCATTTCATTATTTTTGAAAGCATCTTCGCTTTACGGACTTTTGCACAGTGCTGTATGTATTTAGTTTATTAGATTATTTTGTGGTTTGTGTTTCTGAAAATGTTTTTCTGACATTAATATGAATATGGGATGAGTATTAAAGAAGAAGAAGTGCAATTTGTAATATAGACTTCAACACGTAGAGCTACTGTCTTGTCATTTCTTGTCATCTATTTTTTTATTTAGTGTTTTATTAGTTATTTATTTTATTACATTTGCTGATGGACATGTTGATGTGTTTTTTGCTACCAAATCCTGTGCAACAAGGACATCTCAGGGCTTAAACAAACTCCAAGAATGGAGGATAGGAAGGTCCCTGACCTTAACTTGCATCTTACCGAACAAGTTTGCATGAGGCATTCATCTGCCTCACCAGGCCGCGGTGCCCAGAGTGCCAGTGCCGTGCCTTGTATCTAGAATTAGTGACATGTGTGTGGCAAGCTCATTAGCTGTGCTCGGGCATGGAGTTCATAAGTCATTCTCTGAGTAGTGCCAAGTAACGTGGAGCTAAATCTGGTCTTGATATCTCTATTTTGTATCATGAGATAGTTATACTGAACACAGAGTGGTCTACGGCCCAGATTAAGCTAGAAAGGATGGTTTGGAGAAATGTAGCCACTATAGTGCTCATTGAGTAGGAGTCGTGTTAGGACAAAAGCAACCTGTGTCGAAAAACTGTGTCCAAATCATTTCTAGCATGTATCATCCAGGTCCACTTCAATCAATGTTAAACCTGACAATTTGTGATGGCTGCTACGACTACATTTTGATTCTGTTTGTATGATTATTACAAGAGAATATTCTAAACTAATGTGGACCAAAGACCCTTCTGACTATCATGTGAAAATAATGAATGACCCTTGAAGCGTTATTTCATTTGTTCAAACATTTCCATTTCTGAGCACTATACAGGATCACTTTATGATCGGTCAAACACTAATATTGGCTGCTCCAGGGACCCATGATCACCACCAGTCATTTCCTTCTTTTAGTCTTCTAGTCTTCTAGTCCTCTCTAGTCTTAAAATCATATTTCTAACTTATGTATAAACACAGCTAATATTTCATTCTGTGTTCTACTTTTGAAGAAGTGTTTTTGCCTGCTTGCAGTTATCGACATTGACAGCTGGAGAAAAGGCCTGACAGGCCTGAACGGCCTGCCAGTGGTGAGAGTCATCTCAAGTGCAGCTAAAGCTGGAGACCAAATAACTCAGGACTGCTCCTGAATTAAGTTTGTATTTCAAAACGGAAAAATGTTCCACCAATGTGGAATATTACTTTATGAAAACAATCAAATAGCTTTAGTCTTAATTCTTGACCCTTTATACTGAGTATAACATCTAATCCAACTGCAGTCATGATGGAAAAAAAGTCTTCATTTTGTGAGCACAGTACTAAATTGACTCTTTTTCTATAAAGGCTTTTAGGAAATCTTTGTCAGAATGAAATGAAGTATATATTTCTTTGGTTCATAAATCAAATTTAGGATAACAAAATAAAATACCACAGAACCTGATTTGAGTCATTGTCTGCTAGCTGAACTGAAGCTAGAAAAGCCTCCCAAGGTGGCTAATAATGGAAATGGCTTATCAGTTGCTAATAGGCTAAGAGGACCACTGAGTAGAACAATCCACTGCAGTTCTACTCAGCTGTGCTACTTAAAAAAACAGGTCTAATTATGCTAATGCCTTAAATCCTTTTCACTTTTTCATGTAAAAATGAAGTTACGTCTGAAGTCTAAACCAAATTCATGAAGGGATCAGGCATAGATTGATGTTTCAACGCCCGCCCTTTACCAAAGTAGCATCTGAACAAGGCTAGGCTTCAACAAGTGGAATCAATAATTTACAGTATTGCACAAAGCTTGTCAAAATAAACCAAACAAACAACTTCTTGATATGCTTAATAATAAGAACGCAAATGGTATTTGTTCAATAAGACAAATGAGATTGAAAAGAAATAGTTCTGACCTGGAGTAGTTTGTCTACATGAGAGTCATACTGATGTTGCCCGTCTTTGAAGCACCGTCCAGATCCCAGGAGGATTGAGTATACAAACGTATACAGCAGGAATACTTTTCCTTGGTCTTTTATTAGGAGACAAAGATAAGTCATAGGTATTCCAAATAGCATGAAAAGTTTAGAAACTTTCCAAATGATCTCCTCTTGTATCCAAAGTCCTTATTGAAAAAAAATCTCCACATTTCCAGTAATTTAGTCCTGGTTCTTACTGTCCCTGTTTTGGACTGGGACCTACCCCAAACCACAGAGCGGCGGACTAGGAGGAGCAAACCTGATCAAGAGTTTGGATGGGTAAAAAATAGATAGGTGGATAGCTGGAGGGAGGTAACAGGTGAAGGGAAGGGAAGGCTGGGCAGGGCAGGGCAGGCAAGCTTTGACTCCTCAACCCTCTTTAGCTTTTAATCCATACTAAGGGTGTGGGAAGCCTGGCAGCGAGTGAGTATGGGGGAAGGGTGAAGGAGATGAGAAAGAAGGCGAAAGTAGAATATTTCCTCTTACGTCACTGGGAATGCAATATGTACATTTGAATGCAGACACAACCTACACATTTACACGTTCGCAACCATTTCAAAAGAACCTAAAAAGCTCAAGAAAACAAAAACAGAGCACTCCAAGAGGCCTGTGACTGCGACACATATGAGGTACCAAAGTTGGCGCAATAAAGTGTTTGTTTATAACATTTTATAACATTCAGCTCAGCTACTGCGCTGATAGTAAGAGAATTGTGATGAGAACGAAATGGCTGCATTTGAACTTTGCTAAGAGCTTAGACTGGTTTGCCGTGCCTCCTTCTGCTCTTCCTCCTTCTAGCTCCAACGGACAACCTCAGAAATCACTGGGACAATCATCTCTTCCTTTAATGAATAGGCCAGATAATAAATTCCAGAAAATGTTAGTGATGAACAATTGCAAGGGTCTATCTAGAAATGATGGGGTTACATCTATTTTGTTCAATTTTCTTAAACTCTCTTTAATATGATGCATTCTCCTCAAATGATCTGAGGTACGGTCAGATAATATTTACGGACATCTGACATATAAAGAGCGATGCTGATATAGACATAAGACCATGTGACCCGAGGGCTGATCTTGTGGTAAGCTACTGAAAGTCTGCTGTTGCCCCTTTGACCTGGCAAAGTACATGGGGATATACTACAGCTTTACTATACCATACTACAGCTGGAGTTTCTGGCGAAGTTGGAAGGGTATGGGGAGGGGGAGGTGATGGGGGAACTCCACACTTCAAAAAATGTCTCAAAAGATGTGCACAGGCAATATAAGAAGCTCATACTGTTCCCTCTCAGTGAGATCTGTTGAGATGTATTAATGTGTTAGTGCTTGTTTGTGCTGTCTTGCACATTGATATAGCAACCCTGTTGAAGTAATCAGATTAGTCAGGTGAGGCCCTGCTAAACTGATCTGCTACCTGGAAGCCTCTTAGCGGCGTGGCTGACCGCGCTGGCAGAGATCACTTCAAAGCAAGGTCAGACTGGGAAACGCAGCCGTCCCGTTGAGCAAGGAACGAACTTGCCCTGTGGCACAGAGAGGTCAGTATTATTAACCCAACCCTTATTAATCTTAAACCTAACCTACAACTAAGGGCTGAAATAACAACTTAATACTGACGTAGACCAAATAATAACTACTAATAAGTAGAATTCTATGATTTTTTTTATTTTTTTTAATGAGACTGCACCAAATATTTGATATTTGAAAAAAAGAAGTCAGCCTTACTGGAAGGGCGCTGTCTTATCCATAAAGTGTGTTTATATGTTTTTGGTACTTTTTAAAAACTAAAACATAAGTTACATAATATACTGTATATATTTCTTAATTCATTGTGTCAGTGCCTGTGAAACAGAGCCAAGCTATTTTGGACCTGGACAACTTGCAGCTACTTCTCTCTTGGAATTCTTTCCTTTCTCCAGATAAGCTCGTCGTCAAAGTTAATTAATCAAATAGCCGCTACTGAGAAAGCCAACAGGAAGAGCGATAGAGAGGCTTAGACATTCGCCTCCTCAGTCACTCCGCGAATTAATCAGGAGAATAAATGTGGCAACCTCCGAGAATGATCATTCAGTCTTCCAGGTCCATCCCACAATGCAATGCGCACCTACCTCGTCCTCTTTAGCCAAACTGTGGTGGAGTGGAGTGGTTGCTGAGATGCTTTCAAGTGTAATAACATCAAATTAAGACGCTGGCTTAACAATAATACATATGATACATGTATTATTTTGCACTATCTTACACATCTTACGTGAGGCGTGTGAATGCATGAACATGATATGAACTAGCATACAGCACTAAGTTAGCATCACAGAAGCTTGTCAAAAGAATAAGCAGACAAAACAGGACAGTAACTAAGCACAACGACTACAACCTTCCCTCTCTAGACTTCATATATGACAGACACAAAAAAATATCGTCACTTTGAACCCAGCTCACCAATTCTTACAACTCCTACCCTCTGACGGGCACTACAGGCCCCTGGGAACCGAGACAAAGCTTCTTCCTCCAAGTTGTGCAAATCTCTCATCCCACCGCACCTTCTGCACATTGTGCTCTACCAAGGTTAGGGCTCTTGTCCTGTCCCTTGGTTGTATTTTGTCTGCCTGTTGTGTTCACCCTTGCACTGGTTTGCTATGTATTGTAATTGTCAGAACAATTAATCAATATTTTTTCAACATTTTTTTGACACTCAAACATGGGTAAAGGAAAATTTCAAACTGCAATTTGTCTCTGTCAGATCCTGGCATATACCTATGGGATGTAGGGGCACTGCGGCAACCCCTGATGTTTGATGGCAACCTCCCAACTGGAATTCGGCAGGGGTTCCCAAACCTTTCCATTTCAAGGATACCCAGATAGATAGGCACTAGACTACAGAGCCTCATTTGGTTTTGGTCCTTAAGAAAATCTGAGAAGATTTTTGTTGTTAGTCATGATTTATGCACAACTGCACAAACAATGGAGAGTGTGAAACTTCAGATCAAACAGTCATCCATACATTCTCTCGTTGTGCTAACCTTTAGAAAGTGAGATAATAGTGAAACTAAACTATTCCTCACTTTGAGTAGTAGTACAGCAAGTGGCTGAGGGGCGTCATAGTGGAGGACTTGGTTACTGCTATTTAGCTCCATCCACTGTCTATTAGGAGAGTTACAGGCACCTCCAACCTGAGGCAGCACACATGGAGCTGGGTGTTTGCTCAAGCTTTCCAGAGACATCAGGGCAGGGCCGGCTGTGACAGGAGAAAGACCTGATGGATGATGGATATGGGAACATCCAACTTTGGTTTGACATTCAACTGAGTTAAAACCACTAATTCTGAGTTTGTTGGTTGACCGGGAAGCAACCTGGCCAAACTGACAGACATTTATTGTTTCTTTCTTAGCAAAGTTATTGTGTATATCGTATATATAGGTATGATGTTATATTTTTCCACCACCATTGTTCCATGGGGAACAACATCTCTTGTGTGAAGTTTTATTATTGTACTACCACAGTGCACTTACCACCTGCCCATTCTCACAAAATTAAATTTGTTTCAGAAGAAAATATGAAAAGATTACAACTTGATGAGAGCAGACTATACGGGAGGATATTTGAGATATGTGGGATATACTGACGAAAGTGTCTTGGGCAAAGATAGCCATGATTTATTTCAGGGAGTAGGATATGAAGAATAAAGTGAAAAATTAAGAATACAATACCATGTATATTGATGTGACCAGAGAGCTGCTTTTTGTCAAATGAAAGATAAATGGGCTGCAGATATGAGTAAACCCAAATGTAGTTCATATGGGGTCATTAGAAATGAATTCTGTAACGAAAATTATCTGAGACATTTAAGAGAAAGGCTTAAGAAGAAAAATCCCGGGAATTAATAATAGATCTGAAAGAAAGTAAGGTTAAAAGGCAGGGAAAAACAGCTATTGTATAATGTATAATTGTATAATATGCCAACTACAGCCAACTTTTACTAATTCACTCTTGGTAATTTCTCTGAAGAAAGGTGTTTTTTTTAAATTCTTTATCACTACTGCTGTTAGCTAGTTGGGCTTAACAGGAAACTTTCCCCGCCTTGTCATGGCATGGTTATTATCATGAACAAATAGTGTGTGTTTAGGTGAAGGTTACCACAGCAAAAGACTTTGGTCTTTTGGTCTTTGGTCTTGGTCTTTTTTTAAGACCAACAAAACAAAGGTCTTTTTTAAGACCAACAAAACAAAGGTCTTTTTTTAAAGGGATATGACACAAAACAAAAAGATTATTACACACATATCTGCACAATTGTCTGTCAAGATGATTTGGTGTATTCCCTTTCGATCGTATTTGCAGAATGCATCCCTTCGCTCATGTACAAATTACAGCAGTGGTACAAATTGGTGGCCAGGGAAAATGTCTCAAATGTCTCTATTTTCATTTTATTCAGAGTTCAAGGATAAGAAAACATCAAAGTTGACCTGCTAAGTTAGCTTCTATAAACACTGAGCCAATATGAACAAAGACAATGAAGATGGTTTATCAGAGAAATGCAGAGAAACACTCATTGTTCGGCTGATAAGCGGCTCTTTCCCGTCGTTGTAAACATAGGACTGCGCATAGTACTATATGTACAATTTTTTATGTCTGGACAATCTAAATTATTATCATTCAAACGTTTAATCACAAGCATTTTCAGCTTATCGACATACGAAACACTTCATTGCTACATGAATGGCAAGGCCTATCTCAGCTCCCACGAGAATCTGCCAGCTTGTAACCACAGCAAAGACTTATCTGCCCTCAGCACTACGTTACAGTTTATATCTGCTTTACTAGTTCTGGATGAGTCATGGTTTTGTTTCTAGCCTTGTGATAAGATGCAAGCGCTGCTCACGTAATGAGGATAAGTTGTCAATGTGTGACTCTGTAGCCAGCAACATTTCAGGTGTGCTATTTAAAAAAAAAAATCCTTTATATGTTTAGCTTTGAACTATGTTATTTATAAAGAAGAACGAAGAAAAGCACCTGGAAAGTTGAGTCAGAGTGATGCTTTATGAAATGTGAAATATGGGAGGGGAAGAGTTATGATGACTATTAACACGGGTTAGCAATACTACCCACACACAGTTAACAATGTAAAATGGTAAATGGCTGCATTTATATAGCGCTTTACAAGGTATGCCTCTCATTCACCCATTCACACACCGATGGCAGTGAGCTACCATGCAAGGTGCTGGCCTGACCATCGGGAGCAATTTGGGGTTCAGTGTCTTGCCCAAGGACACTTTGACATGTGGACAGGAGAAGCCTGGGGCTCGAACCGCCAACCTTGTGATCAGTGGACAACCTGCTCTACCACTGAGCCACAGCCGCCCACTGCAGGAATGATCTGTTTTGAAAATGTGCCATATTTCCTGGCTGTACCAAATCCTGAACAGGTAGGATTAAAACGCACCTTCATCAGTGGTCTGTATGTATTGCATTTTACATTGCTTATGACGATGTATCAGGTTGAATGTTCAGAAACACCACTGTAATTACTGTACATGTTTGTACTGATTCAGACTGTTAGGAGATGGCCTTTGTCTTTTCCAGCAGGTATGTTGATTCTTCCCCTCACACAGAGAGCCCATTTCAGTAGAGTCCCGATAGAATACGGCTTTGTGTTTTGAGGCACATGTAATAACCTGTCTGTTAGAAGACTGTTTTGCATTAGTCTTCTAACCTGTCTGTTAGAAGACTGTTTTGCATTAGACAGTGCATTGGAGGTGAGCTGGCCTGCATCCAAAAGGCAAAAAAAGCATACTCAGCACTCAGGCCTCCCTCCAGTTCGACGGTTCAAGTGAGTGAGTGGGCTCACGTTGGCGCAAAGTAAGACTAAATACTGTTTTGTCAAGTGCACACCATCTCTCATCATAATCTTCGGTTAATTCTCAAGATGTTTCTCCGAAATATTCTTGAAAAAAAGAATGCAATGGCATTTCAGTAGCGATAAAGCCTCCAAGAGAGCCCCTTTAGAAGTTGACAGGGCTCCGGTGCCCCATGGCAGTCAAGGGCCGCTTACTGGCCCAGCTCAAACACATGAAAGAGGAGGGGTGGAGCAATATGGGAGGAGCAGTGAATATCAACAGTTACCACACTCCTCTTATATATAATCAGGAAAAAAACCTTTGGGACCTCTGTCAGTCGCACTACAAGTCAAGAGCAACACCTCAGATAATATGTACTTTTCGGACTGGCTGATCATCATTGGTGGATTTACAGTTGTTTTCCATCTGCTGAAATTGGTCTGGAGATGTTGGTGTGGATTCAGGGTGTTTGTGCTATCAGAGGTTTGGCAAGTGGACTTAAAGAAGTATGGGCAATGGGCAGGTAAAGTAATACAAAAGGTATTTTCCCTATTAGAAAATCATGTTTTTAGAACAAAAGACTTTAGAAAAGAAAGTCAGTTCTTAAATGCTTGGGAATGGATGTTAAATGTGTAATTATGACCATTTTGAAAATATAACTATACAATATAACTGTAAAGAAGATGCCACTGCTGATGAGGTAACCCTCAATGATTGACCAATTTTAATTTTGGGGGAATGAAAAGGCAAAATGAGAGGCTTCCAGTTTAGCCACATTAATGATAAGTTAACTTGAGGCCTGGGTGAGGGAAGTGACTGTGGATTAAACAATAGATGCCATTACTTTCTTACAACAACATAACTTCCAAGAGTGAGCGGCTCCCACCATGTTTCCTTTTGGTGAAGCCTATTCTATAGGAGACTTGATAAGCAGTTCACATTCCTACTTAATGAGACATTTCCATCCTGTAGCCTACAAAAGATTATATCTTCTACTTCGACTTGGCTCCACTCTATTCTTTCATAGTCATTTTTCCATCCGCTACTGCTAACACTTTTATGAGTTAAGCTACAATTTTGGGAGGCTGGAGCCAAAATGAAACATGTTTAGTTATATAGTTATTTAGTCATACAAAATTTTTGGTCAAACTTTCTGGTCCATATTCTTCCAGCATCCATGGAGACGAATGAAACTGCTGCAAATTAAATCAATGTCAGATCAAACCAGATCAAATCTATTGAAGGAATTGCTTCACATTTGGAATTTGAATCTGTTATTTCTCTTTTCATGGTATTTGTCACATTTTCTTTCAGTCCTCTAAAAACTAGAGGCGTGTCAATAGTTGAAATCTGATGGATATTGAGTTTGAAAAAATGCTTAAGGTTTTGGAAGGTTTTTGGCAGCGGTCAGATCAGGGTAGTGGAGTGCATTGTCTCGACCGCAAGCAGTTTAACAACATGAAGATTGTATTGCCGCCTTGTAAGCTTCTAGTACATCATGAATGGATAAGTATAGAAAAGTATCTCAATGACTTGTGCTAAAAGTAATGTGAAAATCATCCCTGTACTATCCCTGTATGTCCTTTGTCCAGTTGTCACAGGTGCTACGTCTGGGATTGGGAAAGCTTATGCCAACGAGGTGAGTCTTTAATCTCTCAGAAACAAATCAGATCTCCTCCTAAATATGATTTAGACTTTTAAATTCCAAAACCTGTCAACTGAAAATCAGCAGTGAATTCATTTCTAAACATAAATCTACATTAGTGTTGGGGACAGTCGGTTTATTTTAGCTGTTAACCATGCAGCATGACCTCTTGCAGTTGGCCAGAAGAGGCCTGGACCTTGTTTTGATAAGCAGATCCAACGATAAACTTCAAATGGTTGCCAAGGAGATTGGTGAGTAAAAAGAAAGTCTTTCCTCATTCAATACATTTGTCTAGAACAGAGACAATACTCGGTTTTGTCTCCTTCAGAGGCTCAATATGGACGAAAAACCCATACCATCCAGACAGACTTCACAGAGGGCCACAGTATCTACCCTGCTATAGCTGACGGACTGCGGGGCCTGGAAATTGGAATCCTAGGTATATAATAGGACGATCAATCATAGGGCAAAAGAAAAGGACTGGTTGAGTCAGAATGATGCATTATGAAATGTGAAATATGGGAGGGGAGGAGTATAGGGAGAAAGGGAATTGATTCATCAATTAAAGATTGCTTTAAGAATGATGACGATTAACACGGGTTAGCAATACTCAATCAGATATTCCAATCTGTCTCCTTGTAACCCACACACAGTTAACAACGTGGGAATGATCCCCATTCAACATTTTGTACATTTCCTGGATGTACCAAATCCTGAACAGGTAGGATGAAAATGCACCTTCATCAGTGGTCTGTGCGCATTGCATTTTAAATTGCATTTGCTAACGACAACGTATCAGGTTACTGTTGGTACTGATTCAGACGGTCAGGAGAAGTCATCGGTCTTTCCAGCTGGTGTGTTGATTGTTTCACTCACATACTATTTTCCTTGTGTGTTCATTCTGACTCTAGAGGATGACTCAGATCATCAACTGTAACATGCTCTCTGTCACCCAGGTAAGGTATTTGTGTGCACTGTATGTCATATATTTAGTCAGCTGCATGCATCTCTTTGCTTCTATTGTATCTGTACACAATACTGCTTTTGTTAATGATTGAAAATATGATGATGACAGTAATGGTATTATCATTATACAGATGACCAGACTGGTTCTCCCAGACATGGTTCAAAGGTACTGTGACATACATTGACATGTTAAACAGTAACTATGACACTGGTAAAACAGAGCAGCTGGGATGACCGTGTGTGTGTGTGTGTGTGTGTGTGTGTGTGTGTGTGTGTGTGTGTATTTATTTATTTCTCTGTCCCTTCTTGTTCCTAGGGGGACAGGACTGATCATTAATGTATCCTCCATGGTGGGTATCCGGCCACAGCCTATGCTGTCTCTTTATTCTGCCACCAAGGTACTAGCTCGTCCAAATGCTCTCTTCATACATTCAAACACAACCTCATGACATGCACAACCTCATGAGTCTGCTTGTTTATGACATTTCCTTTCATCTTTGTTTCAGAGTTTTATTATATATCTGTCTCAGTGTCTGCATGCTGAATACAAGTCAAGGGGAATTACTGTCAGGTAATGTCCAGCATCCTGATTTTTTTTTTTGTCGTACATAGGGCGATGCACGTCTATCCCTCAGTAGGCCCCTCACGATGTGGATGGTAATTAGGTCCACAATATCTCCAGAGACAGTGAGCTCTGGCATCCAAGTATAATCGCTCTCTTCCTGCTTTGGCACTAATTGGACACTACACCACCGGGCCGCGGGTCGCCTATTCCCGGGCCGTGCAAAGTTACGGAGTAGACTGGACATAAGGAACACACTTCGGGTGTCACTGTCTCCCATCACTCCTGTGGGAAAAATATAGCTTTCTTTGTTATTGTGATGGGAACATTTAGAAGGAACTGTGCCTTATACCTTTTCTCATGGTGACATATAAGTACTGTCTATGCGTGCTATCCCCCTTAGTTCATGTTAACAAGTGCCATCCCATAGTTTATGTATGTTATGCTTGCTTCTGTTATGCTTAGCCATATGGACCTTGGGCTCCATGAGAAAGTTATCCTGTAACCACCCACACACGCCTTGGAAATGTTTGTTTCGCTGTATGAGAGACATTTTTGTACCTCAGTGAGAACTGCGCTTCATCACCGAGGTGAACGTCTCCCATGCTGCATGAAATAAAGAATTGATTCATGGTATCTATACTGAGACTCTTCTGAGTCTCTTCTGAGAATCAGCGACTCTCTTTCAGATAGAAAAACGACACTCCCGTTTGGGGCCGGCTTGTAGCAGGGAAGCAGGGCTCCCACTGACATATGACTTAAAATGTATGCCCGGTGGCGCATGCACAGTATGCACACTGGCATGAATTTGTTCAATCAAACCCATTGTTTACATTTTTAGTAGCTGTATGTGATCTTACTCTATTCATTATTGAGGCAGCCTGCTTTTTGGTTTTCAACGACAAATCAAGTCCAGCAGCTGATGTGGTCATGATTATTGTGTCTCCATCCCATTTCAGTGGAGTACGTTTATTATTTGCTTGTATCATTTTACCCCGAGGCTCTCTCCTCTTAACTCCTAGCGAGAAATATCATCAGCCTTACATTCATTTTTCTCTCAGTATAATTTTTGATACAGGCAATACATTTGAGCCAGTTAAATATGGTACCATTGCAATGTAGTAGTAGAAAGTTGTGTATGCATCTGAACTCAACAGCAGCTTTAAAGAGAGCTCAAGTGAAAAGGCTTACGCAACATTTTACATTATTTTTCTTTTTTTTCTGCAGTGTGTGACCCCCTTCATGGTCTCTACCAACATGACAGACAATATTCCAGCCAATTGCCTGGTGAAGAATGCTTCAGACTTTGCCCGCGAGGCCTTGAACACAGTGGGTCACTCCAGCTATACCTGCGGCTGCCTCTCTCATGCCCTTCAGGTCAGAGGGATGGGGAATTGTTATGACTTATTGTCACGTCACGTGGTAATATCTTAACATCTTTATCTCGCTCTATCTCTCATCATCCTACAGAACTTTGCTCTCAAGACACTCTTGCCGGACTGGATCCGTTTCTCATCATTCTTAATCAGCAAGACACATAGCTATGGAAAATCCAAGTTGCGTAAGAAGACACAAAAGTCCCAAGGAAAGGAGGAGTAAGCACTGGGGAATCACTTGCCTGCAGATCTTCATAGATGGTGATGTTCACGTAGTATGGAGCAGAGGTTGCTGGTGGCTGGCGAATGGACATGAACAGCTGTAGGCTGATAGGAACTATTAGAGATCATCGATTTCTAAAATGATTATCCTTGCTGTAGGTGCAGTTCTGAAGCTACATGTTTGTAACACCATGTTAACTGTCATACAGTAACTAACCATGTTATCACCAGGTTGTTTTTTTGTTGCCAACATATTCGTCTAAGGAATAAGGAATGTACTGTAACATCTTCTATTGCATCTTATTCACGTTTTACAGAAAAAAACAGACATCTTTTTTCAGTTTTTATTGCATTTATCCAATCTTTTCAATAAATAGGTTTTCTGGTAAGAATTTAAGTTAACGGTTACAGAGATGAATAAATACAATTAGCATATATTTACTCCTGTGTCATCTGAATGAAGAGCATTTTAACAATATCTATAGTAATAACCATTAGGCTACTATGGAAGAAGAGTGCTACCCAAAACAAATCAGACGACTTCTTGATAAACTTTCAACAGCTTCCTGTTTGAGTTTTCTTTAAAGGAAGCAAGCCATTTCCTGGTTTGCCATATGCCATCAGCTGAAAAAGCATGATTGGAAAGCAATCACTTCATATTTTATACATCCTGCAAATGAATTGCTTTGGTCTTGAAAATGACACATTGTGAGGGAACTCACTGCTTTTTATTTTATTTTTTTTTTTTACAGCTGGGAAAACCGTGAACTTGCGCCTTGATTCAAAACAGGGCCCCAGGTCTTCTCACTGCTCCAGCTATAAACATTCCCACCTGAGAGTTGCCCAGTAAAAGTAAAGACCTCTAATGTTGGTCACTGATCATCTCCAGTGGAGCAGGTGCTTTGCTGAAGGGCACATTTGCAGTGGTCATTCAATCCTCCTACTCAGCCCAGGGATTCAGACTAGCAACCGCCCAGTCACAAGCTCACTTCTCCAACAGTTTTCGGGAGTCTAAATGGTGAATGATCTATTAGATCAGTTTCTTAAAATCCTGAACCCACCATTCATGTAACAAGCTTTGTTTTTTTCAGTAACCTAGTAACCTTCTTTTTTTTTTTCCAGTGTCAGTAACCTCACACACACTCAATAAGTGTAACATCTCGCTAGATCATCAGACACAATGAAGTAGTTATCCCTTGCTCTGCCTCTTGAAACACAAAAATACAATACTTTTATAAGCTTATACATACAAATGTTGTCATTCTACCAAATGGTTGTTCAAATGTACAGAAACAATTCCCTTTGTGGTCTATATAAGATAAGGGATGAGGGAGGTACACATTCAACAGCAAATGAAAATGTTACTTACTTACTATATAGAGAGCAAAAGCAAAAAAACAGTAAACAATTCAGCTTGGGGGAAGAAAGTCATTGGATCACTTGGTCCAGGAAACCAGCAGACACAAGGAGAGAAAAATACTGATGAGATAAAAAGGGCAACTTATATGAACACAGTAACATTCATAAATGGAAACGTGAATCCATCATGCCATCCCTCTATCTATATGTAGAGGATTCTATTATTATTATTAAGGTCCTGGACAACCCGCATGACTCGAAACACGCAATTAAATGTTCCCTTTTCTTGTGCAATGAGACTGACATGAAGCTAATGCAGACATGACGTTATACCGACATGAATCACACCTTAAAACATTATTAGCATTACTAGCATCCCCTGTTTCTTGCTAATGTTACCCAGCCAGCTCAGGTACATGAAAATAAGCGAATACCCTATTTAAATACAAAATAAACACAGGTACTTCAAATGCACTGGACTGCTTTCCTTAATTTAAGTGAAATGACAGAAAAAAGTTGTATTAGGTGATACAGTGTTAGGTAACGGTGCTACTATATTCTTAATATACACTTTTCAGTACTGTATGTAGTGTGTATTAATTTTGCAGATAGCCAAAATGATGCTTATTCCTATGTAAGCAGGCAGACAAGACACTTCTGCATGTACAACATCAGATAACATAACATAAAAAAACTGAAATTGGCCAAAACCTCATTTGCTCAGAGATCAGTGCATGTGACTGGGGTGACACCGTGAATCAAGAGTGTTGGGCCTAAACTATGGGTCACTGCTTCCAACTGAGCTAAATACTGCTGTGACTGGCCGGCCTGAGCAGGTCGGGGTAAATACAGGAAGCGAACGGCAGCTTGGGAGCTGTGCTCCGTCAGCAAGCAGTTCACCGCAGACAAGAAGTCTTCGGAGAGAGATTGCATCGGTTCTGTCGAGCTCTCCTCCTCTGGCTGATTGTGGTGTTGCACCACAGAGTCCCACGGGACTATTTTTATCGACGCCCTGATCCTTAGCTTCCTTAGCAACTCACGAAAGGTCTCTTCATTAACCACCCAGCCCTGGTCACTAGACTCAGTCTCTACGTTCAGGAAGATTCTCATTCTCGCATGGCGCCATCTGTTGGACATGTTCAGCACACACGCCATCTGGAGAAGGAAGAGGCTGCACACATCCACATAATCCCGGGCGCCTGGCGACAGGAGATTGAGCGGCCACACATCTATGGTCCGCTCTGACCCGTCGATCTTGCTGTCCTTGTCCTCTCCCTCTAACTGGAAGAAGTAGCGGCCTAGACACACATTCTTGTTCATCTTAATGGCATCAGAGATAATTCCCACGTACTCCTCCGGCGATAGCCAGCGTGGGCTCTCCACGTGCCGGACAGGGGGGAAATGGGCCTGCAACGAAGGCAGGTCAACCCCAAAGTTGTATTCGTCATCACTACCCATCGATGACTCACAGAATGCAGTATCTTGTAGGAAGTAGTCCTCCGGAGTACAGCTGTCATAGAAACCCAAGACCAGCGTGTTGGGCTTCATCCCACCTTGCAGAGACAAACAGAAAAGTAGAGCGCACGAGCCATCAAATGTTGAATCTGGGTGTATTTTTTGTCCTCACCGCACTGCCATATTCCAGCAGTGGTGTAATACACAGCAGTTGGGATAGGACAATCAGTGCTCACCTAGGCCTGTGATGCGCAGCAGATGCTGTGTTCCCTGTCTGACTGAGGGAGACAGAGTCAGGTCGACAAAGGCCTTCACCCCCAGCTTATCAACTAGACTCAACCAAAAGTTGTACTGCTGCTGGACTGGATCAGACGGCAAGGCATCTGAAACACAGAAAACGGAGCCAGAATCATCACACTGCATAGGCATGGATAATGAACTGATCAGATCATTTCCAAGAATTTTGGGAATGATATGTGGCTCCGCATTTTGTATTGAAAATGAACAAGGGCCCAGGTACGTCACATGATTCGATGATGGCTGACTTAAAAAACAGGAACAGTGCAGGAACAGAACGTGATAGGAATAAGCAGTGGGTGGGAAATGAAAGCCTACAGCTGTAGCTTTCCACTGTGGTGTCAATAGTAATAGTAGGCCAATCAGAGCTGGAAGGGTGGGTGGGACCAAAACGTTTATAGCTCTAGTGGATAAGTATCTCACTGGAATATTCCTATCAGGCACTTCCTGTTCATTTGCTCACAGACTGAATATTATTACCAGATGTTGTCCTGATCCCATGTTTGTGTTTTACCAACACATGAAAATGACAACACCAAAAAGTGAATAATGGTATCAGGTGACACATAGTTTGGTGTGGCTCTGTGGTCTCCAGAACATCATGTGGCCTTTTCTCACATCCAGCAGCTATGTTTATGCACCTGAACCACATAGAGACACAGAGAGAGAGGAATGCATCACAGGTTTGGTGTTACATCACATGATGAATCCTAGTCTTTTTTCCCCTCCCTCTTGTTTGCAGGCTATTTGTGTCTTACGAGAGTACATAGACAGGTATACACGTGTGTATGAAATATGCTCATGTGTACGCATTTGTACCTGTGTATTTACATGTATGTATAAAGGGGGGGGGGGGGTCAAGTGAACATGGAGGGTATGATAAGGCTTTTTTTTTAATTTATATTATTTTTCTGTTATGTGTTTTAATGTGCTGCCTATCTGCCAAAAAAGCAATAAAAACTTGGCCACGAAAAAGTCATTCTTGTGGGAACAATCTGTGATTTTTCTTTTCCTGGCCTGCACCATTTCCTTGGAGAATCTCATCAGGACCATCACTTAACTCCAAACAGTCATTTCTCACTTCATGGAATGAGAAGCAATGAGGGCTGGAGACAGACATGCAGTTTTGGTGTTAAATCCCCCACTGCTCAGACTCAACTCTGAATCTCAGCCTAAATGCAGGACATGGGGGTAGTCGGTGCCCGAGGCGAGGCCGAGCCACCGGTTCACGTGTCTCATTTGGGCTCATTAGCTGTGCAGAGAGCCATCATCTGTTCCCCTGCTGACACCTGTTGTCAGACTAATACTGCACCTCATCTCATAATAAGCACGAGATTCTTATGTAATAGAGACTTCACTTCATTTTTCCTGGAGTAACCTCAACAACCTGGCAGCGGAGCAGCCGTCTAGTTATCAAGCCTTACTGGGACTGAAGTTCCCTGTGTATTAGAGCATTTGTTGACATAGCCAGCTTGCTAGCTAGCCATTTT
Organism: Hoplostethus atlanticus; assembly: GCA_034670405.1. Taxonomy (NCBI): domain Eukaryota; kingdom Metazoa; phylum Chordata; class Actinopteri; order Trachichthyiformes; family Trachichthyidae; genus Hoplostethus; species Hoplostethus atlanticus. Next base: position 644,055 of record JAXDDX010000018.1, read on the forward strand.
ATTGTTCCTTCAATGTCAACATTAGTTTTACAAGCAGATCATATTTTACTGCACTCTATTGCAGGCATAGAGTGACATGGTGCGTTGGGCGATTGCTCGTGTGATGTGAAAAGTAACTTCGTATCAAACACAGTGGATTTTGACTGTATCGGTAGCGTCATTGTGCTGTGTTGATGCTTGTGTATTGCTGGGTCGCCAGCAACGTGGAGTTACGAGGGTGAGGCAGGATACGCCAAAGGCAAACGTTATCATTTTGGCTTGTAACACTACTGCTTGTAACACTCACAGAATACACTGCCCCTATAATCATTACACATTTGCACAGCCTTTGTAAAATCTGATGCTTTGTGGACTTCAAATAAATGACAAGGCAATTTCAACACTGGTATGATGGTGACCAAATGTTGTCTGCACCAATTCAAAACCAGGTGCTTCAGCTGGGCATTTTGAAATCAAAAATAAAACAGTACTAAACAAAGCTGTTGTATAACGTGAGATAACCGGTGCCAGGGAGCATTTTAGCTTTAGTGGGAAGCGCAAACACAATAAATAATGGCTCAAAGATAAGAATCATAATTTAATACGGTTGGCTGCAGATGGCCAGAACATTACCCAGATCCCCCAGCTGCACGTGGCCCAACACATACAGCCCTCCCTTCTTCAGCTGGTTGACAAAGAGGATGAGCTGGCAGGACGAGCGAGGGTTGGCCACCATTAACAATACCTGTGGCCTCCAGAACTTCACGTGGTCTTTCCTCACATCCAGCATCAGCAGGTACTTACGCACCTGAACCACAGGGGAGAAAGGAGAGCAACACCGTTTAGAAACCAAACTGCAAGTCTGATTGATTGTGTGTGTGTGTGTGTGTGTGTCTCTGTGTGTGTGTCCAGATACCTGATGGAAGATGAGGGCCTGGCTGATGTAACCCCAGCTGCTGGTGGGCACTCTGTAGTGGAGGAAAAGGAGCAGCAGCAACAGGAGGACGATACTGGCTGATGAGTACACGGGGTTAATGACGAACATCATCACCAGGCAGCTCACGATCCCCAACAGACACGTGTGCCAGGAGAAGACTTGGAAGGTGGGTCTGTTCAAGACACAGAGAGAAAGGTGATAGGACTTGACAGCTACTGAAGCGGAGAGACATCGAATTAAAAAGGGGCAATTAGTACGATTTTTACTGACCCACAGGAACATGGAGGGTTGTTTATTAATGATTACTTCACCAGGTGCTGGGATTTCTGGCTTTCAAAACTCACTTTCAACTGCTCCATGGTGGAGGATTACGAGCTACGAGCAAGAAACTGCCGCCGCATGACATTTCAGCTATTTCTTTTAAAATGACTCATTGCCCCTTTGATGGTAGTTGACCTCTGATTACCTGAAATTTGGTGCCGATGCCCACTCAAGAGCCAAACAGGCCAGGTCAACCGCAGCATAGGCGAGCAAGTAGAAAACAGTAACCAAACCAGCTATGGCATTGAGCTGACCTGCAAACACTACACACTGTAACACAACATACCAAAAACACAGATTATCACACCGGTTGTAATGCTGCACGTACTGAAAAATACATGGCTGCAAGTCTCAGCAGTTCCCCTCACCTGTGCCAAACCCCACGTGTATAACACTGCCACCCACGGGTTACCGGAGTTTGATTTGGTGGCAGCGGGAGCTAACGGCAGACCTGTGAGGAAAACAAACAGAAAGCATCCCTTGGGACATTGCTCATCACGCAAAGAGAGACTGGAAGGTACAGGAAGTGGCAAGATCAGTCCTTACCAAAGAGTTGGTCCAGTGCGAGAGCATGGAGGATACGGGATGCCCCGATCATAGAGCTCATGGCAGCTGATAGGGCGGCGCAGTATATCCCGACGGTGACGAATGGTGGCCAGATGTTTATTCGCTGGAAGAACCCATAATCCTGAATCAAAAGGGCCCTTAAGCAAAAGAAACATATAACTACACAGTTGTGTCTTAATTGCAAAAAAAAAAAATCTTTTAATTTTAAAATGAACAACTTTATTTAGACAACATCATCATCAGTCTTTCAGACCTTTCACAGGTGGCGCTGACCAGGAAGAAGAGGAGGACATAGACTGTGAAGGTGTAACAGACTGCGATGATGGTGCCTTTGGGGATGGACACACTGGGGGTCATCAGCTCCCCTTCAGAGACAGATGCAATAAGAAAACATCAGTGTGAGTGAGTGTGTGTGTGTGTGTGTGTGTGTGTGTGTGTGTGTGCACGATTTATAGAAATGTGATGGTTTTAGCTCTGTGCAATAGAGTCAAAAAGATCTGTTAAACTCTGGTAGAAATACTGTTCTTCGTTTAATTCAGGACTAGAAATTGAAGTTTTACTGAATTAGCTTGATTGATATTATCCATCATGCTAGCAAGCACATGATTTGAAGAAGAAGAACTATAGGCCTTGCAAGCAATAATGACACCTGCATCACTGTAAAGTAGTAGTATCACAAGTAACATTGAGACAACAAGCTTTAACCTGACATGTTGGCTCCAGCCATGATTCCAGTGCAGCTGGTGAACATGACAGCAAACACAGTGGCAAATGACATGAGGGTGTTGGTACTGTAGTCCAGCGCGTACCCAGCTGAAGAGGGAAAATGAGGAAGAACATTGAAGCTTTAATAGACGATGCTAAATGTATAAACAAACTAGCTTTGCTTCATTTATCCCCAAATGTACTTTCACATCCTCAACCGACCCCAGACCCCAGCCTGGCTCCCCGACACTCACAGCCCAGGTTGTTCCGCAGCGTGGTAGCGTTGAAGCCCGTGTAGCTGACATTGTGACGATAGGTCTGGTTGCCAGGGCCCTGGTGGGTGATGAGGAAGTCGCGGGGCTTGACTGCCAGAGGACTGATGAAAATGGACAGCAAGGATGCGGTGACCACCAGCAGGATGACAAAGGCGGTGCGGGCGTAGATGTGGGCCCCCACCAGACACACCACTAGACAGAGCAGCAGGACGATGGAAGCGTACAACACGGTGTACCAGTAACCGTGAGGAAGCACCTGTACGCCCTCAGATGACTCTAAAAGTAAAAACACACCATGGATAGAAAACAGAAAATGATTGGGTATAAGTAGGAACTAACATGGCTGCATACCACATGTAGTCATTCAGTTAGTAAATGACTAAAAATAGCTAAGAGAAGATTGGACTGAACTGTTTCAAGACTTACCAGGATCCAAACCAAACACGTCGAGTATGGCCTCCACCAGACCGAGAACGTACACTCCACACGCACACACCTTGGCCAGGAAGAACATGAGACCGATGCTTCCTCCAAACTCTGGGCCCAGTGACCGACTTATCATGACTGTTAAAAGTTTCGTCAAGGGTTGTGGTTCAATGGAGACAGTTAGATGTGTGCGCGAGATCAGTTAACGCAGAAAAACATTTTGGTCTGTAAGGATACAGTAGGCTCCGCCTCCTTTTATGGCCCCATTGGTTGAAATCGCACAGATGGATAGTATTGTGAGAGAGATAATGGTGTAGGCTACGCCCAGCATTAAAAGCCCCTGCAAGAGTCCAGCATGACCAACTACAAACCCTACAAAAGGAGATGATGCCATGGTTAGTCACTGCAACACAACTTACTCTATTCCATTTTAAGTGCAGGTATGTACAAACTTCCACTTTCTTCACTGTTACAATCAGATATATCTTCCAGTTTCTCAAATCCCCATAATAAATCCCTCAAATCCCTATAATAAGTCAAACATCCATCACTCACCAGTTCTCAGAAAGAGCACGATGCTGAACATGGAGAGGATGGTAGGCACCATCACGCCAAAAAAGGTGTTCAGTTTTCGAGGCTCTTTCGGCGCCCCAGTCCCGGGGCTGGATTCGGGGGTTATGTCTGACCCCGCACCGCCGCATACCGTCAGCCCACAAACCCCTGCGGTGAGCAGGGGTGTGCGTTCGTTTGACATGTTCGGCTAGGAGAGACTCTCAGGATTACTGTATTTGCCCTGTGAAAAACAAAATCAATGAGGACAGGTTTCACAAGAGAACAGAACTTTACTGCAGGATTTAATCTACTGCAGTGTGACAAAAATCGAACATGCTTGCTAGCTGCTACTCTGAAGAAAATTGTTAATTACCGAGCTGTATGTGACACTGTTTGCTTAGTACAAGGGGAAATTGGATTTTACTGCCTCCGTCATTTTAATTGGACTCCGTTGGCTTTGTGTGGAAAAACAGCTTGCTTTCTGTCATGAAACCTGGGAGGGAAATTCATCTCTATGCACAGGACACTGTTTTTCCCCTCGACATTTTGCCTGGATTACGTTGAAGGGTGTGTGGTCAAGGATGTGATTTGTCCTGCATAAAGTCCACACTCAGGCAAGCTTTGTGCCCGATGCGCTTTCATGCTAAAGGTTTATCCCCTCATTTACAGACACAGTGGTGCATTAACCACGCTAGTTTACAACAAATACCGTCACTTCTAGTATGCACTTCTTGGTTCATGTCAGGTTTTGTTTGATAAATTGTGCTGCTTTGGTTCCCTTAATGTATTTCTCTCCGTTTCAAATCAAATGTAACAGCAGCACATGTACATGCACATGCACATGCATGTATGTATTCCAAAATTGAAGATAAGTGTTCTTTGAGCAGTAGAGATTTCTCATGTAGGTTTATCAAGTTAGTCCTCAGCTCTCCGCAGCTGCAGGACTGTTTAAGTTGTTGCTGAATGTGAACGTGTTAGATTACAAGCCTTTCCAGTGCCCCTTGAACTGTGGATTCACAATTATTCAACAAACCCCAAGTTCCTTCTCACAGGTCCCAGGCCAGATTTGAACCCAGGACTTCACAGATACATGGTATGTGCCATAGCCAACGGAGCTACCGGGACGCTGCAGTAAGAGCCATCTTAAACCTGGGCTCTATTTGTACATATTAGTCATTTATACCCCAAAATAGGTACAAAAGATTTTGGAACTGCTCCGGTAGATCGCCTCAGCCGGCAGTCGTGAAACGGGCTGCAATGGCTGCAACGTAATCCACAGGGTCAAGTGCGTCGATCAAAGTACGTCCACTAAAAATGCTTGTTTTTGCCACTGACAGGCTCAGATTGTTATTCGAAGTGTCTGACAACATTACGGAAAGGATCGCTACAGAGATAGACCTTTGTTTAACCAGAAAACGAAAGTCTCGCTCAAGGAGAAGTCTCACTCTGAAATCTGAAAGATGAGGTGAGTTGTGGCAGGAAGAGGTTAAACAAAGGAATTACCCTTTAAGCCAAGGTGACACTGTCTGGGGCATCAGCAGGGACAAAAGGGAGACAACTTCCTAATTCAAGAGATAAAGAGGTTCCTCACTGGTGAATCTTCACCACAACACACATGAAGCTCTCCTACTTGTTTGTCTGCAGGATAAAACCCTTTTGGCTCTCACCAACAACAACAACAACAACAACAACAACAACGAAGTAGAGTTCAACTGAAATTTGAACGAGTATTCAGTGTTTCCCCCAGAATTTTCCTCTTAGCTGGGTGGGAAAGCCTCTGAAACAGCATGTACACCATGGAAGACTAAAACTCAGGATAACAGTAACAACAATAATAATACACATACTCATGCATACTTGTGTGGAATCTGATCAAAATGTTGCATTAGAATGAATTAAGGTTACGGGCTTCCCATAGATGAATGTGTAATCAAACAGATCATATCAGGAAGTTGACAACACTGACTCGCCGATATCTGATGTTTGAGGTCAATGAAGCCCAGACGTCAAGGGAGAGCAGAACATTTTGGGGTATTTTGCCAAGGAAAATAAAAATTCACTGTCACTGCACAAACCTACAACAACAGCTTCCTGAAGGATTGTGAAGCCATTCTACGCAAATATTATTAGCATCAAACTGGCAAAGCAAGTATGCAAAAGTAACCCAACAACTTCACCAGCGCTCGGGCCTCTAGACCTTTTGGAGAGCAGCACACAGGTACCTGTACGCTTGTTGAGACGCTTGAGGATGACTCATCTGACTCATGTGATTTTTTTTTTCCCACTGCACAACAGATCGCCTGCCTTCTTTGCACCACCTCCCTGGCAAAACTACATTTTTGCGGGTGTAACTCGGGGGTTATGCCCTGCAACCCTGCCACGGGATCCCTGAATTTCACGAGTTGCTGCTCTTGATGAAACCGCCTGCTCACACCTTAGTTTGACATTTGCAGTCAGCTGATGCAGAGCTGCTTGGCTTTTTTTTCTCCTTGCATATCTCAAACCAAAGCACAGGCATCGCAGTCGAGGGCCAAATGCACCACAGTTGCCCCTCGCTGGTGATGCCTTTGCCTCGGACTTCCATGCCAACATCTTAGCCACTCTTCCTCAGGTTAGGCAGCCTTCATCAGTGAAGCTCCTGCCAAACTCGCCACAACATGCAGTGCTCTCTCCAAGTCAGTGAGATCTCACACTCAGCCACAATAACCAGAGACTGGAACTGCAGCATTTTTTATATGTGGCCCTTAGCATCATGATTAACAGCTGAAATGTCTTAGGGAAGTAGAAGTAGAAGCACCTGCTTTCAACAGAATTATTAGCTGTTGTTTACTCATGTTTTCCTTTATTGTGGTTGAGTTATCTGTAGTTTTCTAGTGAGTGTGAGATGTTTCTACCCACCAGTGTTACTGCTAGCTGTCCGAAAGCCTTTAAAATCATTTTTTTGTTAGCTACCCTGTTATTTGATGCTACTTGACAAAGATGAACACTAACAAGGGGAAAATTACATCTGATGGAACATCAACACCCTCAAAAAGTGAAGTGGGCTTGTAGTGGCTGTTCTTCAACATGGAAGTTAAACTTTCCCACGTCAAGGACACCAGACTGACAAGATTGCGATTGCGAGCATTAGATCACACATTTCACCCCCTTCTCATGACCCATCCATCACTGTCACTTGCTCTGCTGTTTTTAACCAGTTTGAGCCTGTGTCTCTTTCTCTATTAAAGAAAATTATTGCTCATATGAAACCGTCAGGTTGTCCCACAGATGTTGTCCCCCCTCGCCATTTCAAAGAGATTTGTGAGACTATTGGACCAAACATTCATATAATTATGAATAGTAGTCTCGCTTCAGGTGTTGTACCAGCTAATTTTAAGCATGCAGTAGTGCACCCATTGATCAAAAAACCCAATCTGGACACCTCAGTCTTCTCCAATTTTAGACCAATTTCCAAACTCCCGTTTCTGTGAAAAATTTTGGAGAAAGTCGTTCTTATACAATTGCAGTCCTTTTTAGACATGCATGGCATTCTAGAGGTGTTCCAGTCTGGTTTTAAAGCCCTTCATAGCACAGAGTCTGCACTTTTAAAAGTTTTGAACGATCTTTTATTAGCTATTGACTCCGGGGACTCCGCCCTTCTTATGCTTTTAGATCTCACAGCTGCATTCGACACAATAGACCATAGTATCCTGATCTCTCGCCTGGAGCATTGTGTTGGCATTAAAGGCACTGCTCTGGAGTGGTTCAGGTCTTACCTGTCTGAAAGAAGTTTTTCTGTCAGCCTTGGTGACTCTGTATCCTCCACAGCGCCTCTCTCCTGTGGAGTCCCTCAGGGTTCCATTCTTGGGCCAATCCTTTTTTCCCTTTATTTGCTCCCCTTAGGGTCTATTCTTAGAAAGCATGGCATCTCGTTCCACTGTTACGCAGATGATACACAGATTTACTTGCCTTTAAAACGGAAAGATGCTAACTCTTTAAAACCTTTGATGGACTGTCTCAAGGACATCAAAGCTTGGATGGCCTTAAACTTTTTAAATTTTAATGACAGTAAAACTGAAATCCTGATGTTTGGACCCAGTAGTGCCTGTGACGCTTTTCATATGGACCTGGGTTCCCTGGAATCATATGTAAAACCCACTGTAAAAAATCTGGGTGTGATAATGGACTGTGATTAAATTGGACAAACAGATAAATTCTGTGGTAAAATCTAGCTTTTTCCAGCTGAGGCTCTTATCGAAGGTCAAGTCTTTTTTATCGTTTGCCGATTTTGAAAGGGTTATACATGCTTTTATCACGACCCGACTTGACTACTGCAATGCCCTGTATGTTGGTGTTAGCCAGGCCTCTCTCTCACGCCTGCAGTTGGTCCAGAATGCTGCAGCTCGTCTTTTAACAGGAACGCGCAAGCGAGAGCACATTTCCCCCGTACTGGCCTCCCTCCACTGGCTCCCTGTACGTTTTAGGATTCATTTTAAGATTTTATTGTTTGCTTACAAGTCATTAAATGGGCTTGCTCCACCTTATCTCTCTGATGTTTCTACAGCGATATGTTCCATTAAGGTCACTCAGGTCCACTGATCAGTTGCTCCTGGTTGTACCTAAGGCAAGGCTTAAGCTCAGGGGAGATCGCGCTTTTGCAGTTGTAGCCCCCAAACTCTGGAACGAGCTGCCTCTACATGTTAGGCTGGCCCCTACATTGTCTGTTTTTAAATCTCGCCTCAAAACACATTTGTACTCCTTGGCTTTTAACTCAGTATGAGAGTTGCATTTTTCTTTTTGTTTGGTCTTGTTGCTTTTATATTACTGTCATTCTGTCTCTTAAACTGGTCCTTGTGTTTTATTGTGTTTTTAGGTTTTTACGATTGATTGATTGTACAGCACTTTGGTCAACTGTGTTGTTTTAAATGTGCTTTATAAATAAAGTTGGATTGGATTGGACTGTATGCAGTGGTCAACAGCCCTGCCTTTGTTCAGATGCTGACCTCCAGATGACATCTTGCTGTTGTTGTTGAGAGTGAACACTGGGATCAGGATAGTCATTCTCAAGCATCTTTCACTGTGCCAACAAGTCTTCATTTTGATGCAGACCGACTGGATGCACCAAAAAACGACCCCACTTTAGGAACCACTCAGTTACTTTATCAATCTCATCTCTTCGTCACGTTTCCGTACAGGAAGGGTGGAGCAAACTGCGAAATACAAACTTTGCACCCGAAACAAAAACAGACAGCTGTAAAATGCGAACATGCTGTTGTCATCCTAGTCTCAATTTCCCATCACGGGTAAATGTCGTTGTTTGTGTTTGGACTTCCTAGCGGCCCATCTGGCTCAGCCAGGAAGTCATTTTCCTCGACATAGTTAACGTTCACACCGCGCCGCCGGCTCGCCCGGTAGTAACAAACGAACGCACGGTTTTAAAACTGTGACAATTCAAATAGCATGCAGGATGTTTAAGGCTCATTTAAGATTCATCACATGTGAGCATTTTTCTGTATCCCTGCTGACCACTGAGACAACCATACATAAACTTACCCCGGCGAGTCAGGTTCATGCACTTCCGCTTGACAAAAAAACTCCAATAATGAGATTCGTCAGTTTGTTTTTGCGTGATTTGATGACACAGCTGTATACCGGGAAATCCGGGAAAAGACGTCCTGAGTGAGATGCGCAACGTGCATTCAGATGTAAATACGAGCCACTGGACGGGGGCACTGAACTGTTCTGGCAAGTTGGATGCTGTACCAGCTATCCAGCCCAGTGACACACGCAGACATGGCACGCCTTGTTCCCTTATTATTTGTTCAAAAGATGTCACGGGAGTACAGAAACTGCTCATGTGACTGCCAAAAGGGGAGGGTAAAAATACAACAAAAACATGCTGATGAGTACGGGCATGTCTAACATAACCACGCCCCTTTGCAGACCACAGTCATAACAGACATTTCAAAATCACAAATATAAAAAAATAGCAAGTGCAAATTGTTAACTTAATACAAGCCAATAAGAAACACCGTGTGGATTGTACATGACGCATTGGGCAGCAATGTGATGTACTGTAGGCTGAACTGTAAATACCTTTGTTTGACACAAGGGGGGCGCTATTGCAACAAAGATGACGTCCAATAACACTGAAAGCGACCGGTAGGCGCATCTTTTTGGCTGGATTACTGAACTAGATTAAGATTAAATAAGCTTTTGATTAAATTAATATAGGTCTATATTATTATTATTTTTAAATAATGAAAACAATGAAAAAGATAAAAACTGATACAGTAAAAACTATGTCTCCTCCTATTTGCATGGTTGAAGCCCCAAAGAATCTCATATTTGGTGCAATAGCGACACCACGTCTTAAAATACAAATAACCTAACTCTGTTTTCGACAGTAGGTTATATTTTCATGGCAGCAGTACCTTTCTAAGGTTTTCTCATTTTAGAAACAAAATTCTTAATATCTCTTCAAGACAGACCTTAGGACTCTCTGTTACCTTCCTCTCCCCCTTCACCTTTCCCTCTTCCCCCTCCTCTACTTGCACTGATAATGCCCCTGTCTTGTTAAGGAAACTCATATCCTTTTTCTCAGTTGCTTTTATTTCTTTACCCAGCACTTTCCAATTTCCATAAAAACTATTTTTTTCATTCCATGACTTTTCCAAGCAGCCCTATGTCCCAATAGGGATAACGATTAGTATGACTTTCCCAAGGGCTATCCAATTTTCAACTTATACTCTATATTTGTGCTTTAATTACAAGGTGGGTGATTCACCTACCATGACCATAACACCCAAATTCTGATGTAAAAAAATGACTCCCACATTTGTGAATGTTGTGAACATTACCTAAGAGTTTGCTTCATAACCCAATTTCTTAACACTAAAGACCAATAGATTTTGGAGGGCCTAAGAGGAGGCCGAACAAGTCGTCAATTGAAGGGGGGAAAATGATTATACCCACTATTTCAATTTCTAAAATCTAACAACACACTGGTTTGTCCAGAAAGGTTGTGTAGGAAAAGTCACAGAGGGCTATTTGGAAAGCTGAGACATTTCAATTCTAAAACACAAAACACCAGTCAGTTTGTAGAGTGACATATTAAACCTTTGTTCCATGTGGAAAACTAGATAGATAGATAGATAGATAGATAGATAGACAGATAGATAGATAGACAGATAGATAGATAGATAGATAGATAGATAGATAGATAGATAGATAGATAGATAGATAGATAGATAGATAGATAGATAGATTTTCTTCTCTCATGCATCTAGACTAATTAAAAGTGAACCCTTGGGTGTCCATCTCCAGGGAGGACCACGTGCTACAGAATAATTACTATGAGCTGCCATACTCCAAGCAGTTTAATCAAAGGAGTCTGTGAAAGCTGGGGTTCCCAAACTTTGTCACATCAAGGACCCCCAAATAGACGCTCCTCAGACCATGGACCCCCCCATTTCATAAAGCTTTCTGTCTGGCACAGACATCATGTGAGATAACAGTGGAGAGAGTAAAAAGTCATTATTATACATCCACTCATTGACAGTGGAATCACACCATCCTTCATTTTGCTGGGGGACCCTCTCTGGGGGTCCCTGGGGTCCCTGGACTCAAACATTGGGAACAACTCCCAAACCCTAGGGTTTGTTCTTGGTTGTGAACTGCTGTCAGACAGAGAAAACCCGGCTCAGATACCGTAACGCTGACAGTGTGAGGCTCCAGGATGCTAAACCTGCAGTGTGCTACGGACCGGGTTGGAGAAACCCACGCATCAGAGGGGATTTGGTAGTCTTTAAGAAATGGGTGTGGTTGGATCGTGCTTTCGAGGATCCTCTTGCAAGCGCTTACCGCGTGATCCGGCCGTGTTATTGAATGACGATATTTAGAGAAAATAGCCTGCACAAGGAATCGTGTGGATAACTGACCTGGGTCCACTTATTACATGCCCATTTTATATATATATATATTTATTTATATATATATATATTTTTTTAAAATCCACGCAATCTACACATGGGTTGGTTTCTTGCTGCCATTCGTTTTGCATTCTCGTTATTTCTATCTAAAGCGCTTTGCAATTTATCCACTATTTCATTTTTTTTATTTTTTTGACGAGGAGGCGACAGTCCTGATGAAGTGTCAGTAGAGGGAGGGAGGAAGAGCAAACTAAGAGAGGAAGGAAACGGGGATAACGTCACGAAAACCACAATCCGAGTGAAAAACGGGTTGAATAGTATTTATTCAGCTCGGTATTTAACGCCTGGTCTCTGATGCGTGGACTAGGCGGGGGCTGACCGTGCTCGTTTTTATGTCGCGCAGGACGAAGATGTTTTTGCTCATTTGTCGGGCGTGAAAAAAAAAGAGGCAAACCATTTCGAAGAGGAAACGGCAACACGGCACATTTCATCTTCCCAGGAGGTCCATTAAAAAACGGAGATATGGATATCTGTGTAGCCCCGCGATTGCCCGTTTATTAAACGCTTTGGAAACACTGAACATTTAACTGAACGAGAGCCTCATCGTGACACACGGAGCAAAGTGGATTACCAAATTATCTCCTCTGCGCCTCGTTTGCTTAATGAGTGAAAGGGACATATAATCCTCCAAGGGATTTCTGAGACGCTGTTTCCAGTTTTTACGCCCGAAAAAAACAAACAAACAGCAACATCATCGGAAGCATTAACAGGTAGCCACCCATTATTCAATCCTGTGACAATTGTAGGCCAGCCTATTGGGTGTAAGATGGCTGGATGAGGTGCCAACCGGGTGATGGGCCTATTCGTGGCTCATCATTTCGATTAAATGAATTTACATCCGCATTTTAGGGGCTCAGTCTCTGAGACATATGTGGTCAAGGCCTTTCATCAGCCCTGGTTGCGGATCAATATGTGCTGTAGCCTGCATTCATGGAGCTAGGCTTGCTATTTCGATACTTGTGGAAATGGCGTAAATTGTGCGCTCAGTGAAATAAAAGCCCCGTGTAGTAGTGCCTTGGACCATTCAGTCTGGCCCGAATCTGCTTTCCCTTTTTACTGCGGCTTTTATTTTATTGCGGAACTATGGGAGTAACCTTCCCAGTCCGGGCCTGTGTAACCCATGCTGGCGGTGAGCGGTCTCTCTGTAAGCAGATAGGCTTCTGACATCAACCCCAGTAGTATCCGTTTACTTTGACCAAGCTGCAGTGAAGAAAGACACTGCACTGCACTGCCACTTCCAGCTACAACCCTGTCATGTTAGTGTCCATTCAGCTGCCCCATTACAGATAGGCTGTTCCTTCAAAGGGGTGGGGCCAGTCACATTCACATTTTGCGTTATATTCCCTGTACATCTGTCTCGTTATGTTACGGAGCGTGCACTTCAGGGCCAATAATGAATCCCCCCAAAATGTGTGGCTAATAGCAGATGTAGCTGAGGCACTGAACACGTGGTTTATTGTACTTTATGTCGCTGTCATCCTCATCACCATCGTCTTATCCACCACCAGGCCTCCTCCAGTGTTGGGATGCACCAGTGCTTCTGCACACCCGGAGCATGAGTGACAGTTGTAGGATGTAAAGGAAAACATGCAAATAGGATGAAAACTGTGCTGTGTTAGTTTTCCAAGGGCCCATGTGTGTCCCTCTCACTCACACTTCATCGTCAGAGACAACCGGCTACTCCTATAGGCTACCTCCCCCTGTTCATTGGTTGAAAACGAGGATGTCTTGAATGTACCTCAGATTAGCTCACCTTCTTCTGTTAATCCTCCAGTCCTGTGGTTCTCAATCCTGGCCCCCGATGACCACATCCCTGCTGGTTTTCACTCTAGCATGTATACTGATTTTTAGACCTGGGATGCAAGGTGCAGGCGACCCCAGGTAGCTGGTAGGATGGGGAAACCAGCAGGAGGACCAGGATTGAGAACCACCGCTTTAGTCCATCTTCACACGCAACAAAAAAAGATGCCAATGGTGTCCCATGTCAACTTCAACCCTGATCTCTGATGCATCACCCCCCTCAGCGCTTCATTGGCTAAATGAACAGCTGTGCCAGGAGAGCGGGACCCACTGATGTACCCCTGTTGCCCTCCATTAGTGCTTTGTGATCCATCTGGTCTGCGGGCCCCCCAGGGAACAATGACCTACTGTAGCTAATTGCTCTCCCTCGTAGTTTGTACTATATGCATGATCCTTTTTAGTGTGTGCTCTGTGAAACTTTTTTTTAAAAACTTCGGTATTACACACCTGCTCCATGCTTATGCAGCGAGAGTGGTACAAAAGTGACATTCATGCAAATCTGATATGCCAAAATGACTGTGCAGTGTTGCAGGAATTTGAATAGCTTCACAAATGCAAATACCAGTACTCAATTTGGGATACAGTTTGAATGTGCAACTGTACTCCTATGGGGAACAAGGCGTGTTGCAGTACAGTGTGTATAACCAGTTAGACTTTGCCTTTAAAATCCCATAGATTAAAGATGCATCTAGCTGATGTCTAGGGAGGTAGTCTAGAAATTCAGTTTTCCAATCATTGTCGTGCACATTTACCTGTTTTAGATGTAGTTTGGAGCCCGTGTTCACACCGTGCCATCATGCCATAGTGCCTCAGATGACCCCAGATCAAACCACGCAGGCGACTTTGCTTTGTGTCCAGCATCAGCATGAATGTTTGACCTGATGCGTAACCAGAACGTGGGCAATGTAACAGGTTCTGCCGGCTCAAAAGGGAGTGTTCACTCAGTAGCTGTTGCCTGATGGCGATGCTGGATGCTCGATAGCAGCTTAGTCATTACAGATTATTCTCCTCAGTTAAACCAGGCATGGCTGCACTGCCATAAACAGATTACAGGGCTTTTCTCACTATGCAAGTTCAGTAAACCCCAGAGATTAAAATGTGGGATTTTTTTTTTTTTTTCAAACCGGGGTCAAACCGTATTTCAAAAAAGTTATTTTAATTTGTGCTTTATTGATTTCCTCTTATAAAAGTGGAACCACAACCCCCATTTATATGGTACTCCAAAATTACTTTATTTGTTTTAAATAAATAAATACTTTTTATTTATTCACTTAGAAGGAGTTATATGTATTTATCATTATATGTAGATTCAAGTCTGATATGTTATCTATTGCCCCCCCGCCACCAGGTGACAGCCCGGACAAATCCAAAATGAGTGAGTTGGAGCAGCTTCGTCAGGAGGCCGAGCAACTTAGGAACCAGATAAGAGTAAGTCTGAACTTGTCTCTCCTATTAACAAGACTGTTATTGTTAAGGGAGGGTTTGCAGACAGTAATTGATGGAAAGAGTACAAGTAAAGGTACTGCTGTTTCGGTTCAAGTTTACTCAAGACTGAGTTAAAAGCAGAGTTCACTAAAAACAATACCAGTGCATGTCCCAAAATGGTTCTCCTAAAAATGAATGGATGAACTGCTTTGCTGTGATAGTAGTACTGATGTTATGGGTCATTATCAACCCAACGTTTGGGTTCCTTTTTAGCTCGTATCAACACAGCAGTATTATCAATTATAGGAAGTACAGATGCCATTGCATGCACTACTCTTATATCCCAAAATAAATCTTCCTGAAGTAAAAGTTCAGTAGAAGCGGAAGTACATTAATCAAGTGGAAATACAGACTTGGCGTTACTGTAATAATCTACTATGAAATAATAATAGTGTTGTTGAAGTAAATTTTTACCTTTTTGGTATTGTAGCACTTATTTCCCACTTAATTCTCTCCTCTCTTTACCTCCATATGATGCACTTGTTGAGAATCTGAAACCATCCTTCGGACCCTCTCCAATGTTTCAGGAAGTGGCAAAAATTGAGGAAAGGGCTTCAACCTGGAAAAAGATATTTACCTGTACAATTAATTTTTTTCTTCGTCCAATGATTCCATGTCTATTAGGATGCCAGGAAAGCATGTGGGGATTCAACCCTGACACAGGTACGTTCCTCTAAAGGTCTGAGGGGGTATTATTGCGTTTTAGCTACACCTTTTTGATTGAGTGATTCAATTGTGATATTGATACATTTCATGTCACCATATTGTGTTGTCCCACCGTAATCGCTCTTTGGTGAACATTATTAATACTGAGACGTATTAATAACCACATGATCTGGTCTATACAGACGTAGCTTAGTGGCTATTATGTTTTTTTTTCTTTAATGAAATCTTAAACTACATGGTATGTCAAAATCAAATCATCCCCATGACTTTCAAGGCCCATGAAAACATCTTGAACACAAAGCTGCATGGACAAATGATCCTATTACTGCTGCTAGCCACTTCTCACTTTCTAGCACAGAGATGAGAAATTCTGGGTGCCCAACTTCAGACCCAATTTTCACCCACTTCACCTCCGCAGGTATAAACATGGCACCCCTGGATAAATAAGAACAAAAAAAACCTAAAACGGTCACATCGCTACCACATTGCTCCAGTCGCCAGAGCTGGCATTGAAGAATTCACCGTGGAACTGGCCACCACGCACAAAGTCATCAATACAAAGGGTGACATTCAGTGGATTTAATGAAAGCTGGTGTTTTGATGAACACGTCTGTTTGACCTAGATAACTGCCGGTCTGGATCCTGTGGGGCGGATTCAGATGCGGACAAGACGCACCCTCCGTGGTCACCTCGCCAAGATCTACGCCATGCACTGGGGCTCAGACTCCAGGTGAGTTTATACCGCACAAACAGTTTAAAGGTTTCTCTCCAGGTTTTGACATTATACCTTTTTACTCGTGAGTAAATGTTAATGACAGTATGACCATTTCATTTTATTGATGTTATATTACTAAACATATTATTGCTAAAATGCGTTTTGTACACCGCCTCTGTAGCAGCTCAGTCGAAAATGTACGTTTTGATAGGTAGCAAATACAGCGAGCTCACAGTATTTGGACTGCAACACATCATTGGATGTTTTGGCCCCATACCATAATTGCTTTAGATGACACAATGAATTTCAGTATGGAGTAAAGGCTGGGGCTAAATAAAGACATGTAAACAAGGGTCTGAAATATCAAACCAGTTATGAACCATCCTGTCCTTGCAGAGGAAATGGACACAAATAACTTGAGCGGCTGATTCCTCCTATTGAACTCTACACCGCGGTGTGACAGCAAACTGTGGTATTGCTTGAATCCAAAACTGGCCTAGAGTCAAACATCTTAAATGTTTTTGGCACCCTGAACCAAAAGAAAAAAAGAAAAAAAAAAGCTAATTATCTGCACTTCAAACTCCTAGTTATTATTATTATTATTATTATAATATATAGGTTTGAAGAGCACGGAGCCAAAACCTCAAACAATTTGTCACTTTCCAAACAACTGTGGAGCTCGTTGTATGACTATCATGCTGGTAGGTGCAGGACCGGAGAAACTCACCTAGCAAGGATGCTACCGTCCTTGCATCAGTGACGCCTGTAACACAAGCATTCAGACACGTAACCTAAAATCGAAATTGCATTTGAAATGCCTTTTGGTCGCACGGGATCAACAATCACATTCTGTGGAATCATACAATTAATAGATTATCACATTTTTTTCGTACTTTTTGCCCGTTTGCCTGGTAGAGCAGTCACTTTGGAAGACTGAGGTGCTACGGTATATAATTTAGAAGATCATTGACACGAGCCACGTCCAGCACTAGATGTACACAAATGATGTTACAGATAAGAGACAGAAAAGGTACGAAATGTTGAGACATCTGTCTCCACAGGCTCCTGGTCAGTGCCTCTCAAGATGGAAAACTGATCATCTGGGACAGCTACACCACTAACAAGGTAAAGTCATCAAAATAATATCACGTCATTGAGTGGATGAACAGGTTAAGTCGCACCCTGCTTTATGAATTGAGTCTTCCTCTTGTAGGATTGTGCTTGATTCATGATAACCACTTAAATAAAAAGATTTTTATGCTCTTCAATTGCTTCCTTCTGCCTTGAAAGTGTTTTGTGTCCTATCCACTGAGGTATCTTGCTTTAAGCCCACTGCCACTGAATGCCTCGTCTCCTAGATGCACGCTATCCCCCTGCGCTCCTCCTGGGTGATGACCTGTGCGTACGCCCCCTCTGGGAACTACGTGGCCTGTGGAGGTCTCGACAACATCTGCTCCATCTACTGCTTGAAGACCCGCGAGGGCAATGTCAGGGTCAGCAGGGAATTACCTGGCCACACAGGTAAGAGCGTCGCACTGCTGCCGTCTCCGTTTGCGTTCGAGTGTTCTCTTCAAAACCGATAACACATTTCATGTCAGGTGTACAGCAACTCCTAGGGAGCCAGTCTCCGACCTGCCATGCTGTAGTAACTTTGCTACTGTGGTATTCAGGGTCAAATTCCATGATTTTTCCAAGATTATTCGATGACATATAGCACAATTTCCTATGTACATCCCACTATCTTGCACTTATTATCCCTTTGCCACTCAATACTACCTATTCGAAAAACACCAGCAACTTGAATTCATTACAATGGACCCATCCAAAGAATGTTTCTGTTCTCCCAGGTTACCTGTCCTGTTGCCGTTTTATTGATGACAATCAAATCATCACAAGTTCAGGAGACACTACATGGTGAGTCCCGTTGTTAACAGTCACCAGGGAAATGGAGATCAAACCACAGACCTCCGGTTTCTAAACTCGTTTCATGAGCGCAGACATCTGAGCTCTGACTTCTGAGCTGATAGGGGTCGGTGTCTGATTCCGCTGCTTTCTACCCTAGTGCACTGTGGGACATTGAGACGAGTCAGCAGACCACGGTTTTCTCGGGCCACAGCGGTGACGTCATGAGCCTGTCTCTGTCGCCCGACCTCCGCACCTTCGTGTCAGGAGCCTGTGACGCCTCCATCAAACTGTGGGACATCAGGGACAGCATGTGCCGACAGACCTTCACGGGCCACGAGTCGGACATCAACGCAGTCTGTGTGAGTGTGTTGAGGTCACTAGCGCTCTTGGTCATTTGGCCAGCCGAGCTAAACTAAGCGGTAAATTAAAATCTACCCTCTGTTAGTATTAGGATTCAGATAAGAGAGAAATGTTAGCTCTGAATATCTGTCACCAAGAGACAAAACCTGGAACTGACAGAAATAAGAGGCAGAGTTTGCGGACTCAAAGAATGTTTGAGCTTTTACATCCAAAAGAGTTTTATTTCATGGCAGCGCTAACGAAGAAAAACAAATCTGTGAACTCCATCATTAGGTTTGTGATGCAATGTATTCTCAAAATTGGTTGTGTAGATTTTGAATCTTGTGGTGTGTCCCCAGTCTAATCCGAAGATTTAACCTGAACTCTCTGAAGTTTTAGGACTAGCAAAGTGCAGTGCGTTTAGCGGGTTCTCCCCTTAAACTCATGTCAACAGTATCTTCAGTTCATTAAATGAATCCACACTTCTGAGATCTTTGTTCTCATATTCACCTTCTCACATCTACCCCCCCCCCCCCCTCCTCAGTTCTTTCCGAACGGCAGCGCCTTTGCCACAGGCTCTGATGACGCCACCTGCAGGCTTTTCGACCTGCGTGCAGACCAGGAGCTGAGCCTCTACTCCCATGACAACATCATCTGTGGCATCACCTCTGTGGCTTTCTCACGCTCCGGACGTCTGCTGCTAGCTGGTTATGACGACTTTAACTGCAACATTTGGGACGCTATGAAGGGAGATCGAGCAGGTCAGTGGAATGGGCAAGATGGGATTTAGGAAGGCTTGTAGGATAAATGGTGTAATGATTAAGACCAGATGTGGAAAAAGGTTGTGTTGGAAGCTATACAGATGTTTCAGCTGACTTCTGATACTATAGTTTTGGAGGCATTTCATTGAGACAACGAAGTCACACACAGTATTTTTAGTAGTAATTTATCTGCCAGTTGTGAGAAAATCCACCAGGCTATGCCATAGAGCTGTTTCAACAGTATAGAGTATAGAGAGGGATACACTTTTGAACAATTGTCAATGTGTGTGTGCATCATATTAACTGTGAAATATCTATTTAAGGGCTGTAAGAGGCTTAATTTTCAAACAAAATCAAACAAAACAAAAAAATCCTTTATTAACAAGGAAAAGCATCAAAACAGTGCAAGCTGATTCAACTGTTATCCGAGCTCCAACTGTGACGGTTGATTCAGGAACATGTGAAATAGCATTTGGTGTCCCGAGGACAGAATGAATCCCACTCGATGGCAGCTGAAAGGATTTGTATCTGAATCTGCTTTTCGATCTGAAAATGTTTGGAGCATCGTCACAATCAAATAACTGCAGCGTTGGTTTTCTTAAGTCAGTAATGGAAAATTAATTTGTGCCTAGATCAGAATTTTACACACAACCCAGTGCCAAGTTTGTTCAAGAAATCACACTTGATCATTTCAAAACCTAATTCAAGGGTAATTACCTCTTGGGCGATGGGAAATTTGGCCTTTTTCAATATAAAGATAACCAAAGCACAGTATGTTGTTTACCTTTTTGTCTTTAGACTAATTTCAGGGTATTGTATTGTAACAGTTGTGACAGTGAACCATCTAAAGAGGATGGTAGGGCTTCCATCATATTTCTTACTCTTGACGAACTAACCTTTTTCCACAACAAATTACACTTAACAGTATGAGAAGTACTGGTCTCAAAACAGGCTTCTCTTCCATTCAGATTCTTAATGACTGTATCTTTGTAGTAGATTCATACCGGTAAACCGCCCAGCCCTTACTGCAGGATAAAGCAGTGATAAATACAAGGACTGTTGAGTCTTCAGAGAGGGAATATTTTACAACAACAGGCTACTGATTGACGAGACGTCTTTGTCCTTCTCTTTGGCAGGAGTTCTGGCTGGCCATGACAACCGTGTGAGCTGTCTAGGCGTGACAGACGATGGCATGGCGGTATCCACTGGGTCCTGGGATAGCTTCCTCAAGATCTGGAACTAACAAGTTTCACGAGCCATGCACATAGACACACACACACACACACACACACACACACACACAGACACAGACACACACACACACACCCCAACACAACAGACAGACAGACGCGCAACCACACATACACCATTCATATTCTGGGACACAGTTTGCATACTGTATTCACATTGTATGTAAGATATAAACAGACAAACTGAAATATTGTACTGTACATAATATATATGACAAGAATTAGGTATGAGATTACACACACACACATACACACACACACCACTGTATGCAGGAAAAGTTCACAAGAGATCTAGACACGTGCCCACACTACCCACATCTGATTTATGTGCACAAAAGCAAGGCTACAGTACCATACACATGTAATCTGTAAAGTTTCAAAATGTGACCAAATACAATAGAATCTTCAGCTGCTCAATTAAAAAAAAAAACACACAAATGCCACATATTACCTGAAGCCTTTTAACACATTTAATACACTCTCATTCAGACACACGTGCTATACACTCACATGCACATAATACACTTTTTTTCTGAACGACACCACTCCTTGAATTAAACGGGGGAGAAGTTGTGATTGGACAATTCTGTCTTTGTTTACGATAAAGTCCAAAATGCACTTCGAAGTGATTTTCTGTACTACACTTTTATCTCAGCGATGGTAACGTGAAGGAATGAAGAAAGTTTGTGGAGGGGAATCATGTGAATCCATTAACACTGAAAAGATTACTGAAACAGTTACTGAGAGGAGGCAGGATGGACCAGTGATTGATACAGTCCAAGGAAAATATCAATTCTTATTTTCTTCTGGCTCAAAAATGCCATAATGTAGTTACTGTTTTTATAGATATGTACACCCACATACGTATAATATATAATAGTTTGGTTTTGAAGTTTTTGTTTTAATTTTTTTACACTTATTTTATTCATGTTTTCCCTGTGTGCCTCAGATACACTTTAAGGATTATTAATGGAGAATAATGATGAATTAAATTAATGAACTCATGATTCATAAGGTGAGCGAGGAAAAAAAAAAAAGATTATCAAGAGACATGTTAAACAAGAAGGGGCCAATATTCATACTTTGACTTTGTCAATATAATATGTCAACTTTATGATGGTATAACTGTACATACTATTAATAAATACACATAGCCTCTCTTGACAGTTTGTGTTTTATTCTTTATTTACAAGCAAACATAACATTTTACAAACTGAAAAATGCCTTGCTTGCATTGCATATACCAAAGTAAAGGTTTAGTATGTATTAAGCTGCAGTTAGACCTGTAAATGACTGTAAATGCATGATCTGTTAGTGTGAAACTATACAGTAGATTAATAGCCTCTACATCCACAGCAATGTAAAACCAACCAATCACACATTTTAAAAATTGCCTCCTACTTGTTCAATTTCAGCATGCTTTCAAGGGGTGTAGTAGTTTTGTTATTTGAAGGTGTTATTCCAAACTTTGAATATTTCCCACTGACCAACTTTAGTAAAAAAGGGTAGCTTTTAAGCAGTCTCTTGAAGTGATATTTTGTAGTGATGGATTAATGGAACAAATGCACAATTGTTGCATAAGCCATTAAATCCCTACCAGCTCCAGGGGCGCTTCTCTTTTTGTGTGGATTTGTGTAGCAAGTTTCATGTCAAATTGGACTTATGATGTAGGAGTTAGGACCTATCAAATTTAAAAATTTGAATTTTGAAACCTTTAATTATAGCATCTCTGTCAGGCCAGTGGCAAAATCATCCACCCAAATTTTGTCAAATGTGACCAGTGGTGTAGCATTTATGGCCTTTTAAAGATCTGAATTTTATTTATCACGCTCCCATTAGGACACTCGGTGTAATTAAAAAAAATGTCAGAACACAAAATATGCATCATCCCTCCAAGTTTCGTCAAAATCAGATGGATGATGTCTGAGAGATCACCTTAGATATGTTTGACAGACGGATGGCTGGACACAGCCTGACCCATAGCCCCTATAATGTCAGAAATGAGCAAACCGTTACAAAATAAGAATTTGAAATGTTGTAAGCCTGTCTGGGAATACTTAGTTTTACACAGCAGGCTAAATGCGCTTTTTCATCAATATTATATGGAAAGAACTTGCGCCATTAAAATTATCTACGAAATATGGTCCCTAAAACTTATGAATCCATAGTGTGACCGTATCCTGCTCTCAATAGAAAAAACGGAACTGACTAATCTGTTGGGTCACATACTGATGTTGGGCAAATACTTTTGATTTTTTTTTTAAGTCATGCTTCATTTCTGTAGTTAACTTTTCATGTTTTTTTTTCCTCACCCACTGAAGCAAATTAAACAGTGCTTAATACAGGAACAGATTTATTTTTAGGAGGGCCCATGGGTCTGAGTTTTGGCTTCAACCACCAGTGGGTGCTGCAGCACTACTAGCATCCCTTCCTTCTGCAACTACAATTATATGGACTCTTCAACCACAAGGATGACGCTTTTCTCCCATTAACATTCAATCTTTTCCTAGTCATTCAATTTCATCCCTTTGAAGCAGGCACAGTTCAGTTTTCACAGCCACACTAGTTAAAAGTGGAAACAGCAGTGTCATATGTACATCAGATCCTGTGACAGGCCAACAGGTTTTAGTTGATTTTAGCGCCATCATATGGTGAAACACCACAAGTGTATTTTTGACTCCTACTGTTCATCCTTTAAAAAGGAATCTATAGTATATTTATAACATAATTCTATAAAATTAGGGAATTGGATCTAACCATTTTGTTTCCATCAGTGTTTATGGTTATACCATGTCCACATTATAGATAATAATTTGATGTCAATCTGAACAAACCCAATATTAACAATTCATAGAAATGTAGTTCATAGGAATCAAAATATAACACTGACTAGTAAGAGTACTCAGCAGTAACTATTGAATAATCAAAATCTTTTGAATAGATGGTTGGAATAGGTACATTTCCAATACTGACTTGTAGCATCTGGATTAGCTACAAGTACTTAAGAATTCAAAAGAAATGTGACAATTGTGTAACTGGTCTGCTACTGTGATTGACCCATAATGACATTTTTTTCTTCAAGTGAGCATTAAACACAGATTAAAATGAAATAAGACTAATACAGACTAAACTGAGATCAATGTATTTTATTTTTCAAACAATTCTGTTAAGACATGAATTCATTCAACACAATCTTTTGAAAGTTTAAAGTTTATCAGTCTATGAAATACAATCTAGAGTTAACCTCTCACAAGTAACACAGACTCTCGCGCACACACACACTAAAACATTGCAAAGATGTTTACTTTCTTAAAAAAAAAGTTATTGAAAAAAGGATATTATCATTCTGTCCAAAGATTCTTTTTTTTTTCCAGCTCCACAAGTTTCACCTGTCTCACTTCCAGCAACAGCTGCAAATCCATTCATACTTTATTGATAAGAAATACATGCCATGAGAAAGGAGTGTCTCGTTAGAATGACTTGAGTGGGTAAAGCATGTTGTCTCCCACCAAACTCAGAACTATCTACTATTAATTAATCAATACTCATACTTCATAAAGGCAATATCTGGGATAATTTCATAATACAAAACTAGAACAAGCATCCCAACAGTTAAGCGATTGTGTTACTATGTTGACTGAGCGTTAGAAGTTATAATTTCTTGTGATTAAAGATCAAAAGATTAAGCAAAGTACAGTACAATTTCTCCAACAAGAGACAAACAAACCAGCTTACATTCAGTCTGCTAAAGGCCACAGAAAAATCATCACTTCCTACAAGTCACACTGAGATGGACAGCCAAGGTCTCAATTAACTCAAAGACTAATATTGCTTATAAATGAGAAACATTTGATATGAAACCCTTTCTCAATCTTTCAGATGCAACTCAGTCACGCCTCCTTTCCTGTGACAAGACATTTCTATGTGCACCTTGGCTCCAGTTCAGAGTTGCTTTAGGCCCATGCAGCAAGAATTTATTTCCAAATCGGTGTACGTTAATGGTCAGATTGATAGTAAATGTGCATTGGCACTATGAGCTTGTCTGGATGGAAGCGTTTCCCCAAAAAGTAGACGCCCTCTGAGTTGTGAGATTCAGATCTGCAACCTTTAACAGCTTTTGGCATAAAGTGGAATAAAAACTTAAAACCTTATGGTATTAAATCAAATAATACCACTCTTCTGTGGTAATTGGCTTCAGTGAGTTGCAAACTGAAACCTACACAAATTTCTGGTTCATAAAATATGACAACAGACCTAATAACTGACAATGTCAATGAGTGCTCCATTCATTTGATGACCTACTACCTATAGTCCAGTGGTTCTCATCCCAGAACCCTGCTGGTTTTCATTCCAGTCGTCTAATCAGAGACTGCGCTACACCTGGGATGCCAGCTGAACTCAATTAACTGCAATTAAGTACCTGGTAGGATAGAAAACCAGTAGCACTCTGGGCCCTGGGGATCACTAGTCTATCCCAACATAGCCTAGCTGACTAATTATTTATCAAAAGCCATAAATGATGACGATCTGCAACACTTGACACAGCACATTTGGAGCTTATTTCAACATTTGTTAGGTGAAATAAGTGGCTTCTTACATAAAATGAGCATACTGTATGATTGTCTCATGTTTCTACAGCCTAATTTATCACGTTAGTCAAAGAATACACGCACACATAAGGCTATCCAGAAATTGTCTTGATATTTTGTCTTAGGTTATGTGTTATATCCATTCTTAATAACATACGTATAAATATCAGATTAAAGGTTTATTTTATATGAAGTGCACGTGCCTGTAAAAGCAGTAGAAACATCCAATTTAAATGGGGCAGGCCAAATATTTAATCATATATCTCTGAAGTCCATAAATTGTGACATGAATTTCCTCAGACTAAATCTATTCAAGCTGAAACCTTACATCATCCCACACATTTATAAATGCATTTGCAAATTTAGACAGCAGAGGGCAAATATGCTGGTATGTTATAGACTTTTCACAAGGTCTTTGTAAAATCAATTCAGATATTCCAAATCCAATGTTGCAAACAAAGTGGGTGAGGGACTGACCTAAGCTAAGTGGGCAGAGGTGTTTGGTTTGCATTCTCTAATTGAGATCCTGTCAGCTTTCCATTGTTTCAATGTAAATTTCCAGTCTCATTGCACACTTGCTAGAAAAGGCTACTTTAAAAAAACAAACAAATAAAAAACAGGTGCACTGTAAACAAAGCCAGTGGTCACAAAACATGTGCCATTAAGCCCTTTACATCACTACTGAGCCTAGATGGACCTGTGTGATGATCCTTGTCGTGACCTAAACATTTTAACAGTCCATCAACTCTGCTTAGCCAATTTATACCAAGGGTAGACCCAAGATTAAGCTGCGCCTCAACATGGGTGAAATACAAGTCTGAATCACAGTCCTTGAAATTAACTGGTTTGGTAAAAACGACATCTTCTCAAGCCTTACTTAATGAGCTGTCAGTTTAGATAACTCAATAACAATGTACCAATAATTGACCTTATCCATCCGCCCACGAACACACACAGCTGTCTCAGTTGACTACTTGCTCCGTTACAATAACTACCCAACGTATCAGACTGATTACACACTGAAAAGTTTGACCAGTGCTAGAATGAGTCCACCACAGCCACACTTAAGCGACTGTTCGTCCAAAACAAAATCCAACACTCCTGTCTTTCTATTAGAGTACACTCAATTATATAGCTTGCTATCTGTGCCGTAAAATACATTGTGCTTTGATTAATATAGCGGTACATGGATTTATATAAATACAAATCTGTTTTATAGATGTACATTCATTTTTATTTCTCAATATAGGCTAATTTACATATCATTTAATAAAATAGTCTTTTCAGAATATATTAAGCTACTTTCCCCACTTCAGGTTACACAATCAACAGCATTAAACAATAAGCATTTACCTCTTTTTGCAGGAACCTGTATTTTCTGAGGAGACATCACACACAGGGTTCCATTTTGTCTGTGCACAAATAATTCTGCGTTTCATACCTATGGCTTTTCTCTCTGTGTATGTGTGTTGACTCTCACTGCCTTTTCTACGTGCCACATTGGACTGATTGGACGTTAAAAGAAAAAATCCACCCTGAGATATTCTTACACCGTTATATATCATCAATTATGTTCATCAATGTATTCCAGGAGTTATTTTGTGATGAAGTGTAATGTAATTTACCTTTTTACTGTACACATTTCCCCTCAACCTGCCTTGTCTACTTCTACTTCACTGAGTGATTTCCTACATTTCCCAGAATGCCTTTTGACATCGCCGAGAGAACATATGTAAACTTGCTGCTGCTGCATTCAGATCATGACTGATGAAGCGGAAAGATGGGAAGATTTCTCATTGCTCCGACCTGGAAGTGTTCACGCATTCAACTCTGCTATTGCTAGCTAGCTCCATAGCAACAACTCTTAAGAAGTTGCTTGGTCAGCCAAACAAACTGCAGCAGGTGTTTCTAGTTGATCACAACAGTCGATTGTGCAGTACTAGTGTGAATATAACTAGTCATTATTATTTGTATTACCTTGGACTGTGTACTTTGGTAGCTTCACGGCAGCCATGTTTGACACACTTCTGTTATTTGTACTGCCAGGTGGGAGATATCGGAGCCTTCAAAACGTTCCCATAGTTCCTATTAGGATTAACCACTAGGAGGTTGACATGAATGTTTTTTTCCCCAGTGGGAAGCTCGTATTTACGGTATCTCCTATGATGTGAATGCATCATCAGCTGTAGGTTTTACATGTAGGTGCAGAGAGCAATAGTGGTAAGTGCTAGCTGTTGTTGTCAGGAGAAAAAGGGATAACCTTGCCCTTATGCAGAACGCAACATCTCCTGTAACTGTGCTGACTGTGGACTATTGAGGCTGCTGTCGGTGGAGAAATCTGTGTCTCTTCCTACGGTGGATTTCTCCCTGTATGATTGTTGAACGTTAGTGCAAAATGGTGAGTCTAGAAAGTAGCCCTTGTTCTTTGATTCCTAGGGTCTTTTTCTTCTAGTCAACTCCATTGTAGCTGCGGTGCAAATATCTAGACAGGATGTCATCTATGTTTGGCCAATTAATCACGCGAATATGAAAAATACACCACCAAACAACAAAATGGACCCAGAAATACAAGGTACATCACCAATAGCTGTTTTTTTTTAGGGTGGATTTTTCCTTTAACTTATACACTCACCGGCCACTTTATTAGGTACTCCTATCTAGTACTGGGTAGAACAAGATGCCCTTCTGCACACCACTGTTGTAAGGAGCTGTTATTAGAGCATTTGTGGCCTGTTAGCTTGAACAAGTCTGCTCATTCCCCTCTGACCTCTCTCGTTAACAAGGCCACAGAACTGCCGCTCATGTACCAGTCTCTGTAAATTCTAGAGACTGTAGTGTGTGAAAATACCAGGAAGGCAGCTGTTTCTGAGATGCTGGAACCACCACGTCTGGCACCTTAGATCACGCATCTTGCCCAGTGGCCAGTGAGTGTGTTATTGCACCTTTCTAAATGGAGTGTTTGTGTTATTTGTTCATTTTATGTTTTCATGTGATGTCAAATAAAATTCAGTCCATCTTCTGGATATTGTGGATTTGATTTAAGTGCACTTAATTGGCACAGGACACCATTCTTAATGAGGGAGGGAGCAATTCTAGTTGCATCTCTTCTTCATGGGATTCCAACTAAGAAATAAGTGGAATGGAGGGTACTCACAACCAGTCTTAAAACCTCTCCCCTACCCAACTCCAAGGCACTGCTTAAACTGTAAACATGGCAGGTTGGTGTAAGAAATAATGACTTAACTGTGAAACCATGACTGCCAGAACCCCTGGTGGATTGGTTACTGTGACATTTGAAATGTAGGTCATGGCACATAACAGATATATAAGAATCAAAACACATTTGCTGAAGGGGACTTTGATACTGTACTATATGCTCTGAGCCAATGGCTCGTGCAAACCAAAGCAAATGCTTTAGGTATATTGGTAAATGTATGTTTACTTAAGTCAAAGTGCTTTACATGCTCATTTGCAGTTTATTATGTTCTGTAATCTATCAATCTATTTGAACCTGTATAATCTTTGATTGAACTTCATCTGTCCTAACCATATATACTGTATTGTCTATAGCCTTCATTTAGAATATATAAACTATCCTTAGCTTAAAGGGTGAGTTTAAGATTTGTAGGAGAATATCCTATTGACCACTAGCAAACATTCCTCTCAGAATATCCAAAAACTTTTCATACCGGTGCTTTTGTTTTTGAGAAATTTACAATGGACTTCTGTTAACATTTATATCAGCATTCATTAGCAAGTGCAAGAAAAGAACAACCATTTCTAGTGAAACAATTACTTGCAAGTAATTCCACGTTGATCCGTGAGACTCTGTTTTTTTACACCCTCTTTTTTTACCGTCTTTCCTGTGCCTCCCCCCTGAGAAATAAAATGAAGCAGACATGCCATAAGATTAATCTTTAGAAAAAACAAAAACACCATACTTGGATGGATGTGCTGAAAAGAGTATTGGTAAGTGATCTGTAGGACAGGCTTCTTCTCAAATCCTTGTAGCCACCATATAAGCTTTTTTCCCCTTTGGCCTCAAAATTGTTTCATACACCCATTATAGACAATATTGTGAGCTTTGGCAGGAAGTATAGATATCAAATATATTAAGTCTCATGTGTTCCAGCCATCTTCTCAAGTGCCCAATCAGATAGTCCTCTCCCCTGTTATGGTATTGCTAAGGACATTGCCTAAGGACAAATATTACTTGTAATCACACCAAGAGCTGATCTACTGCAATCCCATGGACAAACTCTTTCTCACACACACAAAGTCACACCAATGAAATAATCTGTAATAATTAGAACTGAAATACAGTACAGAGAAGACCACCGTAGGAGGGTGAAAAGATCCTGAAAATCAACTCCCCTAATCTCTACAATCTTAGTGACATCTCCCACATTCTCCTTTGCCAAGCCAAATTTCACCAGTTTCTCCTCCAAAATTGTAATGTCATCATACTCCCTACCGCTACCATAATTTGTAAAACTAAATATATGAACTCCCCTCTTCAAACAAAAGATTTCACAAGAATAGCATATATTGCAATATAATGGCAATATAATTACAGTATAGTAAAATTAAGAATACCAGTAGGCTAATACCAATACAGAAACACTACATATAAATATCAAATCTTTGTAGGCATTTTGTAAATCTATGAAAACAAAAAGTTTAGATACAAGCCAGATGATTCAAATAATTAATGATTTCACCGAAACCATGAGTAAAGAAAAAAACTGAGGCAAAGCAAGTGGTGTCTCAGTACTGATTTTGAGCTCACAGTACTGTACACACATTTCTGACTATTCTGATTAGTTTGTGAATTACTTATTAGTTTTTTAAATTTTATCTTGTTGGAGCATTCGAGGCTTAGTTGCCATGATGATGTGTTGCAATATACATTGTTTCCCATTCAGACCAGAAGAAGTCAGTGAAAGCAGGATTTAAGGTTATTATTTGCCAGCTATATATAGCTAAAACAACTGGATTACAAGAGGCTACTTTTGTCCCGACTTTTAAGTCGGGCCCCAAGCACCACTGCAGATGGGCGTGCCAGCATTTTATTATTCCATGTCCATGTGGCCTATGGCAACACACAGAATGAAGGCTATGTAAAGAGGTCTGCAAGTGATTCAAATCTAAGTTTCAGGTGCCATCTATTTACAGCTCCATCTCTCCAGCTCCGACACATTGATAAATAATGCCTCCTTCAAAATGTATAACCACCAAGGAATGTTTTAACATACTCCACAAATAGGAACTAAATAGTTACGACTGAACACAGGTCCACCGAATAAAGTAAATCAAGACAAGAATATATACAGTACAAATTATTTAGAGATGGTGTCACTCATCAGTGATTTTTCATGACGATTACAGGGGTAATGTATCAGGGGGACTCAGGAGGAGTCATATGATGAACTGGGTCTGTAGAAGTTTAGGCTGGAATGGATTCAGAGATTGTGTGCGTGTGTGTGTGTGTGTGTGTGTGTGTGTGTGTGTGTGTGTGTGTGCGTGCGCCATGTGAGTGAGTGAGTGAGAGAGAGAGAGGTGAAGAGAAACACAAAGAGATGATGTGCACATTTGTGTGCGCGCATTTGCAAGAATTCAGGTGCACTTCTCTCTCCAAACCCTGTTGGGTTCCACGGACTGACCAGAGAAGCTGTTCTTTCACCAGTTCATGATGCAGTTTCTGTTCAAGGTCATGAAGTACACCTGGCTGCTGCCTCCGGACCGCACAGATGCAAAGAACACCTGAGAAACAGCACAGGCATGGAGCATTTGCAGTATCATCTTTAAATTCAACCATTAGTGACCTTGATGTCCCACATAAGTATTGCATATTTATTCAGCACATTGAACATCTTAATGTGTGTGTGTGTGTGTGTCTCTCTCTTACCTTGTCATTCCTCTCGCAAAGGAACTTAAGCCTCTGAGCTCTTTTGTGCATAAAGACTCCATCCAGGTGGCCAGTCTCCACAGAACGGATCTCGATAGCCTTTTCTCCCCACCCCATGATCTGATTGGAGCAGATATGGGCTGCAGAAAAAAGTGACATATTGGTGCACAGCAGCTTGCTTGATACAGGTGATTACATATTATACAGATCTGTGTTTCTGTGTAGCATAGGTTCTTTCAGCAGATGTTACAGAAAACCACAAGACACGTTCTGCAATCATTCTGTTTCTAATTTCACACAATGGTTGCCTGTTAGCTTTGAGAACTCTTCAAAAAATGGCGATGTGTCAATCCATGTTTTGTGTATGTGTTTTCAACCCGTACCAACAGAGGTGGGCATCTCGCCCCACTGCAGCACCACGTCTTTGATAATGCGCCCGTAAGTGTTGACATAGACACCCTCGTCCTCATAGCACAGCAGCATCTCCATGCCATCTGAGCTGGGCAGGAACACAATTGCATGTGGCGTCACCTGGCACTGGATCTATTTGAGATACGGCGAAAAAGGGATGAGCGAGGCTTCATGTCTCCCAAAGCACTGCTTTATGACCACGAACCGCACAACTTACATGGACAGGGATATATATGTCATAGTTGTTTCCAGAGTCCACGTCGATGGCATGGAAACCAGCACAGGAGCCATAGATAACTTTCAACCTCTGACCCTCCTCCACGGTCAGGTCCACCAGGAGCGGCCTGTGAGGAAGATCTCCAAAAGACTGGTTGAGGTGGGTGGGGGGAGGTGGAGAGGGGAGAAGTGTGATAGAAGATGAGCAGTTTGAATGTTTTTTTTTTGGTTGACTGACCTGGGGTAACTAATCCAGTCCACATGAAAGGGGAGACCTACCTTGAAGGCCATGAATTTGTGATAAGGCTTGGGCGCCCAGGCGTACACTTCCACAGCGTTCTTCATAGCAATCACCAGGAACTTAATCCTCTCATATTTCACTGGATTTGACATGAGATATTTGTAGTTAATAATTCACAGTGCCAGGGAGGCAAACATATGGGTATTTGTCTGGGGTGGGCTAGACATTAACAAACAGCATCTTCCGTCACTCACCAACTTTGTAGTGCACACAGCCCTCCATCTCCCCTACAGTGGTCCAGCCTTGCTTCTTCTCTACCTCAGGGTCATTGTGGAGGATCTTGTTCCTCAGCCAGGCCAGGTAGTAGACACGCACCTTGTTTTTCTTGCCTTAATAGAGAACAAAGAGATCAATTACAAAAGGTGATTGATTCTATTAGTTATTTAAATTAATTTCCATCAAGGTTAGAAATCTCCTTTTGGCCTCATCAAGATGGCAGCATAATGGCATAAAATTGGCAGACAAACAACATACAAAGTACAGAAGCAAAAATACATTTCATGCGATTTTGAAGAGCAAAGTTAAAGTGCGCTACATAAGAAGTCTAAAGGCAACAGTACAATATAACATCCAGTATTTGGCATTCCAATAAAGAGAGTACTCTGATGCCAATATCAGAGGCAAAACATTAAGCAATTCAGTGAATCCTACGCAGTGAGAGCAGATGAGTGATGAGTAGCAATAATGACCTGATATGGTGATGAGCAGATTGAGGCCCTCCAGGACGTCCATCTGTTGGAACCTGCGGGAGTTGATGAGGGGGTAGACCTTGCCCTGACCACTACGGTCCAGCAGCTTCAGACCGTTCTCTGTGCCCACCAACAGGTTTACACCTGGGGAAACAAACAACATGCCTTTTCCTTTGTGTACTGTTGAATAAATTCAGATCTAGACAGAAGTCTTTCAATCATGAATTACATGAGCAACATTTATTAACACAGAATACAATACAATACTATACTATACTATACTATACTGAGCTCAGGAGAGATACACACACACATGGGTATGGTATGCGGATCTCTGTCAGAGAAGTCTCTGAACAGAGATTATAAAGCTAAGGAAAACAAAGAAAGGGGGGGTAGCTTCTAACACACTAACACAGTAGTTTCTAAACAAGGGGGTTACTTCTACAAGGGGGGTTGCTTCTACACATCTACAAGGTCGTTCTAATAGTTTGGTCTGAACAATGTGTGCTGTGTCAGGACGTTCTGGGTAGAGGCTCTCCGGTGCCTTCTAGAGGGACCGGCCTTCTAGTATGGTTTATACGAATCCCAACCTTTGGCCTACAGGGCCCTAAGTCAGTTGACGTCAAACAGAACGCCCTCACACACGCACACCTAAAGCTCCTAGACGCTACACTGCAGATGCAGAGTCAGCACAAAGATACAGAATTAACACAGATACATAAATTCTTCCACATGTACACAATAAATGTAATTATTGGCCTTATGCTGACTGAGAATAATTCTATCAATAATTTTGACAAATTCTACCTGTGTTGTTGAAAAGAATGTTCTTTTACTTCTCACGTTTCTCTCGTCATCTTGCATACTTCCATACATAATTCAGTGATTGGCATGAATACTCAAGCATTGGTGATTGATAACATTTCCAGTCTCACCCCAGAGAGCAGCACACAGGATCTCAGAGTTGAACCTCTTCTTGTACTTGCGGATCTCAGGTGTGTCATTGGGGGGGCGTGTGTTGGTGGGGTTTACATTCACCATAGAGCCTTTCCTTACCTCCATCTTCAGCTGCTCAAACCTGGAGCCAATAGCTGGAAACAGCAGTGGCCAGATTAAAGATGGCAAAAGTTAAACCAGCTCCATTTAATTTCTTTCACATGTGAGGTTTTAGATTTGTTTCCCCCCCCAGGATTTCAGGACACAAATCTCCCAATCATTTCCAAAGGGAGATTATAGTCGTTTCCTCGTTGTTTGCATTCCTCATCATATTCCTGTTTAATATACAAGAATTGCCAAACACAGGTTGATGCAAGTCTGAAACGCTTCTGACTCACCACTGACAGATATGTTATCCCCCGTGCCTCCTGGTGATTGGTACATGCCCAGATCCACAAAGGTGGTGAAGGAGGACTTGCCAGATGCCTTGACCAAGCCTCTGGACTGATACTGGTGGAGCAGAGAGGGAGTATGAGTATATAGTATATCTGAAACTCGGGCCTGTCCAACAAGTCTGCAGAGACATCAGTTTGTCAAAAAACAAGTAAAACATGAACTTGTATTTCTTTAAAAAAAAAAATGGTTGTATATGCAACCAGTCTGGTCACAACAGAACCCTGGGTACAAGGTTGGACACGAGGTTAGTTTATGCCGATTTGTTGAACCTACTTAACTAAATGAAGTTACTGCAACAGTTATTTAGTGTAGCTATTATAACCAGCCATACTTCAATACTGACCGGAGTGCATTCTCCTTGGAATAACAGCTATAAAAGTGCTATACAATGTATTCCTTGGACATCTGCAGGGAATGTGGAAAGGTCTTTAAAAACTCCACACCAGGTTTTTTTTTTGTTTGTTTGTTTGTTACAGATTAATATATTTTCCAAATTGTACAAAGGAAGTGATTACGAGTTTACCATAACTTAGAACTCATAACTCCCAGCCATGGGAGTTTGTCCTTCTGTTGGTGGAACGATGGAACGCTCTCTTCTAATGAAGGCAGTTGAGTCACTTGCACATCCATGCATGCGCCCCTCACCTCATCTCAGTATTACTGAAGTTAGTTTTATTCAGCCAAGAATAGACTTCTGATAGACAGGCCTATAGGCAAACTGAATCGATTTTCTTAAAATTCTATATTTTCGGTGTAATTTGTACCAGACATTACGTCTTGAAAGATTTTTTCCAGTGATTATCAGCTAATGGAAACCCTAACGAGTACATAACACATACAAATAGTAAGTGAGAAATTTAAGACTAATGTACTTAGAAACAGACAAACTTACATCATACACAGAGTCCTTTCCAGGGGAAGAGTGAGTGGCTGAATCAGTGGGTGAGTGGGAGGGCTGCACCACATCTGGCAGGTTAGTGTATCCATTATGGCTCCGCTTCTCTGGTGTCTTTTAGGGAAAACACACACACACATACACATATTACCAAACCTTATTTACAGAGTTTGGTCTAGGCTGCCTAATTTCAGATTTGAGGTAGTCATTGGTGCAATGAACTGCTTGCAACTGAAGTAACAGTTGTAACAAA
This sequence comes from Hoplostethus atlanticus, assembly GCA_034670405.1. NCBI lineage: Eukaryota > Metazoa > Chordata > Actinopteri > Trachichthyiformes > Trachichthyidae > Hoplostethus > Hoplostethus atlanticus. Next base: position 679,362 of record JAXDDX010000018.1, read on the forward strand.
GCTTGCTCTCAAGCTACCTTCTTAATACGAGGAGAGCCAGTTGATTTGACTATGCTTTTTACATGTATTTGACATACACTGGTGGTGTATGTCAAAAACATGTGATACAAATGTATGTGCCAACTGTCACCCTGACCTCAATACAGGCAGTTGAGTCCAACTAACTAATACATTTCACCAGGATAATCTATGGCATCCATTTTACCAAGTAGCAGATGAAAAGAATGGGATTTCCCATGTGATGCAACAGAATTTCTGTGCTGTTGGTTGATGCCATGCCGTGGGTGGAACTGGACTGGAGACTGCCGTGTGCTTGCTCTGGCAGGCAGAGAGCCTAATATTGTGTGCAACCAATCAAAATGCATGCTCTGTGAATGCAGAATTAAAAATCATATCTTTACCTGATACACAATAATGTAAGTTAAGTCATGTTTTAATTTTGACCCATTACTGTGGCTCAGCACAAACACTTTAATACAAAAAACAATTAAACAAAAAATGATTGCGCATTGGTGAAGGTGACTCACCAATGTGCGTGTTCAACTTGCCAGCAGCCACTTCGAGTATGTTTGCTGTCAGCAATATGATTCATTGACAGCCTATCCAAAAGTCTTAAAGTTCTGTGCCAAATTGAAGCACGTAGGAAATTTACTGAATGAAACCCAAAAATAATTTCACAGGAAAATCTCAGTTTGAACACTGACGGGTGGAAATACAGTAGATCAGCTTGTTCTTTTTACATAGTAATTGAAAGAATGGAAACAAGCCATCAGTGGTTAGTTTGTGGTATTAATGCATGTGTACAATAATCTTTCGGTCACAAAATATTTTTCAAATGGAAGGTCCACTGATGAAACAGGGTACTGAAACAGGTGACTAAATGAAGCCTTGGCTCCCTGTCCAAGTTGACCGATATCATCATGTAATTCCATAGATTACTGATCACTTGATCACTGCAGAGGGGTTGAATAGTTAATTGCTATGCATCTATTTTTCAGTTTTGTCAGTCACTTACACAGTTGTCATCGGTTAAACCTGTGGTTCTCAATCCTGGTCCTCGGGGTCCAGAGCACTGCTTGTTTTCATTGCAGCTGTTTAATTGGGGGCTGATTTACACCTGGTGTGCCAGGTGAAGGCAACTAACTAGGCTACCTGGTAAGATAGAAAACCAAAAGGGCTCTCGCCCCGAGGACCAGGGATTGAGAGTTTTAAGTGTTTTATGGCTAGGTTTTTCCTTGCCTATGTGCGTTTTAAGCTTCCTTGTATGTAGAGATGACTCACCCTCTGGACCAGCATGGTCTGATCCCCGTAGCCTCCCGCTTGCTCCCCTTCTCCCCCCTCTCCTTCTTCCTCATGAACCACCATGGTGTTGACAGAGTCAGTGTCTGCATCCCTGTGACTGAAATAAGAGGACAGGAAGTCAAGGGGGAGAGAGGGCCCATCCAGGAAGGGTGAAAAGTGAGTATCAATATATGAGCAGGTCACAGGTATGTAGTTCCATGGGACAATAAGAAGTTTAAAAAGAAGAACTGCATTGCTTTTTAAAAGCAAAGTTCAAAAATACAAATAAACACAATTCTTCTCTCTTTCCTGAATTAGTAGTTGTTACTGACCGATCTGTGGGGCTCTCTTCCTCCTCTGCTCCCTCGCCACTCTCACTCTCCTCACTACTCTCACTGCTGTCTGAAGAGGATGAATAATCATTGGCCTTGACTGGGGGCCTTGGCTGCTCCTCAGCACGCTCCTTGGCATAGAGGCCATGGTCCTGCACACACACCAAGTGCATTTAACAAAATGTTCCAACACACTTTTAAAAGGGAAAAAGTTACAAATGAGTGACAAATGAATACAAATAGTAAAAGTAAAAATAAATAAATACACACACACTATTTACAGTAAAGACAATCCAAGCACAAATGTAGGGTGAGGAGTTATGGGCAGGATTGGCAGAGGGAGTGGAAACACATGCACACGTCATCACAAGATGATTTCCCCAATAGGTGGATGACCTATTGCATAGAGCATGCAATCTCTCCACATGCATATGGACTACAGTTACAGCAGGCTTCTTCATGACACCCTTGGAAGGACACAGGGAATTGCACAACACACTAACACGGTGATACCAAGCACAGTGATACTGACCTCTCCTATAGCTCTCTTGTAACTCTGTGCATTGAAGGTAGAGTGAACAAATAAGGTTATGAGAGATGGAGAAACATGGAGGTGAATGGCAATAGTGTGGAGTATTTAAAAAAACACGTAGGAAAGGTTATGTAAAAGCATAATGTGGAAAGAGAGAAAAGCTTAAGTTAGCATACTGTTTGTGTCAACTTACAGAGCAGGCATACAGGAGCTGAAATTGGGTTAATGTTAATGTGCCTTGTATTTTAAACTGAGTGGCTGTGAAATATTAAGTGTTGCAGACGCTTGAGCAAGCATATCAAAACTAGTTTTAAAAGTGAGAAGTGGAGATAGCCACTATAATGTCTGATAAAAACAATCACTTACAGCAGGGCGACCAGGGCGGGAAGAGGTGCGAGACTCTCCTGGCTTGTGACGGCCATCATGGGAAAGAATGGGTGAATCCATTTTGGAGGAACCTGAAAATAATGTCAGTCAGTTTCATTATGCTTTTGAAATGTGTCTTTCTGTCAAGATAATCTGCAGAGGAATAGCATTAGGGAGGATGGGACTCACTGAGGATGCGGTGCCTCTCTAGAGAGCCAGTCTGGGGTAGATTGGATACTACGCTCATACTGTCTCCTCTCTCCCAGCGATCATTGCGGCTGAGATCTGGGTTGCTGCCACAGTTTAGGACACAAATCAGTTATCTCAACAGCATCAAACATCCCATCATTTAAGAAGTATTAATTTAAGGACATATCTGATCAGATCATTTGGCTGTCTGCAGTACCTGGCTCTCACTGGATGCCTTATGCCAGAGGTAAGGTTGGTGTTGAGAGCTGTGGCAATAGATGCTGTCCTCTGGGGGATCTGAGAATAACAACAACATGGCGTCATATATTTATCAGTTTTTTGCAAATACCTTAGAGAACCCAGGATTTTGTGCGTTTAAACCTAATGACACCCTTTACATGTGGCATTAACTTGTATCCTAGGTGATTGGATTGTATACAGACAGAGCAAACACGCTTCAAATCCAGGTGTAAATACACCCAAGACGCATTGAAGATCTGTCTGTCTGTCTCTCTAATCCGCATCCACACATAAACTTGGATTCAACCAGGAAAAGCACACAAAATCCAGGAGAAGCCAGCTCAGATAGAACAATGTCTTGGCAAGTAATGTAATAACTGTTTTCCATGATTGTCATGGATATAGACAACACCTTTTATTAAGGGTTTGGCTATAGGTGTAAAGGTATGTTTCAGATTCTATACCTGCTGTTGAGCAAAAATCGGCTTTCTTTCAGCCCTAGTATGGGGATCTCACCTTGGGTGGCAGCTCCACATCTGGCAGGCGGATCCAGGGGCCACGGTCCTCCCTGATTGGGTGTGCCTGTGGTGCAGGGTTCTCAGAGGTGGGGTCAGAGTTTTGACGGACAAGCTCTCGGGAGTGGATGGGGCGGGGTGTGGGGGTAAGGGAGGGATCCTGGGTGGGGAAGGCGGACATGGTCTTAGTGGGCTGGTCACAGAGGGACTGGGAGCGAGGGACAGGAGCAGCATAAGGCTTCAGTGGCACCAAGTGAGCCATTTGGAACTGCAGAGGGCAGCGGCAGGAGCAGCAGCAGCAGACCAGGGACGGCAGAGGGGAAGGAAGAATGGCCGGGGTGGTTCAAAGAATGCAAGTTTGTGTTTGTATTTTAAGATGATAGATTTTTAGATGTGTGGGAAGGAAGTATTAACAGATTGGTGGAGAGGGAAAGGAGGAAAAAGAAGAAAAAGGAGGTGTAAATAAAAGGTAGCACTTGACAGATTCTCAGAAATGCAGCTCAAGAATAAACAGTCTTATCTTTTGCTATTTTCATAACTCTTCAGACGTTTCAAGATTGTAATCAATTGAAATCTAAACACTAAACACACCTTGCCCTGCCCCCCTTGGGGTTCAACGGGCCGCTGCATCGGTGGGGTTTGAGCAGACTGGACCGCTCCTGATTGGCTGATGGAGTCCGAGCGTGATTGGATGGCAGTGTCAGAGACAGTGGTGCAGATTTTGGGTGAGCCCTGTCTATTGAGCTTACTGCGCTCCTCCACCTAAACCGAGGAAGACAAGAACAGGAAGGCTGTATCAACTTATCTCTGTAAGGCAATGTAAAGTAGTTTGACAGTGGTGTGTAATGCTTCATATGCAGGCAATGTTGCTACCTCACGGGCCCAGGCAGGCTTGTTGTTGGGCTCCAGGTTTTTGTTATAGTGGTAGAGCTGGGGCTTCTTGTCCTGCTGCTGTTGTTGCAGAGACACTAGATAGGCATGCTCCTGCTGCAATTGCCTCTGCAGCCGCTCTGACTGACGCTGCTCCTCCAGCTGCTTACGCTTGTACTCCTGAGCAAACACAATGCAGTCAAGAAACTACTTCCCTCAGACTGGACACAACAGACCTAAAACATTTATGCCAGGTAATGACTGAACAGAAATGTCCACAGTCACACACATTCAGTGTGTGACTGTCCACAAACAGTCACACACTCACTCAAACCACAGAGGGGTTTTCATTTTCAAGTGAGATAACAGTCTTGGGCAGATTTTATCATCTGTAGTTAAATAATGTTAGGTTCACAGAATCAAAAATAACTTTCCCATGAAGTTGAATACTTGTTGTTTGTTACCAGTTATTGATTAATAGCTTGCCACATGATATTTTATCTTATCATAACAGTTTTTTTCATTCTGGGAACCTTATTTTTGTGATACCCGTGATGGCTGAAAGAAGTTTTTGTCTCCTGCCTGTTGCAGAGGCATCACATGATCTGTGGCGCACATAACTTGCAGCTGACCTCAAATAAATTTGAGTTTCAGACAGCCTAATTAAGCAATAGTTTTGAGACATTACTCAAGAGAGATGACAGTGTGGAGGCTGCATCCCTACTCTGCACGATATAGAGTGCATCTACATCTAGGAGGTGCGCATCTACAGACAGTTTCTGACCATTTCGTTAAAAATATAAGTGGAGATGTTAAAATCTGCTGTTGACAGTTATCTCAGCTGGCAGCAAGCAAAAGAGTGAAACCTTTACATTCCCTGAAGCAAACTACTCAAAACATAAACACACATGTAAGGTGCATTGCAGTATGTTCACAGTACAGTATATAAAAGTGCCAATCAATCGCCTGATGTATGACAACCAAAAGGAGGATATGGTAACTACTGCAGCCAAGAGCAAAAAACTATAAGGAGCAGTGAGGTGGAGTTACCATAAGCAGTGCCTGCTCCTGAAGCAGCTGCTGCTGAAGGATTTCTAACTGTCGTTGCTCTTCTTCTAACTTATGTCTGATGAACTCCTGAGGAAAGGAGGCAAGAATGAAAGGAATAGAGGTGGAAAAGAGATGAAAATAGATCCAAGGGGGGAGTACACGGGGATAGACGATAGAAGCAGATAGCAGTTACGTAATGTCATTCCAGTATGAAAGTACTGAAACTGTGTATACAAATTCACCCCAACAATTCACTGTCAGTAGGTGGTACCCAAGAGTAGTAATGTAAAAAATGTCATAGTATTCTACTGTTTAAATTCTATAGTGTTGGAACTGAAATGTGTGGTGACAAAACCTGCACTATCCCCGTTTAGAAGTTGTAATGGAGACAACAAAGTTACCATATTAACATCAAATCAATATTTCGTACTAGAGGTCGATTGTGGTATCATGCCAGACTGTTATCACGGGTAGACTGGAAATGGAGCAGAAGAGACGCAGAGAGCTCACCCACAGAAAACTCATCTCTGAATAAATACACTAATTTAGATCCTTGCTGCTATGGCAACCTACTCATGGAATTTCACTGCCAGAGCGACTTGCAGAGGGTTGCTGACTGACACACCCACACCTCTCACTGATTGGCTGATAGCAGCCCAACATCTCCTGTGGTTGGTTACCTGCTCCCTCTCAGCCAACCTTCTATCCTCCTCTCTTCTCATATCGTCAAGTCTCCGATGGGGACCTTTTTCTTGCTGCCTCACCATCTCTCGCTCTTTTCTCTGTTGCTGGGAGAAAAGGGTGACAGGAAAAAGAAATGAGCATAGAGGCCATGTTTGCACAAGGGAATTCATAATGGAGAGGTTGCTTATGAGCAAACCCTTCATGTTTTTGTGCAGAGCTGAAAAAAGCAGAAATAAAAAGGGAGGGGGAGGACAGGGTAAAGAATAGAAGTTGTGAGTCTCACACATACACCCCTACTGCAGCCTAGTCATGTTCTGAGACGGTCATTAATTCAAAACTCTCGGTCAGTTATTTGTTTTGTAGACCACGACAGGGAACAGTTTTATCTTATTTTTCAAAGGACATTAAAGCAGCTCTCTCTGGAGAGGTTTGCTCTTCATGGTGCAAAGAGAACCTCCCACTTGGTAATGACACACACAACACTCCAAACTCATGTCCACTTGTCTGTTGTTGTCAATTCATGTTGAATAATTGCTGAACAGAGGGTGCAATTAAGATAGAGGAGGAGGGAAGATAGGGGAGGACAATGGCACTACCTTACCATGGCTCTACCTGGACATGAACAATTAAAACTGACTTGTTCAGTAGCACAATTATTACGATTCCTCGTTAGTGCTGAGAATATTTACTATAGGCCTTTCTGAAATATAAGATTACAAATGATCTGAAACCAACAAAATTGTTTCCTTGTCTTCAAGATCCAATAGGGAGCTTTTGCATGTCTTAATCCTATTTTCATTAATCAAGTAAGCCATAATACAAGCCCACGGATATTTATTGGTATTTCAGCTACAATATATGTAGTTATCTTTAGTGTGAATGTTGCCTCATTCAAATCGCAAACAACTTTATTTTAACATTCTCATAATGTAATCTACACTTTGTCAGCCCAGAAATGAGCTGACAGTGTTACAGGTGCGTGCAAAAATCAAGACAACACAATAAACATTATCTATATGTCTGAATGCCTGCAAAAATAATTCAAATTGTAATGTGTTCAAATATTCCCCTCACCCTAAAAATATAGGCTGAAAAACCTTTTTGACCTTAATTTTTTTTCACTTGTCCATCAATGTCGGCTCCACATCCACGCCTGTCTTCTTTATCTTGCCTCAGACTTCAATTGTCTTGTCAAACAATGATCTGGTTCTATGGTCAATGCCAAATTAAAATCTAACACAAATTGGGATGGACTGACTTAGTAGTATGCTGCCAGACATTTAGGACAAATTTCCAATATACTTATTGATGTAGGTTGAAACATGATACAGAAAAGGACCATTCATCTGACTCCACCAGCCAATCAATAAAACAATCACAATAGAGGCTAATAGCTAGAGGCAGGGCTTTCCACAAGGCCTTTTACCTATACTCCCAATTTGTTACTGTGGTGGATGTTTTTCACCTTTGTGTTTGAGGGATGGAACCATGAAGCAAGTTCAGAGGCCAACAAGGCAGAGAAGCTGAACTGCTGATAGAAACATTCAGAGAGTGACAAGAAATACTCACAAAAATAGAACTGCAAACTCAGACGCTTACTTCTGTGAACTGCTACACTTGTTCACAGTACTTAGGTATGCAGAGATTGTCACCATTCAGTGACCAGTCATAGTATCACACTCAGTGGTACTTTAGCAAACACTGCTAACAAACTTCTGAAATGGAAACCAGAGAAAACAGTTGCTGGATAGCTGGTCTACTGTTAATTTCAACTAAGCCATGTAGCTTTACAACAGTGTAGCATATTGGAATATTCTATATCAGTTTACAAAGATTTAAGCATCAATTATGACAATAGGTTTAGCCTCAGTCACTCAAAAGTATTCACCCTGATTTTTGTTCTACAAAACATAAATGTGTAGCCTTTCCACATTTTCCATGTATTTTGTCAGAGTACAAACCTCATATTGACAAACATCTCACACTAGATCGGCTAGGCTACTCTGGGCAGAAGTAATCATTTACGCCCTTATTGTGAGAAGCTGGGCTTTCTTTCACTTTAAATTATTTCTCTCGATTACCCTTGTTTTCCTATGTAGTAATGCTACAGTATAAATGCTATTGAATGACTTGTTAGGAGAGGGACTGTTGCCAGTTAAGCTGATCTCAGCTTTCATTCAGTAACTCTAATTAGTCATTTAGTATGGCGGCATATGAGTGACAAAATCCGCGAGCGCAATTGAGATCACCGCGCGCGTAATTCAAACAGCCGCGCACACATATTATTTTTGAGAGCGCTTTCACAGCACTAGCGCGCAGAATATATCTGCTCGCGCGAGCAATATTGTAACCTGCGAGGAGAAATCCATGCTTTGAGCGCGCGCGCAGAATCCGAAGCAGCGCGCACAACTATCATTGCTCTCCTGCTCGCGAAACTTTCACCTGCTCGCTCGCGAGTGTTTTTTCTTTTTGGCAGTAAGTGGGCGGACCCAGTCACAATGGTATCCCTAAATCTAATTGGTTACAGTCCTCGTCTTCAGTCCTCTCGCAACCAGAGACAGCTCGCCTTCAAAGTAAAAGTTGCGCGTTTTGAAGGGTGTTGGTTGCAGCAGCGGTCAATTTAAGGAGAGCTAAACTAAATAAATAAACAAATAGCCTAAAGAATGAACATAATTCATAACTGTTATACAGTAATATTTCTGCCACTTTCCCATAACTGATTGTGAATAAATTGCCAAAGGGCGCGAACACTGGAATTATTATAGTGATTCATGTAGGGTGGAGTCAGCTAAAATGGGCCACTTTTTGGTAAATGATTTATAAGACCATCAAATAATAAGCTATGCAGGAGATCTGATATTTTTATAAATTGGCATGGGTCTCTAAAATATTTATTTGTTAAAAAAATGTGAAAAAGTATAATTGTTTTGGATTTATGAGAGTTTGAGTATCAGCAGGTTCCCTCTTGAGCTACAACACAATGTTCAGGTAAAATGGGCCAGCTGTTCAGTTAAAATGGGCCAATATAAAGAGAGAACACAGTAATTTCAGCTGAAATCATTTTAATTTTAACAGTAAATTGACACTAACTATTGTCTTTGGTGTACCATAGTAACAACACCGTAAATACATTTCATGCAATAAAAAGTTGAACAAATATTTAATTGAAAAATGCATTTAAAGATTAACTGATCATGTTATATGGGTGTGTGTTTCTGCACATTAGTGTCTTTGTGTGTGTGTGTGTGTGTGTGTGTGTGTCTTTCTGGGACTGTGTGTAGCTGTGTGTGTGTGTAGGTGCATGCTTGTGTCAACATTTGTCAAACATTATGTTAAAAAGTAGAACATCTTCAAACACAGTCTTTGCAGATGTAACCATCATCATCATAGATGCCATTATCCTCTCCACAGCTCTCGTGGTACCATGAGTCGCACTGACAACAGCACACCCAGTCCTCCGTGGCCTTTGGGTCATTCACGTCACCATACACTCTCTGGCAGGCCGTGCAGGGGGGTTTGCCACTCTTGCTTTGTGCTGTTTTCTTATTTTGCTTTTTTCCCTTTGGTTGTTTTTTGTTAAGATTGTTAAGATTTCGCTTGGATACATCTAGACCAATGAACCTGTTTTGCGCCCTCAATTTCTGTGTAACTTCTGTGTAAGAGTGTGTGTGTATGTGGCCCATTTTAGCTGAAAATCGTGGCCCATTTTAGCTAGCTGGTTAAGCTAAAATGGGCCAATACCTAAAATTACTTGTTTACCAATGAACCTGTTTTGCGCCCTCAATTTCTGTGTAACTTCTGTGTAAGAGTGTGTGTGTATGTGACCCATTTTAGCTGAAAATCGTGGCCCATTTTAGCTAGCTGGTTAAGCTAAAATGGGCCAATACCTAAAATTACTTGTTTACCAATGAACCTGTTTTGCGCCCTCAATTTCTGTGTAACTTCTGTGTAAGAGTGTGTGTGTATGTGGCCCATTTTAGCTGAAAATCGTGGCCCATTTTAGCTAGCTGGTTAAGCTAAAATGGGCCAATACCTAAAATTACTTGTTTACCAATGAACCTGTTTTGCGCCCTCAATTTCTGTGTAACTTCTGTGTAAGAGTGTGTGTGTATGTGGCCCATTTTAGCTGAAAATCGTGGCCCATTTTAGCTAGCTGGTTAAGCTAAAATGGGCCAATACCTAAAATTACAAAGTTTTTTTAAATTTCAACCTTTTTATTTGAAAGAGCCTGTCAAAGCATTATTCATAAACATTTTTGCTTTGTTGGTAAGCTTACTTATAAATGCTTTATCACCCTTATTAGTGATGAGTGAAATTTGCTATGTCATGCTCACTTACCATACAATTTCTCTGATGTACTTAATGTAACACTCTGCCCTGTCCACCTTAACAACCTCAGACTAATCAAAACTATTGTTACATGTCAACTAGTGTTGCAGCAACAATGCAAGATTAGTTATTGTGATTGGCTGTAAAATTTTAAAGGGCTATGAAGCTCCAACCTTATCTGGCCCATTTTACATGATGGCCCATTTTAGCTGAGTCCACCCTATGTATGCAATGATTCATGTATATATATTAATCAACGTATTTATTTGATTAAGGCTACTTAGGCCGAATCCCATTTCTCATTTTCACCCCTACCCCTCGTTTTCGAGTGCCCCTCGCCCTTCGGCTTGGCCCTCGGAACAGAGTCACAAGGGGTAGTGGTTGAAATCTCCCCCTATGAAATGGGACAACCCTTCAAGACCCTGATAAGTCATCGATGACGTTTACGTAAACAGACGCGACGAGTTTGTTATCGGACATTACACACATCAGTGACATTTGCCATTCATCTGATGGAGATAGAGAAGCATGGACGCTCGCGATTCGTTCACAACCTATACGTTTCACGCTATCAATCGATCAAACAAGTCATTAAATAAAAGAGTGGACATAACTTTTTTTTCTTCCATCAACCACTTCATAGAACATAAAGCTTTATTGTTTCTCCTTCCTTGTTTACTTGCGCCGATACAAAAAGGCCAATCACTGTAACCAATTAGATTTAGGGATACAATTGTGACTGGGTCCGCCCACTTACTGCCAAAAAGAAAAAACGCGAGCGAGCGAGCAGGTGAAAGTTTCGCGAGCAGGAGAGCAATGATAGTTGTGCGCAGCTGCTTCGGATTCTGCGCGCGCGCTCAAAGCATGGATTTCTCCTCTCAGGTTACAAAATTGCTCGCGCGAGCAGATATATTCTGCGCGCTAGTGCTGTGAAAGCGCTCTCAAAAATAATATGTGTGCGCGGCTGTTTGAATTACGCGCGCGGTGATCTCAATTGCGCTCGCGGATTTTGTCACTCATATGCCGCCATAATTTAGGCAGAGAGGCTTTTCCCCCAGTTACAGTGAGAGCAAAAACAGATGGATATAGATACAGATAATAAAAATATATATATATATATATATATATATATATATATTTTTTTTTTTAATTATGCTTGCTCACACACATCTGCGTGGCTTTCCATTGCTTGCTTTGTCGATTGGTTCACTTAGAGACAAGCCAAGGAGATATAATAACGGGCAAAAATAAAAGCAACAGCAGGAAATTAAGTGGCTAAACAAGGACAGCAACAACAGATGTATTGCTTTAAAGGACCTTGATATTGATATTTTCTTTGCTTAGTCCATTTTTCTTTTGAATCTAAAACTAAAGAACTTTCATTATCATGCCAGTAAAATGTGCGGGGCTCAAGTGAATTACCCTCACAACAGCAAGGCAGCCTGCGGTGACAAGTTGCATGTACATACACGTAATATATGAGCTAATATAGGAATATATGAGCTTATTAGAAGTGAGACATTCATTTGTAGAAGAAGTCTCAAGTGTCAACTCAACTGGTGAGCGGATATACTGAAGATTTAGAGAAAAACTGTGGTTGGTTGTGGTCAACGGCATTCGATTCTCAATCATCAGAGCCGTACTGTTGTGTGTAACACAATCAAGCCTGTATGCCACTACCTTCTTCATCGTGTGGCAAGTGCACCAATTAGATTTACCCTCATTTTACATGAGCGAAAGCAGTGGATGGGTTTATACTTTTGAGTTTTTTTCTGGAATGGACTTTTACACAAAATGCATTTTTTATTAGTTTATGCTAAATTATGCTTTGTTTTGGTACCTGACCTCACTCTCAAGTGGAAATTAGCAAGAATCTCAGTGGGAAATTCTGGGATGTTAATTGCCATGTAAAGGACTCAGTTGCAGCTACAAGACTAGAAGTTGTTACGAAAAAGTGAAAAGTAAACATCCTCTGAGGTGCCCTTAAAGATGGATTCCCCCAGTACAGCATTACCTCTTCAAGGCGGCGGCGCTGTTCCTTCTGTTCCTCAATGCGTTTCTGTCGGTCGTGCAACAGCTGCCTCTTGTGTTCCTCAGGGTCTCTGCGCTGAGCAGCCAGTTGGGCCTGCTGCCTCTTGTGAGCCTCTGAGCGCTCTTTGTTCTCCTGCTGCAGACGCTGGAAGTCCCGCCTCAGGGTGGACTCACCAGGCACATTGAGGATTGAACTACAGAGATATCAGGTAGAAAGGAGAGGATTAAGGGGGCAATCATTAATGCAGAGAATACTAGACCAGGTTATAGACTGCATACTTTGTGGACAGGGACAATGAAAAATGAAATTACCTCGACTCTCTCTCATCACCACGATTTTCATCCTCCTCATCACTACCGCTGTACTCATACTCTGTCTCTTCTAGAAGAAAATGAGAATAAAGGAAAGTCAAAACATTGCATGAAAAATGAATAACCATTGTGGCATATCATTCTGTATGGATCCCGCTCTCCTTCAATCACGTCATCACCATCCACATACACCCAGAAACACACCAGAGAATGTAGCCTAGTTGGTGCCCATTCAAAATCACTCACTCTGAGGCCAGGCTCTCTCTCCATCTCATTTGCTTACCTTTCTCTCCCCTCTTCTTGCGCGTACGGTCGATATGGTCTTTTAGCTGGATTCGGACTTGGCGCTCAGTGGGCTGGTCCCTAATGAAGGTGTGCTTGAGAAGCTGCTCTGTGGACGGACGGCTGGTATACGTCTTGACCAGACAGCCCTCTATAAAGTCAATGAATTTCTTGGACCTGGGAAGAAGGGGGAGATCAGTGGAAGATAATATGGTGAGGCAGAGGGCAGGGGGGTGTTGTTACTCAGCAAGGCCTTTAATATTTTGAGGGTTTTACACATTGTATAACATGTGAATGGATCCTTTTGAATTAGATTGTCCTGGATATAACTAATAAATCGCATGGTTGAAATCCCGACACAAAAAGAATAAGGAACGAACCAGCACTCACCATTTTTTGGATTTGAGCTTAGGAGGGGGGTTCCTGGGGATGAGGAAAAGAGCTCTCATAGGGTGCATGTCACACAGAGCTATAGAAAGAGAGGAGTGGGTGAGAGTGGTTAGGTATCATTATACCGTAGGAATAAAACAGCCACACCAGAGCCATTTTAAATGGCAGAGATAGAATATTCTTATATTACACATAATAGTTTGTAAATAATGCCAACCATCATCACACATATTCTTTGAGTCCTCATACATGGTTACAGCTCCTGTTATCCAATCTTTCCTGGTGCCTCAGGCTTATTGTTACATTGAGTGTAAGAGCAAGGACTGTGAGTCATTGTGTTCCCAGCGTAGGTAGGTAGCTAAACCTGTCTGGTTAGCTTTACAGTTTCCACAGTAAAAAGGCTTTTGTGAGGCAGCCTTTTGGACATATGCAACGTGACTAAGGTAGCCAAAGGCACACAGTGAATTTTGTTTCAGCACTTTCGGGGCCACATTATAATTAGAGGATCACAATTACACCAACATGAGAGTAGTGTCTGTCCAACATATGTTACAGGTTCAACTGAATAACTACATGTTTGAAACATGCAGACCAATTTACACGATGGTAACACTTGAAAGCTTAAGAGTTAAAGCGACATTCACACTGGTACAACATTTTATTTCTTCATTATGATTAGATGGTTAAAGCTTCTGTTAAAGTAACAGTTCACCCAAAAAAAATACAATTCTGTCATCATCTACTCATCCCCATGTCAGTCAAAACTCCATTAACTTGTACAACCACCAAACACAATAAGCTACTGCAGTTCTTAGCCAGAGAGTCTAATAGGCCTATATTAACCTCATTACCTTCTATATTTACTTCACTGACATTTCCTAGTTTATAAAAGCGTGAATGGCTAAGCGTACCTCCAATAGGGGCTTTGCACGCTAGCACAGCAAGCAGAATGCTGAAGGGTGCACAAGACAGGATGCACCACCGTTCACAGCTTTGAAAACAAAGAACTGTCAGTGATGTGAATATATGAGCTTTTTGTGCTATAATATGGCCACAAAACACTTGGAATTACAATGCACAAGTTGTTTTTGTCATAATTTTATGCCCTTTTTGAAAAGCTAACCAAACAAATGCTGTTCACTTTAGTTATTTGGGAGAAAGCCAAGATGGGACTGCAATAAACTCGCTGTGTGTCTGGTGATTGTACGAACTTTAAATAAGTTTTGAATGATATGGGGTTAGCAGATAATGACAGAATAATCATTTTAAAGTGAACTGTTCCTCAAAGCTCTGACATAATCTTCCACTAGAGTGCGTATTCACAACCTGCATTTAGGCTTTATGGTCTCTACTCTCTTCATCAATAATTACCATGAATGCTATACTAAAGTGAAATACTTTAGGACCAAGTTCTGGCTGACCAGAAGAGAACAGAAAGGCTAACAAATAGCAAGTAACAATGCAACTTCACTAGCAGAAAAAAACACAAGTCTGATCAAGTGAGTAAGTACACACTGCATAATTTATGAAATCAACAGCTAGCATGGTTTATATCATTTGTACCAGGAGAATGGTCTGTAGGAGCTCTGTACTCTAGTGATGAGGACCGTATGCATCAAGCAACTTACAGTGAAAATTTGGCTTCTAGTGCATGACAATTCTGAAAGTGGTGAAACTTTAATTGTATTTTTAGAAGCAAGATTTGATAATCTTGAGAATACTAACTAAATTACTCAACAGAGCTTGAGAGGTCCCCTAACTTTGTTAGATCTTGCCAGCAGGTGACTATGCTACCCAGACAGAGTGAAGAAGCAATGTTTTTTTTGTTCTATTCATTACTATACTTATATATGGTGAAACCTATTAATACTGTACATAAATTCAACATTGCAGATAAAACTTCTGCAGAAAAAAAAAGGTCCAAAAAATTGTCTCGCCCTCCTTCGGTTGAAAGTTTTCACTCTGCTGCAGTCAGTCTGAAGACTGATCTATCAAAATCTCAAATAACTAAATTTAAATAATTTTGTAGTACAACAAAACCTGCTTAAAACAAATATTTGCTATGAAAATCAAAGCACATACAAACAAGCATGACTGTAAACTTATACAGACTATCAAAACCACTGCCATATAAATTTGATTTGTTCACCCCTGCAAACAGATTTGACAAAAACATGGTATGCGCACAGGCGTCTGCACCCATCCTCCTAGCCACCCACTCACCCACCCACAAGCTTTACCTGAAAGATTGTAAGAAACAGACAAGCAGGCAGTTTTCCTAAGATACTTGGAACTACAAAAATGGGTACTGAGAACAGAGGCATGCAACACTGAATGTGACTAATGGCCTTTTTTCCAACCACTGAACAAATATGTCCCTGACACTAAAAATGGCTAGGTTACAGTAAGTTTAATATTATGTATCATCCATTTTCCCCCCAGAGAGGTGGAAAAACAGGCAAGCAGTTCCACTTCTACACAATTTCAATATGGCTTGTAGAAGATGTGTGGGTGGTGGGAATGCTGCTTTGGGTTTAGAATGTAAAGCATGACCTATGCTGCTTTTATCCTTTTCCAATGATGAGTATTCTGACTTCGACAAGGAGGGACAAAATTTAGTCTTTAAGGAAGGTTTACGAGAAATTTTCACTCTGCTGCAGTCCAACCCGATCTGTGTCAAAATAACGAATAAAGAAACCTCAAGACCCCTCATTGCAAAAGAGACTCGCATCACTCTCCACTGTGTAATGTTAGCTAGCTAGTATGCTAATGTACATGTACCCCCCCCACTTCCCTCACTCACTTCTCCACCACTCAAATTGGCATTTTTCAAAAGTATCTGTTGGGCAGAGACAGGCTGAAACTGAAACCGCATACTGCATTACTCTTTAATGACATGGAGTTCATAAAAATCAGTATTGCCTTGATTTAAATGATTTACTGACAGATGCAATAACATTAAGTGATGACTTCCAGAAGGTCCATTGCGGTCAGCAATAGACAGGGACATAAGTCAATCACCCAATCATAAATCTGTGAAAAGAAATTGCACAAGGCCATTGACATCTATAATGTTTTACTTCCCATGATAAGCCTGATGAGTAACTCATCAGTTACCGACTAAGTTATGGACTATAGTTATAAAAGTTCCCAATCTTTTTAAAGTCATGCTGCCTCATTTAGCATGGAACTTACTCACTAGATCCGAGCATGTTCTAACAAATGTCTTGGCCACTACCCTCCAAGTCAGGTTTGACACCATATTTCGGCAAGTTTCCAAGCAGATGTCCCAGCTAAGCAGCCTACAGTGTGCGCCATAGGGAGCCGAATAGAGCGCCATTTTTCATAGACACAGTATACTTTTTAAAAAGGTAGTCAATGAATAAATATCACCTCACATATTTCAGAATGTGAACTGTACAGTGGTTTCCTTATATATCAAGTAATCTGTATTAGAAAAGGCAGAAGCAATGTCCCTATGATTTCCCAAATGCCAGCTCACAACTCGAGTACCTTGATTACAATGGGTGAGCCGTCCGTCTGAAGACACAGCCCACAAGGTTTTATATGGTGTATGGCAGATTGATTCATGATGTCTTATAGCATGGGCTCTGAGACTATTAAGCTGTTGTGTGCATAGTGATGTTTGATGTGACAAAAGATGGGTGTGCAAGTGAGTGTCGGCACTTACGGGGAGCTCCCTCGGCCATCTCAATGGCTGTGATCCCCAAGGACCAGATATCACTCTGCAGAGACAGAGACAGGAGACTTGTTTAATTTCCCTATCTCTTTCATATTCTCTCACAGTCTAGTGCAGGGGTCGGCAACTACATTTAGCCTTTAAATTATGGGCCAGACCATAATATAACTTTGTATTCAAGACCGAAATGTAATCCCACTGACATTTATTAAAAGCATATGCAGCTTTTAATAAATGTGAGTAAATTGTTATCCTTATTAGAAAAATGAACGCCCATCAGTAGCCTAAGCAATTATATCCTCAAACCAAAACGTTTAGGTTTCCGTATCGGATTATCAACAGGCAGGGGCGACATGCACCCAAAAAATCTGAGGGGGCACAGAGAGAGATGGAAGCTCGCACACTGCTGACCTCAACATTTTTGTCTCTTGCATCATGCTGACTGTCGCTGGTCTGATTACTGGACAAATAAATAAAAGATGTAAATACCAATATGAATTTCACATGGATGTACCTTTTAAATCGATTTCTATCTCATTTGGCTTTCACCCTTTGCTTTGAAGAATGAAGATACTTTTCTCTGCATTCTTCTCTGCAAATATGAAATTGAATTCAGTGTAGACTAGACTACTGACTTAGCGCTTTTCCACCAACACCTGCCCTGGAGACTGGCAGCTTTGGTGCTCCGTGGCTGACCTGCCAGGGTAGGACACAAGGTGCGCCCGCCGGAAGAGACGCCGCTGTAAAGCCTCCGTTTCTGTCGGTCGCGGCCCCTGTTATAGCGAGTCCGCTACATGCTTTTTAATTTTAAAAGAAAATATTGATATAAATGAGTGATTTGAGTGACGCCCATAACGTTGGCCTCTAGATTGGTGGAAAGCGGGGCGGTTCTTAAGGTTAGCTGGTTTCAGTGCTCAACACAGACTCGTGCACCGGCTCGTGAAGGAGAGGAAAGAACCAAATGGGAAGAAGGGGTTGATTACCAAAATTCTGTTTAGAGAATATAGTTATACATGCAG
Source organism: Hoplostethus atlanticus (assembly GCA_034670405.1). Classification (NCBI taxonomy): domain Eukaryota; kingdom Metazoa; phylum Chordata; class Actinopteri; order Trachichthyiformes; family Trachichthyidae; genus Hoplostethus; species Hoplostethus atlanticus. The sequence goes on from JAXDDX010000018.1 coordinate 697,484, forward strand.
TCATCTTATACTATATCTTACTATATATTTCTGGAGAAATTACATTTTTACATTTTTTTTTTTTTTTTTTTAAATATGAAGATTGTGTGGCGCTACAATAACCGGAAACTACTGGCGGGCCAGAATTTTTTTTCCTGGGCCACCAGTTGCTGATCCCTGGTCTAGTGCTTGCATGCACACACAAACAGACAGTGCAGTTGTTACCCTGTAGTCATAGGTGGAGTCAGGGTTCTCGTCACAGGCGATGACCTCTGGTGCCATCCAGTAGGGTGTGCCAATGAAGGTGTTCCTACGCCCCACGGTCCTGTCCAACTGAGCACTCACCCCAAAATCCACTGAGTATGGACAAAGGACAATACACAGTGAATTTGGGTGGAGTCTAACAGCAATGCATTCAACATTACAAGAACAAATCTCATCAACTAACCGAGTTTGACCTCTGCATTCTCTGTTAGCAGCACATTCTGGCCCTTGATGTCTCTGTGGATGACCTTATGAGCATGGAGGTGGGAGAGGCCCTAGATACCGACACAGAAGTCAAAACAGGTCAGTCAGGAGATTCCATTGCTGCATATTGGTCTTGTCTGGTGTGATTTCTCACCCTAAGGATCTCTCTGCAGATGTAAGCGATCCAGTCCTCCTTCAGAGAGCTGCCCTTGGTGTTCTTCACCAGGTCAGTCACTGAGCCCGCCCCACAGAACTCCATCACCAGCTACACATAAACAAACAAATACTTGGTCACCACAATCAGTGAGGCATACTGCTATGAAAGCATCAGACTAGGGACAAGAGTTCTTAGACAGACCCAGAGTTGGTCATCGTGTCCTGGTGGACTCTTCTTGACGAAGGCACCATAGTATGTGGCTATGTTGCGGTGGTGGCTGTATTTTTTTAGCATGTTGATCTCCGCTTTGATCTCCTCTTCTTCCTCCTCTGTAACATCCATCACCTTGATGGCAGCCAGCTGGCCTGTCTTCACGTGACGGCCCTGATTGAAGGGGAGTAGATTTGATCATCTTAACTGGTCAGTCAAGTCTAAAAAATAATTGTTTCACCGCAAAATGTTTTGTTGCACATCCCTCTGTTCCTGTTACAGTGACTGATCCTCCAGGTCTTATACAGGAATGACACTTAATGTGTTGAATGCATTAGTCTCCAATGGAAATTCATTCATTTCAAATGAGAGAATATGTTACTGCTACATCAAGATGCATGCATTGGATTTATCCTGCATTGATAATACATGGACAAACTAAACCAAATGATTTGCCCTGTCTTTGATAGCTCTGACATTTCTGTGACCAAAACATTCATTAAATGAATCGGAGTTGCAATGAATATTGATGCTGTAATATTTCAGTCAATAAAACAGTGACATTTCAATACGTTTGAGTCACAAGATCCTGGAATTTATCAGTTTGAAGCAACACAAAAGCATTACAAGTTTGATCACCAAGTGTAAGCCTGGTGTTCGTCTACCTCGTAGGCAAGCTATGAGGTTCCACTGCCCTCAATCACGTCTCACCTTGTACACCTGTCCATAGGTCCCATTGCCAACAACCTCGACAAGCTCAAAGATTCCCGCTGGATCCTGCAGGAGATAAGGGAAGACTCGTGAAAACAGACAGGTGACGAGACAGACCAGGGGTGGATTAATCAATTCATTCACATATTCTCCCTGGGCTACCAGATTTTAACACCAAGTCCTGCAGACTATCAATGTCTCCAGTGTCCAATGTCAATGTCCCCATTGACTTTGTCAGTAAAATTTTACGTTTTCACATATAGTAGTGGGTGGCTGATTATTTTTTTTCCAGAAACTACACTTCAATACTATGCCTAACTGAATGCCACATTCCATGTTACTATCCTCATGTTTTCTAAGAGTCCACCCTACAGCTTATAATACTATTGAATTGGACCGGTTATATTAATTGTTGCAACCTGTTATCAGCTTTATGGGCACAAAGGTTAAATTACAACAATTCTGAATGGAAAATAGTTAAAATCCCATATATATATATATATACACACACACACACACACACACACACACACACATACACACACAACCTAAATGAGTAACATGATAAAATGTTGACCCCATTTAGCCCAGAATGAAACAAAGCATGTGCATACTTTTGCATGTGCATCTCTTTTATTTTATTATCAAAACCTGCTTAAAACAGATATTTGCTATGAAAAATCAAAGCACATACAAAGAAGCATGACTGTAAACTTATACAGACTATCAAAACCACTGCCATATAAATTTGATTTGTTCACCCCTGCAGACAGATTTGACAAAAACATGGTATGCTGCACCCATCCTCCTAGCCACCCACTCACAAGCTTTACCTGAAAGATTGTAAGAAACAGACAAGCAGGCAGTTTTCCTAAGATACTTGGAACTACAAAAATGGATACTGAGAACAGAGGCATGCAACACTGAATGTGACTAATGGCCTTTTTTCCAACCACTGAACAAATGTCACTGACACTAAAAATGGCTAGGTTACAGTAAGTTTAATATTATGTATCATCCATTTTCCCCCCAGAGAGGTGGAAAAACAGGCAAGCAGTTCCACTTCTACACAATTTCAATATGGCTTGTAGAAGATGTGTGGGTGGTGGGAATGCTGCTTTGGGTTTAGAATGTAAAGCATGACCTATGCTGCTTTTATCCTTTTCCAATGATGAGTATTCTGACTTCGACAAGGAGGGACAAAATTTAGCCTTTAAGGAAGGTTTACGAGAGAATGATACATACACTATATGCAAGAGCAGGTAGTAAAATTGGGAAATTACCACAGATTTGTTGTCTCAGCCCAAGTACATTTGTTTTTAAAAAAAAAATTAAAAAAAAAATCACATGTAGAAGTACATAAAAGAGGGGGAATCATAAGATAAGATATGGGAGGAGCAAGAGAATGATGGTATGGAAGAGGATAATGTAATTATCCAGAGGGTGGAAAGGCAGAGGCAGTAGCTTCACCCACGTCCAACACAGAGAGTGGGATGAGAGGGAATGAAGTGATAGAGGGGGAAGGGTAGAGCTATGTTAAAGCAGTATGGAAGATTGCACCAGCAGCACACTGTGAACACTGATCATGGAACGCGTAAGCAAGGCAGCAGTAAAACCACTCAGCAACTAGAAGAGAATTTTAGAATCACTAAACTCACATTAATAATGACAAAGCTGACGTTTGATTGAGCTTAATATAGTTGAGAACCTCAGGGAACTAGATTGCGTATTTTAGAGTCTCATATAAATTACCATAACGTGTACAAACTACCTAATACCCTTTTGTTCTTTGTCATAAGAACAACTTCAATTCAACAGGGTATGAACTCTCCCAGACATAGGGAGCCAAAGTTGACCTCTCTTCTGCCCGCCTGTGGTTCACTTCTGCCTATTCTAATACATTACAATTACTTGATATAAGGAAAGTAATAACCGCCCGTACGGCTCATATTCTGAAATATGTCATGGAATGAGGTGATATTTATTCACCGACGTCATTTAAGTAATGCACGCAATTTTCTTCAACACAAATTATAGAAATGTGTATATCTTATGATTGCTTACATAGCAGAGGGTGCTGCAAATGTGCTGTAAATTAAGTGTAACAAAGTAGGTTGCATCTAGCAAGTATATGTATTTTGCCAATAAAGATTTTTACTGTCCCATATCACAAAATGACCATAACACATCTGTAGATCAATACCAATAACGATTACTTTACTTACTTAGATTTCTGGCTTTCAAAACTCACTTTCCAGCCCATACTCTGCTTTGAAAGCATCCTCTAAATTTTCCTTGAGAAGGAATTTCACACAAATTTCCCAACCTGCACCTTAAACTGGAGAGATACAAGATTTCTTGCAGATATCATGAAAAGTTGCTGTCTGAGCCAAATTTTCAGTATAGTGGAAAAAGACTTCTGAGAAACATGTATTGTTGTACTGAAATAAAGTTAACCATTTCGTACAATGCATTTGTTGTTAGTCGTGTACAATGGACGGGTTGTTGTGTAATGCTGTAGTAATGTTGTAGTCTGTAGCAAACAAAGCATACATTGATGCCAAATTCCATGCCAAATGCTCTGGCCAAACTGCTTGTCAATCTGTCAATTTAGGTGTGATTTCCTTAGTGGCTTACTCTCATCCACTATCAAGCAGCGGCACCACTTAATCTGAATCCCAGGGTTCAGACTCTGGACTTGTGTGCTGTGATGGGTTAGTGGTGCAAGACTGCAGTTGTACTGAGCAAACTCTTTATCTAGCATTCTGCGATATTTTAGCATTCTGCAATTTTTTTTTGGTAATTGTTCTTACTCTTTAAAGGCTGACATGATAAAGATGTTATGTATTATTTTCTTGAATCAAACATGTGCTTAGGTGAGGAGTTATTTAATGTATGCACTGACTGTAAATGTGGTGGTAGTCCATTAAGCACGATTTCATAATTCCTGCAAACAAACTAACATGTGCCACTTGCCCTAGTTGACTTTACTTGATTGCATCGATATATATATATATATATATCTCATGTAACCATCCTAATATTTTGTTGAATAAAGACATATTAATTTGAATTAGGCCTTTGACATAGTAGATTCCTTAATCAAGCTTTACTTGATTGACTGGCAAAAATCTTGGGAAGAGTTATCAAAGCATTGCCTACTGACAATGCTTGTGGTGCAACGCGTGATTGTTAGTAAGAAACAATTGACAAGGACATTGGGAGCTAATGGGCTATATACCATTGCTAATATGCAGGACTTGAGGGATGTTATGAACTTTGTAACAGATTTGTATTACTCAACACTGAAGAGTTCTCTAACACATCTCAGAAAAGTCCATATATGGTGCTATATATTAATTTATTACGTTTGCATGCCGTTTATGTATCTCGAGTGCACATTTTATATATTTTGTGCACAAAACAGCATGCCTTATGCACAAGTTAATATTTTGTTACCGACAAAATATTTGTTTTCCTACAGGACAGCCACTCCCAGGCTCCACAGCTGGCCTATAAAGGTTACTAGTACAGGCATTTCAGGCATGCACAGCTCAAAGAGGACCTTTGAAAATCCTAAAGTCTCTTAGTGACCTCAGCAAATGCAGATACTTGGTCTTCTGGCAATCATAAAAACATCTACTATGAATTTCCTTTTTATTTCAAGTTGCCTACAAAATATTCAAGTCAGATATACTAAGTTGATACTTACTTTCCAAAACTGTGTTGGGCAGTTTGACACACGCACCGATGTGACCCATTTATTTTTTTGTGGCACTGGACGGATATATAGTCGAATATGCGACCAAAATGGTCACAATCTGGAGCCCTGATCACAGCCATCAAGCGTGCAGTAGCATCACAATAACCAGAATTTTGATACTTATTTGATACCATAGAGAAACACTAAATTAAACATTAGATATTTTTCACCAAATGTGCAAGCTGAAAACCCATTTCAACATCACCTCCAGTGGGTGTACATGTACGGATAGCACATACATTGGAATAGTTAAAAGAAAGTTTAGAGACCCGCAGCCTGGCTCTTGACGGTTGACTGCAGCAGTCATCGCAAAATTCAATGGAGTCAAACAGATGAAAACACGGCAACAGAGTCACACAGTGACTTGAACTGAATCCAACGCCATCTAAACTGGTTAGGAAAAATTGGTACCAGGAGAAAAGTATGGAAATATTTTGCTTACAGATCAGACAGAGACAGACACCCAAGTGACATATCAAGTCAAGTTAAGTCTATTTATATAGCCCTTTATCACAAACAAGCCTCAAAGAAATTTACAGGCTTATCTAGGTCAGGTTGATAGACAATTGAATTTATGACACTATCAATTATCAATCAATCACCACTATATCAAAACCCCTGTGCAAAAGTTCAAAGTTGCTACCAGGTTGGCCAAGTCCAAGTGTGGTAGCACAAGTAAGTTAAATTCTGGTTTTCGTGATGACACTAGTGTGTGGCATACAGTGTATTCATCTCTGTTTACATCCATCATTCCCCACAACTCCAGCATGTATAAACATAGCAGAAAGAGTTGAGCATGTAGCTGACAGGAGAAACAAATAACCTAGTGCTCGACTTCAAGGGGTAAATAGCCAGAACTGAATGATTAACCAGCATTGCATCAGTCCAAATGTTAGGTTAGAATGGATAATAGATGGATGATAAAAGGGGAAATCTGTCCTCAAGTACAAAAACAAACATCCTCTTAGCTATTGGTGCACCTTATAGTAATATGACCATTCTATTCAAGTGTGCCCAGATCAAAATGCACAAAAGAAATGGTGTCAAGGTTTTTTTAAAATGATGCCAGCTGTGCATTTTGGACATTTTCACTTGGGCAGCAGCTAAAAATCACTTGGGCGGTGCACCAAAGTAATAGATAGGGAGGGATATCCCCGGTCATGTTTAAAAACCAATATGAGAAGAGTAGATGTTATTTTCAACATCTTATTTGAGAATCCTGTTAACCTGGCAAGGGTTCTCTTGGGCTGGCGGGCTTGCCAGGGCTGTTCTATGGTAGGAGAAACCCTGAGAGATATAATTTATCATTTCAAAAAAGCATAAGCTGAATTCATCAAATACTGCCGTATAATGCCAATATTAGCATATCTTAAGGGAATATTAAGCATTAAAAGTTTTTAAATCTTCCATGTGATGGGGAGACAGCAGTAGGGTCCATGGGAAATCTGTACTCTATGGTTTTGTCTTTTGTTTTAGAGTTGTGCTTTGGCCATTAGCTATGACACATAACGCATCAAGGACACACAAACACAAATTGAGAAAGGGCCTAGGTGTCCCTAGTGGTGGGCTGTTCTGGCCACACCTCCAGGCATGTGCACTTCAAAATGTTAAACTGGCAATATGTTAAACCCCAGGGCAATGGATGGTGCTGTGCCTGTGGCCCAACCCAAAAAGCACCCCCAAAACTACAATTATTTAAGCACTGTACAGTACAATGTGAGAGCTCATCATTATCAGCAAATACCAAAACACTAAATATACTAGGTAATTGAAAAATGAACACGTTCATCATGCTTGCTGCAAGCACAGATTTTCCATTTAGAAAGATTAGATTAAATGGAAGACAACCACAAGGTGGATCAAGTGGGGGCCTCTGAAACCATTTCTCTTACAGCCCCCTGGAGGCAGGGACAGCCCTGATTCTCAGAACTCACTGATCTTGAAAAGTTAACTGTGATGAAAATTTTTATAATTTGTTTGACGAGAAATCTGCAATAAATGTTGAAGTGCCTGTCCATAGTTAGATGGAAATATGTGGTAGCAAGTCAACATAGCTCCCAGTGTCGCAGGCCAAGAGATGTTTGTCCCACCTTAACCTTGTTGCGTGGATTGAAATGGCCATTTCTTATGTGTCAGAGGCAAACAGAGACTTCTGTATTTAGGGAATATAATGTAAGTGTATGTATGTCCGGCTGCAAGAATGTAACATTATTTAAGTGCTGCACACTCATCTTGGAATAACATTACTCACCCTCAGCGCGGCGAGGTCTATGTCATCCAGGCTTCGTGTGGGGGCGTTTTCAGACATAGCTGGCAAAACTTGTAACGTTAGCTAACAAGTTAGGCAGTTAATTGCAAGGTATTTTGTAAATTCAAGTGGCTGTTTAAGCAAACTCGAAGTAGCTTATCGTTGGAGGAAATCGGGCAAACTGGCTGTCCAGTATGCTGAAACTGTTGCGGAACAACGGAGTACTTAACGTTAGATTAGCAAACACATCGCAGATAGAGCTGCCATAGACGCACCCAGCTGGCTAGCTCACGTCAATCTGACCGAGATATAATGTTATCCGCAGTTGTTTCACACAAAAAGGCAACTACAACAACAGCAAATTCAACTTAAAATGACAGCTTGTAACAAATTGTTCAACGTCACCGTTAGCCGGCCATCGAGCGCGTTATACCAACTGGCAGGATTTCGATGTAATGCACCTCCACTGTTGTTGAACACCTTGCTGCGTTCATTTTGACAAGACGCCGCGTCTTTACTGCTGCATGACAACCCCAACTAGGATACAATGCTGGCCAACGCGCAAAGATCTAAAATATCCGACACCATAACATCCCCTGTTATGTTGATAAAGTGAAACAACAGTGACGCCTGAGCAGTGGTTGTTTTTATGCAAGAACGCAACGTCTGATGTGATGGCGCCCGGTCCATTCGCACAGCACCAGAACCGACTGTCAGTCTTTCATTATTAACCTTATGTACGTGTCTGCCCACGTTTCTACTAAGGGTTAAGTAAAAAAAAAAAATAAAAAATAAAAAATAGTGCCTTCGTTTATGTCGCGATTCGATGCGATTTCTGTTGTCAAACTTGTTAACAGGACTTAAATATTCCTCAGATTCGGGTAGAATGCACGCTAATTAGTATAGCGAGTCAGGTGCGTCGATCTAACGTTAACTAGCTAGCTAACGGCAGCTAAGCTAGCAAGCTAAAACAGTCTTTTCCAGATTTAACTTTCCTTCTTCATCCATTTTCTGTGTTGACAGTCGCGCCTAGCACTGCCAGCCTTCCGGGGAAAACACGGGCACGAATTCTCGCCAGTAACCGTAGTGCTTGTCGGCTGTGGCCCTCGACTGTTCAAAATTATGCGATAACGTTACTTTCGAGCTGCAACATCCACGTTTTATGGACTTCTATTTATATTCCACGACTGTAAGACGGGGTGCAAAGACAAACTGCAGCTAAAAGCCCAACATATTATCTCGCCATGTTTTGGTGCCCTAGTCTTCCCAGCCGTGTAGTCTTACGGGGTTGTAATGACGTTTGGCTGCCCACAACACTCCTCAAGTGTTTTCTCTTCTTCGAGGTCTACGGTACTTCATCAGGGACAAATTACCTGAAAACCTACAGCGGGCCTCAGGCTAAGCAGTCTCTCTCTGCTCTGAGACCACAGCTGAGGTCATGTTTGATTAAACAGCACTGGCTGAACTCACTTGAGTACTCACTGAACACTTCCTAAAAGTAATAGTATAATAAGCTATAATGGAAATCATATTTTGTGATATCTGTTGCTTTTGTATTGGTTGTAAAGGGTGTATAGCCTTCCTAAATAAAATTATACTGTACTGGAAACTCATATAATTGTACAAAAACAATTGTACAATGTTCTTTAACATTCCTATAGGGAGTTGTGTGTCTGTTCTACTACTTAGTGAGTTTAAGGTTACCTTATCATAGGGACTCACTGTGTAGTGTTGTTGTGATGTTTGCAAAATACCTTAACAGTTATTATATGATTACTACAGCTCTTTTTCATAAGGGCAGACCTGAACTAAAACAGTTCAACAGTGAATAATGCATAATTCTCTTCCCAAGGTGGAAAATAGAGAATCAACAGGCCAATCTGGAATGTCATAAAAGAAACAAAAAACCTGGAGCTACGTTATGACAATAAACTGGATACTGCATTTGTGGATTCATTGAATGTTTGCAGTCTCCCATTCATTCCCATCCAAAAATAACTTGAGTAAAAAACATGTTTTATAGATAGCTATCTGATGTCCCTATAGGACTGTTGTAGGAATATTATAGGGATAGTGATACCATGGGATTTAAAAAAAAAACAAAAAAAAACATGACGCATGATAAGGTCAGCATTAACTCAGTTTTGCATACCACAGACACACTTTGATTTTCCTTAGGAATATTATAGTGTTTTCTGGGGGCTGCCAATAGAATTTCTACTCCCATTTCCGGCTTTGAGACAGACGTGTTGCTGTACACAAATCTTGACAGTACAGATTTTAGGAACAACATAAATTACATTACAGAGGGGATTGTTTATGTAATCTCTATGTCTCTGTATGTCTACTACTTTAGGAATTTCTGCTAAAATGTATAAAAAGTGCATGTTCGAAATGTCCTCATATTTCAGTGCTGTGCTAGGAAATGTCCAATATGAAAAGCATTAACCTCTATGGGTTAAATTAAAAAGGCTAAGGGTATCATTCTCATTATTCTACTTCCTTTGAAAGATGTCTGGTTGTTGTATGGGAAGTTTATCATCATTATGATATGAATACATATTTAGTTTGATAAAAACTTTTTTTAATAAAGCAAAAAAATAGATCTGATTTGAAATGCGGTAGAAAATAAGTTTCTTAGAACAAAAATACTAATGCACCTTAAAGTGCAAGTTCTTCATAACTGTACTTCAATGTGTACTCATTAACTCTCCACCCCTGTGTTAGTAATCTCTACATCAGTAAGGTCTACAATAATAACCTAGAACTGATTTATGTACACAAAGTTTCCTCTGCGTGTAACCCCCCTCCCCCAAACATGCCATGAATCTACTCTCCACTAAAAAAAAATGTCAAAGTATTTTCACATGGTGACTCTTTAGGGCATGACGAGTTAGAAACAAGTTTTTATTAGTAATATATTAATAAAGATGTATTGGTAATAGTGGCTATTGGTCCAATAAAAAAAAATGTAGCATAGTAAACAGTAAAAGTCAATTCTCCACAGTATATCAGACATTTTTGTTGAATCTTTAAAGAAAGAATATCACTGAAAGCAACCATTTTGTGCTGCATAAAAGGTGCTAACATATCCTCAGCTTCTGAAACCAGCAATGCACCATTTCAAAATAGATGTTTTTACTGTTTTTTCTGTATGAAAGGTGCTCCAGTGTAGAATGATGCAAACAGTATAACACATTCCATTCACAAACTCCACACACCACTTGTTGTCTGCTCCGTCCTCTAAAACACTCAAAAACTGTTGAGACATAATCATTGTGCTTTACAGAGTCACTGATAGAATCTGGCGAGGTTAAGCATGTAAAAATGTAAAAAATGCCCTTTACAACGGTCAGATGTTGAATAAACTGGCATAGAATCTCAAGCTACTGTACTAGGCAAGAGCCATAGAGCTGTAGCCGGCTGAATGAAGAACTCTTGAAGATGTTTTATTCCTCAACCTTTCATTAGCAGTCAGACTCCTTTTATGTCATTCATGTTTACAGCTAAGGGAATTTCCATAGCACATTTTTTGTTGCCATAAGTGCATTTCTCTTCCTTTAGGAGCATCCATGATCTCTCAAATGATTTCACAGTTCTAAGATTGCTGATATTTCCAAATAAATCAGAAGCAGGCTTCAAGCCACTTAGCCACATACTCCAACACCTTTCTTTGTATTTACCACCAGAGCAAGATATTATGTTAGAAGATTTTTCCAGTTAGCTCAATAGTGGCCGCTTATTTCCTAATGGGTTGGTGAATAGAATGAACAGGATTGGAGAAAATGCATCACATGATTTTATATCATATAAATATAGAATTCATTGCAGCCTCAATATGACTGATCCAAACAGTCTATGGAAATTGCACCATTAGTGGAAGCCATAACCACTTGGTACTGCAGTGTTAAGGCTAAAAACAATAAAGACGATGCTTTAGCTAGGGGAACTAATTGAGAAGCTTTATGCAATGCTCCTAAACAAATCATAGTGCAAGCAAATTAATATAAGGTAGAAAGACATTTTATGGCAACTGGACATAGGATTATAGAGCTCAAATGGAAACCGCTGAAAACTGGCCAAACAATCCATGTCTTTGCTTTACACAGCTTTCTCTAAACCAAGTGGAATAGTGCAATGCTCTGGACCACTGGCAACTTGGTTAAATAATAATTTACTTGGTTGCCATGGTAACATAAAAAAAATGCACCAATTACATTAACCTAGCACTACTTAATTATCTTTTCATCCTCCTTCTTTCATCTCATGGTTTTTCACCTGGTCATTTACCCAAAACCATTAAAATGTTTTTCCTTCCACAGAAATTGTCAGTCATCTTAGTATTATCTTCTATCTTCCGATACACAATCCTGACTTAGTAAGCTATCCCTCTCATCAATCGCCTCCTTTTTCTGCCCTATCCAGTCTTTATTTCAGCTACAATCTAGTCATCTCTTTATATCTGTCACCATAACAACCACAAATGTTCTGACAGATTTGCTGGCACTGCAGTGAGAGGTGAAGCCTGAGAGAAAAAGAGACAGGGAGAGAGAGAGTCACACAGACACACACAGTGAGAGAGACAGAGAGAGACAAACACAGAGAGAGAGAGGCTGAGAGAGAGAGAAAAAGAGAAAGAGAGAGACAGACACTGAGAGAGAGCAACAGAGAGAGAGTCACATAGACACACAGAGAGTGAGAGAGACAGTCAGACAGAGAGAGCGAGAGAGAGAGAGACCCACCCACGCACCCAAAAAGCCTTGCTACAATAAATGTACACTATGTTCCCTGATCATCTGAGATGCTTGACTTCTAATAATGCTTTCTTCTAATACAACCTTCCAGTCCTCCCCCTGGCTCATACATTCATTAATTTGTGTGTTGCATCAGACCTATAGTTCAGGTTGCACTGTAAAAGTTATGAATCCGATGCTGCCATCATCAACAAATTGGCTAATACAGGTAATCTAGTGGTATAACAAATTATCTGATGTCATACAAAATACATTTGAGTGATTATATTCAGAGTAGCCCATCTTGAGTCTAATAAAAAATATAAAAACATACATGATTAAAAAAATAAATTGTGTTAAGGTGTAGGCTAGGTTATACATCTTCCTCGCAATATAACTGACAATGCAGTAACTAGTTTAGTCTATTGGGATGAAGATTTGGGGCGATAAAAATGAATGGAGGAGCATCTGGTGAAGTAGCCCTTCAGTTGGTAGGTGCCAATCTGCAGTTTGGGCCTCTATGGCTGACCTTGCACCGTTAAGTCCACAGCTCTACAGGGGCCATGCCCTCTTTGCTGCCCAGTGGAGGCAGCAGGTTCTCCTCACACAGGAACCTAAGGGGGAAGTGGACCAGCAGCCCTCGGATGGCCTTCAGCTCCTCTTTTGCCTGCTCAGGGTCTGTGTCACAGAGACGCTCCTTGCTGCAATGCTCCTTCAGCTCTCGCATGTTGTGGACAGCGTTACAGGGGAGGCAGTTGAAGACCTGCGTCAGGATCACAGCGTGGAGCAAAGGAGAGCAAAGGTTACACATTCACTGGTTAAGAAAAGAAAGATCTAGGAGGTATAATATGAAATAATACAAATAATATACAATTTTCATTTGATTAATACCTTGTCATAAATTGAGGCATTTAATTTAGCAGGTGCATTCCAGGCCAAGAAGAAGAATTCATCACTGATTGGATCATCGATATTGATACTGGGGTCTGAAGCAGCTCCTACAAGAACCCTGGTAGGGAAATACACATAGGCCAGAGGTTTAAATATTTCAGACAACAGTGCATTCAAACAATAGCCAGGCTTACTGTTAATAAGCTATTTTTGTACCAATTTTTCACATTATATGGTTTAGAAATTCACAATTCTCAAGTAGAGAAGGAGAAGGAGAAGGATAACTATGCTTGCCTAAAATTGTCATCTGAGATGGTTCCACTGTAAACCAGAAAATTCATAGTCATGCTTGAAAGTTCGTGAACACAACAGAAAGGGGTCATTATTTCATACATTGTATAGGAATAACCTTATTAAAACTTATAAAACCTTAAAATCTTACTGAAGATATCCCAATTAAAGAACATGCAGAGATCTCAGATATCCCTGTGTGCAAAAATATATGAACTCCTTCCATCAATAACTTGGCACCTCCTTTAGCAGTGACGACTTGGAGTAAAGGTAAAATTGGTAAATATAGATCCTTTATTTCAGTCCAGTTCAGCTCATTTTGATTAAATAAGGATTACATGGTGAAAATTCAAACTTTCAAGCATGACTGTGCATGGTATCTGGCTAGCTACCCGTTGGCGTTCTGTAGTTGAGTTTTAGTTAGGAGTTCAATATGTTTGTTTATGTGCATATTTGGTCAAGTATGCTCACAAAACGTTGTAGAGAATCACCTAATCGCTAACCCGCTTCTCCATTAATTGTGTAGCTGTGATACACTTGTACTCAGCTGTACTAGCCTTGATTAGCCTCTATTTTATCTTGACATATAGGTGGGTGTTGTGCTCCCTTTATAAACTGAATCACCTCTGCAGAAGTAGTAACCCCTCCATGATCGCACATACTGCAGTTTACAGTCACAATGCCCTCCCAGTAGCTGCTTATTGTCCTGACCTGAAGCACTCTTTGCGCAGAGCAAGTGTGAGGGGTCCTGCCTGGTACTCCTCTCCTCCCATGGTGGACGGGACCCTCTCTTCATCCTCCACAATTACTGCCAACTCACTGTCTCTGGTGCCCAGCATACTGCGGTCATTGATGTTAGCCGAGCCTACAACACAAAGTAGAGTGTACATCCGTTCACAGTCTGTCCTGTGCAGTCATCATTCTTTTCAAACCACTATTCACAACATTACGCAACAAATGAAATACCAAAAACAGGAAATATTTTCGAAGATGGGTGCTGCTTCTCAAGCTTGCACCATTCCTCCAGAGTCAACAATCTATTTATAGCTCAGCTCTTTATTTGAAATGAAACAGTACTAGGTACGTACAATGGGAATCTGATAACTTGCCCTCAGCCACAAGCATGTCAACTACAATGTGCAAACCGCCTACTGAGTTAGTTATTCAGAGTTATGGATTAAGTCTCCACCAATGGTCAGCTGTGAATCCATAAGCTAGTACAGCTTCTAAATATTAGGTTTCTTGGAAATGCTGTCAACCCCCTTCCTGTAATTAAAAGCATTTTGTACCACATTGCGCTTACCGTCCGCTGTCCCCTGGGCTTTGGACCACCCAAACAAAGGAGCTTGCAAAATGTCATCCTCTAAATCGCTCTTTAAAATATTTTTTTACAGTGATGCTTCTGTGTAGTTTGTGTTTGCCCATATAGTTTTACTTTTTACTTTAGTTGTATTTGCCAGTTTTGAAAATTGCTATGAAACTAAATTTAAGTCCATAATAATCATCATCATCATCATATTCAGACTTATTTTCAATTTTTGCACAGAAATCCCCCTCCTCCTGTCTTTGTTCCCTCATGTAGCTCTCTGTTAAGGCCCAAACACACTGGACACAACTTTTGACATGCATCATTGGACGCACCTCGTTTGATGTTTCTATGGTGCACTGCAGGTGGGAGATTTGAAGCATCAACACCAAGGCACTGGCATTTGCACTCCGCCACCACAATGTGTGATGATTACTGTGACATAAATTGTACAACCTGGTATAGTCTGCTCACAGTCTAGCCGAGCTGCCAATGGGTGATAATTAATCAAATCCAAAAACGTGCTGTAATATAACTGCAAATTAGGATACAGGATACATAGATTATGTATCAAAAATATGCAACATAACACGGACATAGCCATCTAGATAATTACTAAGTCGAACATATCACTTTATCCTTTTTCCTTTTGCACTGTGGCTCGAGATACCATGAAAAACATCCAGGCTGGTCCTCTGTTGACACTCCCAAAATCAAACCAAATTCGGAGTAAATGGGTCAAGGCAGTCTTGAGTGCACGCTTGGCCATTGAAAACAATGAATGTGAACGTCTCACGCTTCCAGTGCGTTTCTGGCTTTACAGTGTCTAGTAGATGTTTCTCTTTACTCACCAGACACTATCATTACTTCTGAAAAACATTTAGACCTCAACAGAAGCCAGCCCACCTGCCAAGTGTGGCTTAAGTAGTGTTATAATGCTGATTCTTGTGGAGGGAGATTAGTAATTAGCTACTTTGTCATTGAGCTCAATGATGACTCAACGTCACTGAGATGGTCTTTGAATGAGCCTGAGCCAACGGTGACTCACCGATGATGTAGCAGCGATCATCAGCAATGAGGGTCTTGCTGTGAACGTAGATGAGCTCTGTGACAAGAGACTGGGAGAGCTGGGAATGTGTTCTCAGGCCACACAGGGTGATGTACTCAGTCCACTGTTCCTTCACTGGGGGAGACGAGAAACACATTATTCACTGGAGAAATATCCCACAGCTAGAAACAGCAATGTTTAGTACGAAAATCATACATGGCATATGGAAACTCAAAATGGAGAACTACTTTAAGAACTACTTAAGGATGAAAATGGAGACTAGTTGGACAGATACCTAGTACCAGTAGCTTCAGTTAAAAGGAGCAACACAAGAAGAAAGAAAGAGACACAAGTTAGAGATTAAACAGGCGGCACTTTGAGATGTCCGGTGGATTTTTGAGTTGAATAGGACAGCAGACAGGCAACTGAAAACCCACCTTCACTCAGTCTTGACAGGATGGAGTACTCTCCTCGGCACATAGTCCTAAGAAATTGAAACCCCATTATGCTACACGATATATGACAACAATATTAACACAAAGAGTGAGACCATTATGATCCTGACAAATTGATATATTTGATAGCCCACTAATTTATAGCTACAAAACGGAAAGCAGTAGGCTTCTTTCCACTTGTGCTTGTGGTCGATAGAAACCTCCACTTCAGGATATTCAAACTATAATAGGCCCATCACAGAGCTAGATAATATTGTTCATGATCTTATTCACTTTTAGAAAAAGAGACGAGAAGAGGAATCTGTATCTATAGAAGCAACGGTAGGCTCCTACAACTCAGATGCAATGACTATAAATCCACTTCATGTTTCTTGTAATGCATGATAATGAAAGGAAAGGACAAAAACTAACTAAATGTGGCCAAATTTCAACTCAAAATACATTTGAGTAGTAGTGTTGTGTTGTTTACAAGTCCTTTTAAATGGTGTAGAGTCTATAAAGTCTATAAAATGTCTTGGACAGGCAAACCATTTCAATGCGAAATAAAGTCAAGTCAAATAGAGCTGTACATGATTGGAAACAAGTCTTTGAGCCAGATTAAAGTTCAGATTAAAGAGCCAGATTAAAGCCAGTGGAACTTATTTTGCCCTTGGTTGCAGTAAATGATAGTGTATGTCTGTGGGTTGAGTGAAGAGGACAATGGAAGGAAAATGCTCTGACCTGTAAGTGAAGTGCAGTATAGCCTGCATGGCATTTCCACCTCCTTCATTGATGTTTCCCTCAAACCCAGGAAGCAGAGGCACCACCACAAACACTCTGTACTTCTTCTGCTCGCTGAAATAAGTCAGAAGAGTCAGCATGCATTTGTACAAGTGTACTACTTACGCATTCATGCAAGTGGACAACTCCATTCATTTAAAGTTTTGTTGCACTGACAAAATATAAATTTAATTGTGTAGCACAGCTGACTAATATCTGACAATAATCCAATGATGTGTTCCACTTATTGCATGGCATGAAATGTGCATCGCTGGTGATCCTTTCAGTAACTTATGTCAAAGTTGAAATTCACACATCTCAGTTTGTTGGACATGTTTTCAATTTACATAGATCTCCACCTCAAGTGCACATTTTACAAGCAGCTGCACCGAGACGGGGCATGTGCTCAAAACAATGAATTAAACACGACTAAAGTCTGAACATGGCCTGTCATTACACCAACCACACCTGTGCGCACGCAGGATTCGCTTCACAATTGCATCACCAATCCCATTGTGAACACTCCCATCCCCACAGCTGATGAAGAACTGGTTCTGAGGGCAGAGAAAAAACAGATGGTGGCTGGTCACTATGGAGGTGTGGGCTAGGAGGGGTAGGCCGTGAACCTGTGACAAGGAAGGGACCAAGCTGCAATAGCATCCAGACCTCAATGCTATGTAGGGATCCAGTGTAAAAGACATTGGTAAATTAATAAATAAGAATTAATTGCCAAACGTAATTGTAAGGTGTCCTATGTTCACTGTAGATCTGCTGCAAAATATCTAACAAAAATGAAGCATTGTTGTATCTTTCAATGAACAATGTATTGTTCTATCTATATACACAGGTATAAGGTAAGGTACTAGGCACTGAGGTTACAGTCAGATTTCTTTGCCATAGCTGTCCCCATATCAGTGCCTTTATTCAGCAGCATTTGGGAGTCTTGACAGGATTATTCCAGGTTGATGTTGAGGTGTGGTAACAAATCTATATGCACAGACAGATTACATATTAATACTAAATATGGTCATTCTACTATGAGCTATTTATTTGTATATAAATAACTTTTTGTGTTACCTCAATGTAGATGTAGTGCTCACTGTTCTCGATGGTGTGGATGTAGGCGTTGAGGATTGAGTTCTCACAGGTTCCAGTTGACCAGTGATCTGCAGAGCGTAACACCTGACAGAATGACCAGAAAAACAGGAGTGGATATTTGTGGGTTTGCAGATGCAGCGACAACAATGTATATGAACGCCCTTCAGCATATTGTTCAAGTATCTGTACTTTATTCAAGTATTTCCATCTTTGGATAGTTTGTACTTTTATTTCACCACATTTAAAAGAAAACATCCTAGATTTGTACTGTTTTTTAATATACTAATTTCTGCCATCATCACTGAAGGACATTTGTTTTTGTTCTATGTGTAATCGGTTCATCAAACATAATGTCTCCTTTAACAGACCGTATCAACTTGATTTGACAATAGCATAAACTTGAACATCTGGGTGGTGGAAATCTGCAGATCATAGGAACATGTTAAAAGGAAGGAAAGTCGTAAGTGTGCCCCTAGTGGCTGCATTTCTACACTTCTGAAAACTTTCACTCTGGTCATAGTGTGAAACAACCACTACCACCCCCCACTCAGCTGGCCCAGTGAATTCATGACTTTCCATTGGCACCAAAGGTTGTGAGACTAAATCCAGGCTGGTGCTGAAGAACCATGACACAATCTCTTTTTGGGCAAATATGTGACTTCTGATATTTCAAGGTGTTGATTATGGCACATACAATGTGACTTGTCCAGAAGGACTTGGACCCCTAGAGTGGCGGCTTGTAACTATATTTCTTCTTTTTATATTCTTCGACCATCTTTCACATTCCTCTCTGTTCTTTCTCCTAACTCTTCTTCATTCATAACTGCTTGCAGTTACTAGTTGACCTATCGATAGTGCTACATTCCTAAAACTAAACCTAACAAAACACTGCTCCAAAAAGGAACATACTTGTCCTATTCAACAAAGTGTAAAACAAAACTGTCTAATCCTGAAAAGGAGGGAGACCTGTGCACTCTCTAATACAAAACACCAACCACTGAGGCACTGGCCAGGGAGCTCCGAAACCTGATAGGAAAGCTACTGCACAATGGGGAGCAAGCGTTCGGGTTACAGGCCAACGCCCACAATAGAAGAGTCACTTGAGCTGCCTAATGTCCTAATATCACCATATATATTAAAAATTAACCTGGTCAGGAATTAAGCTAATTAATACATCAATGAGCAAATATGTCTTTGCCAACATACTTGTCTTCACATAACCGTGGATGGTGTTAATATGTAGTCTGTGTCTTAACACATTAAACAGTTAGAGTAGTTTCAAGAAAATCATTTTCTTCTTCACTAATATGAAAATGTATGCAGCAAGGTGCTCAAACATCTAACCAGCTAACCAGATCATCTACTGTATAAGGAGAACCTGTGGTGTAAGTATGAAGTTTCTATCATGTAAGAATGTGTCTTCTCACAGACAGACAGACAGACAGACAGACACCACCACGACAACATTATGTCCCACATACCATGTAGGCGGGATATAAAAGCAAATCCATGTAGGAAAAGCTTTTTTTTACCTAAGACTATCTGAACACTTATTAAGCACTAAAACATTATTATAAACATTTCTAGATTTGAAATTCAGTGAGAATAACCAAGCAAACCAAAGGTGAGCATGTGTGTGGTCAACAGAGCTGGACGATAAGAAAGGCAAACTTGTTTGAACAGTACTGATAAGCTTTTTATGTAGCTAAACTCTGTCAGTCTGTGTACAGCATGGCACTGGAAGAACCACTCCTAGAATCTACACCTTCCCACCTCAGCAGAAACAACATTCTCTATTGTAACTGATGCAGAGCAGGAATCAAGGCTTGCAAAGACGACATGGAATTGGCTGATGTTATCATAAATTATGCCACTTAGTATGACCGCCAGTATTTGCTATGAAAAACTATCTGCAGTTAGTCACCAATATAAGAGTAGGTATGTAATGTAACATCAATTCAGCCCAATTATGCTATGATATACTGACAAGACTCAACAGTCACAGCCATGTGTCACTGTAAGATGTGGAGTGATTTTCAGTCTTCTAAACAATATAACTATTATAACTTCATAACTTCTTTAGGGGACTGGAGGACCACCTAAGCACTTCTCTTGAAGGCGCTTTGCGTTTCATTGATAAATCAATTGTGATATCTTGGTATAATTACTATAAACCAATGAGACCATGGTCGAGATGATTAGTAGCCTCTACCTCACACCAGTAGTACTGTTCGTGCTAGTGTTTCTCAGAATTAAGACCACATTTCCCATAAACCCTGTTGCTTCCTGCTGCAAAGGGGATGTTGCTACTTGTCCCTCCTCCCCCTCCCTGTTCTCCTTTTCGCTTTACTGAAGAGGATAACCATGTTGGAAGTGATTTTTCCATGGCCTTGAACTCCATTGCCATTGCGAGAAACGCAATCCAGCAGATTTCCCACATAACCCAGTGTTACACAATGTAAAATGCAGAGTAGAGGCCAGTAGTAGTAGTAGGCCAGTAGTATATTAATGACTCAAAATGAATGTGTTAATGATTTACTGATGTTAAAATGCCTTTAACCACCTTAACAATGTCTCTTTAATATCTGAAACGAGCAATCTGATTTCTTTGTAAAAATGCTGAATATGTGAAGTCTCATATATTCTCTATGACTGTTCCAATTTCTGTCCCCTGATCCTGCCTGAGGGGCCTCATTAAGCTGGCCTCTGGGAATTATGGCTGTGCGTCACAAACTGTGAGTGTTACAGAGAATTGGCGTTTGTTCTGCATGGTTTCTGCTCTGACTGTTGTTTTACTTATTGACTGTGATTTTTGTACCTTTGCAGATTGTCCTCGAGAAACACATTCATGCTATTTTCATGCTATTTCCAAATGAAATACTCTAACTGTGATTTATTAATATAGTGAGTGATGCTCGTTCGGGCAGGACACTCGTGCATAAAGATTGTTGTGCATCAATTGACTGTCAGCTGATGATGTCTGCACAAATAGGATTCACATACAGATTGTTGACTATTATATAATTGACTATAATTGACCAAAAGTGTAAATGAGAGTATGAGTGTGTTTGTCTATGTGTGTTAGCCCTGTGATTCTTGCCTCAAGCCCAATGCATACTGGGATAAGATGTAGCCCCCATGACTCTGAATAGGAGTAAGCACCTTTTACAGTACATATATTTAGTGGTACATAGTCTAGTCTGATACAACATATTTAAAGAAGGAATAGTGTTTTCTTGTCTGTAGCGAGCATGTGTGTGTGTGTGTGTGTGTGTGTGTGTGTGTGTGTGTGTGTGTGTCCATGTCTGCACGCATTAAATACCTGCACTTTGGCTTTCCTGGAACGAGGCACAGTGAATGGTAGTTCATCAGCAGTGCTGTGAGACTTGGGCAGAAGGTAGGGGTAGAACTCGTCCTTGTACTTGTTCTTAAAGATCTGGAGCAGACAAAACAATTGAAATGAAAGTCAGATATTTCTTGCACTTCCATTTAGACATGCAAAGATTGTCCTCTGCAACTCTTGTTTTGAAGTCTGACCTTGGTAAAGTTCCAGCGTTGGATGAAGTGGCGGGCCAGGTCCCTGGCTGCTCTGCCATGAATAGCTACAGACAGGTCACGCCATGGCATGCGAGGCACTTGAGTGCGGTCAAAGTTGTCTGAAAAAAATAAAAGGCAACGGTTTCAACACTTGTTTAGTCTGCGTCTGTGTGCTTGCACGTCTGTGTGTTTGTGTATGTGTGTGTGCCTGAGGGAGGAGATAGTAAAGGAGGTTTAGAACGTGTACCATCAAATGGTCGGTCCAGTTGGATCCAGTCTTTCCTGATAAAGTTGCTGTAGTCTTTGCCCAGCCACAGTTTACTGTTGCCCGTCAGATCCTCGGGGTTCTCCGTTTCCTGCACTGGCTCTGATGGCTTTGGACTCTCAGCCATCCCATTATCCTGGTTAACAGAGACATCTGTTTGTGTCTGATATAGCAAATACTCATTGGTTCACGAATGACCATGAAAATATACTCTAATGACAATCAACGAGTGAAAAATGACTATCAGAGTCTAAACTTTTAATGTAACAAAGCACTTACATCTGTGGTATCCCTTGGCTCTGCCTCTAGGTGGTTGGCCGTTTCTGCAGGGCCCAGGTCAGTTAGTCGGTACAGGCTGTCATCCCACCTGCCAAACGCCAGGTCAAGGCCCCCCACAAAGGCTACCGTTTGGTCAATGGCCACCATCTTCTCATGGTGAGCCCACAGGAACACCACAGATGACACATGATCGGGATGTCGCATCACCTGATGGACATCAACGGGGAAAAACAGACATGAAAATATGAGATGTAGCTTATGCTGCACAAGCTGTTTGGAGAAATCTGAGGGGCATTTTATGTTTTTTTGGAGCTGGATCCATTAACTTCAATACTTTGGAAGAAGGCTGAGATGGAACTACAGGGCCAATTCACTGTGAGTTTGGTGGTCCTACAAATTTCAATGAAGTTTCGACTGGCATGGGGGTGAATTTTCATTTTGGGGTCAACTATTCCTTCAACAGTTGTATTCTCCCTGCAGTGCAGTGCCAGTAATTGTCTTCACATGAGTATCAAAATGTGTGGAGAGCAGAGTCATTCTAAATCTTGAGACCTTGATGTTGGGGTGCATATTCATCAGAGTCTTCTTGCTGTGATCACTGTTGATACCCAGTGCTAGCTCCACCTCTTTGTAAAGCAGAACACACACTTTCACATCTTGTTCCTGCAGAGAATGGACAGAAACAAAGAGAAATGACATTTGAAAAAAAAAAAAAAAAGGACCAGGAAAGGTAGAGGGGCATTTGAAAACCATTTAAAAGATATAAAATGAGGAGAGAAAAATTCAGAGAGGCTCTGTACTGCTTTGCGTTTGAGTATCTCATCCAGGCGCCAGTACGTATCAGTAGCCGGTCTCTTCAGGAACACTTCAGGGCTGAGCCTGAGAGAAAGGACAGAGAACACTCTCCATCTATATTTATATGTTAACACTATTCAGCTGATGCTACAGAATATTTTTGCGATACAACATGTATGAAGGTAAAATAGAGACTCTACTCTCAAGGCTCATTTTACAGAATTCAGAATGATCAATTTACAGATGTGGATTTTGTTCCTGTGGATACCAAATCCAGACACGAGTACAGATCAAATCTTTCTGAGCGTTAAGATTCAAGTCCCTGTTGTACCTTCATAATATGTGCCAATTTCTTTTTCATAGACTGAACCCTATTCATCAGCATATCCTTGCTGACACTCACCACCAGTCTGTGATGAAGATCTCCTCCTTGGCTTGTTCGAGGGCATCGGCCAGGTCTTCAAAGTAGCCACTACCATTCACATACCTTTAAACAAAATCAATAAACAACTCAAGTTTAGCAATTGAACACCGAACACACTCGGAAGGACACTGAAGAATGACATGCAGTGCAAATCTCTGACCATTTAGTGAGTGTGTCCTCCCGTGGCGGAGCAAAGCCCTGGAAGCGTTGCACTTTGAGAAAGTCAGAGGCATCTGCCAGCCCGTTGATTTCATGGCTCCACCACTGAGCCTGTCTATAGTTGCTGCATTTGATGATCAGATTTCTAAATAAAAACAAAACACACCTAACATGTAATCATAGAATAACTTCATACATAAATATTTACCATCAATACATTATTTGCGCAGGAGATCCCATCATATAATGTCATATTATACTTGAGGCATGGTGACCTCCATATGGAAAGCAACACATTGGTTGATGTTTTGACTCCTCTTGCAATGTGATCATGAGCACTTTTGTTAACGCTCCCCCCATTTCTGAGTGCCACGTGTATTTGAACAGATCTGGATTATATTCAGTAAGTAGTCATTGCTTGTATAGTCAAAAATGCATATTGTGCAATTCCATCTAAAAGTCTGCAGTCCATGATATTTTATCCCCAGGGTTCTCCTTCCATCGTTTTTCCATTTGTTTCTCAGAGGATTCAACTGCAGCTGCACTTGGCTCTAAATTATTCTGAAGCAGTATTCAATACATGGTTAATACAACCAAATATGGGTCTGAGTGATCATTTTAGGTTCATCCTTCTCCTCATCATGCTCCTGCTACAGAGCTCCAAGATGAATGACTTTTCTCCCTACTTATTTACCTACTGAACTCTGGGAAGATTTTTTTGGGGGAAAAGACCTACTTGAGTTGTCCATAGCCTTCTTGAAGCTCCACAGCAGGAAGATGATAACTCAAAGCTGGTTTCACACCTTCAACCCTATCCAAATAATTGTGGCACCCGGAAATTGGTGGATGATGTACAAAAAAAGGACTATAGCCTTTAAGTGTTCATCTAATATGGCTCCCTCAAATGTCTTCCTCTACAGCTGACAGTGAGTACTTATTCTATCATTTCTCAAGTATGGCATCAAACCATCAGACAATATGTTGCTGGAACTCTCAGCTTGGGGAATAGGAATGCACATCTGACTTACCGAGTGAAATTCTCAATGCAGACTCCATACTTGGTGTCTGTGTAAGCACGTCCCACTTTCACGTTGAACTCTGGGTCAAAGAGCAGCACAAAGGAAATGATCCCGTTGTCTCGGTTCATATACAGCAGGAAGGAGTCTTTGACCACCAGCCAGCGGCGTGACCAACGGAAGCAGAACTGATGGTGGCCAATGCAGTTCAGACCTTGGATTCGGTGACCTCCTGACCTCTTGAAGATGGGCCCCTCCCTGAGACAAATTGACACATAGCACACAATAATATCCTCTCACACATTTACTCATTGCCCCACTCTCATTGTCGCTCACTCACTCACAAATAGTCTCTTTTCATGATTGTGCTTACAAGCCTTTGGGTCCAAGATCAGTGATGAAGGAGAGAGCACCGACAGAAAGGAATTCCAGCTGAAACAAGACAATAGACAGTGCCACCTTACTGCATGACAAACCTGTGTGTGTGTGTGTGTGTGTGTGTTTTATATAGCTCTCACCATGCTGTGGTCATTCCTACAGAATGTGTTCTCCAACAGACCATTCAGGTACTCCTCAAGGTATTTCTGCAATACCAAGAGCAGATAGGAAATTGAGTGAAACACTATGCAACCTCAACTCATCAAATTACCAGACAGACAAAACAGTCAGAGAGTAATAAAAAGACAAAGGTCATCAGTGATTGTTAGTGTTGTGGGGTAGAGATGGGCAGTATTTCCACTAAATATACAGTATTTCCAATGTGATACATTTCATTTATTTTTAGTTCCATTTTTATTTGTCAGGTGAAAATACACAATCATTTTTTTAAAAGAAAAAAACATAATTTCCAAAAGATATATTTCCCTGTGATATTAATATATGAGTGCTGTGATATGAGGCTCATCAAATTACTGAGTGCAACAAAATAAGTAAATAAGCCAACTAATAGGCCTACATGAGGGACTCAGCTAAGACCAACACAGCAGAGACAAGTACAGGTTGGCATTGCACAGGATTCCCTTATGCCCTTAACAGCTTTCTACATTTAAACCTTGCTGTTCTATTAATGTATTTTTAATCAATTTTTGTTAATGTATCTGTTGATAATACATAATATGAATATTCTAAATTAAATATAATACATTTTAAAATCTTGCCACCACTATTTGGTAATTTAGTTTGTGCCCATCTCCGTTATCAGGGATATATTGTGTTTATGTGTTGGAGAGGCTTGTACACAGTATGTATAGCATTAGTATAGCATAGTATGTCTGACTGGTTTGCTTGATACCATTTTGCTGGAGGTCCTTCTGGTCCGTTCAGTCCCATGTAGGCTGGGCATTTCCTCAGACATAGCCCTCAGCTGCTGCCTCTCCTTTGCAAATCTATGGGAGGAATTTGAATAGGGTAGATGAGACTAGATGAGAAATCACAACAAGCCATCGCTCAGATTTCAGTTGCACCCCTCTCCATTAAACAAATGTCCTGCCGCACAGTCAGAGGTTGATTTGCATGATGAAGAGAGACGGAGATGTGCACTGGCCTTCCCAGAGGCAGGAAGTGAAGCATCATCTTGTGCTTGTAAAGGTCTCGATGCAGCTCCTGGAAGTACTTGTACTTCCTCTTCACTGTCCAGGTGAACTGGCCATGTGTTAGGTGTACGGTGTACAGCGTGACCACGCGGACCTGGCGAGAGATTATAAAACATAGTTGCACAAATTTTAAACATTAGAAAAATAACTGCATTTACTGAATGAAATTGTAATTTAACTAGCTTATAATTAAACTTGTTCTCTTCTTTGCTTTTTCTATTTTGCTAATATTCATTCAGCAGTTACTACAGCAGTAATTAGAGTCACTTTCCTGATTTTACATTTTTTAAATTAAGTCGCCACGCCACTGAAACATATGGGGCTAGTCATTTTAGATATCATCTTACAACATTTACTAAAATCTATTTTAATTGCTACAAGTAAGTGTTCCAATTGCACAATAAGTAATCAATGGCAGTAATATTATCGCAAAGATTTTCATTATTATTATTGGAAATTATTATTAGAAAGTGACTTGAACAGTGCCTAGTAATGATTAACGACTATTAAGATTACTGGTGAGAGCTAATAAATGACAATGATGATGTGTAGCCCCATTGAATTTACAATCTAAACAAACCTTTTTTTGTTTGCAAACAGTAAAAACAGAAAAATGACTGATGATTAAAGTTCCTATTAACTACTGAATAACTACTATTCTCTATTAAATAGGTAAAAATAAATCAGAAAACAAACTCCTAAAAACACAAGATACTAGTGACTATTTACGGTGAGCTCCATCAATATTTGGACAGCAACACTTCCCTTTTTTGGCTCCATACCGTCAATTAACAACACACAAGATCTTGGGCTCTTTTAGGTAAACGCCTACATAGAGACATGGCTTGGGTGGAGAGGGGAACGGGTGAACGGGGGTAAATCATTGGCTGAGAGGGGCACCTCCCCTCTCAGATGTTTTGTTAAATTACAGCCCTGATACCTCCCGGGGCTGCCTCAAAGCAAGTCCAACAAAGTCAGGATATCTCATTGAACTCACTCTATCAACCAAGGATTGTCTAATTCAGCTATGAGCGCATTCACATAAACGGGGAGGGGGTTGGAACAAATAACCAATCACATGCAACATGGACTGATCCAGAGTAGCGTATTTAAAGAAACTATTGATCCCCACGGGGAAAGTTGCAGCAGCAGAAATAGGTCAAGGGAAACAGAGAACAGGGAAATAGAATACAGGTATAGTAAAAGAATACAATAAAAGCACTAAATTAGACTAGAATTGTGGGGTTTATGTAAATATAATCAGCCACATCATTAAAACCACTGACAGGTGAAGTGAATAATAATTGATTATTACAATGGCACCTGTCAAGGGGTGGGATATATTGGGAAGCAAGTTCTTGAAGTTGATGTGTTGGAAGCAGGAAAAATGGAGGATGTAAGGATCTGAGCAACTTTGACAAGGGCCAAATTGTGATGGCTAGACGACTGGGTCAGAGCATCTCCAAAACGGCAGGTCTTGTGGGGTGTTCCCGGTAAGCAGTGGTTAGTACCTACCAAAAGTGGTCAAAGGAAGGACCGGTGAACCGGCGACAGGGTCATGGACGCCCAAGGCTCATTGATGCGCGTGGGGAGCAAAGGCTAGCCCGTCTGGTCCGATCCCACAGAAGAGCTACTGTAGCACAAATTGCTGAAAAAGATAATGCTGGCTATGATAGAAAGCTGCTGCGTATGGGGCTGCGTAGCCACAGACTGGTCGGAGTGCCCATGCTGACCCCCGTCCACCACCGAAAGCGCCTACAAAGGGCACGTGAGCGTCAGAACTGGACCATGGAGCAATGGAAGAAGGTGGCCTGGTCTGATGAATCACATTTTCTTTTACATCCTGTGGACGGCCGTGTGCGTCGTTTACCTGGGGAAGAGATGGCACCAGGATGCAGTATGGGACGAAGGCAAGCCGGCTTAGGCAGTGTGATGCTCTGGGCAATGTTCTGCTGGGAAACCTTGGGTCCTGGCATTCATGTGGATGTTACTTTGACACATACCACCTACCTAAACATTGTTGCAGACCAAGTACGCCCCTTCATGGCAACGGTATTCCCTGATGGCAGTGGCCTCTTTCAGCAGGATAATGCTCCCTGCCACACTGCAAACATTGTTCAGGAATGGGTTGAGGAACATGACAAAGAGTTCAAGGTGTTTGGCCTCCAAATTCCCCAGATCTCAATCCGATCGAGCATCTGTGAGATGTGCTGGAAAAACAAGTCCGATCCATGGATCCAATCCACCTCGCAACTTACAGGACTTAGAGGATCTGCTGCTAACGTCTTGGTGCCAGATACCACAGGACACCTTCAGAGGTCTTGTGGAGTCCATGCCTCGACAGGTCAGAGCTGTATTTGCGGCGCGAGGGGGACTTAGACAATATTAGGCAGGTGGTTTTAATGTTATGGCTGATCAGTGTATACTGCCAACAATTTCAAAATATTAAGTTCACTGTGAAAGTAAAAAAATATATAACAGCAAAAACAACAACTGCTGCTGCTGCCAGGCTTAAGAGGATTGCTGGAGGAAAACTACAGATTGTGTAAAATGTAAGTAAAGAGGCTTACCACATTCACATTGAGGCTGTGAAAAGATTTTCTATACACAAAGTTTGTCTAATCCTATGGAAAAACTTCCAGCGCACTTCATATGGAACAGTAAATTTCATGCATTATTGTAGATGTTGTATAACTAAAGTCAAATAATGTAAGCCATCTGCTACTGGATAGAAGCCCTCTTTTATAGTGGTTCATGTCACAGTGGGCAAATGGCCTGGAAATGCTATAAACATTAAACCATCAGGGAAGTCAAAGGTGCTCTGACAAGCCCTTCTTACTGTCTGTTAGTTCAACAGAATCACCCTGTACTGTTCTTTTGATTACTTGTCCCACTGAGATTTTTCAATCTCAGTGGGCTAGAACAACAGCTGAAACAACCCACTCAGCAGTTCAGAAACCCAACTGTATCAACAATCACGGGCTAAACAGCTGACTCTTCTACGGCATCAATGAAGTGCAGTCAGTCAGTTTTAATTCCAGGGTGTTTTCAGACTTTCAGACTCCGGAACTCTCCGGATATAAAAACTGTCTTAAGGTGATTGTGTGCACTTCCATTTCATAGTCGTCCATCCATCCTCTATACAAGTATAGAGCCAAAACGCCAAACATTGTATCACTGTCCAAATGTAGCTCACTGTAAGTACTAGTGCCCATTTTTAACAACTACCAAATTTCCGGGAATACATTTTTAAACGGGTTGCCATTCACATCAGGAGAAAGATATTGCATACCTTAGAGCGAGTAGTATATTTCTCTGTGTTGTCCACTCTGCAGGTGACGGGGATACCAGGCATTAAGAAAGGTATACCTGCCTCCTTCACATCCGGAAGATGATGCACCATCATGAAAGTACGGCCCTCTGTGATTTGAAAGATTAGAATTTTTCACTGAATTTCTTCTAATACAACCATTAGGTGGCTCAACGGATGGGTGGGTGTTCATGAAAGGGACCTGTTTTTCCTCACCATCACTGAGCATGAGGCCATCGATCTCTTCTGGACTCAGAGTGTGGCAGTCCTTTGAGAAGCGCCTTCTGCCCAGGTTTTGGGCTGTCGAGCTGCTAGCCACTGGCTCGATCACTTCCTCCTCTGGACTGGCCATTGTCCTGATGACAAGATGTTAAAAGGAGAGGGAGATTTGACAGTTTTTCACAAGTGAAATTCACAAACTTTAAGCGCTTTAAGTGTAAATGATTAATCAAAGATGGTTAATCAAGCACCCACAAAATAACCATTAGCGATATAGTAAGTGTTCTACAGTACAGGCAAAAAATCCATGCCTTATTTCCAAGACAGCAGCATAATTTATGATCCAATCTTAGGGTGTAATTTGCCTTAACTGGATTAAAAATTATGATCATGTCAAGGGGCAATTCACACTGGTTAAAGGGATTCAGTTGAATTCTCTTGATATAATAAATGGGGTCAAACCCATAATGTTTAATTCTAGGTTCTAAATTCAGTTTCAGTCTTCACTGACAATACTATCATCTATCAGCCAATGTATCTACAGTTCAACTGGCTGTTAGTAACTCAACGTCAAGGTTTTAATTTTATTCACACTTTGTTGGTTGATTTAAAACTGGTTTTAAAATAAGAAAAACTAAGTTAACCATTTTCTCTACATCTCATGATATTGAAACTCATGAGTTTCACGGTCAAGGTAACCAACAGCACCCCTCTGCTAACCTGCACTAGCTAGGCATAGTGGTAGGGAAGCAGTACTACCACTGCCAGCTCCTCCTGGGGGGTCCTGGGGGGAACACAGCTGTACCACATCAGTAATCAAGGCAGCCAGAGAATCGCAGAGACAGTAGAGAGGAAGGTGGTTGCAAGTTGGTGTGTGAGCCAAGTCTGTGAGATGGTTGGAAAGATTGAAGAGGAGACGCAAGTGGAGTGTGTGACCCCCATTATAGATTGGACGACAGCAGACTGTGATCCCTGGAAACCCGACCCCTGAGGACGGACACGACAACGAATTGGATCTTGGACAAACGGTCATGGAAGCGCCTCGACCCCCAGCTATCCCTCCGCTTCTCACTCTTTATCCTCTGTGTGTCTTCCCAGGTCCCCCGGAGCCCTACATA
The DNA here is from genome assembly GCA_034670405.1 of Hoplostethus atlanticus. Classification (NCBI taxonomy): domain Eukaryota; kingdom Metazoa; phylum Chordata; class Actinopteri; order Trachichthyiformes; family Trachichthyidae; genus Hoplostethus; species Hoplostethus atlanticus. The sequence goes on from JAXDDX010000018.1 coordinate 728,315, forward strand.
CCACTACCGGACCACGGCGATGCACCGCTCTCGTCCTCCCCCACTCTCTTCCGCTTCTTGCACTTTGACCAACTCTTGGCTCCTCATTTACAGTGTTTCGGGTGCCGCCACGGGCTGGTGTATCACAGTATCTGTAATCTGGATCAATTCTGTTTGTCTTCCTGGATCACTACAATAATCATAATACTACTGCACCTGGCTATAGCAAGCCAATAGTGGATTTGTGGTACTGGTTGAGGAAGAACACACTCCAAACAACACTCAACATGGACTGGCAGCAGATACAAAGTAAAACAGTCAATCTATGAACATTTCAACCACGCTCCAGTTGAACTGAGAACAAATTAAAGTTAATTTCTAAACCTCTTGAGCCAACTGCAAGAAGTTAGTCAGATGTTTCATATGGTTTCATGTATAGTTAGAGATGATCTATGGGTACAAGAGGACTCTTCATGTGAATCGAAATCCTTGAGGGGAGAATCAAATACTGATCACGTCACAACACAGCAGGAAGTCCGTCTCAATCGAGGTAGCTGCCACACACTGCAGTCATCTTTTGGTTTTGGTTTACCTGGTATTATCGTCGCCAGTGTGACACACAAGAAGTCGAGGGAGAGGGAGGGAGAAAAGGATTTGTGCACCCTGTTGTATACGAGTGGGCAGATGCCTTTGACTGGCTGAATGTACTGTTGCCAAGGCAACAAGGCCATGGGGGAAGGGGGGTGAGGGAAGGAAGAAAAGGGTGGGGGGGTGAGGAAGGGAGGGAGTGTCAGGCAGTGAAAATGAGGCTGAAACACACTTGGATAGAATGCTTTATCGTATTCATTGATAGTCATGATTAAAGGAGCCACACCTAAAAAATAAACAGACATTTTGAAATCTAAAAACTGAATACACCCACAAGTTTACGGTTGCAATAATTAGAATTGTTTTTTTAAAATCTAAAAATTAGAATACTACACATACAATAAATTATAATTAAAAAATAAAGTTAAGACTTCTGCCTCCTACATTTGTACTTTTTACATTTATGCTTTCTACATAGTTTATCTGCTGCATTATTGATAGTATGCAGCCGATAGATGTGTGATAGATAGTAGCAATAGTAGTAGTAGCAGCAGTAATAGTAGAAGTAATAGTAGCAGTAGTAGTAGTAATAGTTGTAGCAGTAATAGTAGTAGCAGCAGCCATAACAGTAGAAAATTGCACAAAATCCAAATCTGTAGAGCAAGGATAGCCGGATCGCCTGTACCCTCCACTAAGCATACACAGTGTGCTTACGTGTTTGCATTACACTGGCATGCACTGGGGAAATACTGGTCACAACTTATTATTTTGTTTGTGTTTGTTCTCTGCCCTTTTGTTTTTCTGTTTATGTGTATCTGGTGTATGTACATTGTACATGTCTATTGTAATAAAAAAAACTATGAAGACTAAAAAACTAAACAGTTTGCACTGTTTGTTTAGTTTGGGTTTTCTGTGTGATACTACATGACAGAGACATTTCACAGATTCATAAAAGATTGCAACTCCCAGGTTCTTCAGCAATATGAATCAAATTAGCCAGGTAGGAGTGCTATGACTGAAAGCCAAAGCTAAGAAATTTAAAAGGCCACATCTTGCACACCATGCAGTCTTATTACTGTACATATCCGGCTATCCTTGCTCAACAAATTTCAAGTCTGCCACTTTGGATTTTGTGCAATTTTGATTTTGTCAAAAAAATCTAAAATCTCCTCTGACAAGATCTGACTGATTACCACCAAATCTGGCCAGGACCAGGCTGTCAGAGTTATCTACAGATGTTTGCTATCTTGTTGCATTGTGCCAATATTAACCAATGAACCTGCAACATGCATGGAGGATCATATTTCCATAATATTTCCATAACTAATCATCATCATAAAAAATCATCATTCTTGCCAAATATTACACAAATCTATTACCCTAAATTGCCAGAAGGGATCATTATCATCTTATCATTTCAAAACAAAACAAAACTATCAAGATGCAAGTCAAGTCATTAAGACACAAAACGTGTTTTTTTCTTGATATTGCATTGTACAACAAAATTGTATGGCACTTTTATTCTTTTTAAAACGGGCAATTTTTTTTGGAGCAACATATATGGGAAACACTCTCAGCAACAGACAACAAAATGTTCCCATGTGATTAAGGCAACAACGCTGAGTCCACTCTTCCGGCGCTGTTTCCCATTACATTTCCCCTGCGTACAATTGGCTCAAGATATTTTTCTGACTGGATCATACTTTTTTACCCCATTACATTTACCTAACCTGTAGTTACTAGTTCTTTTAAAAACTACCAACGTACAAAACTTGAAAAACTCACACTTTTCTCTCGGTACTAACTGAACAGGGAATTATTACTCCATCAGTTCAACTTTTCTTTAAATGTCTGAATCCAAGCCAATTTCTTCCACCACTTAAGGTTATCCATACAATACCAGCAACTAGGTCCATGTAACCCTCCGGCTATCAAAAGGTTATTCTGACTTAAGCAAAGGTTCAAAACACTGAAGGTTACGTTTTCTCGTCCCCACCCATTCTCTACTTTCCTGCAGGACGGCATTCCACGAAGAAACGGCACGTAACAAGTATTTTACGTTACAAATCTCCGCCAACTCAGCTGACAACAGTCTTTAGCAAAGGAGACCTATTATCATGCCTCGGTGCTGTGAACCCCGCAGTTAGTCAAGCTTTAAACGTTAAACTCTGTAGTCGACTGACTGGAACAAGAACTCAATGGGGTGGAATACGTGGTGAAGTCCGATTCAGGCCTACTTTACTTACGTTCAGTTCAAAGCACACAGCCACGACTCGGACACAGCCCTTCCGCACCCGGGACCGCCAGATAAAACGTGCAAAAGTAAAACTAGAAAGTATAATTTCATCCTACGCCACTCGGTGTTTTCTTAGGAGGAGGAGAGTGTGTATCTGTATTCCCCAGAGGTGATGCACACACTTTCAAGTCCCTCCCATTCGGTGCCAAATCAGTCCCACGAAAGTCAATGTGCACGGAGGAGACAATAAAGGGAAATATAGAGAAACACTTTAGGCATCTCTCGCGCAACACAGTACATTTATGGTATTTTCACTGTTAGCTCATGAGGCAATTGTAATGAAAGGGTAGGGCGCGTTTTGAGTGCAGTGGGTCGTGTTTCCAGATTTGAGCAGCTGTGTAGAAAGCAGAGTGATAGGGCATTCACGCAGAACTGGGACCCTGCTCACGATAAAATAAGTGGACTCCTGTAGCATAACAAGTCCCAACTGGGCGCCAACCGGGGAAGAAAAAGCAGGAATGTACACAGAGTGGAGAGTCGCAGTCAGCTGACATTCGAATGACAAATGAAAAATCTCTCTATTATCGATAGGCAGTGGCTCAATATCCAGTGGCTGTTGATTCTAACTTGTTAACAAGCAGAAGCCTATATCACCTTTCATTTAATAAAACAGAATGGAATACGTTGGCATCGTGCCAGCCAAACATTCTCCAGTAACTTATTTGTTTCTAAAAACATGCCCACACCTAAGACATAAATAAAACTAATATAATTACATGGAAATAACAAGGGGATGCCACATGTCAGACGATGTGTGATATGACCGCGGCTGCTGAATCGACAGCTCCTGCAGATGCTGTGGCCCATTAAGAAACGAGTACAAACTGCTAAAGCAGAGGCTGACAAGTTTATACTATGCGCAAAAGGCTACTTGACAAATGAGAACAGGAATACGTGGCATTCACTGTCTGAGTTTTCAACACTATGCACATTGAATATCTTACCGAGCCACCTCTTTTTCCGGCTAGCACAAATGTCCACTATTTTCTTTGGTGACAGTTTTGTCCTGTAATGTAAAACCTGCATACATTTTTAGCTGAGGCCGCTAGGGGGTGCTGTGAACACCCACAATCGACTAGTGTCGCAAGCCGGAATAAATATTTGACTTCCGGATGCATTTTTCACAGTAAAAGCTTTATTGAAGAACATAATATGCTGTTTTTTAGATTAGCACCAAAATCAAAGAATTGAAGTCAAAATGTAGGATGAATTTTGTTACCAACTCGATGGTTTTGACAGATCGTAACTTACTAACGGGTGCTTCACTGTGTTCCACAGTAAGCTCCTCGATTTCAACACGATTTAACATTGGAGTACCCATGTGTTTGTAACATTATTGTAAAGCGGAAAAGCATGAATCGTCATCGTTAACTTTACCCTGATACTGTGGGAAAATGCCGGTGTTATACCGAAATTGGTGACCACTCGCGCTCATGTGAACATGCTCGCTCTCGCTAAAACGTGCACGCGGAGCGCGCTCAATAATGACATACACAGACACATATTATGATAATCACAAATGCAAACATAAGGTATTATGTTTCACCATCACAGATTTTGCTTTGTTTGAGCCTGTATTTTACATAACTATACTCAGGTCACATATTCTGACTGCCGCCAAATTCAGCCTATCATAAATGGTGACCCCAATAGTTTTGCCTTCCTGTTGTCTGCAATCACAAAGAATCACACATTTTGAAAAATTACATGTCACAGATAGGGTTGTATTTGAATGTAGCATATCACTCACATTAAGTTTTGTAACACAAACATTTTCTCATAGTGATAAATACAGTAGAAGGACAAACGCCCTAATAGATTAGCAGACATACATGAAGTATGTAATGTCATGATGCTGTTATGATAGCAAAATATAGTATCTTGGCCCAATTTAACATATGATAGACCTCAGACATAACTGATTTGACATAAAATGCATTGTTAAGTATAAGGCTTTTCCTCATATTTGTTTGATGGGCTTTTTCAATATATGTTGAGATAGGTCACACATCGTAATGTATAAGTGGTAAAACAAGTGAAGCAAGTCATGATGCACAATAAAATATTTATTTTTAAAAAATCATGGCACAATCATATCTAGATGATATCCCTCGAGGCCATCTACTTCTAACAAGGCTTCCTAATAAATAAGTCATAGTAAGAAGAGTAAGGCTCTGATTCAGAGTTGGCTGGCTTAAGTTACGTGCGTAAATTCTTCACATAAGACAAGAGACACGCAGGGAAATTTATTTGTATTCAGAATTAAGCGTCATGGTTGCTTAGCTGTTATTTTGCCCTATTCTGCCCTCTGGGTTTCCAAGCTGTGTCATTAGAATCTCACACATCCTTTAAAAACAAAAAAATAACTTGTTATTAATTCTGAGAACATTATGAAACGGTATAAATGGTGTACTAATGCTTCATAACAAGTATAAACCATTGTTGGCCAGACGGGGGTGCTATAATTAAAGCACACATTTTTAACACTTACCATATAACTCTTACACTATAAGGCCAGATTAAACAAAAAATACAATTATATATATAACTAGATACGCAATCCTGAGGCAGAAAATCCATGTGCTCAGTGTATTTCTGTGATTTGTCATCGTTTTTCCAATGGCAGTATAACTATAAGTGCATTTAGTTGTTCCTGAGGCTTACTATGTTGGTGTTACTTTCACCTTTGCAAAGATACAACATTTAGCAAGATTTACAACTCTTTAAGAGAATTGCAAACTACAGCAACTACAATACAGTAACATCAGTATAAACTCCCCAAAAGACCTTACCGCCTTACTGTAGCACTCTCTTTTATTATCTTTTGACTGAGACTGTTTTGTCCAACTATCATTTTGCTTAGATACTTACAAAGGTATGTAGATGTTAAGTTTTGCAACTGTCAAGCTAGATTGCTTGCTGATTTGACACTTGCTGAGCTCGGCTAAGCTACTAGCCATGTAGCATTTTATGGTAAGGTTAGCCTGTTTGGAAATTTGGAATGTGTATAATATGCAAGTTAGCCTTGCTGTCCATTTTTCTCCTGTCTGTACTGAGTTCCTTTATTAGCCTTAAGTTAACTTGATGTAATTGGTTTTAGTATCACCAACTCCAAAACAACATATTAGTGTGACTTGTATGGTTGTTGTGTAAGTGTAGTTTCCCAACTGTGTAATTTATTCTTAGCTAGATAAGCTAGATAGTTTATCATTGGGAAATCCTAAAGGTTACAAAATCAATGGAATGAAGGAACTGAGACTATATTTTAAAGGCCCAATCCCTTACTGCAGTATCTCACCCCTTGATGAAACACTGTTGCTTCACTGCTAGTTTTGGTTACGTAGTGATTTATTGTGTTTTCTATGTATTTTTAGGTTGTAAAAGGTTTGTTTACATTGCTGATTTTTTGTAGACACTAAGTTATTATATGTAAAGACAGTTCCATAAAGCTTATTTTCTATTCCATCATCAAATACTTGTGAAAATACCTAAAATATACATGGTTAAAAAGATTCCAGACAGTATCTTAATTTCTTCTGGATCAATGAAATTGGTCTTATTCATATCCTCAGTGGGCAACTTGATGTAGAATTTTATTTTATTATTTTTTATATTTTGTTTCTATTCAAAATACCACTTGCTTCACTAGACTTGATCCACGTTCTCTCAGGAGCAGATAGTGCATCTCTAAAGAACTTACACTTACACCTTGCAAGTTTGAATCAAAACCCTCTCAGGACATGCCTGTAGTGCAGCTGCCCGAGGAGCACTTAAAAAAGATGAGCCTGAGGTCTGAATATGGACACACACAGATTTGGTATTACATCCCTGCTGCACGGACTTAACTCAACCCTGAATCGTAGCCTGAGAGGAAAAGAGCAAGACCGCTAACTCTTATAGACAGCATGAGGTGCAATGAAGGTTTTGAGAGTGCGAAAGGCTTTTTAACTGGGGGCATATCTTTTGTTCTCGTCAGGAAATGGAAATTCTGGCACCCGGTTGAAGACTCCTTTTAGGAAGATTGCCACTGTGCCGAAGGTGAAGAGGAGAAGGGCAGCCCAGAAACACACTTTGTCAATCATCTTTCCAATCAGTACCCAGCTTTCCATTTCCTGTTTGGAAATAAAGGTGAAAGAAGATATAAAAATCACCCTCAAATTAGATGCATTGTTGTAGGGATTTGAAATTGCATAAGAGCAAATGTAGAGAAAGGAGAAGGAGCACTAACAGATCCAATATCGTTTTGTTGTCTTCTGCCCTCAGCAATGAAGTTGCAGGCCTCCACGCATTCCTTGATCTCGGGTGCAGCTTTGGCCAAGCTCTTATACAAGTTGGCTGTGCTGCTGACATCTATGCCATCCACTAGAGGGAAGGAGACACCTACAGTTAGACAATGTCATGCTGTGCCAAGCTACAGCATTAGCTAAGGCAGAGAAAAAACATAGTCCCTACGAAGTAGTCAAGCTGCAGTTTATGTGTAAATACCAACTACTGATGTACTGATTGGGGCTTAATGGCTGGTTAGATCTAAGGGCTGGAAAATGCAAGTATAGTTTTAAGACTGAGCTATAAGAGCAATTTGAGGAAGAGTAGATTTCTTACCAATTGATCGTGCAAGACCATGCTTCTCTCTTTGTTTGTCAAACATCATTTCACTGCGTGGTTGTTTCAGCACATATTCCTCTGCTCTCTGCATTAGGCCGAAGGAGCTGCGCCGCCGCTCCCTCACTCCATTTACCTCTGCCTCCCCCTTACCTTCATCCACCAGTGGGGACATGCCCAGGATGCGAGGGATCATGTCCAGGAACACCTGACGGAGGCAGAAAAGGTAAGAGTGGTTAGTCCACATAAATGTATCCTTAAATAGGCAACGCTTCTTTCACTCTAGGGTGTAGCATCTACATACATTTTTGATGGTGTGGGACATAGTGTGAGTGGTAGGACTGCGCAGGGAGAAGTTGAGCACCACAATTTGGTTGGTAGCGATGAGAGTAGTCACACACATGACAAAGATCAGGTACCTGAGACATTAGAGGAGAACTGGGTTGGAAAGGAGGATGAGACCATATGGAATAAAGACAAGCATAAGAGATGAACAAGCCAGGGTGAGAAAAATCCAGAGCAGGTTATATAGTAGAGGATGCTGCAGTGAAAGGTCTCTTGAGGCCTCTCTGAGATATTGTAGATGAAACACACAGGCATGCACTGACTCACTTGACGATGAGAGGGACAGAGAGAGATGTTTCAGGGACCTTCTGAGCAATAAGAAAGAGGAAGACAGTCTGAGCCAGCAAGACAGAGATGGACACAGTCAACTTCTGTCCCCCAGCTGTGAAGGGGACAACAGAGAGTTAGAGGGTGGAGGACGTGGACTTTCTTTATTTGGACCAATAGAATTAGCCCTAAACTTACTGCTTACTTACTTTACTACTGGCTGAATTTATGGGAAACAAACATCATAAGAAGAAATTCATTTTTATGTGTAAGGTGTAGCAATGTAAGCAAGACATTATGTGAGTGTGGATATTCTATGACATCTTTGAAATACTTCCCCATTTACAACCTTGATTGTCTGCGTGGTAATGGCCTTAGGGAATTAAACATTGGTGGTACTGACCTTGTGCGGGTAGGAAATAGGCCAGTACGACCAGGGAGGAGATGAGGGCGCAGGGAAGGATGATATTTATTATGTAGAAGAGAGGCTTCCTCTGGATGATCAGATTGAAGGAGATCTCTTGATACTCCGGGTCATCGAGGGAATAACGTGAGTTGATCACTTTCCTGGCTGGACGATGCACAATGGCCCACTCGCCATTCTCTAAAAGGGTGACAACATACTAGGCTAGAGTGCCAGGATACCTCCTGGAATACGAGCTAGACCATAAAATGTAAAAGACAGAACTTTGATACTGTGTGTGTTTGTGTGTATGTGACAGAGAGAAACAGAGAGCGAGAAAGACAGAGAAGAAAAGACAGAGGAAAAAAGAGAAGACGGAGACTTCCCACACACAGAGACACAAAGACTGTGTGTTTGAGTGTTGGACATGAACACACCTGTGAAGGCCTCCGGGTCGATGTCCACCCACTCAATAGTCTCCCCATTTGTTTGTACAGCCAAGATGAGGTCCACTTCATTGGCACTGTATGTCTGGGACCTAGAGTGGAAAGGAGCAGATAGAATAGAATAGAATAGAATAGAATAGATCCAAACTAATATATTCAATCATATTATTGCATCATACCTGAATATTAGGGTGCAGTTTTGATAATCAAATGGGAAGTAGGTGGTCTCAATGGCACAAGTGCTGCGAAAGATAGCAGGAGGCAGCCAATACATCCAACCATTGCTGTGGATCAACACATTGGCATAGTACGCCACGTCAAACTGGCCATCAATGCTGCAGAGAATGGGGGAAAACAAGAGAGAGAAGAGTTGACTACAGGCATTAAAAACAATTTGACTGTTGCAAGCAGGGAAAAGAGGCAGTATGGCGCTCCTGTCCGGCACTTACTTGTTCTCAAGGACAATGTCAGGGAGCCAAACAGTGTTGAATGGCACACGAATAACCTTAATGCCAAAATAATTAGATGAGTTCCAGGCAAGGCGATAATCACTCCATTGCTGTGGGTGACATTGGAGAGAAGGGTAGTCATCAGTGATGTAAACACACCAATTGGACAGAAAAGAGGGCTGAATAAGTGAGAGAGCCTTAAGTCCTATAAAGAAAATGAACATGACTACCATGAGCCTTGCAAGATTTTGGCAAGAAAAATTCTAAACAACAAAAAAACAAGAATGGAAGTATGGAGAGAGGGAAAACTCACAATCTCAATCCACACATTGGTCGTAAGAGTCTCCTCCTTTTCATTCTGTAGTAGAAGCAAAGAAGTAGTATGGATATCTGAGGTGTAAGTCTTAATTGTGCATTAGTTTGCTGTTTCAGTGATCAAAGAGCCAAATATGAACCACAGATGATACTGACATATGTACTTATGTCAAAAGGCTGTGCAGAATGGTGTTTCATTCTAGTTTCCTATGGGAATGAGGTTGAACTTGTGCTCCATAGAGCATCCTGTGTCACCTTTGCAGTTTAGTGCTGTTGGTATAATCTACACTCTTGGGAAATTTTTGTTTTAGCAGGTAGGAAGAAGGAGCTCTCACCAGGGAGATAAGGTTAGTGAGGGTCAGCTTGAGCTGAACCTCCACCTTCTCTTCAGGATGGTTCACTGGGCGAGTATTCTTGTTGTAGCCTTTAAACAGGGCGCTCATCAACTGTGACTCCTCATTACACTCCACTGCTTGAAGGAAAAGAGGACATAGGAAATGAGTGAAATAAGTTTAGACTCACGTATCCTGTGAGGGGACAGTTTCCTGAGCTTAAAAATATGTCCAGTAATGTCGTGATAAATAAAAGGGTGGGTAAACTCTGACCTCCAGTCAGTGATCATCAAAGGCAAACAACCACCAATATGAACAAAATTAATTATATTTCCAGAAACTTATTAATGTATGCTTGTCTTTCCTTAAATAACCCTAACATTCATATAACTTGTAGTCTTCATAACCATAACTAACTAAGATTTATGTCAGCCTGAAAAAGTGGGTAAACTATTCTGAAAATAAAACTAAGTTTAGGTGGGTGCACTAACGCCACTACATCTCTGCATCAGCACAGATTCATTCAATTGTCAGGATAATTCTCTCACTCCACTCTTGCCCATACAGCAATAAATACATTTTACATGTATTTTGCAATATGTTTTGAAATATGTTTCAAAATATACAAAAATGTATTTGCATTTGAAATATATTCTGAGGGGTCAAGAGTGTATAGAAGGGAAAGTATTTTCAGTCTAAATTTTGAATGAATATCATGTACATGTTCATAGAATTGTCCAATTTTTTAAAACATATCTCTAAACATATTCTGAAGTCAATTTGATATGTATTTCTTTCAGTATTGGTGTACAAGGGTGGAGTTTTCTGGAGGCTTGAAGGGTGTAAAGATCACTCTGGTGTACAGATTAGTGCAGCAAAACTTTGAGAGCTGGTTGTTACACTGAAAACACCAAACACAAGACAGGCAGTGAAGATACATTTGATAGATATGGAGGTGGTGAGCAAATGGATGAAAACGAGTTTTCAACTGCACAACTTACCCGGCACCATTAAAGTCCCGAGAAAAGTTACAACCCCCAAAAATGTCCAGAAGGAACGGGCTGCCATCATGCTGTGTTCCCTTTCTACTACACTATATTTCTGTATAAACTTTGAGAGAGAGAGTAAGGTGGAGGTTATTTCCAACCCTCTCTCCCCCAGCTGTCGCTATCCATGGCTCAGATTACACAACAGCCGGGAAGCACTAAACTAGGACTTAATGTCACACTCAGGTCGTCCACAATAATCATCATCATTAGGCAATATGTATCGGTGGTGATGACAGTAGCACATATTATAAAGGTATTTCTCTCTGTCAGTTTACAGAGAGAGGGTGTGAGAGAGTGAGAGAGAGAGAATTTAATTCACTTCCAACATAAGTAAATCATGTTGGATAAACAAATTTAAAACTGTACAGACAGAGTAGCAGGGGGACCTGCAGGCTAAATTAACTATTAACTATAACTATAGCAAAATTAACTTAAGCAAAATAAGACTGCCTCACTCCTACACTGACAAGGGGAACAGACCGATTTTTGGAGTGTGCCATATGAGTTCCACGGTATGTGATGTACTTCTAAATATACAGTTAGGGAAACAGAGATGTGGTCCTTTTAGGTAACTGGAGACTCCAGAAGGCCGGTAATGTGTCTGACGGTCAGTTAGAGTTCACAAACGGAAGAGGGGCTGGATCAGTCCAGCTTAAACAGCATGGGCAAATGAAAACATCAAAGGGGCAAGAGTATTTTTCATACCAAGTGCACATGATACATGAAAGTACACTTTAAAAATACCAATATGCAGTTTTGAAAATGGGGCAGAGCCAATCCAGTGATACAGGCATAAAGCAGGTATGTTTGATAAGTTCACATTACTAACCAGACAAGTCCCCTCCACCATTCCTCACTGCGTATGCCTCTCTATGCACACGTTTTCTTCCATGTTGGCTGTGTGAGTTTTGAGTAACGCCTGGACAGCCTTGCCAGTCCTCCTCATCACCTCCTGTCACTCAGGCAGTAGACAACTACCCTTGAATCTATATGTCTGTCATTGGCTAGCAAGACTAAAATATTTCTAACTTCTAACAAAGTATCAATAGTTCTAATTCAGATCAGTTATATGAGCGTAGACAAAGCCCTATAAAGGCTTCAGTTGCGGTTTACCCTGCAAGCAAGAGTGAAAAAAATGTACACAAATACACATCTATAAACAATTAAGCAGGTGCATAAAAGCCAACTCAGCCGAGATTATTATTTTTAGACAGTAGGGGATGAATGGCATTTCTGTTCAGTGTTCTTCTTGTTGTTGATGGATGCACAGTGACATCAGATGCAGCAATTGTCGCGATCTCTGGATGTTATTTTTGAGTTGATTTATACTAGTTATAATATTTTTCTTGTGGCTCTTGGTGATATTTTAGAAGGACGTCCACTTCTAGGCAGAGTCACTGTTGTGTTAAATGCTCTCCATTTGTATATTATTTGTCTCACAGTGGACTGATGGAGCCCAAATCTTTTTGATATGACTTTATAACCTAACCCAGACTGATGTGCGATCACTACTCGCTTCCTGAGCTCCTCTGACATCTCCTTAGATGGCAGCAAATCCTGCATCGTTAACATCGAACTGACTTGGTTTCTCACCTCTATTTATCGGAGTGCCACACACATTCCTCCCCAAAGATCTGACCTTTGATTGGTTAACTTCATACCCAATTAATTACCCACCTGATTCTATTTACCTACTTGATTTAACTAATGCAAGAGGAGGTTCACTTATTTTTGCACCTTTACCAATTTCATTGGTAAATATACCTATTTAATTCAGTTAATATGGGGCTAGTTTTGATTAAATGATGGTAAAAATTCAAAACTTCTATAATTGCTCAAGTGGTTCACAAACGTTCACGCATGACTGTATATATGTGTATATATATGTTTATCTAACTGGGTCTGCCAAGGAGGTTATGTTTCCCCCCCCTGATAATTAGTTTGTCTGTCTGTCTGTCAGCAGGATATCTAAAAATGTAGGAACATATTTCCATGAAATTTGGTGGACAGATAGGCCTTGGGCCAATGTAGAATTTATTAGATTTTTGTGGTAATTTGGATCTGGGATTTCTGCCATTAGAAAATTATATTTGTTTATAATAACAACAATAATAATAACAACAATAATAATCACAATCATAATAATAACAATCATATTATTATGATTATTATGATTATGAGTATTGCATTATTGTTATGATGATGATGATGATTATTATTAGTAGTAGTAGTAGTAGTAGTATTATTATAATAACTTTATTTATATAGCACCTTTTGAAACAAAGGTTACAAAGAGCTTACACAACTTACCCGGTACCATTAAAGTCCCAAGAAACGTTATAACCCCCAATAATGTCCAAAAGGAATGGGCTGCCATCATGCTGTGTTCCCTGATCTTTGTACTACACTATATTTTTGTGTAAACCTTGAGAGAGAGAGAGTAAGGTGGAGGTTATTTCCAACCCTCTCTCCCCCAGCTGTCGCTATCCATGGCTCAGATTACACAACAGCCGGGAAGCACTAAACTAGGACTTAATGTCACACTCGGGTCATCACAATAATCATCATTGTCATCGTCAAACAATATCTATCAGTGGTGATGACAATGATACATACCATAAAGGTATTTGTCTCTGCTACATAGACTATATGAATCACTTACTATGAATAGATCTTAGAGAGAATAGGTCTTGAAAGTCTGCCATGGTCTGTTGTCTGTTGGTCTTAATCGTCTCAACAGTTAGCAGCAGAGCCTACTAAAACCTCCAAATGAGAAATCACTGTAATGTTCCTAGAATATTCCTATAGTGTGTCTGTTGTAGTCAATAGTGAGTTTATGTTTGTGAACCTTACAGAAGGTGGTCATTATTTCATACATTATAGAGGAATAACCTTCTAAACCTCAAATCTTTATTTTATTCCAAATAAAGAACATGCATATATAAATATATAAGTTAATTGTTTATTTAACTAAACTGGTTTATTTAATAAAATCTCAATTAAGGCTGATCAGCCTTAATTTGCCGCAGCAGCTGAGTCCAGCCTAAGCCTACCCCCCTCCCTCCCCCCAGTCCGCCACACTCAGTTATCCCTGTGTACATAAATATGTAAACTCCTTCAATCAATAACTTGTGGCAGCACCTTTAGCAGCGATGACTTGGAGTAAAGGTCTCCTATAGCCACTGATCAGTCTCTGGCATCTTCCATGAGGGAGTTTCTCCCACTCCTCCTAACAAAACTCAACCAACTCAGTGAGGTTTGAATTGTCTGTTTCAGGTCGTGCCAAAGGATCTCAATTGGATTTAAATTACGACTTTCACTTGGCCAATCCAAAACACTAAACATCTTCTTCCTGAGCCATTCTTTGGTAGATTTGCTTGATTCAAGAATTCAAGAATTCTCTGGTCTCACTCAGAATTCATGGTTACCTTAATAATGTCGAGTCGTCCAGGTCTAGAGGATGAAAAACAGACCCAGACCATGACATTTCCATTGGTGGTGGCCAGTTTTGTGTTGTCACCAAACATGGCATTTTTGATTGCGACCAAACAATTACATTTTTGACTCAACAGACTTCCAGAAAGCTTCAGGTTCGTCCAGGTGGTCTCTGGCAGACTTAAGACGGGCAGGGTCTTGGCCTTCAAAGGCCAGATGCATAGCTGTAAGCAATCCGGGTTCGGGTGCCATATGCAACCTTCCAGTTGGAAAAGGTCTGGAAATTGGCCATTCTGACCATTTTGGGGCTTCTAGGAGTAGTCTATGGCCGTCTCATTGGACTCTAATGTTACAAGTATTAGAGAGTCGGAGGTTTCTGTGTGGAGTTTGCATGTTCTCCCCGTGCTCACATGGGATCCTCTTTCACAATAAGGACCCCAATTGAAAAACATGCAAGAAGATTGCCATCTCCTGTCCTGTCCCTGACCACGACGTGGACCCAAGATCTGGAGCTGTTGGTCCCCGGGTGCCGACACAGAGGGCTGCCTACTGCTCCTGGCCCCTACCCCTGGAGGGGCAGCGCAAAAAGACAGAGTGCCCTGTCCTAGTGGACTGGTCCTCTCCATGAAGGAGAACCAAAGGGAGCAGTGTGTCGATGCCTCCAAGGTGAGGAGGTCAACTTCTGCTCTGCCATACTACATACATAATCTGCCAAACATGGGAGTCTGGGAGTCTTCACACCCCTGAAGGGAGGATAGCAAATCTGCCACACAGTTGTGCACTACCGAAAGATGCATGGCCCTAAGGCTTAAAAAGCGGGGAAAGGCCAAAGTGAGAAGCTGCTGTGTCACCCGCAGACATTTGCTGGACTCTTTGCCACCATGACAGTTTATCTGGTAAACTGTTGAGGTGTTGTCTGTCCGGATACCAGTTCCTCAGAGCTGGTAGAAAGTGTCTGGGAGTGGGCAATGGGAGGGTATCACTCCCAAGAGAACAACCCTGGTTAAATACACCCTCCTCCTCCACGGTTTCAGGGCAAGGAGGCACTGCTTAGACACTCTGACCTTCCTGCTTCTACGCCACTTGGGGTCCAAATAGAGGCCATTCATCCAGATCTGAAGAGAATGCAAGGCAAGAAGGCCCAACGGTACTACCGTGGATGCTGCCATGAACGTGCCCAGCAGCTGGAGGAAGAGGTTGTGTTCCAGCTCCTGGTTTTGCTGGAAACAACGTAGAAAGTGTAGCATGGCATCTACATGCTTCGGGGAAGGGGAGACTCTCATTGACTGAGAGTTGAGAGTCACCCCAAGGTAGACCACCCTTTTGGGCTTTCCTTAGCCCAAACTGAAGTCTATAAAAGTCTTCTATAAAAGGACCTTGAACTAGTAAGCTTCACCTGTAAAGGTGAAGCGGAGAAATCGCCTGTGGTGTGGCTAATGGGTACATGAATGTATGCATTTTTCAGATATATGGACATGAACCAATCCTCCTGTGCAACGGCACAGTTAGTTTACAATTTGTTGACAATTTGTTAACGAGTTGTTGCTATGGAGCTAGTTAGCAATAACCAAGGACTTCCCAATGAGTGAATGCTTCCAGGTTGGTGCAATGGAAAATCTTCCCATATTTCTGCTTCGTCCGACATGATGTGAATGCAGCAGCAACAAGTTTAGCCCATTCTCTGGGGTTTGCCAAAAGACAAAATGTAGGAAATTGCAAACTGAAGTAGAAGTTGACAAGGCAGGTTGAGGGAAAGTGGGTACAACAAAAAGGAAAATTACAAAACTCCCATCGCAAAATAACTCCTGGAATGCAATCACAGATTGCTGATATATAGCTGTCCATTGCAAGATATCTCTACTATGTAGATTTTAGGGGAGACTGGGGGTCATGTCCCCATCAATATTAGGAGAAGGATCAACTGTCCCCCCCAATTATTTCTGCCTCAAGTCTGTATTTTTACTCACTCTGTTTTTATACACACAGTTGAGTTTTCCTGAAGTACATTTTATGTCACTCCTTCCCTTTAAAAATGGGCCCCTTCTTCACATTTTTTTGAATCGCCTTTAAAGGCTTTTCATCAACAAATTAGACTGCCATGTTTCATGTTTTCATTGTTTGCCCTTCAAATCAGGATCAGTGTCAGTGTGATGAATCCAGTTTCGCCCCCGAAGTTGAATTGAAATCCACGCCTTTGCATCCACTCAACAAACACACACACAGGCTGTAATCATACCATGTGTCTCAGTCAAGTTTAATGGTACTGTGATGTCATTTGTGACCAACTCGACTTTAATGTGGATTAATGTGACCAACTGAAACCCTGACAAAGGGAAGGGTTGATAAAGTGGCTGTTTGGTTAACTACTCTAAAAGTAGATTTGAGCGATCAAAACTAAAAGAAAGAAAGAAAAACATTTCTTTAAACAGCTTAGCCCTTTGTAGGGCTAAATATTTAAAGTATTCCAAAAGTGTCACATGTTTTCACAAGGTTTCAGTCTCCCCTCAGTTGCTGCCTGTTTCAAATGTCGTCTTCCATTGGTTGCACAGAATAAAAGCCCCATGACCAGTCCCTCCCTTCCCACTAATGAATGCCCCTGCTTTCACTTGTCCAGCTCCTCCACTGAAAAATACCATTGTTGAGTCTCTCTTCATGAGCACACATGTGGTTTGGCCAGAGTGTTGAGTTCAATGTCTGTTCCCCTCCCCCACAGCACCAGCAGCAAATCCATTGATAGGAACTACAATCTATCAGAGGTGATAATGGTGGGAACGCCTTTGCCATGGCATTCCTGTTTTATTGACGCATCTTACTTTATACTTAAATACATTTTCTCAAGTTCAATATCAGAATTTCTTACTTCAGAAAACAGTCCAGTCATTAAACCATGACAATGTAGACATCAAAATTGAGAGTAGCTATACAATCTGAATCACTTGTCATGAAAGATATATTCACAAGAAAGAAGAATTGAAGCCTTCTTTATCTCTTCTTTAACATAGGTGGACCTTTAGTTATTCCTTGTTCCATAACAACCAGGAAAGGGTAGGGCAGACTTTGTAATTCATTAACAAGCATGGATTTTTTTTCTCTGTTCTGCGACTGAATGGAGATTGTGTTGTCCCATGACTGAATCAATACTGGAAAAAAAACAGAGGTTTAGGTTGTCATGACTTTTGTCATGACTTTTGTCAGGTTTAGGTTGTCATGACTCCATGTAAACAATTTGTTTACATGGAGCTTCTTTGCCACTTCTGTTATACTTTGATATTTCTCCTGTTAAACTTTCGTATGTCTCAACATGTCTTGAAATTTGTCAAGGTGTCAACACTATTGTTGTTTGTGGTGGTGATGTGTGTGTGTGTGTGTGTGTGTGTGTGTATGTGTGTGTGTGTGTGTGTGTTGTGTGAGAGAGAGAGAGAGAGAGAGAGAGAGAGAGAGCGAGAGGGAGGGGCTGAAGGGGGCAATGGTGGGAGGAGAAGAGAGAGCAAGTGTTTACTTGAGCTGGTCAGGAATATAGCACATATATAGAAGATGAGTCTGGAGGAAGGGGGTTACTGGCGGACAGGCTGCATTGGCTTGCTTTATCAGTCAGTGGCTGGACTCGGCTAATCTCTGGACCCTCAGATTGAGCAACATAACAAGAGACAAGCGGTTTGAAAAGGACAGAGTCAGAACAGAGGAACAATTAATCAAGTCAAAGAGAGAGCAAAAGAGAAAGCACAGCTGAGCTGAGTTGAGTTGGCGAGACTAGGGAAAATTGTAAAAGAGAAGTCAAAATTTGATAGAGCTATTGTTCGGGTCAAATCAGAGAGGCATGGTGGTGGAGAGAAAGCAACTTTTTATTTGATTTATTTGAGGTTCGTGGAGGAGTATGAAAGATTTGAGAGGACGAGGGGGAGGATCAGTGGCAGGGGTTCAACTAAAAATGTGGTGACAGCCAGTGAAAGGGGACAAGGACTCATGTGAGACACAGTGGAATTAACAGATAAAAGACACGGGGGAGGAGAGGGAACAGAGAGGAACTACCAGACCCAGAAATGAGCTTCAGTATGGGGATAAAGAGCAAGGCTGCTGCGGCTATCATAGTCCTACTGCTGTTCCTTGGTTCCCTGTGGCTTCGTGAGTATTTCTCTGTGTGTGTGTGTGTGTGTGTGTGTGTGTGTGTGTGAGGCTACTATATTGTACTGTGGATCTATACAAGCCTTCCTTGTTTGGAATGTATAAACTGTGGGTCAGGAATGTGTCACATGGTGTGGAGGCTGCAGAATCGAGCATGGTAGTCGCACCACTTTTTGCTCTCTCTGCTGCTACCACTCTTCTACTACTTTGAGCTACATATGGTTTTTGGTTTTTGAGTTGATGTTTTGGATTATTTTTTACAGTGAGGTTTAAAATGCAGACTGTTGTGTTTTGTCGATATTTTCAGCCATATCAGATTAACAATTTAGGAAATATAGGCCTTTTATATATATGAGCTTCTTATTAAGTCAACATTTTTTTTTGTGTGTAATGACATCTAAAGGTCTGAATACCATTACCATGCCCTAACTCTTATATGTTTGGGTTCTCTGTCCAGCCTTTTTGTATTTCAGTAAATCTCCATGAGAGCTCCAAGCGTCATGCATAGACATGAATAACTTTAATGATTGCTTCCCCCTACTTATTTCTTTGCAGAGATCAATAGAACTATTAATAGATATAATTAAATATAGAGGGAGAGCAATCTTAAAGTAACTAACTATTACCTGGTGTAGAGATGCTAAAATTGGGGTCATTGGGGTCTTTCTCTGGCCCCTGCAGTTAATGTCCACGCTACTACATGCTTTACAACTTAGAGATTTAAGAGACTTCAGGCAGGCTGAGCAGACAGCACACTCATTGGAGAACTTTTCGGCAGACTAAATGAGAAGAGATACAAGCACGAACAGCCGTCACTAAATTGGAAGAGGATATATACTCAATTTAGTAACTTCATTTTAGAGACAGCTCTTAGTTCGTACAGGCAAGTGTTCACATTCCTCTCAACTTGTGTGGCAACATGTATCTCACTGTCATGAGTTAGAACATACATTTTTGGCTCCTGGTAGACAGGCCTCCTTGTTTGTTTTGAACTGATGGTGTTTGGTAGCTTTGTGAGCCAGACTGAACTGGCCATGCTGCAGAAGTTCAGCGGGTCCAAAGAAAATCCTTTCGGGCTTATCAACTTTGGAGGCCGATCTTTGTGCGTGCTTCTGGTTGTGGGATTTTGAACAGCAATGGAAGCTATTGTAGTTTTTGCTGGCAAGGTGGTCTAGTGGTTATGCAGCCATCTTTAAACCTCTCAAGCCCCATGTCAGCAAGCGTCTGTCCTGCTGAAGTGCCCTTGAACAAGACATGGGACAAGCCCTTAAAAAGGAAAACGTCCTGTGAAAATACAGATGTGAATTCAAAGCATGCGTTTTTTTTGTACACATGCTGATTTTCACATGTTTACAATATTTTTTCATATGTTGTAATCTGAAATCTGAAATGTTCACATCTGATGTATAAACTCTCTCATGTGATTTCGGATTACATGTGAATAAATATTGTTCACATCTGAAAACCAGCATCTGTCCAAAAAGCACATGTGCTTTGAATTCACATATGTATTTTCAAATGTGACTTTTATGTAAGGGAGTAAAAAGAGAAATTCCCTACAGGTATGAATTAAAGTGTCATATGATTACTATTCACGTTATGGAGCACATTATGTCACTACTGCTATAGCATTTGTTTGTAGATTTGTACAAGCTGGTCACTACTGGATAACATCAGTGGGTGGAATAAGTTTGCTTTATTAGTCTTACACTTGAGTCTTTTTCACAACAGCAAGTACTGGATGTGAGGATGGTTTTTAGGGTTGCAGGACAGTTTGTATCACAGGGTTTAGAGGCACATAGATCACATGGGTATCATTGGCGTACCAGTGGAAACCAACATAATAGTTTGTTTATGGATGATGTGGCCCTGTGGAAGCATGCAGTTGGAGAAAAGGTTGGGGCCCAAAATTGATTCCTGCAGGACCCCACATGTGATGTCTGCTGAGGATGACAATGCTTACTGTGACAGAGAAGCTTCTGTTGGAGGGGTATGAGCTCAGCTCAGTGCTGTGTCTGCAATATGCACCCAGTCATTTAAAATCGCATTATCTACTTTGTACAAGGCTGGACTGAGTTCTGTAAGGATTAAAATTCAGCATCACCCTGCATCCACTGTCAAAATAAGGTTATTTTTTGCCTAAAGAATGTCAGTCTCTGTGGTATATATGATCTGAAACCTAACCTCACTAATTTCTCAAGAATGTAATAAGGTGGGTATTTTAATCAGTTTCTCATGTTAGCTGTGTACCAGATCTGTCATGTGCTACTGATGCTGGTGCTGTTTGTCAGTGAGTTCTATCTATCTATCTATCTATCTATCTATCTATCTATCTATCTATCTATCTATCTATCTAGGTTTATTTACTTTATCAGACTTATTTTCCTCTTTGGGAAATTATATTTTAATTATCATTGTATCTCTTTCTCTTTACAATTTCCCACTGCAGAGGGAGGTTTGGATTACCATTGGGATTCTTGCTTGAAAGGTTATAATCAAGTCAATAAGGTAAGAGAGGCAAATAATAAAGTTATGCATCATGTTTTATCTCATTAATGTTGATTTTCTAAACGAGATGGACAATGTGGCTCCAATGAATTGCTCCTTCTGTCTCTTTTTTTTCTCTCTCGCTCTCTTTCTTTGTCTCCTCTCCATCTCCCCCTTCCCCTCCATCCCCCATCTCCAGCTTCACCATCTGTCCAATATCAGTGAGGGTGATGGGGCTGAGGGCCCACGGCTCCTGGAGGAGTGCCCTGGTCAGACCTTCCAGGTGTCAGCGCTGCTCTCCCACCTGCTGGCTGCGCAGGCCATCACCTCTGACGTGCTGCTGCAGCCATATCTCTCCAGCTGGGCTGAGCTAGTGAAGTAAGCTCGTTAGAATGAAGCAGGAGTGCAGTGCGGCAAAAATGCATTCATTTAGTAGATCCTCTAACATGAATGAAGTTTGTGGGTCACCATGATCTGGACTCTGGACTGTAAGCTCATTCACCCTGTTCTGTCTTTACCCTACCAGGTTCATGGAGGCATTGGGCCCGATGGTTGGACTGATATCTAATGAGATAGAGACCAAGACCTCTATTATCCGCCAACTGGCCCTGCTGGCAGAAGAGAGCCCCGAGGCAGAGCAGGGCTCCAACATAGACCTGATAGATTCTGTGACCACAGAGGTTGGTGCACACCACACCAGTGCTTACCACTCTGTGCGTTCCATGATCCGGGCTGAGCTGAGCCAGGGTGTGGTGGACTTCCACCACCAGACAGACTCTGGATGCCGCACTCTCTTGCGTCTGCATCGCGCTCTGCTGTGGCTGAAGCTCTTCCTGGAGAAGCTAGCTGAGACACCAGTGGCTGGTCGGTTTAGGAGTCCCTCAGAGCTCTGTCGTGAGGCCTACCAGAGCACCCTCGCACACCACCATACCTGGTTCGTCCGCAAGGCTGCTGAGCTGGCCTTCATTGCCATGCCTGAGCGGGGTTTCTTCTACAGGCTAGTGTGCGTGCAAAACCAGGAGGAGTTCAGTATACTGCTTAACAAAGTGGTTCAGGACATTGGAGAGGTTTATGACAGGACTCAGGGAGCCCTGGAGGAAAATGGCATGCTGGACTTGCCATAGAAAAGGAGAATAGGAGACCTGGACATATACAGTACTAGCAATACAGCTTCTGGTGCTGTTTGCCGGTGTCATCATAGTGTGACCATCAAATCAATCAAACAAAGACTTCTAGCCTCAAAAGAGTTATAAACATCTTAAGAAAATGTGAATGGCCTTGATTTTATCAGTTATCAATTACAAGTGACATATTTTCCTACCAACCAAAGGGCAGCTGGAACAATCAACTAATACTAAAAGATGGTTTGCTTTCAGTCTGTAGACATTCCTCAACAAATATGTTTTGTGAGATAATGTCTTGACTTGTTTTCCTTACATTAGAGACATATTGAAGGCCACTGATGATGGCTAAAAGCCTATTGTAATTTATTTATGTTAAATGATTAATTTTTCATATACATGTGACAGGCTATTCCAAATGAATGCCATAGTAACAGAAGCTATTGCCAGCTGATTTAGTACACTACCTCAAAGCTGGCGAGTTCAAGTTGCCTCATAGCCCACAAATCTGGGACCAATCTACTTCATGATGATGCAGTTATTATATAACAAATCAGTGTATGCTCAACACTCAATACTGGCCTTGTCTGAGCACAATACAGTCTTTTAAGTTTTTTCTTGTGTGAGTGTGATGTATGAATTTCTGCTTTTTGCATTGTAAAATGTATTTTATCATGTTCAGATTCATTAAGAATGTCTGTCAGAAAATGGGAGAATCACAATGATTAATTTCTAACAGTCTGATCTAGCCTTGTGATATTATTGGCATTTTGATGCCGCTGTAGTATTGTGTAATGTTATCCATTATCCAGCAGAGGATCCACTGTTCTGCCACAGACTAATCTTCACTTACATAACATTTTGGATCAGCTCTTGCTATTTGCCTGGACACACTTTGTGTAAATGCCCCAGTGCCAATAAGAATAGGTTTTTCAGTGAATCCAAATGCAAAGACTTTTGACCTCACAATACTATTTTTGTCTCTATGAAAACATTAGATGTTAAAGTCTATACATTAGAAAATGTTTTCTCAGAAATAATTCAAGTTGACATTGAGAGATTCAGTGAACACATGTACACTTGCCTAATCAAGATTGCAAAAGAGATGTGCAGAGTGAAAGTGAGTATGTGTGTGTGTGTGACACAGAGAGAAGAGTCACTTGCACTACTCTTGATCAGACTATTTTAAACCCACAAATACCTCTAATGCTATGTAATCCCCACTCTCTCCCTACTCCTCTACTGGCTGTCTTTCCAAGAAGACAGTGAAGAAAGGAAAGATAAGGAGAGAGCCAGAGGCCACAGAGCAGAGAGGGGAGAGGAGCTGGGTGATTGTCAGAAAACGGAAGTGCAGTTCTGCTGTAATCTAGTCAAGTAGTCGGCGACAGCCTCTATTAAAGTAACCCTTGTAGAGAAACGTCTAGCCTAAAACAGAATTCACATATTGAACTGCTTTGATCTGGGTAGTTCAATCAATATTTGTGACAATGAGCAATTTTCTGCCAACGCTAGAATCCAGACAGCCAAGACTTTAATCTGTAACCTTTATTTTATGAGGCTGTTCCACTGATAGTGTGTAGGAGGATGACATCATTTTACTGTGTGGTATTCCCATGAAGTATTCATTTCTTTTTTACACTCTTGTAAAGTTAGGTTTGGATGACGTGTGCTGAGATTATCCATTATTTACTTCATTGTTGATTATGGCACGTAAGAAATTCACATGACAATTGGAAGTTGGACCTCTACTCTGTGCCTCTCCTCCTGGGTTTTTTCCATTAATATGTAGCCATCTCTGCATGCACAGGGGATCCACTGGTGCTGTAGGATGTGGGGATTATGGTGAATGAGATTACATTAGATTACATCCACCTGGCGCTACTTCTGACTCTATGGCTGCCCTCTTTCTCTTTCCACTGCATGGGCCTCATTTTGCTACGCTTGACTTTACACAAACTTGGATCTCCGATTCATGATGAGCGACTATTGAAGGATCTGTGCTGGTATTATGGCCATTCCACTTTAATCCACGTGTCAGTTCTTGAATAGCTCCCTTTCCTCCTCCTCTGACATCTGCGATCATGTTACTGTGTAGTACAGTTTGCTGCTGTCAAAAGATGTAGGAGGAAAGATAACAGAGAGGCAAAAAAAAAAAAAACAATGGCTTGGCTTTCCTTTAAATGACATTTATTAATTTCTCTATCTTTTTTGCAGTAAACATGAGCAAAAATATACATACAGTAACAGCAAAAAAATAAAGATCCAAAGAGAATAGAATTATCAGCCATTTGGGTGAGAATAATAAATTTCATGGATTTCTTTCTCAGTGTTTTCTTGAATTATCCTTCCACCACAATCTTAGGCAATAGTACATTTTGTTTCGGGGGAGGGGGGTGGGTATGGGTATGGGGTCTGCTGTATTTGTCCGTCATTTGAAACATAGATAGTTCACTCTGTTTGCCATTTGTATTGGCCCTGTGAAGGTTTTGTGCTGTACTGAAAATGTTCTGAAGGTTTTACACTCTATTGAAAGTACTGGGAAAGCAGTGTTCATTCCTAGCAGCCGAATAATGTATTCACTATATTATTGAATTACCGTGAATGACAGTGTCTTCAGTCCGATACAAGAGACCCCATCAAATCACATGCAGTGTTCACCTCAAAGAGGAGCCAATAAGCAACGACTGAGAAAGAGCTTTCACTGCAATCAATATCCTCTGGCAGGTTTGCTATTTATAGAAAGTGGGAAGGACTCAAATGATGAGAAAAAATGTTTCTACATTCAAAAAAACTGGTTTGTATTCAACATTTAAGTTGTTGTATTTTTGCAGTTCAGAATGTTGAATTTATTGATAAAAACCTTCCTGGTAGCTCCCTTGTCATGATACAATCCAAGCTAATACATTCTCTCCTCTTTACAACAAAATATCAATAAAAATACTCTTTTTTTTAAATAAAACAATACTTTTTATATTGTTCAATCTTGAAAATGCACGTTGGCAAAAGATATACTTTATGTGGGAATGCAGTATTTATGTGTTGTTGCCTTTTTCTCCCTTGGTCTTGATGATTCATGTTACACTAAAGTTGTTACAGCCTTTCTAATAAATACATCATACAGCCACACAAGAAATAAATATATTGCTTTTTAAAGACCTCTCCAAATTATCACAGAAAAACGGATAAATGGAGATAACAGGAAATAACATTCTGTGACACTGGGGAACAATGCAGTCTGTCCACCAGGAGGCACTGTTATCTTTTAGTGAAGCCTGTTCGTTTTGTGCGTATATTACATAAGAGTAGGCCTTTTAATAACACGGGATCATAGCCATCCACCTGTAACCTGTCTTTGCCTGAGATCTTGGCTCGGATCTGTTGTTGTTGATGTGTCAGTGCAGCACAATAATAATAATAATAATATAAATTTAAATCGTCAGGATCTTTGGTTGAGGGTAATGTTTTGGACTAATCTTCACATGCACAAGTAAAACAAGAATGTCAAATTAGGTAATTAAAAAAAAAAGATTTTATTCGTAGTGTTACAGTTATGAATTATGAATTAAAATAAATTCACCAAAAAAGATATGGGTTTTTCAATAATGCTTGGGGGGAAATTGGATTGAATAGATTGAATGCTGTGAATAATTACTGTAAATTGCTGTGGAATTAATCAGCCCCACTTAAACTGACATCCATTTTGAAAACACTGTCTATGAAGAAGATGACAGAGAAATAGGGGTTTGACACAAAGATTAGGAGCGACAAAGCAGGGTACAGAACCTCAGTGTGCCTGCTCTGGATTAGCCAACCAGATTAAGAGATTACAGTGAAAATAAGTAAATGTTACAGGAATGCCAAAGAAGAAGTGCATGTGAACTGGTCAAACCGTCATCTACAAAAAAAACAAAATAGACCCCCACATAGCTGTTCACCAAGTTGAATAGCATACATTATCCACACAACTGCATTAGACCAAACTGTTTTTTTTTGTTGTCAAATCTGGATTCAATTAGACCAATTAGGCCACGGCGAGGAATTTATAAGCATACTGAAAACACACTATTCTGAGAGAAATTAGGTGCCGGAAGTCAAGCCGATAATTAATATGAGGAGAACAGATGCTTGTGTTCTAATTTTGTTGCAATGACGTGGCAGGATCACAGTAACATTGGCACAATGTCGCAGCCAAGCCAAGGTAATGAGTTCACAGGTGCTTGGACAGAATCCAGAGACTCTCCAACCGATATTAACGGGTGGTGTCTTGCTATGATGTGTGCCTAGATACACAGCACCGCTCAGTGAACACACGTCAAGTATACTGCTCAGGCACAAACTCAGTTCTATGCTTTGATCTTCAAGAGGTTGGTCTGGCAAGCTGGTAGCCCTTCTATCATGACAGCTCTCTTCACCCTGATTTAAATCATGCACCAGTGGAGAATACTACAAAAAAAAACAACAACTAAACCCAACAAATTAAACGAAACAAATCCTTTTCTATGTTGTCAAGGAAGCAAATATCCAGTTTTGTTAATTTCCTACAGGCCTAATAAACAAGAGTTCATATGCACTAGCACTTCACATATTCAAGACTCTAGTGACCTTTAAGAGAAGATGTAATCTACAAATTTGATATGCTGGACAAATATTTTGGAAGATGATAATGAGTATGAATCAAACAAACAGAACAAACACACACGTTCTAGTTCCTCCTCCCCAAAACTGTACAATGATTAATTCAATCCATCTTCACAAAAAAAAAAACACTTCCAGTGCAAATCAATAAAAAATATGAAAATGGCATCTATTTCTGATATGTACAGACATATGAAATAGATGCAATACACGCAAGAAAAAGCTATCGATATTTATGAGTAAATTAATTAACCATTGAGACACAAGAAAATGGCTCTCAGTTAAATCTTATGAGTAAAATGATAGACACATTGAAAGGAAATGTAACTTCAACACAACGTGCAACGGGAGGATATTTGCTGTTTCCATGTGATATTCATATGGTTCTTTGGGATGAGAGTAGTTTAGGAACCAGGAGGGACTGGAGAGCTTGGAGTAGTTCTCTGGCACTAACCGCTAATATCAAGTTTAATTTCAAGTTTAGCCACTAAATTAATGGACGTTATAGAGGCAACCGTGATATGTGATAATTGTGGGCACTAAGTGAGGATAATTAGTCCTCACTTAGTGTAAAATAACGTGTTGTTGTTCATTTAAGGTGATTTAAGATGAATTGGCCAAGAAACATTTGAAACATGAATGATCATTCATGTAGCATCACTGGTGTTAATGTGACACATATCTGCACCAAACCATGTGTCTCACCTCTTTAAGCTGCTCTCAGACCAAAGAACCAACTGAATATCAAATGAGAAAAGGAATTATCCTTTAATAGAACAAAAATCCTCTTTTCTAAAGAATGGAATCAAGTAATGACTGTGAGTTGTGATAGTCCATAATGTATGTCATTTAATGAATATTGCACACTGCATGCAATTTCCCGACCTACAGTATGAAACTGGACCTGTAAATGGAACAAACTCACACGCACACACATAAATTAATGTGCACAGGCACGCATACACACACACACACACACACACACACACACACACACACACACACACACACACACAGACTTAAAGGTTTTGATCTCTAACTCCCATTGTTGAGATGCCTATCTTAATTGTCTCATTTTCAAAGCACACAATGGCTGTGTGTGTGAAGTTTAGAAGAACACTGCATTGCAGCGCGGTCCCTCCTGGTGGTCAGTGGATTAACATCACCTCATTTCACACTTAGCAGAGAGGTGGGACACTGGGCCTCCTGCCCTCATAGCACACTAAAGACAATACACACATGCAAAATGGCTTCATCTCTGCATCCATCCGTCAATATATTTTAAATGCCAGTCTGTTGGATTATTCTTTTAAGTGCAACAAAATAGACATACTAATATATGGTTTTGATACCGTATAAATAGATATACACATTTTGTATTGTATTCTGTGTATATTCATATATAGAGGGATACTCTATAGGGAGGCAGCAAGAAGGGAGCAGCAGGTAAGTGGTAATGTTGCTGATCCTTGCAAACTCTGAAAACACATGTTTATGTCATTTACATCCTCTAGTTTGTCATGCAGTATAAATAAATATCACCTCAAACTAATTTACAGAAAAGAATTTGTCCCAAAGCTCACAGACAGAAAAAATGACAGGATTACCACCCTTTATTCTTGCCTTCACTCACCACACAACAGGTCAAACGATGCCCAAGCTCGGGGGTTGTAAACATACGACATACCAAACCAAGGGTGCGAATACTGTGATTTGTTTCTGTGTGTGCACATCGTTGCAGAGAATGAAGAAAGTAGTTTTCAGGAGAGAAAGGGTCAACCTAGTTGTTGATCCTCAGCTTGAAAGACACTCTTCCAGCAAACTTGTCTCTTTCATTTCCCATGGGAATGTTGTTGGCATTAATCTTGCACTCAATGTTGACATCTTCATTCTTAGTAATGTTAAGGAACTTGACGGCAACCAAAGGCTGAGAGTAGTTCACCTGCGGGAGGAGAACCATTCGGACACGTTTGACAAAGAACATCCTCTTTCAATACAGGAACCTGCGTATCCTCTGTGGTATATATTTAATAAAACGATTGGCCAGTCCTTCAAAAGGTGCAGATTGATTAATAACCCCAAAACAAATTATATTACTATTAAATACAATTCTGTATAAGTCACAAAACAAATGTATGAATTTATGATTTAAAGGAGAACCTTACCTGAGCTTTCTTGCCATAGTAAGGGTAGTACATAAGGTTGAAAGTGCCATTGGGAGGGTAGTACATTAACTCTCCAATTTTCTCAGTGTCTTCTTTCTGTGGGTGAAACAAGCTCCTCAGTTACAACCTGCTAGATTACTTTCAAAAAAGTGGAGGAGGCAAGGGGGGGGGGGGATTCTCATTCATCTTTGTCTTTTCAAATCTCATTTCCCAACATGCCTAGCATCTACTTTACCAGTCTATTCAATGGAAAACTCTCTTGATGTGCAAATGTTTGGTATTTTGGTATTCCCTTGGTCAAAGACGCCATTTTATTTCCCACTAGTTCTAACAAATGTGCTGTAATCTACAGTATTGCTTTTGCACGTCCACATGTATTCTACAATACAAGAGCTCAGGACTGTGAAACACAGACAAATACAGGATCCTATCACATTCTTACCCATTCATCTTTGCCAATTTTGTATCTCTGAGAGTCGATAAAACACAATGGAAACAGAAAAAGAGACCAGCAATATACACAGCGGTGTGAAATGACAAGGTAGCATGCAAGACAGACATACTAGATAGAAAAGAAATAATAGTACAGAATTTAAGAGGAATGAGCATGAGCAATAGGCGAGACATGATAGTGATGAATGGGCTAAAATCCAAATTGTTATGTTGAGCCTTGCATAGTGAAAGACAGAAAGGTTTACCTTCGCCCCGCAGGTGACATACGGAGCCTGTCCATCCGTTCCTGGCAGCATCCCAATCACCTAGTGAGAAAGACAATGGATGAGATAAATGTATAAAATCAATATGTGATACATCAGCAATCAGTAATAAATGCAATAAATCTTGTATATAACAGTTTTCTTTTTCCTGATTCCCAACCAATTTCATTATTCAGTCACTCCAAGTCTCCTAGCAACACCATCCCTTTCCCATCCTTCTTTCCCTTTCATACCCGATTCAGCTTGATGATGATGCATGGGCTGCCGTCTTGGTATCCATAGTAACGGTCTTCGATTCCAGAGCAGTCGTTCAGTATGGTGCGGTTGAACTGACAGGAGCGCTTTGGGTTGTTCTTCACATCTTTGCCGTCCTCCTGCACAAAGTGAATGTCTGGGGTGCACTCGTCATTTTTCTGGGCCTGGACTGAGTTGTTGTAGGCTGCAGGGGAGGGGGGGGGGGGTGTTGTTTATTTGTTGCTTGTAAGGATTAAAGTATGACTGAAAGTATGAAAGTATGGCATATCTCTCATTGTGAAAAAATAATTCATTTTGGATCCATGGATAACCCAACCCAAAGTAAGCTTTTTTTTCAAATGTAGAGAAGCAAAGAGCCAGACTCACGTGCAAGGAACTTGTCCAGGGCCTGGGCGTACATGTCCCAGCTCTCGGTGTTCTGGATGTTGTACTCAATCTCAAGAGACTCATCTCCTTTGGGTCTGATCATCATGCCTACGAAGAGAGAGATGGAGACTTCAGGGTGCAGACTACGACTTATATTGATGTACTAACGTTTTCTTATTACGCAGTGGGGGTATTGCTGTCTGTGCTCTTTAGCTACTGCACCTGGTGTGGAGAGCCTATCTTGCCAAGTCGGTTTGTGGTCGTCCAAGGTCTGCAGCATAACATACATGGTGAGTGCAAACAAGCCGGCCAGGAAAATGTAGAAAACTAGGTAGAAGAGTAGGATAAGACCTGCAGACAAACAAAGAAACAAGAAAGTGGTATCAACCTTATGTGATCAATCAATGTGAAATAGAATATTCTCTCCAAAGTAATGGCATTTTCACGTGCTGCCTGTGTAGATAAGCCAAAAAAAATAAACTACTAAAATGTTAAACTAGTACCTCTGTAACACCAATGAAACTAATATTAAACTTAAAAAAAAAACCTTTCACTCTATACTTGTTGAGCTTGTTGCTGTGTATTTGAATTGAAGAAGGTTTGTGATTTATGCATGAAGGGTGCATAAGACAAAGGTATGCAACTTTGAGTAAGTGCAGTCCATTTCATGAATAATGTGCAAGCACATTTTGAGAAATGATCTTACGTGCAGTTAAAGATGGAATCAAATTCATTTTAAATTAAATGGTGATGCTGAGCTGGTCAGAAGGGTTTGGCTTTAGGATTGCAGCACTCGCCCTTTTCTTTTGTATTGAGCAATTTAGCAAACATGTAGGCAGGAAGCCAGTTAATCTTACTTAAACTAGACCTGCTACCCATCTACAACATCTGCCTCTCTCCCTCTCTCTCTCTCTCTCTCTCTCACACACACACACACACACACACACACACACACACACACACACACCATTCACATTCCCTTATATACTTAAATTACTATCAACTGCATAATATGCACTTGCATAATACAAAACAATTATTTTATGGTCATCACATATGTATGTATCTGCTTGCCCCCCCTCACATTCTGGCACGCATTCAAACAACTGACAAACATACTGGCTTTAAGACATACACAACGGTTGCCCTTCCCCAAGCCTTAAATAGTGAGAATTAAACCAGGATTGAATGGCTGGTCGTTGTCCAATTTCATTATCAAGTTGCACTAACAATGGAAGGAGAGCAGAGGGGGAGAAATGATGACAGAAGGCGACAGAGGAGGAGGGAGAACGAGGACCCCCTGGAGATTGGGGCACAGGGTCAGAGGATTACAGTCCAGTGTAAACTATTACATTAGCATTGTAAGAAGACAATGGTCATAGTGTTTCAGCATATACTGAGGGAGTAGCTACTCCAAAACATGCAGATGAAAAATAAATCACAGGTTGTAATGGCGTACTACACTCTGCTCTCTTTTATTCATTGCTTAGAGGTTTGATGAACTCTTTACTAAAACAGTGTCAGTCATTACAATAAGAAGTAGAAAGAGGCATGCACAATCCCATGTTAAGTATAGGTGCTGGGCAGATCAAGGACAACGTGAAAA
Source organism: Hoplostethus atlanticus (assembly GCA_034670405.1). Classification (NCBI taxonomy): domain Eukaryota; kingdom Metazoa; phylum Chordata; class Actinopteri; order Trachichthyiformes; family Trachichthyidae; genus Hoplostethus; species Hoplostethus atlanticus. The sequence continues at coordinate 760,294 of JAXDDX010000018.1, forward strand.
AGAAATAAAGTCTGCACACTGCGTAGCTCCCTTTAACAGATTTATTACCACCTGAGTCATTACAATAATCCACTGTATATGGTGTAATGGTTCCTATTTGAAATCATCAGATCATTTTGAAACAACTGCTAAATCCGATCTCAGATGTTTCCGTGTACATATAAAACGCGAGAATATAATCAGCTGAGTGGCCTGAACCTGTGACTCTGCTGGACGGCCCCCAACACGGAGCTGACTCCCTCTGTCAGCAGGCCTGGGCCTCTGCAGGGGCCTCCCCACACAGCCTTACAAGAATCCATAACAAAATGTCAAGGGGAAGCTCCTCCACGGGGGGCAATTACAAATTGAAGTGTCTTGCTGATTGAGAGCTTGTGTGTGCGTACTTGTGTGTGTGCCTGTGTACATATCTGTATGCGCTCCTGCCTGATTGCCCCTAAAAATATAGGGATCTGAGGTAAAATGATTGAAGGGCTTAAAGACGGCATCTTGTTTGTAGCATGGAAAAAACACACGCTGAGTCATCAAATATACAGACTCAGGCTTCAGGCCCTGGACCAAGCCATAGGCACTACATAGGGAGAAATGAGAGATGAGAAGGGCCAGTACACAGCATCTTTCTCTATCATCCAGAGGGACATTGTGCTAACAATAAATACAACGCCACACGTGCACACGGGGTTAAGCGTGCAGGCAGGGTGGCTTTCACCTAAGCAATGACAGTGTTCGGTTTCCAGTCTGCCCTGTCAGTCCAAGCTGACGATGGACATGAGGCATCTCTCTTTCAGCCTCATTTTCTTCACAGCGATACTTGAAAGCAAAGAACAAAAAGACAGGGCAGGATGGCTCAGCATCCTGTTTTTTCTTCCATAATAATGGCAGGAGGTGTCTCCTTTCATTCAAAATTAATTAGGACGACATGTTGCTCATTTGCTTTGTAAATCGTTGATCAAACAGAGCTTTGAACTGAAAATGAAATGGTGTTGGAAAATAGAAAGAATAGCTTTGAGCTATTCTTTTAAGGTTCTTTTAATGCCAAGCCATTTTGCATGTAGATTAAGGTGTGAAATTTTAAATAAACGTATCATAAAAAGTAAGAACAACAATTATTATGTTGTCTAGCTTCTTACTGGCTGTGAAGCCCCTCTGATGTTCTTTTCCTAGGTTGCAGCGACACCCTGTAGTTTTTGGGTGTGGGAGGGACAGAACACTTAATTAGGCCTATTCTTTAACCATGTTCGCCTGGTGTCAGCTGGTAGCACTGTAACATCAAAACTGCAAGACTACTCTACTTTATCAAGGCTGCTTCCATATTATTGCAGAAAGAAATGTCTTGTGTTTCTTCTTCAAAGAAGCCTTTGATGTAATTCTCTGAAAATGCATTACACTGCATAATTAGAAGTACAAAGACCAAATGTGTCCTTTGGACTATAGAGAGAGAGCCACGCTGTAAAACCAGTAAATGGAGAAGTGCAGTATACTTCATTCAGTGTGACCAATGAGGAAATGCTAAGTCCAAAAACCAAGTATAGCAGGCCTACACGTTGTGGCTTACTACAGAAATAGCCCAATTAATGAGCCTTAGAGAGCACAGCTTAAAGAGGTCACCAGTCCTCAGAGCACCTGGGGTACATTGAGCTGGATTAAGTGGTGCATTGTGGGAGGAATCCAGCATAGGAAGCTACAGTCAATGACCCAGTACTATAGTACAATGTCCATTCATGAAAGATAATCACCAGGAAGCCATATTTAATACAATAATTTTCAGTTGTCAGCACTATCACATTCCCACAACACAAAATTGAACTGTATATACTCACTGAGATCATGTTCACAATAAAAGGAAAAGATCAAAAACAATTGGAAGCTCTCTGAAGTGATTTACATTGCTAGAACTGACGTGCTGAACTGACACCTTCCCTGTCAGCCAATGAAGTCATTAGATTAGGATTAAATCCCTCACTGATTTACTCACACTTGGGAGGGGTGGGGTTGGAGGTGATACAAATAGCATTTGGCCCTCGGCTTTACCCAGATTAAACCGCTCCAATGTCATTAGAACAGAGCCATATGCGCCATATCACTTCATGAATCTTTGAAATAGTTACAGGCAGTGTGGAAGAAATTAATACACTGTCTGCCAATGGTATTATTCTTTGAAGAGGCTTGGGTTGAATAGTCGTTCAAAATTATTTGAAAAAAAAGCCTGAAAATAAATGACCTTACGTTGAATGCGAATTGAAAATGCCACGTATATACGCATCAATCCATCAATCCGTGTATAACTCCAATAAATAGTTATAACCCACCTCCCTGAAAAATTATCCCACTCAGCAGCAGAATGCCTTTTAAAACGACTCAAAAGACCCACAGGATATGAGCATTGCACTTCCCAACAGAGTGGACCTGACCTCATGAATGCGCCATAATCTGGCTAATTCAAATTAAAATAAAACCATATGCCTCCACCCTTATGTTAAGCGCATTGCGCAGGAAACCCTCTGACATAAATTAATAAATAAAAAAAAGGAAACCAGGCAGGAGAAAATTTCCCCCGGCTTCCACAAGAGCAATGCCGCATTTATATTTCAGCACCACATTGTATTGGACAGCGACAACACTCATTAGCTGTGCATTACAGGGTTGTAAATTAAATACGTTTAAATCGATGCGGAATTTATACAGGCATAGATATGTATTTTCATCTCTGAAGTCCCCCCTTGGAGCTTTTGACCAGGCCTGCGGGGTGAGACCTGTTACGGGGCCGAGGGACCATGTTTGCTGCATTGCTGTAGCTGGGGAGGACTTACCCCAGCTGCTCGCCGTCCTGCCCAGAAATTCCCTCGTCCTCGGGTTCCATATATAGTCCATCCAGCCGCTCTTTTCTCCATCCTTTGCCATTTTGTGTTATTAGGTTTTGGACTCCAAATAACCGGTAAAGACGCTCTAATGCAATATACGTCGGGATGAAATAATTACCCAGACAGCAAACACCCTAACGATGGTTGCTCTAGGAAGCAGAGCAATAATTGGCTACAAACAGGTCTAGTCAAATGAAGACGCGGACGCACAAATGAAAATAACGAAATCCGGCGCTGTGCTACTATAGCCTATCTAATAACAAAAAATGGATACCAATGGATAGAGGTAGCGATACTACACTCAGCATAGACCTAGTATCTGCCCTCCCCCCCAGCTCTTGTCTGCATGCCGCAGAGTTTTGATGAGTGGTGCAGAAATCTAGTGATACTGCGGTAAAGCACTCTCTCCGCCTCTCTCTACCAGCACCCCCACCCCCTCCATGCTTCACCCCCCATCCCCCCTCCACTCCTCATCATCTGTCCCCGCCTCCATCCTCAGCAAAGCTGCTCCCTCCTCCTCCCTCATACATCAGAAGAGCCGAGCGACCAACCCAGTCGGCCCCAACACTGGCCAATCATCTGCCTTGCTATCTCGCTCCGCACAGGCTAAAGACATGAGATACAACCATGTAACCACTCATATGGTAGCTGATGGCTTTCCTTCAGTGCCTCGGAGGCCCTGATGTGCTCTCAACACACTGCATGTCCCTAACCAAAAATCACTATAATATTCCTATGATATTCCTATAGAGGCTTAATGTGTCTGTGTTACTCAATAGTGAGTTTATAGTGACCTTATTGTACTTTATAGTATTTTTATCTTCTCTGGTATCACTATCATATTCCATAAGTATCCCTATAGGGAATATTTGCTGTGATAAGGGTTAGCCTACATTAATACTTAATACTAAATGAGGGACTTAAATCACATGGATTCAGAGGAGTAATGCAGAGACTCAGTGTATCTCCTCCTTTTTATAGTAGTCTAGATCATATACACACACACTAATTGCATAGACTCAATATGTAAAAATCAAAAATATGAAAAATCTATACAACAGAACATACACTTCAACTTTAATCTACCCACTAGAATAGTTTACTGGTTGTTGTTGTTGTTGTTTTAATAGATGCTAACTATGTTTATCCCTGCATTATGTGGCAGTGGTGTCTGGTCTCTCAGTCAGCCAGCCAGTCTCAATGGGAGTGCATAGATCACGTTTAAAAGGACACCTCATTCTGATTTTTAGCATGTCATTTTTCCTCACCAGATACTTGGAACATTGTGAGATTGTGTCTACATTTGTCCCAAATCTAGGCCAAATGACAACCTAGCATTGTAAGCATCTCTCACTGAAACCGATGGGTACCACTAGCTGCAGGCTTGCAGCTAGTGACAAATTTAGCTTGTCGCAACTGGTATCCATTGATCCATTGAATGTTCAAAATATCAAAGTATACCTTTAAGGTCTGATGGATTACTTTGAGTCAAAGTATGACTGCGTGGGCTTTGTGTGTGTGTGTGTGTGTGTGTGTGCGTGTGTGGTGAGTTGGCGGTACTCATCACTGAGTACTCAGGTACTCATAAAGCAACAAGAGCAGCTATGGAGAGTGGAGGTAGTGCCCTCACTTGGAAACAGAGGGGGTTGCAACACGTGTTGTACGCTGGGGTTCATCGGGTACATTGTGTCCACATTCACCACTATGAAACACTATTTCACCAATGCTGTAGGACATTTTGTGCCTCTACTGGGGAGCTATAAAAGCATGAATACATGTAAAAGTACTGTTCATTGTGTAAAGTTCATTATATAAAATTTATTTAATGACAATATCAATGCAAATATAGCACTACAGTGATTTCCAAGGTACACCGTATCTTACCATATCAATATAGTATGGCACTCATATAATGGCCACTGTTTTAGTAGACACACAAAACCAACAGCTTCTGTAAACTAGTTTGGAAATGATGCCTAAAGTTCAATATCAATCATTGAAAAAAATCATAAGGTGATTACTTGGTATCTGAAATTAACTTGGGCACAATAGTCAATATCATTTGAACATTTTCAGTGTAAGGAATCTCTGCATGCATTGCACTTGCCCATTTCCCTCAACGTGGTCCTGGCCTCTGTGTGTTTGAACATGGACTTAATAAGGTTGACAACCTGGACCCTCAAACACTAACAGGTGGCGCTTAAAAAAAGGCAAAGCAGTGACTTTGTTACATTAACTCAAACATTTAGATACTTTTTCTTTTCACTGGGTGTAACTGTACAGTTTGGTGCTAACTATCAACAACAACAACCAAGAGACATTCAAGTGCCTTAACACTATTACAGAGGGGTTCACTCTTCAAGTTACAGACTTCATTTCACGTGGCTTTCAGAAATAAAACAAATATGTAACAATAAACACTATATTAATAATGTTACTTGTGGTAACACCATGTGGTTGAATGAACAGTAGTTCAAGATATTGTAGCAGCAAAGTATTCAAAATGTCAAGAATGAGCTGTTGAAATCTGTACATAAATAAACATGAATGTAGAAAAAGGTATAAATAAAACAATATTACTGCTTAAAGGGAGTCTTGCATAAATTTGAATAGACAACTGTTTGACTGTGCCTTTGTTTAGAGAGTTTACTGTTTATTAGTAGAACTATAAGTAATATGGACTGGCTGCAGCAGATAAAGTACTTAATTCTTTTAGAAAAAACAAGTGAACAAAGTTATGTTTATACAGTATATGCTACATAATATGTATTGATTACAAGTATGAAAATGGAAATAATTGCTACATTTTCAATACAGTTGTACATATCTATTTACAGTACATTAGGGTTTTATTTCTCCTAAGCGTATACCATGTTTTGTGCAGATTGTTCCAGCATTCTGTTTGAGGTGATCGATATTCACAGTCCTGTCAGTTGCACCATATTCTACAGTCTGTGTTGATGGGTGTCAGTGCTTGTTTTTTTTGTGGGGTGGAACAATCACTAATGTGCAACTGTGAATAAGCATGAGTAATGAAGGTTTTGTACAATTCATCTGTATCTATATTTGGCTGGACTGCACAGTATGTGCCATCTGTCATACAACCTTTTCTAATGATACCCCAAGCAACATAGTCATCCTTTTTATACAACCACATGATATCATTATCAAGATCTGCAGTATGTAAAATTCTGACATGATCACATATTTTTACAATACTGTATGTCTATTGTGACATGCAGAGAATGACACAGTAAATATGACTTATTCAAGTCTTAGATATGTTAGGCTAGTTGACACTTTTAATTATGTTGCTCCAAATTGGGAGCATATTGCTATAAAATTGCAGAAACGTTGAGAAAGTAAATATATTTACATTACAAATATGCAAACAGTTAGGTAGCTTTTACTCCTCAGTGATGATTATTTGCATCCACAATGACAATCTATTGATACCAAGACATCTCATATGCAATCACAAATTCAAGAAACACTTCAATATCTTATCAATGAGTTTCGCCTTTTCTGATCCATAGTTGTGAGTAGTTTCTAAGTGTGTTGGACAAATCTTCGGTGTGCCATTTACTGGTGTGTGAGTTCTTCCAACTTTCCCTCCATTATGTTAGAGAGAGAACACGATTCATTTAAGCCTGGAGTAGCCAGGAGGAAATTTGGAAACATCAATCTCAGAATACATCACACCCATTGTGGTTCAATTGGTGTCTTCTTTCTAGTCATTTTGTGGCAATAAATATTGAAATCATTGGCAACTAGAACACATCAAGAAGGACATATAGAGCAAATATAAAACCAACTGGGTAAGAAGTTAATTTAGTCTGATTGTTACGCTCATTTTTCTTCACTCCTTTTATCAATCATTCTTTTCATTTTTTGCCTAAACAAGTACAAAGTCTCCAATAACCATCATTACTGTCCTTAGATCAGATTATCACACCATAAGAGTGCAAGCACATCTCTTCTTTCTCACCCACACCCTCTCCTTCTTCTGTGGTAGTTACATCGTCACATCCACTTAAAAGAAGAATTCTCCATCTATTTTACCCATTTTGAATCTCTCCTCTTGTTAATTGTTCCGCCATTGCCCACCACTAATCGGTGAGTTTTGTCTCCTTTCAGTGCTATATTATCTGGCCTGCCTTTCCACCTCAGATAGATGTGTCCCACACCACGGCCTGGGGCCTCTGGCATGGTGGCGTGCCAGTCTTACGAGGCTCAGGTGTCCGTCTCCAGCTTGGGAGGATGGGCATACTGTCCTGCTTGTACAGGCTTTTGTCAGGCCGCCTGTGGGCCTTGATCTCTTTGCACAGGCAGCGTTTACGCTCAATGACTTCTAGCAGCTTGCCGTCTCTCTGGGTCTGTGCTGTGGACAGGGTGGTGCCCCCACTGATGGGAGGCTGTCCCTGTGCCAGCTGGGCGAGGTGTTGGAACTGCAGCTGGAGGTGGTGCTGTTGCTGAAGCTGTTGGAGCTGCTGCTTTAACTGCAGCTGCTGCTGGTGGAGCTGGAGCTGCTGCTGCTGCCGAGATACACTGGGACTGCAGGGTGCTCGAGGCTGGGGCAGACCATGCAACTGAACACATGGGGAAAAAAAGGCAGCAGAGTGAAAACACGTAAGCTTTTATGTAAATGTAGTATTTAAAATTCTAAAGAGCCTGCATGATCACTGCATTGCTGTTAGCACTGAGGACCAAGCCCAGCCCAACCCACCCCAGCAGAACTGGCATAAAAATGTAATTCCTAAAGACAGCCACCAGGATGCAGCGCTGAACCATCTTCTGCAATTTGAGGGAGGGTCAACCAAGCGCACGCAGACGTCTCTGCAGCACACTCAAACTGCGTCAGCATTTGTTATGCAGCCAAGGATCTGGGTAAAATGTGCTGCTATTGGACTGCAGCTCACCACTCCAAAACACTGTACAGCATACTCTTCACTCACATCTGCTGTTCGCATCTCTGCCTACGTCAGTTCATACATCTTCCCTGCTCTTATTCTTTAAAGGCTGGCCACAACCTTCTTCTGCTCAGTGGGCATATCTCCCAGCTATAAATAGATCTGCAGGAGCACTGTCTCCAGCAGGAGAGGGAATATTAATAATGGGAACAATACTAATGCTTCCTCCCAATGCTACCATGAATGATCATAATAGATTGCAATAGTTAAAAGCTTGGGTGTTATATATTCACCTGATTCAGGGCTTCCCGTGCTGGTAGACTGCTCTGTCTCTGGACGTCTCCTCCACCCACCTGCCTCACTCCAGAGGTAGAGGAGGAGCGGCCCAGCCGCCCCACTTCTGTGATACAAAGAAACATACATTATTCTGTATGTCTGTTTATGGCAACGTAAGAATATAACTGTACAATTATGCAGGGCTGTTAACGTCTGACTATGATTTAATATACTTTTTAAAAAATATAGCGTTAGTATTTGCGCTGCCACTCAGACATTTTAAGTCATAAAACCATTATCAAAGTAACCATAGATTTAGGAATTGCAGGTAATAGGTGTGGGAGCTAAGTCATGCATTTTTATTCAAGCTGTTATTTCCTGTAATATTGCTTATTTAGCTCAAGAGGTTTACCTGTAGTATAGATTACACTACACAGTATTGAAAACACTCATTTCTTCCACCTAATTATACGTAAAGTCAAGTCAAGTCTGATTTATTCATAAAGTGCTTTTAATAAGCAGGTTTTTCAAAACGTACATCACAAAAGCCAAGAAATGGGGCCAAAGCTTGTGCATGTCTGTTTGTGTGTGCAGATATGTGGGCCTGTGCGTGCCCACTGGGTAACCAGAGGGCAGCCTACAACAGAAGTAAGTCAATGAGAGACTGCAGAGAAGAAACACGAAGAGAAAGGAATGAAGACAAAGAGAAAGGGAATGCTGGTAAGCTAGGTTTTAAGGTTGAAGTTTGTGCTGAATAAATAGGTGTTGACTCTGGACTTACAAATATACAATATATAATGACCAAACTTATCTCCTGTGGGAAGAAATACCTATATTTTGGTTTAGATTTTTAGGTGTCAGTTGTAAGAATTTAGTTAGAAATACAATAGAAGTATGAACAGCATTTGCTACCATGCATTTTATACCTACACGGCTGAAAAACTATACAGTATACTGACTGGTTGTCAATTTGAATGGACTTTGAATGGACTTCTCAGTATCCAGGATGATCTATAAATACGATGGAAGTCTATGATTTGGCCACCATGTATTTTAGAGCTCCTAGAGTGAAAAAAGGTGCCTGTGTAGAGAAACATCAGATTTCTGAAGCAAAGTTCCTCATGATGAAGAAAGAGCAACATCCAGAGCACCAAGAACGCCACAGAGAGCCAACCAAGACCTACGACCAAAAGGAATACTGTGGTGAATGATGATATAGCTGAAGACCATATGGATACAGCCCAGTAGTTCATGGAACACTTCTCATGTTGGCTATGCTTCAAGGAAAGCATGGTCTGGATTCTCAAGGTAAGCGGTGTCTAGGGAAAAGGCCTTGAATGCAGATGCAGAGATGGACAAGGTGATGCAGAGCTTCAAGTCTGTGAAGAACTGTCCTATATTTACACTCAACCCTGTGCTTCATGGTGGGATCCTTAGTTTCCAAAAGAATCCAAGCCACTTTCCATCCATGCCGGGGATATTCTAGTGGCAGAACGTATTCGTTGAGAGATCCGTCAAGATAGTTACAGTGGTGTCAACCACCTTCTGTCCAACCTCGCAAGACATATTGGATCCCTGTGTGGCAATAAAGAAAGTCCTGTCCAATAACTCATCTGTTAGCATGTTCATGGTGTTGCTGGGCAACAACAGGTGGCCTATCTCTATCAGTAGAGACATTGAGGTAGCAACGCAGCAACAGACACATAATCCTTCAACCATATTCTTCACTGAGTCACAGCCAGAAGAGATCATGACCGAAAGCTGCAGTCATACAATAGAACCAATGTTGAGCTGAGCAAGAAAGCTTTCCATCAGTGGAACCAGTCTAAAACAGAAACTCCACTTCACCCACTGAGAGTCAGTGGGTGGTTCAACAGATCTGTTAGAAAGATCATCAAAGCCACCTTGAAAATGTACATATTAGCTAAGGAGGGCCGCTACGCTACATTAGCCTGTGTACATTAGGCTAATGTCAACAGTTGCCAAATGTATAACCAAGGGTCCTCAAGACCAGATCCTCTCTACCTACTGGGCTCTTATTTAAGGATGACTTATTTGCCCAGAGGAGACGGAGACAGACATGTTGGACTGCTCAAAGGATCTCAGCTTCATGAGCACCAGATCTGAACTATTTCTTAATATAAATAGTTTACCTGTGAGTTTACCTGGGACAAGTAACTCACCTGCAGAATTTAAACTCATCTATTCTATTTATATATCGAATTTATATATATTGAACCTGAATAAAAAATACAAATACAAATACCTCTCTTTGCTTTTTATCAAACTTTTGGTATATATTTAGGTCAAATGTTTTACTTTCTTTCTTTCTTTCTTTCTTTCTTTTATTTGTCTCGAACATCAACATTAACAGATCACAATAAAACAGTAAAAGATAAAACACCAAACATAAAAGATAAATCAAACAATCTCCATCAGAAAAAAAATAAAACAATAAAACAATGGATGTGTTCGAGAAGGAGCAGGAAGAAGCAAAATGCTTAAACTAACTGTACATTTGAATGATTGTATTTATACATTGTTACATCTTTGATATTAATTGCTCTTAATCATTTGCAGTTTGCGATACAGTGATAATCTTACCTTGTGTATATACTGACTACAGTAACTTGCAACTATCTGTATCAGAGCAAATGCTTGACTGACTTTGCATTTGGATTTTTTTTAGTGGAGGATTACAGTTTTCTTACTGCATCCTTATTATATGTTTAATTCTCCGCTCCTGTAAAATAAATGTAATACTTGCCTGTAGAATATCTATTCCTTCCTAGATCCTGGAAATAAAAAACTGCATTTGATATCAACTTTGATGACAAAGGGAAACAAACAAGTAAGCTGTCCAAATTCAAGAGCTAAACACAATGGCGCCAGCGATACAATTTCCAGGAAAATCTGCTGATGTAGTTTCCTTTCTAAATAGGATGCCTTAGGCTTTTTGTGTTGACAGAAATCAACGTGCTTTAGAAGCTATAACTAGAGGATTGTGAGCAGGGAGTATTTGCCTACCTCCATTGCGACAGGCAGGGAAGGTTTGGCAGGGGAGAGGGAGCCCTACTCTGGGCAGGGCTCTGAATCCTGGGCTGTTCTCCATGCCAGCAAGGGACTCACTGTGCCCAAGGCCCCTGCCACTGGCGCCACCGAAGTGGACTGGGATGCCTGAGTGGCCTGCTCGAGACCCCATTCCCAGCTCCTCCTTGTCCATCCTTAGTAGGGCATCAGCACTGCCATTCCACGTACGGCCTTCATCCTCTGAGAGAGGAAAAGGCAACAGAATGAGGCTGAATAGAAAGTGACAAATCTATATCTATCTATAGATGCCTATTTTTTTTCAATACAGCCTCTGCACTTTGTATTCAAAATAACCCCTGTGCTCTGTTTTTCTTTACCCTTAAATCTTCTAATAGTAACAGTGTGTGTCGTATGCCCCATAACATACAAAATCCAAACTGACTTACTCTCTGTCTCTCTGCTCCCATGGCTGAAGGACAATTTCCTCTGCATGGGCCAGTAAGACCCCTCATCTGCGAAGGCTAAGCCGGCACTGCTGTCCCAGGGCAGGAAGCCAACTTTTGCCTGGAGGGACCCAGAACTGCCGTTACTCTTGGATGCCCCCTCCCCTCTGCCCGAGAGACCCGAGGTCTGTTGCAGAGAAGACATCTGAGCGCTTCCTCGCAGGCTGTCATAAGCTGGGGGTCTCCGGAAGCCGCCAGAGGGATAGGTCCACAGCAGAGGGCTGTCTGAGGAGGGAGGCTTGTACGCTGGCAGGCTGTGAGGAGTGTGAGAGCGGAGGTGGGGGCGAGAATGAGGCCGCTGGGATGAAGATAATGGTGTCGGGGTTGAGCTGATGCTGCTTTGAGATGTTTGGCTGCTAGTGGGAGCATTATCCCCCTGCGAGGAGTGTGTCCCTCCTTCCCGATCCCGATCCCGATCCCGATCTCGATCCCGATCCCGATCCCTATCTCTGTCCCTGTCCCTATCCTTATCCCTGTCTTTGTCCCTATCTCTATCTCTGTCCTTGTCTTTTTCTCTCTCTCTGTCCCTTTCTCTACCCCTATCCCTATCCCGCTCCCTATCTCTGTCCCTATCCCTATCCCTATCTCTGTCCCTATCCCTATCCCTATCCCTATCCCTATCCCTCTCCCTATCTCTGTCCCTATCCTTGTCCCTATCCCTATCCCTATCTCTATCTCTATCCCTATCCCTATCCCTGTCTCTGTCTCTGTCTCTGTCTCTGTCTCTGTCCCTATCCCTATCTCCTTTATCTGACTTTAAGAGGAAGCTAACAGACTTCCCCTCTTTGCCTGAACCCTGGGTTTGGGTCTGAGTAGTGGCCTGGCTGGAGGTCTTGAGTGGAGCAGGCGACTCTCCTCTCTCTGGCTTGCGGTAGTGATGGTAGTGCGAGGGGCGATGGTGAGGGTGGTGGTGGTGATGGGAGAAAGGGGAGGTGGATTTGGAAGAGGGCGGTAGGGGGGTGGAGTGGCTCCTGGCTCTTAGTCCAGGAGCAGGGCCTAACTGGGCGTCTCTGCTGTGTTTGTCCTGCTGGGTGGCACTTCCTCCAGACGACTCCTTGGAGCCTGACAAGGGTACAGGGAGGTTGGAGGAGGGAATACTTGAGGAGGAGGTGCCCGCTTGAGTTGTCACGCTGGAGGTTTGAGTTCCCAGTTTGGCAGAAGCAGCAACCTTGTGTTGCACCCCAACCCCACTGGAGGCTGCTGCTGGCTGGGGGAAGGCAAGCAGTGGGGGTCGATGCTGTAGAAGATTGGGAAAGGGGGCTGGGATCTTAGTGTTGGATTCGGTCTCGGATTTACTCCCCTGCAGCAGGTAGGGAGTAGGGGCTCGAGGGGTGTGTGGACTGGAGGACAGGACCTGGAGAACAGGCGTGGAGGATGAGGAGGAGGGCAGAGGAGAGGAATGAGAGACAGATACTGTAGCTTTGGGTTTGGAGCAGGAGGGAGAAGAGGAGGAGGGGCGTGGCAGAGGGGAGGAACTGCTGGAGGAAGAGGGCATAGAATGGAAGTGTTTAGAGGATTTCAGTTTTTCATGTTTGAGAGGGGGGCGTCTTTGGGACTCTCTGTCCTCTTGCAGCGGGTATTTCATCTCCTCATAAATGGCCTCACTCTGGTCAGAGTCAGAGTCAGGTGTTGTGGCCACTGGGGTGACAGGGTGGGGGGTGGCAGTCTGGCTGTCTCTGGTGAACACTTGTCCCACCATCTCTATATAGACTGGTTCATCCTCCCCATCCCCTCTCTGAGGTTGACCCTCTGCTGCCTGGAAAGGCAGGGATGTGGCAGCAGGCACGCGTGGAGGTGGGGGGTCAAAAGAAAGCTGAGTGCTGGGGCTTCTCTTGGGCTTTAACGGAGGCACCTTCTTTCCTCCAATTTCTCCCGAGTCAGACTTCTTCATGGCTGAGGGAGAAAAAATTAGAGTAGAGTCAAGTAGAGAGATCATTTACACTGTAGAACGTGCACCTAAAAACACATTTCTTACCATTCTTCTTCTCTGAGTGTTTGGCCTGTGAATGAGTGGACAGGGGAGGTGGAGGAGCCTCACCAGGTACTCTGGGGTCACTGGAAGAGGAGCTGAGTCGAGTGCTGGGGTGGCGTTTGGGTTTGGTTGGCGGGCAGCGACCGCAATGTTGGGACTGGGTGTCCGAGTAATCCCCATTCTCCAGACTCGTATCCCCTGCACCCACAGCGTGACAGGACTGTGACCGTGGTGCCATGGCCGAGGCACAGGAGTGAGGGGACAGGTCTTGGGAGGCTGGCATGGTCATGAAACCCATCCGGAAGTGTCGGCGGAAGGAAGCCAAGTCACGGGCTTTACCAACAGTGGCTGAGGGGTCGTTCTGGGTGGAGCTGTGGTGGGGGTTGGGGTTGAGAGGTTTGGGTGAGAGAAAAACATTCCAGCACTCAGCAATCATAGTTAAATGAAGAACATTTACAATCTCTTTATGTTGATAGCCCTGCTTCCCCACTCTCTTTTCTTCTTCAAATAGTGCCTTTAAAAAGCTTATAATTAATTTATAATCCCATTCTTACTCTCTCTCACTCTCACAGGGATGCAGTTTGCTGTTGGAGTCAGTGATGAGAGATTGGACAAGGCAGTGGTGCAGCAGCTGCACTGGAGGCCCCTCCCTCCTCAGCATTCACATATCCCTCCACCTCCATCCCTCCACATCTGCTTCCCTCTTAAACACAGTCAATTAGGAAATGACTTCCCTTGCCAACCCCCCAAAAACCAAAGTGTACACAGTGTTATCTTGTACTCTCGTGATAGCCAGAAGCATTTTGTATTTGACGGTTTATCTTTGAACACATGAAATCGTCAATGATATGAGCTCTCACAACAATGAATACAATTGGAAAATGGAAAAATTGGAGAAATTATTGCATTGTTAAACCAAAATGGGGACGTTTTGAAAATAAGATTTGGAATTCCAACAAAATTAGAGAGAGCAGAGGTCTGGGTTTGTCTGGGACCGTCTCAGTTTGTCTGTCAAACTTGACTCAAAAAGTTCCAGATAATTCCTTCACTGTTATATGCTTTCTGAATGCAAAACCTTTTCCCTTCTCCTTCTATCCCATTAACACTATTACATCCATCTGCTTTCAACTGTTCAGTACCATAGATAAATGCTTGCTTTATTATTTTTTTAATGTATTAGTCCAGAACAAAAGGTCAAAATATAAATACAGTGTTGAAGATCATCATAACTGCATTCAAGATCCTCACATTAAGTCCAAAAATTGTCTTCAAATTATTAATAGTAACCCAGAATCAAATGTGCCAATCAAATGTGCAAAGTTGATTACAGTTTTTTTCGATTGCTTTGACTCAATTTGCACAACAGATTTTCAATGTGCAAAACTCTTAACACAGAATGCTATACTGCTCATTTTGGGTTTGGGTTCAAAATCTAATATAGCATGCAAAATAAAAATACCGGTGTCAAATGAGAGAATATTATATGCAAAAGTTTATCATAGCACCAGAACATTGGATATGTTCATCGTTGAAGTTTAATTATTGGTGCATTTTCAAATACAATGGCCATTATCAAATAATGCGGTCAAACACTAAATAAGTGTCATCAAAAAAGACTATGCAAGGGTCATTTCCTCATAAGTACTTCAAATGAAGTACAGCAAGCATCCCCTGTGATCCCCTGTGATAAACTGAGGTATATATATATATATATAGCTTGTGTTTTTATGGAAGACAAACAAAATATTACATTATAGTAGATTACTGTATATGAAACAAAACATACAGTAATGCAGTAAACTCAACTGAATTTTACAGTAAAAACAAAAACAACAGTTACAGTAACAAAAAACCTTACAGTAAAAAACAAAAAAACAAATGCATTTCAGTGCTTAAGCAGCATTTTGCCTCTCTGCTGCATTTGGCCACAGAATTTCATGTACGTCGCATCTGATATCTTCATTTGCAAGGCAGCGTTGGTAAAATCTTCTTCTTAGACCTCTGTTTACAACATGGTTGATCACAGTGGCTCTAATTTTATTTGACACAACTGCATGCCTTCTGACTCCTTGGCCACGGCCATGACCGCGACCCCATCGACGACCCCGTCCTTCATTGCCAACCTCATCGGCCTGCTGCATGTTGTCAGAAACTGCCATTCAGGTTTCTAAGCAGCCTTTTATGTTTTGGTGAAGAGATTATCAATTGTGGTGCAATGCTACTAACCTGGGCAAGGTTGCTGGAAGTAATGAGACATGGCTACAAACACCTGATGAATTGATTCAGTGATCTGCGTTTGTAGTAATAAGCATTTGAACATTGTTGTAATGTTAGGTGGCTGTACTCTGAGGATGGAGCAGATGATTTAGAGTTTGGCACTTTGTATGTCACCATAGGATGTAGTGTCTTAGAGTATGAATTTTGAAAGTCAGTTTGGCACTTTGCATTTTGAGTTTTGTACATTGAAATTCTGCTGTGCAAAATGAGTCAAAGCAATCGAAAAAAACTGTAAAGTAGAGAACAATTCAGACATCAAGTTCCGAGTTCACCAAAGGCTCAGCTTTAAAAAGATAGGTCCTGCAATAGACTGAAGTCCTCTTTTCTTTTTTTCGTGTGTGTTATGCTGCTTCACCTCACAGCAACAGGAGATAAGCCTCTGGTCTTTAAGACATCTTGGATCGAACAAGGCTCACTTGCTTACCGCGTGTACAACAGACTTTTCATTAACATGGATAAATTACAAATGAATTAAATTAATTGCAGCTATCACAGGTGTTGCACTGAGCATAAACCACAGATTAGTGCCATCTCACCAGTCTGATGTACTTCACAAGGTATCTGCTGATCACATTTCAGCAGAGGGATAGGGAACGAATCTGGCCATCTAGATCTATGCCTACATGCTTAGGATTGGAAGATATTGTGTTTATCAGCAGGTTATTGCGTGCAAATGATCCCTAAGTGCACATTTGGTAGATCCACAGGGAGGGAGATTTATTGAATGCAACTCAAAAAAAACATGGATGGCAGTATATGACTATTCGCAGGTCATGCAGTGCTGCAGCATTCGGAGCTCGCAATTTCTATTCAACAATACAAGCAGCGGAAGCAACATTGAGGCTGTTCATTATGAACACAGATGCAACTGTTTTCTTTCTCATCCTATTACTGTATGTGAGGCGGTGTGTGCCTGTATATTTGTGCACATGTATGTGGTATGTGAACACAGTGTGTACACAGCTCTGTGTTTGTGTGTGTGTGTGTGTGCAAGTATGTTTGTGTACTTTTATGCCTGTGGGTATGTGTGTTTTGTGTTAATCCACATAGATACCACAAGGCCATATTTAGCCCAGGAAAGAGGCTGTGCTGCTCCTTCTAGCAGCTTGCGTTGCTCTGTTTTTGTTTCCTTACTTCCTCTTTCTTAATGCTCCCACCCACATCATGTATGGAAATTAAGAGATGACCTTTTACCCATCCGCCATGTATAATAAAAATATTTAAATTCCAACAACAACAATAACAACAACAATAATAATAATAATAATATTTCTTTTGGCCACCAATGCCCCTTATTCAGAAACCCGCCTGCCATATTTCCAGTGATTATCTATATGTAATTGCCTCTGCTCCATCCTTGCTTTGTGTGTCAGTCCAGGATTTATTTGGCCATATACATTTTAGGTATATCTAAATGGTTTCTTAACTTAACAACATGGAAAATATGCTTTTTTTCTGTAATATTTTTTTTCTTGCTTGTGTCTTCGTCCAAGTTTCATGACTCGCACTCCAGAAGCTCTGCTATTCATCCCAACAAGCATCGGAAAGAAACTGAGAGAAAGTGCATCACTGACTGGAGTGAGTGCCTGTCAATCAAACCTGTATAGCCCCTATAAGGGCCATCCACTGCTCCCCTGTAGTCTTTTTAATAACACCTTTGATAGCTTATCTTTGGACAGACTCTTGAATATCAACTCCTCTTTAGAGTATGAGATATTCCCAAGTGTTTTTAAGAATGTGGATAATATAGCTTTTGCTGAAGAAATCCGGTCTAGATATTTCTGCCCCTAGCAGCTACTGTCCTATTTCTAATTTACCTTTTTTGGGGCAAAGTTTAACAGAAGGTTATGTTTAAACAGCTGAATGAATAGCTATAAGAATAATAGAGGAAATCCAATCTGGTTTAAGGTTAAAAAGCTGATGTTGGCTATGTATCTGTTCTGGTTCTGTTGGACATTAGTGTCATATTTGACATAATATACAGAAACTGATTTTATTCTTATACCACTGTAAGAAAATGTGATAAAACAACATTTATTATTCTTTCCACTTTGGTGTGTTGACCATAAATTAAAAAATGGGTCACAATTTCTTGAAGTTAAATGATGATAACGAGTGTCTTAGTCTGCCTCAAATCCAAGGGGGATGTTATTTACTGTAAATGGACAATCTGTCAATTAGAAATCTAGGAGTCATTTTAGACTCCTACCTCAACTTTAAAGTTTATTTTATTTCATTGACAAGGACTGACTTTTTCCATTTATGAAGCAAGGTCAGATTTTTATTTGAACACACCAGGGTGAGGAATGGGAATGCTTTCATATCCAGCTGCCTTGACAATTTCAATGCATCCTATTTGTAACCTCCTAAAACATAAAATGAATGGCCACAAATCATTCAGAATGCAGCAGCCAGGGCTTTAAGTCTGAAAGCCAGGAGATTCACACGTTACGCTTTGGAGGACAAATACATGTATGTAGTTAGTGATTCACTACAGGAAAGACAACTTTGAGCAGGTCAACAATTTAACACAATTGCTTCTTTTTTTTTTTGATCTGATACAATATGATTCGATACAACACAATCAATTTGATTCTGTGCCATGAATAGCGCAGAAGTGCAGAGGTTATTTGTTATGGTGGCCTTATTTTGACTCTGTTTGGGAAGCAATCAAATGGTAATCATGGTAATCAACGAAAACAAATGTTTGTCCATTGTTCATCTAACCAATTCAACATTATCCAAACAATTACAATTTCTGACCAGTTGCACGTTTTACTTTGACACATAATGTACCTTTGTTTGGTATTTCTCTGGAGCCTGACAACATAAACGTCCCCTCATTTTAGTTTCTTTCAGCAATGGGAAAACTAACCTACTGTTAGAAATATGAAAATCTTCCATTTCACAAACAGAAAAAAAGAAAAAAAAGAAACAAAGGCTAGGGCGAATTATAATAAAAAGCATCCAAATAAAAACACCATGGAAGTGACATGTTTCTGTAAATTAAACAGATTGTGGCAGATTGCATTGATAGAATAAAATGCAATGGCAGGACATGACTACTCATTGTTAGTTTGTGGTTGACATTGCAATGGCATAATTATCACAAGCAACCAAAGTCTACAGAAGACTTTAATTATCCAGTTTGACAGCTTCATCTTTTTTTGTCGGTAGATGAGTTTGAATGCACGATCACTTCCACATCCTTGTTTTGAGCTGTCAAGCCATTCACTGAATATTCCCACATCAAGTGAACGCAGCATAAACAGTCACATTCAGATAGTAGTAGCAGAGTGTGACAAGGAGGCAGAAATCGTTAATCTGGTCCTGTATCTTTGCATATCTTTGAACAGCCATATCTTACACTGCTAGATTGGGTAATTGTTTCACCCCCAGCATATAAGACTGAAGCCATGATATTAGAAACACCATATCTATCATGTCTCTTAATCAGGATGGCTGTTGCATTTTCCCTAAATGTCCCAAATGTTTAAATCAAATCAAGTCAAATTTATTTGTATAGCCCTTAATCACAGTTACAGTCTCAAAGGGCTTCACAATGCCCACATTACATTACATTACATTACAGTCATTTAGCAGACGCTTTTATCCAAAGCGACTTACAATAAGTGCATTCAAGGTAGGAGTAGGTGGGTATGAGAACCACTAGTCACTAGAAATCCTAAGTGCATTTCCTTCTTAAACAAGCAAGTGCAAATAAGCAAGTGCTAGGAGGAAGGGTCAGGGTATGAAAACAATAAATGACAACACACAACACCCCCCCCCCCAACCTTAGACCCTCGCAGAGGACAAGGAACAACTCCCACAAAACCTTTTAGGGCAAAATGGAAGAAACCTTGGGAGGGACTACTCAGAGAGGGTTCCCCCTACCAGGACAGTCAGACGTGCAGTAGGTACCGAGTTAAGACGTCAGCATGAGGCTGCATTCTCACCAGTCTCTCAGCATGCACATCAAAAACATTTCCAAAACTGCATTATTCCATCGAAATACAACAAAATTCTGAGATAATCTTTCCTTCCCTGATACTGAAAGGCTGATGCATTGCTTTATTACATCAAGACTTGATTACTGCAAAGCACAACTCTCTGGTGCTTCTGATGCCTCCATCAAAAACCTACAATTGGTCCAGAATTCAGCCGCCAGGCCCCTGACGAGAACAATTACATTTTGCCATATTGCTTCAATCTGATCATCTCTGCACTGAGTTCCTGTTATAAATCATTCAGACTGCAAGTTACTTCCTCTAACCTATTAATCATAGCATGGCCTTGCACCTGGAAATGACATGCTACCCCCATACCAGCCCGTATGGTCAGAGAATACTGGTCTATTATCCAGTACAAGATTTAATAAAACCTCAGTTGGCACCAGGGCTTTCTCCCACTGGCCAACACTACTGGGAATAGTCTGTGTGCCCATATGAGTGCAAGAGAAACAGTCTCTGTTTTTAAAACTCACCTTTTTACCATTCAGTATCTTAAAAAAAAACCACTTTTAACGGTGACCACTGCCCCATTCGTAACCATCACCGGTCATGTCCTGTTCCTCACCTCTGCTGCTCTACCCCTGCCTGGCTCTGCTTTCATCGCTCAGCGTGTCCTGCTGTACCACTCTGTCACGATGCTGCTCTCTACCGCCAACAGAAGTGCCTCATCTTACCACTTTGAGTCAGTCAGCACTGGAGTTTTCTTTTGAACACGCTTTATTGTTGTTATTTATATTCTCCCTGTCCTCTGCTACACAAACAGAGTGTAGAATATGGTCAATTATAGGTGATTCACTAATGGACTGTACATCCCTCCCATGTTCAAATACACATATGCATGCACACACACTTTTCACAACTTCACTGTGATTCACTGTGTTGAGATGTTGCTGCCTGTTTTGTTTTCCACTTGCCAGCTTTGTAGTCCACTTGTGATGGTTCATTCTGTTTATTCTGCTACGGTTTGTTTGCTTTCTTCACTGTCCTCGATGTCTGGGTAATGAATTTGATTTCATTGGATCCTAAAATCACATAAAACTATACTGGTTGGTTTACACTGGCTTTCCATGTGGGCTAGAATTTTACTCCATTTTTTAATAGACTACAAATATAATTTTGTATTGATCTACATGCATTTCTCAGTACAGCCTGATTAACATGATTGTGTTGTACACATCTCTAGTGTGAGGAGATCCTAACTGCTGCATTATGATGTGGTATTTATGTGCGATCTATCTACATGAATGTATTGCTTGTGTGAGCCCATACTGAAGGCCACATGAGAGACTCAAGAAACCTTTAACACAGTACATATTGTTCAGTCTAGGTCGTAAATAACCTTGTAGATGTTTAGAAACAACCCCCCTCCTGTCTTTCCCTCTTTATCATCACTGTTCAGAGAGTTATCTGGCAGAGATGTGCAGACCCTACCCTGTGTGTGTACATCTCTCCTGAGCTCAGCTTCAATACATATACTCAAGTAATTCATGACTCGAGGACTCTTTGTCAACCTCTGAATTTATTCAACAATTCTTCTTCTTCTTCTTCTTATTGTTGTTGTTATAATAATAATAATAATAATAATAAGAGGTTTATATCACCACTGAAGTGAATCCTAATGTCATTCCATCTACCCAGAGCCGATCCTCTCACCTCTTTTTACTGCCCTCTTGGTCCCTCTGCCTCCAGTCCAGACGACTCTTACGATATAGCAGGTTCATGTCGCTGTGGGTTCGCTCTTCCTCGCAGCCTATCACAGCGCAATGTAGCCGCTTGCCTCGCCTCTCTATGTCACGCAGGAAATGCTCGACTGCCACATCCTGGGCAGAGCCAGAGCTCATGGTATAGAAGACCACTTGGGAGAAGGGGATGTATGTCACGGCCGGCCTCCTCCAACTCACCTAGACAAGAAGAAGACGGGGGCAATGTTACTGTTCATAAATCATTAAAGACATGTTCAACTTAGACATGTGGCATCCAGCTATATCTCCTACTTTCAGCTGACAAGTTTGAGAGTGATCCTTCTGTATCCAAATTATTGGCATAGCACTTGGAGGAATCAGAGCTTATCAGGCGCATTGTATCACAGTAAACAATCCTGCTCATTACTCCTACTGCCAGCCCTCAAAGTGGAGATATAGTGATGCATAACGATGGCGGTTGCAGTTTTGTTTATCCCAACCTCCAGTGTATCACATGAAAACTATTTATATTTTCATTATCCACTTATGAATATTTGAGTAAGCATGGTAACTCAGCTGCGGAGCATCTCTGGCTGCAGGCCCCGGGATGGCCTAGCTAAGCCTGTCTGCTAGCCAGACAGTAATGTGGTTTGTCATATGTAGCGCATGCACAGCTTCCTATACACGCTCACCCCACAAGAAGTCAGGCTTGTTGTGGGGCAGATATCTGAGGACCCAACAGTGTTTTCACATAGGAGAATGTGAGTGTGCAATGCAATTGGCTAAAAAAAGCTCAGCTGTCAGCTGATGCGTGTTTCCAGTATTTTTCCATCATAAATGTTAAAGTGGAGAGTTTGAAGGCTTTTGGCTACTGGGCACTGGGACATAAAGCATTGGTGCTTCTGGCATCTGGAACTGTTGTGTTGCTTTGTTTTGAGTTGACAGCTTTGCCAAAAATGGATCAAACAACTTAAATGAGATGTGTTGTCTGGGGCATCCTGGCTGCTCAGTGAGCCAAGTTTCCTACCGTGTAGTTGCAGCATTGTTGGCTTAAAAAATGGCTGTCATTCTCCACTGTGTACTGCGTCATAAAGCATAAAATAAATATAGCCTTCAAAATAAAATAATAAAAGTAATAAATTATGTTCTTTACTTTTTTGAAGAGTGAAACATACTGTATTCAGAACGTGTTGTAGTGGGACAGCATGTGAGTCCAGTTTAGTGTTTAAATTTGTTAAAAACGGTTTTATATTACATGAGAATGGTGTCCATAACACAATTCATTACATTTCCAGTCTGTTCATAGTTACAGTTATGAAAAGTAACACATATCACATAGCACACGTATGGAGTGAAACAGGAGGTGTTGCTCACGTGACTGAAACAGCCAGTAGTGTCACATAGAAATAGTGTGGCGGAAAGCAAAGGTGCGGTGGATACGAGTTTGCCGCATACGAGTTTTCAGCAGTCCATGTATTGGTACAGTATGAATCAAGGGAGCATAGCATTTCATAAGACATGTGTTGTGAGAACACGTCGAGATTTTCCAGCAGTGTAGTAGCATATTCAACCACTGTACTCTTAAAACACATTTACCAACAACTGTGTGTCCATTTATTTCTTTTTAAAACAGAATAATATCTTTGCAACCTCGCTGCAACAACAAAAATCCCCTAAATTATAAACCTGAAAGTGTGAGCATCACACACGCTGAACCGGGCCAGGCCGCATGCCGAGGTGTGTAGCTGTGTGTGATTCTGACATGGCCCAGTGTGTCGTCCAGTGTGTCAGAGTGGCTACTGCTATTCCTGCATCCCAAAGCCTTGACCACAACCTTCACTGCTGTGGCTGCCACACTCGCTGACTCAATGTTAATTAGGTTAGGGAGCTGCAACTGTAGGTTGTAGGGCTTTTGTTAACGGGAGCTCTGATTTGGGTTTCTAGACGCTGGCAGCTGAGCAGGCATCCCTGCAATTGCCGCATTACATGCTGTGGGTTGGTATGCAATTAGCCAAGCTGAAGGCACCAGGAGACCTTCACTTCACTGTAGCCGTCATCTTACATCTACAGGCAGGTTCTTCTAATCCAACTGGGCTATGAACATAAACAGTTTTTACAGTCAAGCAGCTCCAATTCTCCTTTTACAAGCACAAATATGCATAGAAACATTTTCTTTGGCGCACCACACACAATGCATGCGCTCATAGTGGATGTATGTGACCAATCACCACAGTCACACTTTAAATCACACATAAATATTGTGAACCTAGGAAGCTGTTTATGAAGCATTTACAGGGTCAGAAGTCATTTGAATTCATTAGAGCTAGGAGGCAGATGGAGGCATGATTCATGTAACTGGATCTGCATGCAAGGCTGCAGAGTATTTACCCATTCATGCACATAAGCAAACAAATCACACACACACACACACACACACACACACAAATCCCCCACACAGGCACAAAACACACACATGCACACTGGCTGTCCAGCTGTAATCCTAAATGCTCAGCAGCTGATTTGAATGTGGAGTTTTTATGGAGTTTAATGAAAAGGAGAAAAAAAAATCTATAATCTAAAGAATTTATAAATTAAAAAACAATAAATTTGAGTGTCATTGACGGCTGTAAAAAAGGACAGAATATCTGTTCTATAGCAATACATCAATGGAACACTCTTATTGTCTTTCACATTCACTGCCACCAAATTGCATGTATAGGTGGGAAATGCTCTTGAAGTGCTTTGTGCTCCGGCCTCCTCCCCACCGGTCCCGTAGTGTTGGTGCACCTGGCTATGAGTGAGGCAGCGGGGCTCCAGAGTGGATGTTCACTTTCACAGCACTGGGAAACTACAGGGCTCCGCTGTCACAGATGGGCAGTAATACAAATCTGAATTACACATTGAATTACTTTTGAGTATATTAAACTTTGCATTTTGCAGACATCTCCCGACCCGTATGTCATTTGTAACGAAATATTCTTACCAGTACCAGCAATAATTCCTCTCAAAGAGTTTTTTTGATTGGAAACAATATCATTTATAAAATATATTTATGAGTGCAGGCCTGCCTGAACAGAAGCAATTAGATTCAAAGGGCAGATGGTACAGGATGTCCTCTTTAAGGGACATTATCTACTGTCTCTGTACATCCAGTCCCAGGGCCGACATGCCCTTATATCATATAGGATGTTCAGGTCTGCATCCATTCAAAACCTGGAATCAAAACCTAATGAGGTCAAGCAGCTTATTTCATGTGAACAGAAACACATGACTGGACAATACACAGTTTTAACCACTTCATCAAGTTTTTTTTAACTTGGCATGTGACAATGGGTGAGATTTTGTGTTTATGATAAAGATGTATTTTCAGTATTTTGAAAATACAACATTTCAGTATATTCAATTTCTCCCTGCCTTATGCTTTTATTTAGTTTATACATTTGTTGATTTGTTATTTGTAATTTGTAACATGATACATTTTGACCCATTTCTGCCCGCCGCTGCATGCTATCATAACTTGACTCCACGGCCGCACTGTAAACCACAACCGCCACAGTCCGATGCTAGCCTGACACAGCGCTGCAGCTCAGCCAGAGAAATGGACAACGAGAGCGGACAAGAGAGGAAGCAGTGTACGAAGAGGGACTAAACGTTAGAGAAGAATGGGCAGCTTGAGACACACAGATACAGAGGAGGAGAGAGGGAGGCAGCGGGAAAGAGATGGGAGGGGGGAATGGGGAAAGATGGGGGACGCCAATAAATAGAAAGCCATTGAGGGAGCAGCCAGGCTGGAGATAAACACAATTAGGCGGAAAACGTAGTGGAGACTGACTGACAGAAGGGATACCGAGACTGGGAATGTGGAGGAATAAGCAAATGGAGGCAAGTGAGAGGAAGAGAGGATAGAAAAACAGTGAAAGGCAGCCAGACTATAAGAATGGGGGAGGGAGGTGAAGTCAAGCCTCTCACACTAGTCACTGTGTGTGGTCTCCTAGCAACACTGTCAGCTATGCATCTCTTCCTTAGCCACTGAATATGCACAAAGCAAGATGTTAGCCTCGTCGTTCACGATGATCCCAGTGTAAAAGTTAACATTCTGCACATCCAACTGACAATCTCTTCATTTGTATTTGATTTCACTGTAACGTTATATCACAGCGACATCAGCATCCGTGTCCAGTAGAAACCATGCAGCCTCGGCATGAGCTGCTAACATTCATGTCACGCTAAGCTACACTGTACATTCTCCAGATGTCGCACAGGCTGCTTGACCCCAGTAAGTCCATCCAAAAAATAGAGTAATGCACTCAAGCGAATAACATGGAGTGCTATTTAAGACATTTTGCTAAAATGCTTTTTGCATGCCTTTAAAAATAAATAAAATCTTCAGAGAAAACAACCCATTAGTGATATTATATGGCTGTGTGTCTACTCCCTGTAATATAGACGGTTTAGAGGTAGAACTATTGTGACTGGAGATAGGAAGCCAAACCAGTCAAACCAGGGACAACAAAACCAGTGCAGAGGTGATTCTGTGTGTGCGGGAATCTTTTCATTTTTTCTCTACAAACCAGCTTTTGCCATTTTTTGTTGAACCATGCATGTGCACATTCTCTAAATCTGTTTACAAAGTGCTGCACATGCCAAATGTCAAATGTCGGCCTCATGACCAAAGCACATACTCTTTTTTTTCATTCGATATCCCAGTCATGCATGAAAGACGGATAATAGAAATCAATTTACAGTTTCGGAAGTTGAGTGCCATTATCAACAGTGCCATCTGATTCATTCCTCTCACTTCATAATTGAAAGTCTGAATTCAAGAAGTCGGTGAGCCATTAAATAAGCATGAAAACAAACTCTGGTCCAGGCATTGGCAATAGAGCAGCATTTTATCGTATTTCACAGCACCAGCGCAAACAGAATTGTAGTGAAACAGATATCAACAATGTGAGCTGGGAGGAGAAAACCACCACCAGCTGACAATACTAGGACTCGGCCTAGTACCTGATCACGTTTCTGGCCTACCATGCCAATGACACCAATAGCTGGCTCCTCTCCGTGAGCTGGTTGTAATTCCTCATTTTTCTCACAAATGCCCAAATGTGTTCCTTGTCAAACACTCATTCAACAGTGCATTCATCTTCCACGTGCACGTGACGGTCTTAGAGAAGCGATCAGATGTTCAACGAGTTAGTAATTCAGTTGTTAAATCAGATCAGGCATTGCTGCCTCCAGGCCAACCCAGACCCACTGAATCGTTTGACCTGAACAAAATCAAACATGCTTGTTCACTGAGAGACTGTGGCTGTGATCAAGTTAGTTTGTGAGAGAAATGAATCGATCCCAACAGCTATTTCCTCTCAGTTAGCATTTGGGTAGTTTGCAGGGTATACCTGGTTTTGAGAGTTGACTTTATCTATCTGAAAACAGAAAAGAAAGGTAAGGTGTTGTGATCTGACCCCTGTTATCAGGCTCTGTAGTTTTTGTTTACACTATTTTGTGACATTACGGTTACTTCTCAGTGATAGCCAAATCACTAATCACATTCTTGCTCATGAAGAATGTGCTTTTCTCTCAGTGCTTAGCATTTACAACCTCAACCTCCATTGTTAACTACATTCAAAGTCTTTTCAGTACATCCTCCATGTGTTGTGTTCACTGTGTCCGTTTGTGTC
The DNA here is from genome assembly GCA_034670405.1 of Hoplostethus atlanticus. Lineage (NCBI taxonomy): Eukaryota > Metazoa > Chordata > Actinopteri > Trachichthyiformes > Trachichthyidae > Hoplostethus > Hoplostethus atlanticus. The sequence goes on from JAXDDX010000018.1 coordinate 787,490, forward strand.
TGTTGTTTGTTTGTTTGTTTTTGTGTCATTCCCTGTGCCTGTCCACCACAATATGATCACAACCACTCAAGACAGAGTCATGAAACAAAAACCTGAATGCTCAGGTTGGGCTGTGGGACAAAAATGAATCATTGACCTTGACTTGGTAAAAAGTAGGTCATGGGTGATTTTCTTTTTTAAAAACGTAGGGGAAAGAAATGGGTCACATATGTCACAACTCAGGAGTTACGCTGCACAAAGTAAAGCTCCCAAAATAAGTTAAACTGTCCGAAGGCCCTAAGTGCCCTGATAGTATCAAACATGCACTATGTAGAGCCAGAATCTCAAACCTGGAGACATGCCTTGCAAAAGGTTGCACTCTGCAGCCTCTTTACCTGCGGGCCAGTACAACCTCTATTGCGTTATTGGCTTTACCCCCTGGTTGTGAGCAAAAATCCATGTAACCCTCCCTAGCAGCAAAAGAAAACCTGCTGGCATGTAGACGTAAAACTTCCCCCTGCTCAATCTCGTCTAATTGATCTCGAACTGTACTGTGCTGGCCCTTCCATCAACAGATCAGACACTATTGGTGTCCTGACCTGCCTTCCGTTTGAAGTAGTTACTATGGAGGAAATCCTTTCTCTTCTCTATGTTTATCTTTTCAAGTCTTCAGAGGTCCTGCACTATTGCCTGTCCAAGGCCCGGATCTACTAAATGTTGTAAATGCCTGATCTACTAACCAGGGCTCAAAGACATCCTGCACCTGGCTGCAGTCTTTTTGCACACTGAATCTAACTAACATGTATTTTGATGTGTGTCTGTGGTCTGTAAGGAGAAGAGGAGCTTATTCAAAAGACTCCCTGTTTGTGATTTACTAAACCAGAAAGCACTAATTTCACCTTTGATGTAGGTCCTAGAGAAAGCATGTCGTAACTTCTCATCACGTACCAAATGAGCCCACTGTTGTGTGCTACACGCTCTACAATATTGCATTGTGCAGTCAAATGCCTGTGGCTAAAGAGAATAGACAGGGTGAGGAGGAGGAGGAAGGCGGAGGATGAAGAGGTTGATGTATCTCTCCAGGCCAGGAATGGAAGGCACAAATGGGAGGGGTAGAAGAATTTTTCCGAATTTTTCTCTTGACCTCTTTCTCGTGTTTTGGGCATGACCTAAAACTTAAAACAAAAAAAACAATTATACAATTGTATCACTATGGCTAAGAAAAACAGAGCCGAGTAAATCGATGAAAGACATGCCGTGTCAGTGTTACGTAAACCCAAATACAAACACACACTCAAATATACATGCCATGGACACGCTTCCCACACTTTGGCTTCTCTTCCTCTGCGTTGTACAAACTGAGTGACCGATAAATCTTTCATGGACTGGAACCAAAAATATACTTCAAGTAAGCTTCCCCTGTTCCCCCTTGCCCTGCTCTACTAGGACACAAAAAATGAGAGGCAACAAATGGAGATGCTTAATGTTTGTCTCACCTATGCACAGCAAGTTCATCTAGTTTTAAAAAATAGCTTTGTGTGTGTGTGTGTGTGTGTGTGTGTGTGTGTGTGTTGTGTGTGTACAATATGTATCATGAATAGTTCATCATGGAAGTAGCTGCAATTACATGCTATAGCACGGTGTGGTATAGTTACATGGTAAATCAAATTGAAAATAGCGTGGCCCTTATCTGTCTCTCTGAACTGAACTGAACCACCTCCCTCTCCTCCCTCCACCCTGCTCCCCATCTCCCACCCCAACCTGCCCTTGGCTTCACCGCCTCTTGCTGGAATCTGCAGTAACCAAGGTGACCCAGTGCACTTAACATACATGAACACACACATGAACACTGGCTCATATACTAGTGTGCACGTTCTCATTCTCTCTCTCTCTCTCTCTCTCTCTCTCTGTCACTGTCACACTCACATACATACACACACACACACACACACACACACACACACACACACACACACACACAGACACACACTGTGTGTATAGGAGAATTCAAAATGGTGGGGAAGTGCCATGTCATATAACAGAAGAAACACCCAGGGCAGACCTCACTACTTTGAATGTCTGAGGCATATGCACACTCAGCAAGGAATAACAGACAATTCTTGTGCTCTGCTGGATTCCGTCTGCATTTGTAAAGGGTGAAGAGAGAGGGAAAGGGAGAAAGAAAGCATGAGAGAGAGAGAGAGAGAGAGAGAGAGAGAGAGAGAGAGAGAGAGAGAGAGGATAAGGAAGTATTAAAGAATGAAAAATGAAATTGGGAGAGAGCCAGTCTGGATGGCCGGTGCATGTGTGGTAAGAGCAGCATCAGTGGCTGCAGCATGCTGAAAGAGTGAAGGAGTAAGTCTGCAAGGTCCCTCAGCGTGTTGCCACTGGCCTGGAGCCGGTTCCCTCGATGAACAAGATAGCCTGCCTTTGAGGGACGTTGTCCAGCTCTGTGAGTAAACTCTTGGAGTTTGCCCATCATATTATATAAACAGAGAAAAGTACCTATCTTTTCTGATCAGTGTATCTGGTTGCTGAGACCCAGACTATGAAGAAGCGCTGTGTTTGCAGAGAAAAGAGTGAGAATTGAAAGAAAAAAAAAGCCACTTCACTGAGGGGGAGAATTCCACTCTGCAGCTGCACACGCCTGACTAAGCCAGCATCCTTTTCTAACCAAGATCTGACTTATTTTGGATGTAAATTACCCTGCAACATCCCCCGCCTCCCTGTTTGTTCGTTTTTCTTTTCATCTTCAAGTCATTTTTTTTCATCTTCATCTTGAAAAACATGTGCTCTTAAGCAGCATTGTATATTCAACACAAAATCTATCCACAGTGACTGATGTGTTTATCTCTTGGAGCTGCAGGGGGGGGGGGGGTGACTACTGTCTTGTCTCCACTGGCCAGGGTCTAGACATCTGGCTCACAGCTAGCGACTTAGCCAAACCCGGATGGACCGAGGTCGATCCAGCCACGTTTTCTAGTGTGGCCAGAGTTAACAAGCTGTGACATAACACATTACCGGCTATTGATTCTGATTATAACGTTGCCTGTGTTTTGATTCATTTGATTCACCTACACAAAGACGAGAGGAGGATATCATAGCCAGCAGCACTGTGGGCTACCCCTGCCCCAACATGACAAACAAAGAACCTCATGAACTATTCAACACCAATTAAGAGAAGCCCAATAGCCTAAAGCCGAATAACAGGGATCAGTGGAACATCCCAGTAAACTACACATACCCTGCAAACTCCTATGATTCGGGCTTCATTTTTACAGACTACAAAAACTCAATAAAGACGTTGTTTGTAATTGGTTTGACTCATATCCTTCCTGAACTAGTCCATGTGAACTGAGCCGGCTATCTTATTTGATTTGTGACTGAGAAAACACTCAGCAGTGATAGTGTCATGCCCCAGTGTCACGCCAACCCTGCTGGTGAACTCAGTGAACAAACTGTATGCCTTTTGAACGTCTTTTGAAGTCTCAAGCGTTCTAGTAATCCAACTCATTGTTCTCAATATCCCTCGTTAAGCCAGTCATAGCGTAGGCTGCACAGGATGAGCACACACACACACACACACGCAGCACACACACACACACACACATACACAACTCTCCCACTCATTCATCCTATCACATACAAATCATGTGTTACATGAGCTGATTCTTTGGAACTGTCTTGCTGTCCAGTGTGTTCGCCTACGTGATCTAGATTCAGTAGAAAATATTTGGTTTTGATATGTGCAAGTCGCCCAGCGGGTTGAAGTACTTCAAGTATTCACAAATGCACAAGTTTGAAAATTTGAGAGTTTGTGCAATGAATGCCAGTTTGTGGTACTCATGGCCTCATCTGATGGGAGGCATGTACGTTGTTGCCGAGCTGTTGATTGAAATTTGGATTCAGTTGCATACATGAGTCAAATCAAATCACAAAGAGTTGAAGGAAGGAGTCAGACATTTCTAGGAGCAAGCAAACAATCTGTAGGAACATAAAAGTTGACGTTAGGGGTCTGTACTGCAAGATGAAGAGCAGAAGAACTGGGGAAATGAACATGTGCACTGGAATAGGCGTGTCTCCCCTATGAGTGTGACTTTCATTGGCCTTACAGGTTTGATTGACAGGTTTGCAGCTCTGGATCTTGTGAGCAAATCCCCCTAAAACCTCCTTGACAATTCCTATTTCTGTTATTCCTGCTGTGCATTGTACTGCGTGTGAACAGAGGACAGGGGACTGGGTGTGGTAAATGACAGACGATAACCGGTGACTTCACCGTAGGGCAATTCATTCAGGAAGCATTTTCTACATTTTAGCTGGTGGTGTGGGGTTGGGTAGGACACATGGCAAAAATACGGGATGGGAAAATATCACCGTCTTTAACTAGCTAGACAATTATGTGTGGCTTGTGCAATGACTTACTCTGGCCCAAGTGGCTCCGATCCAGAAATGAGAGAATAACGCTTATATAAACTATTGTAGTCTCACGTCCACAATCTCATTCTTGATTATAACTGTGTTCTTGGCATGCTTTGCACGGAAACTACATTGCATTGTTAATTGCCAGTAATTGTGGACATTTTGAGATGTACACACTTACTGTACTCAATATTAAACCTCATCACAAGGCCATGGTATAATAATTAAAAAATGATAATGTAATAAAAATATTTCTAAACAGAAATCGAATATGATGCATATCATCTATGATGTAGATCAAAGATGGGCTGCTGACAGCTCGCAGCCCACATTTGGCGCCTGTTAAATCAGCCCTTCACATCACTTCCTCGCCTCTATGAGCAGTGATGGGTACCAGCTCCCAAAATTACACAGATAGCAATTTTGGGGCCCTTTTGAACCTCCAACATGCCTGTAATTTGGAATCAATTGATAAACTGTGAGTTAAAGTTCCTTTTACCGCCACCTACCCAAGCGGGTGGAACTCATTTCAGCACCGATGAAGATTGCTCTGACATTTACAACGCATACTTAAGTTATCTTACATTTAGACTTCCATGTCTGTCACATCAACATAGTAGCCACCATGTAACCTCACCTCTTTCTGCCGATTCTTGCTCGAACCGAATGTTATTTCTAGGGTTACCGTGACCTTTCATCAGTCAATGTCACTGACTGATGAATTCCCACTGTGAGATACTTCCAGGTCCATGATGCTTCAAAACAGATTTGAGAACCATGTATCGACATGTTAGAGAGGAGATTGTGGAGGTCATTTACCATATCTACCGTATTTAATGTTCACTCTTTTCACTGCTCGCAACTCATAGCTGTCTGTCACAAATAATGATCATGTTATTGGCATAATGTATTATTATCATACTGATTTAGTGAAAATTATCCAAGGTCTTTTGAAGGTCTGCAGCATAATTGTAGCTAGGTAACAGGAATGGGAGAATTAACACATGAATCTAGACCTATGTCCATTTATGCATACCTTAATCTGGATAATTCAAAATACAACTACAAAGTGTCCCTCTGGTAATTCTAAAACCTAGCAATTACTGTTCACACACGATCACAGTTAAACAAGTTCCCTAAAGGCTTTTTTCAAAGGATTGGTGTGTTATACAATTTTCTCTGTCATGAATATCAGATACGGTACAGATACAGAATCTCTTAATAGCTGTATTGTCCTTATGTTTGATAGCTAAAATATGTTTATCGCAGGTTACTACACGATATTTGATTCAATATATGACATATGTGGGTTTAATGTGTGAGTAGTGTCCATTTATAAACACACATCTTTGTGGCAGCCATAGTTTTGTAGTTTTTTGGCTTTTACCACCATCAAAGTTGCCCATCCCTTATGTCGATACAAAGCGGCTACAATTTATTGATGGATCAATTCTACTAAACAAGAAAGAGTTCACCAACCAATTAAGAGTCTATTAAGATTTCTGCAATTTTTGAGAGTGTGAAGGCCGCCTGTCAATACTTCCGGACATGAGAAGGGATTTGCCTTTGTCAGTTGTTGATTTTAGATTTGTCTAGTGTATAATGCTGATGTTTGTGAATTTGTGGATGCATCTGACAAGTGGAGGTCAGACAAGCTTCTGACTGGCTTCAGTGCCACCAGGGACTGTATTTGAATTGCATACATTTGAATTCACTAAGTGGGGAGAGTAAGTCTTGAGCATTGGCTGAGGAGATGGAAAAAGGCCCAGTGCCACATGGCTTGTGATTGGCTAATGGAAGAGCATTAGCACAGTGTTGGCAGACTTTGAGGAGGTGACTACCTTCCAGTCAACACTTAGGGAATTAAGTCCCTGGTGCCCAGATGTGCGTTTCAGGAAGCTCAAAGAACATTTGAACTGGGAAAATTGAATTTGACATTATAGCTAAAAGTAAATTCAATAATAGTCCCATTCAATTTCAAACCATTCCCTCAATTTCACATTGTGCCCTCCTAGTTATTTTTTATAATTTATTTATTCAACAATTTTTTTCAATGGTTCAATGTAAGTATGACAAATTCAAATGTATGCAATCATAAAACAATCTCTACTGGCATTAATCTCTTTTTATACGTATTTCCGATAGCTTTGGCTAACTGTTGCCAGCTAGACAACTGCATTGTCTTACACACACATACACACACACACACACACACACACACACACACACAACTATATTGGTTTAACTCACTATAAAGAAATAAATCAAAATACTCCTCAAACCTACTAGCATACACTTAGACAGGTGCCGCCAAAACAGAAAAAAACATGGGGTTAACAAAATATGATTTTTACGAAACATATGGTGCAAGAATATACACTGACTTTGATATCTCCCCTCTCTCTTTGAAATATGACGTTTAAAGTCATAGCTTCTAGGATGGTGATTGACCTGACTTGAGACTGGGACTTCTACACCAACAAGAGATGAGCAACTGTTGACTGTTAAAACCAGGGCACCATGCAAACGACTGAAAGGTTTAATGAGAGGAAAACAGAAGGGACATGAAAAAAGAGAAGTTGCCTCTAGGAATTCATTACCACACATCATTACTCCGGACTACACTACTAACGTGTGGATGCTGTCGCGGTTTAAAAGCCAGAAAGAAATGACTGGTTAATTTTGCCATATACATGCCAGACATCCTGTGGTCAGACAAGGAGCACACATGTATGACACTTTTGAAATGTGAAGACAGCTAGCAAGCCAAGAACATTAAACAAGGCTAATGGCCATTGAGGGAGCTCCCAAATAAACAGCTGAGTAGTAAAGAGTCAGTGGTCCTTTGCAGACCACAATAATCCCTCCTCCTCCTTTTCCCTCAGCTGGTGGAGGGACTGACTGTCCATTTAGTCCCTGCACTCACTGCATTACAGGAAAAAAAGAACATGGACAGCTAGGAGCCAGAAAAACATGACAATATTTTTCTTTAAAGGAGAGTGGGCAGTCCATCGCCTTTAGTACTATTATTATTTGTATTTAGACAGTAGGAATATAGAGGGAGTGACACAGCTGAGAAAGATCTGGTGGGACTCTCTCTGCTTTATTGGACAGTCTATAGTGGACAGAGCCAGGAAACATGGAAAAGAAAGAGAGACTTTCTAAAAGTGACAACTGTTACAAATTTGGTGTAAATTTTAGCAGTTGTTAAAGATCATGCAAAAACAATTCTACACTAAACTCTGTGGCAGGTTAACCTCTGATAAAAAAACAAACAGAAATGCCATAAAATGAAAAAACAATCATTACTGTGAAATATGTGATCATGTTGGAAATCTAAATAACAACTAGCTGAAACAAAATGTAGATTGGTTAGAAAGTGATGATAACTAACTGTTTAAGTTGTCTAAATTAGTCCACTCTGCACCAACAATTCACAACACAAATTAGGAAACATAGTGATTAGTGAATACAATTTACCATGTCATAGCTTCAACCAACGATCAAAATAATAATAGTTTGTTTTTCAGGAAGTTGGAAGTACACAGATGGTAGCTACTGCAAAACACATCTCCATAATGTCCAAGGCCAAGATATCTGCCCACGTTTACAGAAATCAAGAGGCAAAGAGACAAAACATCAAAAAGATGGAGTGATCCATCTTGTCAGCTTCCCATTATCTTTGGGCTGAGACAGACATAAACAGACATGTTATTGCACACAGTACACATCTGAAGTATGCTCAAACATGACTACTTATCAACAGGAAATACTTCCTATTTAATACAGTCATATTTTATTCTTTTTTTTCTTTAAAGTAGCATGGGCAGTCTACTTTTAGTACTTGGTTTTATTTACTTAGATAGGGAGAGTAGCAGAGGGACAAGCTGTGGTGGGAGTCATTCCTAGGCCACTGGGGCACACGTGGTGGGGAACCTTATCATTGGATTATCCCTGGGCGCAAACCAGTCTGTTCTTCTCATAACAAGAAATAAAATGATTCATTCCTCAAGGAAAATTGGTGCCTGATAGCTGAAATGTCTCTAACAGGATGACCACTTGCCTGATGAAAATTGAATATTAACAAAGACTGAGAGATGCTGGGAGCCAGGCTCAAAACTCACAACCACAATGTTTCTACAGCTGATAACATGCCCTCATATAATACCTGCGTGACTGACCAGTAGTAGGCGTTCGTTTTTATTATTACCATTGGCCTGCTGTCGCTCACACCCTGGCATTGTAACAATCTCTTTGGGTCATCCAGGAAATCCACAGCGAAATATTCATTACGACTCAGCCAGACAGGGGGAGAGAGATGAGCTTCTGCCACACCTGTCTCACATCCATCAGTCCCCTCACTGTCTCCCCTCCCGCCCCCATCAGTCCTTCTCCTCTGGTCCAATGTGGGCCGTCTGTCACCCTCTGTGGGTCCGGCGCATTTCAGTATTCATCTATATTCCAATCTGAATTACTCATCCGTTTTGGATTCACACAAGAAGTATGTTGCTGGTCAGAGCAACTGAGTCATCCGCTTTGTGGAGAACTGCTATGAGGCACCAATTTTCCTGCCTGCAAACAGCTATTACACTCACAATTAATGGAAACTACCACCTGTTCAAACACACACACATCCTGTCATATGCCATCACCGGCACTACAACATAGCTGCGATTGTCCACAGACTATAATACAGAAAAGAGCGGAGGAAATTCATGTATTAAAAAGGTTCCTGTGAAGTTTAACAAACTGCATATATTCCATAACTGTACTGACACACTGACTGAGCTACCACTAGGAGTTGCTGTATTCACTGAGCCAATCACTTCTGGATTGAGTGACTGAGTCATCAGGTGAGGATGACAATTAATAGTGTGTGTGCAGTGTGAGTCCAGGTTTTCTACTGTGTTCAAATCATATGTGGCTATTGAGGGAGGTTCAAAACAAGTGTAGCTCTACTACCCACTCGATCCGCTCTCACCCACCCATACTTTCCTCTAACATCCAAGCCAGGTTTCTAGTAGCTGTTCTCCCAAACAGCACAAGGCGTAGTTACATCAGATAGATCAGGATTTGTACCTTTGGGTACCACCAATCATATATCCAAGGTCAAGTGGTATTGATTGGCAATTCATTTCATTCCAAACTGAAGCGGTTAATTAAGTATCTTAAGTGCTTAGCAGTGCAGCATGCCTTAAGAAAAATCATTATAATATTCCTATTATATTCCAATAGGGACTTATAGTGTGTCTGTGGCACTCAAATGTGGGTTTATAGTGACCTGGTTGCACTTTTTTCTTATGGTATCATTATGATATTAGAGAGAGAGAGAGTTGTAGTTTTGCTGAGATATTTGTATGGGATCCCTCACAATATTATGAAAGGATTACTGTATTTCTTTCCTGAAAGTGAGAGTTGAGCTATATTGACAAGCATGGTTGCTAGTAAATCTTCTGAAGACATTAAATTTGTCCCAGACGCTTCCTTGTTATTTTGGGGAATAAGGTAAATGTAGCATCCTATCCCAAGAACAACAACAACAACAACAGACATATTAAATCAGTTTCTGTTATATTGAGTTTTTGAGAACCCATTAATCACAGGAGCTTGTGGTGTGTGGGGGTGGGGGGTATGGGGGGATCTCAGTTTGAGTGATGCGTGTCTTGAGTGGCTGTCACGCCCGAAAAAACACACTGTAATGTTATTTTTTTGTTCATTCACAACCCCCAATAATTTTGGATCGGATAAAAATCATAATTTGGATCCTATATTGCGACAATTGCGTGGGTTTTAATCACATCGTGATTCTCTTATTTATTCTTTTTTAAATGATACGAGGCTCCTACAGCCAGACGACTGCCTCTCCAGCACCTCAAAGACGCGCCAATACAGACCACCCTCACCTGCCTGCAAACAGCTATTACACTTATTCACAATTAATGGAAACTACCACCCATTCAAACACACACACATCCTGTCATATTGTTATTAATCGTAAAGATGCAGGTGCTGTCCACCGTGGCCTGGCAAGGTGTTTGCAAGGCTTTACTGACACTGCTACCGGTATGGTCTGTGTGATTAATAATGCCGTGCATGCTCCAGCATCACAAATCAGCTGATGGAGACTTGTTTTTTGGTGAAATATGTATTAGGGCTTGTCACGACTAAACTTAAACATAAGATGTGGGCTTTTGCACGGCGTGGCCGATGTGTCCCCATCTCCAATATCTATGATCGATCTGAGCGTATTTTGGGGGGTAAATAGGCCTATGCATTCGCCAGTGTGGGCTATATGGCTTCAAGCCTAGAGAATGTGGGTTATCAATAGACTGGGGGTTAATGTCAACCTTATATTTCTTAGGTTTACATGCAATATGGTATTAGGCCCGACGCTACAACCGCATCATAGCATTATATTATATACTGCTACTTAGGCATGCAATGTATTTTGACCAGACAGCAGGTTATATCTAGGATGTAAACAAGTGATACGGTGACTTTTGGACCAAAACATGATATTGAAGAAGGTGGATATACCTACCTTAATCACTAGGTAGCCTATGGCTGGCGCAGAGGTGTATGCCGATATCCAGTTGCCTCGGCTTGTAAAATCAGACAACAACAAAACCACGCCGGTAGTCGATGTTGATGACACAGCTGTCTTGGCGGAGGAAAGGGAAGAAAAGGCCTTTCCCAGATGTGTCAAGAGACATAAAAATAGAAAATCAATTATTCAGACGTGTATTATCGGATTGTCGCGTCTTCTTTACATAAAAGGGCTTCCATTTTTATGATTAAACGCGCACCGTACTACAGGGGCTCGGTGTAGCCTGGCCGGTGTGAGATCTGATTGAAACCCATGATGCAATTCAATGCGACGTTACAAAATGTTCCCCTGCAAACACACAGGTAAAACGCCACTCTTGTATATAAAATAAGCTCCGACGCGACTTTCGCAAATAAAACATGGTCTCGGTTGATGCGAAAAACATCAACAAAACATCAAAGAAAAATGCGCAAAGATCACCGCTGTACTGGCCCGAGCTCTGGACATCCTCAAAGTCTATTTGCATTCATATTAATATTCATACAGTAGTTCCTGGGAGCAGACCAGTGGTTGTTTTAAAATATAAAGCAACCGAGGTGCTTTGAGTCTGTGTGCGATGTGACGCTTTGGCTATTCTGACAGAGATGGATTCTCCCTTCAGCGCTCATATTCAGAGATGGATTCATTACATATCCGGATGGATTGTGTGATACACTGTGACAGCAGGGGTAAATATGTTACTAGACACCCCCTCCCCTATGAAAAACAACCATATTAATCCAAAACTACGAGAATATTATAGGAGTATTATGATGCGATAGGTAAAAAAAGTATGATAAGGTAACTGTAAACTCAATACTGAGTAGCACATATTAAGTCCTTATAGGAATACTGTAGTGTTTTTTTCTTTAGGGTCCAAACCCGTGACTAGTCATGACGAGCTACTGTCCAACAGCTCTAACTAGCCAGAATTAAATGGGATCTCATTGAGAAGGTGGAGATTGCAACCCTATCAAGTCCATAGGGGGAAATATCACCTTAATAATAGGCATATTTTTATTTTCTGTGGAGGATATGTGAGTGTAAGCAATATGTTGTGATATATTCTAAAGCTTAAAACATAAGCAGTGTTTTTTGTGGGTCACATGACCAACTGGCCAACACATGGCCAGAGTGGGACTGACACGCCCCCTAAAGTCGGTGGGAGATAATATCGGGAGATGTCAGCACCACCACTTCAGGACAAACCTAAAGCTTACTTGAGTTTTCCCAGCCAAATGAGCCATAAGCTTGCAAGCACTACCTCTTGTGATACAGAAGGTGTAGCCTAATCCTGTTAGATGTAAATCTGCTGTTAATGGGATTTTTTTTGACTCTGCCACAAGTAGAGATGTGTGCATAGGTCAAATTTACAGCAGTCAGACAAACACATATCGTTGACATATATTTGTATGTATGCATGTTACCAGAGGGGTCTGTGCTTGGAGCGGCTACCCTGAAACAGGTAGAGGTGTTCAGGGTCACAAGTACACTGCGAGGACAGTTGATGCTGAGCCCCAGGCCGTCCAGACACCTATATGCGGTAATGATGTTGTATCAATGCCACCATGTAGTTATCTGGTAGCCTCAAGCTTAATACTCATATGGTCATGATGATGTTACTCTGAAATGTTCTCATGCAATGTTCAGACATCCACATTAGGTACAGCGAGTACATCGGGCCCCGTCACTGCAGATGTTCCAGTTACGTGATCAGTAGGTTGTTATTCAGTAGTGTACTATCTTGTGACAACCTTGAAACAACCTTAGCTGGTTGTTTTATCTTCTGTTGTGCTACTTTCTGACAACCTGGCTGATGTTGGTGCCAGGCCTATACACAGGCTGAAATTAAACCAGAGGACACATTTTATTGGAGCTAATACAGGATTGCAACATTTCTTTATTTCTATTAAAATGTGCCTACAGAACTGGATCTGGATATGTGAGTGTGAAAAAGTACTCATTTTTCATTTGGTAAACCTTCAAAGTACCATTACACGTTCAGCTGAGCATGTAGTCTACAATCATTCATCCTGCTCATGCTCATACAGAGTCAAATGACAATCTTGAGCTGTTATGTTAGTTCATAGTCCCAGACACAATACCCATATCCATCCAGGTGGTCCTGACGCCAAAGCCACAATACATGATTAATATAATTAATATCATTATTCTTCAGTTATTCTTCTTGAATTCAGTGTTCAGTGGAAAGGACAAAGAACCGGAGAGACACATTCACACTCAGAGTATTACTACATAGCATTAAAACAAAACACATGTACAATCATGCACTCCCTACTGCCACTGCTGGTGGTTCAGCAGTAAGGCGCTGGTGCTGGGTTCGAATCCGACCCAGGACCTTTGTTGCATGTCATCCCTCCTCTCTCAACCAATCTTTCCTGTTTCTCTCCACTATTAACTCTCAAAATAAAGGCAAAAAATGCCACAAAAATAATCTTTAAAAAAAAATCATGCACGCCTTAACATGGGGGACAAGTTGTGGTTACAATGGCATGTTAAAGTATTAAGCCCCTATCTGACTTTTCCCCCACACATTTTTCACATTTCACATTTGAGACAGATGTGAGAGCTTCTGTGGGTTGTACAGTAGTAGGATATAGAGGGAGTCTGAGAGAAAAAATGTCACAGTGCCTTTGGATTGGCAGACAGGGTGGTGGTCCCACTCCTTTAAAATGGTGACCTGAGGGTGTACTCAAGGGATGCCCCTCTGGGAAAGCCTATGCCAAGGTGCTGGAAAGGAGACTCCGGTCTCAGATTCAGTACAACAATACAAGAACAATTCAAATTTTGTCATGGCAGGAGATGCAGTCGCAATATCTCAATCTCAATATCTCTCAAGTAATTATAAAAAAAGCGGGGCCATGTGGAAAAAAACAGCACTTGTCCATTGCCTGTAAATTCCCACATATCATTAGAGAACCAAATCCAAACATCTATTTTGCACTTTTGTATGTCATTATGTTAGTTGTGTTGATGTCCACATACAGTACATGTATGTGGCTATCTTTATGTCAAGAGTGTAAAATGAGTATTTTCATTTGATAAGTCAATGGGGCTGAAAACCATTTCATTTAAATCCCTTTGAAGTTAACTGTAAAGCACAGGGAATTGTTGGGGATTGGGGATGTATTGCATGTGATTTTCTCAGATAACTGTTTTTATCCCCAATGACTGTCGTGTGGCATAAGGATTGGATGGACTTGGATAGAAGCCAAGGGAGCCCCAGGAGACTGACCCTACATACAGACAGAACACAACACTTTATATAGGCAACGTAAAGGCATGCAGAGAATGGAAGGAGGTGAATCGACGAATATGTGCACAACTTCGCTCTCGGTCGTGCAAATTGAGGCGAAAAAGCATTTGCTCAAGTTGAAAATGTTCAACTTTTGAGTGAGAAATTTGTCTCTTTGTCGTTAGTGCAGTTAGAAGGCTTTCAGTTAAATATTTCTTCCCTTACATTATTCTTTGCCTAATTGTAATTGTCTAGTGGTTTTCCATTAAACTCACCATTTTTATAGACATTCGATTCTCCTCATCTGCATCTGTTATCATTTAGGTGAGTCATTTTTTTATTCATTGTCCACTTCATCACTAAATGCCTGAGTGGTTTATGGTGGTTACCTATAATGATGTTGTTTCTGCAGACTGGGTGTAATCACTGCTAGGTAAACAACAGGATTGCTTTAGTTAGAGGCCATAAGGGATTCAGAATGCAATTCTATGGTGTGATCAGCCAGCCACTACCTATATTATATTATATTATATTATATTAGGACTAATCCAAGGGAGCCTCAATAAGAGTAGTTCAGCAGACTGTAACTTTCTAACAGCTTACAGTAGGTTGTTGAGTTAGTTAGGACACTGCAAACTGCACACGTTGAGTTACTCTAGCTTTGCTACCAAATGCTAACAGCTTCAGTCTCCATTACATAAAACAGCAAATGGCAGAGTTACAAGGCAATTTTGATGGACTCAAAGTACTCATGATAAATTAGATAAGATTAAAAACCAGATTTGTACTCTGTACTTTGGTAGTGACTCAACTAAAAACTATAAAATCTCCTATTGCCCCTGTGTGCCTCCCAAAGCATGAGCAGTGCCACGGATACATTATGCTGATGATGACCAGAGAACCCAGTCGTGTATTCAATTAGTACCATCTAAATATCACATGACAAAAAAAATTCAGCCCATGTAGAGACAACTAGTCTACATTTTTGCATTTGACATACATCAAAGTGTCAAAGTATCGGGGGTGTGGATTCGTTATCACTTGAACTGGTCAAAGTGCACACGGCTAGTTGTGGTGAATCTGTGACCACTGAGATCAACTTGGAAATAATACAATCAGGTAAAGATAAAGTATTGTGGTCTTAAAGCAGCTTTTATACTACTGAATCAGGGCCAGGACATCTATGCTGTGATTTAACGTGTTTTGTAAAGTGTTTTGTGATACTATATTCTTAACTGGGTGAGTATGTTTTGTTTGTAAGCACATAAACGGTACTAGTATCTACATATGTCTGTAGGCTTTTTCATAAGTTGGTCATCTAATTTGGCAACTGCATTTTTTAAGGTTTTAACTTTCCTGTTAAAAAGTGCAGATTAGTGATGCAATGTGACCTCTATCATAGAATTTCATTATTTTTTCAGATATGGCAACTTTTGTAACTTTTACAGGCATGTGTAATTTATCTACATATGACCTTCACTAAATTAAAACACAGCTCATAACATTATTGATGGCTGCAATTGCAGGTTGCAGGAATGAAGCAAGAAAAAAGTCAGTGGAAGGAGTTTTTAGAGACCATCAGTGTTCTGCAATGGATACTATGTTTCCTCTTTTTAGGTAAGATTCCAACATACTTATTAAGTATGAGAATGACACACACACACACACACACACACACACACACACACACACACATTCAATAACTTGAGCCACAAAAAGGTGCAGCTTGTGAATGATTTTCTGACTCTTCAGGATTCTATGTGTCTAAGATGTATTCTATACCATTTGCTTTAATTACATTTGTTCGTCTGTTTATTCATTTAAAAGCTTTTCACTGCAACTTGCTGACAGGCTGGCTGTCAAGCAACATTATCATTATCCTAACATTAACATCTGCACTCATGTATCACATCTCTTGCATCCCTTACATGTGGACTCTCTCGTCAACGCGTCATAATCCACATCCACCACTTCAGGAGTGTCATGCACTGTCCTTCTGGTGTGTCTTATGTTTACCTCTCTATGGCCACTCCCCACACTATATTTCATATGGCTGGTGAAGGACTGGCAAACCCCTGAAAGAGGTAAATAAAAAATTTGTCATCTTCAAGTAACCATGATAATGTAAGGATTCTATGTATGTAAGTGCATTACTGTCACCACCAGGGGGCAGGAGAATTGCATGTATGAAGAGGTGGACGGTATGGAACTATTTCAGAGATTATTTTCCAATCAAGGTGAGGTGATTTCTGACAGACTGCAATCAGTGCATTTTCTTTATTTATAGTGGCTGGAGTCATTTCAGTTTGACAGACAAATGATGGGTATTCTGATGTATTGTCAATGCATGTGTTGCATATAGTAGGCTAAATTTTTGTAATTACATGATATTGATGAATTTTGGTACTATTTAAAACTATTGTAAAACACACACACACACACACACACTCATCTGCTGATGAATTTTAAAGGTAGTTTTACAGATATGACAATCTATCTATGATAATAATCTATGATAATCTATATATATATCTCTATGTGCGGTATTTTGCTTTTATCTGTCAGCAAATCAGATAATATTAATGAAACACCCCCTTTACTTCTTCTTGCTTAGTTGGTGAAGACAGCCGAGCTGAATCCAAACAAGAACTACATTTTAGGCTATCACCCGCATGGTATCATGGGTATTGGAGCATTTGTTTGTTTCGCCACAGAAGGGTGTGGCTTTTCTAAGGCATTTCCTGGGGTGCTCCCCTCCCTGGCTGTATTGGCTGGCCTCTTCAAGATGCCGCTCTTGAGGGATTACTTGATGAGTGGAGGTATTTGAAACAAGTTTAACCAAAGGGCTGGACTATTCCAATGAAGGGAGTTGCCCTGGTACAGACCCACCAGATTAATGAAGACAGTACACATACAGAACACAAGCAAGAGGAAAACAATAGGCCTTTAGTGGTGATAATGGTAATGATTCTGGAAATGCAATATCAGTTAATTAGATTGCAGTTAGGTTAGTTAGTTGGTTAGTTAAGACCAAAAAGAATAGCTATTTGTGATCAAGACTTTTGAAACTGCAAAATGCAAAAAAAACCATATTTGCCACCACACATTAAAACACTTGATTGCTACACGTAGGAACAGACATTATGATTGCAATAATAAAATCAATGCAATGCAACTAATTTACACCAACCCATAATTTAAGGCGTACCTGTAGGTCTACCTGATCTAGCAGCTGCAAACCACTAGAGGTTACTATTGCACTTTCAGTTTATGGACTTTCCTTCTTTATCTGTGACAGAGGAAAGTGCATGTTTACAGCCTGAACAGAGAACAATAAAAGTACATAATCAGAGTGGTGCAAAAGGACAAGCACCATGGCAACCACAAGCAGGAGCTATGTCCAGTCACAAACTCTTTGGGACTTGCTGCAAGTCGCCATAAGGGCCACTATAGGGCCAAGACAGATAGTACCACAATCTTGGTCAATTTAACTTTATTGTTGACATTTTCTTTCTCTCTCTCTGCTCTGTTTCTCTGATTAGGCATTAGGCCGGTAGGCAAGCCCAGTCTTAGGCACCTCCTTACAAACAGTGGCAAGGGAAATGCACTGGTGATTGTGATAGGGGGTGCTGCTGAGTCTCTGGCGTCCTTCCCGGGGATGAACACAGTGGTCATGAAGCAGAGAAAGGGATTCGTCAGGGTGGCCCTTGAGTTTGGGTGAGAGCTCTCAGAAACAGAGATAACATATATCAAAGCGTATAATTGAACTCAGATACAAACGTCTAGCAAGCAAGCCACTACCGGACACAACCTCCTAACCTCTGATCCTCCTCAGGGCTGACCTGGTGCCTGTTTACTCATTTGGGGAGAACGAACTCTTCCGGCAGGTGATTTTCTCAGAGGGCAGTGTAGGTCGGAGGCTCCAGGACCTGTTTAAAAAGATCCTCGGTTTTGCCCCCTGCCTATTTGTTGGTGAGCGTTTTGCATTGGTGCCCTACAAGACTCCTATCACTACTATCGGTGAGTAATTGATTCTTCTGTAGACCGACCTAACTTAGCTTGCTGCACCCAACTCATTTTTTTGTAATACCCGCCCTTCTTGCAGTGGGACGTCCTATCTCAGTGCCAAAGCGTGTTTTACCTACCGATGAGGAGGTGGACTACTACCACGGCCTTTACATGGAGGCCCTGGAAAAGTTATTCCATGAACACAAGGTCAGCTGTGGACTCTCCGAAAGTCATGAGCTTCGGATCATTTAGACCCTTCACTCCCGCATGAACTATGGAAGCAACTTTATTTGCCATGCTGCCTTCAATGGGACTACTTGAATGAATGCTTATAGTCTGGATCTGTCGTAGTGAGGGACTTGCTCTTAAACAATAAAAAAAGATGAATCAGGTTTCTTGGTTCATAACTGGCTGCATTTGAAAATGTCTCATAATAAATAAGTATTTAATTGTGCAGTCCATGATTTGTGAATGTTGGTCTGATGTTTACTATGTATACAGAAACATGCTGTTAGCTATGAGAATTAGAGCCAACAAGTCATTTGCAGATAAACTAATCCTTTGATTTATTAAAGCTCATCCCATTCAGGACTGAAGAACGAATCTGGTTTCAGCGTATGGCTCCCCTTCAACGGGCTACAAACTGGGATTACATAGTGATTGGGAATTCACTCTTTCAATCTGACTAAATGTGAATATTACATCTATTTTGAAGCAGTAGAAGGTATGTGAAGTTTGTACATGCGTAATGTTGTGGAGAGCAGACCTGTACTGGGAATTACGGTAAACGCTAAAACAGTCCTGGACAGGTTATTTTTAAATCTACAAATCAAACTCTTCAAGAACATAGGCCGATTATTAAAATATACCTCTGATCCAAGAATATAAAATAGAATTCTGAGCCAAGTCATATATAACTTGACAAAAATATGATGAATTAGATGGTATGCCACCTACATTTTTGTTGTTTTGGGGCCATAAGAAATAGGATTTTTTGATTACAGCTGAGTACCTTCAAGACAAAGAACTGTAATGCTTCCACTCATGTAGGGGAGATCTTGGGGAACTTTTTTGGGAGTCATTTTCTAACAGGGCAACAGGGCTTCATGCAGCTTGCTGGGAAATGTGCCTGACGAAATGGTATCAGACATCCACCCATGTAATTCAACAGTTTTCCCAATAGAGGGCAGCCACTCCCCACAATTAAATCTGTGCTCATTCACTTTCCTTTGGCATGATGAGCTTGGGGCCCAATGATCTGTTCCCATAGCTGGACTTGACATGACAAAAATACATCCAAATATAACTTGTTGAAAATAACAAACACTCCCTATTGACAAAGTACTGAAAAACTATCGTTTTATTATTGAAGATTCATGAACACAAAAAATCCCACCTACAGGTAAGTGTGTCACTGCTAATAGGATAACGCTGTTTAATGAGTGGATGCAGACCTGAACACTCAATATGATAGAAGAGCATGTGGGTCTTGGGGGTGGATGATCTCCCTTCATCGGGACATCCTGCCCTTTATATCCGACTGGTTGCTTGTTTGTAGCATTTGAATACTGTCATCAGCTTACTATCACTATCTGTTCACTTAGCCCAACAAGGGAAACATGTATTTGCATCTCATCAACATTTTTTGAGAGAAAGTATTTTGTAATTTTAAAATTACATAAATACTGCTCTCAGACATATCTTGTTACAATGCAAAATAGAAAAAGCAAAATATTTATGAGGTTTTCTGCGTTAGGTAACCGCTTTCTTAGAAACATGTATTAGAAAAATGATGTCTTATAAAGTTATTTCTAAGAATAAAGTTATAGGCCCGCCATATAAATTACGACTCTGTGATGCCACACTCTAAGTGCAAGTGATCCACAAAACAAAAAACAAACATTGCATATGTCAATACTCAAATAGAACCCCCCCACACACACAATTGATTTTTTTTCTTTTATGATAGAAAATAGAAAACACGCATCGATGTGTTTGAAACCCAATTTTATTATCAGTTTGCAGCAGTAGGTCGCTCTAGTTGCAGTCAGACACACGGCGGACATAACACTGGAAAAGTATGCTGACTAAAAGACTGAAAGGATCAAATGAATCTTCTAAAAGAAGTCAACATCATCTGGTGCATCCAGGTCTCGATATTCAATGATGTTGCGTGGATCGCCCCGTGCCATTCTGAGATGGTAGAAGACAAAGACCAGGGAAAGAAGTATAGAAACGGTCAGGAATCTCCTGCTGGTCAAACTTCTCTAATAGCAGAATGGAGAGATGATAGTACTGTGAAGATTACCCTTACAGAGGTCTCACCTATTGTTGCGTGGCTTCCCCAGGTAGCCACCTTGTCCCCGGAAGTTGTCATAGTTACCTCGGCCTCCTCCATATTGGTTGGGTGGGTAAGGAGGTCCGCCTGGTGAAAAGAAGGATTCAATGTCAGAACAAAACGGTTGGTGGTCCGACTGACAGAAATACCTTCCTATTGTCCACGGAGGATAACTGTGCGAAGAGAGGAAAATGGTATGGAGCACACAGTCGGAGCACAGCCATACCTCCATAGCCCATCACTGGTGGACGAGGCTGGCCGAAGCCCATCGGTCCCTGGGGAGCTTGAGGGGGGAACGGCATGCTGGGAGAAAGCACACCTAGAGAGAGAAGGGAAGAAAGACTGAGAGCTCAGATCTTTGTAGGCAAAAGATTCATTCATTCTACAAGCACCTGTACACCATAGTCCATTAGCCAATCACTGTTAGACAACAAAAATAATTCATTAACAATATCTAACTCTAATTAGATAGAGAAGTTGTGCCCACCTTGTCCTGGGCCTGGTAGAGGAGGCAGTTTCATCTCTGGGAGTGACGGTCTCTTGGCATCCATGAGGAAATTGTTAAAGAACGACACCTCCTTTTTCACTTCCTCGATTTTGTCCCCATGTTTGTTCAAGATGTGTTTGCGCACAAACTCTGGGCCCTAGAAATTCATTTTAAATGTATAGGCTCTTAGCAGCATATCAAGGAATTTATCCTAAAGTGTTGCACAATCCCAAATACTTTACAAGCACTGACCTTGAATTTCTTGCCACTAAGGGGGCAGAGCCACTTGTCTTTTCCCAGCTCCTGAGTGTTAGCAGACACAAACTTCTCCACCTCTTGCGCAGGATCCTTGCGGCCCATCTTGCCCGCCTCATCCTCCGACAGCATCTCTTTCAAACTGAACAATGGACTCAGTTTCTCCTCCATCATCTTCTGCCACTGTAGCACTATGTGCACAAGATAAGAGGTTTGATTACACACCAAACCCTCTGAGTTATGGTTGTTGTTCTACCCCAGTACACAAAGCTGAAAAGGAGCACACACCAGCATTGGTGTTGAGACGCTGGCCATTTTAACTTTCACTAAATTTCATGTTTTTACAGAATATTTCCCCTCTCTTTTCCCAGAACATCCCTGTCAACATTGTATAACACAAGCAATGGAAACACACTGACCTTCTCCATTTGTGATGCGGTTGGGAGGGATGGGTCCACGTACATGGATCATGCCACAGCGATTGGGCATGTCATCCTCACTGGGGTATTCACAGGTGTTATAGTAGTCAATGGAATGGACGACACGCAGATACAAAACCAGACGATCCAAAACCTGGAGCAAGACAGGAGAGTGAAGAAACAAAGACTGAACATCTTGCTTTTATTCATTGAAGTAACTTTACTAGCACCATCGGGCAGGCGCTACCCCAGCCAGTGACCAGCATGACACATCAATGACACAACACAGTGTATCAAAATAATGATATCACTTTCAAAAGAATGTACAAAGTATCATTTCTTGGCTGAAATGTAATAATAGTGTGTTCAAATGGGGAGCCATTTTCTCGGTGTGTATTTGTCCAAGGCAGTAGTTGCACTAATGGGCAAACCTTGACTAGCTTGTCGTCCCTCTCCACAGTGGTTTCAGTGGGGTTTCCTTCCTTGGTGCCCTCCTCAGGATCCACCCCGCTCACACTGCCCAGAAGCTCCTCCTCCTCAGCACTCACCTCCTCTATCAGGTAATCAGTGATATTCTTCAGGATGGGGTTCTGAGCTGGCAACTTTTGAACAAAACAAACCACAGAAAATGAATATTTCAGTGATAGCATAGATTCTCTAGGAAGCATCTGCTCAAATTGTGCACTCAAGTGCACATGTATGAACTAGTGCTGCACCTCAGTGCTCAGTCCCTCTTCCTGGGGTTTGTGGCTCCACAGTTCTCCTTTCTCATCCAAGGCATGAATGAGCTTGGCGGCCAGCTTGATGTCATTGCGAAGCACCTGCTTGTGCTGAGTGATGCCGTTAATGTTACGCACCCTCCGGGCCAGGTCTCTGTTCACTCCTGGTGCCAGTTCACAGTCTCGCAGCTGCAAGGGACAGAGAATAGAACAGACCTTTATTTGTTTCACGCTGGAATCACACTTAATCATGAATGAATTGCTGATGATTTGCCAAATACCCCAGGCAAACACCCTTTCTGATATGCACAAATTGGTACATGATATGCAACCTTGAAAATCAGTGTTTCGGTTGCTGAGGTTGACAGACTTACTCGAATGTTCTGCAGGTTCCAGCAGACCTCCTTGATGTTGACACTACGGTCAAACGTCACCCAGCATCGTCTGAAAAATCTGCACAGCACAGGGTTCATTTAAACCACAATATGGAATTGACATAAAATCAATCTCATAAAATGTAAGAAATTGTTTCACACAAGGTGGAGTAATTAAACGAGTAGACGTTTCTGGTCGTTTTTGAGGACCAACCTGCGTTCTGGGTGCGGGTCAGACAAGCAAACACGCAAGAAGCCAGGATATCGCCGACACAGCTGAGAGAAAAACAAATAAGACGTCGAGTTCAAACAAACATTGTCTTCAGTGACAATTCCCCGGTAATGATAGGGTCACTTTGAACACTGCTTCCTGTGTTCAACTCACAGCAACAATCTCAGCCTTGGAAATGGTGGGAGCGATGCTCCTCATGAACAGAGAGCAGGTCCTGTGCAGAGGCCGCGGTCTAGGCGCATCATCCTTGGGCTTTTTCTCTTCTTTCATATTTTCCTCAACGTCCTCCTTTGGTTTCCCCTCTTTAATGTCTTTGTCATTAGCTGGGAGAGAGCAGTTTGGTGGGGACAAGTCAATGTGCTGGAACAGATCAGCAGTATACTCTTTCTGCTTTCTTTCTATAGTTTCAATCACTGATTCAACATTTCTCACCTTCACCATCTTCTTCCTCCTCATCCTTGTCTTCCATCTCTTCCTTCTTGGTAGGTTTGTCAGAGGAGTTGGAGTTGGAGTCCGAATCCGAGTCAGAGTCACTCTCTGAGGCAGTGGCTTCATCTTCGCTGTCTCCACTGTGCTTCCTCTTCCTCCTCGGCTGGTAAAGGAGAGTGAGTGAACAACGAGGGCTATTTGGTTCATTCCTACATCTTGGTGATGTGAAGAAGACAAGGGGAGACATAACACTGACCTTCTTGGGTTCAGACATTTCTTCTTTGGGAGCCTCTTTCTCTCCTTCCTCTTTTACACTTTCCCCCTCTGCTGCCCTGGAAGCACCCCTTTCTGTGCTGGCAGAATTGCTCTCCTCCTGTAGCACAGTACACTGTCATCAATACAACACTGAAATGTTGACTGTCTGTTGGATACAACAAGAAAGACAGAGCATACCTTCTCATTCTTGTCTTTCTCTGCTGGAGGTTTGCGGTCACCGTCCATGGTTTTGAGATCTTCTCTCTTGGGAGGTTCGGATCCCCCTGAAATAGCTAATGACTTCTCCCTTTCTTCTTCCTCCTCAGATGGCAGGTCCAAGATACGAAGATCATGATCTGTACCTCCTTCCATCTTTATCACAGCTAAAGGAGAGGAAGAGAGTATATGGTTTAGGCTATAACAGAAAATGGTATTTTTCTTGAAGGGATAGCCATTGTGCATTTGTAGCCATAACAGGCACCTCTATTCAATTGGAAACACGTTTAGCTGACTGATCAAAGTGATACAAAATGGCACATTTGCTGTTATTGGAGCAGCCTTGGGGAGAGCGCACATCTTTAGGGACCGTGCAGGTATCGGAGCGTGATGAATGGCTCATGGTGCAATTTAGACAACCCAGGGCAATTCTCCTGGATCTCTGCAACACCCTGGAGCCACAACTGGACAGGAGAACAAAGGAACAAAAACGTCCCAGTCGTTCCCTCCACATGTCCAGGTGCTGTCTGCTCTCACCTTCCTGGCCACTAGGACAGAGGGAGATCGGTGACCGGGCCAGCATATCACAGCCATCCATCAGCCGCATGCTCCCAAATGTGGTGGATGGTATCATTAAGCAGGCACTATAATATATCAAATCCCCGTATTCTGCAGTAGAACAGACTCTCTCTGGGGCATCCTGGTGGCTCAGCAACATGCTGGGCGAAAATCTGTCCCAGGAGCTTTGTTGCATGTCACCCCTCTCTCTCCATATCTTTCATGTCTTTCTCCACTTTAAAATGTCTAATAAAAGCAGTCTCCAAAAGTCTTTCCTCATTAAAATCTCAAATGATAAGACTCCATAAACCTAAACCTCCTCAATGTGGTTTCCTGCTGGCCAGGAGTGACCCGCAACTTGTTCGTGCTGCTCAAACAACAGAGCGTCCTGACCAGGGTTGTGGTGCCTACCTTCTTAGTTTCAAACCACTTCTTTATAATTTCATCCAATGTGTGTGTATCTGATGTTACAGCATTAACAGCATTGTAGGCACTTTTCTCAAGAATAAAAGTAAGAACTTAAGAAAAGTTGTGTGAATGAGGACCACTCAGCTTACTAATAAGTGAATGATTTTAAATAGACAAAAGGCTTCACCTGCATCCAGGACCTTGATGATGGCTTGGTTACGTTCAATGTCCAAGGAGACATTGTCAAACCAGCTGTTCTCCATCAGGAACATGTAGACATTCAGACGGTTCTGCAGGGAACTGTGGGCCTCAGCCTTAAGTCGGTTGGCCTCATCTGGGTGGTACTTGGACCTGAACCTGTGTCCAGAGTTAGGGTCCACAGAAAATGTAGGGAGGGGATATATGGGGTTGGGATGAACGGGATATAAAAGTTAGAGGACAAATATTATACGTCATCTATGTTATATCTGTGGTGGAATAAAAATAATACTGAGAGCACCCATTCATTTATTCTCATATCACAATAGTTTGTTTACACCAAAAACATTCAGCCAATAAGATCTTTTATTACATTCAGGTGGTTTAATCCTTTTTGGGAAGAGCTAAAATTGCCTATCGATCAATGAAATGAATGAAACATATCTATTCAGATGACTATGGTGAAGATGTTGATTTCTGCAATTTATATTGCCTAGTCCTTGTAGTGTTAGGTCCTTGAGTGTATGCATGTTTTGTCTTTGTGATTATAGCTGGTTATTGCACATATGAGAAAGCTTGAGGTTTACTCACCAGAAACAAAAACACAACAGGGAGATGGATTGTATTGTTAAACATTCACATATTCATAATTTCACATATCAAAAGATAAATTTGATCATTGAGTGGACTAAATTTACCTTTTGTTCTGCCAGTTTAATAACAAATAAATACTGAGAGGGGTCTCTTCTGTGAAAACACGATCCACTTCACACCCCTGGTGTGTCTGTATACACACAAATTCGGTTTTGGGATTCGATTTGATCCGAATATAAAAAGAAAATAGGGAGGAAAAAGCATAAAACACAAAAAAAGCTCCATGCGCGGAAGACTACTTGACTGTCTAGCTAAAATCCCTGGTACTGTGTGTCTAATGGCAACTGCATTGTGCGCAGTGCATGCCCTTGCTGTCTAAGAGCGATTCCTGCGGACGAGTTCCACTTTTTCTCATCTTCAAAAAACTTGTCGTCAAGGTAGTAGGAGGAATGAAGGGAAGAAGGATTGGTTATGTCAACACAGAACATTGACAGTTTAACATGATCCCTAGACACACCTGTGAAATTAAGTGCAATAAGCATTAACAAGCATCATACAAATGTAAATCTTTGCAAAGTTAACATAACAAATCAAAAAATCAAAAAGAAAATCCAAAAAATCAACCCAAATATTTTTGGATATCATATAACAAACACATCCAGCAAAATTCAAGACATTGATTTGGTTTTGTAATGTATTCGAGTTTTAAGTATTATGGGGCCAAGTCACATATTATTTTTTCAATATTTTAAAAATTCCAAAATTCACTTTCAAACTAAATTCAGCTACAATTCAGATGGTCCTCTATTAAATGTTATTATTATTTATTATTATTTTTACTACTACTGTCTAACAACTCTATGGTGCACATTTGACTTGCTGTGCGTTCTGCCAGTTGATCAGAGATAACTTAAATCTTAAATCATGTTCAAGTTTCTCCAACATACTAATCACAATAGTGACATCTGACTCCACAAATACTTCTCAGTTGGTATCTGGGTTGATTTTTTTCCCTTCAGAAATAATATGGAACATAACTCCACTTATCATGGGCCTGGTTCCAGTATGTGGGTAGGGCTCTTTGTGTTATTTGGTTTCCCCTGTTTTGGACTTGTGCAATTACTATTAGTCGAGTTTGGCTCGCATTTGCTCTGTATTTTTGTTGAGCTACTCTCAGATTGAAATCATTCTAAGATAAAAGTTAAATAAACAGGCATGGATTAACTGTAACATTAGGTTAACCATCACCTGTAATGCATTAAGAGCCTAGAGTGGATGCATTACATTCCCTTGCCAAGTTTGTTAATCCATCACTAGACCCATCAAATAAGTATGACTTCATTGTGATTATTATGCTACAATATTCAATTAGTGCAATGTCCCCTGATGCACCCGCCATAGAATCAGGCCCGACTTATGAGATTGTCATTTCAAAAAAATGCACTATTTTCTAAAATAATGAGATGGTGAAATAAAATTCCTATTGTAGACAATTAAAACCTACTCAAAATATGTATTATTAGGGCTAATGTAGTAAAGGCAATTAAGATCGTACCACTCTTCATCTTTGTGAGCCAAAAAGAAGTCCTGCATCTGCTGTCGGCGGAAGTCAATCTTGTACTCATTGTAGCGTTTGACCGCCTCAGTCTCATCCACAGAATCATCCAAGGAGAGCAGGAACTCCTTAAAGCTCTTCATTATAGGAGGGGGTGGACCAAGATCCATGTCATGGATGTTACCAAGCCTAATGGATTGAATAACAGGTTAGATGTAACGGGTTCAAGGCTGAACCTTGAGGATTTGGGGCACAGGCCAGTCAGGCTTTTGTTATTCTCTATGCATTCACTTTGATAGTATAGTTCTGCAATAGATAAAGAAATGACCAAAAAATGCAGTTATTCTAATAATAAAAGTGCTTAATAAAATAATAATAATAAAGTCCAAAAGTACAACAATAAAATCTCCAAAAAGGAAAAATAGAAAAAACAATCATAAAAAGTGTGCAAAAAGAAACAAAACAAAATAAAACATGGAAATAAAAGTGAAATAAAACAACAATAAAACAGGAGAAATAAACAGATATAAAACTTAGTTTTGAGGAGGGATTTAAAGGAAGAAACTGATTTGACTCAGCTGTAAATTGTTCTTCCTCTTCCAGTAATCATAAAAATATTCACCAATGTGTTTTTCCTTGTTTGTTTCACAAGTTTTTGAATGTGGAAAAACAAATATCCACTGAATATCCAATATCACAGCAGGAGCTTATTCAACCCTGATCACCTCTTACCTCGCCTGGATAGGGATGCCATGATGAGGCTGCATGAGGTGCAGGTCAGGGTGGCCCCAGTGTTGTGGTGGGGCGTAGCTGGGGCCTCCACCACCACCGTATCCCAAGTCATATCCCCCATGGTAGGGGTCTCCACCGTGGTCATCCCTGCCAGGGGAGAGATAAAGGAGCTTAAACAGCAGCAGCAGATAGAAGTTGTAAAGACTGTAGAATGCTGTAGCAGCTGATCTCACCAGTCTCTCCTCATGCGTTTCTGCTGGGGACTCATGTCATGTCTGGGCGGGGAGAATCTCTCCCTACGACCTCTCTCATAATCACGGTACTCCCCGCGGCTACGCCGTTCCCTGCCCCTGTCCCACTCCCTGGCAGATTGGTTCCAGGAAATAAGAAAAGTCAAAACAAACAGAAATGAATTACTAAACTCAGTTACACTCAGTCAATCTCTATCTTTTTGGAATTAAAATCTGTTCAGGACCAACATTTCTCTTTCTCACCTGTCGTTCCAGTCATCTCTGCGCCTGTCTTCTCTCTCTCTTGAACGGTCATAGTCACTTCTCTCTCGTCTGAATTTGTCTCTTCTCCTGCGATCGTATTCATCGTCACTGTCTGCCATCTCCATGAAGAGACAAGATAGCTAGGTTACAATGGGGTAAGGTAAGTTTGCAAATAGCCTGACTATGACCTGTGCTGCTGTCATTCAAAGCTAGATAAACTTGCTCTAATGATGTCACCTGCTGTTACTACTGGCAAAGTTTTGTTTAATGGAGGAGCCAGGATAGCATGCTAGAGAAAGGAGGATGAAGTCACTTGGTGAGGCAAAAATAATGTTAAATATAGTGTTTCTTGTGCTGCACTCCATTCTGTGGCAATAGGGGAATGCCACACAATTTCACAATCTACTTGTAGGCTAAGCGCATCCATGGCCAGGCATTTTTGGAAATTTTATTGATCCCTCAAATTAGATACTTTTTGCACTTACTATGAAAGAACATTGAGTTTCTGCACATGAAATCGTGCAAATGAAAATGCCAAATATTTCCTTAAAATGTTTATTTGTATACCCTAGTAATAACCATCTCTTTGTGAAATAACTTAGTTAAGTTAATATGATAAGAGTGTACCATCCAATGGATCAAACTGAGTTGGAGAGGGAGCTGAGGATGCTCAGAGAAACATTCATTAGAGGTTGAACAAAATTGTCAGGGTCTCCCACCACTAGCATACCACAGGCGGCTGTGCCATCAGCTGCCAGCGATACCATGGATCACAGGGGTGGGGGTTATAATAAGGGACAGTGAATTACATTATTACGGTAACAGTTCTAGCACAGATATCAGAGCATAAAAGTAGGTGGAAAATGTGACAATATGGAAATAACGTCTGACTATTCGAGACTAGAGTAACAGTTACTTACAACGCCAGTACAGTAAGTTATGTGGTAAGCTAAAATTGGAGCACTAAATCAACTGATTAACGTTCCGCAAATACTTTTGCATCGACCGTTGTAGCTGAAAAGCATCCATTGTAGTTATTATGGTATGTATATACTATCTGTGTCGTCAAACTTTTTTAATTTCAGATATTGTCTTTCTTACAGTACAGCACCAGCCCTCTGCTCTGGTCTAGGTTAACGTTAGCTACGGCTAAGCTAGCTATTAGCTGGCCGGTCGTCTAACGTACTCTAAATAAGATAAATACTTGCTCGTTCGCCACTAAACACACTTTATAATTAGCAACGTCCGTAATGCGATACAAACCGTTTTATTTACTTTACTTCCAAACATACAAATACCTTTCGGCTATTGCTTGGATTATTTTCGTGTTTCCTCTTGTTGTACTATTGTTGGGAAAGACTATACGTCATCACTAGTTGACCAGAGCGCCTTGTAATGACGTCAAAGATACCGCGGGGCAAGATCTCCAAGTGAGCGACTAGGGCAAGAAGAGTCACACATAGACTAACTAACACGGACAGGCATACTCACCTTTACACCTACGTGCAATTTAGAGTCTCCAATTCACCAGCATGTGTTTGGACCGGTTTGGACTGTGGGAGGACTCCTTTATTCAATTACGGTCAAAACAAATCATCTGGTTAACCCATTTATCAGCTATTAACTCACCACCTCTACAGATAAATCTATAAATCAGATAATTCTTAATACAGGACAAAGACAAACCTGCACGTGGGCAGAGGTCACTGGTCCAGATATGCATGAATTTTAAAATTGTAAATAATAACAATTAACTACATTAATTAACATTAACAATAACTAATTAGCTAGCCAAGTGGCTATGATTCAAGCAAGCAAGTCTGAATGTATGCATAGGAATGAACTCAATACTCAAAAAGTAAATAAAAAGTAAAATGCTTACAACTAACTTAAAAATGATGCATGCAAAGAGTTCAAGGACCAGACTAATATACTCGTTTAGAAAATCATACAAGGACAATGAAATCTCATTTATATGATAGCAAAAAGTTTCTTGGACACTTACAAAATCGTCCAGGTCCCCATGTCATAATTCCATTTTGAGCTTGTCTCATAGACCCGACGTTAACCCTCTCCCCCTCACAAACAGTTCACAGTCTTTATATACTGAAAAGAAACCCATCTCCAATCTTCTCCAAAAAGAAAAGTCTCCATGTATTTGAACAAAGTTGACAGGATTTATGACCGTTCTCTTAATTTGGATATGAAAGCAGACTGTCTGACTCTCTTCTCTTCTCTTTCCATAAATCTTACCCCGATGGTCAGTTACAGGCCCCTGCCTGGGTCACTGTTTCTAGTCATTCCTAAAATATCTTGTCATTTGACAGCTTACATATCAGGTATCATATTGCAGAGGAGCCCATTCAACTTCTCCTTTCACTACCTTGTGGCTACACAACAGTAAAAATATGTTGCCATGCTTTCATGCATTAATGATTTGAGTGAAATCAAACAAATAATTAATCAAATGAATAAATACATAAATAACTAAATGAATGATCGATCAAACAATTATATAATCAGACAGTATCTAGCAATAGCAGCTGAGAGAATAGTGACTGTTGTACTAGTTGCAAATGTTTAGTGAATAGTGCATTTTAGGGAATAAATGACAAAACGGCCTGCCATAGTTCAATCAGTCAAAATGTATGTATGTATATCAGGAATTTTACAATGGCTGTCAACATACCTCAATCTTTACTTATGTTTTACATTTTCACCAGCCAATTGTATGTAGCCACGGATGTGTAACAAGTAAAACTGCCCATGTAAGTCTACAGTTGGAAACCGTTGTGAACACTGGTTCAGTGTTGAGCGTGATAGGTCCAGCAGCGATAGGTCCAGCAGCTTGATGCTCCGCCCCACTAAGGGGATGTGAGTAAAGTAGAAGTGCCTCTCTTCACACCTGTCCGCATCACACACCTGTGGATCCCATAGTAGGCCCTCCAGACATCCACACTGCACTGCATGTAACCACAGAGCTCATGTTATTGAGCTGTTCTACACCCAGAATGAAGCAGTTGTGGTTAGTGGGACTGGTATGCGCTCTTCTAGCATTCAGTAAGTATTGCTTTGAATCCATTTAGCATGTATTTGATATCTATCTGCACACTTGATGAGTTTAGTTTAGCCAAATGCATTGCTTTTTTTAATGTAGAGAAGCTGCAATAACTCAGATTGAAACGGTAATGCTGTATACTGTACAGTTCCTGTCATGTAAGTTCATGTTGTGGGTTCATCACAACATCACTCCTTTGCAACTGAGACCAACAACCTCAGATGAGAGAGTACCAATCCAATTTAATTGAGAGTTTTGGTTCTCATCCAGGACTTTTATCGCAAAAAGCTCTATATCTATCTATATCAATTTTGGAGAAAAAAAGTAATTACTTGACGTTTACCACCCAATATATCTAAAATCTAGAGGATGCAATTTTTAAAGGTGTTATCATTTTGCCATCCATGGACTTAATTTACCTACTATACTTTAAAAAGTGCCAGCTGTCTAGTTTTCTGTTGTCAGAGTAGGTGCCACTTGTTTCAAATGAGTTTTTATGAGCCACTGTTATAGTTATAGACAATCATACAAAGGGATTTTTCAGTGTCACTGCTTGAGGATACGTTCTCTTAATTGTATTACACTGCAGTAACTGCATTACAAACAAGGCCAGGTAGAGCCTATAGTCAAGTGCTTTAAAACATGCTAACAGCCAGGGAAATTACAGTTGAAATTGTAAATAAAGAATCTGATTTGACCTGATGAGTATTCTGTAGGTCGTGGACTGATCTATGTTGTCTTATCATCCCCAGCGTCAGTCAGAGCGGAGGATGGGCTTGACATCGATGGGACAGTGAATGAGGACCTGGGCAAAGGCAGGGACGCGTCCCGGACAGATGATGAAGTCGTCCAGAGGTTAGTGTCTCTTTTCAACAAACTCAGATACCTTGGAGAATTGTTGGGTTCACCGGTAAATTCAACATTCATGTGATCCACGAAGCAGTACTTATTTCAGTAAAATGTCAATTTTACTGAATTGAGTTTTAGAGTCACTATCATATTCTTCAAATATACACCGTGCAGGGGGCGAGCAGTGTGAATGCATCCGCAAGCCCAATTTACTACTTACAGTTAAGAACTTGAGTCATGTTCTGCAAGTTGTGTTACAACTGTAAACATAACTTATAAAGGAAATAAACCATAAAATAATAATACATTTTAATCCTATTAATGTAACCATTAACATGATAACAACATAATAATTATTACATTATTGGGTTTTATTACAGCAAGAGGAAGGTTGAAATTTTCAGTTTTTAAAAATAGAATAAGTGAGGCAAATGATCAGAGTGGATACATAGTCATTCTTTTTCAAACATAGCAGCTTAGCTAATAACCAAACCTATCAATGAATGATAGTTGTGTGTTGACTCTTGACTGTTCAGACCCAATAGTGTAATAGCCCTAATCACACAGTGAGGCCTAACCACAGCGAAATCTCAATTATCTTATCTAAACCCCAAAGGCTGATCCCTTTGCCTCCAGGCTATTTCACATCCAAGAACAAACTCATGTAGAGTTACTATTTTCTTATTTATACAAAAGCCATGTAAGAATAGCCGATAGCAATACCAGTTTAGCTTCACACCCAGAAACTTTCCCCAGTTAAATATTGGTCAGGTTTTATGCAGATGACTCCTTTTGGAGAAAACCTTACCAACAAACCTTGTTTGTTCCAGGGAAGAGGAGGCAATCCAGCTCGATGGTCTGAATGCAGCACAGGTAAAAGAAATCCGGGAGAAATCAGAAAAGCATGTCTTCCAAGCTGAGGTGAACAGAATGATGAAGCTGATCATCAACTCCTTGTACAAGAACAAAGAGGTAAACCCGGGAAACAAACCTCTCTTTTTGAATTTGGCATCATAACTACTGTGTGTAACCTGGAGATGAAAATTGTGTTATTGCTACATTTCAGTGAGGCAGAAAAATCTTTTGTCTGTTTCCAGATCTTCCTGAGGGAACTGATCTCCAACGCTTCTGACGCCTTGGATAAGATCCGGTTGCTTTCCCTGACCAATGAAAATGCGTTTACTGGTAAAGAAGAGCTGACGGTGAAAATCAAGGTGAGTTTTTTGACCTCGGTTCAAGCTTTAATTTTGCTTCCTCTTGTCACCAGCCCACAACTGGGAATTCAGCACTATGCTCACACTGAGCATAGTTGAGATCTCTGACATCTTGTTGTATTTGCATACTCAATAACACAGCTGCAGTTGAACAAACTCACAAGAGAGCACACAAAACCAGTGCATCATTTGGTCTGTTTTTCCATCTCTGTTCACCTCCAGGCTGACAAGGAGAAGAATATGCTCCACATCACTGACACTGGCATCGGTATGACTAAGGAGCAACTGGTGAAGAATCTGGGCACCATTGCCAAGTCTGGCACCAGCGAGTTCCTCAACAAGATGACCGAGATGCAGACGGAGGGCCAGTCCACCTCAGACCTGATTGGCCAGTTCGGAGTGGGCTTCTACTCTGCCTTCCTGGTGGCCGACAAGGTCATCGTCACGTCCAAGCACAACAATGGCACCCAGCACATCTGGGAGTCGGACTCCAACGAGTTCTCCGTCATCGAGGACCCCCGAGGAAATACCCTGGGCAGGGGCACCACCGTCACGTGAGTCATCATGGCAACTTCTTTAAGGAACATGTATTGATAATAGTTAATTGATAATAGTGATAATAGATAGAGTGCAGTTTTAAGTTAAGTACTTGAATCATATTTTGGCTGGAAAGACAAATTAATAACAAATATTAGTATTGTGTCTAATACTTTGGTCTCTGTCTCCAGTCTGGTAATGAAGGAGGAGGCAGCAGACTTCTTAGAGCTGTGGACCATCAAGGACCTTGTCCAAAAATACTCCCAGTTCATCAACTTCCCCATCTATGTGTGGAGCAGCGAGGTGAGATGTGCTGTTTATACCGTCCTCCTCGTGTGCGTCACTGCTGTAATTTGAAGCGGCATGTAATCAATCTGATGATCAGCAGTCATACAAAAGCTAATAAACATGTTCCTTGTTCAGATTGAGACAGTAGAGGAGCACACTGTGGAGGAAGCCGAGACAGATTCGGAAAAGAACGACGAAGACGCCACGGAGGACGAGGCTCAGGTGGAGGAAGAGGAGGACGAAGACAAGTCTGACAAGATAAATTACAAGGAGGCAGGTCTCCATTTTCTGTCCCTGGTTAAATATCACATCAACGATAACATGCTAAGCTGATGCAAAGCTGCTGCAGCATAACTGGGGCTTCTAATTTCTAATGTGACTTTTGATGCTGTTTCTTTGCTCAGGTGGAGAAGACTGTGTGGGACTGGGAGCTGATGAACAGCATCAAACCCATCTGGCAGAGAGCAGCCAAGGAAGTGCAGGAGGATGAATACAAGGCCTTTTATAAGACCTTTTCCAGGGTGAGTGGCCTTCACCCCATTAATACACACAGTAAGTCAGATCACTCCAAATGACTGAACTGGCCAAAAAATCTGTATTCACAACAAGGGGTCCAAAAGGTGCGTGACCCAGTGATACTCAGAAACCAACACATGAACTCAATAATATGCCGCCAACGACTAAATTACATAAAGTTACATAGTGCAGGTTTAAGTGTCTCTTGTGATTTTTTTTTCCATTCCCAGGACTCTGATGACCCCCTGGCCCACATCCACTTCACAGCAGAGGGAGAGGTCACCTTCAGGTCCATCCTCTTCATTCCAGCCGAAGCCCCTAAGCATCTCTTTAATGACTATGGTTCTAAGATGAATGAGTACATCAAGGTACCACAGACGCAATATTATTTACATACAATACTATTAGTGGAAGTTCATTTTTACCCAATGGTGAATTTCTTTTGATTTTAATTATTTAAAATGTTTTTCATTTAGCTATTTGTCCGGAGAGTGTTCATCACCGATGACTTCCAGGACATAATGCCCAAATACTTGCACTTTGTTAAGGGTGTGGTGAGTAATTTCTGTAATACAAGAAAATGTTTCACATAAAATCTTAGCTTATTAAGACTGATTGAATATTGATTGTTTCCTGTCCTTTCAGGTTGACTCTGATGACCTTCCTTTGAATGTGTCCAGAGAAACTCTCCAGCAACACAAGCTGCTGAAGGTGAGGCTTCCCTTTCCAGCGAGCCTTTATACCTCCATACTCCTTCAGTCAGTCACAAAATATCTA
This sequence comes from Hoplostethus atlanticus, assembly GCA_034670405.1. Classification (NCBI taxonomy): domain Eukaryota; kingdom Metazoa; phylum Chordata; class Actinopteri; order Trachichthyiformes; family Trachichthyidae; genus Hoplostethus; species Hoplostethus atlanticus. The sequence continues at coordinate 823,240 of JAXDDX010000018.1, forward strand.
ACATTTCCTGTCCTGTGTTTCAGGTCATTCGCAAGAAGCTTGTACGCAAGACTCTAGACATGATCAAGAAGATTGCAGAGGAGCAGTACTCCGAGAAGTTCTGGAAGGAGTTTGGCACCAACATCAAGCTGGGCGTGGTTGAGGACTACCCCAACAGGACCCGTCTGGCCAAGCTGCTGCGCTTCCCGACCTCCAACAGCAAAACAGGAATGTCCAGCCTGGAGCAGTATATTGAACGTATGAAGGAGAAGCAGGACAAGATGTACTTCATGGGGGGCACCAGCAGGAAGGAGGTAGGGGTTCAGGATATTAAGAAAAGAATGTTTCTGGACTGCACTTCCAAGAGATCAGTTGTCAATCAAACAGTGTCTCCAGTACTGTGACGTCTTTTTCCTTGAATGTTCTCTTGATGAAGTCTTTTCTTTGTCTGTTCAGTCATGGTGGCTATCGGCTAAAGCTAACTACCCAGTTCTTCTTCTATTTATTCCAAACAAACCACTGTTACTGCTGCTGGAAACATAAAACACATCACTTGCTGTATGTTTTTTCCACCGCTACCGGGTGTTTAGAACGAATTACGAGTACAGCAGTAGAACAGTAGAATAAACTTAAATGTGATGACAGGGCCAAGAAATCTAGTGTAAAGAGAGAAAATGACAGGACACTCTAGATCAGATCAGATGTTTCTGGTTATCTTAATGTGTGGTAACCAGTCTAGTCTTTCTGCGGCAAGCTAGCTGTCTCTGAATCTGCCAAAGATCAATGAGTCTAATGCTCTGTCATCGCTCTCTGTATATTCAGATTGAATCTTCTCCACTTGTGGAGAGGCTGCTGAAGAAAGGCTACGAGGTGATCTACCTGACAGAGCCTATGGACGAGTACTGCATCCATGCCTTGCCCGAGTTCGATGGCAAGCGCTTTCAGGACGTCGCCAAGGAGGGCGTCAGGTTTGACGAGAGTGACAAGGCCAAGGGGAAGAGAGAGGCCCTGGAGAAGGAGTTTGAACCCCTCACCACCTGGATGGAGGACAAGGCCCTGAAAGACAAGGTTAGTCCATTAGTATATTCTGATGCTTTCTGTTTCTGATCTCATCAGATTTAAAGGGGCAAGTAATCTGACTTCTATCGACCTCTATTAGCAACCAACCTCCATCCCTCCTGTCCCCTTGAGCTACAGTAGCCTGTAATTTGCAGGCAAGTAAACTTGATAATTAGACCAGAGGTCCAACAGAAACGTCTAGTGAAGAGGTAATATATCATGATGCTTGAGAATGAGGCTTTTAGCCTTCACAGATGAAATGAAGGAGGGTAGGGGATTGTGAGTGAATGTCCCATGGGTTGTTCTAAAAACAGAGTAGGCTACGGGCCAGAATCCAGTAATCTTTGAATCACTGGTATTGATCAACAACCCTTTCAACCCCCCACAGATATATTATCATAATTTTGTGTCACAAGCGTACTTATGGCCCCTTTAAGAAAGAAAGCTAAATATGTTGTATGTGCTTTCCCTAGATTGAGCATGCAGTGCTGTCCCAGAGGTTGACCACGTCCCCCTGTGCCCTGGTAGCCAGCCAGCATGGCTGGTCTGGAAACATGGAGAGGATTAAGAGTGCAGAGGCCTACCAGACAGGAAAAGAATTTACCACAAAGTAAGAAAACACTTTACTACCATACTCAACTCCACCGAGTCTTATCTGATGATTTGTTTTTTCTCATCTATAGTCATGCTTTATTTCTGGTTTATCTTTCCCCTACAGCTACTCTGAAAGGAAGAAGAAGATACTGGAGATCAACGCCAAACACCCTCTCATAAAGGAAATGCTCAAGAGAGTCAACGTGAGTGCTTCTGACCACTTCTGTCGTAGCTTGTTAGATTCAATTTGTTAGTCTGACTATTTGCCACTACATGGCCTTTTAACTGTCCCTACAGCGAAAACTGCTTTGGAAGCAGCCTTTAGCTTTCATGACTCCTAGCTGATCTCGGAAATACTAAGTTCCCAGAGGGTTTTAAAGACAAAACATACCTTTTACCACTGCTGTTGACTCAGTTGTTTTTTTGTTTGTTTGTTTGCCAAACATAAAGGAATTTATATTCATTTACATTACATACATTGGTCCCTCTCTACTTCCAGAGTGATGCAGATGACCAGACTGCCTCAGACTTGGCTGTCGTGCTGTTTGAAGCGGCTACCCTGCGCTCAGGCTACCAGCTGGCTGATACCAAGGCCTACGCAGACAGGGTAGAGCGCATGCTCCGTCTCAGCATGAATATCGACCTCAACGAACAGGTGAGTCTTTACATTATGAAAAACCTTGCCAAGGGCAGCAAGGAGATTCAGGGGTTAGCACTGTCAACTCACAGCCCTTTCTGTGTGGAGTTCACGTGGGTTTGAAGCAAGAGTTTTTCTCTTTCACATTCCTCAGCCAGAGTTTCCCACCCAGGTCAGGGATTCAAACCAGCAACCCTCCGGTCACATACCTGCTTCACTGGCCTGTAGGCTACCGCAGCCCCCGATAGTCGCAGTAGTGCACAAAGATTGTCTTGTTACTTGAAAGGTATTATCCTTTTTCCTTAAATGACTTAATATGAAATGACATAATCTTCCCAGATTGAAGAAGAGCCTGAGGAGCAGAATGAGGAGGAAGTAAAAACAGATGAGGTGAAAGTGGATTTGGTGAGTAGGGAAGCATTTTGGATGAAAGAGTGGTAACACACACAATCAATTAATAGTCCTGAAAAGTTCATCTTTCCTTCTTTGATATTTCCAGGGTGCCAGAAAGAAAGAAGAGCTGTGAGCCTAAAGCACAAAGATCTGAATTAACTGGGCAGGTGGGGAGTTTGTACTGGAGCTTTCATGGATGTGGGATGGTTGGGGGCGGGGGGTGGTGGGGGGGTACATGATTGTAAATTTGTTAATATTTAACTGACTGGTTATGGAGTGTTTGACTTGGTCTCACAAGAACCATTAAATGTTTTGAGTAAGGAAAACTGCTTTGGTTGGTCTCTGAGTAACCCTTATCCACAATGAACTCTCTTGGTTAGTTGACAAATTCTATGTGGCTTTTGAAGTCACATGGTCAAGTCAACAAAATTGCGTACCTTTCTATGTCAACCAAGGTTCATCTTTTGACACTCTCTAGCACCATCTACCTGTCAGGGTAGACAAGTGTGTATGTGCTGTGTGATAAGTGTGTCCCTTGTGTGTGTGTGTGTGTGTGTGTGTGTGTATGTGTGTGTGTGTGTGGAGGCGAGAGATAGAGAGAGAGAGAGAGTTTCTTGATGCTTTATTTTGTTTGCCTTGGGCCTCTTTTTTTTTGTTTGTATGATGAGGTGAAATTGTCAATGTACAATTGATATACTTTTTTGTTATACTGGACAGCACAAACAAAAACAGGTGGCGGGCTTGAAACTAGCACCAAGCTAGTTTTCACTTTATATTTAGAATAAGTAACTCCATTACAAGTATTCCATTACTATCCAACCCTGCTCCTCATGCAATATTCAAACAGCAGTAAGACCACCACACGCCTCATATCCCTTCTGGCTCCGGGTATACAGTTTAAGGGGGTTTACCCATCTCATGGACAGTCCAAACAATATTTGTAAACATGTAAATCCCAATGCCAGAAATCACAGCACTAAGATTTAAACTTGTGATGACATGAGATATAAAGTCTGGAGCTGCTCCACAGACAGTGAGAGGAAGGGAGTAAAGCAAGGAGGTATGGCTGTAACAGCAGTGGCGGCTGGTGCATTTTTCTCCAGGGGGGGCTATACCAAAAATCAAACAAACATGTACTAAGGTATCGTGTATTTAAATAAATGAAAAGGCCTTTATTTGTATTTGCTGAGCTGAATGAACATTTGTTGTAATGAAACGTGCTTAAGGTAAGTTAAGGAACTTCAATTAGTGCAAATTCTTTATAATAATTATCTTTTATACTACAATATGTAATGGTGAAAGACTAAAGTAACCGAAAAGGTGCCTCGATAAGTGCAACAGAAATCTGACAACACAGAACCCTGAGACAATGGCAGAAAATTATGAACACAGTAAGACCTAATAGAAAATAACATTTAAGAAAAAAATTAATTAATATGTTATTACATTTGAAATACCCAGTGCCATCAAAACGCTGAGTGAACTGGCTCAAAGCCACTTTGCCACCTTGTGGCTTAAACTTTTTGTACATAAATTTTGCCCTTCTCTGCTTGAGAGATGCAAATTTCTCAATGACTCTATGGCACCACAGAACTTGACAGTTTATTTTAGACAGGATGTGCCTGTTTTTGTCAACCTCTTCATTATGCTTACAGATCCCTATCCTGTAGCCATCATCAAGCTAAGCAGCTATGTTTACTTTCCCAAACATTTGCTTTTGATTTTTCTGATATGTGGTTTAAATCATTCAAACCTGTCTGATTCCATGCTGGGTCTGAGACCTGTCGTTTGAAAAGGGTGCAGGGAAAGCAAAATAAAGCATTGGTGTCACTACATACAGTTAGCCAAGCCTTCCTACTAAACCAGCTCCTTGAAAACGACCGAGTATATTGTCTCATTCTGGCGCATTTTATGTCAGATGTACCACGAGCCCCTCGCTCTCTTCTGCCAACTAGTGGTTGGTGGTGTGTAAATCAGCAGCATTCAGATAAATACTGTTTGTACATGCGCAGTTCGCTGCGCCCCACCAAGCTCCTATCTCTTGTATTGAGAGGAGCGAACTGCGCATGTACAATTTATAACGAGAGTCAATGGGCAAAGATTTTTGCGCCCCAGGCCGGAAATACGTGACCTAGCAGTAACTTTAGACAACGTAGAACAATTTTAATCTACATTTTATTGCAGATTATACATTCTACTCACTAACTATATAATATTTACGTCGCTCATTTAAAAAAAAAAAAGAAAGAAAGTAATTTTTAAAGTCTTATTCAATGAAGTCTAGGATGTGGGGAGTGGTGGGGCGGCGCCCTAGCGCCCTCTATTGGCCAGCCGCCACTGTGTAACAGCTGTGTAACTCCATGTTATCTGCCATCCCAGTAGTGGAAGACCGAGAAAAGACACCATTCATGTACCATTCATGATTTAAATGGTCTTTTTATATACTGTTTGCCCCAGCAATGGTCTTTTTATATACTGTTTGCCCCAGCAAAGCCCAATTAAGTCCCAGGTTTCTCAGATGCTTCACAATGATTGGACCATCAATCAGCAGTGTGATTGATGAATTCATTCAATGATAAAAAAAAATGTGTAAAGATTTAAAATACTTGAAAGTTGATGGTAACTAAAATTTTAATACATATTGAATAAAAAGTTATTTTGTGAGCACATTCATTAGGTCATCATGTCTCATTTAGGATGCTCAGAAGCTGTACCTATGAGATATGAAACACTGACACATACAAGAGACAAGTAGTAGGGTGAGAGGGGAGGAAAGGAGAAGTGGTGAAATGTTTTGGGATGTGAGCAATTTTTAATAGAATATTATAAGATAGATATATTATATTTTTATCCCATATGGAAAAGAAATATATGTAAAATATATTTGTAAGATATATTTTCAAAATATATGTACATTTTAAAAATTGGCACCTCTCATATATTTTAAGTGAATACATTCCCCCCTTTGAATATATGTTGCATACAGAAATATTTATACCAATTTGTCCACGTAATATATGAACAAGTGTTGTTCATATATCAGGCTGCCAGCACATCACAGAGCGAACACATGGATAGACAAACACACTCCATCTGACTTCTGCTAACCACTAAGGCACCGTGCCACTTTCTCGTTAAAATGAAAAAAAAGAATGAATCTATTGATATATTATATTTTTTAGCATCTTTAGTCCTACTGTTTTAATTCTGTTTGACCTTGTGGTATAAATTGTTATTATTTACATGTATATGAAATATTGTCTAAAATAAATATACACTATTAGTCATTTGTAACTGCTGTTCCTTTATTGTTTCAAAGAAATCTTTATATCTTTATAAATCTTTATATCAATTCTGATGATCAGTAGCTTATAACTATATAGCCTTGCATATCATTCTTATATTTATAATGAAATATGCTGTGACATATAGTTCAGCAGATATTCATATATATTTTGAATATAAGTAATATATTTGAACAAGAATGAACGTATTATATTGACATATGTTTCCGATATATTATGGATATTTGGAAATATATGCCAAAATATATCCATATGGGATAGCACTTATCTCTCAATCTTTCATTTTACTTTTATCATCCGAGTGGGTTGTCTGAGACATCTTTTTTTGTGCTTTTCTTTGTCCTTCCCCTGAACCTAAACTGGTGCCTCATATAATCCACTAGTAGGCGCTGCCAGACATGAGTAAGTGTTTCATCCACCACGGTATATGCAGGTTGCTTTGGAAAGGTACGGCCATCTCTGAATCCAAACGCAAAGTCTTCTCTTGGCCCATCATTGGCTTCTGATTGGTCCAAGGGGGTGGAGTCAATGTGCAGGTCAAATGGATTATCCAAAAAACCCTATTATTAACATGAAAACAATGGACCATTAGCCATGACTGACAGTGTTATTGCCTGTTTCTTTTACATGGCAATTAACAGATCATGATCATTACAAGATATATTGTATGAATATTAAAAAGCAATACCACTGAAATCATGTCATGTGAAAACCTCATAACTTGGTGATTTTTTGTTTTCACTTCAGTTGAAAAATGACATGGTCTTCTGTGGGTTGAAAAAATTCTACCATCCTTGGGCTTGTAAAACCCTTTCATACCCATTTGATAAACTCAAAAATGCATTGCGGTCAAGGTAAAAACAAGGCTGCTTTTCTTAGTTCCTGAAAAGTTACAATTTTGGAGATACAAAGTATACTGACACGTACAGTGCCTTGCAAAAATATTCACCCCCTTTGACTTTTTGCTGTGCTATGGAGTTATGTCGGTTTCTCTAAAACTTCAAGAACCTGGACTGTAATGTCATTCATAAATGAACCATATATCCCATACTGTGTTTAAATATTCTGATGGCGAGTCCACCCCACATTAAGTCCTATCTAGTGAAGGGTCTCAGCTTTGTTAGCGAGAAAGACAATTTTAAAACAAGTTTGAAAGGAAACCAATGTTCACAATTGCTAAATACAATCTAAATATGACATCAACAACAAATTTTTGCTAGTGTGACAATTTACCCCAAACAAAGAAAATGGTTTGAATACTTGTGGATTTCTCTGTTATTTTAATTTTATCCTTTCATATAAATTTCAACAATGTTGTTTTCACTAGTGCTTTGCATAGAACTCAGATGAAAAATCCCAAATTAATTTGTCTTGAAAATGTTTTGAAGTAACTTAATAGCACAACAAAAAGTCAAGGGGGGTGGATTATTTTGCAAGGCACTGTATGTGAATGCTGACTGATATTCCCTTTTAACTGGTTGTCAGCATCGTTGTGACCAAAGTGCTTTTACTTTCATACAATATCCAACAGCCAAGCTTTAGCTGCTTTCAAAATAAAATGCAGAGGTAAGCCATCTATTATGTTCCATTAGAATAATTCTCCTAGGATTTCCACTACTACTCTGCCATTGTTTTTTTAAATTATATTTTCTTTCTCCATTTTGTATATAAAGAAATTACAAAAAGTTAAGATATCAACCATTTGTAAAATGTTAGCACACTCTTAAGAAATGATTGCTGATGAAATTAAAATAAAATTAAAGTTTTTTGAGGATATAACAATATCATTATTAATTAATCATTATATTATTCATTATTATTTTTTCATTATTTTTGAAAATTCAGTAATGAATGTCAAGTAAATCTATCTGCAAAATGAATTTATATTGCTTATATAAACAAATAAATACATAAACACACAAACAAATAAATAAATAATCAAGACCTCTCATTTTGTAAGGTACCTCATCATGGTCCTGAGGAAACGCTCTGGAATCCGTCAGTGCAAATAAGGAGACAAGCAAAATTAGCAAGAAAGATCCCGGCACAGGGGAGTAGGATGACCCAGGCATCTTTGCTTCCAAATGGCGATGGGCCAGTATCCAGATGAATTTCATGTACTTCTCATAGGTTAAAAAATGATGTAAAAAAACCCAAAAGCTAATTAGATGTTTCCTTTACAGGTTCTCTTTGGCTGTAGGGGATTATATTGCATTAATTTATGTGATGGCTACATCAGTGTTACATCACTACATTCATTCTTCAACTTTTATTGAACAAAATTGAACACACCTACTGGTTTACTCCCACACATGCCACAATCTAGCTAATGGGTAAATTACGCACAACTATCCATTGAGTTACTTTATATTTGGAGACTAGAAAGGTTCTGGAGCTCAGTTAGTCAGTGTTTTTTCTTTTCTTAAATAATAAAACAGTGGGTGATACTTGATTAAGGCCACATAAAATGCTAAGAATTCAAAGGAAATGGTGCTTGTTAGGAAGGATTATGAGGATTGATTCGACTGCAGGGAGTCTTGATGAATGAGCATTACAGGACGCTACCATTCGTAAAAAAGTAGCTGTAAGAAATAATTAATGAGGGCCAGGAGTTTGCCATAAGATTCCCTGAGGTGTTTGGAGACTGGATAAGAAGGTTGAAGAGTATGAAGAGGTTGCAGAGGATGGGTGGGCTGTTTCACTTACAAATGCCCTGACCTGATTCTGGTTTTCAGAACACCCCAATGAACAAAGAAAATAATCTTCTTAACTCGTTTTTTTTCTTCCAAAAAGGACAGTGGATGGTCTATTCTCCTTAGGTTTTTCATTGTTTATTGAGACAGTGGGAAAGTAGTGAGGCAGACAGAGGAAAGAAAGCTCCGACAGGATTCACTCCTAGCCAGCTCTGGGTACCTGGACTGTGCTTTTCAGTGAAAGCACACATCAGATGCACATATAATATTAAGTCATTGGGCTGAAATAACTTTTGTGCTCATTAATGTGTTTTGCTAAAAATCTATACAAGCAAAGTATTTGATCACCACATTTTAAATCAAAGCGGAAAAAAAGTTTACCTCAGGTGTGATTGCGGATTGTTTATCTGTCACTTATATAACATCATTTGAATTTAGCATATTAACCATCAACAGCCAGAGTGAAGAGCAAATCAAACCAGACTACCATTATTCACCTCTGAAAGGGTGTTATAGGGCGTTATACGGCTAAATCCTTTGACATGAAAATGCTTTAAAATGTTTAAACACATGGCAATAACACATCCATGTATTAACCAATGTAAAGGTATTATAAGTACACAATACGTACCTAAAACATAATGCAGTTTCAAGGGTGCAACAACACACAAGTACAAAGTGTACAAATGTAATTGTTTGCCCTTACATTGTGGGCACACTCATCAATGCACATTATGTGTTAGGGAGATTTTCATGATGTACACAGTATTATTGTGTGCACTAAGGTTACAGGATAATACAATGGAGTAAAGCCATTGTAAGGGAAAGGGACAATAAAAGGTAGCCATAGTAGAATTTCAATATGACATTTAATCTTCCACAAATCACACATTTAAAAGCAGTTTCCCACAGAGTAAAAGTATGTGTTTAGGCTCCCTATGGGTCCTGGAAAACTGCTTTATATACCTGATAATTAAGCAGATTAGATTTATTGACACCAGAAATGTGTTATTTGGGTGTGATCAACTAGGCACATTCTAATTAGAGACAAATTAAACATTTTGTAACTGGGGGATCACTTCTTCCGTTAACAGTTTAGTGTCTAAAGTGGAAATGTTGGTGACCAAGAAAGTGTACAGTACAAAAGACATGAAGCATACTATAAATATGCATTTAGCCAGTGTGCTTGCTTGTATGTGCTGCTAGCCAAACAGGCTTCGATCAAATCTAAACTGCATGAATTCTTTTTATCAATAATCAGTAAAAGATACAGCTGGAAGATACAGTTGTTACCATATGGCCCTACTAATTCCCCTATTCAAAGCTCCCTGCTCAAAATGCAACTAAATAAAAACAAATCTTAACAGCACTTCTCTGGATCACATGTACAGTCACGTCTAGGTAAATCAGGAGTGTGGGAGAATTTTACACAGTACTGTTTGTTTTGGGAATGATCCACAGCACGTAAGGTTACCCAACATTTCAAGAAAAAAAAAACAACAACTGTGTAGAATGTTTTGAGACATGGGGAAAAGATCAAGGTTTCCTAACCTATGTAACAACAGCTATACAAAAAAAAGGGAAGGTGAATTGTGTCCCTTCATTGTCCAAACATATACATGTAGATAAAAGGTCAATATAAGGCAAATGCTTTTTTTTTAACATGTCATCCATGTCATTCTGTATAAAAATGGAAAAAAATATCGATGAAGTATTTATATAATCAACATTATACTGATTAAAGAAACAAAAAAATAATAATAATAATTTTGTAAAACCAAACCCATTATCTCTCTGATTAATTTATATACCAACTGCGCTTTAAGATGTTGCTATTATACCTGAGTTTGTTCAACTTGACAAACTGGATAAAGCTAAAATAAATTTTTAGACTGACCATATAGCGCAATCACTAACATATAATGTATAAGCAGCAGAAATGTATGTTACATATTTTGTCGTAGTGTAACGTACTGTGGAATTACAGAGAAATCTGACATTTCAAAAAATTTAAATGCAGCTTTAAAACAAGTTAAAAGTTTAAAAGGTTTAAAAAATGTCATGAAAGCAAATATTCCTTCTCCATTGGCATATCCGCATTAACAACTTATTCACTAACCTGACCGATGTTTTCACTAAGACAAATTCCTTCTGTTTAGAAAAGTAATTTGAGCTTTAATCTCAGGCTCAATCTACTTGTATCATACTCTACGTCAACAGCACATTTATAGAACTATTATTGACTTAATCTAGTGACCCATTCATTTTGTGCAAAAGCTAGTGGTTAGGTCAAGTGGGGTCGAGTTATGAGTTACAAGATGCCAATGGGTCTACTGTTAAAAGATGGTGTAGAAATTTGTGTGTGGGTGGCGTGGGGTGAAAGGCTTTATCAAAATATTTGATTAGGTATACTCAATGATAAATGCATTTGTTTCGACACAAACAAGCAGGCCTCCTGCCAATATTGTGCAAAAGATTCTGCAACAATCAACCAAAATGGCCAGTATTCTAAAATGTCTACAGGGGAGACAATTTCATAACCACAAATCCATACACTACTTTAAAATGTAGTGTGATAATTGCACACCTGCCGACAGAAAGACCCTTACCAGGTAGAACTGAGCAATCTCATTACAGCTGACTTCAGCCCCTCAGACCCCCACTTCACCCCTACCAATGAGCTGAGCAGTGTCGTCATCGGTGTGGTGCGTGTCCTCCCCTGTGTCATCACTGTCTGAGTCTGTGTCCTCTTGGGGGGAGTAGTAGCCTTGGTAGCCCAGGATGGGCGAGTCGCAGTGAGCAGGGGAGGCTAGGCACTGGGCAGTGGTGACTGTGGTGGTGGTGGCCGAATAGGCCCCTGGGCTACCGGAGGGGGATCCCGGGTTGGAGGGGCGAAGCAGAGGAGTGCGCTCTGAGTCAGCTTCCCCCTCTGTTCCTTCACCCTCTCCACGTCTTCCGGCATCCTCCTCAGACTCAGACTCTGAGTGCTCTGGGTTAGGCCGGGTGACCCGCTGTTTGCACACAGGGCATGTCTTCTTTGTCTTCGTGAGCCAGGGGTCTACACACTTGCAATGGTAGGCTGAAGAGAAGAGGAATTTCGGGAAATTTAGGAATGATCGCCCAACAAACAGCAATAGGCACAGCAGGAGCCTTTTTGGCCAAACCCTTTGGGACTGATATATTAATATATACATTTCAGAATCATTCAGAATCATACAAACATGATATCAAATTGTATAATTACCATGCGAACAAGGTAAAACTCGCAGCTTGTCACCTTCTTCATACTCATCCAGACAGATTGCACACACATCATAGTCATCACCTAAAAGAGGAGAAAGTTACCAACTTGAACCAGTCAAACTTAAAAAGGGAATATATCACCCTATTTAGCAAATCCCACATCAATCCACAACTGACTAATTGACACGTGGGTGTAACAACTCTCTCCCAAAACCAAAAGTTCCACTAACAATACATGAGAAACAGACTATATGGACTTGCATCCTCTCAGTCACCTTTTCATTCATTTCAAATCAATTTTCTGTGGAGCTGTACATTGATACGACACCACAGTTTAGTGGATGGGAAATTTTTCTTTTGTTTCTGGCTATAGAGAGTAGAACACCAAATACAACCAATGCACCTATGAGATAAACAAGTGCAAGTGCAAACAAGGGGTGTGCATGGTTGGAGTGAGTGAAACTACATTGGCTTTAAAGGGTTAGGGTTAAACAAAATATTTAATTCATGAGTTGATGTAGTCACTACAGTTAGAATATCACAGAGCTAATTCCTGGTATATGAATGTACAGCGCACCATCTAGAGCTGCTCATGCTTGTGTGACCTCTGCTGTACTGCCTGGTATGAGAGCACACACTGCATTTCCCTTATACAGGGCTCCACACACTACACATCATACTTGTTTCACAGTAATCCTAAGAATAACACTGTCTTACATTGTGGTCATGATATATACTGCTGACCACCTACATTTTTTCAATGTGGTAGATGATTTGTTTGGTCTGCGAGTAGTCTATGGCTTAATTTTTTGGTAATTACAAACATCAAAAAATAAACATCAACAAAATGTAGCCACTGTTAAACAAATCAGTCAATCTGGTTCCTAAACTATTGTCAGGCCAAAGAACCATCTGAAGACATGAAAATAACATGACCAAACCCAAAAAGCGTTCCTCAATCCTTATATCTAATTGCAACAGTAAATGAAACAGTAATAAGACATCTTTCACCTAGTAATTTGGTTTGCATTGTGACTATTAAGTCTATAGTACAGAAAGATATTATAGATTTGAAAAGCCTGAATAACCAATCAGAAAAGGAGCGTAAAGGGGGATACTGATCTAATCTAACACTTAGCCACACATAAAATAGTGAAAATTGTACATATTTGTTACCTTTCCTAAACCTATGGATTGGAATCCGCTTCAGTTGTTCCTTGGACAAGCGATTTTTCCTCATCCTTTTTCTGTACTGCACACAACGTACAACCTGAACCAATAGAAAACCAGAAATCAACAGATAACGTTAATAATGCTATGACAATGACATTAACACTCAACATGGAAGAATGGATTTGTTTTTTAATTTTCTGGTGTGTCTCATACTTGCAGCAAGACTTCCCACTACTTTACAATACAGAAAAATATATACGCCAACTTTTGGTGCGCATGTCTTCAAATGGTCTATTTGGGATTTTTGATGAGATAAGAAATAAGATCAAAGGAAATTATGTTTGTACAAGTGACTTTTTTTCTTAAAACTGTATATTGCAACTTCAAAAGCCCAAAAAAGAAACAAGCTACTAGAATCGTGTTGAATACTGCATTAATGTCTACGGGGATGAAACAACATTCATACTTACCAAGACGACAACCATCACAAGAATGATCATGCCAACCACTCCGGTGAAGGGAATGAGATAATATGAGAGTGGGAAAGAAAACTCTGGCCTGAGAATCACATAGGCCCTGCACACCAAAAACAGAAATGTAAGTTACTGGATGAGGACACTTGTAGTAGCGCTTCCTAGCAATGTTACCAAAGCAGTGAAACATAAATAAAAAAAGGTTTGCATGTTCAAAACCTTGTAGCTGCATGAGACCACTACATAGATACAATCGGAGCCTCTCGCACTGCACATCGGGGACAACTGAGTGCCCCATCATTGTGTAGCTCGCAGGACGGTTATTGATACTGTCTAATTCTATTTTTTTGGAGATTCTTGGAAGTATGTATTTTGGAAGTATGGCCCTCATTGAGTCACTGTTGTACCATTACTGGCTTTGTTTATTTGGTGATATATTCGATGGCGGCGGCTGTGGCGGCATGCAACTTAGAGAAAACTGCTGGTTGAGATTTAGTTTTAAATGTGCTGCTGCATTGCTCACTGTTTTTAGAAAGGTACATTTTAGTGGAAATATGTATCCCTTGTGCCGAGAAATGGTTGCCATGAATGAGGAATTATTATTATTATTAGTTTCATTTTCATCAGTTTTGTCCTATTGCCAATTATATTGCCAAACTTCTACTACAAATGGTCAATCTATTTCAGAAACATTTAATGCATTACTTACCCTTGTTCTGGAATGATGAAGTTCCTGAGAATTTGGGAGGCATAGTAGCTGGTGAAAACTGAGGGGATCTCAATGTCCTCTGCAATAGTGTCTGTACAAAGATAAAAATGGAAGAACACTGACGAGCATATCTTTAGAAAGAAATTGTTGGGCAGTGGCTATCATGTTTAAGGAAACCTACAGTAAAATGTTGTAAATGGGTAAAGACATTTTAGAATTAGGTGCTTCACCATTGCTGGAGTTCATATTGAGCAGAGTGTCAGAATACATGTTGTGAACGATTGCAGCACTGAATCCAGCTTGCTGTGCGTGCAGCACCTGAAAACCAAACCATTACATTAGCCCAGTTTGCTTCACATACAATACAAAGTATTAAAAGTCATTCAAATTCAAAGACAAAAATCACAATTATTACTGACCTTTATATCAAAATTACAATCATAGCGCCTGATGAGGGCTATGAATTTGGTGATGTTGCCATCACTGGATGGTGGCAGTGGAGGTGGGGGTTCTATTGCTGTACAGCCATTAAGTGGACGAGACTCCACCAAAATTCCCTGTGGACACAAGAACAAAAAAGTTATTATGAAGGATCACAACCTGTTTTTTCTGTATGTTTCCCTTCTCCATATCTCTACTCTCACCATTAGTCCCTCCTTGGGAAGTGAGGATCCAAACAAGGCAGGAAGGTCCTCAAACATGGAGGTCATATTGCTATAATGCTGCCAAAAAGAATATAGACAAAAAAAAATTAAAAAGCCAACATGCCAAGACAATTCGAGTGTGCATCTAATTTGACATAATCTTGTGGAGATTTAGAATCACTTCATAGCTAAAGCATATCAAAGTCTATAAGCTGAAGCTCCAACGTTACTCACAGCGTAGATATAGGCATGTGTGGGCGAGGGTGCCAGTGTGCAGCATAAAGCCAGGGTAAGGACACTCAATCGAGCTCCCACGCACCACACACCCAAGTATACCATCCTGGCTCACTGATGGTTGCACTGAACTGTAAAAAGAATGAAAGGACAGAATTACACCTCAGAGACTGGGTCTTTAACACTAATAAGCACAAAGATACTGTTTTTCCTAAACCGTCAGGTTTCTCAAGTTCATCTTGCAGTTGTTTATACACCTGCCATTAAAATGCAAATGCAAATAGACTAGGCAAGTATATCTAAATACACATGGATATGCACCCGATGCACCAGATATGCTTGTAAACTGGTTTGCAAGGAGGAATTATTCATCAAGATTTTAAATGTGTTCTTTGTCTTCATGGTATAGCAGAAAAATATTTATACTAAGTAGCAGGTATGGACACAACCCATACCTTCTGACATACCTTTGGTGTGAGCAAGTTATTCACAAAGCACAAACTATTTTGATAACATCATCATGACACCATAGCAAGGGGGGGGGGGGGGTAAGGGACAGGGTATGTGCAGCTACTGTGTGGCCGGCATCAATATAACAATATCAAGCAACAGTCAAATTGTGCAGGAGACTAACAGTTTTCGGGGTTTTGGTATAATTATAGTGCATTCTGATTCAGATTTTGAAAGTTGCCAAAAAAATGTTCAAAACAAAAGTCACATTATGGGCACCTAACGTAGCTATAACTACAGTACAGCAACTTCTCCTGTCCCCAGCTCCGGTTAGCAGCTTTTGTAATAATGACTGCAATGCCGTGCAACAAGTTTGGAGACGTACTTAACTAGAATAAAAATGCTGGGGAGATTTCAGTCGGCGGTCTTGATGTTAATCCAATAGATAAATACATGTTCAGGCACACCAATGTTTGCCTATGACCTGAGGAGTTAAGTAACCCACATGAAGATACCGCCCCTTGCTTTTAAGACAAATGCTGAAATGCCCTGTGCGGCTGTTTAATCGATACTGCCCTGGAGAACAAGTTTGAGAAGACAATTTATAGTGATAGCTTCACAAAATTGTCAATTTTAGCCATTTATGTTGTTTCCTCATGTTAGCCCAGACTGCTTATCACGTTAATTCTAATAACTCACAACTCTGGCCTGCTAGACTGCCTTAGGTTTAAGTTCAATAACGTTTATAAGCAGACAGTATAAGCTAATGAGTCATATCATATGGTGATATTCTCAATAGCTGTTTATAGTGGATGCAAAACAGATAACATGGAAATGCACATAACATGGAATTTAAGATGGCCGCAAAAACCCACCCTAGTAAACAGGATATGGTGTGTGCATACCTTATTCTCCCGACACAGCTGATATCGGTTACGTTGTAAGGTATCCCAGCTGTCTTATTCGGGTTTGTTACATGTCAGCCTGTACAAATGTTTCGTTACAACCACTAATTTATGGACCACCAATCCCGAAGAAAGCGTGAAAGAAAATAGGGATTAACGCTAGCTAGCGTTAACGTTAATTTAGTAGATAAGATAAATCGTCTCGGTGACAGGGTGCTAAATTGCCTTCTCTGTAGCACGTCTACATCATATAATGCACGAGTAACAATATTATAACCATTAATTAATTTGTGGTCGTATTAAAAGAAACGCTACGCCCGTCTGCTTAGTCGCCCGATGTTAGCTTGCGGCTAACTTTGTTGTCGTTATGGTTTCTTACTTCCTTGTTCATCTTCTTTGTGCAGGACGTAGCACCAGCATCAGACATTCACAGCGCCACGACCGGACTGGAATGGAAATAGCAACGACTAGCGCGTGGTTTCCATCGCTCCAAAGAAAACCTCCATTGGTTTTCCAATTGACAAAGGGAAGATTAGTTTAGATGAAACTCAGATGGTTAGACTTTAATTGAAGGAGGGTGTTTTTTTTTTTCATGTTATCTCACCTTTTATTACAAATGCGTTATTGTTGTTGATTGTACCATAGTTCACTCTGACTGATTTCATTTCTTGTCAGAGGCCAGCGCAACATAAATGCAATGAAATCAGAGTTCTGTTCTTGAAACAAATAAAGTCAGATTATGAATTTTGAAGAGACGTGCACATTCACCACTGACGCCACACCACAAAAAAACAATAGGGGTATAATATATGCCTATGTAATGGCACTAGTAGGTCAGCAGGGGTGGAAGGATTCTTCATAGTCAAAGTACAGTACTTAACAAGGCAGATTCAAATACAGGTTGTTGACACATACATTCATACATGAAAATATCCTCAGGCATAGCTGGCCTGTATACGTCAGTGCAGGCTCAAAATCATGGATCATATAATAGATAGATAGATAGATAGATTGATTGATTGATTGATTGATTGATTGATTGATCGATCCCTGGGGGGAAATTCTGGGGTTGCAGCAGCATAACAGTATCAAAAAAACAGAATGTACAAAATATTAAATACAAGGCCTAAATACTATTATACACAATAAACATGAAGTAGAACCAGGATGTATATTTACATATATACGTGTATATATATATATATATATAAGTAATATGTTCAAGGTAGGTATAAGGATTAGGAAGAGCAGCTTGTGAATGAATGGATGGTGTATATACAGGTGCAGCTCAATAAATTAGAATATCGTGGAAAAGTTAATTTATTTCAGTAATTCAATTCAAAAAGTGAAACTCTCATATATTATAGATTCATTACACACAAAGTGAACTATTTCAAGCCTTTATTTGTTATAATTTTGATGATTATGGCTTACAGCTAATGAAAACCCAAAATTCAGTATCTCAGAAAATATTACATGAGACCAATCAAAAAAATAATTTTTAATACAGAAATGTCGGCCTTCTGAAAAGTATGTTCATGTATATGCACTCAATACTTGGTCGGGGCTCCTTTTGCACGAATTACTGCATCAATGCGGCGTGGCATGGAGGCGATCAGCCTGTGGCACTGCTGAGGTGTTATGGAAGCCCAGGTTGCTTTGATAGTGGCCTTCAGCTCGTCTGCATTGTTGGGTCTGGTGTCTCTCATCTTCCTCTTGACAATACCCCATAGATTCTCTATGGGGTTCAGGTCAGGCGAGTTTGCTGGCCAATCAAGCACAGTAATACCATGGTCATTAAACCAGTTATTGGTACTTTTGGCAGTGTGGGCAGGTGCCAGGTCCTGCTGGAAAATGAAATCAGCATCTCCATAAAGCTTGTCAGCAGAAGGAAGCATGAAGTGCTCTAAAATGTCCTGGTAGACGGCTGCGTTGACTTTAGACTTGAGAAAACACAGTCGACCAACACCATCAGATGACACGGCACCCCAAATCATCACTGACTGTGGAAACTTCACACTGGACTTCAAGCAACTTGGATTATGTGCCTCTCCACTCTTCCTCCAGACTCTGGGACCTTGATTTCCAAATGAAATGCAAAATTTACTTTCATCTGAAAAGAGGACTTTGGACCACTGAGCAACAGTCCAGTTCTTTTTCTCCTTAGCCCAGGTAAGACGCTTCTGACATTGTCTCTGGTTCAGGAGTGGCTTGACACGAGGAATGCGACAGTTGTAGTCCATGTCCTGGACACGTCTGTGCGTGGTGGCTCTTGATGCACTAACTCCAGCCTCAGTCCACTCCTTGTGAAGCTCCCCCAAATTCTTGAATGGGTTTTGCTTGACAATCCTCTCAAGGCTGCGGTTATCCCTGTTGCTTGTGCACCTTTTCCTACCACACTTTTTCCTTCCACTCAACTTTCTATGGATATGCTTGGATACAGCACTCTGTGAACAGCCAGCTTCTTTAGCAATGACAACTGAGGAAATTTAAAGTCTCCCGGAGGATCCTTCAGTCCTTCTACTCTGGAGCTGTAGAGAGCATCCTGACAGGAAGCATCACTGCCTGGTTTGGCAACAGCTCCGCTCAGGACAGGAAGGCTCTGCAGAGAGTAGTGCGTTCGGCTGAACGCACTATTGGAACTACACTCCCCACCCTGCGGGACTTATACACCAGGAGGTGCAGAACCAGAGCCTGCAGGATCATGAAGGATCCTCACCACCCCAACAACGGACTGTTTCAGCTGCTGCGGTCAGGCAAGCGCCTCCGTAGTCACGCTGCCAAAACAGAGAGACTGAGACGGAGTTTCTTTCCTCAGGCCATCAGGACTGTGAACTCTGACCTCACCAGGGCCCCCACCAAGACACACACACTGCCCCTCTTATGCACACACACACACTTAGGTAAAGACTACACATAATTTATAATTTATATTATATTATACATACAATTTCCTTTTTTTACTATATTTTACTACTATATTTTGCACATTTCTGCTGAGCATTGCCACTTTGCATTTCACTGCACACCTCGTGTGTGTATGTGACAATTAAACTTCTTGAATCTTGAATCTTGAATCTTGACCTTTTGTGGCTTACCCTCCTTGTGGAGGGTGTCAATGACTGTCTTCTGGACAACTGTCAAGTCAGCAGTCTTCCCCATGATTGTGTAGCCTACTGAACCAGACTGAGAGACAATTTAAAGGCTCAGGAAACCTTTGCAGGTGTTTTGAGTTAATTAGCTGATTAGAGTGTGACACCGTGAGTCTACAATATTTAACTTTTTCACAATATTCAAATTTTCTGAGATACTGAATTTTGGGTTTTCATTAGCTGTAAGCCATAATCATCAAAATTAAAACAAATAAAGGCTTGAAATATTTCACTTTGTGTGTAATGAATCTATAATATATGAGAGTTTCACTTTTTGAATTGAATTACTGAAATAAATTAACTTTTCCACGGTATTCTAATTTATTGAGATGCACCTGTATATACAGAGTTAAGGAATGGCAATGAATGAATGTGAAAGGGAATGAATAAAGTGCAGGGTGCTAGGTGATAAGTGATGACGAGCAACACAGTCCTCAGTTGAGCTGTAGGAAAGACTTCCCGTAGCGCTCTCTGTCACACCGTGGTGGGATCAGTCTATGGCTGAACAAGCTCCGCTGCTTCATAAGCCAACTGGTAGAACATATGCAGCAGAGAACTGAATATGTTCCTGAGCCTCCTCAGGAAGTAGAGTTGGCTCTGGCCCTTCTTGTACAGGGCCTCAGTGTTGCCGGCCCATTCCAGCTTGTTGTCCAGGTCCTATCTGACTGTTTTGTAATCAAAGTTGAGTTATTTGTAATCTTTGAATGGTATTTGTGGTGCTATTCTTTTAAAGAACATTTTGGGGTATATATATACCCCAAATATATATATGGGGTAAATATTTAAAACAAGAGAAAGTTCTGTCTCAGAAACTGAATTTCAGCTTGGTACTATTAGGTTCTGTGATGGTAAGATATTTGGATGCTGAATGAATATTCCTGTCGGAAACAGTGTGTAACCAAAGACGGGTTTAACCAAGATGTCTGGCTTGTATATTAGTATTTTTTTAAAGACTGGCTGGGAGCAGCAGGAATACAGAACAGCAGAGAGAAGGGGGTAGACAGATGGAGAACAGCAGCCACGTCAGTAGAAGGAATAAACAGACAATAAGGTTTGGGAATGAAGTGAAGTGAATTTACTGAGACTTATGATGTAACTTTAGGATTACGGTTTTAATGAGTGTAAATATAATTCAAATATAAAATACTATACAAAAGTGGATTTAATTTGATGCAATCTAGTCTTAATGTGCTTCAAAACTGACTTTTTGTGGACAAATAATCTGCTATACCTAGCCGTCTTAATCTTATGCTGCAGGGTTAAGCCTTTTGATGGACTGCTCAGCTGGACAACCATGTCTACATTGATTATTCTTTGCCATTCATAAACTGTATAACAACCTATTCAACTTATTCAAAAAGACATTATGATGTGTTCATGGGGGAGCAGACACCAACAAACCTCCACAAGTGAAGAGGCAAATGGTTACGGCTGTCTGCAAAGGTTTAATGGACCAGGTTCACCAACGTGCACAGCAGAACGATGAGTTTTGTTGACTCTTCGAGTAACCACAGCATTTTCCTCCTAACAGCAGGCCTGCTTACCTTTGGGAGTTATAATTACCTCATCTGAGAGTCAGATCGAGATAACAGTTCTGCAGCTCCCAAAGGTTTGGGCCTACAGACCTTGACACACAGGTAATTACACTAGAGACAGACAGTAAACAGCAACAGCATTTTTATAACTATGATACTGCCATATTTCAGTCGTGTCATCATATAGTCATATCACCGAATGGCGTAAGAATGACTGACAACAAGATAGTGAAAAGAATTGCATTGCACCAGATCTTATGATACTCAGCTATAGCCTAAGCAATTTTTCATTTCAATCAACATTTTAGGTGGGTAGTAAACTGAGTAAACTGCCACTGTCATGTCGCATGCCAAGAAGTTGGGACGAGATAGTGAATCTGATAGAAAGTGAACCGACGAACCTTATTTGGTGTTTTTATCTGAGATTTTGTTGAATTAATTAGTTCTGACATGCACGTGCTCCATTCAACCGCCCATTAAAACATAAACACAAAAGACATGGAAATGGATTTAGTGGAAACTGACACAGAGATTAAACTCATGGTGTAGGACCGCATCAATTAAGAATTTTACTTGAAATTCATAGACTTTCCTCTTTAATTTTCTTAAACACATCTTTAAATGTTAATTTGAGTTCAGTCCATGACAAGCTTCAAATCTGTCCACTCCATTTCCATTGCCATTGCATATCTTAAAGGGAAAGGGACCTTGCATTCCTAAACATTATGCAATTTATATAATCATAGCATTTCCAATAAGAATAGATAAATAAAAGATTCAGCATACCAGTGGTTCTCAAACTTTTTCAACCAGACCCAACTTTACAATGGAAATGGCTAACACTAATGCACATTTAATTCAGTCAATAATGACATGGTGGTGGTCTACTTAGCTATAAAAATTCCTTGAATTATCAAGTGTCTGTCATGTTGGCATAGCCTATTAAGTTGTCTGACAAGTAACCATGGCAACATCTATTTTTTTCTCTTGTTTTAAAAATTAAAAGAAAAGAAAAATCTGTTTTTTTAAAAAAGTAAACACACTCCTCGTTTCATTTGGGCTAAAGTCAGCAGGTCTGTGCTATGACAAATGACACTCTTGGTGGATTTCTTAAGGTGTGAGACTGGATTAAATTCTGACAAACACTCCAAAGTGACATGTAAAGAAACTACAAGCAAGCAAAAGTGTTTTATGTAATACTTTACTCAACTCCTGCAATTTGAGCTGTGTTAAAATCAGGAGAGTCGATAATTTAACATTCTAAAAGTCCGTAATGTTACATTGGAATACTCCAATAGATATCATCTATCTATTTATTTATTATCTTCCACAGTTCTGTTCTGCTGTTGAGTCTCATCTGCTGTGTCAATTGCCATGTCTGTCAGTACGGCTGGAGTGACATATATTCCTTTCCCATGGTATTCAGCTCTCATAGAAAATGAGAGACACAGCACCTAGGAAGATTTAAGAAATAACGTATCATTTTGATTAGAAAGTACAATTATCCAGTATGTTCATTTATACAAAACTATTGATTTGAACATCAGAACTTACTGGAAGTCTTTGCCACATCCCAGAGGTCCAAAGAACATTTCTGATGGTAGGCAAACCTTCCTACAGACTCCACTTAGAGTGGAGCAAGACCAGGGAAAGGATGCAGCCTCATTTTCAACAACTACAATCAAAAGGGGGAAAATAATTTTCTCATGTTTTAACGTTGTTTCCTTTTGCTACAAGACCATAAATTAATCCATGATCTGAAAGCATAACTGTTAGGCATTCACAGAAATGATCAGAAGAACATGCAGAGATATAACATCAAGACTTACTATTCAGTGATAAGACAACCAAGACCACCAAAACCATCACACGATAACAAGACATTCTTGCACCTGATGTTGTCACCACAATGCTCTTGGTCCAAAATGAAGATCAGCCCTGGGTCTGTTTTTATTTTGGTCTCAGGGGAGGAGTGAAGTTAATACGAAACAGCGTAATGGTCACTAGGTTTTTTATTACAGAATTATCCTTGAAAGACCCTACTGTTCTTAATCACATTTAGGAAAACTATATCATTGTGCTCAACTCGTGATCAAATGCTGTCATGAGACAGTTGGATATCCCAAGAAACAGCAACACTTTTTTTGTAACTGATTTAAAACTCATGCTCGTCCTTAAGCTTGGAATTTCACTGTCAGAGAATGTTTTCTGGGAAGGACAGGACAAGCACAGAGGTAATGCAAACCTTTTCCATGTTAAAGGTGAGAGAAGGCAATTTGCTCAGTGGTTGCCACTAATGCCTATATTTTTATTTTAGATAAAAACCTTTAAATGGTATATGAAAATTGGAGGAGTGAGATGCTTCAAATAGGTTTGTGTGCCTACAATTTGCAGGAGCCTTATGGCCATGCCAACAATTTGCTCCAAAATGGCTTCCAACACACCCCCAATTAGCCTGGTTTGCATATAAATGGCCATTGTTTTTTTTAGTTTTGAGAAGAAATGGCAGAAGCATTGGTGAAGAGTGTGACAAAGAAGCGCATTTTCACAGACTGTGAAGTTGAAGTAATGTTTGGAGAAATAGAAAAAAGATAACGGCTATTATGGAGGCCTTAGCTCTGGTGTTACAAACAAAATAAAATATGTTGAATGGCAAAAGGAAACTGCAGCAGTAAATGTTGTTAGTTGTTAGATTTAGCGGAATCACTACAGGCAGGGAGTGGAGAGTTCACGACAAGCCGCTTTATTTGTTACACAACATAATTCAGCCCAGTCTTGACCGTCGCTTTCCCACGTAGTCTCGGCCTGCTGGTGCACCACCCCTCCGTCCCACCAGGTCAGCAGCAGGCACCAAAGCTGCCAGTCTCCCAGACCCAAACCAGCTCCAACACGAATGGCCAGCTCTTCCAGGTCTGCCCCCAGCTGCATCCTCCGGGACAGGTCGGCTGTCGCTGTCAGTCCCACTTGCTCTCTCCATTCTGTCAACAGTCGACTGTCTTGTCGATCTCCTGTTGAATTCACTCTCTCACACACAGACACGCACAGGTTAAAAGCCCAGTGCTGGATACAGGAAGAACGAGCCCACTGGCTAGATTTTCTCCACTGGAGGACGAGAGGGGACCCCAGTGGAGGAGGAGAGAGGACCCACTGGAGGAGGAAAGGGGACCCATTGGAGGAGGAGAGGGGACCCCAGTGCTCTCTCTGCTTGATGAGCACATGGCTTGTATCCTGGGCCAAACTGCCATCAGCGTCTTGGTGCCTGATGACTTGGGAGACTCAGATCCACCTGCCCAGATAGAACTTGGTATGTCGCCCAGTTTGGATCTTATTGTAATCGGACTTGCAATAAAACAGACCTGTTTGTGTTTTGTTACAATGTAATTCTGACGATGAAGACCCTGAAGCTGAACTAGCAATCATAAGTTGAACTGCCAAACATATCCATATACATTGTTGAGTTCACTAAATGTCACTATGGGTATACAGCATATAGCCAAATGTTTTTTACAACTTTACTTCTCACTTGGAAGTGATTCTTTTCTAAAGTGATAACACATTTTCAACTTTGGAATTGCTTTGTACTTACGGGCCACCATACCACAGCATCTTATTTTGTGTTGTCGATTGTTTGGTGAATGTACTGTATCTATTCAATGGTTTCATTGTACTGATGCTCCAGCCTTCAACTGACCTGGCCTTAACATGGGTATATAAGAAACTCTGCTTTAGAGGGCAATGTTAATGTCAATAAATCACTTTCATCCCACTTTGAAGCTTTATTTCTTTCCCATGTTATCAACAGTAAATGAGTGATAACTGAATAGTATGATGAGCATAAAAATAATCTAAATTATATGACATGGCTGCTGATCTCATTCCGATCGAACACTTATTAGCAATTTATTGGATCCCTCCCCCAGAATGCCAGACATCTCCAGATGTTTTTGAATCACATTTAAGTTCACAGGAAAAACATTTGCAACTGCAGTGTAATCACCATGAAGGACAAATAGATTGTCTCAGTATTTATAATCCGTTGAAACCTAAAGCTGATCAGTAAGTATTACATTTTAACCTATGCTGTCAACAAATCTGATCCAGGACAAAGCGGTATATCCATTTACAGATTATTAGTGTGATTGCATCAACACAAAGGGCTTGACTCTTTGGACACAGTCCCATCAGTGTTACATCAGTGTTGTCCAACAGGAAGTCATTACTGTTTTGTTCTCATCCACTCTCTATTCTCAAGAGGTGTCACTTCTGGCCTTAGTGTGGTGCTTAATTGCTTTCTAAAAGAACTAAAGGGATGGAAATACAAATTGGACTGATGACCTCTAATAATTGTGTTTAACCATTCATGAGTTGCATCATCACTGCCCCACTAGTTGGAGGTATTAGAATGCATTTCAGTTAATATACAATTTACATTTAACCCACCAAAAGTATCAAATTCAAGGGAACTGAAATGGCAGGTGGCAGGTGACTTGAAGTCATAAAGTGTAAGACAGAAAACACACAAAGAAACGCTGACTGTGCTAATAATAAAAAAGGTGCCAATAAATGCAATGTAGATCAACACTATCTTAGCCCGGTCATATGGGACATACAATGTACTGCTAGTAATCTGCTGATAATAGTATAGGCCTACTCATTCGAGATCAGAAGTATATGGAGGACCAAAACTGACTTAAGTATAAATAAATAAATAAATAAATAAATAAATAAATAAATAAAATTAACTAATCAGTGTATATATATATATAGAAATAAATAAAATAATGCATTAATGCACACGCAATAATATTTTTCCCACCAATGTCACCAGGGGGGCTCCGTACAAATGGGTTGGCTACGGCACAAATTGGACAGCAGCACCCTTCACAAAGAAAGAGTCTGAAACTACATCAGTGATTTGCTTTTGCCCTTCCTCAACAAAAACTAAGCACTGGAATTACATTACAGTCATTTAACAGATGCTTTTATCCAAAGCGATTTACAAAGCTGATAGTTGACACTATGTGGAAATCAACCCTGAGACTGAGAGTCTCATGCTCTACTGACTGAGCTGTCCGGGACAATTATAATGGTATAGCAGGAGTCTTGCATATGGGCTCGCCATAATCAAGGAGACAAGAATTGGTAACACACTTTGATAACCTTGGTAATAAGAATCACATTCATGTGAATAATGAAACATACACACTTTAACCAGTGACATCAACAACGCACTCCTCCACCATGTATTAAAAGGCCATCCAAGGCAGACAGCCATACTTCCCTGCATGGAGAGGAGGACCACCGATGAGGTACTGTAGACTCAGGAGGGTTTCTAAATATTTCTGTACTTTGAACCAACAACCTTGACACCTAAACCAATAACTCAAATGGTTTAATGCTAACTAACTGGTACTTGCCTTCAAGTTAAGGCTTCCTAAAACCCTGACTAGTAGAATGAAAGTGTGAATTTTAGGTGACAAATGTTACCCTTTAGAATTTAGTTTCTGTGACAAAAATGTTTTCTTCTTTAGCATTAAGCAGCTCCTCTGAAAAGCTTGCTTTTCTTATTTCTGTCTTTCTTGGTATTAATGCATTTATCTGTTGCCAACTAAGTATAACATTTTCTTTTTTCATTTCAGAATTTAACTCAAGCATGGACAATACTTCAGTTACAACATTCACCATGATTGCATATGCTGTCATGGAAAATTACAAATATGTGCAGTTCATTGTATTTCTCCTGCTGTATTTTATCATTATCATTTTGAATGTAATGCTGATTGTTATTATATATCGAGAGAAAGAATTACATCAACCTATGAATCTATTCACATGTATTTTATCCATAAATGAATTATACGCCGGTACTGCGTTATTACCTGCAACTTTGAGCTTGCTTATATCTGAGAAACATGAGATAACTTTGCAATGGTGTCTGGCACAAATCTACTTTTTACACACATATGCAAGTATTGAATTTTTTACTTTAGCGGTTATGGGATATGACAGATATCTTGCTATCTGTTATCCACTACATTACCACAGCATCATGTCTGTTTCAAAAACAGTCAAACTTGTTGTGCTGATATGGCTATACCCAAGCATTGTTCTTATGTCTTATCTCTCCCTAACTTTACAGCTGAGTTTCTGTGTAAGAGTCATAAAAAAATTATATTGTGTGAATATTGAACTGGTCAAAAACTCATGTTCGGATGTATCTCACATTAATATTATGGGACTTGCACTCATTATGCTCTGCATTGTTCCTCAGTTACTGATGATTATTTTTTCTTACGCACAAATTCTCAGAGTATGCAAACGATTATCAAAAGAATCTCAAGTTAGAGCTCTTAAAACTTGTATCCCACATTTACTATCTTTGACAAACTACTCCATTGGTGTCCTTTTTTGAGATTATTCAAGCTAGATTTGACATGAGTCACGTAGCCGCTGAGACTCGGATCTTTATGTCTTTATACTTTGTCATAATTCCAGCAATTGCCAACCCAGTGCTGTATGGTATTGGAACTCAACTCATAAGAGGTCATATTTTGAAACTATTTTGTAGGAATAAGAGCCTGCTACCAAAAAGAAGAAAGCCAGAGGCCACAGGTTAACTACAAATTAACTTATTATTCATCATACTGATATTTGTTATTATTTTGACTTGATAACACACCTGATGATTATTTTAATCTAAACTACAGAAAGAAGAATATGGGATTTGAGGCAGCATACAGACAGCATGCTATCCTTTTGCTTATCCTTTTACTGTAACAATAGTCAATTGTGATCAAGACAGTA
Source organism: Hoplostethus atlanticus (assembly GCA_034670405.1). Taxonomy (NCBI): domain Eukaryota; kingdom Metazoa; phylum Chordata; class Actinopteri; order Trachichthyiformes; family Trachichthyidae; genus Hoplostethus; species Hoplostethus atlanticus. Next base: position 851,222 of record JAXDDX010000018.1, read on the forward strand.
AATGAACAGCATTCCCACTACATGGTGACTAAATTTATCAGAAAAATACATCCCCGAAGAAATGGTAATTATAAATTGTGTTTTAGATTTGGAAATACAAACTATGAGTACGAGCAGATACTGTTTACTTAGCTTCACAGTACTGTACATTTTACAGTTTTGGAGGTAGATACACAAATTAATATACTATACACAACTTGTGAATCACATGAGCATTTATACTATGTCATAACCTCTTCTGTCCTTGCACTCTCCTTCTCTATAAAGCTTAAAATTATAACATAGTCCCAGAAAGTTGACATTACCGATTTCTCTCTTATATACCTAATTTCATGATTACTTACTTACTTTCCCCTCCTAAAATTGTGACAATGTTGATTTCACAGGAATAGGGAGCAGTTGAAATTCAGTGCTACTTTTGAATTGAATGAGCTGTATATTATGAACAGTTAATATTACATTTTAAACTGAGTAAGTAAGAACCTGTAACTGTGCGCTGTCATTTAACATTTCAGGTTGACATAAATAAACAAAAATGTTCTAACTTGTGGGTTAATTTATTATCATTAAATGAGCCATATTCATGCATTGATAAAATGCAGTTTCATTAGGGCTGCTTAAAGAAGACAGTTGACATTTTATTGTATCAGAATAGCCAGATGTACAATTATTACATTTTCAAATAACCATTCACTATTACATTCAATTTAGGATTATCTCCAGTTAAAGCATCACAACTGGATAAGAGCTTGATCTCCCTATACCTTTACCTGCTTAAACCTTTAAATCAGTCTTTGTAGCAAGGTTTTGTGTCACACTAGATGGAATATGCATCATTTTAATAAATATTGATAGCCACATAATATTGATCCTTCAAGTTCATTCAGGAAAGAACCTACTAACTTAACTATATTTTTTATAAACATCAAAAGGCACATTATTCCCATCCTGAGACATATTATATTTGAAAACAAATGCATAAGAAAAGAATAACATGTAACTCTCAGCTCCAAAGGTCTTTTTTAGTTTATATGAGCTGTGACAATTACATACAATTACACGTAATAGGATTCATTGGATTTAATGCCCCAAAATACCACACGCTCTAATAACTGCCTTGAAGAATTTTAGGCCAGGAAGTATACACACAAGGCCATCCAGGTAGTTGTGAGGTACAGCTACTGCTACATACAATGTACTGCTAGTAATCTGCTGATAATAGTATACTCATTCAAGATCAGAAATATATGGAGGACCAAAACTGACTTAAGTATAAATAAATTAATTCATGTATAAATAAATAAATAAATAAAATCAACTAATCAGTGTATATATATAAAAATCAATACAATAATGCATTAATGTACACAGTAATAAATAAATAAATAAATAAATAAATAGATGAAATCTGATATAAATGTATATTTCTGTATTTTGCTAGCCTAGCCTAGATCTACACACTCTGAGACCAATCAACCAATGGGAGTAAGGGAAAACCATGACCAGCTCTGATGGACCGCCCCCCTCCTTATCATAGGGACAGGGAAATACAGAAATAAATAAATAGGGAAAAGAATATATACGGAAATGCAATTATATGGAAATAGATAAAAAGAGACATTTATAAATACGGAATTCAATTCTCAGGGGAATAAATACACAAATAAGTAAATAGGGAAATAAATATGAACAGAAATAAATTAATGAGACAATAAATAAATAGGACAAAAAATACAGAAATATACATTTATGCCAGATTTCATCTATTTATTTATTTATTTATTACTGTGTGCATTTTTTTTCTGTTTTCTCTTGCAAGTAAAACAATAAGTAATGAGTAAACATGCATGGTTATTCATTTGTTTCAACCGGTATTATAAACTGTTGCACTGTTTGCATGTTATTCTGCCCTCAGTTATGTTCTTTTTCACCCTCTGCTGTTTTGGAAAGGACACTGTGCTGCACTATGCCACTTAATCCAAACCCACTTACTGACACATTCCAACATTATCACTTGTACATGGTCGTACAATATCATCAAGGCAGATTGGTAATGAAATAGACTCCCTTCTGCTCACCAATAATGCAGTTATTTAGTTATGTGCAAGGCCTCATCATCCATCATCCACCATCTTCTGGTTAGACAAGCTAGCTGGCTGGTAAAGGCTCCAATGGAGCCTAGCAATATTGTCTGACATCAAACAGATCTGTTTGATGTCAGACAATATTGCACACTGGGTTATTTTGTAGTGATACCAATACTACAAAATACAAAGTGATGATAATACCCTTAGAAAAATGGAATTGATAAAGTTTAATTTATACATTCATTAGTAGCACTTTCCTTAAACCCCAAGTCATAAAATATTCATATCACTTGATCAAGAACTCACAAAAGCAGCTAGCAGCTGCCAATGGGACATTTTAATGACATCTACGATGCAGTTATGCTACACTGGTACTGAACCTGGTATAAATATAAATTTGTCACTCAGATGTGCTATGTACCAGTAGCGTAGCCAAGAAAACCTTTGGTGGGTGGGCCTACATAAATTAATTAGGCCTACTACAACAAGAGAGGGTGGTGTGTGAGTTTCATATGAATGTATTGGAGTGGGAACTAGATAATTTTCCTTATGAATGCCACTGAAGCCATTAACTGTTTAACCAATGCCCCACTTTTTCTAAAAAGAAAAACCCAACATAAGACGACCCAAAATTCTTTGCCGAGATTGAAAAATTCCTTGCCATTTATTCCCTCTCAAATGGGTTGGCTACGGCACAAATTGGACAGCAGCACCCTTCACAAAGAAAGAGTCTGAAACTACATCAGTGATTTGCTTTTGCCCTTCCTCAACAAAAAATAAGCACTGGAATTACATTACAGTCATTTAGCAGACGCTTTTATTCAAAGCAATTTACAAAACTGATAGTTGACACTATGTGGAAATCAACCCTGAGACTGAGAGTCTCATGCTCTACTGACTGAGCTGTCCGGGACAATTATAATGGTATAGCAGGAGTCTTGCATATGGGCTCGCCATAATCAAGGAGTCAAGAATTGGTAACACACTTTGGTAACCTTGGTAACAAGAATCACATTCATATGAATAATGAAACATACACACTTTAACCAGTGACATCAACAACGCCCTCCTCCACCATGTATTAAAAGGCCATCCAAGCCAGACAGCCATACTTCCCTGCATGGAGAGGAGGACCACCGATGAGGTACTGTAGACTCAGGAGGGTTTCTAAATGTGAGTTTCTGTACTTTGAACCAACAACCTTGACACCTAAACCAATAACTCAAATGGTTTAATGCTAACTAACTGGTACTTGCCTTCAAGTTAAGGCTTCCTAAAACCCTGACTAGTAGAATGAAAGTGTGAATTTTAGGTGACAAATGTTACCCTTTAGAATTTAGTTTCTGTGACAAAAATGTTTTCTTCTTTAGCATTAAGCAGCTCCTCTGAAAAGCTTGCTTTTCTTATTTCTGTCTTTCTTGGTATTAATGCATTTATCTGTTGCCAACTAAGTATAACATTTTCTTTTTTCATTTCAGAATTTAACTCAAGCATGGACAATACTTCAGTTACAACATTCACCATGATTGCATATGCTGTCATGGAAAATTACAAATATGTGCAGTTCATTGTATTTCTCCTGCTGTATTTTATCATTATCATTTTGAATGTAATGCTGATTGTTATTATATATCGAGAGAAAGAATTACATCAACCTATGAATCTATTCACATGTATTTTATCCATAAATGAATTATACGCCGGTACTGCGTTATTACCTGCAACTTTGAGCTTGCTTATATCTGAGAAACATGAGATAACTTTGCAATGGTGTCTGGCACAAATCTACTTTTTACACACATATGCAAGTATTGAATTTTTTACTTTAGCGGTTATGGGATATGACAGATATCTTGCTATCTGTTATCCATTACATTACCACAGCATCATGTCTGTTTCAAAAACAGTCAAACTTGTTGTGCTGATATGGCTATACCCAAGCATTGTTCTTATGTCTTATCTCTCCCTAACTTTACAGCTGAGTTTCTGTGTAAGAGTCATAAAAAAATTATATTGTGTGAATATTGAACTGGTCAAAAACTCATGTTCGGATGTATCTCACATTAATATTATGGGACTTGCACTCATTATGCTCTGCATTGTTCCTCAGTTACTGATGATTATTTTTTCTTACGCACAAATTCTCAGAGTATGCAAACGATTATCAAAAGAATCTCAAGTTAGAGCTCTTAAAACTTGTATCCCACATTTACTATCTTTGACAAACTACACCATTGGTTCCTTTTTTGAGATTATTCAAGCTAGATTTGACATGAGTCACGTAGCCGCTGAGACTCGGATCTTTATGTCTTTATACTTTGTCATAATTCCAGCAATTGCCAACCCAGTGCTGTATGGTATTGGAACTCAACTCATAAGAGGTCATATTTTGAAACTATTTTGTAGGAATAAGAGCCTGCTACCAAAAAGAAGAAAGCCAGAGGCCACAGGTTAACTACAAATTAACTTATTATTCATCATACTGATATTTGTTATTATTTTGACTTGATAACACACCTAAACTACAGAAAGAAGAATATGGGATTTGAGGCAGCATACAGACAGCATGCTATCCTTTTGCTTATCCTTTTACTGTAACAATAGTCAATTGTGATCAAGACAGTAAATGAACAGCATTCCCACTACATGGTGACTAAATTTATCAGAAAAATACATCCCCGAAGAAATGGTAATTATAAATTGTGTTTTAGATTTGGAAATACAAACTATGAGTACGAGCAGATACTGTTTATTTAGCTTCACAGTACTGTACATTTTACAGTTTTGGAGGTAGATACACAAATTAATATACTATACACAACTTGTGAATCAAATGAGCATTTATACTATGTCATAACCTCTTCTGTCCTTGCACTCTCCTTCTCTATAAAGCTTAAAATTATAACATAGTCCCAGAAAGTTGACATTACCGATTTCTCTCTTATATACCTAATTTCATGATTACTTACTTACTTTCCCCTCCTAAAATTGTGACAATGTTGATTTCACAGGAATAGGGAGCAGTTGAAATTCAATGCTACTTTTGAATTGAATGAGCTGTATATTATGAACAGTTAATATTACATTTTAAACTGAGTAAGTAAGAACCTGTAACTGTGCGCTGTCATTTAACATTTCAGGTTGACATAAATAAACAAAAATGTTCTAACTTGTGGGTTAATTTATTATCATTAAATGAGCCATATTCATGCATTGATAAAATGCAGTTTCATTAGGGCTGCTTAAAGAAGACAGTTAACATTTTATTGTATTATAATAGCCAGATGTACAATTATTACATTTTTAAATAACCATTCACTATTACATTCAATTTAGGATTATCTCCAGTTAAAGCATCACAACTGGATAAGAGCTTGATCTCCCTATACCTTTACCTGCTTAAACCTTTAAATCAGTCTTTGTAGCAAGTTTAGTGTCACACTAGCTGGAATATGTATCATTTTAATAAATATTGATAGCAAATAATATTGATCCTTCAATTTCATTCAGGAAAGAAACTACTAACTTAACTATATTTTTTATAAACATCAAAAGGCACATTATTCCCATCCTGAGACATATGAAAACAAATGCATAAGAAAAGAATAACATGTGACTCTCAGCTCCAAAGGTCTTTTTTAGTTTATATGAGCTGTGACAATTACATACAATTACACGTAATAGGATTCATTGGATTTAATGCCCCAAAATACCACACGCTCTAATAACTGCCTTGAAGAATTTTAGGCCAGGAAGTATACACACAAGGCCATCCAGGTAGTTGTCCCTTCTAATTAAAACTAACTCCCAGCCCTTTAACCTCATAGTCACGCTGTTGTTTCAAATACAAAATAACAGCATGAGGACAAATATGTTATGAAGCTCACAATAAGCTCACAATAATGCAACTCAGAGTCATTAAATTAATTTCAAATATGACACATATGGATCATAACACTCACGGCACATTCCTTTAAGTCAGGTCAAGTCAAGTTTATTCGTCACACACAGTAGATACAGCAGGTGTGTTCCATACAGTGAAATGCTTACTTAGAAGCCCTACCTACAGTGCAAAAAACACTAGAATCAAAATTAAGTAGAATAATAACAACAAAAATAAATATAATAAAAAAAGAGTATATATAAAGTGTATAAGTACAGGATAAAATAGTGCAGTTGTGTATAGTTGAAGGCAATAATACACAGTACATATGTGATGTAAATATCAAAAAATATAAGTATAAGTCCAGGATGAATGGCAGGGGTGGGTGGTAGAGTCTGTAAGGTGCGTAGAGTCAGTGCAGTTTAGGGATGGAGTAGATCGTCCGGGATGCCATCGGTCAGCTGTTCAGCAGTCTTATGGCTTGGGGGTAGAAGCTGTCTCGGAGCCTGTTGGTCCGAGAGCTATTGCTCCGGTACCATTTGCCCGACGGCCTTTGGTGATTTTCAGGGCCTTCCTCTGACACCGCCTGGTATAGAGGTCCTGTATGTCAGGTGGCTTGGCCCCAGTGATGTACTCTGCTTTGTGGTCGAGGGCTGTGCTGTTGCCATACCAGGCGGTGATGCACTCAGTTAAGATGATCTCAATGGTGCAGCTGTAGAACTTGCAGAGGATCTTGGGGCCCATACCAAATCGCTTCAGTCTCCTGAGCGGGAAGAGGCGCTGCCGCGCCCTCTTCACAACTGTATCGGTGTGCGTGCTCCATGTGAGGTTTTTGCTGAGGTGGACACCGAGGAACTTGAAGCTCTCGACACGCTCCACTTCAGCCCCGTTGATGTGGATGGGGGCGTGCATGCTCCTCTGCTTCCTGTAGTCCACGATCAGCTCCTTGGTCTTGCCAGCGTTGAGACAAAGGTTATTGTCCTGGCACCACACTGCCAGGCCACTGACCTCCTCTCTGTAGGTCGCCTCATCGTCGTTGGTGATCAGACCTACCACTGTTGTGTCGTCCGCAAACTTGATGATGGTATTGCTGCTGTGTGTTGCCATGCAATTGTGTGTAAACAGGGAGTACAGGAGCTGAGCACGCATCCTTGGGGCGCTCCTGTGTTTAGGGTCAGTGTGTTGGAGGTTTTATTGCCTACCCTCATCACCTGGGGACGGTCCGTCAAGAAGTCCAGGATCCAGTTGCAGAGGGAGGTGTTCAGTCCCAGTGACCCGAGCTTAGTGACGAGCTTGGAGGGGATTATAGTGTTGAATGCTGAGCTGTAGTCGATGAACAGCATTCTCACATAGGTGTTTCCCCTCCTGTCCAGGTGAGATAGAGCAGTGTAAAGTGCCGCAGTGATGGCATCATCAGTTGATCTATTGGAGCAGTAAGCGAATTGGAGTGGATCATGGGCATGACTAGCCTCTCGAAGCACTTCATGGGTATGGGTGTGAGTGCAACGGGGCGATAGTCATTCAGGCAGGTCACCTTGTTGTTCTTAGGAACGGGGACGATGGTCGTCGGCCTTGAAACAGGTTGGGATTGCAGACAGATGTCCGTGAATACACCTGTTAACCCTTTTAAAGGTTTTCCTGACGTCTGCCACGAAGAGTGTAATGGTGCAATCATCTGGAACAGTGGCGGCTCTCATGCATGGCTTTTAGATTTTACTGCAATATATGCATTTGAATGAATTTCAATGGGCTTTAATGATTTCCTTTTACCTCAGAATGATAATGGCTCGATGGATGATGAATGACGTTCAAGTATCAAGGTTCTGAGAGAGCAAAATCATATTGCTTCTGTCAGAAATACAGATACAGATGAATCCTTTACAGACACAAATACTGACCTGAAAATGAGAGAGCAATATATTAAAACAGTAGTTTAGGGGTGTCCTGGTGGCTCAGTGGTCTAAGATGCATACCACATAACTGTGACGACCTGGGTTCAAATCTGGCCCGAGACCTATGTCGCATGTCATCCCTCCGCTCTCATGTGATCTTTCCTGTCTCTCTCTACTGACTGTCAAATAAAGGCAAAAAAGAAGTTTATGCATAGTATTGTCTAATATGACGAGCAATTAGAAGCATATAAATGATGCAACATTTATTTTGAAATTCACAAGGAATCATGTTGTATGAGTACATTAGAAAGCATGTTATGAGGCATTTATGAATGCATGCCCAGGCCTTTTGTATTAGTTTAATGCAAGAAAGTAAATTCAACATGGCATATGTAACACAAATGATCACATTGCCTTAACTATGTCGCCACTAATGTTCACACTTTCATCTATCCTTCACTTTTTGTAATTCTTTATTTCTCTCTTTTGGGAGTAATTGAGGGCAACAAGGAATGGTTGCATACAACTGGTAAATGGATAAACATGTTCATTAGTGGTCAGTGATACACATTGCTTTCCATCCCCTTGGAAGCAATTAGGAACACCTCTGTAATGAGACTCAGACCACACTGGGCCTGTGAATACCTGGAGAATAGGACAGCAAAAATGACCTTGCAATATCATGATGTAACTGTGATGAAACAATTGTAAAGATGAGTTATGAGCTATATTATTGATAACTTCTGGCTATCCAGCTGAAAACTGATAACAGAGGACTTATTCCAAAAGGTGAAATCATTCATTCAGTCATCTTTCTACTCTGATAATCAGATAACACTAAAGCAATAAAACTCTGGATCATAACTTAGAGACAGACCTTGAAGTCATTTTGAAAAGTATTTACACTTTTTTTTTTACATCAATGTGAAAATCATTTTTGCTCAATTCATCTTACAGTATACCACATAGAATGCATGTTATTGTTGAGCAAAATACAAAATAGTTAAGAAATGTGTAGATGTTTTTTTTCCTTCAGCAACTATGGCCACAAAACAACACAGGCCTGTTGACAGGCCTTCACATCACAAACTAGTAACACAGAGCAAGTCTGCAAGTCACAATACTAAAATGTTTGTCAGCATTTGGGCCTTCTCCTCAATACACATTTATTTCACTGTTGCCACTCAAAAAACACTTCTCAGATTGAAATATGTTGTTAATTACAACATTTGTTTATTTGAGAGGGTGTATTGGCAGTTGTAACATTGACCCTAGTTGTCCTTAACGGAAGCCTTTCTAGTCTACTGCTTAATTTTTGTACACATGTCAAGATGACAAGTTTCGCTTTCTTGAGTTTAGAAGAAGGTTTTGTTTACTTCCTGTGTTCAGATTTTGTTTCAGAAATCTTATGCAGGAGGATTCCCCCTGGGTGCCATGCTGAAACACTGCAGTGTTGGCTGTTTGACATTCTTTATTATTGGCTGCTCATCATTTTGGAGTGACAGCTGTTTGGTTTATTTATTATTTGTGGAAATATCGGTTTAGTTGGGAATTGTGTCATACTAACACGTTGGAGACATCAGAACACATTTTTATCCAAACAAGAATGTAATGCAGTTTTGTATATTGTGTGTTCAGGCTACCATTTGTATAAGTTAAAAGTTAAATGTTCCCTATTTTTATTTGTCCCCTATTATAATTCAAATTTTTCTTTACTTATATACACATATGATCAGAGGTGTTTAACACATAAATAGGGCGGGGGCAACTGTCCTTTTTCAGTATGTAAAAGATGTAAATTCCACCAAACCTTAATATTATTGAAGTAAAATTGTTAAATTACAATAACAAGACACTACAAGATGTAGTTCACAACAAACACTGAGTTGGCCTCTCACATCATGCTATGGTTGCTTGGTGTGATTAATATAATACAACAAGGGGGTTTTTCCCTATGCCAGAAAAAAGTTCAATTAACTTCTACAGTTTCTGCAACTAATCTTAACATTTAAAAAGAATACCACAGAAAAAATGGAGGATATCAGATTTGATATGAATTTTACTTATCTGTCATTACTATATGCATCTATAGACTATATCATCAAGCGTCACCGCCCCACCCCCAAGTCATTGGCATATTGGTAAGACCACATGATTCGATTTCACAGGAGAACAAAAGTAGAGTATAAAAGAGTATTAAAAGCTTGTCAGTTCTGTTTAGTGGTGGAGGGGACATCACACAAAGGTAAAACCTCTTATTTTTCATTACAATACCTCTGTACAATATTGCATGGTCTATTGTGGCTAACTCAGATGCTTTTTGCAGCCCCTGGAGAAATTTGTCTCAGCATGGCAAATTCATCAGGAGTGGCCTCAGTCCTTCTGTCTGCATACTATGGATTGGATGACCTGAAGCCCATGTACTTCTGTATGTTCCTTATTTTATACATTGCCATTGTTGTTGAAAATGTAGTGTTAATTGTGGTGATCTATTCAGAAAAAACCCTGCATGAGCCAATGTATTTCTTGGTGTGTAACTTGGCTGTAAATGGTCTCTATGGAAGTGTTGCTCTATTCCCAGCACTACTGAGCAATATAATCTCACGTTCACATGAGGTTTCTCTATCAAGCTGTCAAACCCAGATCTTTACTATACATACTTATGCCATTGTTGAATTTACAATTCTAGCAGCAATGAGTTATGATAGGTATGTAGCCATATGTTATCCACTGCAGTATCACGTAATCATGTCACTGACTAGAGTGTATAAACTTATTATTTTTACTTGGCTTTACCCCTTTGTAGCATTTCTCATTGTTTTCTTTTTTACTCTTCAGCTATGGTTTTGTAAGAAAACTATAGAAAAGTTGTACTGCGTCAATCACTCTCTGGTAAAACTCTCCTGTACAGACGTGTCTGTTGTTAACATAGTGGGCCTACTGTCTGTAGTTTTGTATACATTTCCACAGCTACTAATGACCCTTTACTCTTATGCACACATCCTGAGGATATCTGCATCGTCATCCAAAGAATCCAAGCTCAAAGCCTTTCGAACATGCACTCCACACCTGTTTGCAGTAATCAACTACTCTATCGGCTGCTTTTTTGAAATAGTACAAAGTCGATTGGACACCAGTAATTTGCCTTATAAAGCCAAGATGTTTTTGTCCCTGTACTTTTTGATATTCCCCCCCATTCTTAATCCAGCAATATATGGTGTGAGTATTCGAGCCATAAGAGTACCACTATTTAAGCTTTTACAAGGTAAGAGTAGACTAACCAATAAAGTAGCTGTTAAGAATAAAGATGACGGTTCTTAATGTACATTTTTTTGTTAATATTTATCTGAATGTGAGTCTTGACCGATGTCTCTGTCATTAATATAATGCAACACAAGGCGGTTTTTCCCTATGCCAGAGAAAGTTCAATTAACCTCTACAGCTTTGGCATTTTATACAACATTTCTGCAACTAATCTTAACATTTAAAAAGAATACCACAGAAAATGGAGGATATCTGGGTTTTCTTGTGACCTCCAGTAAAGTCACAGACAAAACCCTCCAACTGTGGGGGCCTTCGAGGGTGCTACAGCTTCACATCAGGCTTGCTAAAATGGTTGGACTTCAAAACTATGAAATTCATTTTTTAGCATAACTTTTCTTTTAATTTATAAAAGACAGATCAGACAGATAACCAGAATTCTTACCTTAATGTAGCACATGTTGAAGCAACGTGGTATCAGGCTCATGTGTCACTTCCAAATCCTAATACTTTTGTTTTTTCATGAATTTACCATGTTATCCGCAAACCACAATATAAAGAAAATAATCACTAAACCTGATGATGTCACACAAATACCTTTTGAAATGCAGTGGTGTATCTAAAGAGCATTCCAGTGAGTCCAGTGATAGTTCATATTTGAAGGATGTACATACAATATGGTGATCATTTCGACAACTTTAAAACTTCAAAACTTTTTTCTTTATTAGGTCATCTTTATTAAGGGTTCAGCTGGGGTCACTGCCCTTGAAAAGTAGTGTAATATGAAAGGAGTGTACTTCAAGCTGTATGATACTGTTTCTGCTTTGTACTTCTCACTTGGTCAACCTCCTGTTCAGCGGCTAACCTGCCGATACAAATGTACTTACATGAATGTATGTGTAAGTCCAGATGTTCTTCTATTAAACACCACATATTGTGCATTATAAAGGTGACATTGATTAAACAATCCTCTCCATGCGTCTGATGACTGTGCTGTAGAATATATTAGAGACAATTGTATCATTTCCATTTAATAAGTGGCATCCTAATTACAGTTTAATATGAAACGCTTTCATTGTATGTTGATATACACATGGCAAAATCAAATGTGTTTTCTGTGAGTGATGAGTCTGGAGTTGACGTTCTACTTCATTCCTTTGTATCTGGAGCGAACCCTCCTGTCAACATTGTGGTTGTTCTCCATAGTTTCTGCCTCCTGCATCTGAAACCTATACTGATGGAAAGATATACTCATGTTTGACCCTCACATAACGTTTTTGCATGTTATGTACTTACACTGTGGATAAAGCTCTTCTGTCGTCTTCCATCTTGTTCTTTGCCAATCATAATAATACTTAGAGGATTCCTACAAAGGCCTCATGCTCACTGAACGAAACCCAACGCCACCGGCTGTTGAGTGTGTGTGTGTGTGTGTGTGTGTGTGTGTGTGTGTGTGTGTGTTACATTTATTTGTTTGCATTATAGAGAGAATATTCTAAGTCAGCCCTGGTTGGTGTTTCCTGATAGTTCTTCAACAGCTAATAAAAACAACAATAGCAATAAAAAATATGATTATTAACATTAATGACGGGGCTTAAGGATGCCCATGCCAATAGTTTATTGAATAAAAAAGTAAGATAACTACAATATGGCACACTTGTGCAACGTCAGTCAGTTTCAAATGGCATGGTAAATCTGTTTTAGTAACACAAAGCATGCGTGTACATTAAACAGCTTATAAATACAGTTATCCATCTTTTGAGGAGAACACTTTAAAAATTCATTTCTGCAGTAAAATGTAAAATAATTCTTAGAAACACAATGTGGAAGGTGGGTTGACACCAGTATTCTCCAGACCGCACACACGTAGGAATACAAAACCATTTACAAACATTCAGGTAGACAGCATGCATACAAAAATAGACAAATATTCTGATCATTCCTTTACAATTTACAATACTAGTTCATTATTGCCAGGCTTTACGTCTCTGTGCCCAAGTAGTTTTGAGGGATAGCTTGCTGCTGATATCTTTTCTCATTTATCTTGGAATGGTACAGTGTACATTCACAATCACTGAGGCACAGCACTTGATTTACAATTTGTATTTGTACCCCGAAACATTGTGCAGTCACTGTTGTATTACATGTAAATATTAAATATATGCTTAACATCCTGTACGCTCATGGAACAGACATACCCATTAACCATACACACATGCATAACAAAATCTTGTAGACATCCAAAATACCTTTGCTTTTAATTCCTTTACGATGGGGACGTACTGAGAGGCTGTACACAACTCCAGCATAATCTTCAGAGTAATTCAACGATGCTTTACAGAAGCGAAAGGGGAACGGCCATGCACGTGAGCAATGAATTACAGAGTCTCTGATACGGACGTATAAGTGCTTGTGTACAACATCTTACAGATTATCAGACGAGACATCTTTTTTATTGCCTTCACTAACAACTCTCATCTTTAAAAGAGAGAGATGGCATGGAGAAGGACACAGCGTCCCAGTCCTCCCTGTAGAGTAAAGCAGAGGTTGAAGAAGCAATAAGAGGAGGGCAGTTGGAGAGCCGAGCAGATAGAAGGTTTGCGGTGCCTCTGGTCACTGGGGGTGGGGGTGCTGGCTGGGTGAGGCACAGGTAGCGGCGGTTCGTTTGAAGCTGCATCAACAGACTGATCCTCACTGGCTACCCTAAAAAACCCAGCGACGGGTCTGTGTCTTGAAGTGGGACATTCTGGAAGGAGTTGAATGTATTCATTATTAATGACTAGACACCTGGCAAAAAAAACCTAAAAAACATAGATCAGAAATGTATTCTGTACCTTAAGTGTGCTATGCAGGATCCGGAGGCGGTGAAGTTTTTCACTGAGCAGCGGGTCATGCACTCTGCGGACGAATGAGCGCTTGTACTCCAGACGGGCGGCTGGTCTGTGGTCTGCCATGCTGGACAAACTGGCCTGCTCCAGCGCCCGGTACAAATCCCCCAGAGAGTCAGCCTGGAGCCGACTCTGCCGCTCGCAGCCTGGCAAGGAGGACAAGCCGTTACCAGACCAACACAACACTGTACTCACAGATTGTTTTTCACTGCAATAATATACATCTTATCAAGTAATTTCACCTAGTACTCAGACCACAAATCGTATTTTTCTTAAAACAAAAACAAAAATCGGTCAATGGGGTGAGATAGCTTCACTTGTTTCCAATGCAAATCAACTTTTTCTTTAATCAAGTGTCATTTTCTTGATACTAATATTGAAACTAACTAACCCTAACCCTTTCAAGATATTGACACTTGTTTCTAGAAAATTGTTTATACTTTACATTAGGGTTCACTCATTAATGCTTAATTAACTTAGCTACTGATTATGCATTAAGTGACCATGTGCTAACAGGTTTGTTAGTTATTAGGCTTCAGTCAGGGTCAACTAATATCATTAACTAATACAATATGATTAGTTACCATTACAAGTACGGTAGGAGGATTCTCCAGTTTACTTATGGGGGCACAAAGTGTAGTAAGTAAGTAAGTAACATAAAGTGACACTATTATCAGATTCCAGATTATACTCTATTTATATACATATACGATTAATGTAGTCATTATTAAATGCTGATTTTATTTGAGTGGTTAAACTAAAAGTTATTGTATTATCAAAAATCCTTCCTTTTCTCCAGGCAGCTTGGGGCTAACTCCATTAACTAACTCCCGATTGGCTCCCCTCACTAAAGGATTACTGAAATCCACCCATTGCAGCATTTGAACTGGAAAGCCTCCACCCACATTTGAATTAGAGGAGCTGCTGTTGTCAGCCAATCAGGGTCCAGTATTGTGACTCATCTGCCTGTGAAGACTTCATGAATACCCTTGTAACTAAACTAGACATAGTACCTGTATATTTAAAAACAAAACCATGAATTAATAATATGGGACCTGATGTTCCTGGTTTGTTCATTAAGTACTTGCCAAGTACTTATTCCTTAGCAGTTTAGTTCTTCATGATGCAGCAGGCACAATAAACACCAATATGTTCCCTTGTTAATTAGTATTTCACTTATTGACTTGTGCCCACATTGCAATATTTATTAGCATTACACTTCTTTGTGGCTGCTGCAGAGTTAGTGAATAAAATGTTACCAAATGATTACTTAAACTGGTAGTTAGCGCTGTAGTTAACATGTTAACACATGGTTAGTTGTGCTTAATCACTAGTTAAGCCTGAATTAGTTAGGGTCTGCTTCTCTGGGGGGCATTGAGTGAAGAAAGACCACAAAAGAGAGCTGGCCTCAAGCCCACTACATGCGAAAAACTAGCAGGACACCCCTTGTCTGTTGTCTGTTCAAACACTGCCCTCTGATGGCATGACTGAATCTGTTGGTTGTCTATTTTGTGCAAAGTGTATTTTGGATGGATGCCAGTGAGTTATGAAGCTTTAAAGCTGTGCTTTAAAGTGTATCATGCTGTATTTGTCGCCTGTTTTTGTGTTTCTTCCTAGTCTTTACAGACAGTGGGGGAGAAAGTGAATGGTAGCGCAACAGACAAACGAGGACGAGAAGAAAGACCCCTTAGGCATGTTTCTTTGTCCTGTTCAGCATTCAACATTAACATGGACTGAAAGGATTCCTCCTCGCTTCAGCATCCAAACGCCGCCAAGGGGCACAATGACATTTCTATCAGGCAAGAGAAAGAGAGAAAGAAAGAAAGTGAGAGTGAGTGTGTGTGTGTGTGAGAGAGAGAGAGAGAGAGAGAGAGAGAGAGAGCTCGTGGACTGCCAGGATAAATCAGTGTCAATTAGGACACTAAATTTCATCTCACTTAGAAAACTGTGCTGGAGGTCTTTAAGGGATGGGAATTTGGCTTCTCATCCAAGCCAATAAGGTAATAATTGCCAGTGAGTATTCAACATCTAACACTTGCTGGCTCTGAGCAACGGCTATAATAGCTTCACTAATTCAAATATTACTGATTATAACCGCTTACATAATGATTACAAATAAATGCACTTGCACAATAATATACCGATCAAAAGATTTTTACACTACAGTAGCAAACTATAGTTTGTCGGGTCACTATAGTGACCCGACATATGGACGGGTCCTGAAGTGTGTAGAGTGGAGACCAACGGACTGACCAATAGCCAGTGAGAGTTTACAGTGAGGTGAAGACTCACTCAAGACTTAGAGGTGTCTAACCGTGTTGGTGACTGACCGTGTTGGTTTCTAACCATGTTTGTGTCTGACCATGTTGGTGTCTGACCTATGTCTCTGGCCTGGTCCATCTGGTAGTGCTGGGGCTCTCTGTGATCTGATGCACTGGCTGCCAGGACAGCATGGAGCCCACTGTCCCGGGGTAGAGTGAAGCTGCGGGGTTTCCCTCCAGCCTCTGCAATGACATTGGGGCTGAGGGGCAGAGGCAGGGGCCCGTACTGGTCTTGTAGCAGGCTGCGCTGTGTGGGTAGGGTGGACTGCCGGCGGTATTCCATAGCCAGTTGCCCTCGGTCCCCACGGAGCAAGGCCCCCTCCATCGGCAGTGTCTGCAGGTAGTGCAACCTTGTGTTCCCCAAGGGTGTCTCCATCAGGTCCTGCCATGAGTTGCGGTGGCTGCTTGACTTCTGCCCGGGGGAGACGCCATTGTTGTTGCTGCCCTCTTGAGGCTCTGAGTGGAACTCCTCATGAGAGGAACGCGACTGAAACGTCTCAGAGGAGGAGAGATGGCCGTGTTTTGGTTCCAGGTAGGGACTCACCTAAATAAAATTAGATGGTTGGTATAAAACAGGAAGACAAGACAGAGGTTTGTCTCTTACGGTGCTATCTATTTATTCAACTACAGACAGACACTCACCGAGGACGGTCTGGGATAGGTGTCGTAAGGCGGCGGCGGACTGTCCTGTTTGGGCATCGAAGGCAACTCCACGTCCTCATGATCACTCTCACTCCAGTAGTCTGGTGTGAACAGAGAGACTTTATCATTACTGAGATAAGACAATGTGTCAATCAGAACCAAGCTTGCTAAATAAAGGAGGAGAACCTAGTTAATGATGAGAAAAAAATTTTTTGATACCTTTTGATACCTAGGTTTAAAACTATTGTTCCTGGCCACCAGTATCTTAGTCAGACTGGGGCTAGCCAAGGCCTATGAGACAATGCTTTACAAATGATATACAAGTGCTGAAACAATTTGGTTTCCGAACTGCCGTTTGAAGCCAGAAGGGTCAGAAATGATTGTGTGTTATAGACATATAGTGTAGGCATAAGTGGAGGTGCAATGTCAGGGTAGAGTAGGTGTACTGTAGATGAGTGTTGAGAGCGAGTGTGGAGAGGGATGATTCTGGGATGCCAGAACTTGTAGAGCCTTCTGGAGGTGTTGTGAGCCTAATTCAACGTTTCTGTTAAACCTGATAAACATATCTGCTCTCACCCTGCTCCCTTTCCACTAACACCCAAGCTAGGCTCCTCTAAATAGCACAAGGGTTCGTAACATCAGATCCTGTGTATTTGTAAAAAGCCAAAGAATATCAGACTATGAAAATAACAAGCACGCCTTCTGCACCTAAAATTAGCATTGTATTCAGAACAAAGCGAAGATGACTCAGTTCTGAAGTGCTGTTTGCTTGACTACCCTACATCAGGCCTCATTTTGACAGGTTATTATATAAAATTATATTATATAAAATATAAAAACACAAGAAAACCCATGGCTATGATTCAAGCATTAGGATATACCATGTATTTCAAATCATTATTTCATCATCATCATTCAATAATTCAATCCTCATTTATTTTGACATCAGCAAACAGCAACAGACACCAACTCAAGACAGACCAAGTATTTTTAAAACTCTTTGTTTTCGACGTGTAAAACTAGCAGATGCAGCATTTGTTGCAGCATTTTTGTATCTGTGACTCATCTCACCTTGGTCCTGACGAATCCTCTCCTGTTCCGAGTAGCCTGCCACCGCCATGCTGAGACGACTCAGCCACCTGAGGAGGACAACGGCAGTTCACTAACACTAATGACGCATGGCAGCGTAACACCCTGTAAAACATCCCGTCTTCACGTGCGTCACATCCGCTTATCTGGTCATCTCACTGGCCCTGTTTCACCACACAGAGCAGTTTTTTTTTTAAAGGAGAGTGGACAGTCCACTACTAGGAGAAGCACAGGAGATGAAGCTATGTTGGGACTCAATCCCAGGCGAGTCCTCTAACCACGTGACTATCTCTCACATCTCTCCTGCAGGATAACCTGAATACCATGTCACTGTAGCCGCTCTGCCTCGTTGACTCACCGGGACATGTCATCAACATTTTCTGCTGCAAAGTAGAAACTCTTTATCCTCGGATGACAAGCCTTGAAAGCACTGAAAGGGAATAAAGGGTATATTTAATCATATGTACACGCAAGTAGAAAAAACATAGAAACGTATAGCACGCATTAACATAAATATGTCAGGCCTCCAGCTGCACAAGATAAACTTGGCACTTGATCACACGTACAGAGATTAACACTGGCAAAAAAAAACAGCAAGACTCAAATTTGCATTGTGAGATAAATTGCCGTGTTCATTTGGCAGAGCTAAAAATAGAAAAGAGTGTGTCTGTTTCAGTAAGAATTGTATGTATATCAGACATGCAAACACAATCCCTGTATCCAAGGGGGCCCAAGCAGAGTTGCATAATCAAGATGGTGCTTTCAAACACACTGCCTTCATGATCACTTTGAAGCCCACTGCATTTGTCAGCAATAACCCCATTGGTGAACAACAAACCCATCCCATCTGTGATCAACTAATTGCCCCCACATAAATTGCACTGTCCCATTATATTGATTATATTAAACTGCCGATATTGGGTTTGCGATATATTTGAGACTGACAGCTAAAGAGACTAGGCCTACTTTAAACCGATCAAAACCTATTGATAGGGTATTTGAAATAGAAAATGCTTCAATTGAATGTTATTTTCTTACAACTCCCAGCTACAACTGAGACAGCCCTCAGGCCAGTAGTGTTCATCCAGGCACGCTAGCTGGTTTCTCCATGCACTCCAAGTAGTCCACCAATGCCCTTTGACAATTTGGCATGAATCCCATTGGAAAGCAGTCTTGGCTTTAGTTCCCAAACAACGTAGTATTATTACTTTAGATAGTATTTAGATTCAGTTGAACCATCTGTGAATAAAATTTGATCTCTATATGAATCAAACACTTTATATTTCACTTTTTTACTACCTACTAGTTAGAGAGCAATGGTACTGCATTATGTTGCATTAGTATCACATTGTGTTGTGAGTTGGTGAGTAATTTCAGTCCATGACTGCAGACACTGATAATCCTCCTCCTCCTACTGCTACTACCATTACTACTACTATTTTTTATTTATTTAAGACTTTAATCAATTGTTCTAAAAAAATAAATAAATGAAAACAGTTAACATGTAAGTCTACTCCTTTTCGACGCACTGCTCACTGCAATAATGAATAAATTCATACATTGATGCAACTGCAGTCCTGTGGCCATCATATTAAAATGTTTTTTGTGAGTTGACAATTCAAGCACATATTGTTTGAGTCAGGCATTCTCTGGGAATAGTCCATTTAGCATGGTCAAGCCCATACGACATTCAATATATAAGCTACTTTTTTCTGCCAAAAGCAATTTGTATAGAATTACCTCTGCATGATCAATACACTTGAGGTGTTATAGTTGCATTATGTAGTGTGAAGTCTCCGTTCATTGGTTAGTGACTTGCAATAATCTTTGTCTCATTTTGGGGATTTAGAGCATAGGCAAAGCAACCTTTAGTAAACCTGTTCCTTGGCATCCTGGTAAAAGTCATTACTCACAACTTCCTTCTGCATTCAGTGGCACGATCTATCTTGAACTCCGGGAGGCTTACAAAGCCCTCTGCCTTCTCATCCTGTGAGAAGTAAAGTGAGAGAGTTCAATCATTCTGACCTAAGTCAAGGTGGAGGAGCAACCTTTGTAACCTGCCCCTTTTTTCCACTTAGAAACCAACAAATTCAGTATGACACGTATTCACCTCCTCATTCATGTACCAGTACAGGCAGGTGTCTTTCAGGATGAACCAGTACTTCTTCCACTTCTGGGAAAAATAACTTTTAGCATCCTTCTTTTTCCATAGCCAGCCCTCACAGTCCCCCTGACCCAAGTCCTTGCAGGAAATCCGCCGCTTACTGATTGAAGACATGGGGCTTCCCGCTGCAAGGGTGAGAAGTCCAGAACAGTCAGAAAGTACACCTTCTAAAGTGGCGCTCAACTTAAAACTACTACTTCAAGGAATGCACTCACCTTTGCTCTTCTTCTTTGACCTTGAGCGTAGTGAAGATCGTTCAAACATCTGAAAAAGTAAAGCAGGGCAATGTCATGCAGAGGGCTCCTGCTGCTACTCTATCTCACAATCATAAATGAGACTTTTATGATTACAGGGACAGGGGACTGACGTGATAGAGGGAGGCGGAGTCAGAGCTGGACGTGGACAGGGAGACTTCCATCTGGAGGGCGGGGACAAGCGTGTAATGGGCGGGGCTGCCTCCTTTTTCACTCTTCTTCCTGTTCTGGCTCAGACTGCGTCCCATCAGGTACTCCTCCCCCGGGGTTTTGTCTTCACTCACATAACGCAGCAAGGAGTTCTCTACAGGGGCACAACAGAGCAGAACCCTTTACCGCACACATTTCAGGAAATGTATCTTCGTTAATGTATAATTCACATACTAAATCCTCTTCTACAGCTCCACAGAATGCATTTGCACTGTAAGTTACTGCACAATTTTACAGAAAAAGATAATTATGCCCATGCCCTGACACTTTTCAAAGGACTGTCATTACAATAACTGAAAGGCATTGAAAAAACCCTTCAGAGGGCGGCTGTTGTCAGGCAGGAAGCCTTCAACATTTCAAAATACTGTGTTTTGTAGATAAATATACCACCCTCACTTTTGCTAAAAAAAGCCCAAAGGAACAACATACCATCCCCTAAGGACTCAAACAAGAAAGCAGTTTCTTCAAGACTGAAATAAGGCAATTCAGTGTCATCCCACTCCATTTGCCACCAAGCTTAGCAGTACCCAACAAGATGTGAAAAATCTTTGAAAAGTCTTTTTTTACAGTTACCAAGGCAACAGCATACCTTCTACATCCCAAAACAGAAGGAGATAGAGAAAGAGAGAGAGAGAGAGAGCGAGAGAGAGAGAATGAAAGAGAGAGATATATGAAGGGAAAAGGGAGCAGTAAGACCTAATGCACATAGAGAAGAAATAGATGCAGGAACTGATAGAGACAGACAACAGTATTGAACAGGAAGAGATTCAGCATGTTATCATTTTTGACAGGCCTGCTCAGCCTTCTGCTTTTTGGCTCAGAGATCTGAGCGGGTGAGGTAAAAACTCCCCTGGCCATATTATGTGATATCCACCCACTCACCTCAGCTCTATCTCTCTGTCTCTCTCTTTCTCTCTCTGCCTCCCCTTCTTTTTCTCTCTCTCTCCCACTGCCTCCCACTCACCTCTCCTGCTCTCTCTCTTCAGCTTGGCCGGGTCTTCATTGTCTCCCACCCAGTTGTATTCCACCGGCATTGAGATGGGCCTGAGCCTGCCTGGAGCACAGAGCGCAGGCAACGTCAATATTGTACAGCTACCCACAAACATCTAAGAGCCGCAGACATCTCAGAACCATCTCAAAAGCATCACATTTGCAATAGGTTGAACTAACGGCTCTCACACAGGGATTAGAGCAGCGAGTCCTCAGACGGGGCCAAGGCCTTACCATAGGTGGGCGTGCTCCCCCTACGGACTGGTGACAGCCCGTGGTTCTGGTCGTACTCGTAGCAGTACAATATGGCATCCTCCTCCACCAGAGGGAAGCGCCGCCTGCACTCCTGGTCCAGGTAAGAGTTAGGCGACTCAGAGCCCTTAGTAACTTGGACGTCCGACTGGGGATCGTCACCTGGCAGGTTTCCCTTTTCATCTCTAAAGTAAGGAAAGACATTTCACGGCAATGAAGAGTCTGCATCCATACACATGACACAAAAAACAACAACAAAACATGTTCATAATTGTGACAGCAGCATTTTCATTAAAGCATGCAGTTTATATGCATACACATCTGCGTGTGTGTGTGTGTGTGTGTGTGTGTGTGTGTGTGTGTGTGTGTGTGTGTGTATGTGTCCACCTGGGGGTGTAGGGTTCTGCTGGCGGAGGGGGGATGTAGAGGTCCTGCAGGGCGCAACTATCCCTCCTAGATGGAGTGCTGAGAGTGCTAGTGGGTGTGGCAACACTACTGCTGGGGCTCTGAGGGAATATTGGCTGTGTGTGCGTGAAAAAGAGAGAGAGAGAGAGAGAGAGAGAGAGAGAGAGAGAGAGAAGGTGAAGAGAAATAACTGAGTGGGCTGACACTTGAACTCATAGCAGCTCAATCAGTTAGGGAGGAGACGATTCAGGATGTGCAGCGGAGCATCTCTAGCATGGAATGAGCAATGCACTGTACGTTTAAGACTGCTCCAATTCTACCCAGCAGCATGCAGTTCAGGTTGGTGCGCAGTTCACTCATCCCTCCCATTCAGGTCAAGGAAAATCTGGTCATAGCCTAGATAGCCTGTTGGGTCACATGCAGTACATGCAGACAGTCTACTTTTGTTTCTTATGAGTTTATGATAGTTTCAAAAGTAGGTATAACATTTTTTAATAACAATGAAAAACAAAGCTGTATAATTTTAGTCATTTTTACTTATTTAGTAATTTTAACAAAATAATTCAACATTCAATTCAAAATATTAAATACAAATTATATAAGTATAATTTGTATTTAATATTTTGAATTGAATGTTAGTATAGTATATATAAAAATAACCCCTACTTTTTAAGATAGAAGACCAATTCACCAGACGATGCTAATATATTGCACTGAGAAAATATCAACAAAATGCACAAGACAGCTGACTAATATCAGAGAGGTATTATCAGCAGATGTTCTCCATCATAAAACCATTATGTGTGCCAGACTTTCTGCAGGGCTTCCAATGTACAAGTCCAATGTTCTTTTCAATAACTCAACAGGATACCGTGACATGCTCAATTTTAGTCACTTGTCACATTATGGAACAAACTTCTTCTACTTTTTGTTCTTTTCTTTCCTTAAAATGCCGGGAGAACAAATTAGATTTAGGTAGAAAAGAGGAATGTGAGGGAACAGTGGTAAGGAGGAGGACAGAGGAGCAAGGAGGAGGAAGGGGTACGGAGGCTGAGTAGTGATGTGCTCCAGTTGGTGAGGTCGGGGGGGAAAAAGCATTTTCTCCGGCACATTCTCATTTCCACCCAGTCTAGCTCAAGCACATCATTCCAATCACACAAATGTTTAGGACAAAATATGTACACAAGAAAGACAGAGAATAAGACACACACATCACTGTGCTCTTTTGCGGTGCAGGGACTTAGTCCCAACACAGTCATACAGTTCCGGTATATATAGCCCTCTGCTCTGCTTTCATGTAGGACATTTATGGGCTGATCAAGGTTTTGGGTGTTGGGAGTCTGTATTGTCTTATTTTTAATTTGATCAAGACAAAAATATACACATACACACACATACTACTGTGCATGCGTATACACACACAAACACACACACACATACAAACATCTACAAATGTGGAGGATGGACATCATAGTCATACTTGCAGAGCCAAGGGCTTCCATCTCATGTTCTTCAGCAGAGCAGGAGTTGAGGTGAGTGTGCTCTGTGGGCGCTTCTTCAGCGTCAGAGTAACACCTGCAGGGTCCCCACGCAACGAGTTCACCAAGTTCTTCAGCTGCCAGCCCACCTAGAAAAGATCAACAGCACAACAGAGTTATGGGTTTCCTCAGGTGTGGAGATGTTTTTGATTCAGACTAGCATCTTCCAAGTTGTCATCTGTGACATTTTCATATAAATGTCCATTTTGCTACTGTCTGTCACATATACAGTATTGTGCCATTTTTTTTGTTTTCTGCATTATTGTTTGATATGTAGAAACTTTTCATTTCATTATTTTTGTAAGCATCTTCGCTTTACGGATTTTTTTTACATGTGCCTAAGACTTCTCTCATGAAAGCTTTCACATGTGCTGTTCTAAACGCCAGGTGGCAGGTAGGTCTGTCCTACCTGACACGTGATACGTTTTATGTTTCTAGCAGCAGCAACAGCGGTTTCGTTTGGAATAAACTGTAGAAGAAGAACTGAGTAGTTAGCATGAGCCGACAAAGAACGGTACCTACAGAGACTCAAACTTCATCAACAGATAATCCTGATCTCTGGGAGGTGCAGTGCAGAAACACCATCGCAACACCGCTTCGCACCAGAGATGTCGCCAAAATCAAAAATGAGGAACTTGCAGATTACCACTAAATTGTTTTTGGATACACAATTCATAACAATTAAAAGGCAACAGTAAACATGTTGTCTCCCACAAATAATGCAGTCCCCTCCTGGACCATCATCAAAATCCAATCAGTGGTGCCTGAGATATGATGCATGACAGATGGACAGAAGAACAAACAAACACCCCCATACCATCTCTTTTCTACAATTATGATTAGATATAAGTCTATTGATAGTATTCTAAAGCTATCCAAATGGTGAGAAAATAAATAAATACAATTAATTTTGCTGTGCATTGATTGATATCATGTAGCCCTTGTGAACAATCTGACAAGTTGATCACTCTCAGATAAGGTGGATCTGAAGGAAACCCTTCAGTCTATCAACTTTGCAGCTTTGAGCTGCAATGGCCACTACGGGAGAAATGCCATGTTGGTTGTGTCAATACAGTTATAGCATCAGTTACAGGAGAAGGGGAAAGCAATAAGGCATAGCATTAAATGCAATAAGAGAAGAAGAAAATGCTGCCCATATCCTCCTTACGAAGAGTATTTGACTGAGAACACAGCACAATCTGCACTAGTGTGCATTAACAACAAGCTGGGCAGGAGTTACAAGCTGGTCACTTATTGCTAACAACCTAAACAAAGATAATTTCAATGTAGCTGAACTATTTTTTATTCCTACAATTTGGAGTGATTTTCCTAACAGAAAATGTCTTGTGCATACATGCAGTGTCTTTACTGCTTTGACAATTTAGTAGGACACAAGGAAGCAATGCAGAGGTTGTATTAAAATAAAACAAGCTAAAGCGTGGTAATAGATTAACCTACATTATATATCAAGTTACAGGCATTGTAGAAAACACACACTGGCAAAGACAAACCCATTTCAAGATGCCATAGACCACCATTATAAATTGAAATAATTCATCTTCTTACAAATGCTGGCCTACAGCAAGTGCTGTAGGACAAATATCTCTTGGAGAAGTTGAGTTTTTACATGGTTCTTTTATGAAGCCTCCATACTAGGCTATTATATCCAGGCATCCGCAAATTGCCTGAAGCCATCCAATTTCTTAAAATTGAGGTTGAGTGCTTTTTTAAAGGGGATACTGTGAGATGCATTGAAAACCCCACTCTCCAAACACTTTCTGATAACAAAACCTTGGCAAACAATGGGGCAGTCACTGCAAATGGCAGATTTCAACATTTTGGACGTGCTACCAAATGCAAGAGTGAAGAACCCAATCAACCCAAGTCTGAATATAGACAAACACAAATCTGTCTTATCTGAAGGTCTGCATGACTTGAACCTGAAGCATATATGTATCTCTAGTTGTATCCTGTCTAAACTCCTGCATCTGCTCGTCTTTAAAGATGGTTCAACTTTTGGAACCTCAGATATTGTTGGAATTGCCTCTTCAAACTAAAACCTTTACTCAGACAGTTTCCCTTTCACACAAGAGAGTTCTATTGATTTGCATGGCTTTTCTTTATGTCTTAGCCCATTTTATGCTGTTGTTCAGCTTGCCCAGCAGGCATTTTGAGCAAGGTGCTGTAGTCATTATCGTAATAATCACGCCCCTGATGGTCGGGAGCTACAGGAAAGTCTGCAGCCTCTACCCACCGGTGGCTATTTTTGATGCCCTAAGTGGAATGCAAAAGCTGAATGCCAAAGGGCAGATTGTACACCTTTCACGATATCAGCTACAGGTGCTGTCATGTTGTGGTGACCTCTGGTGTTGTGTGTGGTGAAGAGTTGGACATCTTTGTGAGTAGGCTTTAACCCAGTTTGATGATGTTTGGCACAAGATACAACCCTGCCCACAGAAACACTGTCTGCTGCTGAACTAAATATGCCAGGTCCACTTTATGGAGAAATATCCTCTCTCTCTCTCTCTCTCTCTCTCTCTCTCTCGCTCTCTCTCTCTCTCTCTTGGCTGATTCCAGTTCACCTTGTGTATTCCTAGCAGCCTGAGAAACTTTGTGTACTGACCTAGCAATCAGTTTGGTCCTTTCAAAGTAATTTGTCACCCTGACAGCTAATACACAGAAGGTTTTTACACAGACTGCATTAAGGAGGCACATACGCTGAACCACACTCGCTTTCAGAACCGGAGCTGCTGCTTTATTTAATGATTTAAAGATTGTTTTGCCAAAAACATCCCCGTGCATATCCACGCCTGTGTGTTGTTTTAAAGTGGTTTTACACCTCCTGATTTGTACATTCAGATTCCCACTCTTCTCCCTTGGCATTATCAGATGGTTGTAACAGATTATTTGTTCTACACTCGTACCCTTTCCTGGTTGTCGGAAGCCTTCCCCATTTCTCGAGCCTTCCTGCACCACAAGTTCAATTTGTCATTGTTGCCTGGAGTTATTTAGTTTTGATATGCCATCTCGCCTCCAAATCTTTGTGCTCCATCAAATAATTGCTCCCTTTTCTTTAGCTTATACTTTATTTATTTTTAGGAACATTTCAATCACACAGTTTTTTGCCACAGATAATTTTTTTCCCTTTTTCATTTCCTTTAGTTGACAGACCCTTCCCTCACCAGCCAGAATGTCAGTGTTTATGTATGCCTCCTCATGGAAAGGGTTGCTGATATCCTGTGAACTTCGGTCTCTGTCCTGCCGCTGGACTTCACCCAGCTGCCTACAGATCAATCATAGGTCCCTCAACTCTTTCAGTCGAGCACCTCTTCTTTCCTTGGTGTGTTTTCCAGCCCCAGTGTTTTTTTGCTGGCCTGGAGCTTTCTTTCCCTCCGCTACCATTATGCTATGTTTTAGTTCCCCATGTTTGAAATTGTGACCTTAGCTGGGTCTGTTACCATGTTATCTGCTTGTGAGTACAGATCAGAGGTGCTGCAATGTAATGCATCTAACTTAGTACAGTATCACCTTGTTTCTCTGAAGGGCCCCCCTGAAGGGATGGGGTTCCTCCTTCCTCCCCACTAGTGCCACCCCTAGTACAGATCTATCGGAAGAGATTACTACCAGCAGAAATTGTATTTGAATTGCATACAATTTGTTATAAATTAACTCGGGCTCTGTCATCATTGCACCTCTTTCTGCTGCGTATGCAAGTACATTTACGTTGTGCACAATTCTTTGCCTTCACTTCCTCCAAGTTACCATGCCATGCACACTTCAAAAGCATCTGGTTTGTAGGTCCCTTGGCAGTGATCAACATCCACCTCTACTAGATCAGAACCACATTGAATATGGTGGAGTATTTTTTTCATGCCCTGCTAAGAGCCCAAAGCAGGTACCCACTGCTTGACTGGAATGTAGCCTAAGGGTCTGTGTCCCAGCTTGGGCAAAAGGTTACCGACTACGCTGAACTGACCATCTGGGAAAATCTGGGCTGGGAAAGTGAACAGAGAAACATATCCACTTCCTCAACAACAACTACAGTAGATGCGCTACAGCAAGATGCTTAACCCAAAAGAGAGCTCTAGTGGTGCTAGTGGCCAACAGTGGTAGACCGTGGTTGTACTGGTCAGCTCCCGGGTGTGAATGTGTACAAATGAACTGTATTAATGTGAAGCAGAAATGTGTACATACAGTACAAGATAGTTTGCAACTTCAGACGAGAGAGTCTCACCACTGTCTGATGATTGACCTGGATGACTTCATCCCCAGCATGGATTTTCTTACAGCGGTCAGCCAGGGACTGATGGATAGACAGAGGCAGACTTATAAACACACTATAGCTGCTACAAACAAGACACACATCACCCCAGGTGGTAGAGGTGATTGTGATATCTGACACAGCATTCTAAAAAAAAAAGGCTAGTACTTACTCCCTCTGTAGTCCCAGTGATCACATGCAAACCATCATAGGTTGATTTGATATACATGCCCTGTAGAAAGACAGCCGGGAGACAAATTCACATTTACATTTTAAAGCCAACTTCAACACAAACACAGTCAGGCTCAAACACAAGGCTCAATAACTCACTAGTTCAGCACCACAGTCAGAACAGACCTGCTTGGAGTGCAAGATGGGTAGGATTTGCCTCATCAGACAATACAATGTATGCCAGAAAGTTAAGATAATTACAGGGAAGCATTTTAAAATACTTTTCTGTGTTTGACAACATACCTAACGTGATCTGAATCGCCCTGATGTGGTGAATCCCACTCAAATGGCACTCCAGGCAGAAACACACAAGAGAATTATTTGCAAATACTGTTTGACCGAGGTCTGTTGCAGATAAGCTAAGACTTAAGCTTTCACTAAAAGGAGCCTAAAGTGCATTGCAAACAAACAGACACACACACGCCCAGACGCGCACGCACACCACACATACACACACAAACAGCATGCCAGCCTCCAAGAAGAGTGGAAGAGGTTTATTTTTAGGCCACTTGGCCCAGTGTTCTGTTCAGGTTGTATTGAACGGATGAGAGAACTTCCATGCCCCTACCAGCGCTTACGTGGGGGTGGGGCTCTTACTGTAGCCCCCAGCAGGATACTCATGGCTGAGTGTAGGTCAGTGCTAAGATGGAGGAGTCCAACAAAGAGCTGATGGTTACACAGTGGCAAACAGAGTGTCTTGTCTGCCAGCAAAAATGGTCACTGTGTCCCAAAAGTAAGTAAATAGATAATCAGTTGTTACTTTGAAAAAAGTGCTAATTTCAGCTCTCTGTATCTCGGCCATTTCAAATGAATTTTCTTTTCATGCTATTTTCAGTCGACTCATATGCCCACTGGCACCAAAACACAGTCAGGGGACAGCTACAGTAACTGGACAGAGGCACACCTGTTTTAATGCTTTGGCTCATAGTGATGGTATTACCAGCCATAACGTGTGAGGGTTTAAGAACTACTTTTTGCACAGGGCCCATGGATTTCAGGGTGGCAAGAGGGTCAAGTACATGCTGTTTGAAGTTCAGTCGACATAGTTACAGGACAAATCAACATGCTACAAGATCATTTACTTGCATTCACTTGCTTTCATTTTTGTTTGGTAGCTTTTTCCTGTGTTTATTTGCTCAAACCTGAATAAAACATTGATAAAGCCTAGTTATATTGTGTGGTGGAGTACAGGTTGTGTGCTTCTCTGTTTACCATGAGAGAGAGACGGTCTGTGTGGCATAATGCACGTGAGTGAGGGTTAAACATAGTCTTACCAATCCTTCAGTGGATTTGATGTTGGCTAGCTGCACAACCTCCAGATGGGCAGCCTGCGACACCATGGGATCCGAGGACAGAGAGATGATGTGGTCGCACACTCCAGACAGAGTTTTACACTAAAGGAGGAGGATGTTCAGGATCAGCACCAACTTTAAGCGTGAGCAGTGTAGCTCCGTTTACATGAGATGAAGTGGAAGGAAGTGGGCAACTCACCACATGCAGGATTTTGTTTTCTGTCTCGTACACAGAGCAGTCCTGGGGAACATTTAAAGAGCACTGTTACCACACGAGAATGTGTCAAAATGTTGTTATTATTGGGATTTTCTCTGCTGTAGGTGGATACATGCAAAGACCGGAGCGGCTTGGCACCTGTAACCCCCAGTACACCCACACACATACATGCACAAACACAAAACAAATGAGTCACCGATGCAGAGGTCTGCCTCACTCTCTCCCACTCTCTCTCACTCTCACTCGCTCTCGCCATCTCTCCCTCCCTGCCTTCAACTTTCTCTCCCTTCCACGCTCTCTTTCATTTTCTCACTTCACTTTATTTTCCTCTTAACTCCACATAGCCAATTTCTCCCATAGTGACCATCCTGAGACAAAAGCTATTAAACATCACTTCTTTGACGTCTGATTATTTCTGAGGCCTTAGAGTGCTGTCTGTCATACACAGAGAAACACAGTGACATTGATATCTAATCTCTGTTAGCAAGATCGATTGCCATTAAAACATTGAAATTTACGCTTTATTAGACAGCACACAGAAGACAAGAGAAAAAGAAGGAATGAGGTTTTTGCTTTGCAAGTATTTGAGTGGTCAAATACTTGTATTTCTCATTATCATTGACAATTGTAAATGATAACAGTAGAAAGTGTCTAAATACATTCAGACTATCTGCTTCTCGTTGTCACTGATCACGTTTGCAAACAGAAAGCTACTCAACTTGACTGAAGTAATTAACTCTGATCATTGAAACGATAATCAAAAGTTACATTGACTCATACGAGAACATCAGTTCACCTGATGAGGACAGAGCCTGACTGTATTGTACTTTTTGTTGTTATTAATTATTTATACTACACTGAAAAAAGGACGCCCTCATTTAAGTACACAGATGCAATTTGTGCAAAAAGAAAAATCCAAATCAACTAAGAAAGCATTGCTTGTAATTTTTCTTGATTTTTTGTTTTTACCTGTTGTACAATTGTAGTGAGCTCAAGACACAGTTGGATCACATTGTTTCTTGTTATGGAGTAGTCTGCCACTGCAGCAAAAGGAGACCTGAAAAAGAAGTAACACCTGGAATGAACCGTTAGATCATTCTTACCTTTAGCCTCATTCATTGGTAAATACATTTAATATGCAGTGGATCTTAATGCAATATTAATACGCTGTTCCTATACATTGACTATATATCCTAATGGATTCAAAAGGCTATAAAGAGTCCAGATGCAGCTGATTAAACAGCTTGCAGGGACTACACTTGGGTGGCTAATACACACGTATAAAACAGCTCCTTCACCGAACACGGTAAAAGCCAATAACAGCTGACACTGAGCAAAGTTGAGCCAACTGTTCAGCTCTTTGTTTGTACTGTGGCCTGAAATGTCCAATCACGAGCCTGTGAGATTGCTTAGGATACCGAATATGAGCACTACAGCTGGTATACAAAGCCATAGTGTGTTATGGTGCCAACAAGCTGTTAGTATTTTAACTCTTTCTTTTAACAAATGGCTATTACCAGTATGAATCAATCAATCAAACTTCTAACACACGCGCACACACACACACACATACGCACACTGGCACAATCACACAGGGAACCAAAGGAGGATAACGAGAATAGACATGCTCAGCGCCTTTACAGCCACGCTCTAAAAACAACTTATATAAAGCCTTTGCTCATCTTTTCTTTGTCAGCTGATTGGTCATGAAAAAAAAAAAAGTATTTGTGCATATGTGGTAAAAAAAAAACACACTAGAGTTACCAGAACGCCGTGCACTAACCACTAAGCACCATGAGATTGCTTCATCCTATTCAACACTGTGTGCCAGTGTTCCCACTATATTCACTGTACAGGTACAGGTAAATTGCAACTGTGAATTGTGAAATTCAAAAAATCCCCCAGACACAAGTTAATATTTTGGAAAACAGACAGGCAGACATGGCTTCTAATGTTAAAGATTGTGGGGTTGTGTAGTTAAGGTTTAGGGTTAAGAGTTGATATTTGGCTTATGTTAGAATTAGCACTGTTATCAATCTATCACTGTTTTCAATAATAAAGTATCAACAATTTTAGTGCTAAAACCTGTCCAAGGACCAAAACTGTGTCCATAACTGAGCCAAAATGACAGCAAGTAAAGGGGACACAATGTGAGTGTGTACATGAATATGTATTTATGTCAGTATGTATGTAATGTGTATGCAACTTTTTGCAAATCTCACCTATCTAGCCATGCCAACAGGCTTTTGGCAGCAGCGATGAGGTCCACCACGGAGGTAAGGAAGTCGTTGGGCAACTTGCGGGTGGCGCGGCCATCGTAGTGCCCGCTGCGACGCCTCCCTGTGATGAAGTTCTGCAGATTCTTGGCAGAGGCATGGAGCTTGTGAGACAGCGTCTTCAGATTCTCAGTCTCCAGCCCATAGTTCTGAAGGAGAGAGGAGGTTTACTGTATGTATTAACTAAGTTTGCTTTTTTTTATTGGGCCAGTTTTTCATTGTTTTAAATGCCTGCGATCCAAGAATTTCCCAAACATGAAGAGTACACTACCTTTTTTGTCTGCACAGTGAATATGGAGACAATGGAGATTATTTGGCTCATAAATAAAGCGAACAGTGAAAGGAGCTCACAAGGGAACAACCCACCTTGTTGTACTACTGAGGATTCTGCTCATATGACGAAAATGTGAGGAACAAAACCACTGACCCATCCGACCACCCCCGCCCCCCTCCAGCTGTCACTTTGCATGTCTGCGGAAAGCGGAACACTCATTACCCACAATGCCACACTGCACGTGCAGGCCTGTGGGCGTCTGTCATGTCAGTGTTTCTTGGGAGGGGGGTGCGTGGCAGGAGGGCGAGTAATCATATTTAATACAGCAGTGCCTGAGAGACTTAAAACTAAATCCCAGTTACATAAGGGGCTTGGGGACTGAGGCAAGGCTGCCGGTACAGCGATGGAGGATGAGAGAGCTTTAGATTCACATAACATCTGTGACCTCAGTCCACTAATTCTCAATCCAATCTCTCCCTCACTCACTTGGTCTCTTTGGCTAAAACATATCCTTCTCCCTCTATTCCACCTTCTCCACTTCATCACCGATTTTCATCCATAACTCCCTTGTCCATGAATATTTTCTCAGTCTCATTGTTCAGTGCGTCACAACTGTAACCATCTCTAAATGTGGTGATTAATCCTGGGCACGATCTGGGCACGATCTCTTTTATCTTCTGACTGAATGTAAAATCAGTTATGGGGGATGACTGTCCCTTCAGCACGCAGATACAAATGGAGGGAAATCACCACAGATGCATTATACGCCTACAGCCAAAACATAAAAACAATAACTGATATTCCTAAAAGAGGAAAGGGACTGTTAAGTTATAGTATAAATGAATGCAATGCTGAATGCTGTATACAAGAACCCTCAGATACACTGGTATATATCTGTGATGTTCAATGCATTTTGGGATGAAGTGTTGTAATTTACCTTTTTGTTGTGGCCACTTTCCCTCAACCTGTCTTATCTACTTGAGTTAGTGATTTCCTACATTTCCCAGAATGCCATTCGACAACCCCCCAGAGAACATGTCTGAGCATTTCAACTGTGGATTGTGGAGCGAGAGTTTCCAGTCAAGAAAAAAGAAAGAGTTGGCGCCCCTAACTCAAAACGCAAAATGTCTTGTGGCAGCATTGCATTTTGGTCTATTGAGGATACCGTTGGTGAAAAAATTGTTGCCTCTTCCTCTTCTACGATGGATTTCTCACCATGTTGGGTGGACATAAATGAGTAAAATAATATGTCAATCGCCGAGCCATGGGGCTTCATGTTTATTTTAAACGTACATACTGTGGCTTTAATATTGTGCCTCTGGTACAAATATTATGCTTTCACTAATTCAGCAGCACGCATATGAATTAACCCAATCAGCAGAACAGCAGTCTGCCATGCTGACGTACATAAAACTTGTGGGTTTGAGACCGAGTTGAGAAATCACCCTGAGAAGAGTCTATAATCCATGTTATCATGAATGCCAGCTCTAAGATTTGACTGAATCATCAGACTATTAAATGTGGTAGATTTGCTGAGTTATGGAAATTGTGACCTACAACATACAACATTTTTCTGTGGTAAATGTCAAAAGGTCAAAATTGCAAGCTCTTGTAATATTTGCAGGAATGTTATATTTAACTTGCCAAAAAATCTAAATCACTAATTTGTGGAATGAGTTAAGCAATGAGCCTTCAGGCACAAGCTGAGACCTTAAGTATGACTTAACGACGTTAAAAAGAAAACGTATGAAGCCGTCTGTGGTTATACTGAGTGACACTGTGTTTGTGTGGATCCCACTTGATCTCTGAGTTATGCCCTGCGTAGTTCTCTGATCACTTAACAGGCTTCAAAAATGATAAATTGATTCTTAATATAATTCGTTCAACATATTGTCAGGACAAAACCTTCTATCTCCAAAATGTCAACTTTTCATAAACTAAGAAAAACTGCCTTGTTTTCAGCTTGATGGCCATTACATGATCCACTGGGTTCTGAAAGGGTTTCATCAGCCCAAGAGGTTGGAGCATTGTCTCTACCCATAGCATGTAATCCTTCCATTGAAGTGAAAACATGAAACTCACCTAAGTTGGAGTCACAAGGTTTTCACACAACAGTGAAATGTGACTCTTTCAGGCGATAGTGTGAAGCGATTATAAGATGCTTGGACTCACCAGAGCACAGAGCAAGTCCACGGCCTCCAGTATGAGCTCCTGATGGCCGATTCTGGAGACTCCCAGGTCCTCCAGCTCCTGGTGGGTGATACGAAGCAGCTGGTCCCCCCCAACCTTCTCCCTCTCAAAGGTCTTGATGTACTGCTGCAGGCAATCATCCAGGCCTGAGGGAACAACACAGGACAACAGGAATACTTAAGATTTAGTATGCTTAATAACCTGCATCATTTGCTTGTTAGTTGTATCAGACTATAAATCTGACAGGTTCCCCTTCGTCAACAGTCCGGGGTAATCTGCTAGGTGCATTTCCAGCTTCAAACAAAAGTCTAGGGCTGTGTT
The DNA here is from genome assembly GCA_034670405.1 of Hoplostethus atlanticus. Classification (NCBI taxonomy): domain Eukaryota; kingdom Metazoa; phylum Chordata; class Actinopteri; order Trachichthyiformes; family Trachichthyidae; genus Hoplostethus; species Hoplostethus atlanticus. The sequence continues at coordinate 886,160 of JAXDDX010000018.1, forward strand.
CCCATTGTTGTAAATCTTCCACTCGTGCTGCAGGTGTCTTTGTTAGTGTATTTGATGAACTGCAGCAGACTGGGACAAACCGACTGGTTCCCTGTATCTAACAGTCTGCAACATCTGTTTTTGGCTCAACATCTGTTCTTTAACTCTGGAAACTGTAAGAGCTGTAAGAAATCACAACACATTTTGTCAATTGTTGTTTAATAATCTAGTCAGCCGAATTGACTGAAAAAGATGTGATTATAATTTGATAACTGCCTGTCATAAATCTATGAGCTTGTCAAAGGCTTGTAAAGCCCTTTGAGGCTTGTTTGTGATTAAGGGCTATATAAATAAACTTGACTTGACTTGATATATACATTTTCTGTTCATTTTGATGTTATTTTGACTAAAATAGCAAATACTTTTTTTCGCAATACTTCCTAATCATGCTCCTTAAATTCTGCTATATGTTTCTGTATCAGTGGGTGCCAGTATCCTATTGTTACTTTGTTTTGTTGACTTTGATAGCAAGCACACATTACATAATAATTGAGGAGGAATGTATTACTAATTGAAACTATTAGATTAAAAAAAAAAAGTTGATTGAATGTAAGTGTGATCAGTGTTTTTTGACAGTGCTGCATAATCCATTAGAATGCCAACAATCTATTTTGGACCATGAAACAATATGAAGTTTATTAGTTTTGATAGGAATACCTCTGAATTTGTGTAGACTAAAATCACTTAGAGTAGCCCCTGTAAGGCTTTCTCTTCACACTCTTGAGTTAGTTTGTTTCCAGCTTTTCCTCTCATTCATCCACAACTCTGTACTCATCTCTTCCTTTCATCACTGTGGACCAATCACATACACGTGATCGAGCTTCAGTGTGTTCCTGGGCCGAAACCTAATCAAGCATTCAGTTCAAGTTTAGCTGGCAGCTAAATGATGGAGAGGAAACATGGGGAGTTTCATGGTTTTGCATAAAATTTAAAGGCCTAACTAATCCGCCTCTTTACCAAGTTAATTGAGACTCATTATGTCAATGAAGTATTCCCCATGTTGCCATAGAAACCTCAAAGCAGGGTTTTGGCAGGGTGTCTCCCTGACTGCAGGACAAAATAAACAAATAAGTGGAGAGAAGAGAGGACATGGTGCTTTCCAAGTGTCTACACGGTAGCATGAACAATCTAAATAAGTATATGCTCATCCCCACCAACCTCTCTAAAACAAACTTGCTGAACCACAGCAAAAACAGAATAAAGGAGGACACTGTCCACACTAAACTGCTGTCCTGTGTTTTTATTTTACCCACGCCAACTACAACAACGTTTCGCAGAAGAAGGGCTTCATCAGATCACAGGATATGACATATGCAACAATTAGATAGCCCAGGACTGTGTGCGGACAATATGCTTCTTTAGAATGAACAATCTAGGCCAATATAGCTAGCTGCTAATTTAAAATGGGACTATTACTCAATTCAAGCACCCCCCTAGGTTTGGAAATGTAGGAAGACGAACAACTCTCTTAAGAAGCGAAAAAGCTCTGTGTTTTAAAGTGCCATTGTAAAACACTGTTCCGATAAGTGCTGCATAAATAAAGGTTTTCATTACTCCATTACTCCAAATGGTAGTTCTTTAACATTTTAGACCCAAATTAAGTTTATATTATGGCAGAACTGCAAGTCCTGCACCACAGAAAATACTTCATCCTGGTAGTACTGTTGCTTTTTCAGTCTTGTCTAATTGAGCTTCATTGTAGGGGATTCTCACCTATCCTGTGGTATGGGGACAACATGCAGCATATGAACGCTAAAATGTAGCGGTGTTCCCCTTTAGCACTGAGACACCGTATCAAGACTTTTCCTCTTTTGGCTGTAATATCATCTAATAGACAGCTGTCCTAAATAGATTGCAGCCCTCTTACTACACTGACTGCACTAAGTGGTCTCTCCCACATCAACTTGTCTGTCCATTCCATGTATGGGTCAGATTACCAGGCACACTAAGGCTGCAACATCCTGATCTCCACTCTAGATAATCAAATGCTAATTCAGAACATTGTTATATTGGCTTTTGTGTTAATATAACTCATCACTGATCACTGTCAAGAGAGAGAGAGAGAGAGAGAGTGGGTGTGTGTGTGTGTGTGTAAGAAGAGTGATGAGTGACTGAGAAAGACAGAAAGAAAGAGAACTCATATAAAGTAAGATCACAATGATATACATGACAAAACATGAGTTAGTGCACAGGCACAATACGTGTCAGAAGGCTACTAATCCTATGTTTAGTTTGTGCAGTAAATGTCTTCGGATGTCTCGAAACACACTGGCAGTACATAAAAAGAATATTGAAAATATTACAGATCACATATATATATTACAAAGCTAACCTGCACTTGATAAATCAAGCACAAATTAGTCAAAGATGGGATTGTTTTCCATTTTGTAATGGGAATCTCTTTTTTAAAGGGGCTTTATCTTTGGGAATAGAATAGTCTTGGTCACACAAAACACCAAGGGGGATGGAGAGTGGGATTGTGGGAAGGTCACAGGGTGCCCCTGTTTGGCCCCCAGTGGCATCACCAAGCTGTATGCTATAATAATGGAACCTGTGAATGCTAATGACAAAATGCTGCCAGTCCTCGGGAACTAAGAATGGATGTGAGACAAGATTAAAAAACCTCTCGGTTTGCTCTCCCCGTCTCTCAGTGCCTCTCTATCCCTCACTTTAAATTACCATTACTGGACTCTGGGCACAAGAATTGTCTCTGCTCCACTTGTCAGATGTGTGCCACTAAAAGGCCCTCTCTCCTATCCGGTCTCTGCTCATCTTTCCCTCATGCTATCTCTGCATCCAGATAATCTTAGATCTCATATTAACTGTAATGTCTCTCCCTCTTTGTCCACATCCTATTACGTCTGCGCTTCCTTTGTCTGTTTCAAATCCTCCAGTTACACTTAGGTTTGTCACTTACGACATGCTCACAAAAACACACTGTCGGATTCAGGCACACACCTTGCAATTCACAGCTCCTAGTGTGATCCTCACATTCATAATGTGTGAGTTAGTGTGTGTGTGTGTGTGTGTGTGTGTGTGTGTGTGTGTGTGTTTTGAAACAGTTAACAGGAATACATTTCATCTTGAGCATCTCTGACAGGCTGCAGTCTGCCATATGAGCATGCTGCTCTGCACAGGCAACGCACAACGATGAAACAATTCCAAAGTTACCAGACAAATGCACACCCACACACACACAGACTCAAGATCTCAATATTACATTAATAACACATGAATAACATTGCATCTTATTCCCATCGTGTTTCATTGCTGAGTTCAATCTTTCCTCTTAACATTGTTATGACTTGACATGTAGTTTTTATTTTTGTTGACCTGTAATGTTAGCTGTGTCAATTTTTACACATTTGACTGTCCTCGGTGTCACCAGACTGTAATGGTAAGTTGTAGTAACTTTTATTGCCAACAGCCATAAATACAGATTCGTAGCAAAGCTAATGAGGTGTCCTGCTGTGTGTAGGCCATCTATACATCTCTAGAGAAAAAGGTGCTCACAATTCCCTAGAGCTGCAAGGAACCTCTATATTATATTCATCCAACAGGGACACAGAATACATGATAACAAAATTCATCTTTCCAACGAAATCAAATACAGACATACTGAATGTGCACAGGCGTCCAAAAGATAAAAGTTAAGTTCAGTTGAAAAAAACTACCACATGGGAACTTTCTCTGTTGAAAGGTCATCAGGTGTGTGAATTTAAACTTAGATCACTAGTCTGGTTTATGTTTCTTATATTTGAAGCAAGACCTATTATGCTCTTGACTAAAGGTCTGCACACACACACAGATTGGATCACAGCTTGGATGATCATAGTATCACCTTTGGGTTTCAGTGCATTATGAGGTTTTCAGACTACTTCTAGGCATACACAGTGCTCTATGTTATTATTTAAGTTCTTCTTTGACTCTGTGGATCCAAATGCCACACGATTATCAACTGGGCTACTGCTAATGGAGAACTACCGTTTGCTTATACAAAGCTTAATTGATAGCTTTACGTTTTTTTCCCGTTTGATCCCGGATTCAGTGATCCAGCTAATTATCTCTGTGTAATTACTGGATCTTGTGTATCTCGTGTTTTATTTCCAACATACTAGAGGCAATTAACAACGATGAGCACGTATAAGACACAATAGAGATTTTAAACCGTTTCACTTTTGTTTGTTTTGGGGTTTGTTTGTTTTTTTTGTTGTTTTTTTTACAACATTTTGCTATGTAAGGGCCCGTCATTTTTAAATTAACAGATTAATTAGGTTCGGTAATTTAGAAGCTATTATTAATGCCCTTAAAATACACACGGCGACATCTCTTGCCGCTGAACACAAAACGGATGCTCAGCAGGTGTTTTGTGGACCTACGATGAGATGCATTCATTTATTTGTGTCCAATGCATCTCTCAATGCAACACGATCCTTCGCAACAACAGTTTGGTGAGAAGCGATTTCGGGTCCAACCGTTTCCAGAGCCTACCTTTCATCCAGTCCACCACTTGACTGGAGCTCCACTTGCTCACAGGCTCCATGACCAGTGCCATGGTAGAAGTTTGTCTTGCTCACGCCTGACAAAAGAAAAACACCCCCAATAACAACACCCCCACCCACCCACCCCCCCACTCCAAAAAAAAGAAAAAAGAAATATATATCCAAGGCACACCAAATTTTGTTCTGTTGGTGTTTGGGTGTTCACAACCAACGAGGTAGGTCCAAAAGGTCCAAAATGCCGTTTGGAGTAGCACACATTCCTCCGCTGTTGGTTCGCTTGAAGGAGCTCTTTTATTTGTCATTCATGTCAGGCTCGCTGGTGGTGATGTTTGGTAGGCTGCTGCTGCCCGACCCCCTTTTCAAATACATCTCAATACTATCCGGAGCAGAGCAGAGGGGGACAACGCACAGACTACCTCCTCGCCCTGGTGTCTGGAGAGGTTTGATTCGCTCCACAGTCCTCCCTCATACACAGACATGGAGTCACAGCCCTGACCCTGCTGTGGATATGTATGAGGGGCGAATAATGCCGCAGCGGAGGAGGGTATGGTCACCAACATCAACCAACTGACATAGATGCTCTACCCAGCCGGTGATGATGTGCAGCATAGGGTTTATTTTTTACCAGGGTGTGGCCTAAAAAAATTTAAATTCCCAAACAAACAGCTACTAAATGAGAAAAAACAGGCTTGTTGACGTTTATTTCATGTACTTCATGTGTATCATCCAATCAAGTTGACCCCCTGCGGTCAATGAGCCGCGATTTAACTTTTGTTGTGTGTCTACTTCTATATTTACGGTAAAGAAGCATCGTTGGCCCAAGTGAAAAATACCATACCATACACCAGTAGACGCAACAAAATTTGAAGCGCGGCTCACTTGACCGCAGTAATCACCTGCATTAAACTATAACTGCAATACGATTTGACCGTAGCAGGCGCCTATGATGTGCAGTATTTTGCTTGCATTGTAAAAGAAACAAAGATTACTTAGGCAAACATACATTAATGGGAATTTTGTTTGACCAAGGCAGTGGAACTGTGGAGACAGAGAAGGCTACTAGCTGTCTACATAACATAAACTCACGCCTCATCTTCATTGTGAATCGTGGTTTTGAAAAGAGAGCCACATCATGCAAATCTTTTTTCTTAACTTTCCAAAGCATTCCACCTAAAATGAAACAAGGCATAACGCCTTTTTCTCCTTCCACTGTGCAGCTGCTCCCCATTGACTTTAAAGTAAAGTAGAATAATGTCAACATGCCCTAAGCTACTAGGAGTGGTGCCGTCTAAGCTACTAGCTTGCTGACGCTGTCCCCACCATGCAGCAGGAAGAAATAAGTACTACTACAGAAATTCAATCATCTACAACAGAAAATCCCAAAAATCTGTACCTACAGGTAGAGTAAAGAGCACACAGTGCATTGATTAAGATGCGACAGTTGCACAAGATTGTACTACATCGATGCAAGTAAAAAAAAGTTATTCCGGCCGGCATCTTGGGAGGTCAGTCAACCACAACAGCAAACTGCCTTCTCGTTGCCATGGTGATTTAGTTAAACAAGAGGTTTGACCATTCACTGCATATTAATGCAATAAAAATAACATTGTGTGAGTGTTTTCAGTATTTAATTTATTTTCAATAAATTATGAAATATTATTTCCAATGTAAATGAATAGGAAGCCAAGCAGGGGATAGGAATAGCCCACCCAAATGCACAGTCAGAAAAAGAAAGCTCTTGCTTATTTATTACTCTACTCTACTATCTTCATTGGAAGAGGAAACAGGAAAAGCATTTGCTCAAATGTATGTGCCTGCATCCATTTTACTAGACTTTTCAACATCTTGTTTGTGTTCACCGCAACAGTAGAGGGCAAATTCAACCGTTCAACCGTTACCAAGTTCTGTTTGCAGGCACAGATGGCAGCACGTTCTGTTATTGCAAACAATAAAAATCCAGTTTATCTTTGACTGCATACTGCCACAATGTGAATGCAGCATGAGTGTTTGTCCTATCAAATACATTCAAAATAGTGCAGGCTGACAACGCATCTCCTGCTTCTCCTTGTCGTCCTCCTGCTTTTCTGTGGCATCAATCAGCCCCCGTACAGTGCTCCGTTTTCCTCCTTGCCTCGGTCTTTGTCGCTGCTCACGCCTCCATCACACAAAGCTCAGTCTAGTGGAAACGACAAAGAGACAAGGATGCTGACATGCGCTCCGCTTTATCCTCATCTTTTGAGAGACAGGTTCAAGGATTATATTCATTGTCTTACAATACACAGCTGATTAGTCGTCACAGCAAAACAATAAGTGCCTGTAGGAATATTATCGTGATACCGTAGATGATTTAAAAAAATAATAATACATAAAGCACTATTGAGTACTACAGGGACACTTTGCATCCCTGTAGGAATATTATAAGAATATTATAGTGATTTCTGTCATGGCGCCTTACAATAGGACATCTCTTTAATTCAATAGAAGAGCTAATAGACTATCCTACAGCACAAATAAAGACATACAAGATGGAAATTGGAATAGAGAAAGTAGCAGTTCATATTTAAAGTTCAATTTAAAATTTGTTACAGCAAAAAGTAGGCCTGCATTTCTGCAGTTTATGTCATACTGTACCCTAATAGTGCATGCAACAAACTCACTGATTCTCTCAAGTAACTGTATGTAATTCCTACCTTTAGGATTTTGGTTAGTTGAAAATAACTAGTTTAGATGATTGATGACTATAGATGATAGACATTGATAGATGATAGACGTTTGAGAGTAAAGCAGCCCTATGTTCTGCTTTACTCTCTTTGCTTGCTTGTTATTTGAAAATGTAAGCCTCTATAAACATTTTATAGATAAACCTCAATTAAAATCAAAACAGTTCAATAGAAATCTACACGCACCACAGGGGGCAATTAAAGAGCACCATGTGACAATTAGGGGAAAAAAAGAGAAGAAAATTAAAAAACCATGGCATGTCTTGCCATATCAAAATATTATTAAGAGAAAACAAGAAAACAGAACAAAAAAGTGTTTTACTGAAAATTAAATGTGTGATTTTTAATGAGCTATGTCTAAAAAGGTCTGGAGATACATATTAATTGATGTCAGCATTGGAACAGGGACAAGAAGAAGAAGAAGAAGAAGAAGAAGAAGAAGCCTGTGTGAGACTTGATAAAGTGACAAGATTTTTGAAAATTCAAAAAGCAAACGTACAACATACATAACTGAATAGAATAATAAAAGGCAACACAGTTGTGCTCTAAAAACACTATTGAACAAAAAACTAGAAATCTGTAATGCAGAGTTTTTATTTGTGAATGAATATGACAAAGCTTGAGGTCTGCATGTAAGTTATCATAATGAAAGCTTTGGACGATGATTAATCTTGATTAGTATTGTTTAATGACTGTTCAAAATAAAATATAAAATGTTGTTGAATGAACAAGCCAACCTTAGGATACCTTCTCCTCATTTGCCAATGTTCTACTTTAATGAAACCTTCATTCATTTACATATGGTCCTAGGAAATAAATGTTTGGGTTGATACATTTATGCATTTGGGGCCTAACCCCACCAAGTTAACTTTAACTCAAGCCAATAAAAGAGATAATTAGGAGCAGCTGTTTTGAATACGTTAGTTACCAATCAGGCCTGATTTGGGCCAGTTGTGCTCCTCAATATAAATCTGACAAACGCTGGCCATCACCATCAGAGTGAAGTTCTCCTTATACCAGCCCGCCGCAATACAGCGTAATGGGGTTTTAGTGTACAGGGTGTACGCTGCTTCATAGTTCTGGAGTAAAGTACTGCAGTACTACAGTGTTTTGGTGGTTGATTCCAGTTCTTCTTGGGTTCAATGTGAAGAAAAATAAAAAATGCAGAAAATTAAATGGGGGCGAATACTTTTCACTGCAGCGATATGTAAAGAAAAGTCACACTAAGTCAATTTTGCCCTCAAAAATCAACTTAGATCTCAGGCACAAATTGGAACATTTTTAAGTCCAGCAAACAAATACAGTTGTACATGAACATGCAGTTCTCAAGCTAAGAGGGATACTTGGACAAATGGTCTCAACAAAACTCACTGTGATCATTTGTATTCACTAAGATCTTGAGGTGGTTCAGGGTTGTTGTGTCACTTTGGTTATCTATTTCTTACACAATAATTGGCTCAAACACAGAATAAGACAGATGAAGGAACCCTATAACCAACACAAGTCCAAGCAGTAGTGCATATAAACAAAAAGCAAAGTCTAAAAAACAGCCTCATACCACAAATTTCATAGCTATCCTCAAGTATCCTCAAATTATAATTGCCTTAAGAATAACACTTCATGAGAGTTGACATAAGCAAAGAATCAGTATTTATACATTTTGTTGGCTGTTATGAATGTGTTACAAATGGGAGTTCATGAATGCTTCTCGTTTTTGTTTTTGTTTTCTTGCATAAAAAACACATGGCTATGGAGACAAATTTAATTGCAATTTTTAAATGTTTTTAAATGCAATTATTGTTTTGAGCAGGCTACATGTGTTTCACCCTCCAGTCCAGTTGGTGGCAGTGCATGCTTTGTGAACGTGTTTGCCAACCCGCGATAAAAGTAAAACAGGAAACTTGTTATTCCTGAGTTACTGAGATCCAGCCATGCCGACGACGAGGAAATAGAAATAAGGTGGGCCTATATAACTCTTGATTATGTATAGTTTTGTCCATTGTGAAACACTGTCTTAATGTACCGTGAAACCGATCTGAATAGCGGTCGTCTAAATCCTGGTTTGTAAGTCGTTCCCGTCGCCATCGCTATTTTGCTGTCTCTTGCTGTCTGTCAGCGTATTTAAATCAAACATGACATTTGCAATTCACAAACGTATTGGTGATCCTATTAACTCTTTACATTTCTGTAAATTACATGTGAATAGTGCCTGATATGTTTTGGTGTTGAGAAGAGATGCACTTTGACACGTTCCGCGCCCTTCGTGGAAAGTTATGGCTGACAGGAAACTGGATAAGATCAAATGACTGAAATTTTACAGAAGTTAAAAAATAAAAACAACTTTTACTGCAGCTACTTCTCCTGTTTCGGTAAATGTGGACATTATAAGACTTTACCGTGGTCCGCCATTCAGAGGGAATGAAGTCCGGTGCCTTCCTTTGGCCTTGGCCGTTTTAATTATAGTGGGATTTCATCAAAACAATGGCTTTTAGTTGAGTGAGTGAGTCAGCAAAAAATAAACAAATGTAAGTATTTCCTAAAAGTGAGGGATGTTTTTCATTTTATTTGTGAGTTTATAGTTATTAGGTGTCAGGATAAAGGAAGTGCAATGCTATGACATCATCAAACTGCACTCTCTGAGATGGTTGAAACACAATTCAATGGACACTCATGTTATTGTACCTTTTTTATTAATAAACACAAACATTTTTCCTAATTGAATTTATGTAGGTACAGGAATGGGTTTTTTTTCAACCATGTTGGGCAATGCAATTCGATACGGTCATAGGATTGAACTTTCCTTGATACAGGCTCAATCTCCCTTCTTTCCTAGCAACAGCAACAACTCATATTTATTTTGGTGTAGTTCCCCTTTAATCTGATACAAAATGTAGCCCAGAATCAAATTTTATCCAATTTTTTCATTTACTGCAGACTGCAGGTTTCCTGAGAAACAGTGATTGCATACGATCGGCCATCGGCTGACCCTACATGAGAAATCATGGAAGAAACAATGTCCACACCATTGGGCAGTTTTTGCTTTGATGAAGCGGTGTCTACTGGAGGAAGGAGTATGCCTGAAGAGGATGATGACCTCTACTATGTGCCTGAGAGAAGACCCTCTCTGGACCTGGGAAATGACTCCACAGCCATGGATACTAGCAACTGGTGAGACATTTTTCACTTGGTCAAAACCTTAGGGGTCTTAGGGGTCCACTCGCCCACTGCTGGGTAGTAAAACACATTAAAGTTGAGTGGCAAAATAGACCTTAAGTGTGTATTGAATTGAAATGTGTATTGAGTGTTGAAACAATTTTGGTCTGGGGAATGATTTAAAAAAAGAAACAAAGCAAGCCTCTTAAGGTCTTTTCTGTCAATTCTGAGAGACAGTATAGACATATTGGAAAGATATCTTTCAGGGCACCAGACTAACTTATTCCACTTGTGGTACAGCTAACATTTTTTGATTTGACCAGCATGAATGTTGTCTATTGAAATGAATGTGTTGTGCTGTCCATACTGCATATCGAATTTGAAAATGGTTTAATCGGAAGGAAGGCAGACAATGGAAGTAAAATATATTCCCTAGAATATTAATGTATAATGCAGAAGTGCTCAGTAAAGAAATAAGAGCCAAGTGGAGAATCCCAAGTCTCCTGCTTATCAGCATGAAGGACAACCACATTACTGATCGAGCCAAGTGCGCCCTTGCTCTGGATCAAGGGTTTTACTTCCATCTCATTTACACTCCTGAGTTCAAACTACATTGCAGGAGCAACCTCAACTGGAGTGCTGGGCTCATCCTTTGAATTTATGCCAGCAAGATTATAGTGTCCTTTCAAAGTGCGTCCCCCTTGACTCAAGAGGTTATAGATGTACCTATTAAGCTCAGGCCCCACTTTCACTTATTTTGCTCAAAATATTAAACATAATTTTCAAATCAAACAATTTGAGATGATGCAAAATTTTCCTTTCCTACTCAGATGGATAATCGTCTTTGAATAAAAAGCACATTTACACAAATCTCAACTGCCCCACTGGAGGTGCTCCGTGCCAGCAATAGAATACAACAGTTGAAATTTTCAGTTCCCAAGTGTGAGAGATCATTGTGAGAGGGTGAAAAACATCTTGAATCCAGTAAACCAAACAAAGCCAGGCCACTATTGGCATGAGAGTGACTCAACAGGGAACACATAGTCAAATTTCAGAGTTGACCTTTCACTACTCCTGCTTGCCTACAGTTTAACCCATTTTACCTGAGAAAAAGTTCCAAAATATATATGGAGGCAGTTGTTGGGACTTCATCTCAACACCCAATAGTTATGGGTGACCGTATGGTCTTGATAAAGTTGGACACCAAAAGGTTAGCGGTAGCTCTCTGCAGGAGGTACAGTAGATGGAAATTAATATCAGTTACACCATATATTTAACAAGATTGGTGTTGTGGCGGCTCAGCTTGCAAAAGAGCATAACCGATTGTTCTCCACATGTCGTGTGTCATAGGCAAGGTGTGGAACAAGCCACAACTCCGGTTCTAAGTTACAAATCAATGATGAGCGATGGTTTCCATGATGAAATGGATGACCCAGACGACTCTGTCACAAGGTACAAACAACACAAGATGGATACAAGAGAAACAAATACACTCAAGCATTTATCACATGAAAATACAACCATATAGTGATGGCTTGCTCACAATATGAACAGAAAATACCACATTGTTATTAACATTGTGTCCTATGAAACTGTTACCATCACCACATCTTGGCGTTCTACAGTTTATAATGCAAGTCTTCTGTGTTTCCCTGTTTACAGACTCCACCTAAAGAGTCCAACAGATTCGTACTCAAGCAGCTATACCTTGGACAGTGATGATTGTGAAATAAGAACGCACAAGTAAAAATACACCAATTGCATCTATAAAAGTGCGTGTGTGTGTGTGCGTGTTCGCACTAGAAAGGCACTAAAACATATTTCAATCTCCCTACTATGTCCTCACCAGGGTTCGGAGCAAAGAGGACTGCATCTCAGAGCCTCCTGAAAGACCTGAATTAATCCGAGACCCAAATGAGATTAGGCACCCCTCTCTGACAGTGGGATTCACCTTCAAGGTTTGTGTTAATGTGTAGGCTCATTTATATTTGTCAATTTATAACACATTATGTTGAAAATACCATCAAGTTGAAAAAGACAGCACTTTAGTTTTATACTTGTTTCTTGTAATCAGGCTCTAAGTGCAACCTTAAACAAGCTGTCAGAGGACAACCTGAAGAGATTTAAAGTGACTCTGTGGAAGCATTACCCAGAGTCCTTCAGCGCTCCTCCCCAAGACATGATAGACCTGGTGGACAGGCTGCTGGAGTGTTATGATCTGGAAGTGTCTCTGCAGCTCACCAAAGCCCTCCTTCAGGAAATGGAGCTGACCCGGGTAGTAGACTATCTCCAGAACCTGTGCAATATAAGTATGCATGCCCCTGCTTTACGTAGTAGTAAATTCAGTGTTAACTGGAAACACAGATGTGAGAGTCTTTTGCATTTTCTCCTAAACTTTTCTTTGTTTGCAGATGAAGTAAGTTTTGAACTGAAAGGGACTCTGAAGAAGAAGTACAGCGTATGGGAGGGTTCGGCTACGCAGGGAGAGAAGGCCTTTGACAATGTCTTCACTGATCTCACCATTACAACAACGTGGGATAACGGCCCAAATATTCAACACGAGATCAGACACATAGAAAAAATGAACACCATTCGGAACGAAGAGAAACTGATTTCATGTCAGGATATCTTGAATACTGAAAGGCTCCTGAATGACTACACGAGTTGTGTTTTGAGTACTGGGATGCCAGGGACAGGGAAGTCAATGGCGGTACAGAAGTTAATCCTGGATTGGGCTGAAGAACGGTGCCACCAGCACATCTCTTTACTGTTTCCACTGCCATTAAGAGAGCTCAATGCCTTCCAGGGCTCCAACATCAGCTTGATGGAGCTAGTAAACACGCTCTACCCAGAAACCAAAAAGTTGAAGGAGTTGAACAGGGATGTACAGGTATTGTTCGTCTGTGACGGTCTTGATGAGTTCAACGAGAAGCTTGGGTTCCGCACCACTGAGCTCCTGTATGACTCCGCGCGATCCATCCCGCTGAATGTGTTGGTGGTCAACCTCATCAAGGGGAACTTTAATGGCATAGTCTGGATCACTTCTCGTCCTTTAAGAGAGAACAGAATTCCTTTAGAGGCTGCGCACGGGGTGTTAGAGGTGCGTGGCTTCAATGACGCTCAGAAAGAGGAGTACTTCAAGAAGAGGTTTGAGGACCCAGTGCAAGCAGATCGAGTTATTGCCCATCTTAAGTCTTGCAAGACCCTGCACATCATGTGTCACCTGCCCTTGTTTTGTTCAGTGCTGAGTGATGTGTTCCAGCATGTGTTTAAGGAGCGTGGGTCACAGGCAGAGCTGCCCAGGAGCATCACCTACATGTACACAAAGCTGCTGCTGGTGCTCCTGCACTCACGCAGCTTGAGAGCTCCAGCCTGGAGCTCAGCGGAGGAGTTGGACTTCCTCATGAAACTTGGAAAGATAGCCTTCATCATGCTGGAAAAAGGCGAGACAAAGATTTCCAAGTCCCACTGGAAAGACAGTGGTTTAAATATTGAGGATACAGTGGTTAACAGTGGCCTGTGCACAGAGTTCATGATAGAGCAATTCATCTTGTTGCAGGAGATGGTCCAATGCTTTATCCACAGCACCGTGCAGGAGTACATGGCTGCCCTCTATGTGTTTCTCTCATTCAGAAACCATGGGAAGAATCCTCTCGAGCAGCCACTAAAAGGCAAGATGCGACGGATATTCAAGCCACATCGTGTGTTCAAGAATGCAGTGGATAGAAGCCTGCATTTTGAAGATGGAAGACTGGATATTTTTTTGAGATTCCTATTGGGAATGGCAGTGAACACCAACCAAGCGCTGCTGCAGCCGTTCATCACCCCTTCATTGCAGTGGCCATCTGTCATTGAAGGTATTGCCACCCTCGTCAGGAAGAGGATCAGTAGAAATCAGCATCCTGACAGGAAGGTGAACTTGCAGCACTGCTTGGAGGAGCTGGGTGTGGGAGCGTCAGAGGCAGCATCAACACTGACAACTCTGTTATAGTGAGTCAAGTGCTATAGAGCTTCAAGATTAACATTATGGCTTCTATGGAGCTCCAGGAAAAAAAACTCATTTATGCAACGCTGGGATAACTCAGATTCTCGTTCAGTCAACAATGTACTCCAGGCTGCCTCCAATCATTTCTACAGACACTGATGCAAAATAATCTGTTATTGATGGCTTAATGGGGTTACAGGGATTGTTTTTGCTTTACGTGGACTTACAGAAGTCATTGCACATTAAGGTTTGTTTTTATCTTTTTTGCGTCCTGTAATCCAGGCAACCATGTTGAAAATGGGCTGTAGTTCTTTAACTGGCTGGAAATGCACTACAATTAAGAGTTGAGAACCTGTACTTGAACCTCTTTGTCATTTGGAGTTCAGTGTATATGTTTTATGGGTATGACAATACTGATAAAATATGACTGGAATTAGAATGAATAAAGAAGTATCAGATTACAAATAAATCTCTAGGAAAATAGCCACATGGTTCCAGCAGCGTCTCATAGGCTAAAAATTGTATCTAGATTTTGATAGCAAATCTCCAGCAAACAGACACTAGCATGATACACAAGCAATGTAATTCATTTGTTTTATTGACATTAACATTCATGATAGAGTTTTGTTGTCACAGCTTGGCATGTGACCAAATAAAATGTTGTATGATTACATTCAACAAGTACATGGGTCATACATTTTCTCATCTAACTTCGTTTCACCAGAGTTCCCAGTGCATTCCACCCAATGTAATAAAGTCACAGATAACCCATTTCAATTTATGACCTAGGTTTGCGTGTAACACAGTGCTTAGAGAAGTTTATTCAGTTTATTACTGCAGTAACATTCAGTCTGTTCCTATTTTGGAATCACTACTTGAGTGTGATGTGCTTTTGGGCAATCCCAGCAGCGTTTGTCACCACACAGATGAAGGTGGATGTGAGGTCCTCTGATGTGACGTTCTTCAACACCAAACTCCTCTGTACGATTGTACCACCGTGCGATGTTGATGTTGATCTGAAAGAAGCACTTATTACAGCCCATCCGCAGGTTGTTTCCATGACGTGTTCTATAGCCATAATCTATATTTGCCCACTGCATGGTAACAGAAAACTGTCATAGTAAAAATGATGTAGAAGCCAAGAATGTACACACGCTTGACTGCTGACAAGTTGTAAATTGCATCCATGTCATGTATGTGTGGTGTTTAAATGATTGCGTTTTTGCCGATGTTCAGGGTATTTACAATAAAAATGTAAATGGTACAAATGATAAACTCATCAAACTCACTCATCTGTCTCTACCACTCTGCCATTGGTGATGGCTGTTTCAGGGAAGGAGCCATTGACCAGCCAGTAGATAAGTGTCAGATCATCTTCACAGTTTGGATATGCCCTACAGTCGAGAACCAGCTTCTTTCCTGTTAACAGAATATACTCAGACCTGCATCATATGTACACTATCTTTAACAGATCTTCAAAAGCAATAACACTGTTCATATCAGTATGGTATTTATACATGCCCTTTAAAAAAACAAATATTACCTGGACAAGCTTTCAGTTGGATATGGTCTGGGCCAATGATTTCAGGAGATTCTTCTGTAGGAATTTAAGAATTTTCATTAATAACATAACATAAATAATACTCTTTAAAAATCCGATCTTGTTCTCATACAACGTACCTGTAGTGGCATCTGAAAATGCCAAGTACAGAGGTCCCAAGGCTGCTGTGAAGATAGCACACTCTTAACCAATGCCAGAATTAAGTGAAGATTAATGGGAAATAAGTTGTTACCTGTGAGAAATTGTATCAGCTTCATGTCGAGTCCAACTGCTTTTTGCTAGTAGTTCTAGTAATTCTTCCTTTAGGTTTACTATATATACACAATTCACTTCCCTACACCCACTCAATATAGTTGCACATGCAGGGAAATTCCACATAAACGATCGTTTGTTCGCGAACGTTTTGGTAATGCTCCCATAAATCATACATGCTGACTAATTCACACCCTTGACCCAGTCTTGTGATTCCAATGGTGTCAATGAATTATTTCATACAACTAACACTACAATTTTTTTTAACAAAAATTATTCCCAGAGACTGGTGGATAAAATAGGTACACATGATCTAAACCGTGTAATATTTATTAACAGACATTGATGAAAACAGCATGACAACCAAAAAAAAGACAAACTAAAAGATCAAATAACCCTTCTTGGATACAGTCCTTTACAGAGCGCTGATTTGATAGACAGAGGGACCCAACTAAGGGTAGCTTCTCAGAAGAGACATCATCTCTCTGGGAGTTGGCAGTATGCAGCATATACTGTGATCAGTACTTGAAAAGGACCATTAAGGACCGTTAACCTGACAGTAACTTTGGACCTGGACATCCGCTAACAAGGAACCATGGATTTAACACATCACACAAAAAAAAACCCTCTACCACCACTCCACTCTGTTAAAGGATCATTCTAGCATTTAAGTTTTCCCCCCTCATCTGTTCAGACTTAACCTACATGGTTTATCATTTCAGCCAATTTAGGAGTCAATATTTTAATATTGGGTTGTGCTTACCTTGTGGCTTCCATTTTAGTAGTAGTAAAAATTCTCACAGCAGAACAGAGAGAACAGAGGACTTTACTTACTGAAAAGAGGTCTTTACAGTGTGTCAACCCAAATATCATTAATTTACCTGATCAGAAGAATTTAAACAAATTGTTTAAGGACATTGCTGCTGCTGCACAGGATCGTGTCTGTCTTTGGGGTTTTTGATGGTAGTCTCCGCCACTCGCACAATACGTACATGGACAGGGCAAAACTGACTCAGAGTCTGCACTTGAAATAATTGTCAGTCCTTCAAATTCAAATTCTGGAAACAATTTGAAACAGTTTAATCAAGTATTTGACACAAGACTGCTGACATATTTAACACTGACAACAAAAAACAAAAATCAAGTCTCTGGAGAATGTCCTGGGTGCACTTTGGAGGCACCAGGAGAAATTAGTTATATAAATTTCAATTGATAATTTCATACAAAGTAATGGACGGAAGTGAGCGCTAGTGAATGCCCCCAGACATGAGAGAAAAAATTAACTCCAGTATGATCCTTTAACTACTTATTGTGGAAGCCAAATACATTAACAGAAACACTTAAGACATAAGTTGGCAAAAGCACCTCTATTAAATCTGAGAACTGCTTTACTAGGCCATCAGATGTACAAACCAATGATTAAGGTGTAACGCTGTGTGAAGAAAGAACTGGAAAACAGACAGATTACTAGTAAAATTCAAATAAACCGTAAATACACATACTTTGTGCCTATAAATATATACAAAAAGTACATGTATAGACACATTTTAGTTCATTGTTAGGCCCCCAGTCTTTTGAGCCAGTGCATCATCTTCTCTGTATGGCGCGTGTGTCCCTTTGTGCTACAGTCGCAGGTCACTTCAGACCTAGGACGTAGTTGATACCTTGCACAAATCCAATAATAACAGGTTGCCAGGCCACTAGGTACCGAAGCCAGTCCAAAAGCTGTCCATACATGACATGCGGCCTCTCCCAGCTTAAAAATGGGTTAAGGAAATAAAACGTGTGATCAATAGCAAGCAAGCATACTCAATAGAAGTGGACAGAAGGGCAAAGAAAATATTATTATTTTTTTTTTGACAGTAGCTGGACAGTGAGCACTGGCAATAAGCAGTTGCATTGACCCATATGAGTTATGGGACATGCCCATATGAGTTATGGGACATGCCCAGACACATCATACACACATATCTGTTGTGTAAAAACAGAGCAGTGGTGTACGGTTGTCATGGCAGCTCGAGGTGTTAGATTTGAGCCACAAAAAAGGAACAGGAACTTAGTAGTTACATAAACTGTAAATGTCTCATCTATTGTCTCAGACAGACTATGATGTACTGAAAAATTTACTTCAACCTTACGGTCCAAACTTCCTATTATTTACAAGAAAGACCTTTCTCCTACAACACAGATGTGTGGGTTTCCCGGACATTGGTTACACCTAGGTGCCTGAAAGTCTGTTATCAAAATTAATTTTGTTTCAGGCTTTATCGTGTCCTTTAAACTGGCTCAAGATCTCTGGTCCTGTGTAGGTCAATGTGTAGAACACTGCTTTGGGAAAAAAATCTCCCGTTAAAAGAAAAAAAAAAAAAGAAAAAAACAGTAAAAACTTCCTCGCAACTCAGAACAGTAATAGAAACAGGATATGAAGACAGCAGAAAACGATAATTACGCCGACATGTGAGAACTAAAGAATTAAAAAGGATACGGGTTACTAAACATCCTCTTCAGATCCACCTTCTCTTTGCAGTACGGGCACATCTGCTTCTTTCCAACGATGCACCATCCTCTTATACAGAACTCATGGAACCTGGGCAGGGAGTTAAGGCTTGGTGTGGCAGTGTGTGAGCATTAGAGATACAACTCTGGTGGTTCAAAACGTATCTACTTAAGGAATCACCAACTTACTGTTGCAAAAATATTACATTAACAAAATAAACATATTATAACAATGCTAAGAAAATGTGCATCAACAGTCCAAAAGTACCCATGAGCCTACATGTTCACAAATGGACCAGATTATAAAGCAAAGATCCTTCAACACTAGAAATCACTGAGCGAGCACATACCTCCAACACTACAATTCTCCAACTCGACCTCAACTTGCTTTTCCACCCAAAGTCACCCATCAGTTCCTATCAGTTAAATTTGAAGTTAAATTGATTTCTCAACCCTGCTTATCTTGGTTAGTTTTTCAGAAACAGCAACATTTTGGTATTTTCATGTTGGTTCACCTGCTAGCGTCAAGACAGACAGCCTTCTGGTCAACATTTAAATCAATCTAAACACATTTGAATAAAACCCATATTTAATCAGCAATGTTGCAGCTTATCATTATTAGAGAGTATTCAGTACGTAAGTGAATATATTTAAGGGGGACCCCTTCACCCAAAAGTGACAGTGACAAATTTTACACTTTTATTTTGAAGGCAGAATCGCCTCTCACTTATGCTTCACAAGGAATCGCTACACTGAAGACATCCTCTCGCCGGAAAAGTATTTTATTGTACCAAAGCAGAACTCATTAAAGTATTTTATCGGGACGGCTTCATTTGCCGTTTCGAGTAAGAGTTCTTGGGAGGTGCACTGCCACAGATTCCAATATGACAGATACTATCGGTGCACCTCTATCAAAAACAACCAGGCCTTTCAGGTGAAGAAGAGTCTCCCTACTCATTACGCTCCATGTACCTCTATGTCTGCTTGTTATACAAGGCCATGGCATAGCCTCAAACCACTGAGCAACAACTCAGCCTTATTGATGGGATCCTTGTCATTATGGAGGCCACTGCCCTACTCAAAAAAAGAAATGCAACATGAGGCGTTGTTATTACCGTGACGTTATCCTATTCGATGTCAGTAACTGACCATGCAGGCAAAAAAGCAAAACACATTGATCACGAAAGTTGTTGGAGAAGTATGGGAGAATCCCAACAAACAACCAGCCAATCAGTTTTATTAAATGCATAATATGGTGGCCATGTCTCGGATCAGGCAGTAGTTGTTTGGTTCTCACCCAGCTTCGATTAGAGCGTTCTCACCTCCCCAAACAATCAAAAACATCTGACGTGCAAGCTGCAAGGCGAGACCGGTAAGATTGTTTGGTGTGGTAACAGTCAATAAATAGCAGACGATAATTGGAAAACGGGAAGCAGTATGAGTACAGACATCAATAGTGACATAAAAGGTCAAGTTTACTTAGTCAATTCCCCTTTGGCCTCATAATAGAGCACATAGTATATTACCTAGGAAATCCTACAGCTACAACTTGTAAACAAAAATCTTGACTTTCCATGATTCAAGAGTTAGTAATAGAAAAATATGTATTTTTCTTGCATATGTCTCTGTCAGGGACCAAGCAGTGAGAAAGGAAGGATACACATGGTTGCAGGATAACCTGTATGTGTTCTCAATAATCCCCTCTTCACTGACATCTACAAGGATTGGCTGGCCACACACAGCACAGATATTATCTGACAGGTGCTTGGTTGGCATACCAGATGCACTGTAATACTAAAAAAGAACAAGATAGAGACATAATTAAAATTACATTACAGTTTACAGAGATTACTTTCAACAGAGGATGAGGTACTGCACTGTATGAAATAATGCATATAACAATCTGTCCACTTACCCCCACTGTTGAAGCCATGAAGTCTGCACACATTTCTGCAAAGTCCCTTCCTAGGACCCCATAGTACAGACCATAGAATAGCAGAGAAACACCGAAGTCCATTGCATCCTCCGGCTTTATTCTGGAGAGAGAAGGCATTCCTTATTATTGGGATCAGTTTATAGCTGGAGGTATTATGAAATCATAGTTCTAATTTGTGGGGGGGGAAACATGGATATATATATTTTGCATTTCTGGCTGTTGACATCAAGCTAAAATTGAGAAATATTAACCAAAAAAGCAACAGCTATTCAAGGAAGAAACAAAAGCCCATGCCAAGAATTTGTGCGCATATCACGACTTCCTGTTTACCCCAGCAACTAGTCCACACATACAGTAAGAGCCGTTGTTAGTGGGCTTGTTCCACTAATTTAGGATAGCGCCTGCACCCCAGAAGAGGGTCCCTTTTCCATAGCACTCATTTTGACCTTGACGTGGCAGCGAGTGTTACCCTACTTCGTTCTGGCTTTAACAGCATGCCTTCCTCCATCACCGTTATACATGGCTAGCATCCAGACAAAAAACGTAAGCAGTTCAATTTTTCTTATCAAGCCAATACAGCTTTCACTGTAATGTAATAAAAACTTTAAAAAAATAAAAAGTAGGTTGCTAACTTTTACCTTAGCACTGGTTCTGCTCTTAGATGCTTGTTTAGGAAGGAAATGCACTTATGATTTCTGGTGACTAGTGGTTCTCTTGCCTACCTATGTTGAATGCACTTATTGTAAGTCGCTTTGGATAAAAGCGTTTTATATATTACAGTTTTATATAACGGCAACACAGGAAGGTCCACCATTACAGCCTATTACAGTACAACAATAAGAAGAAGAAGAAGAAGAAGCAGCATATTATTATTAGTAAATCACTCATAAGAGTGCTTTACAAGATAAAGCACTAAAATAAATACATTTTCACCAAATACAGAAAAAAGAATGCTACACAGTGCTATGGATGCTGCTCTCAAGGGGCAGAAAAACAACAACAGCAACATCTAGTGGCCTGCAGGGGCTACATTTAAAAGAGAGAGTGAGAATACACACTTCCTGTATCAAAAAGAAGGTTTTTATGCAGATTAACAAAACCTTCAACACTCGGGGTAGAGTTCCTGAAACGGCAAGCCTGCTGGCTTAGCTTTTGCAATAAAGCTGATTGCTGTAAGAGAGCCTGCCTCAATCATTCATTTTACATACCCGCTTATTCCTATTCAGGGTCACGGGTGGGCTGGAGCCTATCCCAGCATGCATGACTTCCTGCATCCAGCTAAACTGCTCTAAACAAGTAGCCTACAGCTTGAAAGGTTTTATTTTGAAGTCACGGCCAATTTCTACTCTGGCAATTTTAACAGTTCTGAAACATATACAGTAACACACAAACCATAAGTAGCTTTCAAAATCTCATCATGATTAAACCAAATATGTTTGCTCCAAGTGTGTCTGTGGTTTAGTTTGTTGACATTACGTACCATTCCACCCCAAAAAGAGACACTATAATTCTTCAGAAAATATCCAACCATAGATACACAGAACAAAATGCATGATATGATAATGATTCCAAAATACTTAGTTTACAACACAATTAAATACGCTCAAAAATGTAAGACTGAAAATGAATGCAAAGGTCCTTGCTTTAAAAAAATCTGCCGAATTGGGAAAGCATGAATTTAGAGTGTTACAATGATGTACAACTGACAATACATACCTGAATATTAGGTTTATACCAAAAAGTGTAAACATGACGACAGTGTAGCCAACAATTCCTGTGGCATAGCTGATCTTGTAGAGGAGGAGGAACCATTTATACACCAACCTAGCCAAAGAAGCCAAAGGAAAGGGGGACATTTTTAATCAGAAAGTGAGAACACATTATGAGTAGTTCAGATCCTATCAATGTGTGTATATTAAGGCATAACTCTCAATTTTGAGGATGGGGTACAGCAAAAACTCAACACAAGAGGGTTTTACCTTGGTGTGGTACAGTCCAGTGGCTTACGTGTGGCACGGTAGGAAACATATGCTGTGATGACAGAGAAGATGAACCACGTGGTCAGGAACCTCCACCAGTGAAGCTTTGTGGTAAAGTAGAGAGGAACTACCCACATCTGGAACAGCGTCACCAGCTACAAAACAGCAGAGGATACGTGTTGGAATAAAGATGTCAAACACACACAAACTTGCGTAGGCAAAGTTTTTGTGTGGGGCCATTATTGATACGCTCATCAAATAAGTAGACTGACACCCTAATCAAGGAAGATGACAAATATATTAGATTAGATTAGATATCAGTAGTTCACTTAACTCATGACATGCAATAAAAACAGTTCAAAGGTGAAATATACACAACCTATAAAAAAAAAAAGCATAAATGACTGAGACTAGGGGTGGGCGGTATGGCCTAAAATTTATATCACGGTATATTTAGAATTTTGGACGGTAACGGTATATATCACGGTATATTTGTTTTTCTTATAATAATAATTTTTTTTAAATGCTTTAGGAGCAGTACAAGACTCTGGGATGGTAACAATTTATTCCCGGGGGGTTAACTATGAGGTTTCTACTGGGCTCTTCCATTAGTATTCTGTAATCTGTATATTATGACAAAATTGACATTGAACTTAAGTGTTTATGAATGTTTTATTGTGCAAAATTGCACTGTATTAAATATAAATAGCACCTTATATGCAAACTTTTTTCCAAAATAGGTTCTGAACCATACAAAGAAATATTTTTAAAAATAAATAAATAAATAAATAAACATAAAAATGTAAATTTCAAGTATTCCAATACTTCAAATAACTTCTACTGTATATAACAAAAACTTCAAAGGTTAGGCAACATGCCAAGAAAAGAATTATAAAGATAAATAGCACATTATATGCAAACTTTTTTCCAGTTTGGCTTAAGTGTTTTCGACCTGGCATCACATACCTCGGATCCAGTGTTTTGATCAATGCCTTAAACCTGTTTGTATAGGAACCATGTCCTTACATAGGTACTCCGCTATGGAATGTGTAATGTCCTTCCACCGCTTGCTGGAAAATGACTCGGCTAGCGACGTCTGCGTTGTGGTTTTTCGTTTAGCACCACTTGCGGAGGGACTGCTTGTCTGTGCGCATCCTAGTACTCTCTTCATACTCGCGGACATGTTTTGTTTTGAGGTGATAAAACAGATTGCTCGTGTTACCACCGCCGGCAACAACTCTTGCTCGACATTGCTTGCAGATAATAGTTTTCTGCTCAAGGTCCGACTTTTTAAACCCAAACCACGTCCAGATGATGGACGAAGCACCTTTCTTTCTAACTAATTCTTCTTCTTTGTTTGCATCGGGAACGGGAGCTCCCGCATCATGCTCGCTGCCTTCCATTTCACCATGCATCTTCAGAAAGCATGCGTCTGTTTACGTTGCACTACTCACTTTTTCACATCGTCTTTTTCCACAAACTAGTTTATTATCTTTAAATGGCAGCGCGCAGTTCGCTAGCTTTGTGTGTTACGTTTGTAAATTTGAAAAAGTATTTTTACATTCAAAGAGCCTAAAAGTAGCTTTCTACCGGTACATCCGGTAGAGTCAAATCTCTACCGTGGCACGGATTTCTACCGGTATACCGGTTCAACCGTTATACCGCCCACCCCTAACTGAGACAGTCAAAAAAAAGCTTGATTTTTCATTTGGACTCACACTCACTTTGGGAATATTGAGTCACATTTTTGGAATGGTTTCAGGATGAACGTGTTAAACACTGACACACACATGCGCACACAAACACAGTATTTCTGCACTTATGCGCCTTTTATCTTACATTGTATGACTTGGGGTGCCTCTGTTTCCATTGCACCAGGACAAGCTGAGCGACGACCAGGGTGACTATCAGTATCAGCACCATCTCTGCGTGCATGGCCTCATGGCCCTTGTGTTCGGCATGCATCCTTGCATGCTCCACCCTGTGGAAAAAGACACACATACTCAAGTAATGATAAGTAACTAGCAGGCACACCTTTATTGATGCATTACAAGCTGGGAGTGCCCTTAAGGCTGTACTACTGTTAGCTCCAAATGGCAGCGAGCGGAACAAATGTGAACTTCAATACCCAGAATCATCAATAATGTGATGTGACGTGAGTAAACTGCACACAGCACACTTTGTGTTTTTTCAACCGGCCCAGTGTGTGATCGCTTTATACCAAAGGGACAAGAGAGGCAAAAAATCTAACACTGGTGAGTCCAACTTTCAATGGAGCACTCACTCATCAATTCCTGTGGGTGAATAACTACTGTCCATACACGACACCAGCATTTTGTTTTAGCTTGAATGAAACCCATTTGGAATGAGTCAGGCTACACATGTTTGCAACAAGTGCAATACTTGCAGTAATAATTTTATTGCGCAGAGTGGTCTGCCAGTTCATCTGAATGCATTTCAGAAAGAGGAATATAATTCTGTCATGTATGTGATTCTAAACACACTAACCTCCACTTCTCCTCCGGTGAAAGTTTGGACAGGTCAAGCTAAAAGAGAGGAAAAAGCAAAATAATTACAATCATAACACATAATACTTAACAAAATGAGCAACTGAGAACATCTTAAAATAAAATCAGTCTCATTGAGGCTTTGAGGAAATTCTAAACTTGGAAGTCCAAGGTGGGGATATTGCCTGTAGTAGTGCATAAAATGATAAGCGGGACTTGAATGAATTTATAGAGCTCATTTGATGAGAAAAACAAAAAGCTAAATACTTATTTGTGCTGCTGGCCAGAATGCAAAGGCAACTACCTACCTTTAACAAGAATAAAAACATTTTAAACCACTGTTATAACATTTAGCCAAGTTATTGGACTTTTTGGCTACGTTGGCTTGGCTGAAATTCATCGTGTCATTCAGACATTAAATTTAAATATTTTACTGTCCTATACTCAATGTAGTTGGGGGCCATTTCTTAGAGCATCTATTCTTGAGATGTATTTGAATCAAGACCAGCTGTACAAACCGCTACCCAGCTATGGGCTCAAGCCCACTTCTAAAAGCTTGGTATTTTTCTCAGTTATTATTATTACTCGTCATTTGAGCTTTCTGCAGTCCAATTTGTATCCCCTTAGCATAGGCCAAAAAACTGAATTGGGAGGATTACCAGTGTTTGGCTGTGGCAGAGATGCACAAATTGGTACACAGCTATAAAAAAAAAAATGGTTCTCCCATGTAGTTTAACGTAGCTGTTCAGTTTCAATAATCACATTTGGGCATTTCGCAGTCCAATATGTGTTCTCTTAGCCTAGGACTATACATACACAGAGAGGGAGCAATGAACACAAGCAGGGTACACAAGCATCCCCCATTCAAACCACACACATTTAGATAATCAGTTAAGCAAATATTTAAATCTAACTGTCAGCCTGACGGGTTGTTAGCCATCCAACAATTTGGCTGTCTCCACTGTCATCAGACTGTGAAATGGAATAACTCTCCAATGCTGCAGGCATAGAGAGAGACAAGTAGCGATGTTAGCCTGTTAGGTGCACCCCACTACATACCTGAATGCTGGTAGCTTTTGATACAGTTTCGTTTATTAAATATACTAATCTCTATATATGTATTCTATTCTGTGATCTATGACACTGAAAAGTTTGAAATCCATTTTTTTAAAGAAAAAGTATTTTCTGTTGTATCTCCCAACTTGACGCTGACAAATAGCCTGAAAGTAAAACTGAATGGCACGCAGTCACCTTTGACCCAAACAGCCACATCAGCTCATTTGAGGAATGTATTAATACAGCTGGTAGATGATTAGATAGTTGGCCAGCTAGCTTAGCCTTCTTTACGTTAACTTTGAAGATTGGGACGTTGCTCGACTGCACTACGATTTAATCGATAGAAACTCGATCAAATGCATTCAATGGACAATGTACTTCACCAAGACACCATACCTCTGCTGGAAAACAGATGGAAAAACAGTCGCTAGCTGCTAACGTTAGGCTAACCCCGTGTGGCGATAATAGCCGGCAGAGGTCTAGATTTCCATGTTGGCAGCATCATGGATGATTTAATTTCACCCACATCTGTTTAGTTCGTCGTGTGCATTGGTGTAGCCTGTCACACCCTAACCTGATTTGGTTCCTCGTGATGTTCCAGTCCATGATTGTGATCGTGATCTGCACCATCAACCTCCACCTCAAACACCCCTGCCATTTTCAGAGTACTGCTTTAAAGTTCCGGGTTCACTAGCAAACATAATAAGGTCACTTCCGGTCGCGATGTATTTATTGTGTTTTTCAAAATAAAGGTTGCAAACACAGTGGCCCAATCCAGCACATTTGGTCGATATGATTTAATGTATTCTTTATTTACAAATTAAATCATGGAAACACTAAGCCGCTCTTCTCCATGTTTAAAATGAACTGTTATGTAACCATTTTGGATGACTTAGAATCTAGTGACTTAGATTTAGGAGATTCAGTCGATCCAGGGACTCCCCAGGAGTCCTTCAGCTGGTTCCACTGGGGCCCCAGCAAAGTTAAGAAGAAATTATTCAGTTGTTCAGTTCTGGACCAAATCGTATCTAACAAGAGAGTTCCTCTCCGATGCGGGACCCCACAGACAAAGCCTTATCAAATGGGGATCTGTGGACTAACATGTATCTGTTGTGGGGGACCTTGACATGCACTTATTCTCTAACAGCATATACACTGATACAGCATTATAAAAGTATGCACAATGTCTATGTGTTCCCACCAGTTCCCATTAGCTTTTAGGCCTAATTGGTTAATAGTTTATTCCTGTGCCCAGCCAGCAATTTTAGCAGGTCAGTGGCAATTCAGTGGCTACCTTGTCATACTCAGAGTTGTTATAAATGTTGTGATTATAAAATTAGGCTTTTGACCACATCTGTTTCATATATTGAACTACACTGTTCCAATAAACAGTCGTGACAATACATAACGTCTACTCTCATCGGGCCTTACATTAAAGATTATTTCAATTTAAGAAAGAGAGGGCTAAAATGAAAAGTTTAGCCTTGCAGTACTGCAAAGCACAAGCTACATGTGGCCAACCCATATGACATTAAAAATATATGCTATTGATATACAAGTACAATATGCAAAGCACAAGTCTTTCTGGTGACATTATGATAGACATTTAAGTCCATTGTAAGTTACCGCATATGATATGTTATTGATACTAGTCAAAGTTAGCCTTTTACTGCTTAATGAGCTACTAATGATTTTCCTATGACGATGATATTTGTGTAATATCCTTCGAAAATGTATTATAGGCTTACTGTTCTTTTTCGTAAGTAATGTAGTGCAAAATGAAATAAGTCCACAAAACGCCGTGGACCCGCTACTTAACGGTCATTGATCTAGGCATTCATATGTGCATGTGTGTGATGTAAGTGACTTTTGTAACTTTATTGTAACGAACGTTATATGGTCATATAACAGGTCATATAACGGTGTTATGTTATATGAGTGAAATATCCCGCCAGATTTTAGTCGGGAAAACGACCGGAAAAAGGAAACGAGCTAAATGAAGGGTTGTGATTGGTCTAAAAGGCTATCCAACTCTTCGCTGATTGGCGAACGCGCTACACAAAACTGTATGGCGGCTTTTGGCGCTCTCCAGTTTGAGATTCAACAGTGTTGGTTCAAGGATACTCATAGTTTTACCAGCAAGTCTGTGTTTGTATTTGTTTTAAAAATCTAGCTGAAAAGCTAACGTCAACCGTCTGGCGAACCAACTGACATCTTGCCAACAACATGCACGTAATCAAGCGAGGTAAGATTCACTATTTCTTGTCAAATATAAAGTAAGTCTAATCGTTGATGCTACATCAATACTGGGTGTCTGCGGGTGCTGAAAAGGTATTAAAATGGCTTAAAAGCCCTTGAATAGTGGCATTTGAATTATTGAATTTAGTCCAAAAAATTATAAAAATGTTGTTGTTTCTTGTTATACTGTTTCCGGTGAGAAATCAGCCTAATTACACACTTATGTTATGATAAGTGTACGGTTTTCATTTTTCAATTACGAAAATGACCTTACATTTTTTTAATATTAATATTTTAATATTTATTTTTAACAGGCAGTAAAGAGTCTTAAACGTTACTTGATGAAACCTATAATTAGTCTAGATAGCCAGTCCAGGCAGAATGCCAACATTAGTCCAGAAAGATGTCAAACAACCCTGACATGAAGGTTCATGTTGGCCTTTATTTAAATAAATAAAAAATAACGTTAACCAACATTAGCGGAATTGACAGTAGTATTAGTAAGCAGCCGGCGTAATGTGAGTTTACAGCTGATATTTCATATTGTTTATCAGGCTGGTTGTTTGTCCTACTTAGCTAGCCATGAAGTTGAGCCGAAACTCTCTTTTGGTCTTTTGGGTTGTTAAATTACAACGTTAACGAACTTGGCCAAACTAGGAATGTGTAAGAATAGACTTACTTGTGCTATGAAGTATTATCCTTTGTTGTAGTTGGCGCCATGTGGCATGGTTTCCTAACGTTGATTTCACAATAATTGGTGTACAGTGCTAGCTAGAGGGTTTTGTTGCTCAGATAAGTGAATGTAATTTGTCCACAGGAAAGTATATTTGCTGCAATTTAGGAGCATTTTAGGATTTCTGAAATGTTTAATGCTATTTCATAGCAGAACTGATAACTATTAATGCTGTTGCTGAATTTCAGATGGACGCCAGGAGGGTGTTATGTTTGATAAAATCACCTCTCGCATCCAGAAGCTTTGTTATGGACTCAATTCTGACTTTGTGGATCCAGTAAGTTCAAAAACCCTTTAAAATTCTTTAAAAACTATAATAAAAAACAGTCAGTGTGTTGATATTCTGCCTTGTATAACTGGCTCTCAAATTCTCTGTTTCTGCAGACCCAGATTACAATGAAGGTGATCCAGGGTCTATACAGCGGAGTCACCACTGTGGAGCTGGACACCCTGGCAGCAGAGATTGCTGCCACCCTCACAACTAAGCATCCTGACTATGCCATTCTGGCTGCACGCATTGCTGTCTCTAACCTGCATAAAGAGACCAAGAAAGTCTTCAGTGGTGAGTATAAATTGAAGGAGATACAATCTCTCTGCTCTATTAACTATTACTAATTATTACTTATCTATTACTTTCTACTCTATTGCAAGTTGTGCTAAGTGCAGTAGCCAAGCCCTCATGATGCCCTCTGATACCAGATCTCATGCAGACATGATGCAGTGTACGCCATTGATGTATTGCTATGCTAAGAGAGGAGGGGAAAACAAAATTATTATTACTCCACTAGTGTGACCACTTCAAGACTTAGTCATGGGAAGTGAGAAGGTTGTCTAAAAGATACAGCCCGTACTATCAGTATTTTCACTTGGTTTGTACTAATACTGTACACTTCCCCCCCCCCCCCCCTGTTGCTGTAGATGTGATGGAGGATCTGTACAACTATGTCAACCCCTTAAATAAACGTCACTCTCCAATGATCTCCAAGGAGACTGTTGACCTTGTCATTGAAAACAAGGATGTAAGTAATATTTGGGGATACATTTTATGTTTTCAAATGACATTTGAACTCACTACAATTATGTCTTGTCTTGCTTATGTGGTGTCTTGCATTTTTGCAGCGTCTCAACTCTGCCATCATTTACGACAGAGACTTCTCCTACAACTTCTTTGGATTTAAGGTAATTTTTCACCAGTTAATAACATACCAAGTCAAATGTGTATCCTTTGAGCATGAATTTATTTTGTCCTGTTGCCTCTTCTAGACACTTGAGCGGTCCTACTTGCTGAAGATTAATGGCAAAGGTGAGGGTTGAGTTTTTGTTGTTGTTCTTGACTGCTTTTTTTCAGAACCTGACAGTCTGTTGTTGCTTTGATAGTTTAATTTTGTTTCATTGCTAATGAACTGTGCTGTTTTATGTAGTTGCTGAGAGGCCACAGCACATGCTCATGCGAGTGGCTGTTGGAATTCATAAAAGAGACATTGAGGCAGTCATTGAGACCTACAAGCTGCTGTCAGAGAAGTGGTTCACCCATGCGTCTCCTACACTGTTCAATGCTGGAACCAACAGGCCACAGCTGTCAAGGTAGGGACTACACCAGAGGGATGATTGTAGGATCTCAGCAACGATGGTCCATGTTCATAGCTCTACATATTTTATGCTTCTTGCTTGAAAAGAAAAAAACAAATGAATTGCCTTTCCTCGGCTATCTGCAGTTGTTTCCTGCTCGCCATGAAGGATGACAGCATTGAGGGGATTTATGACACACTGAAGCAGTGTGCCCTCATCTCCAAAACAGCTGGAGGGATTGGAGTGGCAGTCAGCTGTATCAGAGCAACAGGCAGCTACATTTCTGGGGTACGTAATATGTATACCATTCTAGAGGAACTTGCTAGGTTTTGTGCCAACTTATGGTAAAAGTGAGAGAACCTCACTCCCATGAGTCAGTGACAAAGAGTTGCATTACGGGCTAGTTGGTTCACTCATCTAGTTGTGATGTGCAAATAGCTTTTGAGAGGGGGGGGTGCTCATGGGGGAATACTTATATTTGGAGTGCTAGTCAGCTTGTAGGCTGACTAGCAAAGTGAGGCAGAACACTTCTCCTTCACCCCCACTGATATACAGCCTCCCAAGATGCAGTGGTGAAATAAGGTTGATTGATTAAACAAAATGTTTAGCTAGAAAGAAGAATAGTATAAAATTGTCACAATGAAGGTAACTGCTAACAGCAGTTGGGTATATAAACAAGATAAGTCACTCTTTAATTTACCATATGTGATTCTTGTGTATTACTTACAATGGTCCTTGTTTTTCAGACTAATGGCAACTCCAATGGGCTGGTTCCTATGCTTCGAGTGTACAACAACACAGCACGTTACGTTGATCAGGGAGGCAACAAGGTGGGAAAATGATCCTTGATATTTTTGCCTTTGGCTGCTTTAGAGACACTTCTGCTGTTAGGTACATTTTCTTCACACTTAATGTGCTCCCTTTCTCAGAGACCTGGAGCCTTTGCTATGTACATGGAGCCATGGCATGCCGATGTGTTTGACTTCTTGGAGTTGAAGAAGAACACAGGGAAAGAGGAGCAGAGGGCCAGAGACCTGTTCTATGCCATGTGGATCCCAGACCTCTTCATGAAACGAGTGGAAAGCAACCAGGTGGGAAAAACTCCAGCCTGACTTTTCATTTTGGTCTGTATGCGTCATCATACTGGCCAACAGCTGTTTACCACACCAGGGACATTCAGACCACCACAGGGGAACACCACCTCCTTGTCAGTAGAGCCGCCTCAGAAAATGATGACATCAGAATTTATTCTCAGTTCTCTGGTTTCTATCTTTAGGCGAGAGAACTTCACAAAATGTATTGAAATCAAGTGATTTCTAAAGTAATAGTTCCTTCAATGGAGCTCTTCTATCAAACAGGGATATCTGATCTATTGTCTTTTCTTCACAGGAAGAGAAGGGTCCCAAGACAGTTCTATTTCTGAACTGGGTCTAAATTGCCAATATATCCCACTGACAACAAATTTGATTTAATGTCAGAATGGCAGCACCCCTAACTATACTGTCAACTTGAC
The DNA here is from genome assembly GCA_034670405.1 of Hoplostethus atlanticus. Taxonomy (NCBI): domain Eukaryota; kingdom Metazoa; phylum Chordata; class Actinopteri; order Trachichthyiformes; family Trachichthyidae; genus Hoplostethus; species Hoplostethus atlanticus. The sequence continues at coordinate 918,399 of JAXDDX010000018.1, forward strand.
TTTGCAGCTGCAGTGTTTTGCATTGTTGTCCTCATATCTCCAGACATTTTGAAGAGCAGTGTGTTTATTGTGTCTTTAATATTCATAGTTACTTGAAAAGTAGATGCTAATTTGTATCTGACTGTGGCACTTGCCATTAGTAGATTAGTTTAATGTGAAACCAAACTGAAGAAAGAGACAGAAATTAAGTAGGACTAATAAGGAAGAACAATAAGCTCCACACTAACGCTCACATGACTGCCGCTTGCAGTATGTACTGAAACAGTATGGCATCGTTTGTCCGCCAAGCCTGTAATTTGCCAAAATAAATTGGACTAGACATATAGATGTATATTAACAACCTATTGTAGGTTTATTCTTTGAAACAATTAGTGTATATTTGAGGAACAACCGATGGAATTCAGTGCTACATTTTATAATCTGTGTTTTCTGCTTATTAGTTGAAGAGGTTCATGCTATAGTTTCGCCAGTTTTGAAAATCTTGAAAGTTTACTATTTGGGAAAATTTTCTTATGACTCGCTCCTTCTTGCAGGACTGGTCTCTGATGTGCCCCAACGACTGCCCTGGGTTGGATGAGTGCTGGGGAGAGGAGTTTGAGAAGCTCTACACTCGGTAAGACCAGCACACCAGGCTCTGTTCGTACACTCAGGTGGCAGTTTTCAATGCTAAATTGTCTTTGTCTCCTTTTTAGATACGAGAAGGAGGGCAAGGTCAAGCGTGTGGTGAAGGCTCAGCAGCTGTGGCACGCCATCATTGAGGCCCAGACAGAAACCGGTACACCGTACATGCTGTACAAGGATGCCTGCAATAGGAAGAGCAACCAGCAGAATCTGGGCACCATCAAATCCAGCAATCTGTGCACAGAGATAATAGAGTACACCAGCCAAGATGAGGTGAGGGGTAGAAGATTGGGATTGTCCCACATTGCATTACATGTTATTTGTAGATTTGGCTTGGTGCCTCTAATCTCAACTCGGACCAGTATTTTACCTCCTTTAATTCTTGTTTTCTTTGCTCTTTCCTCATCTCAGGTTGCAGTTTGTAACCTGGCTTCTATTGCCCTCAACATGTATGTCACCCCAGAAAAGACCTTTGACTTCAAAAGGCTGGCATATGTGACCAAGGTTATTGTGAAGAACCTTAACAAAATCATCGATATAAACTTCTACCCAGTGCCTGAGGTATGCTTTCTTGTCTGGTGTTGATGGAGTCTTTCTCAACCACATGGCTGAATCTGCAGTAGGTTCCCCGAGAGGCTGCTAAATGTCTCTTCCTTCCTGTCTTTCAGGCTGAGAACTCCAACAAGCGTCACAGGCCAATTGGAATTGGTGTCCAGGGTTTGGCTGATGCCTTCATCCTCATGCGTTACCCCTTTGAAAGCCCAGAGGCCCAATTGCTCAACATCCAAATCTTTGAGACCATCTACTATGCTGCCCTGGAGTCCAGCTGTGAGCTGGCAGCTGAGCATGGCGCTTACCAAACCTATCCTGGTTCTCCTGTCAGCAAGGGAGTGAGTAGTTTCCAAACTGTATACAATATATGCCATACAGACAATTTGGGGTCAGGTCCTAAGTAAGACCTTTTTTATTTGCCAGATCCTCCAGTATGACATGTGGGAGAAAACCCCAACGGATTTGTGGGACTGGAAAGTACTGAAGGAGAAGATTGCCAAGTAAGTCTTCCCGAATGCCGTCGTTCTCATCATTGCTTATTTCACAAAGTCTGGCAAGCATCTATGCAGAGTTTGTAGCTCAACTGATTCACCCCTCTCCCTGTCCCTTCAGACATGGTGTGAGGAACAGTCTGCTGTTGGCCCCGATGCCCACAGCTTCCACAGCCCAGATCCTGGGCAACAATGAGTCCATTGAGGTCTACACCAGCAACATCTACACCCGCAGGGTTCTCTCGGGAGAGTTTCAGGTTAGCGGGATCTGAGTGCATTCACTGGTTTGTGTCGCCGCAGTTGTCTGTACATGGCACTGAGGGCCTATGTGTGATTTCTTCCCACAGATTGTGAATCCTCACCTTTTGAAGGACCTAACAGAAAGAGGATTGTGGAGTGAGGAGATGAAGAACCAGCTGATTGCTCAGAATGGGTCTATCCAGGTAAAAAGTCAGACCTAATCAATATAATTCAATAAGTATGTTCAAAACGTAATGAAATCTTTTTGTAAAACTGCTATTGCTGTCCTAGGATTTAACATGACTTCTTATTTGGAAGTAAAACATTTTCAACATGGCTGACTTCCACAGGATATTGCAGAGATCCCAGATGATCTGAAGCAGCTGTATAAAACGGTGTGGGAAGTCTCCCAGAAGACTGTCATCAAGATGGCAGCAGACCGTGGTGCCTTCATTGACCAGAGCCAGTCCCTAAACATCCACATTGCAGAGCCAAACTATGGCAAACTGAGCAGCATGCACTTCTATGGTTGGAAGCTTGTAAGTCAGCAGGCTAGAAGGGCTAAGACATCAGAGAATAAGATGCACCATCATTAGTGCCAGGAAAGCAACTTCAACTTCTGTCTTCTTATTGCAGGGACTGAAAACTGGCATGTACTACCTGCGGACCAAGCCTGCAGCCAACCCTATCCAGTTCACCCTGAACAAGGAGAAGTTAAAGGAGGCCCAACCAGCCAAGACCTCTGAGGAGGAAGCCAAAGAGCGCAACATTGCAGCCATAGTCTGTTCGCTGGAGAACAGAGACGAGTGCCTCATGTGTGGTTCCTAAGTGGTTGTCACAGAAACACTTCCCCTTAACTCAGTCACTGGATATCACCTCTATTAAAGTTGTGATGAATAGGAGAGGCTTTTCTATTCATTTGGTTATGATGTCCTTATAAGCGCTTTACACAAGCCACTGTCTTCAAGTCACAGGTCCAAGTACGTCTTATTTAACTATTTGTTGCACTTGTCTGCATGTTTTGTACAAAAGTAATGGATTGTAATGAATTAATGTTTATTAACTATTAGTTAACAGGTATGTAAATCTGAGTCACAATATGTTTATTGAACCGTATGTAAATCTGTATTTTAGATGTGTTTAGAATAAAGCTAATGTGTAAAAGTTATACAATATTAAGGTGTATCAATTTATTGACATGGACCAGTTCTGAGATGGGTGAGGAAGCTCTGTAAGATGAGCTGGTACATGATTTAGTTCTTATTAAAACGGGTAGTAATACAGGTACTAGTAACTGGAGACTAGTTTGCCTCTATGAAGTGATATGTTGTATGAGTGTAGCTGATCTTTATTAGTAATAGCGTGTGTGTGTGTGTGTGTAAAAATATTTGTTTTTCTTTTCAAGAAAAGTGAGTGGCCCACTCTTGGTATTTATTTCGATAGGACAGCTGAGAGGGAGACAGGGAACCTCTGGTGGGATTTGATCCTTTGCCAGAGATGGGGGACAATTTCTCCATGATACCATCTCTTGGTACAGTAGTGGTAGTTTAAGGTGTGAGTTCAGGCCCAGATTGACTGGTGAGGGGTTTATAGTGGGTTCTTGGCAAACTGGTGGACCTGGTGCACCAACCAAAGTCTTTGCTTGCATGTGCTCAAAAATACAGTCCACCAAGCAGGCAATTTTCTGTCAGAAGCCACCTGTTCTTTCCTGTTCAAGGGCTTCTCTCTTCCCTAGGGAAGCATTGTGATGTGATATGGGAGTTAATTAGTTTAGCATTAGTTTTGCTCATGTGCATGTGAAATTACAGCGCTCCTTCCATTTTCAGACCAGATTGGGTAATGCTGGTTTCCATCCAGCTCTGAAAATTTGTGGGGCAAATTAGGTGTATGCTGTAACCCTCTTTGGGCAAGCAGACAGAACCAGACCAAGACCTGTAGGGTTATAAACAGGCTCAAAATGAAAATGGTGTAGTGTAGCTTTTGCCTTATCGTAATAATCTTGACATACAGTATACACATGAAGCTTAGCCATACTTCATTTTGTTTTTGTGCCGGTAGCCAAGGGGGAAGAGATACATTCATATGGTTTGCTTAGCCATTACCGGGTCCTTTTGGTTATGGGACCGGCCATTGCCTGGATTGTGTTGAAGAAAGCATCCAGCGGTGTAGCAACATCTACTCTGGTGGCATCATTCAAGCCAGAATACTGTAGCTAAGGACCAAAGGCCAAGCTGTTTTTCCAGTGGAAGAGCTTCGGGATAGGCAATGTGATGCTTCAGGTGATGAATTAATGAGCCGGTGTGTTGGTGCAACCTCACGGGAACAGAAAGTGTAAAGCAAGCTGAGACCTGCACCGTACTGTAGCATCACATAGAGCTCTGATACCCGTTGGAAACAAATGGCAACACAGCAACTCATCAGCTAACGAGTCAATCATAATAACTTAGTGTTGCTTGTAACATTGATTACATACAAACAGAGAAACAGATTTTTTTTGTTCAAATGTTTTAATTGTTTTAAAAGTAACAATTTGCCCAAGTTGACACAAGGCTGCTTTGTCTTGTTTATACAAGTTAGTTTGTCAGACATTGAAGGGAGGGAACTGAACAACAATGAAGCATCTCCTATTACACCAATTTAAGAGTTCACTACTTCCATTGGACTAAAATATTGATTAATGTTGTACCTTCTTATCGCAAAGTAACTCTGCTCTACTGCCACTGCTGCTGCTCATCTAGGTCTATCAATGTAAATTGTCTGCTCTGGTAAACTGATTACTAAGTTGATTTCAGTATGCCACACTTTAAAGTCACAATGAAAATTACCTTTTCACCTTATTAGCCAATTAGGTCAATATAGATCTATTTAATAATAAGTGCCGAAAATGTATTATTATTTTTTTAATACTTTTTTAGGATTTTTATATCAGATTTTGATATAACTATACAAAAACGTACATTAAAAAAATCCAATTGCAGTTTCACTGTGACTTTAAGTGGGGCGCCATTGTGTTTAGGATCTTACTGGTGCCCCATCAATCGACCCCTCCCCTTCCTGTGACCCAAAGCCAGTGTCCTGGGAGCTGCTGCTTCCTGTTGGGGAGGGAACCACTTTCACGGTTCCAGGTGTTTCAGTGCTCTCCCTGACACCAGCCTGCTCTGTTACATTATGCCCAACCTTTCTACCCATCATCCACCTTGCCTCCACTTTTTTCCCCTTTAGCTCTAGATCTTTGATCTGTATTTCTACCTCTTTCACATCTGTCTTTTCAGCTGTTTTCTCTGAGTATTTATCATCCACCTTCTTCCCTTGGAGTCTCTCTCCTTCCCTTCTTTCTTCTTCCTCACCTTGTATGGCTTCAGCAAAACGTGTTTCTGCTGCCGTCTTTTCTTTCACGTCAGTGTCTGTATTTACCTTTTTTTCAGCTGGAACTTTTTCTTTTCCTTCTATCCATGTCTCTCCCAGCTCTGCTTTTGCTCTGCCTTCCTCCATTTTCACAGCATCAGAGTCTGCTGCTGGCTTTGATCCCTCTGCTCTATATTCGCCCACCTCATCTACTGATTCAAATTTTTCTTTATCCACCTCCCCGTGCTGTTGCACAGCCACCTCTTCCCCTCCATGGTGCACTGTGACTTGAAGTGCGGTATGTTTGTCGTCCCGCGCCTTGTTAAAATCCCTGAAATTGTTCTTGGCACCAATGATGTATTTTCCCAAGATGGAGCAGCCATCCCTGCTGGATACATCTCCTGCAGTGTGGCCTTCATCCACCAGAAGCTGCTGGACCAGTTTCATATCATTGTGCAGCCTGCCGATCACTTTGCTCAGCTCTGTAATCCGATTACCGATATCTGAGGGAAGAATACACCAGTCACACTGCAGTACGTAGTACATCTTGAAAGGTAAAAACCAACGTCATCATGCAGTGACACACTCCATTGTACTGCAAACCACACTAATGCGTTACTTTCTGAATGTGGCTTGCAAACATTCACATCATTACAGCCCCAACAGGTTATCTAATCAGTTTTCTTTACCTTTTCTTTTGGTCTCCTCAAACTCACGGCGAGCTGACTCTATGTAGCGCTGCACCAGAGCCCTGATCACCTGCTGCTGGTAAGGCAGCTTGCTGTTTTCAGTTCCCCCGCCATTTGGTCCCTTCTCATTGGACTGAATATTGAGATGTTAAAACGGAGATATTTCCAACATCTCACAACTTAGATTGCAGTACAGGGTATTTAACAAAGGCTAAGATTATTTTTTAGTAATTGCACTAATTATGTTAGCAATGAACAGAAACTCACCATAGAGGGTAAAGGAGGGTATTCTTTCTCAGACTTACAATTACAGCAGCAGCAGATCTGCCTAAAGATACCCCTGGAACAGAATAATAAAAAACATAAAATAATGACCTGGCCTTGCAGAAAGAGTGTAGAGAGGAATTTGGTATCTGACACAGTATAGCTCACCTTATGAAGTAAAAGGTGGCTTTGGGAGAGGGGATGATATTGAAGGGCACAGGCATGGTGAGGCCCTCTCGGAAGTAACTGAGATACAGTTTTGATCTGGCAAATTTCCACTCTACATCCGCGTCATCCTGAGATGAAATTGTCCAGATGTCAGCGCCCTTCTTTTGCTCACTGCTTACAGTTTGCAGACTGCTGCAAATGTGACACTAAAGTATCTCTTTGCCTCTTTACAACCTTACCTCAATTTTCTGAAAGGAGTTGGTGATCATAGCAATAAGCATGTTGAGTAGGATAATCACAATGACGAGCGTGAAGATCCCATACAGGATCCTGCCCACAAACTCTGCCACCAGAAAGTCTGGCATGTCCACGTAGTCCTGGTTGGCCACGCCAAACATGGTCCAGAACAGGAAGCGGAAGGTCTCGTTAAACCTGCAGTAGTGGGGTCAAGAGTATTACTATGATGTTTTTAAACCTTTATTTTACTAGGCATGACGATGAAGCCCGCAGTCGCCTGGGGAGGTAAATGCAGTCGTGGTGCTATCCTGTGTTCAAAGATTCTTGTCGGCACTCGTCACAATTTTACACACTTAGTTGCAGAAGTGCAGAACTCATTCCTCAAAAGTAGGTCAATCCCATGACTGGAGAGACACAACAGTGTAATCGGTTTTCTCAGTTTACATTTTTGTGTTTTTGCTTTTAAAGGTGACTAAAAATAAACTAAAGCTCCAGGCCAATGTTCATGCAAAAAGATCACGATCATCAATAGTTCCATAATAATAAACTCAACAGTTTTGAAAAAATCTAATGTGCCTTGCTCATATGCACTTCAAAAGTGGCTGTTGAGTGAGAACTCGCTCGTTCACCTCTCTAAGGACCACTTAGGACTTAGGACCACTGAGTTGAATGAACAGTGCTAGGTCGTTGATACTCTTACCTGCCAAGATGTGGAGAGATGACATAAGGAACGTAGACATTGTTGATACCACAGAGGAAGGCTGTTCCAATGATCATCAATATAAACATGAATCTAAACAAAAATGTAAAAGAATCCATTCAGTTTTGTAAAGTACAGCAGTATCACACTACCAATGTTGTTTTAGATGTCACTCGTTGTGTATGATGTGCACTGCTTTTATGAACTGCTTTAATGAATAGCACAAAGACAGACCATGAGTTGTCTTACCTCATCATATCATCAATCATCTTTCCTATGGAGATCTGCAGCGTCCCCAGAGACTCCTGGGCTGGCAGGATATACGCCAACCGGGTGAAGCTCAACATGCTGGTCACTGCAAACAACACCTCTGCAATAAGCTGGGGGTCTTCCTGATGCCACTCCTCACGCACTGCAAGACGGCGTTGCACAACAAAACACACCAGTTCAGCAGAAGGAGTTTTCAAACGTCTAACAGGTATTTGGATGAACGATCTAATGAACTTTTCTCACCAGTCTGAGTAAAGTAGACGCACTCCTCTGTCCCATTAGGATCGTGGCAGAGGAAGTAACCTTTCAGCATGATGAGCACGCGCAAAGCAAAAGAGGCCAGGTACATGCTGAGCACCATCATGTCCAAGCAGTTCCACCAGTCCAGGAAGTAACCTCTCAGCCCCTCGATCCACACCTCCTTGCATTCGTACCAGAAGAATCCTACATGAGACGGCACAATATGGAACCTAAAACATGATTCAAACCATTTTCAGTCGTGAGATCTCTACGTGTACTTGTAGAGGGGAGTTACGGTAGTGAGAGTGTGAACCTACCAACCACCCACACCATGTGGAATGAGCTGTGCAGGATGTTCTGCTGGCGAGAAGCAAATTTGTCTCGATACATCTCCATGGTTATTGACTCTCCGAGCAATGTGATGAGGAACCACAGGTAGGAGGCTGAGTGAATAAGGAACTTGATCACAGGAATCCTTAGTATCTTTCCTACCTGGTAAAAATAAAACAACGTGTCAAGGCCAAGGTACTCGTACATGGGCTATTTTGCCAACACTTACAACCAACATTATTGTCTATTATACTATCATTATATTGTCTACTATACTGTTTCTAATTGCCTTCCTATGCTTTTCTGATTGACTGTCTCATTTAGCAATAAGGAAATACTACTCAAAATAATCCCCATGTATCACAGCTTATCAGAAAATGCATAAGAAAACTAGGACTTTTGTTTGCTGTTCAGATGAAACAAGTCACGGCAACGTGGCGACTTTAGGGTAATATGACCTTTGACTTAGGTGCGATCCAGTAGACGAGGCAGAGGACGGGCATGGTGAGAAAAATCCCCACGGAGACGAGCAGCTTCCAGGCAGTCCTGCTGCCTCTCCAGCCTGCCAGGTTCCCACACCAGATAGATGACAACACCTGCTGGCAGATAGGATGGGCCACGAACTGCACAAACACAGAGAGATGAGTTATGACTTTATGACTTTATTTATGTTCCTCTGGTTGGCAGCAGTTTCTATAACTGGCTACCTGCTTCTGATTGTAGTTGACAGCAAGTCGCAGACGTGACAGGTTGGGGATGCCTTCCTCAAAGGCCTGCTGGTCTGTGGCGTCCTGGCACTCTCCACAGCTGTTCAGAATAGTGGCCACCTCGCTCTGGTTGCGACACATCCCCAGCAACTCCACAGCAAACTCCTGACAGAGCTGCCTCCAGGCCCAGGTACTGAGGCTGGGGAGAGAGGCACCACAGCATAATCACCAGACACCACAAACAAGCAAACCTGAATTGCAAGAGGGAATAGCTATGAACTGTGTCAGACCTTGAACTCTGGCTCTTTCTTTGAGAGCTTGCGGAGTTCTTTGCTGAGACTGAAAGCATTGAGCATGGCATCGTCCGAGGTGATGGACAGGTAGGCACGGCTGGCAATGCCACGGTAGGTGTTGATGCGGGACAAAGAGAACTTAAGCAGGTCGTACTGCCGGCCATTACGACACTCCAGACAGGAACAGGACATCTTGTGTGGCCATGGGATGACGTGACCTTTTTGGGTGAGCATAAGGACTATCTCATACAGGTCCTTCTGGCAGGCTAAGGTCAGAGGGGTTACCCCCGGGGCAAACTGGGAATTGTCAATAGAGTGGTCAAAGATGGCCTGAGAGAAGGAACGCACATCCATCTTGTTGCCTTTCTCCTGGTCCAGTCGGTCCAGCAGACGCTTAACCACTCGGGGCTGGTTGGTGTCTACAGCAACGAGCAGCGCCTCGTGGATCTGACGGAAGTCAAACTTGACCCCCTGCAGGAGGGCAACCATGGTATCCTCGCTGCCCAGGCGGATGGACAGGTTGAGGGCCTCCCTCCACAGGCGATCTTCAGAGTCATCCAGCTGGCGTAAGATGCCATCACCAGTCTTCAGCAGTCCACACACCGAGTCGATTTTCCCATCCTGGATGGCGCCGATGAGCTCGGGAGGGAACTGCATCTTCTTGTTCACAATCTCGCGCCATTGTTCTGGCTGAAGGACACAGAAGCACAAGGACAGTTGCCACCAGTATTAGGTGTCTATTCTCACATCTTAATAACAAGATAATGAATTAATTATTAGAGGTAATGGATGTGTGCATGAACTGTTGATATGAATCTGTAACTAAGAGATATGTAAGAATAGGTGTGGTAATGTACATATTTAAAATAAGTAACATTTTATGTGTCACACAACTGATAAAATACAAAAGAAATATATAAATTTAAAATATAATAAAATATACAAATAAAGCTGAAACAATAGAGATCTGTTCATTTCTAGGTTTCTAGACTCAACCTTATGATACTGCATCAAGAATGAACTCTGATCTATTGCATGACAAAATTCAATAAACCATGAGTAAATAAAATTGGGCTTACCGTGAGGTTTTCCATTCCTGAAAATAGCACAATTTGTTCCTATAGTGAAAACAGAATCACATTCTCCAGTGATATTTTGCCAGATGAATGATGAAGATACAGAAGCAACTTCAGTGTAAAGAGAACAGAGCACTATGGAGCACTGTGATCATGTGCTGTCGGCTGAGGAATCAGCCCCCACAAACTAAATAACACATTTCAAGCCCCACAGGGCGAGGCCAATTAAATCATAACCGTTTCCAAGTGTTTCATGCTTGGCTGGGCCCGAACCAGACTGTCCCTGCATTCAAGCAGGAATTAACTCTGCTCTCCCCAAAGGAAACAGTCCCATGGTACAATTAAGGTAGCTGTTACCGAGCAGGTACAGTTTCCGTCATTCCCCAGTGGAGCTGGTTCACAGTGGTGGAAAAACAAGCAGCAGCAAGTAGTTTGATACATTATTTTTGCCATCTTGCTTTTGCTATCTTGCTATCCATTTGTGCAATCAGTGCACTTTACTAGTTTAGTGTTACCATTCACCTTGGCAAGCAGCTTTCTTTTGTACAAAGTGCTGTTGTAGTAAATGTCATATCATCCATGTGTGAGTTGAACGTTTCCCTCAAAGCTAGCCACATGCAGATGGGTTGGTTCTTGGAGCAAATGTCCAGGACCATGCACTCAACTCATAGACAGATCTTTTCCGCCATGGGAGGCTCTACAGAGTACTCTGTCAAGGACAGAGGTGTCAAACGGACCAAAGCCATTCTCTTCATGGGAGAGTGAACAGTAGCCTAGTTTAGATTAATAATTTTTAATAAGATTTTGCACACGGCACACCGCGTGTGTGTATGTGACAAATAAACTTCTTGAATCTTGAATCTTGAAATAGATAATAGATAGGTTAATAGATAATAGATCGATTTTAATTAGTTTTTGGAAGCCTGGCTGTCTTTATCAGGTCCTGAGACACATGCAATGATCATTTTGCACAGCAGAGGGGGGGGAAGGACCAGTGTAAGCTTTGGTTGGATCAAAGTAGTGTGGCGCAAACAATAAATTGGATTATAAAAAGGGTGTGCAGTCGTATGCCTTTGTTATTGATTTATGATCATTGATCAAATATTTTCACAGTCCAAAGACAAAAGCAAACGAGGACATAATATTTTCCTAAGAAATATTTACTACATTCTTCAAATAACTACTTCAATAAAGAACAGTTTATTTATTAACACATTTTAATTTAAAAGTATGGTAATTGGACATTTAAAGCAATATTTCACTTTGGTACATGCTCCTTTAAAAATATGCTCATCTGGTGTGCCCTCTGATATTACCTATGGTTGGTGTTGCCCTCCACCCCCCAACTCTCATTACCAATAATTGCAAATTAGACAAAAGACAAAAAAAAAGAGATTAAGAGCAGAAGCAAATATTGCTTCGGCTCATCCACGTTAGTAAGGTTATGCATTTGAAATAGGATGTTTCGACACCGGAAGTAAAACAAAAGTTACTATAAAACTAAACATTATACCAAAGTGAAACACTGATTTAACTGTGACCGAATCCTTTCAAACCACAGAGAATGTCTTGTAGAAACGATGTGCATTTTGGTGAACAGAAATGTGTACATTGTTTTCCTTTTAAAGTAATCATTCATTTTAGTGTATCAATTGAATACTAAGAGTTCAAGAACACTCACCATCCAACCATCAATACTGGGCACTGACACCCACTGACAATCTATAGTTTTGAGAAAATCTTCTACAAATGATACTTCTAACACCGATACTAAGAAAAACAGCTAAGTAGACCCAGGTAATATTATTTCACTCCAGGGCCATACTTCCAAGAAACTTATTATTGATACTGAGAACAGGTGGGAAAAGCCTGAACATAGGTGGTGACAGGTGATCCCCAAGAAGGCGGATGTTGGAAGTTGACTGCTCCTCCACTCCTGCAACTGAACTATGCGTGCAAAGGTAAAAGTATTATTCCCATGTAAAATATCACTTTAAAACTAAAAACTTAAACTGCAAGAAAAATAAATATCTTGATTTATCTCAGAGGCTGACAGCTTACCCTTTTTTGATGTGATCATGATTTAAAACACTTGAAATGTTGCATCATGATTGAGACATTTGCATTGAGAATTGTTATTTCTCTGTCAAAAAGAAGCAGGTCAATAGCTCCAAGATCCTGATGGGGCAACGAGTCTTCACATTGCACTGGCGATAGAGAATATGCATGGAAGTATATAGCAAAGTGAAAACAATGATTTCTCATAACATCCGCAAACTTATGTCCCTCTTAAAACATGACCAAACATACTTTAAATCTCCTATCAGTCAAATTCAACATCACTCAGTTAAAACAATCAGTTAAAGCATCAACAAAAAACGAGGAGAAAGTTCTCGACATCGACATATTGGCTCCTCGAAGAAAACGGTTTATGAAAACAAGTTAAATATAAAGTAAAATCCAATCCTACATGTACAGAGAAACTCATGTTTCACTTTATACGTGGACAAAAAGTACAGGGTTCACGTTGTGGCAAACAGTGCAGGTCAGTTCAGTAGGCTTTCAGGGTTACTCCTTCCGCGATTCGGCGTCCTCCTTCATCTTCTGTTCCTGCATGCGGCTCCGAGTGGAGTCTAGATGAAAATACAGAAATATCATGGTGTTAAGACGCACATCCACATGGTACAAGCAATCTGATGGAGAGTTAAACCAGTTAAAGAACAGAGAATATGACGTGGCTGAACGCAGATTCAACATACTCATTTCTGCAAGCTTCTGGATCAGTGTAGAATCTCCACCCGGTTTGCTGTAAATAAAAAGATGGAAAGAAATCAGCCTTAGTGACTTCTATTGGGTTTATATGTCACTTTGCTAATCTGAACCCATTGGGAATGATCATTTGTGCACATATTTTATATATATTGAATTATTCCTCCAACATTTAGGCAAAATATGCAACACCCAAGTGAATACATTACAAACCACAGACAGTACAGTCTCATCTGCAGGCCACATATAAATGCACACAATTGGTAGGATACATTTTGGTATCTACACGCTTTGTTCACCAAACCCATTCAGATAACCAGTAGGTTTGATTCTGGCTCTACTCCCTATTTTTCTGATGTTTGCAAAAACTTGAAACTCAAAAGTCACGTTCCCTGCTCATGCTCTCTGAAGGATTTTCCACTGTTGTGGTTGCCATGGTACAAAAGTTGTTAATTGCACACCGAAGTCAAAACCACAACAAAATAAGACGGCGGTATCCTGTCAACACACAAAAGGGCAATGTTGCATGTAACTAACCTGCCGTCAGCTTCATCTTGCCCGTCCACATCAAACCGTAACCTCTTCAGAGGCTTGGGAGTGGAGCCAAGATCCAGAGACCTCTTGAGGGAGCGATCACTGCTGTTGACCATCTGGTTGATCTTCTGGAACCTATTGGACAGCTGCGGATGAAAACAACAAAAACAGAGTTAGGAAATGATCATTACCTCTATGCATGTGAATAGCAGGACTCTAGTTGTTGTTTTCTGCAGGACACAGTGGTTCAAATCAGTTAATATGCTGCAGAGTAAACAAACGAGACACGCACCCCAAAAGATTCACCGATCGATACCAGCATTCTGCAAAGGTAAAAAACACAAGTTAGAAAAATAAACTGCCATTATGCTTTTTTTTTCAAAGTGAATTTCAAGGATGATGTTATTTTAAACAACTTATTTTTGCTACAACGATGAAGAGAGCTCTCCAAGGAGTGCATCAATCTGTCCAGAATGTGGAGCGCTGACCTGGAGCGAGGCGTCATGATCCCTGGAGACATGCGTGGGCTTTTCAGGGGGGAGATGTACACATTGTTGCTCCCGGGAACACGAAGAGGGGAACTGGGGAACTTATAGGGGCTGCGTGGTATTTGTGGGATTGGAGAGAGGGTAGGGGGCTAGAGAAAAAGGAGAGGATGTTCATTGAGTAGGTGTGTGTATGTATTGAAATAATATTATAGTCCATAACTGGGAAAGTCACTCACCCGCGTAGAGGCATACTGTAGGATGTTGGTTTTCAGCTTCTGCATGAACACCTGGTTGTAGAAGACGATGATGGAGTCATAGTGCCCCTCAGTGATCAACACGTGCTTAAAGGTCTGCAACAAAGACAGCGAGACGAGATGGGTCGTTCATGAGACTTTTACATCACGATTCAACTGTAGGCATGAGCAGAAGGGAAGACCAAGTGATTTATTTGGCAAAGGATTTCCAAAAGGTCGCCTCACCTCCTGATTGGTGTTGGGCATGTTCTTGTAGGCCGTGACGATGGTCTTGAAGCGCAAATCGACATTCTTCACTTTACATATTGCATACATGGCCGACATCATCAACTGCAAGAAAAATGAGAGGGAGTTGTGAGAGAGAGCAAGATGGAGAGAGAGCGAGAAAGTCAGAGAGAGAGCAAGAGAGTGAGAGTGCCAGACAAATCACAAGAGAGAAACCGAGAGTGAGAAAGGATGAGAGAGAATGAGAGCGAAAGGCAGAGCAAGAGAACGAGTGAGCAAAAGGGAGAGCGAGAGAGACAGATTACCTGGTCCAGGTGACGGTCTGTCATCAGCTCGTACTCGTGCTGCAGAGTGTGCTGGAACAGCGTCCACATGATGGGCTCCAGCTCAGGGTGGGAGGACAACAGGTAGGAGCAGAGCACCTTCAGCCTCATGTAGGCCAGCCGGTACACTACGGGTAGGAGAGACAAGAGACACGATAGCAGCAGCTCTCAGTAACCACAGGACTGAGAACATAGTGTCACTTAGGGTAGGGAAAGGTGCTGTGCTTCATGTGCCTTTCTAAAGTGGACAAAAGTTAAACTTTTTAGAGGAGCACACATGACATGAACTGCACGTTTTGTGAGTCGACCAATCACAACAAGGAGGAGGTACCACCCAGGAACTTGGAGTAGTGATTGTGTGAGTGCAATCCAGATTAAAGTCAATGGATCAAAACCATTTTTGCTTTCAGTTTGTTGACCTGAATTTTACTTTGTATCATTATTTATTGCCATTGTGATTAAAGATTGTATCCAATAAATCATTAACCTACATAACTGCATGCAATATTGTTTTTGTTGTTTTGTTTTGTCTGTCAATTATGGGAAATGTGGTTAGGGTCAACCATAACCAATAGAAATCTGCAACAAAGTCACAATTTCACCTCCGATGTGAACCAAATCAAAAACAAACCACAGGTGAGACCTCAAACGACATCTTACATTTTTTGTAGAAGAGGCTGAGAGAGTTGGACCTGGAGTGTCGTGGGCTCTGGCCGGCAGCCTGGGGAGCCGGCTGGGTAGGAGCCTGACAGGCAGGTTGAGAGCTGGGTGTGGCCGAGGACTCGGGAGGCAAGACACGGTGGCCCGGACGCATGGGGGACAGATACCTGTAAGGGCGATAGAAAAACCCAGGTGGGGTTTACGGGGTGCAAAGCTACACAGAGGAAGGGTCCTTTTCACTGTGAGTCATGGGTTTTTCTACATAACATAGGTCTACACCAGATTGTCAGACACTTGAGCAACAATCAGTCAACAATGCCATATTTCTAAATCGTGACAAGTAAAACAAAACTAAGCCAAGCCAGACATAACTTGGATGGAAGCTTATCTGTCCTGCTTTTGCTTCCCACACCTTTACCATGAAAATACCTCACAAACCAGGGAAGTAGGAAATGTGAATCAACAGCCAACAGGCAAGTTCCAACAAATTTATATTATATCGCCTCGCTGCAGAACAAACTGCTCCATCACTAGCATTCAATGATCTCAAGTGCCGTATTGAAGAAGCACTACGCTAACCTTTCACCTCTGATCTTTAAGCCTCTTCATAAAATGGATAGCTGCAGTCCTCAGTTCCGATTGGCTGAGACTCATTTAATGCTGTTACCATGGTGCTTTACTGTCATTTTATAAAAGGTTTTAGGGTTTAACAAGGCCTCTAAAAAATCTAAAAAATCACGTAAACTACTTCTGCATTCCAGAAACCGACAGACAGATATGGGATGGTAGACTCACAGGTCAGCAGCGGTGTGGTTGTGCTGCAGCGGCTGGTTGAAAGTGGCAGGGGGCTCCACCTGCTCTGCTGGGCCCTCCTCATGCATCTGTCCCAGCAGCTCAAACAGAGGGGAGCCCTGGGGAGACACAAACGGGATTATTTCCGTGTAAGAAAGCAAGAAGTCATGGAATTCTTTCAAATCATGTTGCTCTTTTTTTCAAATCCTTCCTCGAAACTGTTGATGATATTTTAGAATCACTGTTAAGAAATGTTTGAACTTCATTGCTGTTAATCTGATGTGAGATGTGAGCACAACCTGATACTAATATACTGATAGGTTGATGTTGGCAGTTACATTAAGCATACCATTGTTGACATGCCTGTGATTATCTACCACGTAATTATCAGGTAATGTAGTTTAGTGTACCATAGTTTTGGCGACAAAAAAGTTATGAGGGAAACTATTACTGTGTTTGTATTGCAATGTACTGTTTGGTCTTTGAGAAAATAAATCAGTTGTTCACAATAAATACAGTCATAAGCTGAAAAGGTAAAAATCAAGGTACTGTGCAAAATAATTGATGACGGTGAAATGTTGGAAAAACACATAATACTGGTATGCTCCTCAGATTGCTAGCAGACTATATGGTCTTATCCACTTCAGGCAAGCTATTTATTTTTCCAGAGCAAGAAGTTAAGGAATTAACCGTTCACATATTTGAAAAAAATGGGCCCTACAATCAGCAAAACATTTATATTATATATCTTATCCATCAAACTAAATTTCCTAAAACACAATGGCTGAATGCTAACAAAAGATTAACGACCAATTTGTTCCTCATGTTATGTTGACCTTAGTACTGCAGGGGAGTGTCTTTACTGCCCTGCATTGTTATATCAGACTGAGATATCTATCTGTCACGCACATGGAAAAACCCTCAAACTGTAATCAAATTATTACTTCACTAAGAGTCATACCTGTAAAACACACAGGCGATTACTTTGGCCTCCTGTCAAACAACATTTCAGTAATGTGTGCATGTTAGTGGTGCATGTGCATATCAGCATGTATGCACAAAGAGAAAAGTCTGTGATGAGATTAGACAGGATACTAGTTCTGGGTCACTAGGTCACCGACCCACAGCAAATCAGCAGGTAGAGACATGCCATGTTAACACTCCCCATCTTGTCTTGCGGCTTCCTGCCGATGCCACTGACAAGTTTCACAAGTACACCATGTGCTTGAATGCTTAAAGAGGACTCTATGACTTATACTGCATACTGAGGGTACATTTTATTTGGTTGAGTAAAATCATGACATGAAATTCCTGGATTTACTGGTCATCATTCGTTTTTTAAAATGAGGTCCCTAAAATTGTGAACTGTTTTATTTAAAAATATAACCAAACATAACCAAAAACTAAATCTGAGAAAATATGGCTAGGCTATGCTAGCAGGTAGACAATAAAATGTTGTAATCCAATCTTCTACGAGACACACAAAAACCCTTTGTCTTGGTGGCTTGATCTAAATAGATGGCAGTCAAGAAGTTAAAACCGCCATTTATAACTTCAGCAATTTAATGTCTTTTTAAACACTATCAAAAAACAACATGGGCCACGCCTGTCTCTGGCTAAATCTCACTGTTCAGATTACAGGTGACTGCACAAACAAGGCAGCGATGGGAGGACTTTGGCTCTGGTGGATGCTCCTCCCTCTGTGTCTCAGCAGTCCAGTGAGCACTTTGAGTTACAGCCCCTGACTAGCAGCCTACTACGCGTCTGCTTTGCGGTCAGGCAGAAGCGGAGTGAAACCTCTCTAGAGCCTAGTAAGGATCACCGACCACAGAGTGGTCAAAGATGGCCTGAGAGAAGGAACGCACATCCATCTTGTTGCCTTTCTCCTGGTCCAGTCGGTCCAGCAGACGCTTAACCACTCGGGGCTGGTTGGTGTCTACAGCAACGAGCAGCGCCTCGTGGATCTGACGGAAGTCAAACTTGACCCCCTGCAGGAGGGCAACCATGGTATCCTCGCTGCCCAGGCGGATGGACAGGTTGAGGGCCTCCCTCCACAGGCGATCTTCAGAGTCATCCAGCTGGCGGATGATGCCATCACCAGTCTTCAGCAGTCCACACACCGAGTCGATTTTCCCATCCTGGATGGCGCCGATGAGCTCGGGAGGGAACTGCATCTTCTTGTTCACAATCTCGCGCCATTGTTCTGGCTGAAGGACACAGAAGCACAAGGACAGTTGCCACCAGTATTAGGTGTCTATTCTCACATCTTAATAACAAGATAATGAATTAATTATTAGAGGTAATGGATGTGTGCATGAACTGTTGATATGAATCTGTAACTAAGAGATATGTAAGAATAGGTGTGGTAATGTACATATTTAAAATAAGTAACATTTTATGTGTCACACAACTGATAAAATACAAAAAAAATATATAATTTTAAAATATAATAAAATATACAAATAAAGCTGAAACAATAGAGATCTGTTCATTTCTAGGTTTCTAGACTCAACCTTATGATACTGCATCAAGAATGAACTCTGATCTATTGCATGACAAAATTCAATAAACCATGAGTAAATAAAATTGGGCTTACCGTGAGGTTTTCCATTCCTGAAAATAGCACAATTTGTTCCTATAGTGAAAACAGAATCACATTCTCCAGTGATATTTTGCCAGATGAATGATGAAGATACAGAAGCAACTTCAGTGTAAAGAGAACAGAGCACTATGGAGCACTGTGATCATGTGCTGTCAGCTGAGGAATCAGCCCCCACAAACTAAATAACACATTTCAAGCCCCACAGGGCGAAGCCAATTAAATCATAACCGTTTCCAAGTGTTTCATGCTTGGCTGGGCCTGAACCAGACTGTCCCTGCATTCAAGCAGGAATTAACTCTGCTCTCCCCAAAGGAAACAGTCCCATGGTACAATTAAGATAGCTGTTACCGAGCAGGTACAGTTTCCGTCATTCCCCAGTGGAGCTGGTTCACAGTGGTGGAAAAACAAGCAGCAGCAAGTAGTTTGATACATTATTTTTGCCATCTTGCTTTTGCTATCTTGCTATCCATTTGTGCAATCAGTGCACTTTACTAGTTTAGTGTTACCATTCACCTTGGCAAGCAGCTTTCTTTTGTACAAAGTGCTGTTGTAGTAAATGTCATATCATCCATGTGTGAGTTGAACATTTCCCTCAAAGCTAGCCACATGCAGATGGGTTGGTTCTTGGAGCAAATGTCCAGGACCATGCACTCAACTCATAGACAGATCTTTTCCGCCATGGGAGGCTCTACAGAGTACTCTGTCAAGGACAGAGGTGTCAAACGGACCAAAGCCATTCTCTTCATGGGAGAGTGAACAGTAGCCTAGTTTAGATTAATAATTTTTAATAAGATTTTGCACACGGCACACCGCGTGTGTGTATGTGACAAATAAACTTCTTGAATCTTGAATCTTGAAATAGATAATAGATAGGTTAATAGATAATAGATCGATTTTAATCAGTTTTTGGAAGCCTGGCTGTCTTTATCAGGTCCTGAGACACATGCAATGATCATTTTGCACAGCAGAGGGGGGGGAAGGACCAGTGTAAGCTTTGGTTGGATCAAAGTAGTGTGGCGCAAACAATAAATTGGATTATAAAAAGGGTGTGCAGTCGTATGCCTTTGTTATTGATTTATGATCATTGATCAAATATTTTCACAGTCCAAAGACAAAAGCAAACGAGGACATAATATTTTCCTAAGAAATATTTACTACATTCTTCAAATAACTACTTCAATAAAGAACAGTTTATTTATTAACACATTTTAATTTAAAAGTATGGTAATTGGACATTTAAAGCAATATTTCACTTTGGTACATGCTCCTTTAAAAATATGCTCATCTGGTGTGCCCTCTGATATTACCTATGGTTGGTGTTGCCCTCCACCCCCCAACTCTCATTACCAATAATTGCAAATTAGACAAAAGACAAAAAAAAACGAGATTAAGAGCAGAAGCAAATATTGCTTCGGCTCATCCACGTTAGTAAGGTTATGCATTTGAAATAGGATGTTTCGACACCGGAAGTAAAACAAAAGTTACTATAAAACTAAACATTATACCAAAGTGAAACACTGATTTAACTGTGACCGAATCCTTTCAAACCACAGAGAATGTCTTGTAGAAACGATGTGCATTTTGGTGAACAGAAATGTGTACATTGTTTTCCTTTTAAAGTAATCATTCATTTTAGTGTATCAATTGAATACTAAGAGTTCAAGAACACTCACCATCCAACCATCAATACTGGGCACTGACACCCACTGACAATCTATAGTTTTGAGAAAATCTTCTACAAATGATACTTCTAACACCGATACTAAGAAAAACAGCTAAGTAGACCCAGGTAATATTATTTCACTCCAGGGCCATACTTCCAAGAAACTTATTATTGATACTGAGAACAGGTGGGAAAAGCCTGAACATAGGTGGTGACAGGTGATCCCCAAGGAGGCGGATGTTGGAAGTTGACTGCTCCTCAACTCCTGCAACTGAACTATGCGTGCAAAGGTAAAAGTATTATTCCCATGTAAAATATCACTTTAAAACTAAAAACCTAAACTGCAAGAAAAATAAATATCTTGATTTATCTCAGAGGCTGACAGCTTACCCTTTTTTGATGTGATCATGATTTAAAACACTTGAAATGTTGCATCATGATTGAGACATTTGCATTGAGAATTGTTATTTCTCTGTCAAAAAGAAGCAGGTCAATAGCTCCAAGATCCTGATGGGGCAACGAGTCTTCACATTGCACTGGCAATAGAGAATATGCATGGAAGTATATAGCAAAGTGAAAACAATGATTTCTCATAACATCCGCAAACTTATGTCCCTCTTAAAACATGACCAAACATACTTTAAATCTCCTATCAGTCAAATTCAACATCACTCAGTTAAAACAATCAGTTAAAGCATCAACAAAAAACGAGGAGAAAGTTCTCGACATCGACATATTGGCTCCTCGAAGAAAACGGTTTATGAAAACAAGTTAAATATAAAGTAAAATCCAATCCTACATGTACAGAGAAACTCGTGTTTCACTTTATACGTGGACAAAAAGTACAGGGTTCACGTTGTGGCAAACAGTGCAGGTCAGTTCAGTAGGCTTTCAGGGTTACTCCTTCCGCGATTCGGCGTCCTCCTTCATCTTCTGTTCCTGCATGCGGCTCCGAGTGGAGTCTAGATGAAAATACAGAAATATCATGGTGTTAAGACGCACATCCACATGGTACAAGCAATCTGATGGAGAGTTAAACCAGTTAAAGAACAGAGAATATGACGTGGCTGAACGCAGATTCAACGTACTCATTTCTGCAAGCTTCTGGATCAGTGTAGAATCTCCACCCGGTTTGCTGTAAATAAAAAGATGGAAAGAAATCAGCCTTAGTGACTTCTATTGGGTTTATATGTCACTTTGCTAATCTGAACCCATTGGGAATGATCATTTGTGCACATATTTTATATATATTGAATTATTCCTCCAACATTTAGGCAAAATATGCAACACCCAAGTGAATACATTACAAACCACAGACAGTACAGTCTCATCTGCAGGCCACATATAAATGCACACAATTGGTAGGATATATTTTGGTATCTACACGCTTTGTTCACCAAACCCATTCAGATAACCAGTAGGTTTGATTCTGGCTCTACTCCCTATTTTTCTGATGTTTGCAAAAACTTGAAACTCAAAAGTCACGTTCCCTGCTCATGCTCTCTGAAGGATTTTCCACTGTTGTGGTTGCCATGGTACAAAAGTTGTTAATTGCACACCGAAGTCAAAACCACAACAAAATAAGACGGCGGTATCCTGTCAACACACAAAAGGGCAATGTTGCATGTAACTAACCTGCCGTCAGCTTCATCTTGCCCGTCCACATCAAACCGTAACCTCTTCAGAGGCTTGGGAGTGGAGCCAAGATCCAGAGACCTCTTGAGGGAGCGATCACTGCTGTTGACCATCTGGTTGATCTTCTGGAACCTATTGGACAGCTGCGGATGAAAACAACAAAAACAGAGTTAGGAAATGATCATTACCTCTATGCATGTGAATAGCAGGACTCTAGTTGTTGTTTTCTGCAGGACACAGTGGTTAAAATCAGTTAATATGCTGCAGAGTAAACAAACGAGACACGCACCCCAAAAGATTCACCGATCGATACCAGCATTCTGCAAAGGTAAAAAACACAAGTTAGAAAAATAAACTGCCATTATGCTTTTTTTTTCAAAGTGAATTTCAAGGATGATGTTATTTTAAACAACTTATTTTTGCTACAACGATGAAGAGAGCTCTCCAAGGAGTGCATCAATCTGTCCAGAATGTGGAGCGCTGACCTGGAGCGAGGCGTCATGATCCCTGGAGACATGCGTGGGCTTTTCAGGGGGGAGATGTACACATTGTTGCTCCCGGGAACACGAAGAGGGGAACTGGGGAACTTATAGGGGCTGCGTGGTATTTGTGGGATTGGAGAGAGGGTAGGGGGCTAGAGAAAAAGGAGAGGATGTTCATTGAGTAGGTGTGTGTATGTATTGAAATAATATTATAGTCCATAACTGGGAAAGTAACTCACCCGCGTAGAGGCATACTGTAGGATGTTGGTTTTCAGCTTCTGCATGAACACCTGGTTGTAGAAGACGATGATGGAGTCATAGTGCCCCTCAGTGATCAACACGTGCTTAAAGGTCTGCAACAAAGACAGCGAGACGAGATGGGTCGTTCATGAGACTTTTACATCACGATTCAACTGTAGGCATGAGCAGAAGGGAAGACCAAGTGATTTATTTGGCAAAGGATTTCCAAAAGGTCGCCTCACCTCCTGATTGGTGTTGGGCATGTTCTTGTAGGCCGTGACGATGGTCTTGAAGCGCAAATCGACATTCTTCACTTTACATATTGCATACATGGCCGACATCATCAACTGCAAGAAAAATGAGAGGGAGCTGTGAGAGAGAGCAAGATGGAGAGAGAGCGAGAAAGTCAGAGAGAGAGCAAGAGAGTGAGAGTGCCAGACAAATCACAAGAGAGAAACCGAGAGTGAGAAAGGATGAGAGAGAATGAGAGCGAAAGGCAGAGCAAGAGAACGAGTGAGCAAAAGGGAGAGCGAGAGAGACAGATTACCTGGTCCAGGTGACGGTCTGTCATCAGCTCGTACTCGTGCTGCAGAGTGTGCTGGAACAGCGTCCACATGATGGGCTCCAGCTCAGGGTGGGAGGACAACAGGTAGGAGCAGAGCACCTTCAGCCTCATGTAGGCCAGCCGGTACACTACGGGTAGGAGAGACAAGAGACACGATAGCAGCAGCGCTCAGTAACCACAGGACTGAGAACATAGTGTCACTTAGGGTAGGGAAAGGTGCTGTGCCTCATGTGCCTTTCTAAAGTGGACAAAAGTTAAACTTTTTAGAGGAGCACACATGACATGAACTGCACGTTTTGTGAGTCGACCAATCACAACGAGGAGGAGGTACCACCCAGGAACTTGGAGTAGTGATTACAAGTGTGAGTGCAATCCAGATTAAAGTCAATGGATTTCAGTTTGTTGACCTGAATTGTACTTTGTATCATTATTTTTTGCCATTGTGATTAAAGATTTTATCCAATAAATCATTAACCTACATAACTGCATGCAATATTGTTTTTGTTGTTTTGTTTTGTCTGTCAATTATGGGAAATGTGGTTAGGGTCAACCTTAACCAATAGAAATCTGCAACAAAGTCACACCTCCATTTCACCTCCGATGTGAACCAAATCAAAAACAAACCACAGGTGAGACCTCAAACGACATCTTACATTTTTTGTAGAAGAGGCTGAGAGAGTTGGACCTGGAGTGTCGTGGGCTCTGGCCGGCAGCCTGGGGAGCCGGCTGGGTAGGAGCCTGACAGGCAGGTTGAGAGCTGGGTGTGGCCGAGGACTCGGGAGGCAAGACACGGTGGCCCGGACGCATGGGGGACAGATACCTGTAAGGGCGATAGAAAAACCCAGGTGGGGTTTACGGGGTGCAAAGCTACACAGAGGAAGGGTCCTTTTCACTGTGAGTCATGGGTTTTTCTACATAACATAGGTCTACACCAGATTGTCAGACACTTGAGCAACAATCAGTCAACAATGCCATATTTCTAAATCGTGACAAGTAAAACAAAACTAAGCCAAGCCAGACATAACTTGGATGGAAGCTTATCTGTCCTGCTTTTGCTTCCCACACCTTTACCATGAAAATACCTCACAAACCAGGGAAGTAGGAAATGTGAATCAACAGCCAACAGGCAAGTTCCAACAAATTTATATTATATCGCCTCGCTGCAGAACAAACTGCTCCATCACTAGCATTCAATGATCTCAAGTGCCGTATTGAAGAAGCACTACGCTAACCTTTCACCTCTGATCTTTAAGCCTCTTCATAAAATGGATAGCTGCAGTCCTCAGTTCCGATTGGCTGAGACTCATTTAATGCTGTTACCATGGTGCTTTACTGTCATTTTATAAAAGGTTTTAGGGTTTAACAAGGCCTCTCAGCGGATCTAAAAATCACGTAAACTACTACCAGAAACCAGCAGACAGATATGGGATGGTAGACTCACAGGTCAGCAGCGGTGTGGTTGTGCTGCAGCGGCTGGTTGAAAGTGGCAGGGGGCTCCACCTGCTCTGCTGGGCCCTCCTCATTCATCTGTCCCAGCAGCTCAAACAGAGGGGAGCCCTGGGGAGACACAAACGGGATTATTTCCGTGTAAGAAAGCAAGAAGTCATGGAATTCTTTCAAATCATGTTGCTCTTTTTTTCAAATCCTTCCTCGAAACTGTTGATGATATTTTAGAATCACTGTTAAGAAATGTTTGAACTTCATTGCTGTTAATCTGATGTGAGATGTGAGCACAACCTGATACTAATATACTGATAGGTTGATGTTGGCAGTTACATTAAGCATACCACTGTTGACATGCCTTTGATTATCTACCTCGTAATTATCAGGTAATGTAGTTTAGTGTACCATAGTTTTGGCGACAAAAAAGTTATGAGGGAAACTATTACTGTGTTTGTATTGCAATGTACTGTTTGGTCTTTGAGAAAATAAATCAGTTGTTCACAATAAATACAGTCATAAGCTGAAAAGGTAAAAATCAAGGTACTGTGCAAAATAATTGATGACGGTGAAATGTTGGAAAAACACATAATACTGGTATGCTCCTCAGATTGCTAGCAGACTATATGGTCTTATCCACTTCAGGCAAGCTATTTATTTTCCCAGAGCAAGAAGTTAAGGAATTAACCGTTCACATATTTGAAAAAAATGGGCCCTACAATCAGCAAAACATTTATATTATATATCTTATCCATCAAACTAAATTTCCTAAAACACAATGGCTGAATGCTAACAAAAGATTAACGACCAATTTGTTCCTCATGTTATGTTGACCTTAGTACTGCAGGGGAGTGTCTTTACTGCCCTGCATTGTTATATCAGACTGAGATATCTATCTGTCACGCACATGGAAAAACCCTCAAACTGTAATCAAATTATTACTTCACTAAGAGTCATACCTGTAAAACACACAGGCGATTACTTTGGCCTCCTGTCAAACAACATTTCAGTAATGTGTGCATGTTAGTGGTGCATGTGCATATCAGCATGTATGCACAAAGAGAAAAGTCTGTGATGAGATTAGACAGGATACTAGTTCTGGGTCACTAGGTCACCGACCCACAGAAAATCAGCAGGTAGAGACATGCCATGTTAACACTCCCCATCTTGTCTTGCGGCTTCCTGCCGATGCCACTGACAAGTTTCACAAGTACACCATGTGCTTGAATGCTTAAAGAGGACTCTATGACTTATACTGCATACTGAGGGTACATTTCATTTGGTTGAGTAAAATCATGACATGAAATTCCTGGATTTACTGGTCATCATTCGTTTTTTAAAATGAGGTCCCTAAAATTGTGAACTGTTTTATTTAAAAATATAACCAAACATAACCAAAAACTAAATCTGAGAAAATATGGCTAGGCTATGCTAGCAGGTAGACAATAAAATGTTGTAATCCAATCTTCTACGAGACACACAAAAACCCTTTGTCTTGGTGGCTTGATCTAAATAGATGGCAGTCAAGAAGTTAAAACCGCCATTTATAACTTCAGCAATTTAATGTCTTTTTAAACACTATCAAAAAACAACATGGGCCACGCCTGTCTCTGGCTAAATCTCACTGTTCAGATTACAGGTGACTGCACAAACAAGGCAGCGATGGGAGGACTTTGGCTCTGGTGGATGCTCCTCCCTCTGTGTGTCAGCAGTCCAGTGAGCACTTTGAGTTACAGCCCCTGACTAGCAGCCTACTACGCGTCTGCTTTGCGGTCAGGCAGAAGTGGAGTGAAACCTCTCTAGAGCCTAGTAAGGATCACCATGCCCACAGGGGCTTCTGCAGAAACAGACAGGAAAAGAGAAGAGAAAGAAAGAACCACTCGACTGCTCACAGGCACATGACTCCTCTCAAAAGGGACTAGACATTTCAACTCTGGAAGAAGAGACAAAGCTCCAGAATAAGGAATATAGGAACCAGAGGACAACGTTCACTTCCTACTGGAGGAATTCAAATTAAGGATTGTCTAATCACTGTGGATACCAATACAGGTATTTGACTGCCTTTTGCCTACCCCAATGCAGTGTCAATGTCTTCCAGCCTACAGCCCTTGGTGGGCTACACGAGTAGAATTGGTTTTATGATTGACACAAGCGAAGTACGCCTGATATTCTTAAAAGATTGACTCAACTGAGCAGAACTTTGTCAACTTTGTTCACGTTTCAAAGTCACCAACTCTCTCTAAAGATGTACAACAGCACACAAACCGGCAGCATCAATACATCGGGCGTGAGCCAAACGCACATGATGTGCAATAGGAGCGATGACTTTAAGTACCCCCTCTACAGCTCAGTTTTCAGCCTGGTGTTCGTGGTTGGACTTATCTTCAACATGGTCGCCGTGTACATTTTATTCTGTACGTTAAAACTGCGCAATGAGACCACGACGTACATGATGAATCTTGTGGTTTCAGACTTGCTGTTTGTCCTCACCCTGCCTTTTCGGATATTCTACTTCGTTAAGCGGGACTGGCCGTTTGGTAGGGTGCTATGCAAACTCTCGGTGGCACTGTTCTACACCAACATGTACGGCAGCATCTTCTTCCTCACCTGCATCAGCGTTGACCGTTTCCTGGCAATTGTGTACCCACTCCGGTCCCAAACAATTCGCACCAAGAAGAATGCCAAACTGGCCTGCTGTATGGTGTGGGTGCTGGTGCTGTCTGGCAGTTTACCCTCGGGTTTCCTTTTGGAAACCACTTCCCCCAAAAATATCAACTCCTCCTCCATCTACTGCTTTGAGAACTTCTCCAACAAGCAGTGGAAGTCCATGCTGTCCAAGGTGGTGGTGCTTATTGAGACGGCGGGCTTCTTCATCCCACTGATGCTCAATGTCTTCTGCTCATGCATGGTTCTTCAGACGCTGAGGAAACCCCAAACCCTCAGCCGTGGAGGCCAACTCAACAAGACAAAGATCTTACGGATGATTGTTGTGCACTTAATTATCTTCTGCTTCTGCTTCATCCCCTACAATGTCAATCTCATCTTCTACGCACTGGTCCGCGGCAAACTCCTGAAAGGATGCTATGCAGAATCAGTGGTCAGAACCATCAATCCCATTGCCCTGTGCATAGCAGTGACCAACTGCTGCTTTGACCCCGTCATTTACTACTTCACCTCAGAGACTATTCAGAACTCCATCAAGCGCAAATCCATGGGGATGCTAAATAACAACAAGCTCTTTGACAGACTGCAGACGGACACCCCACAGGGCAGTCCAACTAGCGAGCGCACCTTGACCCTGGTGGCCCTGAGAGCCATGGTCTTTAACAAGGACTCAACTGTATGAAGACATTACATGATTAACAATTGAATGACTTGTTGGAAAAGTCACATCTAATATGAGATAGTAGGTGGCAGCAGAGTAACAGCACAAAAATACAGTAAAGGCTGTGGCCTATCTATTGGACAGCATAGAGGATTAACTCAGAATTAAGACAAATACTCACTTCATTCCTATTCAATTAATATAGGAGTGGAAGGAAATGGGCGTTTAAGTGATACTCTGGTGCATGCTGCTTCAAAACAAATGAGTGTCAGTAACTACACAGAACATGTTGTGACTTAAAAGGTCTTAGGCCTCCGAGCAAATTCCCTTTCAAAGAATTGTGCTTTGCTAATGCTGAACCAGTATTATAGCTCTGTCTTTTACATAGTGTACTGTGCAATCTAAAAATACTACTGCCATAAACCAAGACTGTTCTTTGCACTTTACAGAGCAACGTGTTCTATAACCACCTTTTTTTTTTCTTCAATACTCTTACGTGAATAAAAAAGGATATTAACTTTGAAATCCATGTGACGGTTTCCTGGGGGTTGTTTGATCACTTATGTCACTTTTTTCCTGGGTGCCACTAAAACATTTGACGCACACTTATTGGTCATACAGTTACTAAGAAGAAAGCAACAGTAGGAAGGACACTGACTGCGTAATACCATGAGTGTGCAATGAGTCAATGAATTTCTAATGCTGTGTTGTTAACAGATTACAGGTGTGGTCGAGTGACAGACTCACAAACACAGATTAACAATGCCAATGCCTTATCTAAATAATCTCTCATTTACGTAGGACTTTTAGGGAGGGTAAGAAACTACAAGGCATGTCAAGAAGTCAGAATATACATGACAACACTGGAGTATGAATAAAGCAATCCATTTCCAGGTGAAGTACAGCAAGGGGAAAGTTACTAAAGCTTACTGAGAGATAGACCAAGTCAGACTGTTTACATGGCTGGGGGTTCCTACACACACAGCACAAAAAAAAAAGGAAAATGTTAACCACGCCCACAATCCAAATGTATGACAGAGTAGACTACACGCAAGTGAAGTTTGTTCAGTCTTGTAAGCGCTGCGTGGTGTAAGACCGAGCGCTACTACATTCCTGTTGAGAGGCTTTCCCTGAGGGTCTTCGGGCACACTCATTATCGCCACTCCTGAATTGTGAAATCAAGGAAGGCGAGTGAGCACATGTCTCATGAGAGAGAAGTATGAATAATACAGCACAGTGGTTGCTGCAATCTTAAAGCAGTTATGATGAATAACACAGATGTTACTTTTGCAATAAATCCCAAACTGCAGCATCGATGTGAAAAAGCCAGTAAACCGCAGTTTCTAAAGTCTTTTTTAGGACAGCTTTCACTTCCTCATGCTAAAGTGTACAACTAACCCAGCCCAAATGAAATACTTGTCTCACACTGTCTCACACTCTCTCACACTGTCTCACACTCTCTCTCACACACACACACACACACACACACACACACACACAATATTGTTTACCTAGCTTTTGTTTTATTTGGGATATTTAATTGAAATTCTTGACAATAATAAACTTGCCATGTGCAGAAATGCTTAATTGAATGCAAATATACTAGTTCAACTGCACTTAAATTACATTGTGTTTTTTAGGACAGCTTTCACTTCCTCATGCTAAAGTGTACAACTATCCCAGCCCAAATGAAATACTTGTCTCACACTCTGTCTCACACTCTCTCACACACACCACACACTCACACACTCACACACTTTATGAGAATGCTTAAAAGAATACTTTTCTGGATGAAATTAGGTCCTCAGGCGGTTTCTGTTGGACACTGACAATAAGGAGTAACCATAAGAAGTGTGTGGGTATACGTATACATATAAACGTACGTATATGAGAGAGAGAGAGAGAGAGCGAGAGAGCGAGAGAGAGAGAGCTATATATCTCTATCTATATGACCCTAGCCTGTGTGTAAATGTGGCTGTGAACTGATAACTACTCCGATCACCGCTAGTGTGAGCACCAGTACAGCATCGTCAGAATTCAACCTGCTGAACATCAACTGGGAATATAACTTTACTGCAATCTCACTGCATTGATGAAATCCTGATATTGGTGAGCAGCCAAATTCTCCTCAGTATTGCTTAATTATATCTGGAACCAGGAGTTTTATATACGTCCAGTAGAAATATTTAGAGATTACATTTACATTTCTCTAAAATCAACTGAGAACTTATATAGTTTCTATAGTAATAGAAACCATTTACTGAATTGAAATAGTTTTAGTAGTTTTGCTATTAGCATTACAGTGCATAATTGCATTTTATTGTGTGTGCAGCGTCCTAGGAGGGAGATTGTGGAACCGTGTTTAACACACCTTGAAACCACCCAATTGCATCATGCTGGTCATCATGTATCTTAGAGAGAACACCCGGCAGCAGAAACCTATTACATTGTCAAAGATTTTTGATTTGGAATTTTAAAAAAAGGTCCACACAAAATTTTTTAGAACCAAAGTTAAGGGATAATTCCTGTTTTTGTGTGAAATATTTCTTTAACAGTAAAAGAAACAAGTAAAAGCTAAATTAATGGGATGTGATGAGAATTGCAACATGCTTTATAATTCTTACTCAAATCAATTTATCATTTATCCCTACATCCCATAGTCATTTAGCATTAAAATAGTAATATAGTATATTATAGTATTTAAAAATAGCAGTTTGGGAAAATAAATTGATAGATTAAAAAAAAACATATTTTCTTAAACTATTTCTATTTAGGTTTTTATCTTTTCAGAAGAATTGATTAATGGCATTTCATTCAGAAGTAACTTGATTGTATTTCTGCTTTTTAATTACAGCCTCCAAAACCACAGTAAAGCCAAAGAGCATGAACAATCAAAATGAATCACAGCACTAAAGATCATTACTATCTGTACTGTGATTATCAGTTCTGAGACGACACTGGGAACTGGGGAGTTCCTACCCCCTTGATAGGACTCTTGATACCGAGTGGAAACTTCCACGTAACGTAACCAGGTGTGTGTGAGTTTTATGTTGCGTTTTATGAGATCGGGAAGTCGCAGTTAAAACTTTGTTGACATAATTCCACTGAGCATATCAAACGTTGATATGGCCAGCAGTAGTCCTGTATTCATAGGCCCCTCTGCAAACATGCACTCCATAAAACAGCAGACATTTTGAGTTCATTACGTCTGTATTTGCCGCAGGTTTAAGTGCTCGGGCAGCAGGTGCTGGATATGTTCATCCCATCTCTTATTCACGCCAACCTACTTCATTCCCTCCGGACATGAGGGAGACACAGTGAGAAGGGTTAGGAAATCATACAGAGACATGGATCCATGGAATAAGACTGATGTGCCGTTCTCCTCTCTGTCTAACTGCACTGTGGACACCAGCTACCGCTTCACCTTCTACCAGGTGTCCTACAGCGTCATCTTCCTGCTGGGGCTGGCCACCAACAGCCTGGCTCTGCGCAGATTGTGTCTCTCTCCCTGTACTCTAACCAGCACAGCCATCTACATGGCTAATCTGTCAGCTGCCGATTTCTTTTTTGTGATCTCTCTGCCGCTGAGGATCTACTACTACCACCGAAAGGCCCAGGCCTTTTTCTCCAAGACAAGTGACCCATCTGCTTGGACTCCTGGGGCAGCTTACTGCCAGCTCACCTTCACCCTCAAATACATCAGCCTGTATGGGGGCATCTTCTTCCTGGTGTGCATCGCTGTGGACCGTTACTTTGCTGTAGTGCACCCGCTGGCACCAGCCCCCCGCAGGCTACGTGCTGCGCAACTGGTAAGTGGGGGGATATGGTGCTTGGTGGTGAGCCTCAGTGTGGGTCTGCCTCTGCTGCGCTCTGCTGCTGCCCGCCAACACCAGCCCTGCCTGCTGGACCCGTCCTCACAACGCCAGCGCACCATCATCCTGATAGCCCTGGGCCTGGTGCAGGTGTTTTTTCTGCTGCCCACCATGCTACTGCTCTTCAGCTACTGCAGCGTGCTGAGTGTGCTCCGCCAGCCGCGCCGGCGCTCCCGCAGCCAGCGCCGCAGCCGCCAGCACACTCTCACAGTCATCTACTGGGTGCTGGCCGTCTTCCTGCTCTGCTTCGTCCCCTACCACATCAACCTGCTGGGATACACCCTCACCCATGTGGGGCTGCTGTCCAATTGTGGCCTGGCCAAGGTGACCAAGGCTGTGCACCCTGTGATGATGTCACTGGCCAGCTCCAACTGTTGCCTCAACCCACTCATCTACTACTTCTCCAGCAGCCTGGTGCACAGGGAGCCAGCCGGCAGTGCAGGCAGTGGGAGCCAGTGAGACAGATTATGTCACAACATTGCTGGAGGAGACCCTTACTGACTCTCTCTCCATCCAACCTCTATCAGGACAAGAATGGGCCGCCAACTTGTTAAAAGGACAAGGTCTTTACTTGAACTTAACATGAAGATGGCTTTACTGGGCAGACGTACACAAGATAACAGGGATTTGTTTTTCCACACCTCCCTCCGTGACACAAACACACAAACACAGTCTCTGAGCCTGCAACACATATGCACATCTTTGGAGGTCAAAGTGCAGGGTCGCACTTCGTGTGGCACCTCTGAAACACTTGCATCAGTGCTGGCAGCAAGATTCAGCTAAACCTCTGAAACTTTGGTTCATGGTTTTCCCTGAGAGAGGATGCTAAAGCTATTAAAGAACACAGACCATTTCTGATTTAGGCGTGTCCAGTTTCAAACGGCTGTGTTCTTTCTCCCATCACCTGAAAGCCCCGAGCCATTGGTTCTCAAACATTTTCAGCCATTGTCCTGCTTTTACCATGAAGATTTGTGTGTCCAATACACCGTTGTGTTGAATGAGAGCACATTGGTCAATTCCACACTTGCATTACTTGGTTGAACATTTTTGAAATCTGAATACTGCACTAGCAAAGCAGTTTACTGTATGAAGTTTGTAAAACTGATACCATCATTTTTGTTTTGTGTTAATTTCATATGGAACATTGCCTCATTTGGCAAAAAGTGCAGCTCAACAGTTATGAAGCCAATGTTGTCAAGCCAAAGAGTTTATAAGTTGATCCTATGTCTATATGTTCTTTATGTTGTTATTCTTGAACTGTCGTAATTTTGAATAGATTTGAAGAAATCCCTGCTAACGGTTGCCCTAATGTCACCTCAGTGCTGAGTAAATGCTACAGGGTGAATACATGTATATATGTGTCTATGTGCTGTATATGTGTGTTTTATGCAAGTGCAGTGACTTTATCACTAGTATGTATGTGGTGGTGACGAGAGACGAAAACTGACCGTCCTCCATGCAATGCTCTTCATGATGAGGTGCTCGCAGCTCTCCAGATGTTTGACGATGTCTTTGCTCAGGGTGGGCTCAGCCTTGATGAAGCTCTCGATGACTTTGTAGAAGTCAAAGGCGGCTAGCTTGAACACATCCAGTATCCAGGGGAAGCACAGGTCTGTTTCAGCTTGGTCACCGTGGCTGTATCCTCCAGTCTTAAAACAGCTTCCTATTCACGAGGAACAGTTACACACATATTACAACCTGCCACACGACTACAAATGTAACATGTATCAATATTGTTGAAAGTAAGATAGAATACGGCTATTGGAAAATCGCTATTTGGGATGGCATCTGTTATGCACACATTAAGGGACACACCTCCATAGGTTGCCATGATGACCTCCAAAGCGCAGGCCAAAAGTGAGGTGTGGAATGTGCAGTCATTGAGAAGTTTACTGGAATGGAAATCACATGGCTCAGCTCAAGGGAGACAACGCTTCACTACATATCGGAACAACAAGGAGCATCCAGGCCCAGTGGATGTTAAAAACATGGTGAATACACAACGACAGCTTTCACAGTGGCATTATTATATTCCCCCACTGAACGAAACATGAAACTACATACCTGAAATTCTGCACTGAAAGTCTCTTCTCCTCCTACAGAATTAAACAATGATATTTCATGAGGAAAACAGAGTTCAACTGAATTATTTATGAAGACACTACATGATACTACATGACACTACATGATACTACATGTAGTACTTTTACTAAATGTCTCACAGTGGAATGAAACAATGTAGTGATTTATGATTTAATGTTTCCTAAAATCTAACGTGATATTCAGTAACATTTACAATATGCAACAGATTAATCCTTTTTGCTTACATTAAGGTACATTTGACAGTAACAGTAATAGTGATAGTAGTTTTACTGTTTACTTTTTAATCACATGGGAATGAATAGTCACCAGTGATTTAACAATGGGAAAACAATGCAAACATATAACCTTTAATGAAATCAAAAAAGACAATTTACCGATTTGAGCATCGACTCCATGACTCTGTAATATATCCGGACGCCGAGGGTGAACCTCTGAAACATGGAGGAAATATATAAATCACTCGTACATCAAATAGATCGAGGCTAGGGTGTGTGTAGCTATTCTTCCTTTACCATTGTCTCTTTGAGTGTTAGTTCATACCTGTCTGCCAAGAACCACGCAGTGCGGACCGACTGCCTGACCAAACCTTTGGCCAAACACCTGTGCCAGCGTCTCCACGCGCTTCAGCACCTCCGCCGTAGGGTCCACTGTGCAGTTCTGACCACAGGACAGGAGAAAACAGCGGGGAAATTAAGAACGGCTGCGATCAAAACGCAGTATTGCTTGACAACGAACACGGTTCCTACATATTGTCCAAGTCAAAAAGTCCACACTTAATTCAAGTTGTATTTGAAGACTTTGGTTGGTGTTTAATTGTATACTCACAACAAATATCAAAATATGAGAAGTTTTTCAACATTTTCTAGACTTGGAAATTAACCAGTTAATTTCATAACACTTGACCACACTTTCCAAGTATGTGTAGGAATCCTGAACATGGAAATGTTCTTCAAGTTTTTAACAAATATAAATGCTTATGGAGACCCACTTTGAAATACGTGGCCAGGTTAGCTGAAGGCTGGTCACTACTGGAGGTGAGATCAACCCTCAACTGCTGAATGGAGTTCATGGCAGCTCTGATAGGAAAAATAAACAAACAGAGTTGAATCAGACAAATTCAAAATAATTAATACAATTTCAATGGGCCACATTTGAAGTTGCCTAACACACAGCATACAGTACAGGAAACTCCATGGCAATCTCCAGTGTTTGGTTTTCAATTTCAATACATGGGTTTGTGTAGCTACTAGCTGCTGAACCTGGATGAGCAATTCATTTCATTGATCATCAACAATGAAAGATATTTGGCTCCAGCGTGCCCCACTTCCCTTCCCTTCCCTTTCAAGTAGCAACCAGAGAGCCACGTGAAAACATGTAAGCAGGTCTCCCTGTGGTGGTTGTTCAGGTCATGTGAGTGAATACATATAGATCAAAGTCAATACACATCCATGACTGCATTCAGGGTTTAAGAGATCAAGGCGAGGCACCACAGGTGAAAATGGAGATTTAGGATGGGTTGATCAATTCTGAGATGTTACAATATTTTGCTTCTGTAACTACTTTAGTTTCATAAGTTATACAAAACACTATTCAAAAAGAACCATAAATAGTTATACAATTTTATAATAGCTGCATCAAGTAGCACGAAGTAGAAATAAACAGCAATTTCCTCAAAATGGCATTTTCTCTGTATCTGTAGACTTTTTGTTTTAAAACTGTAGATATGGCTGCCAAATTTGACATGCTGCTTTTATAGGATATTTTCTATGAAAAAATAGTACAAAAGGTGTTTGAATGTGTATCCATATTCAACATTTCACCTGTGGTGTCTAGTCTGAAACAGGAACAAGTCACAAATAGATCATTTGAAAAGATGTACATTTCTATAACCGGGTGGCAGTAGTCTGAAGGTTTGAGAAACAGGCTTGTGACCAAAAGTTCAAGGGTCAACTTCCCCGACTGGCAGCATGGGGAAAGTGAATGACTAACATCTTTCCGTCCCTGAACAACTACTGTCAAGGCGCCCTTGAACAAGGCATTTAATTCTCAACTGCTCCACTGGGCTGCTCAGCGGCCAACGGGCAACTCCCAGGTGAGAAGGTGTGTAACTGTATATTTATCAAACAAGGTGTTGCTGAAAGACGACGTGAGTGCTCAGTCAATCTTCCCTTGGAAAATAAAGGTTCAAAAACAATCCTCACCTGACTGGAGTCTGCGGCGGGATGAGCACGGGATCCTCCTCAGGTAGGTTCTTCTTTGGCGTCCTCTCCACCTGCATTCTGAGAGCGGAGAGGGGATTATTAAAAACTACCCTGTGGAGGCTTGAGATAAACCCAAAAGAAAACCATCAAAACACTGAAGGAAATACTGAGGAAATAATGACGTTACATCTCTAATTTAGGAGCGAGGAGAGTCTCATCTCCATCCAAAAACAGCCGTCCATCAAAGTCTCTACTCTTGAGGTAGTGCTCTTCATACTGTTTGCTGAAGTCATTCACCTGTGGGGGGGGAATCAAAGGTCAAGGTTACTCACAAGGAATCAGAAAGGTGGATGGGCTAATCACTAAATGACTAGGATATGCAGGGAACGTACAAATCTGCAATCACAAGACAGTCAAAACAGACAAGTAGCTACATAGAAAATTCATTATCTGGATCCATTACGTGCGATAATCACAGTTAGCCATGTTATCATAGAATTAAAATGTGACGATTTGACATTTCACTTACTTAACCAAACAACTGAACACAGAATTAAAACATCCTTATGGTTTTGACTCTGCCAAGGCAAGGCCGAGACAAAGACAAGCTGTGGAAATCATTTTACATCCATGACAGCCTGCACTACACTGCCATCATCACCATTCATCAATTTATCATGCATTGTTTGACTCAACTTTCATTTGCTACTACCAACTGAGATTCATTTCCAGACTCTGTCCTGAGATTGTGCGATTGCCGATTCCACCATACGAGAGCCTGTTTACATTTGCCCAATCTGAATCTGATGCCAATCTGAAGCAATTGGGCTGGCTCTGACTTGTCTGCAACTGGAGCAGAGCAACAGATTGAGTCTTGCACACATTCCTGCCTACCATCATCTGGCCCAACCATTGGTGCTACAGAGCCAAAATCTGTCCGGGCTCAGTCAGACTCACGAAGACTACTAATTACACATGTCAGCCATGCTGATCTTAGTGTTTAGAGAAGGTTTTTTTTCCCCATTTTACCCAGTCTGCCCATAGGTCAGAGCAAATACTTATCTAGCCGCTAGCTGGAATGAGACACTTACAAGAATAATGTGTACCTACTGTCTGCTACTTGGCAACTAGGGTAATGCAATCGCTGTAAAATATATCCACTATCCTTCTTCAGACAAGCGAGTCGGTGACAGCAAACAACAGCTTCCTGTCTCGGTTGTTTTCATACCAGCCTCTGCAATATACTACCGTGACACGCTACAATGGATGAGGATGCCGTGCTTGAGAACACATTTTCCTGACACCACGTATGGAAAACAAACAAAAAGGTCAAACTAAGAGAACAATGAACAGCTGCCAGGCACTCAACAAGGTCTACAGAAGCCAGGAAGCGATAACGAATGGCAACAGTGAGTGTGGAGCTCATAAAGGCTGGGATCTACTGATGGAGATAGTCTTTGTATTATTATTATTATTTTTTATTTATTATTATTATTATTATATAGCCGACAGGGACAGAAACCAAACAGCTCAGCAGGTGGTGTGACATGCCTTCCTACCTGAAGAAAATCTGAGGATCTTGAGAGGTCCACTGAGTCCAGGAAAGCAGAGAAGCTGGTCTGGTACACATTCTTCACCTGCAAAAACACATCGACACAGAGGACCAATGAGGGAAGTGACGATGAGAAACTGTCTATTGTATCTGTCGTGGTTTGTATGATGACTCTAACCTCATCTAGGTTGCATTCATTCTCCTTGCACAGGGTCTCCAGAAGCTGTACGTCCACCTCTGGCTCCGGAGGCCGGGGTTTGGCTTTACTCTGGTTGCGACGAGATGTTCGCGTTGGGGGGCTCTGAGCTTTGCTGATGGCTGATTCTGAGAGAAGGAGATGGTATAAGATAACACTACACAGCCAAAGTAGAGTTCCTATACATTTTCCATGTCAAAAAGTTTTTCCAGACCTTACTTTCTTGACTGGATTCAAAGATTCTCGTCAGTGTTCAATATGATATATGCTGAGAGTGGTTGGGAAATATGACACAGGACACCGATACTACTCCAAAGGTGAAAATGATGATGTGAAATGACAGTGGGTCTATT
Source organism: Hoplostethus atlanticus (assembly GCA_034670405.1). Taxonomy (NCBI): domain Eukaryota; kingdom Metazoa; phylum Chordata; class Actinopteri; order Trachichthyiformes; family Trachichthyidae; genus Hoplostethus; species Hoplostethus atlanticus. Next base: position 956,896 of record JAXDDX010000018.1, read on the forward strand.
CTACAACTACATAAAACGTGCAGTCATGTTTATATCCTGAATGAAAAACATTATTTTTCCCACACTTCTCCAGATTTGTTTTGGTACATTCTTGAACTATTCAAGACCTGGAAATGATCAAATTCATTTTCAAGACCCTCCAGACCTGTGTAGAAACACTGCAAAGTACTGAGCGTGTTATAGTAAGAGGGTAAAGCGGCTTACGGTACAGAGGCTGCAGAAGGTCTGGAGGGCAGAGCTTGATGAAGAGCTCCAGAGCACACAGCAGCAGCTGGAACGATATGACCAGGTCATCCTCCATCTGCAAGGCCTTTCCTGCAGACAGCAGAGATGCAGCCCATGAGGAGCATCGTCAGAATATTATCGTTGCCAACTAGTAAGCCATGAGGAGAAAACTGTCCGTTTCATTTGACCTCCACAGCTAGGCATGAAGAAGGAAGGATGGAAAGCAAAACGGAAACTATTTCATGTTGCGTGTTTTGAACCCATAGTTTTATCCACTTCCTTGTTCTGTTCTGGCTTTTGTTCATGCAAGTTAGTATATTTGTTACTGTGTAATAAGGCTTAGCCTACCTTTGGCTAACAGGAACATTGTCCAGCAGCTCCGTATGGTCTCCTCCTCCCTTGAAAACGAGACACTGAACCATTAACCCTGCACCAACATCACATCTCTGACTCTTTATCAAAAGTGAGACCACAAAGATATTGCTAATGTAAGTGTGACAAATGCACTTTTCTCTAGGATATTCTTTCACTTACTTGCCATCAGAATCCAAAGCAAAGATTTGCTTGCATGTTCTGAAACACAAACAGATATTATGACCAATTACATTTTTCACTATTAACAAAATAAATGTAAATCTTTTTAGAATAATCTGTTTCACTAAGAGCTCCTACACTTTATCTAACACTTTATCTAAAGCCAGGTTGTCTGAGAAGTAACTTTTACAGCAACTACAACCTGGGAGGAGATTCCAGAAGAAAGGGCAAGTGCAAAAACTGGAAGCTAAGGGGCCTCGTGAAGACTGCTGCTGCATAAATGTTTACAATGTGAGGTCATGTAAGGAAAAAAAAGTGAAAGGGCGAGACTTCACTGACATGAGAAGGTAAAGAATTATCTGTATTGACAAATCAAAGAAGCCATTGTACTGCGTTGATCTATATGCCGTCACTCACTTCTCAAACCTCTGGTAGAGAGCCAGCGTCACGTCATACTTCTTCTCCAGTCGCGTCAGAACGGAATCAACCCGTGTGCTAATTGTGTCCAGGTTCACATCCATCTTCCTCACCAGAGCCAGGAACTGCTTTACACTGCAAAAGAAAGGATGTATCTGTAAGCTAAAACAGACGTCAATTCTAAACTATTTCTGAATGGAAAAAGCGCAAAACATTAGGGGTGAAAAACTGAACTGAAAAACTGGAAATACAGTGAATAACAAAAGCAACTTGCACATTTTCTACAACAAAAGACTTTTAATATCCACTGACCCCACTCAGTGAACTGCATTTTAACATACAGTACAATCCCTTTACCAATGCCATCAGATCTATAGGCATGAAATTCTGGCACATTCTCAAAATGAGGAATGCTTTTCAATACCCTCCACTATAAACGGAAAAACTAACATAAAACTAACATAATAGATTGCTTGATAAATGCTGACGCACATACAACCACAAAAAAACATGTTCATCATGGGGGTTTACAACTGCAGAGCAAGCACTTCCTGTAATAACATGGTGAATGCTGATAAGTTTGTTGACCACTATACTGGTAAAGAATACAAGATCAAATGTCTCACTGCATGTAACACAAGTCACGCAATATAGCTTTTGTTCTGGCAAAACAAGAAATATTATTGTGGTGAAGCATCCCGCAAAATAAGACTCAGTAAGCTCAGAAGCTGTATGAAACACAAAAATACATCTCATGTAACGCATTAGGTAGGAGAACTGAAATGTACGGCGTTAAGTCACAGAGTGGGAGATGTTGAAAAAGCCCCTTTAACCCTCGGGAACAATTTCACCAGTCACCTTAACTTACTTTTTGAAATACGAGCTCAAGAGAAACTCAGAAGAACGAAGACAGAAAGAATGCTTGTGGTTTTCTGAGTGCTGTAGGTGTTGGTGATTATCTGTGTAGGTTCTCCTCAAAATACAGAAGAGCTCTTTGTTTCAGTGGCAAGATAAGGGTGTGATTCCCCTGTAGACAGTCCCTCATTTTACATTGAACTGTCTCGTCTAATCGTCTGTGTTGCTCTGGAAATAGAAGATACTTTGATCTGATTCTACTCTGGTTTGCAATAGAATTTTGTTGTTTTCTGGTAAAAACTGACAGATTTTCAGGTTTGTCTTGACTGTGAGTGGGTTAAAGAGAGAATGCTTCTGGATATATAGCCTGAAAACAATACACCCTAGTGGTTTTATTTTGGTGTCTATTGAAAAGACACCTTACTTAAAAAGGAAGTGGAACTTTTACCCATAGACTCCGATGAAGGCCATAGTGCCAAAAATGTTTTGTCTGCCACAAAATATATTCTTTCTGACAGACCTCTCATTTTGGGTTGGGTTTATGTTTTTACGTTTTAATTTGCTAAAGAAATTATCAAAAAGCTGTGTTTGCATGTATCAATGTTAATATTGCAGTTGCACTTTTCCAATAAATACAATCACACTAGGAGTTTTTGTCAACAGCGTGCGTGGTATGGTAAGCATGCCCGAGTCTGGAGTGTACTTACTTCAGGTCCAGTGCTTTCTGAACCTGCGTTAAGGTAAAACAGGCAACATCCAGGTCTATCACGGCCACGTACAGGCAAGCACCCCAGAGCCTTTTTTGACCGTCCTGAAATGAATTGGTGAAGAAAAAAAAAAAAGTATTAGAAACTTGTAATAACGCTATAACATGCAATCATTTTTGGTAACACTGTCTGTGTAGGTCTGGTGGGTACACACAAACAGAAAGTCAGGGGCATTTAACGTCAGATATCGAAGATTGAATGTAACTGTAATCCCACAAGAATAGGGTAACCTCAAAAACTGAATTTAAGACTTAAAATACTATATATAACTGTATTGAGGACAATTGAAGGACTTGAGTTTAGATGACATAACGTAAGACATATTAAGACTTTTTTCAGGACATGTTCCAGAGCTAGCCTTTTCATTTGAACACTGCAGCAATGCCTAATTACACAGGCCTGTGTCCAACCAAATGACACACATACAGGCTGACGGCACTGGGCCACAGGAGCAGATGAAGTCATTTTGATGGGAAACATGATCTGACATCCTGGGTGTGACTATGAGAAACCCAGAGTTAAGCAGTTTATGAGTTCATTCAACTTCACAGATAATACCTGGACCCCTGCCAGTCTGATTGCACACAGGAGGCTATGCATGTCCACATCAGCTGTCTTATAAAGTTGCTCGATGCAAATTAGTTGTCAGACAACTAGGAATAGATACATACAGCGGCTACATCCATGGAGTCCTGAACAGTCTTCCACAACACCCAGGCACGGTCACACACTGGGTCTGTCACATGAAGACTCTTGCACAGGGTCACAAACTCAGCATCCTTGTCTCTGTGTCTAGCAGGTGGCGGGCATAAATCAACAGCAATACAAAAGAATACACTTTAGGACACCATACGATCAGACAGAACATGCTGCACAGATGACAAGGGGCTTCCATTCAAGTCACTGTTAGCTAGAGACGGTGTCATTAGTGTGTTATAACATTTTAAGTATTGTTACATCTGCTATCGAAGAGTTAATAGCCTGTCTGTGGCCAGCTCTGTAGGAGTGAGAAACATTAGCTTGAGGCTTCACATTAGCTCTGAATAAGGGCCTGATGTGAAACAGCTAGCTAGTCAGCCTGCGGGTTTGTCACATATTAACACAGTAAGAAAAAAAGGCCAAACACAGATTCTTTACAATATTGTTGCAACCGCTGACCACTTATGTACTGCTTAAATCTGAATGGGGTAACTGTTAGCTTACCTTTTAACAGATAACTCTGGGCTCTCCTTCTTGTCTGGGGAGCCACTTTTCACACTGGGCTTCAGCTCCTTGATCTGGGTCGTCCCGGAGTTGCGTTTTTTAGGTGGCATCTTGATAACCGGTTAGGTTACAGGTAAATATTAAAAGAAAACAAATATTACTTTGTTTTGAATATAATAACGCCGCTGTTAAACTGTGTTTACTTAGTTTAAATCCCACTCCACGAGTCCTGGGCAACAGTACAACAAAAACTCACTGACTTCCTGAAATCGTAGGATAGGGGACGTTCGTTTAGTTTAACCGAACTGCACGTTGGTGGGGCTATGCCGCCGTTATCTCGAATATGTGACCCTCTGCTAAACCCTGTGATTAGTACTCAATACATTGAGCTCCTGCGACCACTCACATCGGTTTAAATCTACTGCTGTCGATAGCAACCGTAGATAACAGCTTTATTTACCCCGCTTCCAACTTGGGGTAACCTGCACGATAGGCGAGTTTACTACAATCATGTGATAAAACCTCATCGCATTAGAACTAAACGAGCTCACGCAAACGCACTAGCTGGAAACGCGGGAAAGTATCCGACGCAACATCCGCCCAGAGCATTTTATCCCGCCATTTCGGCGAGTCACACAAAGGCTGTGCACGAAAACAGCTTAGTAGGTGGAAATGAGTGGAGTCGACATTTTAATTTGATGTATTGTCACTGTTAGTATAATGTACGTGTGCATACTTGTTTACGCCGCACGTGTGTAATGTGTTCATTGCAGCCCCCACGGTCATTGAAAGTTGTTGAAAACGAATGGATGTCATTGAAAGTGCTTGAGTTTTTATTATTAAAAATATAGTACCCATCAGTATGCCTCAGCTCTTTGGACCTCTCTCCATCCTAGGATCAACACTTCACATTGACATAGTAGCAGTTTTAAGATGATTTCACTGTGATTTCTTGACTTGACAAGATCGTGAGTAGTAAATGAGGCATCTATGTAACATTTTGATCAATGTCATGTCTAAAACATGCCAATTTTGAGTCCTTGAATTTGATGTCCAGGTGAGTGTGGGGACCCTGTTATTCTCTCACCTGATTTAACACAATCGTACCGTTGGAGTGCTGCTGAAAGTTGATGGACGTTTGTTGATCTTTACATTAACTTTTTGTGGTTAGTAAATGAATAATACCACATTTCAATAATTTTCATATTGTATTTTCTTTGGTTACTGTAAAATTAATGATTTGTTACTCTTTCAAAGTGGAGTGTGATTTTAAATATGGAATTTTAGGATAAGTGACCATAAAGAAAATGTGCAAATCTTTAACCCTAATGCTTGTACAAGCAGCCCCCTCGTGTGGTAAAATTCATGTATTACAATTTCATTTGACTGATTAACCAGTGATTTAACATTATAAGCAAACACAAAACAATACAAAAGTTTATATTTCTTCTTGTATGCTGCTTGATGTGTACTTGACTGTGTGTTTTGCTAAAATAATTAGTTTCTGGATGTCCAGTTCACTAAAAGGGGTATTTTTTAAACATCTGATCTGTAAAGATTGGCCAACTTCAAAAAGCATCTTACCAGTCATGGCTTTAAATGAAGAATTAGAGCTAAGATGCTCTTGTGAGACCCAAACTAATTTATGAATATTGGAGGCCAAGACTGATTCAGGTTTCCATAAGTTGGTCTTGTAATACTTGTGTTCTTTTTTGACATGGCAGTGGAAGCATGTCAATTTAATGAGTGAAAATGTTTGCATTTTTAAATGCATGATCTGCTCAAAAGTATGCCTTGTCTATGTGTATCAGTTTGATGCCAGCAGTAGGTTCCAGAAATAGTGTCTGTTACATAATGTTTGGTACATTTCTGGGTGCTTAAAGCTGCTTGGTGGCACATTGCGGCCGTGACTTCCTATTTGGCATCTGTTATTGTGTGATGTTTATCTACCTGATAAAACAGGACGGAAATCAGTGATTGCCGAGCTTATCATATTGTCACTGAAGCATCTGTTTCTGTTGCCTCGGTATAGGAAGAGACAGAAAATGTGAATTTGAACATTGTTAATGGTTAATCTACCTTCCCCTTTATCTCTGTCTAGATTTGGTTCTGGTAACTGTCAGTGAGGAAGGTTTTTTCTTCCCCATATGGATTTGAAAGCATATCAAATTATATTACAGAGCACATTCAAACATGGACTTCATGTCCACATTGAAACAATCTTTCTGCCTTAATTGTAATTACTTGAGGGCTGCTGCTGCTGAAGACGAAAATGACTATTGAAAATGTTTTACTGCTGTCATTTTTATGTAGGTTACAACTTCTATCCTTCCCTGTTCAAAAAGTGACTTTTCTGGTAAAGTTCATACAGTTGGAAAAATGAATGAATTTCCTCAGGAATTAATGCATCTCACAGTGGCTAATAGTTATTACATTACCTCTCCACTGATAAAGGACAGCTGTGCACCTGATAGTTTACCACCAGTATTACAGGTTATAGCCCAATACCACTGATATCTGCAGGGCATGTTACAGAGATGTTTATTCTTTAGTAGGCCTTGGCTTAGGTAGGACTGATAAAGATATGTTACCCATATAGGTTTCATTCAAAGTCTTTCTCTCCTCTGTAAGACCATTTCATACCAATCCTGGAATAATGATGATGATGATCAAACTAAAAGTGCAGTTGCTGATCAGCATGAAACAGGAGATTAAAAACAAAAGGAGCAATGTGTAATGATGATGATTGCAGTAATATAATAATACAAGTGGTGAAAGTTCAGTATAAGAGGTAGTCAAATGTGGTATAAAGGGAACAATGTTGGTAATACAACTTCAACACAGTGCTCTATCCTTGTCTAAGTAATTTCCACTTTTTTTTTTCCAGACTTTCAGACTGATAAAGATGTTCAGGTTGTGGAGCCTCGGCCTCATATGGGAAGGGTTGAAAAGGGTTGCCAGCCTGTCAGGAGCATTTACCATGATGAAAGGAGCAATTAAAGGAGAGGCTGTTGGGTGGAAGACGGGCCTTTGCTAGGGAAAGAGAGAAAAGAGAAAGCCAAAGGAGAGGATGACAAGCTATCCTGGTCATCTCCCTCCAGGAAAAAACGATCGCTCTGCAGCAGGAGAACAAGAAGTTCCAGGAACAGCGGAGAGAGAGGAGCGGCCGTTGAACCAGTTCAGAACAAAGGGTGAGCTTTTGGCCGGTAATTAGTCAGAAGGCGTGGGGCGGCCCGGGACAATATGCTGAATTTGATGGAACATGTATGGAGAATTCGTCAATTATGTGTCTGAGCTCTTGTTTATTGGCTCTTGTTCATTTGATACACTTATTTGTCTTAGCTCTTGCTTATTTGGTTCACTTATTTGTCTTAGCTCTTGTTTATTTGATTCTCTTATTTGTCTCATTTGTTTAAGATATAGTAGGTTGCTAACTTATTGCACTCTTACCTTAACACTAGTTATGCTCTTAGTTGCTTGTTTAGGAAGGAAATGCACTTACGATTTCTGGTGACTAGTAGTTTTCTTGCCTACCTATGTTGAATGCACTTATTGTAAGTCGCTTTGGATAAAAGCGTCTGCTAAATGACTGTAATGTAATGTAATGAGAATGAGGGACAAAGACTGGAGTAAGAGGATGAAGCTGATGGGAGGAAAACATGAAGGCAAAGCTGTCACTCAAGATACTGCTGATATGGTGTAGAGAGTAAGGAGTCTGGTGATTACATGAAGTTAAACTAAACTAATAAAAGTGATTCAGAGTTGTTAAGTAGTTTCAGAAGGTCAGTGTTAATGAAGAAGATGTCTCACTTTTCTCAGGTGAAAAGTGAAAAGAAGAGCGTCTGGGGTAGGATACTCAGTGGGAAGCAGGGGAACAGGGAGACATTCATCAATCCACCTTGTCTGTCTCCAACCAGACAGTGATAGCCTCCCTTTCATCATGTCAAGTCAACGCTCTTCACTTTTTCAAGCTCAACATCTTTGTTAATGGCACAATTTGACCTGGCTATGACAACTCCCGTTTTGACTCCAGTCCAGCTCTGCTCCGAGCAGGCCTGAATGACAACATGACAGTTCAGTGTGAGGAGAGAGATGCTTCTGTACATTTCTGTCTCAAAACAAAGATGAAGATAGATAGAGATAGATAAGATACTTTATTGATCCCCGGTAGGGAAATTCTGGAAAGGGAGCTGCTGCAACAGGCTGCTGCCACTAGGGCGGCGCCACCACTACTTAGAGGACTACTTAAAGCAGCTTGTCTATCTTATCTACTGATGTGCATTGTGGATATAACTGGAAGAACGTTTGGGTGCACAGCATCCCTGAGAAGATTCGTTGAGTTGAGTGAAAAAGAGGACAGAGAGGTTTTTTTCACCTAAAAAACACGTAAAAACACATAATTCATAGGGGACGGTGTTTTTCAGTGACCAATGAAAACAATGCAGAGATATGACCAGCATGTTCAAGTGAGCTGCACCAACTGGGCGAGATGTCTAACAAAGAGGTCTATCTTTTCGCCCAATAATATTTGTACTAAGCTGGAGCGGTACGCCCAATCAGTCCATCATCCAAGAGCTTTTGTTGTCTTCTCAGCTCAGCGAGGTGATGTGACGCAACCATCAACAAAATGACCAACGAGTCACAGCCTGATGATTTGTAGTCCGTTAATGATCGCGGAGGGTATCAGTCAAATGTCACCGCTCTCTCTCGGTTCCTCCCCCGTTGACTGCTGCTGTCAGTGAAATGCATTGTAACACTATCCTACTATCTGAATGCCCTCTGTACCTTATATTCTACACAAAGTTAAAAAAAAAAAAAAAAAGTGTAAAAAAATACTATTCAAGCAACGAGTAGTATAAATAAAGCAATACATCCACACTGCCCTGCAGGACATGTAGTCTGTCGAGACATGGCCCGCCAGACTCTAGCTGGGGCAAATAACGTAACAGTAAATCCATGTTGCGCCTTGACAACAGCGTCCTCTCAAGCTGTACTCCGTCACGCCTGGCTCCCCGCCTCCCACGTCATAGCGGTAAAATCCATGTCTGTAAGAGTGACGGTGAACGGAGCCTCCACTTGCTCCGGCTCAACCCGCTCCTCTCCTCTCCCGGCGCTGTTCAAGTTGTTTGCCCTCCAGGAATTTAGAGGTCGAATGGATTTCTGAAAACGCTGCAAACAAAAAAAGGAGAGAAAAAGATAGCGTCTCAATCACACACACACTTTCCCACACGGCAGCCTCGAGGTCATTTCATCATTTCATCAGCTACATGATATATCCAAACACGTACAGCAGAATGGTACGGGACAATTCGTTTAGGTTGTACTGGTAGTGTGGCTGTAGCAGAGGTGTAACATGACCTCCTACTGACAGAGTTACACAACGGTGATACTGACTTCTCTCAGTGTGCCAGATTCCTTGCTGATAGCCACAATGGCCCAGATCAGGATCTGTAGGCAGCAGGTCGCGCCCATGCACACGCCTAGCGCCTTCCCCCAGCGCGGATACACGTAGGACCCGTAGTGGAGCGAGGTGTTGTACATCTCAATGAAGATATAGGTCAGGATGACCTGCGGCCATAGGGGGAAAGTCACACAGAGGAAGTAAAGGAATGTTTATGAACAAAATACCACAATGGCTGAACTGAAGCGGAGTCACCGAGAAAGCCGACAGGGGGGGAAGCAGATTGAATGTCAGTTTCTCCTCTTGAATTATTCACAGTTGTTAGATTTCAGCACAGTTGGTGGCTGAATTTCAAAGAAAGAAATTTATTTTTGGCTTCCTTGGTGATACTTCTGAAACCGTTGGGTTGGGTTGTTACACAACTGAATTACTATACTTTGTTTCCCCTCAGTTATTATCCCCCTAAATGATACAGTTATTTAATGGGACATTTTAAAGTCTGTTAGATGAGGACGGCATGCCTTCTCACCTTCCATACAACGAATGACAGAAAGAATACAAGGAATAACATGTGACAACGATTGTGCACCTGATTCAAACCCACAATGCTGCAAGGATATGACCATAACAATGGAAATATATCGGCAAAATCGTTATGGCAATGTTTACTTATGAATGGACGTGGTTGATATGTTACACCTAAACTCACATATCTTTTCATTCATTCACTTTTATGGAAGTTCAACAGATATTCTTCTTTAAGTCAACCAGTGTTCATGTTACAGTGCGCCGGTGCGTACCACCAATAAATACCAGTGTTTAAATTTGTTTCCTTACCAGCAGAAGAAAAGGAGTGAAGAAAACCCAGCATGCTTTGAAGTAAAGAAGCACCTTGCCGCACCAGGGAGGGCAGTGGCAGATCATATCAAGGATGTCTTGACAAAACTGGTTGACTCCTGAGAGCAAAAGAGCGTTAAGACTCGCACATTAAGAACACTGGAAAAAAAACAGATAAACTGCTGGATGAGAAACGATGTGGTGGTTAGGAGGAGTTTAAGGTGAGAAGTGTGTAGTGAGGGTTAGGTGTGTCAGATGGTCTACCATAGAAGAAGGAGATGCCAATGCACATGAAGAGGGTGATGATGATGAGGCCAAAGCTAGTGCTGAAGGAGTCAATGAGAGTGAACCAGTAAATCCCTCCCTATGAAGACACAGACAGCGTCAGAGAATGTGAGTCTGAGCACACAAAAGGCCGAACGTGCAGTTACACGCCTCACTTGCTACGGTGTATAGTTCAGTGAAAACACACTCACATCGGTGATCAACAGGAGACCCATCAGGTAGAAGCCGAAACACAGCGCGCCCAAGAACATAGACTTGTGCTTCATATTCCCTCTCAGCTGTGGAAACTCGTCCAGCACCGCCGTGGTGATGCCCTCCATGTTACCAAACTGTGAGTCGGCAGAGCAGAAGGTACGATTATGTACGGAGACGGACTCTAATGATACACTAACAGTGTGGTTCATCGCCGAGAGAACAGCCGGCCTTACCAATGTGTCGATCCCAAGCATAAAGAGCATGAGGAAGAAGAGGATGGACCAAAACACTGAGCCTGGCAGCAGAGCAAGGGCTTCTGGGTAAGCAACAAAGGCCAACCCAGGACCTGGAGCCAGAAAATAAATAGAAAATGGAAAAAGTTTAAGCAAAAGAAGGCACAGTACATGGAAGTTACTGTCAGTCAAAGTACTAGAAACACGTTTGTACCATAAAACCTTACTAACCCAAACTGCTCAGAAATGGAGGTAATTTGAAACACAAATGGTGACTACAAGTCATTCAGAAGGAATTCATATTAAAAACAAGGACAGAAGCATGCACACTTCTGCCACAGCGCTCTTTTACGGTCTAACTTCCAAATCACACCGAGAGAATGCACAGACAAGAAGATCTCAACAATTGCAGGGAATTGAAGACAAAGGTTTTCGTTCACAATGCCTGTTTTATCCATTCAGGTCCGGCTGTTTTGAGGTTTGGATAAAAGCGCTTCAACTGGATTGTCGAGTGAGACAAAGTAACTACCTGTATCCGCCACCTTCCCGACAGGCACTCCCTTCCTCCACGCCATGTGACCTAGGATGGAGAATATAGCAAAGCCTGCAAAGAAGCTGGTGCCGCAGTTCCCTATGGTGATAATCAGAGTGTCCCTGAAATCAACAGCACCGTGATTAAGATTGCAATTCCCGTTCATGACCGTAGTGACAGAGCAAACCGTTACAGCAGGGCGCAAACAAACCTGATGACGTTGTTGTCAAATTTATTATAAGAGGCCATAGAAAGCAGCCCTCCGACTCCGATGCCTAGTGAGTAGAAGATCTGCGAGGCTGCATCGTTCCACACCTGTGTTGTTAAAGACAAACCATTTACACATCAAACACATCTACAGACAAAACAATGTGCACACTGACTTCTCAGTCCCCGTTGTGCACATACAAATACCTGTGCACTGGCTAATCGTTCCCAGTCTGGTGTGAGGTAGAAAGCAACACCCTGAAGAGAGCCTTCCAGTGTAGCACCCCTGATGACCAAAACAAAGAGTACAAAGTACGGGAATGTTGCTGTCACGTAAACCACCTGAAAACAAAAGACAACAGAGACACGTGTCACAAGACGTGGCACCGAGGGGTAGAAATGTGTGTCTGTATCAGAGTTTTTGCGTGTGTTTTGACAACATTCACCTTTCCGGAGCTGCGGATGCCCTTAAGCATGCAGAAGAAAATGATAATCCAGGCAGCCAGGAGGCAGAGGGCCAGAGGCCACCTGACAGGCCCCGGGTCGTGGAGGCCCTCGCTGTTTACAACACCCAGCACGCGCTCGCTAGAACACACACAGCACTCTAAATCAAACACCCAAAGCACCCAAAGTTATATGAGCAAAGCCGGAACAGCGTGCCACACCTAATGTGAGTTAACTGACGCAAAAAAACCCACACCAAAACAAGCAGGGTGCAGCTGCTCGGCTGGATTGATGGCATGCAGGATGTGTCAAATGGGCAACATTTTTGTTCAATCGTTGGACATAGAAGAATAGTAATATATAGTGTGAATGAGTGTAATAGCGTATGACCGTTCATGCTGTACACTGTCAGTGCTGTTGTGAGTGAGATTATTTTGTGGCTTAAGTAATCATTTCTTCACAACTGGACAGGTCATAGGACTTCTTTGTGAATGATTGTGCAAAGGCTCACTTACTTCCAGAACATCTCTGTGGGGCTGAGGGAGGAGGCAGAGGAGCTATTGCCAGTGGCGTTACCACAGAGTGCAGAGTTGACTAAGGCCTGACAGGTCCAGGGTAAGGGGGTCTGGAAGGAGCTGCCCAGGTAGTAAAACGTCCAGGCTATAATCACGTTATAGTAGAGGCACACCAGGGTGGACACGCAGAGCATGCCGATGCCAATACCTGCAGGCAGAGACACGACCGCAGCTCAAACACATCCAGCGTTTTTACACGTATAGATTTTAGCTACCGAGTTGCAAAGGTGTCAGGAATTTTTCCAAGTTAGCCACAGGGTGTCGTGAGCAGGCAGGCCGACGTGAGCCAGCCTGTCTTGGGGTTTTAGGATCAGGGCATCAAGAGTAAACACTGTTACTTAAAAACCTATTATAAACCTATTTCTTCAAATTGTTATATGTATGTTCTATATTTTCATTCATAACTCACACAATTCCTCTTTCTTTAAAGCATTCTAGGTGGTGTCATTGATGTACAGTGCATGTGTGTTGGACTAAAAAGCATGACGGGGGAGGCCACTACCTTTGAGGAGAGGGCAGCACTTCCACACAGTGATGGGCCCAGCTGCTCCATACTGGCCCAGACTCAACTCCATGAGGAAGAGTGGAACACCAGTGAAGAAGAGCATAATGAAGTAGGGGATGAGAAACACGCCTGTGAACAAAACAACAGATCAACTTGGATTATCAGCACTCATTCATTTAGTGCCGCTACAGGTAGCCCAGCCTGTAGAGACACAACCTATAACTGGGTGGCTGCCCCTGACAGGTGTTAACTTTGTGACTTCTCCCCAATTACTCCAGTTTCATCATGTCTAGGTTTCAAATGGATAGATCACAATCCTGGGTCTGAGGGACTACAGTGTCTGTCCTTACAGTATTAGTTGAATGCCTTGTTTTTCTGATTTCCAGCACAATAAGCTGCCATGGATAGCTTTCACTGGGTTTGTAAAATAAGTCATCGTGCTTAGAAGGGCAGTGCACACCTGAGGGCAGGGCACCCATATGGGTGTCACAAATCATGATAGCTCTACGCCTAGGTATGCAAAGTATTTGAGGCTTCAGAGGGTAGTGATTGAACCTGCTTGTGGACTGCTCACCTCCGCCATTGCGGTAGCAAAGGTAGGGGAACCGCCACACGTTCCCGAGTCCCACACAGTATCCCATGCAGGAGAGCAGGAATTCATACTTCCCTCCCCACTGCTCCCTTGGAGGAGTTGGCAGGAGTTGGAGGTCGGGATTCAAGCTGTGGCTGTGGCGTGGAGTTGGGGACATTGTGAGCCACAGTATGTCCGTTCAAATGTACCGAATTCTAGAAAAGAATACACAGACACAAGAATACAAGATTATTACAGTGAAAACATCAGACCCAGCCAGCAGACAGTTTTAAACATTTTATCCTTTCATCCTGGATAAAAACGCCTTTCAATCAGAATTTAAAAAAGCTTAAGACGTTAAGAATGATGAACAAATATTTGAGCTGTCAGAGGTAAAGGTGATGTTTTGGAGGTTGGCTCAGTGTGGTTTGTACGTCATGAACTATTTTTAGACGAGACATTGTTGCGTACGGGCTGTGTGGAAAGTTCACCATTCCTCTCTAGTTTACTAATGAGGTGATGAAATCACCGACTGGACCGTTTGTTCTCCCTTCCTTCGGGGAATCCTTTCATCCTGAACAGGAGGGGAACTAGTTTCACATGTCAGGTCACAGAGAGGAAGTCTGGTTAAAACGGCAGAGCTTCTGCTTTGCAAGCTATTATTATAATCAGTGCATCGAAAGAGTCGTTAAGTCGTTTTTGTATTTTTTGTATTTTGTATTTCGTACCTCGCCTTGTATTTTGTACATTTTGGTTGATATTGTTATGCTGCTGCAACCCCAGAATTTCCCCCCGGGGATCAATAAAGTATCTATCTAACCATAAGAATTCACACATCATTCCAATGGCCTAGGGCTTTCCAATCAATATTTGTGAGCGCAAGAAATTGTCTTCCAAAGCAACATTCTACAGATTTCAATTTCTAATGTTGTCAAGATGTATAGCGTTGCTCCATTAACAATCAATGCCTAACGTTGTGGACCTAAAGGCAGCTTGTTTGAGTGTTTACAAGCTTTCACAGATCCTTGCAACTGAACCACTCTGGGTCAAATATAGTAACCACAGTTTCATCCTAATTTAGTTGAAACGTTTTTACACACCCTAAATGTAATGTCTTCAAGGCAAAATACACCAATTATCATGTCTACGAGAAAAATATACAATTACTGCCTGAGAGATATGTTATAAACCAATTGATAACGTGTCTGTAAAAAGCCTGAGATGATCAATTAAGATGTTGTGATCAAAAGTATGAAAGGCAGCATCAGAACATTCACCAGCATCTGCTGCAAGATCATTCCTAACAATAAACAAAGAAGAATCTGAACAGAAACGCTCAAATAAGTCTTTTTTGCTCGTATTATCAGGTAACTGTTTGTAAACAACTTTCTCAAAAACCTAAGAAAGAACTTGGGTGTTTCTGTAACTACTGAAAATGAGGGTCCAGACTGTTTTAGAAAGATAGGTAGACAAGTGGTCACTGAAAATATGATGGTGCAGGACCAGTGGCTAGTGAGCTATTCATGATAGAAACTGTTTAGTCAGAATTATATATAGGGAACAAGAAAAATAATGCTATAAATTTATATGGATACTATACAAATATCACAAGAAAAGAAATACTATATATAATAACCTATAAAGATATTATAAGCATATTAAAGGTAAGACTAGACTCACTGATAAGTACCAAAGACACACTACAAGGATATTATAGTGATTTTTGTGAAGTAACAAAAAATCAAACAAAAAAACGATGATTTATACTATTTCTATTGCCAACTTGTGAACTGAGGTTGCCGTGAAAATATTTGCTGGAAATGTAACACCGAGGAGCGATGCTCTAGGCTGGATACTGACTCATGTTGATGCACAGAGTCCAGCTGAACAGTCATTTATTTCTGTAGCTCAGGATAGTAACCCGTTAATAAACCAGTGTAACGTTTTGGACAATCACATAACCACACCGGCTCAGCTTTATCTCAGCGCAAATTACCCAAGCCTTACTCAGACAGGTAGGAGCGATGTGGACGGACAGGTTAGACTGCTTCATCGTCTATATCTAGTAAGCCACGTAGATATATGATAGCGTATGATTAAATAGCGTGAAATTAAATCGTAAGCCCACCATAGTTCATGCCCACACAGAGCAGCATAGTATTGATTGAAAAACCTAAATGATAAACTTCCGCCCGTACCTGCTGTGCGGCTCCATTCGCTACAACGGAGATCCCAGGCGCCGCTTTGGGCTCTTCGTTCTGCATTTCCCCCCGACAGAGATGGTTCACTATTTTCTGTGTCGCTGAGTAGTCCACATTTTTTTTTTTTTAATCCTATTGGAAATGCGTGTTTCTGTCGTTAGCCGGTGTTCACCAGGTGCTCAAACAGGCCACTTCGGCGTTTACAGCAAGAAAACCGGCTGGTGTCCTCGAGGGCAGGCTGCGTGTGAAGAGCGCAAGTGCAGCAACCGGAGACGAAGAAGATGACGATGCCACGATGAAAAAAACAACGCCTTATTTCTTACAGCTGTAAAACTACTTTGTTATTGCACCGGTGGGTGACTTGTTAATTGCGCTATTCTGAGCGGTGTTTGTCTGTGGCGATTTGTTGTGTTTTAGGTGTTTTATGTAACGTTTCTATTGTGTTTGGGTTTGTTGTTTTTGTTAGGTTTGTACTGTGTGTTTTGACTGTAAACTCTGTCTGCAAACTACATGTAGGCCTACGAGGCAATAAAGCGCCCACGGTAAGGTTAGGGATAACAGTATTTTTTTTGTCTTGGACATGTTGTCGTTTTTTTTTTTTTTACAATACTTTACAATAATTTATTTCAGTTGGTGGCACCCTCCAATCATTCACAGAAATTGCAACTTTTCCAATTTTTATAACGATTTAAACAAGTTTAACATAATAATTCTACAAACATTCATATTATCATTACAGCTAAGCCTTCACAGTATGTCTTACAACACCTTTGAAAAACCAAATGTGAAAAATGTCAGGTGATAAATGAACATGTTGATTTCAAACAACTATTTTGCAAATGACAAATTACTTCTCTCAAGTTTGTTTCACATGCTGCATATGCGATTATTTGTGATGATTGTTTTCCATGTGAATATTTCAGTTTGTTCGCCTACAGAGCAGCCTGTCGGATGCGCTGGTGGGCAACACAGGTGTACCCCAGGGAACGGTACTGTCGCCATTCTTGTTCACCCTCTACACCTCAGATTCAATTCTGGGTCTACTCATCTACAGAAGTTCCATCCATCGTGGGTTGCATCAACGAGGAGGATGAGTACAGGAGTCTGCTGGAGAGGTTCGTCGGATGGTGCGATGACAACCACCTACAGCTCAATGTCAACAAGACGAGAGCTTGTGGTGGACTTTCGTTGTCGGAACAAGAAGCGCCCACCACCTCTCATCCTCCAGGGTAAGGAGATGGAGATGGTGGAATCGTACAAGTTCCTGGGGGTGCACCTCAACAATAAACTGGACTGGTCAGACAACACTGATGCCCTCTACAGGAAAGGTCAGAGCAGACTGTACTTCCTGAGGAGGCTCAGGTCATTCACTGTGTGCAACAGGCTGCTCTGCATGTTCTACCAGACTGTGGTGGCCAGTGGACTCTTCTTCGCTGTGGTATATTGGGGAGGTGGCATCAAGGCAAAGGATGCCAACAGGATTAATAAACTGGTCAAGAAAGCTGTCTCAGTTGTGGGAGATAGCCTGGACATTCTGGAAGGAGGTGGCTGAGGGGAGGAAGAGGTCTAAACACAG
Organism: Hoplostethus atlanticus; assembly: GCA_034670405.1. Taxonomy (NCBI): domain Eukaryota; kingdom Metazoa; phylum Chordata; class Actinopteri; order Trachichthyiformes; family Trachichthyidae; genus Hoplostethus; species Hoplostethus atlanticus. The sequence continues at coordinate 974,459 of JAXDDX010000018.1, forward strand.
ATCCATCTTGGAGAACCCATCCCACCCCCTCTATGATGAGATGAACGGGCTGAGAAGCTCCTTCAGCCACCGTCTCATCCAACCTAAGTGCACAAGGGAGCGCTTCAAGCATTCTTTTGTGCCAACAGCCATCCGGCTGTACAACGCTACCACCGATGTCAACCCCTGAGCCTGCTGCTTTCTTCTTGAGTGCTATAGTGCTGTGTGTTTCTCTCTTGCTTTGTACACTGCTGCATAACTGCAATTTCCCCTCGGGGACAATAAAGAGCCATCTAATCTAATCGTTTATATTTCAGATGTGCTTTTTCACATGCTATTTTGACTTTGCCCAAACATGAAAGTTATTTCCCTAACTTACCCAATGACAACAAACTACATCAGGATCACAATCAGAATCATTTTCATTTCCAAGAACAATAAATGTAACTCAGATTCACAGTACATACTGACACATGGTAACAGGGCAACAGGACCTCACATTCACTGCAAAGGGACGGTGCAAAAAACAGGCTACTATGGACAATAATAGCTATATATAGCTATTAATAGCTGTACAGGGAAGTGTAATGAATAACCAATAGCTCATTGTTCCAGTTTAAGAAAACGGAATAGAATATTATGTGTGTAATAAAAGTATGATAATTGGAGAACCTACATCCCTGAAGCTGAAATGCTAAATGGTAACACAGGTATGGTTTACAGACAATAGATGGTGAGGAATCCAGAGATACTAGGTGTTTGCAGGGGGTGAGTCTTAGGAGGACTGGTTATTGCTAATTATTGCAAACCCTTATGGAAGGTTAAATATTAGAAATGTAACAGAGAATTTACAACAATGAGCCTATGCGTGACTTTAAGCTGATATTTCTCAGAAATGATACAGTAAAAATGTTTAATATTTCATGTGAGTATAGAAGTGGATGTCCTGAGTTGGAATCCATTGTCAACTAATTATTGCAAATCATCGTTTTATTATGTTTCAAAGTAATTCAGAGATGTAGTAATTCATTGATGTGTTCAAACAAACACACTTTTTGCGATTCTGGCTCTATTTTTCGCCTAGACTGCGTCGTTTCAATGTATTTGGGCTGACGCTGCGTCTTTACCGTAATTACACCAAGTAGACGCGCAACACAATTTCAAATTCGGCTCACTTGAACTTGTAACCCGTAAACAATGAGTTTTCCCCTGCCAGTGTGTTCTCGTTGTGTCTAGATAGGTCTGTGTTGTTGCGTCGTCATTGCACAAGGGAATCATCGTGGGGGAAATGTGCTGAAAGACAACTAGACTAATTCCTAGTGCGACAACTTCCTTGTAGAGTCAATGGACGCTTGTGGTTTGAGATACTCAGATCATAAACAAGCCTGATCTCCATTTAACTCAGGTTAGATCCGTGGGCTACTTTCAGTCATGCTATCAGAGAGAGCGAGTTTATATTGATTGTTTCATGCATTGCTTTGTGCAATATTGTTTTAAAGGTTCATGTCAATAAAGATTGAATTGAATTGAATTGAATTGAGGGAGAGAGCGAGAGGGAGAGATAAACAGAAACAGACAGCGAGAGAGATAAACAGAAACATACAGCGAGATAAACAGAGAGAAACAGACAAGAGTTTTGATGTTCTTTAATGAAACATCGTGACTAAAAAAACACCAGGAAACAGCCAGTTTGCTAAAAACAACAAACAGAGAGAGAGAGAACAGCAGAAACACAGAGAGAGAAACAGAAACCGAGAGAGATAGAAAAACAGAAAAAGAAAGTCACGCAGTCACTCAGGAGTCCAGTGTCAACGTCCAACGTCTTCATCTGCATTAGCTTTTAGTCCTAACTTACTCCTAACGTTTTTCTGGTTTGAAGCCGCTGGTAGAAGACGGGGATGCCAAACATTAAGGTGTTTAGCGGTAGCTCTCATCCGGACCTTTCCATGAAGATTGTCGACCGTTTGGGAACCAATTTGGGGAAGGTGGTGACAACGAAATTCAGCAACCGGGAGACACGGTACGTCCATAGAGGCAACGGCTAATGTCAGTTACCTAGCAGTTAGAAACGACGCTAGCTAACTTGGCAACCCTCGTTGTAAGTTTGTTATTGACGTTAGCTAGCAGTTGAGTGCTAATGAAACCCACGGAAAATATGTTTACATCTGACAACCACTTTTCTTTAAACTCCCAAATCGATTTCCGTGTTCCTGGAGTACTTCAAATACTGACTTAAGGCGTGCATCAGGAATTAAAACAATTGGCAAATATGAGACATTTGTCGAATTTAGGAATTTAGTGTCAACTGAGGACACTGAACTCCTTTGAAACCAGTCCAGTCCATCCACTCCATGTTCCACGTTGTGTTGTCTATAGCTTCACACATATTTACATACACTTTAACTGAGTGATTTGTTTAGATTGCAGGTGAAAAAGTACCAGATAAATGCATTTTAACATAAAACTGCAAAAAAGCAAAACGGCTAATAATATTTAGGGATTTTGTCTGTAGGCACATACACCTAGGCACATACACTACTATATGTGCCTAAGGCCCAGCCCACACAGAAGAGTGATGGGGAGATGGACAAGCATGCACAGTGTAAGTGATCTAATGCTAAGCTCTCTTTAGCCTTCATGTAAAAGTCATCAGATATAATTATTTTGCCACAATAAAAAAATATTTTAAAGGGTGTGTACTACTAGATCACAATATTTTTTCATTTGGGCTAGAAACAAGAGAGAGCATACTTCCAGACACCCTGCTGTCCACTCCTAAATCTACTTCATATTACAACGAATGTGAAGACCTTTTAGAGAGAATGTTGAAAATGGTGCACACTAAGCCCACAATAGGTCAACCATAGGTAGGCCTCAAACCATAGTGGTGTTTGTGTTACTTCATGACAACAACTCTTGCATGTGGGTGTTTTCTCACAAGCCGTCAGAAATATCTGACATACACGTGCAGGTCGCCTACTCCTTTACAAGATGACTGCCGTGGCTTTCAGAGTGTGAAAAATGTAGCCAGATTGCAGTGTTTGCTTGCCATTGCTGAATTGTTGCCCTTGCAGTGTGGAGTTTGGCGAGAGCGTCAGAGGAGAAGATGTCTACATTGTCCAAAGCGGTTGTGGTGAGATCAACAACAACTTCATGGAGCTCCTTATCATGATCAGTGCTTGTAAGATTGCCTCTGCCTCACGAGTGACAGCTGTCATGCCATGTTTCCCATACGCAAGACAAGACAAAAAGGACAAGTTGGGGGTGAGGGAAGTTTTCATGCTTTATTATCAGCACCAACACAGTCAGTACATTTCCCGGGGCTTTATCTTGAACATGTGTTGTTTCATCATATTGAGTTATTTCTAGGATCATTTCAGATAATATGCATATTCCTCTGCAGAGTCGTGCTTCCATCACAGCAAAACTTGTAGCCAACATGTTGTCTGTCTCTGGAGCTGATCATATAATCACCATGGATCTTCATGCCTCGCAGATACAAGTGAGTATTTCAGAAGGGAAAAAGGAAATGCTTAAAGGGATACCAAGCTTGCAACTATCTGTGCCCCTTGGTTTCACTGGGGAAAGCTAACAGTGCTAAAAACACACGAAGGACGAATGTAGACGTGTCTGTGGTAAAGACAAAATAGCAGCTGAAATTCAAAATGTCATGTAACAGTCATAGAAAAAAAGTCATGTGTACATTGTGACTCATTACACAAAAGGTTTTATGAGGCCTGGAATTTCATCCGCTGGTAGAGTAGGTGTCAATAATACACAGGTCACCTGTTTGAATTTCGCAGTGTAAACCACTCCTTAGGAAAACATTATTGGATCTCTTTAAAGGAATAGACCGACTTTTGGGGAAAGTGGCCTGTTGGTCAACTTCCAACAGGTCAACCCTTTATGTGACAGAGGATTGGCAGAAAAAAAAATCCAACACCAGCTCTGGATTACTAAAAGGACGATCTTCTTATGTTAGATAATGCTAGCTGCCTACGGGCACATAACATACTGTATGCAAACATGTTAGCATGTCCACAGGACAGAGATATCTACCAGAAACTCTAGCATAACATGTAAAAGGTAATTAGGAGCCAACTTTTCCAAAAATCAGCATAGTCCTTTAATGTGCAAAAACATGCAGATACTCTGTGTAGCTGGTCTGAAACACAGAGACAGTTAACTAAACCACCTAAGACGTTAATTGTCACAGAAAACCTGCTGCTATGATTTTCCCAATCGCTCTCTTTTGAAGGGTTTTTTTGATATTCCTGTGGACAATCTCTATGCGGAGCCAGCAGTAATAAAATGGATTAAAGAGAACATCAGTGATTGGAAGAATTGCACCGTAGTGTCTCCTGATGCTGGAGGTGCCAAGAGGTAAAGTCAATAACAATTGTCTCGTCATTATCCAGGGTCAAAGGATGGCCTCCATTGTTTGTTACATTGCTTTTAGGCTAACTGTGGGGTTTTGTGAAATCTCTGCAGAGTCACCTCCATAGCAGACAGGCTGAACGTGGACTTTGCTCTTATCCACAAAGAGAGGAAGAAGGCCAACGAAGTGGACCGCATGGTTCTGGTTGGAGATGTGAAAGACAAGGTTGCCATCCTGGTTGATGACATGGCGGATACTTGTGGCACAATCTGCCACGCAGCAGATAAGTTAGTGTTTCTCGATTATGGCAATTTTGATATTCAAAGCAGAACAACTTAACATTAACAAAAACACAGTCTCCTAAAATAAAACACCAATATTGCAATATCCATTTTCCTTATAGGTAAACTCAGTCAATATTTATATCATATGATATTATGACATTACAGGTAATCTATGTAAGACTTTAACTAATCTAGCCTACAATGTTGTTAGTAGGTCAAACTTCTAATTTATCCATTGCCCCATTTGGTTTGTTGTTGTCCTCTGTATTCAATGTATTCTTCCTGGGCTGTAAAAAAAAAAGCTCCAGGCTCCCCAGATGCGCCTCCCCTAAGGATGGGTGTCTATAGTGCAAACAATGGCGATGGAGACCCCAGTTGTAAGAGCAAAAAAAAACAGTATACCTCCCAAGTTGCCTTTGATAGAGCAGGGTCAAAACAAGAATAAACATTGGCATTGGTAGTGAAATGTGGAGGAACCTGAGACAAACCAAAGGAATTAAAACCAATGTTGAGTTGGCTGTTTTTCTCCTAGACAGTATAGTATCTCCTAGTTATTAGTTAGTAATAGGGATGTATTGATTGAACACTAGAGAGTGCAAGGCTAGCAAGTTTTAGCTTTGGTCATCACACTTCTCATGAGCCCAGCTGAACTCACGACTGCGTAGAGGTAGAACGTGACAAGATGGATGGATTTTTTTTCAATCATAATTGTCTTCATTCAGATTTTGCTCAAAATATCATGATACTATTGAACCGTGAACACTGTGTTATGCATCAAACTGAACTGTGAATGTGTAGTTACATCCCTTTTACCTAACACAGCACATAAGGGAGAGATAACATGTATAGCACTGTATGATCATCTGGTCTTTTGGCAAAGGCCTTGCTAACGCACGTCAAAAGTTGTTAAATGTGGTCTGTTTTGATGTGCCATAGCAGATTGATGATAATGATCTATAGTTTAGAAGCCCTAGAGTTTAACCCATGCTGATCCCTAGCCATTCCTGTGTTTCACTTTTAGCTGTGTTGCACTTTGCACCAAGTTTCTAGTAACGTTATTACAGAAGTCATATCAAATGGCCATGATTCATTTCTGCAGGTCCTATCATAAATAAACTACTCCAGTTATCACAGTCAGTGCTGAATCGTTTGAGAATTGATTGCATTTGTACATCATGACTGCTTCTACCTAGGATAAGGCATTTCCTTTAAATTTAACCCACATTGTTTTTATATATTTAGGCTTATGTCAGCTGGTGCCACAAAAGTCTATGCCATCCTCACCCATGGGATCCTTTCTGGGCCTGCTATCTCACGCATTAATGATTCCTGTTTTGAAGCTGTGGTTGTGACAAATACTATCCCTCAGGAGGAGAAAATGAAACAATGTTCAAAAATACAGGTTAGTCTTGAGTTCAAAAGCATCTTATGTTTAGACATATTGATGTGAATGGTTCAGAAGTACAAAGGTAAGATGCCTTTGAGGATGTATCATTTAATCCCCCCAGTTTCCCCCCAAAATCTGTTTTGGGGGCGCTGTTTGAATGTCCCTGGTTACTTTTTTAAAACTTTGCTGTACTTCTTTTGCACTGAACCCTCTAGGTTATTGACGTTGCAATAATCCTCGCAGAAGCCATTCGTCGAACACACAATGGAGAATCTGTGTCCTATCTCTTCAACAATGTGCCCTTATAACGTCTGTGGGCCCTGACTTCCAGCAACCACCAGTACCAAAGGAGGAATATCTAGTGTAGCACAGTCTCAACCTACCCATCTGCTTCCTCATGGCGGACGAAGGATGGAAATAGAAAGGAAATATTCTTTTAATATTAATTAATCAATGTGTTTTTTCAAGGGAGATAACATAAGTCAGTTAATTCTTATCTTCACTTATGAAAAATGACTGCCACTAATGAAGCAAATAGCTGTTGAACGGTGCTATAGCTCCAGATCAGCCGGCATGTCAGCTGAGCTCACGTACCACCATCACCAAATAGGTTGGTCTATTTACGCTGACAAACTCACTTGCTCATTCTCTGCTGCATCTCTTGATCCACATGTAGGCTCTTTCTTTATGGCGCGGGGGTTGCAATTGATCTCTCCATGCTGTTGAATTTTATTCTCAATAAAATGTTCGTATTTCAATATGAGTTGTCTGACTGAATTATGTTACTGTTGCTGTACACCGACTGCTGGTTATTTGACTAGTTAGATTATGGGTAATTGAATAGCCTCTGTCAATCCTCTCTTCACATAAAGTTGACCATTGGGCCAATTTCCAAAAGGTTGGTGTAGTTCTTTATTGTCAATTGATATAGTGAAATCTCGTCCTCCTTGATGCTTTGAATGCAAAGTCCAAGTCCTGGACAGATGATTGGCCGAGAACAGTCCTATAGGCTTACGAGCACACTCAAAGAAATACAGGTCAATGACTGAATAAATCCATAGTTCACACACCAAAGAAAAAACAAAAGTAGCTAGTGATAAACAGCCATTACCTTGACTAAGTATTGTCCATATTAGTCTTAATCCTCTGATGCTGAGTGGCTCTGGCAGCTCGTGGACTAAATCCACATAAGCTCCTGATGCTACTTTAAAGTCATCCAATCTGCCGTGTCTCTATACTTAACAAGCCTACTCAACAAATCTGGGTCACTAGATTGTGGGGAAGCTACACTGTTGCTGTGTGTGCATATCGAAATCACTAGAACTAGAATTATACTTCTGCTGATTGTAAGTGAAGCTTTTATCCAATTTCTGCATTTTCTAGCTAACATCCTCACTATGGTGGAGTCGGTGCTAGAGGTGGAATGAAACGAATGGCTGCACGTGAGCCTGAAGAAGTGACTCAGTTAAAATATTTAGTTCAGAGAATGGAACTGCAAGACCAAGTGAAGAGTGAGAGGAGCAGGACTATTTACAACCAGCCACCAGAGTTTGATGCAAGTGGCCGCAATCATCTTTTCACCGGTGAGCCCAAAAGCAACTTTCTTAGACTGGATGGCAATTTAAAGTCATGCTGCAGCCTCTGGATGGACACTGAGCCAGCAAGAGTCAACAATCGGGATAGTTTCGTCCTTTGCTGTTGATACCAGAAAAAGACTAGATCATTTCAACTTTGATCCCTAATTCACACTTTCCTTCCTGTAACATGGACGGGATTTACAACACTAATTGTCAAAAAGAGCTTTGGGACAAAGAGTCAGGAGAGGAACAGTCTGCTTTGGACTTGGTGGAGCTCCTTGATATAGAGGACGATGTGCAGGATGAAGAGAGCTGGTAGGTGCCATCAAGACTATTACCGTATTGGGATTATTGGCTAGTCAAATTATTTCATTAATTCATCTGCCCTTTATTTATACATGAATCATTTTCCAGGGGTGCCCTGTGTATGAGGCAATGCTAAAAGCCAAGTACTAGAGTAAAAAGATAATATAAAAACTAGATTACATCAGTATAGAAATAAAATCACAATCAGCAATCAGTACACTTCTACTGATTTTATATTATGCTTTAATTTAATATACAGTAAATATAAAAGGACAATATAGAAAGAGTGTTCTGATTTCTGTTTCATCAGGTCTTTCAAGATATGAGCAGACTTTCAAAAGCTAAATAAGAAGCAGTGCTGCTGATTCTTCTACATACGTTTTGAGTCATCATACACTTCAGTGGTAGGACAGCAGATAAACAAGGGAGTTGCTAGTAGCCAGTGAGGTGGACACTAGGCTATTGGACAGGTCAGGAGAGCTGATGTCTGACCTGGAGGTATTTGATATCAAAATTGTTTTGATCAGGTAGACTGTGTTAGTATGCCCAAATTAGCACATTCACCTCATGGCAGCAAAGGAATTGACCACGACTTCTTCACATAGAGAGGGAGCGGAACATGTTTTTTTTAGTGACTGCAGGAAATGTGCTCTTTGTTTCCTCTCAGGTTATATGAATCCCCAAAGAAACAGGTATTTGTGGAGAAAAGCAACGAGTCTGCTCTCAAGTGGTGTAGACAAGTCCTGGATAACCCCAGTCCGGAGATGGAGGCGGCATGTCGTGTTCTGATGAGCATGCTGGATCAAAGTAAGCACTTGGCATAGACTCAAAGTCCTGGTCTCTGTTTTGTTTTTAACTAGGATTGACTGATATTCTTCTATTCTTCGATATTCAAAAATGGTGATTGGTTCTGCTTTTCTGTATTCTCAGGATCAATGAATTTCCCCAGCAGTCACTCCTATAGACGTCCTGTGGTTTTCCATGAGACTTGCTATGCTTGTGTGTACTCTACTCTTCTAGATCAGCTAATACACCACATAGTACCTCTGACAGTTTAGGTCAGAGGTATTGATGAGAACCTTCCTTCACTTCCTTCACTCTGGGTTATACCTAATATTGTCTCTTAAAAATGGATCTGAAAATAATCTTGCAAAGGATGTCAATGAACATTCATACAAATAATTACTCCTATTCCCTAATGGTGAAGTCATGTTGATGGTTAGTCTTTACGTCCATCCAAAGAACTGTCTTCATATCACGGGTTATAGTGGCACCTGCCTTAATATTTGTTAACCTGCACAGATGAAAATGAGCCGAGAGTCTCACAGGACTCCATAACCATGGACTACAGACTGCAGGACCTGACAGATGTCCACATTATGGCCCGCATGCAGGAAGCTAGTGAGTATAGCGTATAGTGAGTATCCTTGTCTTGATTTGTGATGGCTATTGTGTGGAGTGTACGGTGCATATTGGATGCACGTTGGATGGAGATAACTTTGTTTCATATCCTTCAGGTTTACGACAGGACTGCGTTTCCACCCCTGCCACTACATTTAATGTGGACGAGTGCTCTCTAGAAAACACAGTGGGAACATCATCCTCCCCTCGTTGGCCGCCTCATCTCTCGTCCACGTCAGGCAGCTCATCTCCATGCCAGTCTCCCATATCCTTAGCAAAGCAGAGTTGCCACAGTCCACAACTGGCCAGGTTTCACCATCAAGTCACCCAGTTTAAGCTGCTTAAGCTTGCTCAGAATAGAGGTACACAGATGCAAACACTGCAGTCAATCAAGAAATGAACACCCCATGGCTTTTTGTACATGCAACAAAAGGTTTTTACAATGGACTACTTTAGGATTTTTTTGTCTGAGATGTACACACAGACATAATATTTCATCAGAATATGAAAATCGTGAAATCTACGTGAAAGTATTAACAGTTGGGCTGATATTCCTAAAAAAAACACATTTTCTAGCATGTACTTTGCAGACGTTTTTTTTGTTATATTACCCACAATTACGTCAAGCACAGTGCAGTCTGTGTTTCTTTAATAAATGGCATGGCGAGTTCCTGAGGTTTCAGATTAACCCGTAAATATGATTATACTAACAAAGTTCTTAGCACATAAACAGTGTTTGTGAGATTGAATTACTGTGTGTGGACGCTGGAGATGACCCTGATGTGTGCTGTTGCAGCAGCAGCAGCAGCTCCAAGAAGCAGCATGCCAAACGTTGCCCCACCTCTACGGACCAGCCTCCGCTCCCTCCAGGCCGTTAGGGACAGCCGAAGTGTAGAGAACAACGACCGCCACCCCGCAGACCACATCAGCCCTCTCACTTATCCTGTAACATTAAGGTCTCCATCAGGTTGGGATGTTTCTAGTTATTTTCTAATCTACAGTCAAAAGAAATATACAACAAATACAACATATGCATACTGCAGAAATACATCCCTTGGCAAATGCACCCAAATCTGAACCTATTTGATACCATTTTAAATACATTTCAACACATACGCCAGTGATGTGGCAAAGAATTTGCCACTTTTCTGCAGTTAGAAAGTAATTTACACATCTGATTGAACCATTTTCTGAGCATTCCTTCCACTGAGTCGAGAGAGGTGGGATGTATTTATAAGGTATGTAATTTTCTAATCTCCTAGGTATATCATCTGCCAGAATGGGGAAGAGTTGCTGGTCTTCGGCACTTTCTGCAACATACACGAGCTCGGACGGCTCATCAGTGGGATCACAGCGCTCCTTGAGAGAGCCATCAGTCTAGACAACGGCCATTAAAAGACTGCAGAGGTCCCAGTCCCTCAGCCCCGCCAGAACCAGGATTCCCCACCCTGCCAAAGGATACTCAGGTGGAGGATACCTGTCTGCTCGTGGACATGTGTTTGCCTCCCCTGAGAGGTCTGCTAAATTAGCTTGGGGCAGAAATGTGCCACCTACCCAAAGGTAAAAAAAAAAACAATGTCACCAGTGAATTCCTTACACTTAGTATGTCATATCATTTTGTATTGTATGTACCAATTTTGTTCTTAAGCCTGCATCATTCTGTAAATAACTTTCGTTTATATTGTGAAAGTATTTTTAGAGGGGCTTTTACAGTGAAGGGATGTTTCCTGTGTTTTTCCTCAAGTGATATTCAGATGAGTCGTTGGCCTGAGAGCTCAAGATGAACAAGATGAAGCTGGAATCTGTGTTTTGGTTGTGTGGTAAAGCAATACAAATATCAGAAAACACTGTGAAATGATTAGGCTGGTATGCAGCACGGTTGGAGACCTGCAGTAAAGACTTATATTACAGTTTGCCATCTTCATTTGAAGCTGAATAGAGGCTAGAATGTATGGCTGGCGAGGTTGTGAGCAACACTTGATGACAGAGGGCTGGATTTGATTATGCCAGTAAGTCATGTGGGGGTAAATTACACACCTCTGTCCATGTGAATTAGCTGCATGAGGAAAGTATGACGTAATGAAACTGCAGAATAATGTGCTGTCAGTAGATCGGGATGGAGGAAGAGAACGAGAGATGACGAGAGACTGTTTGTGATTGTGATTGACAGGTCTGCTAAGAGGAGAGCTACAGGGCTTACCTCTTGCAGCGGTATACAAACTTGCTTGCAGCGTATTGCATGTGCAGAAACTCAACTGCTACTGAACATCTTTGACTTGAATACGCCGAATGCCTCAAATATTGCTGGGAATGATTTTTTTGTTTTTTTGCTTAGACAGAGATAGTGGCACAATGTGATGAAGTGAAACAGAATTTACCTCAACTTGTGTAGATTTAGATGCTGATTTGAACCTGGAACTGGAGTCAAACTTGACTTTCTGCAGGCATCAGTTTGCAAACAGGAAGTGTGCAGTTAGTTACCATGTGAAAGCAAAAAAACTGGTGATTTGTACATTATGGGGAGTGTTAACAGGAAATAGCGGTGTGGTTGTGGTGTAGTTTCTTACTGCCAAAACCTATGTAATGGTGGCTATATTTTGCTGGTGTTTGTGTGGCGATGACCAGTGAACCAACTCATGCATTCTAGTTTCACCTGTTTCTCAGAGAAGAACCGTCTGAAAATCCCATTAAACAACATATTATATTACGTTTTTCTGTTGGAGCTGTTCACGGGAATTGAGCCCCCAAATTCTTCTACAGGTTTGATTATTTAAGGGGAAATGCTTTCTGATGTTTAAATGTGTTAGATACAAGCCTAGCAGATTCTACGAGTTCTCTTGAGGAAGTACATTTCTCTTATTGTGACAAGCAAGAGCACAATGAGGCACCTTGTCAGTAGCTAATGATGGTCAGGGTGCTGACAGGTGAAGGATGTTTGAACTCAGCTGGAACACTTCTGAGACATCTAGGGTTTCAGTGTTGTTCAGTGCGTTTTCTGGTTATAAATGAAAGAGATATGTTTATTCTCTCTGATGTGCACTGCTATGTGTATGTTGTATCTTTTATTCCTAGTAAATCGTATCAAAAGATAATTCCTGTCCATTCTCTTTCATCTTTTGTCTGCATTCTACACCTGAATCCACTAAATAGAAACTGCCACTACATAGTTCAGGTTGTCCAAACAAGAACAGAGTGAGTTAAATATTCAGGTTGTCCAAACAAGAACAGAGTGAGTTAAATATTCAGGTTGTCCAAACAAGAACAGAGTGAGTTAAATATTCAGGTTGTCCAAACAAGAACAGAGTGGGTTGAGTACACACTACATTTTCATCACATTGAATTGATGAGCACAGTGGGTTTGTAAATACACAAACACAAAGAGCGGGTTAGAAACAGTTCAGAGGATGCCTGTGACAAATGGAAGATAAGCAAGTGTCAAATCATCATTTACACATTGAGGGCTGCGGTCCTATTTCGGCTATTGTGGTGTGGCAGTTTAGCGCCTTAGTATTTAAACCTTGTTTGCAATTAAATGATGAAATCATCAGCGAAATAGCAGTTAATCCGAAATGTCTGCTAACAATTCATTATAGCTGATTGAGCCTCATCTTATATACTGCTATATTGCTGCCAACATCCATAACTGCAGGGTATGAGTGTGGTATACACTGAATACTCAGCACTACTCAACTAAATATTCTTTTTAAAATCCCCCCCCCACACACACACACACACACACACACACACACAGACTGACACTCGCTCTTTCTCACACATACGCCTTCTCACTCTTCACCACATTTACTTCCCCTATGATTTTATTTCCTGCTGAAGGTTTAGTTTAATTCATTTTATTTTACATGTTATTTTTTTGGATCTTATTGTTCGATTTTGTTTTGAGAGGCTCTTTCTGTACATAATGGTAATTTAATCTCTTCTATATGTTTTATCTGTGTATGCATGTTCATAGAGTCTTTATGTAGGCCTCATCTAGAGCATTTCAATTCTCCCCTGCAGATTTAGCAATATAGAAGCAGAACACAAAACCTACTACATTTATGCTAAAAACAAGGCTATTTTTGCCATGAACATTGACATCAAGTTCCTTCTACACAATGTGCAACTTATAATAATAACAATAACAGCTGTGGAAACGCTGGGAAAAGGTGGGTTCTGTAATAATTAAAATAAAAATCTGCAAAAAGTTTGACAAACCAAACTGCTCACACAGAAAGAAATAATTCTGAACAGACTCTTTCTTGAGTATAAATCCCCCTTGTGTGTGTCTGTTGTGTGAATAAAAAATGCTGCGACAAGAAAAGCTGTCATCCCTTCGGTCTAGAAAACGTCCAATTTTATTTCAGTTTTTAGTATTTAAAGCTTAGAAAATAAAAAATGAGACGAAAAGCCGCATGGTTCAGATAGCCTAGTATAATACAAGTGTCTCTCTAGGAAGAACTATATATATATTATGCTCACTGAGATAATCTCAAGCAAGTTGGCGAGCTGTATATACATTTTATTGGAGCGCAATAGACAGCTACAGGACTACAACGGTTGTCAAGTTTTGTGCTGCAACAACCTGCCAGAGAAGCAGCTGAAATTCACATTTGTGGTCAACTTAATTTGTGTCTTTTGAACAATGCTGACATCAAACTTAAAATGTAGTTTTTGTTATTAAAATGACAGTTGAAACGATACAGAACAATTTCAAGGTATGTCATGGCAAACAGTGAACAGTTCAACATGTGAAGTTGAAATTACAACATGCAATGACGGGGTGTATACCACACTCATACCCTGCAGGTACAACAGAATGATCATAAGCATCGTAAACAAAGCTAGGACAATGTACAATATATTTACCTGACAAGTCTCTCAGTCTCTTATTTTGACATTTTGATTTAAAAAAAAGAAAGAAAAAAAGAAAAAAAAAAAAAGGATTCTTTATGGGTATTCAAGAAACTGTATAAAAGAAAATGTCACTAGTTGTCTGAGTCCAAGTCACTGTCTCCTCCGATGGATCTGAATTCTTCACTCTCCTCGTCTTCACTGAGCTGGACCTGGGAGAGCACAGCCGGTCCTCTCCTCCTAGCTTCCTCCTCTTCATCCTCCTCCTCCTCCTCACTGATGCCATATTCCCCCCCGTTTCCCATGCCAACAGGCTGCATCAGACTCTGGCTCTCCGTCTCCTCATAGCTGCCATAACTGAGACAGAAAAAAAAAAGATGGAAAGAGGTGTTTAAGGAGCACTTAACCCACGTGATTCAAGTATGGTAAAATATCTCCCGTGATGATAAACATTTTAAGTTTCATTCCAAAATCCACCACTTGAAAATAATGGACATGTACTCGAGCAAGGAGCCAGCAAGCATTTTGTTAAGAGAAGATTAAAAAAATCTGCTCTAACACAATGAATAACTATTAACTACTTCATCTGCATTTTTTACATTGAGCAATGAACAACAGGCTCAGATTCCCCCCCCCAAAAAGCCTCATATATACATATCAATGACACCCTTGACTTAGCAGCAACGTGTCTTCTTGATACTGCCGGTTTGTTGTACCTGACATTGCTGTCCTCCATGTGAGGCCCGTCCACTTCATATGACATCATGCTTTCGTCCTGCTCCATGCCCATGCAGGCCGTCTCTTGAGCCATATGTGGAGGCGGAGGTCGGATGTCCACTTCTCTATCGGAGTCACTGCCGCTCTCTGATAGGTGGATGGCTGGCAGGGACACACGGCGCACTGTTAGGAGCTCGAGTCTCAAAACACCAACGGTTCCACCAGCCAAAGACTGGTTACAGCTGTTACACATCTACATGCCTAAACACATTCTGTACATTTGTTAATGTGAACACCATTTCACATAATGTATATGTACTGTCAATTCACATCTGTTGCTCATTTCATATTTCTGGTATGTTTACATATTCTGCATTCATCCTTTTCTTTGTCAAAGGAAAACCTACCTACATGTTCTTCTGTTGCTATTCTTTTCCTCTTTGCTGTATCTACTACTATTTGCTGCTGCAGTGACCTGATTTCCCCACAGGGATCATTCAGCTTTCTTATCTCATCAGCTGACTCGGCTGTTTTCCAACCTCCAGCACCCTAGTTGGACTTACAGGAGAAAGGGTTGTCACCCTCCTCGTCGCTGGCGTCGTCCTCTCCATCAGACATGAGCAGGTCCTGGTACAGCACACTGGCTTGGGCCGGGCGGCTGGATCCTTCGTCCTCTTCCTCCTCCTCCTCCTGGCCGTGCAGCTGTCTGCGGAGCGGCAGCAGCATATCCTCTTCATCCTCCTCATCCTCCAGATCTCCCTCCCCGTCCTCTGCCTAGAGAAAGAGGACAGACAAATAAGCAAAAAAAACAAGAACTACAGTTTGTGAGACACTTTCTAATGTAAATATACTTTGAAGAAGGTGTTTGGAGAAAATGGGTGCACAGTTGTGTCTTCTAAAATGGTGGGAGGTGTCCAAACGAAAAAAGTGATTCTTATATAGTCGCTCTATAAGATGCACTGATCTTGGAAAGGCAAATGTATTGGACAGCAGCTTTGGTGCATAACTGATCCATGATATTTTATGATGTGTATATCTCTACAGCGATAGCGGCCTCATCTGATCTATAGGACTTTTTTCGACCAAGCTGCCTTTCTTACAGGAGCTGGGGTCTTGGGTTTGCCATCATCTTCCTCTTCAAAGCCTTCAATGTCCACGTCTGACTCTTCCTCCCCAAGCCTTCTGCCATGGCGACCCTGAGGGACCGAAAGATAAAAGCCCAAGTCTGACAAGACTCAGGAAGACGAGGCAAAAAGAAAAGTACTACTCTGATTTTATATCTGTAACGTCCTCAAATGAGCAATAAAAGCAACGCACTCCTATGTAATCGCATCAACAAGTTCAACCTGTGCTGTGATGGGATGGGATAAGGACAGGGAAATGAGTTATGGGAGGGAAGTTGTTTAAGGAGAGGTGGCATCTGGATGAAAGCCTTATTTCTCTCTCTCTCGCGCTCTCTCTCTCTATCCATACCTGCCCCCCTCTCTTCTCTGGAGCAACCACTAGCGGTCCCTTCAGAGAAAAGGCTGCTGGTCTCTCTGGGCAGACTTCCTGAAGCCCCGCTGTCAAACAGATCAGCAGGCTGGCCAACACCACACACACACGGAGAGACAGGACAAGACGACAGGAGCGAAGGAGAAAAACACACAGGTTGGGAGAGAGGAGAGACTACAGTAAAGAAACTAGATTGGAGAGATGACAGTACAGAAAAGTAAGAGTTTAGAGAGAAGGGTTACTACAGAGAAGGGATGAAGCATTACTAAAAAGGGCAGGAGGGGCACTGCAAGGTGTGGCGAGGAGACCGCAGCGCTGGAAGACAGGCACAGTGTGGATGTTCGAGACTACAACCTTGTGACTGTGTGTCTCTGTGTCTCAAACGTGTGGTTGTGAGGCAGTAGGAGTGGCGTAAAGTCTATTGTTCATTGTAAACTGACAAGATATCCAAGACGTTATCATGTCAGCATGCTAGTGAATACAGGCTGGGCCCAGGTTGTGCTCCTACCTGGGGCGTGTATGGCCCCGGGGTCATCGGGTCCAGGCTCTCAAAGTCTGCTGCGTCCAGAGCCGCCTCTTTAGCGGTGGAGATGTCCTTCTCCAACTGGGTCAGGTGCTCATCGTACTGGACGGACACAAACAGGCAGATGTTACAACGCTATTCTTCTCATAATCACACCGGCGTTGTTCATTTGGATGTAATAACCCTTTCAATTTGACATGAAAGGGATTAACCTCTTCGTGAGAGGTGTTGTATTTTTAACCAATTCTGAACGATGTCATGAAGGTTTTTTAAGAATATGAGCTTTCATATGTCGGGGCAGCATGTCTACATTTGGTATCAAAACCAGGGCGACCAGGCAGATTTGACATAATCGGGTCAGTTGCGGTGTGGATGCTGCACACAATACCACTCATGATGGAGATCACTGAATAAATCCCCCACCTATCACAAAATGTCTAAATTAGAAAAATGACATTTCAGGATGCTTGTGGATAAGCCACTGGGTGACACTTGGAAGTCCCCGGTTGATTTATATGTGTCTGTAACATACCTCTGTCTCACAGTGAGCCCCAGAGAGAGATTATTTAGGTGACAATATAATAAAAGGGCAACAAGGGCTAGAGGCCAGCAATTTGAATCCCTCCAATAATCTCTGACTGTTCAACAGAGAATCGAGTAACCACAAATTAAAAACAAGAAGCATAGATTTTGAAATATCGACAGTGGTCCACGGGTCTGACTGGCTGCTGAAGCATCATTGAAGCGTAAAACACCCTATACATAGACACCAGTGCACTAACTGAAAACCACCACTCATACCAGTACTAGAACCATATTGCTTGATTTAATCATTGTTTATTTTATTACAGCATCATTGGTTAGAAATTTAAGATTTACTGAACATTTGCTTCTTTCTTTTTTTTTAAACTATTTATTGAGTTATGTCTCTCTGTTCTGAAATCACGGTAAAGCAAGGCCTCTTGTGACTCATTGCTCAGCCATAAACACCACACTATACATACCTCTGACAGGGTCTGTTTGCACACATTGACAATATCCAGGGCAGTCTTGGTGTACGGGCTGTCTGGGCCTGTGGAAGACACACAAGGATAACGATGCATTAGGTTGCATTTCATGAAACTACAAAAATCTCCTTGAAGGTTTTAAGGGAGGTGAAGGTGTCACAGTGATCCTAAATGCATTCCCACTGACCGTTGTACTTGATACTATTGGTGTGGATGAGACTGACATCTGACAGGAACACATCACGGTTCTGGTACTTGTGTTTGGAGATGCACTGTTGAACCACAGCATTCACACACACAGAGAGAGGGAGGCTTAGAGATTATCCTCCACTGCTATGTATTACTGTAAAAGTATTAAACGACGAGTGTGTACGTTCCAAGATTTAAACCTTGTGTGTCTCACCTTGCGGATGTTCTCCAGATCCATGGGGCTGACGATCACCTTGTAATAATCTGGCACAAACTTCTTGTTGACAGGGTGGTGGAACGGCCACGACTAGAGGGGAAGGAAGGGTGCAGGAATGAGGGGCGGATCATCTCAACACCACGCGCTACCTTTTTAACGTTCTCAAATATATCTAGCCTGCGACAGAGTGAGGTCAGACAATGCTGAGAAGAGATGACTCACATCAGGAACCACCATCATTTTCTGGGTCACGATGTTATCCAGGATGAAGGAGAAGGCCACCTGGTCATCATCATCCAGCAAGGGGTTGATGGCTTTCTCCAGCCTGACCAGCCTGTCCTCCTTCTGCACACACAAAGACACACAAAGTGGAAGAGGACATAGTGAAAGGGAAGGAGAAATGAGACAAGTGGGGACTCACTGCTGTTTACAGTCACACTCACCTCTTTTAGTTTATTATCGCACAGGTCCAACATGGACTGAGCCACCTGGGTTATCGGATGCTTTGCCCCTGGAAGCACAAAGAAAAGAGAAACGGCTCACCACCTTGGTGTCAGTTTCTGAATGGGAACACTAATTGCCCCCAACTTCAGACAGATTGTAATCGGCCCAAAAGATTGTTAAATACGTTCTTATTGCTTTACCGTTGTATGTGGCACTGTTTTTGACGATAACCTCCACACATTCACGGAACTCCTCCCGAGACGGGTACATCCGCTTGCGTACGTTCTCCCTCAGCGTCTGTAGGTCCATGGGCCGAGGGATGATCTTATAGTAGTCCTTCACCACCTTTGGCGTTGACTGGTGTGTGGAATGGGTATGTCTGTGTGGAAGAGGCAAACAAATGGTCAAAAAAGATGGTCAAGGACGTCTGAATGAAGTGTGAAATATTGCGAAACTGAGGTGAAGGAGTATGTGCCCTGATGGATCTTACATTGGGGTGATCCCGCATGTCATTAATGATGCTCTCCAAGACAGAAGACAAGGTCACCATGGGGTCAGTGCGTCTGCGGTGGATAGACTTGTGTGGCCTCTGTTGAAAAGCACAAAAACATTAAAGAAATTGGGTAAATGATTCTCATTTAAAGCGTTAGAACATACTGTAAAGCATAAAATAGCTTACATTGAGGTAGTCACAGTGAACAGCGCTGCCTACGCGTCTCTTCTTCTTTGGTGGGAGCTGCTGTTTGGGGAACTTGAGCACTAAGGACTTCCTGCGCACCTCGTCAGCACTGGAGGAGGAAATAACATGGTCAAACACTACAGCAGGGGTTCCCAAACGGTTTTCATTTCAAGCCCCTCCATTAGATAAACATTTGACCCCTGGATATCCATGGACTTCACTTTGGGAACCACTGCACTACAGTATATATACATACACTGATGTAATGCTTGCCTGAGATAAGAGGGAAAGAATTCGGGCCATCCTCTACCTTTCAATGAGCTGCTTGCCCAAGACGATCTTGGTGCCCTCCACCTTGATCAGCTCCTCATTGTCGTTGTGGATGACGGTCTTCTCCAGCTCCTCTTCTTGCTCCTCTGTCATGGCGACAGGGTTGGAGGGTGGCGCGTTGGTCTGATAGTACAGCGGGCAGAACTTGTTGGTCCTCATGTGTCCAATGGCGCCACATGCTCCACACTTTAGCTAGGAAAGAGAGGCACACATTAAGGAACAGAACAAATGCTCCACTTGTTTGAATGTGATAATATTGAAAGAATGGAAGTATGACTTGTCATGCTGTTTAAGGCAGAAACAAACCATTTAGCTGAATGATGAGAAGCTGATGAGGAATGAGAGTAAAAGAGAAGAGTATAGTTACGTACTGAATCAGCAAGCTTACTTTTACCTTGAGGTCTGGCCTCTCCTTAACCTTCTTGGCCTTCTTCTCTGGGGGGCCCTTGAACTTGTCCTTCTCCTGGTTACGTTTCAGCCTCCTCAGCTGCTCCTGAATACGCCGGCGCTCCTTCCTCATCTCCTCTCTGTGCTGCTCGTCGAAGAGGGCAAACTTTCGTCTGTAGCCACGAAAACAAACAAATATAGACTCTGTAAAGGCCCACGGCTCATTTGTGGCAATGATCTAGACCTAATCACATTTTGAGTAGAGAGAGACTCACATGAACTCGTCGTCCTTGGTGGTTCTGATCCTGGTGTAGGCGTCGATGACTGAGGCCTTGCGTACCGTCTCACATCGGACATACTCCTTGCCGTCCTCGTCCCTGAAGGTGCGATAGATCTTGAGTCGCCGTCCAGTGGCTGAAGAGTTCAAGCTGGTGACGGAGGATGCGTCATCGTCCTTGTGGGAGCTTGTGGACAAGGAGCTGGCTACAGGTAGAGAGGTAGAGACTACGATTAGTCTCACACACACATAAACACACCCCTGCCATTGCTACATTACCACAAGACACACCACCATCATCCTACTACACCACCAGGACCACTAAATACTCACACTTCTCTCTGTCACACACACACACACAAACTCACACAAACCCTTGCGCCGCTCCTTGCGTCCCTTGTTGTCGCGGTCGCTCTCCTCGCCCATCAGCATCCTCTGCAGCTCCTTTCTCTCCTGCTCCTCCCTCTCGCGGGACAGCTGGGAGCTGGTCTTCTTGTTCTGCAGCATGTTCTCAATGTTCTTTCCCATCTCTTCAAAGTCACTGTCTTCTGCTGAGCTGCTGTCTGTGTCCGTGGAGAGCACCTCTGTCGACTCCAACACCCTGGAGTGGTTGGTGCAAAAAAGGAAAGCACTTAAGGCGTGCTCAAAACAGAAGCCTATCTTTGATGGCTGGGGGGAAATGCTAGTGATATTTTCTCATGAGTGAGAATTAGCCTCACTTGTTCTGCAGGTCAAAGATCCTCTGGCACTCTTCCTTGTAGCGCTCCTGGTGTTCAGCGACAGAGAAACGGGACCCTCTGGCAAACTTGCTCATGGGTCCCTCGCCTGAACGCGCCTGCTCTGTGGACATGGTTCTCACCACGTCAATCACCTCCCAGCGGGACAGCTTCTTGATCTGACACACACACAGACATATTTAAGAGACTGAAAGATGAGGTGAGTAAAACCCCCCCCTAGAACTGAACTCATGTTATTCTTAGATTTGTGACCATAAGCAAATTGTGAAGCCAGAAAGCCTCGGAAAATCTGTGATTTCTTCAAGCAACAGATTTTGGACCTGTTCCATTGACAATGAGACTTTGTGGACAGTGTGGGGGTACACAGTGTCACTTACTGGGAATATGGGTCCATGTTCCTAACTTCATTTAATTTGGACATTCTTGCTGGAGTGCATATACATGTAATTCATTATGTAAGTATTATTAGTAATCCATTGTTGTTGAGGGACACAATGGCTATTGCAGGGATTGAACCTGAGACCTTCTGATTACAGGACAGTCTCTTTAACCACTAGGCCATCCTACACCAGGGTGGTGTGCTGGCATAGCGCCATGATCTTACCTCTTCCTCTGGAACACCAAACTTGCGCAGAAGCTGTTTGGCATTCTTCAGTGAGAGTCTCCTCAAGTCGGCATCTGTCCCCGTCACCGTCTTCTTGGCTGGCTGCGGCTCCCTGTCGTCCTGAAAACGGCATAGCAGGACAAAAGCCTTCACCCCTCTATACGTAATTAGTATTTACAGAAAACACTGGCAGGACACCGTCTTTCGCTGCAGTCAGACCTTCTGTTGAGTGGGTTTGTTGGGCACTTTGACATAGGAGAAGCCCTCTCCACAGCCTGTGGGATCTGCCACACCCGTGACCTCCAACAAACACTTCCCCTTCATGGCGGCAATGAAGGCTCTTGTCGTATTCCAAGGGGCTGTGCGGACCTGGAGTGTGTAAGACAGGACCAGTATGGTGTTAAGAAACATCTGAGATTTTATCCAAAGTCGGGAGCACTTGATATCATGTATGAGTGAAGCACGTGCATCCATACCTCATCATCAATCTTCATCTGAAAGTCTTCTTCATTCTCCTCCTCTGGAGCAAAGAAGGATTTCTCACCATATCCAGCATCCTGAAGGGGCAAAATAAGTAAGTAAAGCAGCGGACACAATACTGACTTGGGTACACCATCAGTAAAATCAAGCTATATAGAGACAGACACTTTACCTTGAGTCTCTGCTCGGCCACCAGCATGCTGTAGTAAGCGCAACACTGCTCTGGAGACACCATGGCTCTGATCTCCTCCTCTGTAGGCAATCTGAAGTCAGGCTTCAGCACCCACCAGTTAGAGTCCATCCCTGGGTTGTGGACAAAGCCACCATTAGCCATTTTCTCTTATGTACCTAACTCCAGCCTTACTATTCATCATACAATATGAATAACAACCTAAATACGGTCCTTTCCATTATTTCCATTAGTTTCCATTACAGGTACAATTCAGCATTTATTGGTATATTACAGGTCTTCTCAAAGATCGAAAAAGCTTTATAAGAAATCATGTCTTGTTAGCTTAGGGACTGAACACTTTTACCTTCTGTACTTTACACTGTCCTCAGACTATCTCTTACCTGCACAGTAAAATCCATAGTAGTCACAAAAAGCTCTCTCGCTGTTCAGACGCCTGTCTGTCAATGTTAAGCACACATCGCTGAGCTCAAAAGTCTCCCCTCTCTGATACCTCAACACTGCCCTGATCCAACATAACCGGGTTAGTGCAGTCAACCCATTATAACAATCAGTGAATGGTTTACCAATGCTGGACATCCAGTCAGACTGTGAAAACAGAAGTGTCAACAGCAGGTCATGGGTACGGCGGTATTGAATGTGTGAGGGAATAAACATGGCCTACCTGTACGTTTGAAGTCAGCACAGAGTTTTAGACGTTTCCGGATGCTGCTCTCTGAGTGCGAGGGAAAGGCTTTTTTTATATCCTCCATGCGAATTCTCCGGGGCCGATCTTTGCTCTTCCAGAACAGGCGATAAATGAACACCTACAGAATGAGGACATGGTAGTTAAGCGTATGCAACTAGTTCTTTCCCACATGTCTGTTCGAATTATATGTTTTGGGAGTGTTGTGCATTTGCAACAACAGTAGCCTATGTTTCTGAGAGAGGTAGGGTAAATAAACATGCCTGCAGGAAGTCTCTGATGTGGGTATTGGCTCGTTTAGAGTTGGGTCCCGGGACCTCAAACAGGGGACACTCTTGACCAACCACAAAGATGTCCACGAGCTCTCTGATGAAGTAGCCCTGTCGTGTTCGCAGAACCAGGAAATCTGTTTCTGGCATCTTGTGCAGGTAGATCGGGGCACGGAAAAGGTTGTTCTCAAATGCCTAAAAGAAAACATGTACCATGAAACAGTTTCAGTGATCAGTGAATGACGATAGATCAGTGATATTCACTGAGTCTTTGGCTGTGACTGACCTGCAGCAGCTGTCCAGGGTGCAGCGAACCAAGAAAGGGAGATGTATGGCAGTACACTGTCTCTCCATATTTGCAGTCTGGTGCGCCAGGATCCTTCCCAGGTTTCTGAAGAGTAAAGAATAAAGTCACATTTTAACAGCTAACATAGTTCATAAAAGTGAAAACAGGGTGTCTGCAAGTTTCATCAAGTTAACTTTATTATTAAATTATATGTATATTTAATTTGATATATACACACAACATTTTAAGACCTCTAAAACTGAATATAACACTTAAAATGCTATGTAGACAATAAGGTTAGACAATAAGGTTCAAGACATTTTGAACCTTTTCCAGGACCTTTCCGAACACCCTAGAAAAGTGCTGACGTCCAGACCCACCCTTTTGTAGTAGTTTTTGATCTTGGTGGCCATGCCGACTTGCATGATGAGAGGGGGGTATTCTTCACTGTACTCTGCCAGGATCAGATCTCCATCTTTGCCCGTCAGGTCCTGGGCTGTTCGCATGAAGAACATGTCTCCTCCACCTGAAGCCTGACGCTCTTGCTCCCGCATCTATGACACAAATATATACATATACACCAATTACCCCATAAACCTAATATGAAACACTACACTACAAGGGCATTGTAACTCCATAAAGTAATGCTCATTTTGAACAGGGCTCCACCTTGGCCTTCTTCTTGATCTGTTTGAGCAGTGGCTGGGAAGCATGGGGACCTGGCTGAGCCAACGCTCCAAACGAATACTTCTTCAGAGAGGGTCGGTGGAACAGGCGCAGCTTCATGGGTCCCATGTGAGTGGGGAAGAAGGGCTGTCTCAGCTCCACTGCTGGAATGGAGTGCTGGTCAAGAAGAAAAGATATTCAAAGACTCATTCAAGGTGAGAATTTGTATATGTTGACTGCTTATAACTTTAACTTCACACGTTATGGCTGACCACAAACGACTGGCATGTGTCCAGTGCTCACCTGAATGATGTTGCCACCGAAGGTCCCTCTCAGGCCCTGCTGTTTGGGATAGTAGAATTCATCATTGGACAGGTTCCAGGGGTCCTTCACTTCAGGCTGGGACATGTTCTGGATTGAGAGAAAACAGCGGAGGCTCCAAATCAAAATAATCAACGGTGTTAACACGCATGAATGAGTTGCATGAAACTTCCAGTTGAAAACCGCCAGTTTCCATTCTGCAATTGTATTGTATTGCAACCTGTGTTAGCTGGAGGATTTTTTTTTGCCATCCAGGATTTGATGTCCTCATGGCACTTGAGGACACTATGATTCTTTAGGGAGCACTGGTCTGTGGGTTTCAAAGGAAGGTAGAACGGGATATCGTTGGCGTAACAGTGAAAGGAGATATTACATTTTCCAAAAAGACCCAATGGAAGCATATAAATTGTTGAAAAAAGTTGAGAAAGGACGACTTTTTTGAGGATTTTAATATGACCATGTACCTGCTGCGGCTCATCTTTTATCACCCCAGTCTTCCCCAGCAAGATGCGGCTCTTCTTCAGTGCTGACTCCTTCTTGTTCTCTTTGGATGGGGAGTGGGACATCCTCTCCTCCTTCTCATCAGGAATTTCTACATGAGACAGTTCAGACAGTGGTGTCAAAGTAATTTATAAGTCAGCGGTGTGGCACATATTATTAGTAAGGGTGCATTTACACTATTCTGCTAAGGCACTGTCTCAACCACCTCAACCAGGTCACGTGACGTGCACTTTCCATACCAACATCAGAAGCTCTGTTCAGCTGTTGATGGGGTGCAGCATTTTCTTTTCATTGTAAAATAGACATAGGTTACATAAACAAACAATAGACACATGTATGCGTGTTGCATATACTGCTAGTTTGGGCTTTTGTGTATTTTGTGAATTTCAATGTACCAAGAATGATATTTTCATCATTGGGGTCCAGAGTTAGGACAGGTGGGTTGAGAAAGCGGTCCATTTCCTGGTCATCCCAGATGATGTTGTCCTCCCAGCGTCCATATACCAGCTCCTCACTGTCAATAGGGAAGATGGAGAACCAGGGAGAGTCTTCTTCATGAGAGGCTGTGGAGGAACAAAAAAAAGTCAATAAAGTGATAGTGATAGAAAGGGTTGGTGTTTGCTATGATTCACACTGCAGCCTACAACAGAAGAAAAATAAAACACAGTGCTGTACCTTGATGGTCATGAATGTTTTTGTCCCGCTTGGAGCCAGACATTGAAGAGGTTTTGGGCATGGGTGGAGGTGTGGGTAGCACCAACTGAGAATTACTTCTAGTCAGACCTGTGAGGTACAGACAGATATCTATTATGCTCCTGTTCCACACACAATATTACAGTATTCTAGGTCCATCCCATGTAGGAGGCAATTCACACCAAGGCTCCTACACAGGACTTGATTTTATTTCCTCAATCAACAAACCATGGCTTCAGGCAACGTTTAGGACTGTACAACAACAACAGTAAAATGTTGTTAGGTATTGTCAGCTTCTC
This sequence comes from Hoplostethus atlanticus, assembly GCA_034670405.1. Taxonomy (NCBI): domain Eukaryota; kingdom Metazoa; phylum Chordata; class Actinopteri; order Trachichthyiformes; family Trachichthyidae; genus Hoplostethus; species Hoplostethus atlanticus. The sequence goes on from JAXDDX010000018.1 coordinate 1,000,617, forward strand.
TGTTGGCGCCGCTGCAATGTCTCAACTTTGTTAACACCACTCTTGTGCAGTGCACCTTTTACGTCACACTTGTGCTGGAAAAAAGGAGCCATTGAGGTGTGAGGTGTTAGGTTAAGCATTGAACATGGGCATGAGCTGCATGTCAAACCCTGACCCAGGGTCGGGTTGACCTTTTCATACTCATGGCAGACCCATGGATTTCCCAGGTCATTAGTCTGGTGTGAAAGGGGTATTCCTAAGTATAAGTTTCTGGGGTTGAATTGGCTGGGTCACTTACCCTGCTGTGCATTATAAGCATTGGCATTGCGGGTCATGCTAGAAGGCAGCCACCCTGCCAGGCTGGCTCGTTGAGTCTTGGTCCCCTTGTGTTTTACATCCTCCCCATTCCAGATAATGTCATCCTCCCACTGGAGCTGGGTGACCATCAGGAAGACCTCGTTCTCAATGGCCTGTTTGTCCTTGTCATCACCATCCCGCTCCTGAAACCAGAGATATATTATACACAAGAACAAAGACACAATGTTGGGCATCATTCCCTTGACATCACTACACATACCCAATGTCTACAAACCTCTTGAGCAGTATCTGTTATTGCTTCAGGCTTCTCTTGCTTCTGAGGCTCCTCGGGCTGCTCTTCTTTCAGTTTGAAGCCGTAGTTGAAGTTGCTTCCATCCTCAGGGACCCCTAGCATGTCGTACCAGAGCTGGGCTGGTCCATATCGCCATTCGGCCACCTTGGGTCGAGACTCTGCCTCCTTGTCTCCATCACCACATGTCTGAGAGAACTTGGATTCTACTGGAGCCATCATGGTTATCTGGATGACAGAGAAGAGTATTGATAGCCCATATAAAATTCTGGTTAAATTGACATATTGCCAGACCTATTCATTCCTTGTTGACATTATGTGAACCTATAACAGCCTGTGACCCTTGGAGATTTACCTCATCATCAGAGAGACACTGCTCTGGGGGCGGTGGTGGCGGGTACTCATAAGTCCATCCAGACTTCTTATCCTGGCCTTGTTCAGTGGGCTCACCTTCTGGAGGAGGTGTCCCAGGCTGAGGGTCCCGATGTTTTCGCTTCTTCTTCCTGCGGGCACTCCTCCAAACCGACGGCATGTTCTTCCCAGGGCCAAACAGCCGCAAGAATCTGAGGACCTGGTGGGATTTGAAAGACATCAGCGTACTCCCTTGGGAAGTGTATATAAAAAAGAAATTATGTTCAAGTTAGTATAGTGGCTTTGAAGACACCTCACCTTTCCAGGCCTAAACACTGGAAAAAGCTCTGTGACACCTGGCAGGGCTTTGGCAGCATCTTTCTGCATGATGCCAGCCAGAGGGAGGGTGAGACTGTCTGGGGGACCTCCAGCCCCGGAGCCCTGGCAAGGACGATCAGTCTCCGACTCAGAGTCTGAAGAGCTGCTGAAGTCCACCTTGTCCCCCGTGGAGGACGGGGCGATGATGGAGGGCAAGATGATGCCATCACCCTCTTCTCCGACTGTGAGGAGACACAGACCACACCAATAGGAGATACTCGAAAATCAGAGACTTCAGCAACAAATATTTCTGATCACCAAACACATTATGTATCTTTTTGGATTACATTTTGCTCTTTTGGCTAAGATGAAATGTAGTATCTGTTCTTTAGGGGTAGCAGGGTGGTCTGGTGGTAACAGAGAATGTCACCAATGTCAGCCCCACTGTCAGCAATCACCCGCTCTACTTAATTGTCAGTGAACCCCCAAAAGCTTACTGTTCTGTATATGACGCTGTGCTCCATGTGGAGGGGGCGAGCACAAAGATCCCTTGTGGGGATCAACAAAGAATCAAATTATTATCAATCAACTTGCCCTTATCACTTGCACTCTGAGGACAGGGTTCTTCTTTCTTGCCAGGTGTAGGGAGACTTGGTGGTGGTGGTGGGGGCATAAGCTTGGAATCAATATCCTCACAGTCAGCATCATAGTCATCCTCATCATCTGTGTCAGATAAAGGAATCACAAACACAACCCATTGAATATGGACTTCAGCTGATGGCACTTAGCAAGAAGGAGTTATAAGCAGATTGAACAATAATAAAAAAAATTAAAAGAGTAAAATGTGTCTCCTACAGTTTTAGGGACCTTTGGTAAAGATTAATGAAACGTGATGAAATGTGTTTTGAAAATTCTATGCAAACTTTTTGATTTTCAAAAATGTGTATACTTTTTTTAATGTAATTTTATATTTTGATTAAAGAGAGCACTTTCATACATAAAAATACCAAATTTAAGTATTTATGTGGTATATGTGGTATATCTAACACAACAAAATGTGCAAAAGGTGTATTTGGTGTATCATTTTTTAACTGACTGTAAAAGTAAGCAAGCAGCTTTAGCTAGTGCGGTTAGTTCATTCATCACCTGCTTTCCTGCAGGGCTGCAGAGACCCCATGGCCTGACGGTACTTCTTTGTCTCATCCTCAGCAACCTCACTGATGTCAGAATAGTCAACAGCATCTTCAGTGCTTTTCACCCAACCTGGACAAGGTAAAATAATGCAAATGTCACCCCATCCAGCGTTTGACTACAGAGACGCAAAGCTATTTCAAGCGTTTACCCTCACCCTCTGCATCCGTACTGCCAGAGTCTCCGTTTTCCTCTAGATCATCCTCCTCACTGGCAGTGATCTCTGTAATGAGTGAGCCCAGACCCAGAGAACCCAAACCAGCCAGATGCTTCTTGGACTCCTGGGTTGAGAGCAGAAATGTCATACAGTAGCAAGCAGTAGTGAAAAGCATACCAACACAGGAAGGTTTATTTAATACACTCACATTGTCCAGAACACTGTCATCCTCCAGCTGCCCATCTTCATTGATGTTTCCAAAGAGGAAACCAGTTAGAGAGAAAGGGCGGTCTTGGTCCTCATCACTGTCTGAGTCTGACATCCTAAAATATTAAAAGGTCATATATTTACATTTAGGGGTCCTCTTATCCAGAGTGACTCAAAATGAGCAACAGCTATAATAAAATGTAATTCCTAGATCACCGACATGCCAAGAAACCAAGTAAGTAAGGACTGAATGTGTCAGAACCATTCCTGTGACCCAAGAATGATCATGTAAGAGGGAAAAAAAATCACAGTGAAATAAGAGATAAGGAGAAAGGCAAGATCATATTAGATCAAGTAGGAGGAGAGAGATAGAGGAGAGGTGATGTGATTCTTGGCAAAAAGGGGAGATACAACATTGTAAGAATGTAATAGTTAAAAAATGCAAAGGTATACATCCACTAGCAACCATTTCTTTCTCTTTTTCCTCTTTATCAACTCCTCTTTTTGAATCGAGGGATTGTGGGACACCAGGTGCTACCATTTGCTTGTAAATCATGTCAAAAATGTCCTTTCTAGGCATTGTTGCAAGTGAGATCCTTCTTTGCTAGCTGTCTGAATGTACCCTGCATCCAGAGAACTTGTCATTCTGTGCTTTCACACCATGGAGCATAGCACCTGCCCACTCCTATCCAACTGTGCATGTGAACACTAGTTCATCATTCCCAATGAAACACAATCCAGACATTCCCAGGAGAAGAAGATGTAGCTAGCAGACCAGACATATGTAGACACCTTTAAGCATCTAGTTAATGAAGCGTTGAAAGCAATAGATAAAGAACAAACCTACAGCATTTCAATGTAGAAGCAATAATAGGCTTTCCATTACTGCTGCTATGCATTTTGAGTTCAATTTCATATATTGCGTGCATATCCCCTTTATTACAGATACAGAATGTAGATGGCTGAGATTTCTACTGAATTCATCTAAACTGCTGTCCACAATGTTACCTTGCAAACACACCAGCTCAATCAATGCATCTATGTTGTTGCAAACTGTTTCCATTTAAGGATTTTGTGGCTCAGACATATTCAAACAAAATTGATAAGGCGTGGTTATTAACCAAAATGTGATATTGTTGCTGAGGAAAGTAATTTACAGTGTTTCTGTAAATAAGAATATCCTATCAACTTGCTTGGTTAAATAAGGGTTCAGCTCAGCCACTATCCAGCCCACAACAACTGTTCCTTGGTAGAACTCTGATTATTATATATTATATATTATCATGAAAACATAACGAATGTCAGTCAAACATGCTGTTCACACCTAGTTGCCACAATGGTCTCTCTAGGCAAAGGTAGGGTTTTTCCCAATAGTACAAGGCACAAATGCATCAATAACACATTTTGTCCTATAATAAACATGCATGTAAGCATATGCATTTGTGTAGTCGCTGTGTTACACCTATATGCCCAGTTTTTGTTGGGCGTCTGCCAGTAAACATTTACCTCTCCATGTTAAGGTTGGTTTCCAGTCAGGTTTACTAATGTCTACTGAGGCATCTCTACTGGCCAGTGAGGTGACTTTATTAGGACTTTACTAACTTGAGAAGTTGTTGCTGGCTTGTATTTGACTTATACACGCTTGTATCGTCTCACATTTAGGTTTGCTTGTTCGTTTTTCCATTATAAGTAAGGTTATTTATGTAAAAATATGTGTTCTTTAGTGATTTTGGTTTTCTGTTTTGTCTTTGGAACTGACACTGTGCAAACATCGTGGTTGACTTTCAGAAATCACGAATGAAACTTAATAATTAACAATAATAATTTTCAAAACCAGTAGTGCGGCAAAAACTGCTTAAGTATATGAATCCAATCTTGAACTGAAGCTCAGTAGCAGAAGCAACCCTGGTTAGACTTGTCTTGATGAACCCGGTGTTTCCTTTACTACAATGTAGCTATGGTGAAAACGCTTAATTAGAATTAACAATATAACCACTTCCCTGTTAATATAGTTAAACTAACTTAAACTTACCTTGCGTGACTTCAGTTTAGAGCCAGTGTCCTTGGGTTTTAGCCAGCTTGATGTATTTTTTAAATGCTAACGAATGTTAGCTTGCACAGTTCTCAGTCTAGCCAAGTTGGCTTCTCGAAGCTAACATCTAAACATCCTTTGGGATGCCAGCGTCAGCTAGACTGCTAGCTGTGGTTATCATATACGGGTAAAAGAACATCACATAGAACTGGTCTTTAATGCAATCTTTAAACGGCTTCATTCGATACAAATTTGTGTGTTTTCATTTGTTTATCTGCCAGGCACAGCAGCGCTAAACACACTGGTAGCAGCGCTAACTAGCTTGCTGAACCTCCAAGTACCCGGATGGCTCCGTGACGCGTTAAGAGCCCCTCGTAAACTGATAAACTTTCGAGTTGACCACCAAGAAGCACAGACTTTTGAAAAGCAAGACAATATATTATTATTATACTATTGACCAGTCATTATTCTATATCGTCACCTTCTTAAACTAATGGCCTAAGTCATATTTTAAAGTTTTTCCAAAAACAGAAAGAACTGAACCAAATATATTGTTGTTCTTTCTTCTGGAAGCAGCCGCCATCTTGTAAAGCTTGTAAAATTGCCTAAATCACAAGACAATGTGACTTAGTCACACTCTTGACATAGGACACTGTCACACTCTTGACATAGGCCATTATACTACCAGGGTAGGAACAGCATGATCTTTTCAATAAGGATGTAGGCAATTTTACCAGAGGTGGCCAGCATCATGAAGAGATGATTTAGGCAAAAAAAAACATTTTCCTCAAAATATGACTTAGGCCATTAGTTTAAGAAGGTGATGATATGTGAGCATATATAATAGCGTGCTTGATTAAAGGTACACTAAGGAGTTTTCCCAAAGGACTGCCAAATTTGTTTACAGTCTAATTTTTACCTTTAGGGCCAATCACAAGTAGAAGAAATTTCTTACCTTATAAAACCTTTCAAGTTCCATTTTTTCAATATTGTCTTCATGATTGGTATTCCATCATTATTCAGTTTTTAGCTATTAGGCACACTAAATTAGGCAAACTAAATTATTAAATTACTAAATTATTTTTTAGTATAGTTTTGCAAGACCTTTCTCACCTTTTTTTGAGTCAGGGCCTCCCATATCCCTTCTTTGCGTGACATCAGGTGCTCCACAAAAGTGGTATGTGAGTAACCAATTGGATTCAATTAATAGACTAATGCACATTATTAAAAGGAAAGTATTCATGCTATCGGATCAACTGCCATCAGTTATTTGTGCTTGCAGTTTTGATTGGATCATGAATAGAATCCAAAGTCAAAGGTAACAAATGTTGCACAGGTTTAACCTCTAATGGTTGTTTGGCCAACATTTTGGCTAATGCTACCCCTAACGCTAACTTCAACGACTCATTCTTGCATGCAGATCGTAGCCAAAGGTCATGCGTTCAATCTGAACCATTGTTTACAGTTTTGTCAAAGTTTAGGCTAATCCTTACCCTACCCTAACCAATTTGTCATCTGTTTGACCCTTTTAAACCATTACCAAAACCTAACCCTCACCAATTAATTAGACATTAACTAGTCATTTTATTTGATCTGACCCCAAATAAGTAGTTGTATAAAGTGAACAAGTCACTATTTTTTGGGTTGGCCACATCCTCTCTGAGTAAGGGGGTCAAGGGGCCTTGAGAGCTTTGGTCTCTCTAAATGGCTGCATACCTCTCTGAGGACAGATTGAGGCCTGCAGTTTTCTCTCAGATGAAGAGGCTCTTATGCTTTACCGGTCCGACAATTCCCACAGCAATGTTTGCAGTGTTTTTGTTGGAAAGATTTGCCTGTATAGCACCTTCCTGGTGAATAAGAGTGAGGTTTGTGCTGTGAATATTATAAACACACAATTGCCTCTCAACCCATTTCCTGTTTCTCTTCCCTCTCCACAATTACATCCAGCAAATGAAAAAATACTTAGGATGTACAACCAGCCTCCTCTCTGGTTAAAGAGCTCAGAATTCTGCTGCATTGTCCAGTTATCAAGATGTAACTCCAAAAGTATGAAAATATGACTGCCATATACAGCATATTGATTGATATCAGCATGGACACCCATTCCACTTAATCTGGTCCTGTAGGATCCAACATCTCTGATCCGACTGGGGATACAACTATATATCAAGGAGGATTACCCAGTTAACCAGATTTATATGAAAAACACTCATTTAATTGTTGGTGTTTTGAATAATTTGTCAACTTAAGGCTGTTCTACACCACAATCACCAAAATCATCTTTTGCTGACTATCTGCTCCGCCATGGAAACAAAATGTCTCTTAGTTAAGAGGCTTCAATATAGAACCCAAAGTCATTGTAATCTTCACTTTTATCTGGGTGGATTTTACCATCTTGTGCTCTTAAAGCCAAAATCTCTTCAACACTACAGGGAATATATTAAACTAGGTGTAATACTGTAGTGGAAAATAAACCAACACTATTTAGTGGTGAAAAGATACCATATGGAGGCACCATTATTCTGCCATCTTATAACTTTGCAGTCAGCTAGTTATGTGCAAACTATACTTTTGTGCACAATAAGGAACAAAAACCAGTCCCAACCCAGCAAGCATTTGACAGACTGCGATGTGCCGGAGGCGGCCAAGTTCAGCGTCAACCCAAACGAGGACATTTTGACAATATATTATTGCACGGTAGAATTTCAAATTGGTTTGACGTTGTCTCAACTTTCAATTGGCACCGTCTTTACACAGCTTTCCAACATTGGTGCAGGACATTGCATCTACTCAATATCAAAATGTTTGCTGGGAAAGGTGCTCATAAAATAATAAAAAAACACAAAAAGCATTAGTTTAGCCAGTTTTAATAGTTTTAAAACATTGGGTTTGGAAAAAAGTACAAAAGTGATCCTGTACGCCACAGTATGAAACCAGCTCAATAATGCAAGGTGAAAGGTGTGTTCCTTTAAAAAGCATATTCTACAGACGTGTTAATTTCAACTGGCCTTACCATACACTTACTCACTAAAACAGACACAAGCAATATTTTAAATACAATGGCTGACCCCAGCAATATCTTTACAAGTGATTCTTAAAAAACTAATTAAAAAGGGGGAAAAAGAAGTCTAAAAGTACATTACAGTACATGAGACCACAATGCCAACCGGTATATGGCAGTAAATCATGCAGTATTACAATCGTTCCACTAAAGAGAAACAGCAAAGCACTACAGCTGTCACACAGTGAGAAAGAGGGCAGCCAAAAGGCATCTCTCTATCGAACACCCTTTCAAAATGTTCATTGGTTGTTTTGTATTGATATTGAGAGAGCTCTCTACTGCTAGGCAGCAACTCTGCAGTCACCCTTCCCACATTTGCATACATTGTAAAGTTGCACAGGGTCTCCGTTAAGGAGAGCTCATCTTCCACCATCACGTCCATTTAGAAAAATATACCTAATTGCTATTAAAGAAAATCCCAAAATGTGGGAGATTCTCTGAGTATGTTGTGAGGAAACAAAAAAGCTAAGAAATACAGTTGAATAAATAAATTGCATGACATTGATAGAAATCAAGTGGATACATGGAGTCGACAGAATGCTATCCACATATTCACACCATGCTTTTTTGGCCCGGCAGTGTTAAAACGAGGGCTTCCTCCTCCTCCTCCTCTCCTTTCAATGTCACATCCCATCCAGTGACAAAGTAATATATCTAAAATATGTTGACATTTGGAGGATGGTTTCTCGTCGCTTGATTCAACAAGTGATTTCCATGTACAACATGGTCTCTGGCTTTACCAATTAAGAACATAACCAATGTTGGTGGCAATGACCGAGGGAACACAGGAGGGAGACTTTCACAGTGTTACAACAATGAAGCCACTCTGTGTTGTTACCGGCTGGGCCTATTGTTAGGGTAAGAGCAGTGAACTTCCTGTCCGGTCAAACTTTTTTCCCTTTGAGAGGGCGGCCACTTGTTTCATCAACTCTCTGTTCTTACCCTGTGGAAATAAAAAGGTAAACAGAGTTAGAAATTAGATACTGCTAGCTAGGAGTATTTTATACTTTCTCAACAATGTATCAGTGGAAGCATGTGTGAAAACACTACGCACAACGCTAACCGCTTTGTATTGGCCAACTGCATTTATATTCAGCACAACATGCCGGGAGCTCAAGGCTTTTCAGCCAATATGGGCTGTGTTTAGCCAGTTACCTAGTATTGATGAAAACACAAAGTAGAATAGCTGGCAAATACATAACAGTTAGGGCCATACATGGAGCATATTACGCAACTACAGAATTTAAATTATATTACAAAATGGCAGCCATATTGGTCAGAACTGAAAACTAAGGAAAGTCACCTTCCATTTATTGTATTTGAAAAGGTTGAGTCCACACACAGTTAGGCTCACACTGCAGGAATGTAGTTCAAAACACCAAAAGTTACATTTTGACCATGGGCTTGCACCACATCCGACAGCATATCGGTACATTTATGTCTCAATGGCTTAGTCTGGCAGCACCCTGGAGGACTTGTGGACGTGCGTGTGACTACTTGGCATCAGCTATCGAGGTTATGTCTGTGTTTAAACTCTGCAGCTGTATAGCCATTAGACTTTACAACACAAGTGTACTTGAAGGACATGACAACAGAAAAGGAAAGTGATTGTACATGACACAGAAATTTGGAAATTACCCATGATCAAGCTTTATTCTCATGTGATGGAATGCTGTTATTACATGGCCACTCTGTAATATTATGCATCCCTGTAAACTGAAATACCACTTCCACTGAAACGTTGGACCACATAATGCCTATCTTGTTCTCCCCACTCTGGCTCCCAATTCATGCCAGATGTGATTTCAATGTGCTTCTGCGAACTGCAAAAGTATTACATGGGCTTGTGCCGTCCTATTTATCAGATCTCGTTGCACCATACAGTATACACCACCATGCACCCTCCGATCACAGGACGCTGGCTACTTATCTATCCCAGCAGTCAAAAAGAAAACTGCAGGTAGCAGAGCCTTTTCTCACTGTGCAGTCTCCCTGCTGCCATTAGAGAGGCAAAGGTCTTTAAATCCTGACTTCAAACCTATTTATTTTCACTGTGACAAGCTACGGTTGACCAAATGACAATTACATGGTGTGACTCTGTACATAGAGTAAGGTTAGACTAGTTACTTAGCATTAGTTCAGGTGTCTGCTGATGGGTATCTAGTTTGTATGTCTTGCCTTCACAGCCTGTATGCATGTACATTCATGTTGGTATGGGTCGATTTGTGTGAGAGGGAGTGTCGTGTCAACGAGTTTGTCTGCTGTGTGTTCGGGTGCGTCTGCTCTCTTTTAATTTCAAGTTGTGGCTGCAGCTGGGCAGTAACGCATCCTGCGTGGTCTCAGATTCTTCCTCCCTTCTCGCTTCCGGTGGTAGTTGTTGTCCACAGTGACCGAGACACCACTGACGCCCCGCACCGTTCCCATGACGGCCGTCGTGTCGACAAGGACGATGGTGATCGAGTTGGTACTGTTGCCCTGTGCGATAGCAGGACTTGCACCAAGCCTTCCTACCATGTATTTTGTTTATATTCCACTTTGTTACCAACATGTGATCCAACCGCCCTGAAAAGGGATCCTTCTATGTGAGGTCCATCGCAGAGTTTCTTCTATTTTTTTTATCCTAATGATTTTTTGTGGGAGTTTTTCTGTTCTCACTGAGGGTCAAAGGTTGCAGGGGGTTGTTTGGTATTTATTTTGATTTTATTAAGAGACTATTTTTGTTTCATAATGTTTGTGAAGCACTTTGAGACTGTAACAGTGATTAAGAGCTATACAAATAAACTTGCCTTGTTGCTCTAGGCAACCCATGGACCTTTCAGAGAAAATAAGGTAGTATACACTTCCTTTCCCATTTCTACAATATTGAATTGAAGCAATCTACAGTTATGACACCAAACATCTACAAGCTGTTTTCTATGCTCCTCCTGATGATGAGCACTGCAGGAGTAAAAACAGAAGCTCAAGAAGACAAGTGTACTACTAAAATGGCCTCATCCTAATGCCCAAAACATGTATTTATGATATTCATCTATATATAATCAGCCACAAGAAATGAGTATCAGTAGCTGGTATTGAAAATATATCACCTAAGGCTTGCAGTTACCGAAACACTGAGAATTTTTGCACTGAAAACAGAGAGCAGGCATTAGTCGGCCAAAGAGCTCACTGGTCATCCCCTAGTTGACTGCAGGACGCTTTCCAATGATGGAAATAGACAAGAACTGTCTCTCTAGACTTTACAGGAGAGGCAAATGGATATGGGGGAATAGGTAACACTATCATTGGAAATTTGTTTTGTTTGTGGGCTTACCATTAGGACTTTGGGTGACAGGTTCCAGGCACCAGCTTGCTTTGGCATTCATTGCCCATGCTGATGGCTCACGAATGAGCATTTCCAGAACGTGTGTGTGTGACAAGTGTGCTTATGTTGTTTCTTACCTGTTGATGTTCCATGGACTCTTTGTGCGCTTTCTCCATGTTGTTCATCTTCACTCTCATATTGGATTCCTGGTATTGGAAGTCTGCTTTGAGCTCTGTGAGCTGTGAGAGAAATATATAATTAAAACCAATCAAATAATTTCAAGTAGCCATGAGTAATGCAGCTTTAATTCATTTGAAGTGAGGCAGATAGGCTACCTTGCGGTCCTTCTCTAGAATAGTCTGGTCCCTTTGCTGCAGCAGTCTCTTTAGTGACATTACTTCCTCTTTCAGCTGGCTGATGAGAATGAAGTTGTCCGTTCCTCCAGAATCCATAGATTGGGTGATGGAACTACTGATGGGAGAAGAAGACAGGGAGAGGAAGAGGAAATGTCCAGGAGTGAGCTGGGCAGTCAACCCATGTTGCAAAAACAATGCCACTGGAAGGCTGCTCAGGGTTTGACTCTCTTTATATGTATCAAGCAACAAACAATGTGAGGAAAGTCAGATCTGTGATGTGCTTTTGTTTCACCAAACAACTGAAAACCCTCTTACCTGTCCCCGTTGGATGGCTTCATCTCCAGTTTTGGTTTCTTCTTTGGAGTCTCCTTCTGGATTGAAGACGATTTATGGCTGCAAAGAAAATCAAACAGCTATGTACAACTTGGGTCCAAAAACGGCAACAATTCACCATTTTCTGAAGTGCACTGGACAGGTCAAACAAGAAGCTAAAGATATGATTCTGAGAGAGAAAGTTTGTCTTACCTTTGCTTCCACAGTCCCTGCTCCTGCTCTGGACTCAAGCTCCCACTCAGTCTGTAACCGATAAGTTAGCAGTTAGCTCCCACCCAACCTTCTCTTTAAATTCTTGTACTATTCTGCATTCAACATCTTTCACCGTCTGCCTAGGCAGGCTAGAGATGAGTTGCGGGAGCAATATGACACAAAAGCAGGACTTACTTGTGGTGAGAGCTGCTGTGTCTGTGGTGGTGATGGTGCTGTCTGGAGTGGTGGTCTTTCTCGTTTAAGGCTGAGGAGTTGGAGGAGCCGAAGCCCTTCCTCTGCTCCTTGGTCTTCTGCAGAACACGGCGGTAGGACAGAGTGCAGAGCCAGCACAGCAGCTTCCCATCCACCTAACACAACAGAGAGCTTATTAGACTGACTTTACACTGAGTGTGTGAGAGTAAAGCCTCTTTCACACATGCAGCGCAACCCTGAACCTATCTAGACATTACTCGGAGGGGTTGTATGTGTGAACGCAAATGTCCGAATCAGTTGGTCTGGAAATTAAACAGACTTTACCCACCCAGCACCCTAGTCTAAAATCTGTTTTATCGCCGAGTGAGCCCAAGTGTGAATGGAGCAGAAGATTCTGTATTCTCTACAAGCAAGTGGGTGTGTTGATGACGTATTTATCATACGACTGGCGCGAAACCGGGACAAGACAAACATCCAAGGGTGAGGAAGAAGGCAACTAGATCACGTCGATACTGCGGATACGTCTAACTACATTTAGACATCAACGCAAAAACGGCCAGTGAGAGTGAGTCGGTCACTTCGTCCGCCATCTTCGTGCTGTAAACATAACACTGCGATATCCGCAGTGTACTTTTTGCATCATGTCCTGTCATGTCCTGGGTAAGGCCCCACCCCTTGCCTAAACTAACCGGAATATTTTCTGTTGTTGTGAATACATCTGAAACAGACATGCTATATGTGTGGAAGGGCAACTCCAGTTAAAATGCGGACCTGATTCTCTGGAGAATATCCGAGGTATATATCTGAAAGAGGCTTAAGTCTGTGTGCGTGTGTGTATGGATACCTTTCTCCTGCCTTCCTCCTTACGATCAAATGCGCATTGTTGTTTGCACTGCTCACAGGTCTGCGGAGGTCCATATTTCTTTTCTGAGTTAGTACAACGCTGGCATTTTGTCCCTATAAAGGCTGCAATGATGTTACAGTACTGGCAGGGTTTGGGCTGTAAGGAGAAGACAAAAGACCAAATATTAAACGGGAAGAAACAAATATGGAACTGAATACAACTGGAATACGATTTTGGTTAAAAATGATCATGTTTCAAGAGAAAAATATCACTTACTGTCCCAAATTGTTTGACGTTCTGGGCACATTTCTTGCAGATTGTATTTGTTTTACTGTAAAAGCAAAATATCAGTGTGTTATATCAAAAATAAATGACACAAATGTAAAGAATTTCACAATACCAGGATAAATGCAGGATGAGATTCACCACTAGGTGCGATCTATATTGACAAGCCTCACCTTTCCTGCTGAAACTCAGATCGGCAGTATGTGCACTTCACTATTGGATGTGCAATGCGACACTCCTATTGTAACAAAATAAATAAATATTAGTGATTTCTCTCATGAGTTTCTGCTGACAACACTGACATGTAAATTGTGTCATTACATGAACACAGAACAAGCAGTCTCTGTTTTGTCTGTTCTCCACCCCCATTGCCACTATAAAAGATGCAACAGTGCAGATTGACAGTGGGAATAAAGGAAGGTGGGAACTTAAGACTTGTTAGCAGAGTATGGGTGGTAAGAAATTTAGAAATTTGGCCAGAATGTGTTTCCCATTTGCAAGAGTCATACATGCACATAAAATATAAAATGCACACCAAATTAATAGGCAATTAGCGCCACATAATTTCACAATCAGTTTGATGGTCAAATTCCTGATAGTCTGTGCATGTAATGGTCTTCTATAGGAAAACCTTTGTTTTTCATAGGATTATTAAAAAAACAACAACAACACTTGCACTTCCGGAGGAAAATCCCCACAAGAGAGAGATGTGAAACACTACAAAAGCAACAAGCTGTTTTTTATGAACCTTCAAAATTACTGTTGTACGGTAATTTAAATTTTGAATAGGATATTTTTCGCCTTCTCGTGGACACATAAACATTCCGCTGAAAACTGCGTGATTTGAACGTGTCAGTACGCGTTAAGAAATGGATAGATAGACTTGTGGCATTATCGAAATATGGTTGCCATCAGATCATCGGCGCTTCCAGGTTGCAAAGACAAAAACTATTACATAATGTAAACCACGCAGGCTACTGTCTGGCGGGACACCATCGCATCCAAATATAGAGAGTCGTAGATTCCTTCATTCTGAATGTTAATGTATGGTTTACTGACAAGATGTCTTGTTGGCAGTCACCCTCACACACACTCCCAAACCTTGCACAGTTGCTGCCCCTGCGACAGTTCTTCGAACGGGTACCGCTGGTTACACTTCGTACAGGCGTACAGAGCCGACGTTGCCATTCTCGCTCAACAAAAGTCGCCCAGATAAAACAGACTAGCAGAGCCCAGTTGCAAATTGGGCAGCTTAACGTTGCTATTCTGTTTCGAGCTAGCTAATCAAGAGCTAAGAGCACACTGTGTTGGCAGCTAACGTTATCTAGCTAGACAGCTAGTTAGCGTTAGGTAGCCCAGAAATAGCTAGCTAAAGCGAGCTGGGTAGCAGGCGAAGAACAATAAACTAAATATCTATAGTCCCCCCCTCTATTGATACGTTGGCTGCTAGAATGCCTTTAGCCGATCGTTAACTATGCTGGTCTAGAAGTAAACAGTTATCACATATGTGACATTTAAATTAAGTTTCCACTGTTCTTGCCAAGAAAGGTATTTTCCTGTTTTCCTTCTCTCTTTTTGTATCAACGCCGTCGTCATGTAACCGGAAGTGGCCGACAGCTCCAGAAGAAAGGAAAACCTATCGCGACACAATATCCGTCCGCGGGATTCACATTTTGAAAGGTGCAGCCAATCGCAGATCTGAATTCAATACGGTTCGAGATGTAGCCACAAAGTGACCCTGCTTGTAGCAAGATAATTATGACCTAAAAGAGTTTATTTCCAAGGCGAGAGATCCGCTATTACAAAAAGGTAACATCTGGGCCTGCTATTACAATCAGGGCAGTGAATTAAACTTTTCATAATTCACGCTTTCACGCTTTTTGCAGCATAAAATAGCTTCAAATTGGTTACCAAAGGAACGGATAGAGTCGACAAATTAACGAGCCACATTCGAATCTACTAGCATGTGGACGCTGGCGTTAATATCCCACCTTGCTTATCTTTTGATCAAACTGGGACCCTCTACTATTCTGAAGCCTGCAATTTTCAGTGTTTACCGATGAAAGAACATGACAATAATAGCATACGACCATGCTTACGAGTCAAACCTGCATTCAAGACAATTGGTTACAATCACCGTTTGATTGCAGTTACATCTAGAGCGCCATACTGCAGGTGCTGACTATCTCTGGTGGCACTGGACCTATATCTGCTTAGGTTTCACAATCCCAGGCTCCCCTAGCTGTCCTATCTAATGCCTACTCTTTGCCAATACCACGTCTGGGACGTGAAGTTCTACTGAATATGGGCCAGAGGAGGCTTCTGTGGATGACTGGAGGCAGGATGATGCCTTTCTCCATGGTAGAGGCACCCGCAATACTAGCCCTACAGCCAGGGTGACACATGTAAAGATCCAGACGTTACACTTCTTTGCATTCCTGCTGCAAATCTATATTTTTTTGTAGCAAATTCACAGCATATTGTTTAACTGCTTCCAGGGCCAGTAAATCTATTGCTTGGTGCTAAATCAAAAAGATTTTAGGATGCCAATCATCATCAACCATGTGGCGTAATGAGCCAAAGGGCCAGAAGTGTGATCATAGGGGGGATGGGAAGTTAAGAGAGCTACTGCCTTCCTGTACTCATCAGGGCAGCAGGGCCCCTTCTTTCCCCCGCTGACTCATATCCTTTGTCGCCTGGGTGCCACTTTAAAATCTGAGAGACATGTCTGTGTGACTCCCTAGAATCACTTGCTAGTTAACTAACAAGAAGCAGGTGTAGGCTCTGCTAGATCACAATGAAAACAATCATAGGACAACATACATATATTGTTTCCCCAACAACCTTTGTACATCACAATGTAAAGAGCTTCCCGCTTTCACATGTCTGACTATGAGGTTAAGACTTTTATTAATTTACCATCGTAATACAGTTTTGCAGTTTGACATTGCAGTAACAGTGAAGTACAGAAGACCAGCTGTTGATTGCAGTATACTAATTGCAATGAAGTGCATACAGCATCGAAGCCTCCCTTGATGCTTGAAATATGTAAAAAAAAAATACATCTAATAAGAATTGTTTTGCATCAACTGTGAGGGAAGTTGTCACGCTTTAACAATTTGCAATTTTCTAGGGAAAGCGCAATCCAATATTGCTGATAATACAGATGCATTTTTTTTAAAATAACAGGCGTAAAAGAAAAGTCATATTTGGAAAAGAAGCATGTTAAGGAGTAAAGTGGTCTTAGTCACTTTATTAATGTAATAGATGACAATATCTGTCATTAATGTGAAAAAGAGCCAATAATTAAATGTGTATATTTAGGTATAAGCCTGAAGCAGATCAAATATCGCCAGGCCAATGTTGTCAGAGCCATTGCAGCCCATTATTAATCTCCGGCACAGTCACTTATTTTCCTTCATTCATAAAAGAAGGCACTATTGATCATATATTTTATGCTAAGATATTTGCTGCTCACGTCACTGGGATTCTGCTTTTACTTCAACAACACACAGCTTCCCCAACCAAGCCCCACAAATGGACCAGGAGGGTTTTGTGTTCATAACGTGCTAATGTAGCAAACCATACTCCTTGAAATCGAGTCCTGTGTTCATTTTAAGTATTCACATAAGCACAAAAACTAACTAACATCTAAAACTATGCACACCATTGTTTTAAGTGTTATTCTAGCAGTTTCTCAAAAAAAGGCAGATTCTCATAAGTGAAAAACCACCGAAAACAAATTATTAGTTGTGTAACTCGTTCTGCTACCCCTAAAATGAACAAATATTGTCTGAGCCTGAACTTTATTAAGCATGAGCAGGAAATGCTAATGCTTCAACATTTAGATGACAAATGCATTATTGCCTCTTCTGTTCAGCTTACTATTGCATGAGAACATCTTTACTCAGTTTATGACTAAGAGACAAAGCATGGCGGAAACTTATAAATACAAGTCTAGACTAAAGGAGAATAAATAATGTTAAACAGTTAGAAAAAGGGAATCTTACAAAACTCAAATCATTCAATGAGAGGAATGTCCAACACAACATATCATGTATTCATACACAATTATACATATTTGGTCATAACATCCTGAATGCATTGACTTAAGAAGACACCCCCCCCTTAAAAAAAGCACCCAAGTACTATTTTCTAACATTAGAATAAGCTAAATAACATTCCAACATTCATGAACTCCAGATCCATTTTAGTAGTTTCTAGTACTAGTGTTCTGACCTCAGAATAATATTTCTAGGAATATACATCTTCACAATTGCTTTAATGGAATGGCTTTCATCTACCCAGCCTTTGCAAAGTGCAGGAATGAACTGAATGTTTCAAGCAAGTGTATAAGGCATACTTGGATTTACCCGAGCAACATTTTAGTGTACCAACAACTAAAAAACTGTCAACACTGACTGTAGGTAGGCCGATATGCTAAAGTGTACTCGTCTAATCAGGTTGCATGTCCTCTCAACCCTGGAGGAGGAGGAGGAGGAGAGTATGGCTGTAGTCAAGTGGTCTGAGACAGACAGTCCTGCTGCATGCAGACACTGTAGGACCTCAGCTGTGAGAGATGCAATGCCAGTAATCTGCTTCACTGGACTTTTGGTAGTGGCTTACTAAAGCAGTGTGTCACCATAAGAGGGGGTTTGTCACACAAATCCTCTGGTGCAGCCTGTTGGTTACTATGGGTATGGCACCTCCTCGCAGATGAGCTTCATCTTCTCTGACCATCCCCGGGGTGAGTCATGTCAAACAAAGGTCTGCACTGGGGTGATGGAGCGTGTGGGTGAGCCTGCCCTCTCAGAGGAAGAGGAGGCGGAGCGATTGGTCACCTCTCGCTGTAGTTCCTCCACCCTCTTTTGCAGCTCAGCACGCTTCGCCAGCAGCTCCTTGTAGCGCTGGTGCACAGGCTCCTGAAAAGAAGACAAAAATGATCCAGACAGTCAGTCTCAACTACAACAATGGAGTAGTTACAGAGTGCAAACAATATCCCATGTAGACTAAACTGTAATGCACAAGGAAGAGGCTGCGTACCTGAGGCCTCATGCGAGGGTTCCAACGGATGTAGTAGCCCACCCAAAGCTCCAGGTGACGTAAACTGACTACCGGGAACAGCACATGGTTGGAGTAGTTCACATACAGAGGGTTGGTAAACTCCTCCAGCTGGCTGTTAATATATGACCACAAGGACACCGTCCTCTTGGGAATCTCCTGTCAATAAAGGTGTCAACATAGGCACTGTAAACCTGCTCAACGGTAACAGACACTCCACCCCATGCAGTCACTTCTCTGGTCCATCTACTTCTCTTTTCATTGTTCCACTTTAAAACTAGTTCTTGTAATTGGTTTATTGGGGTTAGGTACGGTGATGTATGCCTCTCTGCAAGCCAAACTGAGGGACAACACAATCCTGAAGTTGAAATGATCATGCCAGATCACATATATCCTAAACTAATTCCCAATTTGGTGTTGGCAAACACAATTACACATTCAAAATATTAGGAAAAAAAGATGCTCTTACTTCCTTCAACCTCTGCTGTTCACTGTTACACAAGAATGTCCCAAATAGGCAGCTGTACAGGTGGTCCAGGATGGTTACCAGGAAGTATTCATTGAACTCAAAGGCTGCAGGAAACTTAAATCAAAAACAGCTTCATTATTACCCTGAAAAGACCATTATTGTTATGCTAAATATGTTTTTCTCATCATCATCTCAGATATTATTACCTGTCGGGTCATTTGCCAAACGCAGTCGATGAACTGAATAAAAACAGGCGAGCGGTCTGCGTCTGTGTGGTTCCTATCTCCATGACCAATCCGCTGAGAGAAAGGAGGCAAGAAGAAAGCGCAATCAGTGATACAACTTCAAAAACTAGAGTGGAGACGGCAGATCGTTTAAGAAAAAGGAAAAAAGGTGCCGTGCAACAGGGATGTGAGAGGTCTGTATGTCTATAAAGGGATATAGAGAGAGCTTGTTTACCAGCTGGAAGCGATGGCCAAAGCTCAGCCACTCTTTCTCCAGCAGCACCTCAAAGCCGCGGATGGTGCGGTAGTAACCGTCCAGCATTAGCATGGACAAGGAGGTGAGCTGGGCCGTGCGGTCCCAACCGTCACTACAGTGCACCACTACCGATGTCTTCCCAGACTCCACCTTGTCTGCAATCCGCAGCGCTCCTGCCAAGATCAGCTACACACATACAGACACAACTTGGTAAAAACAGCTGGGAGTTACTGCATCTTCATTTCTACCCTCGTAATTACAGCATTGCATCACTTGTGCCCACCTTGATGTGCTCCAGCCAATGAGTGGACTCAAGATTGGAGAGCCAGTGGGATTCCTCGATGTTGGGGTAGACCACCTCCTTCACCTTGCGTAGAGACTCCCTCATCACGTGGATGTTATGAATATCCAAGAACACCATCTCAGCATTCTGATAAGCATCCTCACTCTCGTATCCACCCCCTTTCATCTGGAAAAAAATAAAGTGGAGACAGGGTGGCCTAGTAGTTAAAGACTCTCCTTCAAACAGGTTCTAGCACCCTGCTGAAATCACATTAAAAGTTATTAAGAAACCTTGTTGGCAACGGCGTTGACACTGGGCCTGGCATCAAAAATGAACAGCTTATGGGACTGAGCATTAGCGTCCATAATGGCCTGGAGGTACTTCTCATCCTCTTTGCTGCGCTTCCCATTCACCCCAACCATGGGTTGACTGCAACGGGTCACTGTAGCCTGGCTCTCTGGATGGATCCATGACAACACCTACACAGTACAAGGAAGCTTTACTATGGACAGTCCCACAGACCAGCTACGCAAGATAGGAGAATTACAATCACGCCGAAGAATGGTCACTTACGGGGATCCTGCCCTTGGCCCTGAAGGCGGCCACTCTCTTCAGCTCTTCATCTGGTATGTTGACAGGCACCACAAGGGTTGATGGGTAGGTGTCACACTGCTCATAGTGATCATTTACTTTTGTTATCCTCCAGCTTTCATTGGGTATACCCTTCCAAGAAACACACATGCAGCCAATGTCATAGCTTTCCATGCCAAACATTTAAGCTGCCAGACAAGTCATTTTAAATACCTGTCTTTTGTACTCTGAGAGAGCGTCATACACCTTCCATCCATTTTCAGGAAAGACTTGTCCATATTCAAAGGCAAAGATTTGCTAGGGAGAACCAGAGAAAATCATCAATTTGTCTTCAATGCAGAGCTGCACAGTGTGAAACAGTGTGGCTGAGAGTGGTGACGCACTCACCAGCCCATTGGAAACAGGAAAGGCAAATTTCACCAGGATTTCGAAAATGGACTTCCTGAGTGAGTCGTCCATCTGCTTGTGTGCAAACCGCAGATTCCGCATATCCTGGAGATAGGCAGAGCAACAGATCATGGTCAGGCTCAGGGGTCAACAGTTGTACGTAAATATGCAACGGTCTGCAAGTTTCAAAGTAGTAAGGACAATACTTGTAGAAAAGAGTTATGACCTACTATGCTGCTGTGGACAGTTTGTTCACATGCTCAGTTTCACAATGGCTGTGATTTGGCCGTTATGTACGCTGTGTTTTATGAATCTGTGTATACCCGTTTCCATCTCTGTGTGCAGACAGCGATTAGTGTTGAATCTAAGCAAAAGTTTATACAATTGGCCCCTGCTGTTGTAACCTAGACTCCAAGTCAAACAACTGTGGCTATTTCAGACCATTTCTAGGGCTTGCTCACCTTGCAAACTAGTCCATAGGATACGTCACCACGGCTTGATGCACCTCCAATCTTTTCCACACGACTCACCACCCCTAGGGGCAGGTCCAGCACAAATGCTGGCTCCTAGAAACCAATAACATGTTAATGAAACCAAATGAAATCTTCTAATTTTTTTTCCTCTTTAAAAAAAACAACAACAACAAGCATACCCTGTCCATGCATTTGAAGAAAAGCCTGTAGTTGGTGACAGTCAGCGTCCCCCTCAGTGGTCCAATGAAAGGACAGATATAGGTGACCTCTTTGGCTATGAAACGAAACAAAGAAACACATCTTGATCTGACCACAAAGAGTGGTTACTCACTTTTGGAGTACAGCACTGCTAAACCAAGAACACAACATAAGCAAACTGCTTTAATCTTGGATAAAGACAACATTTTGATTATATGTTTGATAGCTGATTTGAGCAAAGACAAAAACCTACCCATGTCTTGCACTGTTTCATTTGGAAGCAACTGCGGTTCCTCTTTGTTTGAATCTCTGAGCACCTGATGGATACATTTGATACAACTTAGACTTGGAGGAGCACTGGCTTGATTATACCAGGCTAGTTACAACTTCCTCATAAAACATAATTCAGGGATCACGTTTTCATTAGTATGAGACGACATACCTTGAGAGGAGCTTTGGGTCTAACCTGGAGGAGGGGGACAGAGGAGAGTCAGGGATCAGTTATCATCATAGTTGCCTGGATGAAGCCTAACTACTGCAGCCGATCTCGAGAGACTATAAGCAGGCTACTGACCCTCAGCTCCGGGGAGAGCTCGGTAGAGGTGGACACCGAGTCAGAGGACATTGCAGAGGGAGACTTGGCCTGGGCAGACCGGTCAGAACGAGATGTGGAAGTACTGAAGAAAATAACATGACATTGGAATAAAGAAATGGTTGTGTTCGCGTAAAGCTAGCGTTGTTATCATCTTCCTTTTTCGGAAAAGTTTAAGTTAAGGTCAACAACGTTAGCTCGTTAGTAGAAGCCGGCGTTATTGTGGTTTATCATGAAGCAGGGTTACACCATATGTTACATTAGGTGTAGACATACCGACTAACTAACTCGTTCATTTATTCACCAATACCCTCCTCTGGTTAATCTGGAAATTTAGCTATTTTAAAATGCATTACCTGGACAATGAATCAACACTTGGCTGTCTAGAAGAGGAGCGCTTCGATCCCAAACTGTCGATACTCCCGCTCTTCTCCATGTTCTCCTTGCAAAAGTGTTTAAATAACTAAATAAATAACGTGCGAGGGGAATCAGGATATCCACTGACCAATGTTTTAAAACCGCCCTCGGAGTAAAGTAAATCCCGACAAAGAGTAGGAAGCTGCCATCTTTTCCCAGTTTCCCTAATCTGGTCACAAAAAAAGAGGTGATTGGAGATGGCGCCCCCTACCGTCTTCTGCCTGCCATCATTTTATGCTGCCTTCATGTGCTCCTCGAATGTTTTGTAATCTTATATACTACACTATAGACTATAAAACATCCTTGGTCGATGCATTCAAGTGCTTTCGTTCGGAAAATATAAGGTAGTGAAGTAATTTTAACTCAAGTAATTTTAGATGGCTGTTTTATTTCAGAAATCAAGCTATTTTGTGCTCAAAATGAAAAGGAAAAATGTACACCAGGCATGTAATTGATGTTTTAATTAAATTATTAGCCAGAAGTTATGTACATCACCTTTATCATCGAGAGTTTACACGGCTCCCTAAATGTCACATCACATCAACTTGGGCATCATAGTAAATTTCGACGTTCCCAGTATAATTTACGAATTTGTTGTTTATGTGCGATTTTAACTCTTACTATTTCTGACAGCACTTTAAGGCAGCATTAGACTGACCGTTTACAACGATGTAACATGATACCAAAACCGGAGAGAATATGTAAGCATGAAATTTGTTAAAATCTCTCTTACATAATTAAAAACATTTTGAAGATGTTAGATCATTTTGACATTACAGCATGTGACCAGAGGGAGCGCTGTATAGTTTTAAACAGTGCTCTGTCTGTCTGTGACAATACAATAGATCAGGGACATTTATATTTTCAAAATCATCTGGCTTCTATGGACCCAAGAACATTTTTATTAAACAATAAATAAATAATAAATAACAAAATGTAAGCGGATTTTTATAAATCGTATATATATCCTAATATACAACCACATATTTATTGCAGTAGTTCTTTAGGTTTTGCATAGATAGGAAAATGCTCTCAGTTGATGTGTAGATTTATAGAATTATCATAAGATTAAGAATATGTTCAGTAAATCATTGATTCTGATGATCTGACAGTTTCATCTTGAAAAGAGTGAAGATTTAAATTGAATGACATACTCATAACCTTCCAAGGTCTCCGTGCAGGATGTTAATATACAGTATGTTCATGGTGCAGTAATACCTTTAAAGTGGTAGGATCTTAAAAATATTCCAGTTGGATTTGTCACTTACATTACTATATATTACAGTGGACCCAAAGTGAACAAAAGCTCAAACAAAAGATAAGGGATGCTTCCAAAAATACCACATACATGCATATTGGGTGCTTGAGTGTTCCAAAACAGGTTTAGGCACAAATGCCCATTGCTGCAGACCCTGATTTCAGGGAGTAGGCAAACAGAATACCACTCATTTTAGGAAGCTGAATGCCATTTCTGTTTGAAGGTCAATCCAATCAGTATTTCGAACATGAACAACCTTTTTCCCAAAGCTAGAAACCACATAACACTTGAACCTGTGATGTCATTACGATATACAAACTGTATATTTAAAAGATTTTGAATGACATTTATCCTATGGGAATATTATCATTTGTGAGCAAAATTCTTTAGCTGCATCCCCAGTAAACCCCCTGAGTGCTCTCACAATAACATTTACCATCTGTCCAAATTCACTCACCAGCCCTGATTCAAGTCTGTGTTCTTCAGTTTCTAGCTTGAGTTCATGTTCACAAATATTCTTTGGTGTGAGCTAAACCATAGGAATACCAGATACATTTAGTCAGTGCTACAGCAGGTTTCACAGAGCTCTGGCTAGCTGTGCACCACCTAATTATGACTCCAACACAGAGGCACTTAAAAAACAACATGAAGCAAAAAGTGAGAATAAACAGTCCATTCCCTGATGACACAAACTATGAACGGAGGTCATACTGTAGAATAGGGCATGCAGGTTTCAAGATCTTTTACAAAATAAATCCCAAGAGCCTTTTTAAAGACAAAGCTTTATGTTTATTGAAATAAAATTAAAAAACGAGAGCAAAACCTTGAGAAACTCAGATGTGGACAACCTCTTATCCATCATTACTCATCATAACTAGCCAACTCATTTATATACAATATTTTAAAGTGTTGGCTATACAAAGCCCAATGTCTCATGAATATCAATGTATCATCTTGATGACAATTTCCCATTATTGATGACGTCCTTTCTCAACTGGAGGGAGAACAGTGAAATGAGAAAAAACATCCAGTCCTTTACTTTACATATTTCTCCATGAATTTCTTGTGGAACTCAGAGCGCAGGGTGTCATTGACAAAGCGTTTCTCCTTCCGTGCTTCATCCACTCCTTTAGCACAGTTCTTGAAGACAACATCATCATCCCACCTTAGAAGAGGATAAGACATTTTAAAATTAGATGGGATGCGTTTTCAGGACAACGCGTGTAAAATAATAGTTTTTTATAATATGCACGGGATAAGAGATTTCTGTAAACAGTCTCCAAAATTACAGAGATGGGAGTATCTACATCAATAGAAATGTACCGTGTGTCAAATGTAACCTCCACCATTAAGGCTGATGTGCCCGAGCAATAACAATAGAGCTTGTCTGCAGCCACGCCAGAGTTGAGACTTTGGGTCTGATCTCAATATGTCCAATGTCGTCGAAAAATGTAAAAATAAATAAATCTGGCTATAGCGAGAACAAGCCTGACAACAGTCTCAGGGATGTCAATGTGGACGGGACTAGGTGATCTTTACAGGAGGTAAAAGAGGCTGGAATTTTTACTGCCGTGGGTATACGCAGTCCATAGCAATTACTGACATGATGTGTGTGTGTGTGTCATACCTCCTCTTGACACTGAAAGCAGTGGGAGTCTGGTTTAGCTGTTGCTGCTGCTGCTGCTGCCCTGCCAAATTAATGAGCGGATTGCCGCTCAAGATATTCTCCATGCGAATCCTCTCCTCCTCCGCCTTCTGCTCTCTCTCCTGGGATGGGATGAGAAACACATTGACTTGATAAAATACAGTACAATTTTGCCCTTTCCCAGATATAATATCTGTACCCAGGGTCTAAATTATTATGCTTTCAGCCCTGTTCTTATCAGACAGCAGGTACCAGTGTCTGACATTAACTGTTTGGCTCACCTGCCAAGGGCATTTAATTGGCAAGAATAATTTTTGACCACTCAAAATAATGAAAATACATTTTTCATAGAAATACGTCACCCCTACTGTGTTACACCTGCTCACTCACTTATACGACAGATCAAGTTTGTAATTGATCATTAAGTGCAACAGGACAGAGACATTCAAATGTCAAACAGTTGCCGTCCAGTGTGGTAGGTGAGCCTTATTGATTTATCCACCAAAGACACATTTTAGCTGCATTTGGTGCTTGGTGGGTGTTATTTTCGGACCCTGGCAGGTACACAAACAGATCAGTGTGAAACAATGCTTTACTTTGCGTTCTTGCTCATCAGCTCGCTCCTTCTTGATCTTCTCTAGTTCTGCCAGCAGAGCTGCAGTGTCGTCATCGTCGCTGTCCTCCTCAGAGTCCTCATCCTCATCATCCTATAGCCCCATACAAACACAACATCAATGAGGAAGCTTAATACCAGCTAAGTACCAGTTCATGTCCACTTTGTCTTGCTCTCCAAGCACTTACATCAGTGAGAGGGTCATCAGCATCCAGATTAGCTGCTGGTATCTGATCAAGCCTGGGCCGCTTTGAGGATGATGAAGAGGATGATGTGGTATGCTCTGGAAAATGAGCCACCATGCATAATTTTAAGTGAACATCACTATTATCTACTGCAAGATTTATTTTTAAATATATGTTTGCAGCAAGACCCACCTCTTGGTCCCCTTTCTCTGGTCTTCTCACGAACAGCCACACGTTCCCTCTCCTCCAGCTCCCTACGGAAGTCACGGGCACGGACCTCCTCAGGGGCATCCTGGGTGGGTTGCCTGAGGGTAGATATGGAAGAAAATATCAACTTCAGTCGGTTTCACTAATTAAGAGAGGGAATTTTTTTTAAATATCCATTTTTTAATATTCCATGTTTTTAAAGAGGAGCAGAAGCATTCTGGGTGCTGCTCCTGCCTAGACATCTGTTATTGCATGTTCCTGAGCTCAGCTTGTGCTTTGAACCCCCCCCCCCCATTTATATCTTGTCAGGTGCCTACTCAACCATTACAGACAAACACTGACAGATGCTAACAATTGAGTGGCAAAAAGTCACTATTGCTTTTGATCAATGAAATGTAACATGCAAGGGAGATGAACAAGGCTGCTCAATATGGTGATCAGATTCAGGAGAGTAGCCAACATTAAAAGCAACAGTTCAAAATGTAGCTTGCTGGGTAGAAATCAATAACTGGCTACCCAGCCAGTAGTGGAGCCAACAATCGTTGCAATGAGTAACACACAGATCTCCGGTCAATGTTGCACTACAAGGCACTGTCATTACCACGACAACCAATTCAATTCATATTTTATTCACTGACCTGTACTTGATCTTCGTGTGACCAGGAAGATCACGACTGGAATACTGCTTTGACAATGCACTCAAATCCCCTTCTCCTTTACCCCTCCCTCCTCTTGCAGGCTCAAACGTTGGTCTTGCAGCTGTAGTCATTTTTGATGGCTCTGTTGTGTGAAACAGATGAAAGGAGCATTATTATTGCTTGAAAACAATGTCCTGCTCTAGCTAGTAAATACAAATTCGTGAAACCAATCCCAGGAGGAAGGTGAAGTTACATAGCAGACATGTCCACAATGAAAAGGCTGTATTGGTGTCTGCTGTCAACTCAACTGACTGCCCAAGATGCAACCCGGTGTATCACTCGGTGACTAAGAACATGTAAAACTTTAACATCCAACTTGTCTGCTACCTTTACCTTTACTAGCTTTAGTTTAAGTCTATCTAGAATCTAGATTTACAGTATACCATAGACCCCATTAAGCACCCAAGAGTCACAAAAGTTTCCTAAAAGAACATTCAATGACAAGCCAAGCAACAAATACAATTTCAGCTAGAAAGCGTTTTGGGTGATCTAGTCAACAACGAAGTCAGCAAATGCAACAGAACCACTGGTTTAAAATAGTTTCAGAACTTATGATAGATCAGGGGTGGAATGAAAACATAACATTTGCAATTACTGGGGTCTTTGAGGAAGTTTTTGATATGCACATCTCTATGCTGTATTAGCTTTAGGGTATATTTATTATAAATAGCTAAATTGTTTTACAACAATTGAGCATCACACATAAGCTAGCTAGCAAATTTGGCTAACAAGTTGCTAGCCGGGTTTAGCAACGCAGCTGAGGAGGAGAATAATGCTACTTCGTCCAGCTCTTCGTCGTCAAAAATCACTATGAAATATATCATAAGTCTGTATTTATTCGAACGACCTTCAACTGCATGTTTGGCGACATAAAGCTTCAATCTTACAATACTTACAGACTTGCTCCCACACGAGAGAAGAGCCAATACAGAAAGCGACGTCACATCCGGTGGAAGCGTTTCTGTTGAAAAGATGCATTCGTAAACAATCGGAACTGGGATATCTACAGCTAATGAATGAATGAAAAAATAGCAGTTCAATAGTAGCAAGTGAACAGTGAAATTAAACTAATCATTATTTTGCTGGGGACCCCTGGGACCGAATTTGCGAACCACTGATCTGAAACACTAACATGCCACAAAATAACCTCTGATGGAGGAAAGTGTCTTTAGCTATATAATATAATCTGCAAAAAACGTGTACAGCTGTGTAATCAGTTTAAGTATGCGTTACAAGGGAAAATATTCTGTAATATCTCCACCTTGTTTGGTACTCCACTTTTGCTGAGCTGGAAAAGACAAGAAACTGTGGGCTATGTCCATGTGCCTCTATAAGAATGAACAGTGCTGTAGTGAGGGGTCAGAGAGTACCATATGTCATACCAGCATTCAACCTAACTTTTCCTTTACCATTAAAGACAGACTTCTACATACTTCTACATAATTGCCTACCTGTGATTATGGTTGAAGGGGATAGTTAAATCAATACCCAAATTTCTTGTTATTCTACAGTTTTTGAAAAACATGGTTAAGCTGGTCTTAAACTGTTATTGTTTTAACATGGTTTAATTTAACATAGGCTATGGTTACATTTGTTGTTTCAATGCAATTTTTTATTTAATGATCATTCCAGACTGTATAAACCGGCAGGTCTGGAAGCTCCCAAGTCATATTTTGCTGCACTGTAATCCGATACATCAGGCCATGTCCGTAGGTGTTCAGGATTGCGTCACGATTTGAATTCTACACATGCAATCTGGAAGCAATCCAGGTACACGTATGAGCAATATAATGAGATGCACAGTGGACAAGTGGAAAAAGTAATGCAGATTTCAACAGCTTTAATTTTCAGGCCAACATGGACACTTATTGTATTGGGATCTCATAATACCAAATCACTTTCAAAAAACATATTGAAATGAGAGTACAAATAGCCACAAAGGCCATACGGCTCAACAATATAAAGTTGACACTATGTTGGTTTGGTTTTTTAATAGCACAGTGAAGATGGACAGGGAAGAGAGAAGAGAGAGGTAACAGATGAGTGTGAGCTGGGTACAAACGCAGTGCATGTATATGATACCAGGAGTGTACAACTCCCCTCCACCAACACAACACCTCACTGTGCACCTTTATGTGAAGTCATGATATTTGTAGGTTTTCAAAAGACGACTAAGATATTCCGATATTAACATCCAACCAATTCAAATTAAGAAACATGATTTTATGAGGACTGCGAAACAAACTTTGTTCAAACACAAATATTCTCGTTCCACCATCCCATCCATCATGTCATTTTATATGACAACATGTCACATATCATCATCCTCTATCTTCTTAAGTAATGTGCAAGAGATCTGAATACCAGGAATTCTTATTGAAGATGTTGACGGGTTTGAGGCAAGGAAACTGCCAGGGGAGGTTCTGCTGGCTTCCGCATGACATTCAAATATTATGTGTCTGTGAAATGTTTTAATACCTTGCGTTGTGTTTTCTGTGTTGACGCTGTACACACGTCAGGTTCTGACTTGGCAAAAGATCTGGTCTCTCTTGATTCCTAGCATCCCTCCAACTAGAACATGGTCTGTGAGGAACGGCCTACCTTTGAGCTCAGAGTGAAATAACACTATAAGGTTTCTCACAAATTTCTTGAACTAATTTAGCACAATGTTGTGGACCAGGCCAAATGGTCTACAATGTCAAAGTTACTAAAAAAACATTGATCATTCTCTCCTCGTCTAAAACCTTTATGGTCAGATTAAGGTGTTTGAACGTCTTCATTTTATCAAAGTTAACTCTTATTAGGTTGTCAAAACAGGGAGAAATATTCAGGTCATAGTTATTTTCATATGGCTGGAATGGCAACTTTGATGCAAAGTTATTTAAAGAAATCTGTAACAGACATGTTCCGTCTTTTCTCTTTTACTGGCAGCAATATACAACTATAGAACAACGACAACTATCCATCTGCCCACTGTCCATCATTACTCAACCACCAAAACCAACCTGCATACCAGCATCCAGGGGCGGGACCTCAGACTCTTATGGGTGGGTTTAGGGTGAAGCCTTTCTGTCTGTCAAAGCTAGGTTGCGCTCTGGGCCATTCTGACTGAGAGGCAGACACAGAGGAGAGTCACGTACCAACTCTAACACATCTGACTTAAACACTTGAGGACAGCTCAGGACTGCTCATATGTTCTAAGAAGGGACGACAGATTATTCTTGATTTCATGTAAGTTGGCTACGCATGGTAAGGCTTACATTTCATTCACATTGCTTTCATTTGCCAAGTGCAAAGAATTTGACCTGGTTAATTGGTGCTGGCACATTATAAAATACACGATTACCACCTGAGGTTCTGGACAAAATGTTCAAGATCTATAGTATAGTATCTATAGACACCAAACATAAACACACTGTATAACTTTCAAAGCCGTAGAATGGATAGTAGATATTGGCTGATATTGGCTGATATTGTTTATTTGACTCCATGACATTTGTAAACTGGCTATTTTATTTTAGTATAAAATGCAGTAATTTCAAAATAAAAGTTTTTACTCATTACAACTACATTCCTCTGTGTTCCAAATTCTGTGGAACAGGATGTACCACATGCAAGGTTTCATAAAAAACACTAGTGTAATGCAGAATGGTTTACAAAGACATGTTAAATAGCATCTGTCAGTTTTACATTCTCACCGAGCGATACCGATCATTCCAGTGATTGAACTGTAGAATGCAGTAGCACCGGTTTGGGGGGGGGGGGGGGGGGGGGGGGGGGTCATTGGTGATGTACTGCATGTATAAGGTTCATTTGTACAGCACTTTTTAAAACAATAAAACCAGAAT
The DNA here is from genome assembly GCA_034670405.1 of Hoplostethus atlanticus. Taxonomy (NCBI): domain Eukaryota; kingdom Metazoa; phylum Chordata; class Actinopteri; order Trachichthyiformes; family Trachichthyidae; genus Hoplostethus; species Hoplostethus atlanticus. Next base: position 1,031,449 of record JAXDDX010000018.1, read on the forward strand.
AAACTAAACTTCATTTTACTACTTTTCTACTTAAATACTCTTAACAGATTGAACATCTGCAGAAAGCATCATGTCAAAGTGTAAGTTCTTTTTGAATCCTATACGTCCTCCCTATTTATATGATGTCAAATGATATGCTGTTACCTGTGAAAGTATACCTGGCACACATTATTGACAGATAAAATATGTGTGTGTGTGTGTGTGTGTGTTGTAGATGTTAACAGAGCCCAGGTATTTCAAACCACCAAGGTGCGGACTTCTCTAAAGGGAGATGGCAGTTGGATCCAGAAAGCAAAAAAGGAAGAGGAAGAGGAGGAAACACCACGGTACTCTACTAAGAGCCACTCAATGATTAAGATGCACTACGCTTTTAATTTGCAATAATAATTCAATGAATCATGTGTCTTGATGCATGAAATCATTATGAATTTGATGCTGATATTGTATCTTGCTTTCCTGCATCTCATCAATTGATATGTCACGGTGTAGCCGGACAGCATTCTGGGAAACTGTGTGCCCCTACTGTAATTTTGCCATCTGTCAAGATCCAGTTGAAACATATCTGCTGCTCCTCAAGTTCTTCAAGTTACCTGTTACCTCTCCTGAAGCACATGTCGTCTACTTGTCCACAAACACTTTGACACTTGAGGCCAAACAGCGAGAGAGCACGGGCATCTGAATGAATATCAGATTTAGGTGAAATATTGGAACGAACACGCGCTACATTCACTATGACTTCCTTTCTTCAGTAGGACGGACTCTGCTGTGGAGACCAGACCTTCTCCAGTCAGGCAGAATTCATACGTCTTCTTCACAGCCAAGAAGTTTGAGTGAGTGCAATACATGAACATTAATACTCATTTTAAATGATAAAAAAGGGTAAAATGCTACTAAATGTTTACGTTTGTAGGAATAAATCAGGAACTGTTAGAAGATGTTAGAGAACAAGTTAATGAGCTGCTTGTTAAAGTATTAACAGGTCTAAAATCTATAAATCATGTGTAACTTGATTGATTTTAACCAGAAAAATTAGATCTTACAAAAAAATATTAGTGACAAAACTGAGAAAAAAATGATTTAGGCTTTGAAAAGTACAAAGACACCAGCATTCCTAACAAGCTATAAACATATTTGTTAATAGTATGAGAGTTTAGACAACAAAGCATGACTAGATATCATTTTTATAGTTTTGTTTGAAGCAGGTGGTTACTACGTTTTCCATTTCCTTCCATACTTTGGGCTTGTTCTACTGACATATTGTCAGTACAAAAGGAAAAGGCGAACCATGTGATATTTAAACTGAATTATCAAACACCACAGTGTGAGACAAGACTAATGGTTTGAGAAACTCAGAACAAACTTCAGTATTACAATCCTGCAAATTAAACTGGAATTGTCCTTTAACTCTGTTGTGTCAGTGATTAATAGCTAATACATACTTCAGTACTTCAGGCATAAATCACTGACTGTGACATTAACATACACAAACATTAACTGTGCTCTGCTGCATCCATAAAGCCCTAAGCTGCAGGCTGATTTGTGCTTTTATTGGTTGATGAAGCCATTAATCAGAATACAATCATTGTGGGGTACTTTCCTTGAAGGCTGGAGTATAGACTGGAACAAATTGCTGCTTAACACGTGGCCATTGGCCCTTCAATAGAGAAATTCCCCTTTTGGTGACTTTAGAATTTCAGGATCCTAATGATCACTCAACGGTACTTTTGTCATTGTAGGATTATAATGTGAAGATACAGGCTTTTTTACCCCAATATCCAAAGATAATATATACCAATTTTGTTAAATCCATTTGTTTCCTAGATGCACAATCCTACAATCCTAAACTATTAATATTATTAATAGTTTGGCAGTTTTAAACAATGTCTACATGAGTAACACACACACTCAAAAAAGTACAACCCCCTTTGCTAAACCATTGACTTGCATCCCCCCCCCCGACATCTCACTATGGGTTCCATTAAAGTGAAAAGAAATACTACATACAGTATATGTGGGAATGTATAAAGTATATGTATAAAAAATGTTGATTTAACTGAAATATGAAATGTGTAAAATGTAGAGGGACAAAATAACATTTGGATGTATGCACCCGCTGTAATGTATGTAGTCTACGTTGCCTCAAGGGCAAGAATGCAACCATATCTATTACCCAGCCTTCCTCTTTATACTTTTCCTCTTTATACTTACTTTTCTGATACTTTTTAGGGGTTTTAGACAATATTTTCCTTTCAAAACTGATTTTATGGGCCAAACGTATGGATGGCATTTGAGTCACGTCTGAGGTTTCAAAGGAAACAATATCATTACCCTTCCATAATTATATGTGAAAATACAGATCTTTAGAAGAATCAGAGTTAACTGAGGTGAATGTGTATAAAATGTTGACTTAAGACAATGTAGTTTGTTAGTCTCAGATGTTGTACAACATTCAAACAAAGCAGGTCAGACATAAAGCCCAATTTATTGAACCACAGCAAAATGTTTGCAAGTAAATAAATAAGTGAATATCAACACATTTGCCATTCTCTAGCCAGCTGCCAAGTAGAGCACACTGGGGGGGAGGAGGGGGGGGGGCCCTGCAAGATACTCAAGAGGAAGTGTCATTCCATTAAAGAGGAGGCAAATAAGAAGGCAAAGGTTTCTATTAATTCAAGTTTTGTATAGTTCTGCAGAGTCAATCAATCTTTCCTCATGTTCTTGGGGAGTAATTAACTAGGAACAGGAGGGTCCAGGAACTGTGGGGTCAGCTACAGGGGAGGCTCTGGGTTCCCCTTGTGCTGCTGTGGACAAGGAGGGTCCCGCTGCTGGGGTCATGCTGTGCGATGGCATCAAGTGGGCCTCGTTGATGGCGAAGCGGTTCACTGGGTAGATGCCACATTTCCTGAAGCCTTCCTTCACAATCTGTACACCCTCCTCCTCCTTCACTGCCTGATAAGGGTCCTTAAATACCCCTGAGAACTCCTTCTTGCTGACTAGAAAGTAGGTCTCTGCGGTACAACCATCACCTATGAGTGTTGTGAAGCGCTGCTTCAGGAGTGAAAAGAGGCCGGCATCAAGCGGCTGTAGGATATGAGAGCAATGTGGCGGAAGGCACAGAAGGATGACGTTCTCCTTACGAGCCGCTTCCACCACCTCCAGGTTCAGAGGTGACTTGTGGCCGTCGAAGATCAGCAGCAGCGGCCGCTCCTTTGGTGCATGCGGGAGGAAGTGCTTGAGGAACCATTTCTTGAAGAGGTCAGAGCTGATGTGCCCCGACTCTGACCATCCGTAGAGGGCATTGGGTGGCCCTTGTGTCTTGTAGCACACTCCCCCTGGATAGGCCTTTGAGTAGATAATGAACGGAGGAATGTCCTCCCCAGCTGCGCTAAAGCAAGCCAGGGCGGAGATGTGGTCCCTCGTGCCTGTAGCTGGCTTGTAGCCGAGACTGGCAGATTTGGGAAGAATCACCCTCTTCCTGCCAAGCTGGAACCCTGTCTCGTTGCAGTTGAAGATTTGGCGAGGCTTCTCCCTCAGCCCGCTGGTGTCCATAACGGTGGTCAGCAGGTGAAAAAACTGATCCACCGCTTCCTTCCTCACACACATTGTCCTCCCACGGACAATATTGTCCGCTTGCTGAATGGTGATATTCTTCTCTTGCCGTTTTCTAAAATTGAGCCACCAGGTCTGGCCCAATTTTGAAAATGCCACCCTGCGGTGTTGCCGCCTATAAATTGATGAGGCAAAGGACACTAGCTGTTGCTTTGTAAGTGGGAATCCATGCTTGGACATGTATAAGGAGAACTCCACCAATATCTCCTCATCAGCAGTTGTTATTAGTTGAGCTGGCCCACTGCGACTGCCTGGTGTCACCCGTCCACTAACCCTGTCCCCTAGGGAAGATTTAGGGACTTCAAACTCCTTAGCGGCCTGCCTCACTGTACACCTTCCTGCCTTCACCTCTACCAAAGCACGTTCCATGGCCTCCTCTGTCCATTTCTTCTTCTTCTTCTTTCCGATTTTGTCAAGATGATTTCTTGATGGCATCTTTTCTAAGATGGCACGGAAAACGCAAATATTTGTGAATGAACAATGCATTTAATACTAAGTATGCATTATAAGTATCACAAATATGCCCAAAGCCACAACTCACTCACAAAAAACTATCATTGGTTGCATATTGCAAGTTCGATTATGAATCCTCTTTTTCATGTGGCGTTATGATGTTGTAAATGATATTTAGTAAACAACATCTCATCGTGGGCATAAATAAATAATATTAATATGAATGAAAAGTCTAGAAAGAACTGACAATGATTTATCGTGTTGTCTAGGGACGATCACAACATCATTCAGTCTCCAGTGAAATCGCTCTTCTCTAGTCTCCCATTGTCAACAATGCACCACAAACACAACGCTCTGTATGGGCCTTTTCCTGGCCAGTACAAATGTGACGTCACTTCCGCATTCTTGGCCCACTGTTTGTTGACAAAATGGCTGCCTGAGCCGTCGCTCACTAGTACAAGATATGAAAGCCGGGAGAACAGAAGCAAACGCGACTACCGTTGTCGTCCACTGCATAACTCCAGGCGGATGCGCCTGTTCATTTGCTGAAAATTGACTTTGAATGTTGTATTCGGTTTCACTGCGAAAGTTGGCACACGCGTAGCGAAACTTGTTGAAACACCGTGAACTTACTGTTCGTGGGGAGCCGTCGTTCAAATTCTCGGAAAAAAGAAGAAAACACTTCAGTCGCGCGTGTCGGATGACGCGCACATTGCACCACCGGTACAAACAAGTACCGTGGTGCAGCGATGTGGATCCTGATCGTTTTTATGTGCCGATGTTAGACGCGAAAATGTATGCCAAGTAACATAGTGTCGTCCATAGTCGCCGCTAGAGGTCTTTCGGTTCCAGAGACTACAATTTAACACGACCGCGCCTTTGCTCGTGCACTGTTGGTTCAAGTTGTTCAAACCAGCCAGCCAGAATAAGACCGGAAATTAATAGATTTGCCCTTCAAAATAAAAGTATAATATTTCTCACCGTGGAAAAGCATTTGAGTATGAATGTGTAACTTATCTACTATCTATTGACATACCATTTAATTAGAAGCATATTTTAACAGATGTCTGCAGCTCATTAACTTGTTAGTCAACTGTCAACATGCCCTCTCCTCTACAATGACTATCTAGTACGTTTGATTAGGTCTCAAAAACAACACTCAACTTCCTTATTTATTCATTAGTACTTAATATTCAAAGGATACTTGTTAAACTATTCCATGGAAATGTCTGAAAATCAAGGTTAAGATCCAACATTGAAGTTGTTCTCAGAGGCTCTCTTTCATCACGCTGTTGTCAAACATTTGGCTTTGATAGCAGTTTTGAGCTAAATTACTTTTAAAGCTCTCAAGGAAATCTTGTGTGCATTCTTTGTTCATTAACATATTGCAGAGTATTACTTGTAAAAGTCTGCCATTTAGCTTGGACATGCAAGTTTTTCTCAAGGTTTATCTGTTATTCCGTAGATCAGTAGCCTCTCCAGTGAGCCCTTCTTTCTCTCCAGCTGAAGGGTATGTATTTCAGTTCACAATAAACTGCCGACTGTTAACAAAATTCTTCACTTCTGCATACTGTATCTGTTTCCCCCTTTTACATCTTGCAAAGATTTTACATTATCTCCAAGTATGATACCTATTGCAAGTTTTACATTTACATCAAGCTAGTTGAATGTTTGTGTATGCTAGATGTATTACTCTTTGAAATCTTCTATTGTTTTAGTGATTCAGTTATCCCAACAAAGACCATTGTCCCAACCTGAGAAGTCAGTAGTGGAGACAACGGATGATACAAAGTAAGTGTCCGAGATCTCTCTAATTACATTTCAAATGTAATGTGAAATGTAAAGGTGCAATATGTAGGATATTCTCATTATATGTTGCTGTGAAAGGAGCTGTGAAGCCAATCAAACAATGTGACTCTTGACAGTAGGCAGCCCCAATGTGCTTTAGGCTTCCATTTAATCCAGTTAAATTATGGGGATTTGTCAGATAGGCAAAATTATGCCATAGAAACATTTTCACACAGCACACAAGAACTATTCTACTGGAGGCATATTTGGGAATGAATAATCTTTTCTGTGACTTAGGCCCCAAACACCCACAAAAGACGTGATCCAAAGTGGTCTGGTGGAAACTTATCCAACAGATGGAAATTCAGAGGGAGCCTCTTTTGTGAAGCCAATTGAACAACCTGTTGCCAACACAGCTGCGGAAGCAGATGCTCATGTAGAAGATCCTGTCGGAGAATCTTCAGTTGAGGCAGTGACGGAGCACAGTCAAGACACTACTGAGCTCGCAGTTGAAGTGAAAGTGCAATCCACTGAGAAACCCGAAGTTAGATCCTCTGTAGAAACAGAGCCAGCAAACACTTCAAATGTGGACGTTGGAGTGGAACCAACCATACAACCTGTAGACGGGAGTTGTGAGGTGTTTCCCTCAAAAGAGGCCACAGTAGAACCTGCCACTGACCCAGCTGTAGAGCAGACTGTTCAACCTGCTGTTGAAGTAACAGTGGAGTCATCAGTCGAGACCACTGCTGTAACTAATGCTGCGCCAGGAGTAGAAAGTGCTGTTCAAGACACAACCGTTGTTGAGCCAGTCCCTGAATTATTGGCAGATTCTGTATCTGAAGCTCCTCCCTGAGCCTGCTGCAGAAGCTGCTGTCCAGTCTGTCGAGTCCAAAACTGAGTCGGCTGCAAAAGCAGAACCAGTTGTAGAGACCGAAGCTGAGGGTGTAGTTAAATGTGAAGTTCCGTCTGCAGATGAAGCTGTCGTGGAGCAAAGTGGCAAACCAACACCTGACACTGCAACTGATCACAAGATGGAGTCTAACGTTGAGGTTGCCGTTGAGCCTGTACTCAAATCAGTTGCTGAAGCCGTACCGGATCAGTTAGCTGAAAGACCCATTGAACTGGCGGAGGCATTAGACGTGGAGCCACCCAGAGCTCAATGTGCTCCTGAACCTGTGGAACATAAAGAATCTCACTCAGAGGAGTTGAGACTAAACCAAGACTCTGCCAGCACCAACACAGGATCAGCGTGAGTAGGCTCTCATAAAAATGAACATCACACTCACTGTGACGTGTGTGTTTATTTGTCCTTGTGGAAAAAAATCTTTACTGATGTTTTTAAATTTTTAAATTTTTAAAATTTATTTATTTTTAGCACTGAAATCGTTCAAAAACCTGTGGTGGATCTACAAACGAAGCATACTCTGTCTGAGACCAGGTGGGTTCTTAGTCTGTGAGATGTAGTTGAATTCATACATACTTACTTGCCTTATGTTATATAACTTGTAACAGTGTCAACAATTCAAATCCAGACCCACCGCACAGAGTAACAAATGTTCTAATCTTTTGAACTCTTCTTCTCTACTACAGTGATGCCAAAGCTGTTTGTTCATTCTGTGACAAAACAATTGAGGGAAATGTCAAGATTACGCTTAATTACCCTCCAGTGTTCAGCCACCCTGAATGTTTGAAGGTTTGTTCTGTCTGTCTTACCTGGTCGGAAACATCTGTGATTATATATTTTGGTTGATATGGTCTTTCCAGTGTTGTGGCATCCTACTAATGTTGAGTGTGTTTTTACCATTGCAGTGTGGTGTGTGTGGCAGGGCTCTGGGAGACATGATGACAGCCATGTTCCTGCACGGCAAAGTGATCCACTGTAAAGGACTGCTTTGCAAAAACTCTCTAGACTCGGGGCCTAACTGGGACGAAGCAGTTGTCAAGAGAGCTGCCAGTCGTCTCACCTTGTGTGAGAGTGCAGGAAGACTTGCTCTTTCTTTTTAACAGAAGTTTTTTTTTAGGACATACTGTTTTGTCTGGATTAAGGATTCTGTAAAAAGGGTTTTGACAGCACATGATTTATTGCAGCAAATTGCCAACTGCCAAAGATGCTCGAATGAAATACTAAACAATCTACTTGTTCCAACATACTGCATTAGATCAAAATAAAAATCACAGTTTTAATGCCTCAGGTTCAAAAGTTTTAATCAAAGTCTTAATTTCAAAATAGCACACACTACACAACCCAGCTCGGTAATAGCAGGACTACACAGCAAACGCAAGTCACCTGGGAAGCATGTTATGGTTAAATGTAAGAACATCAATACCTCAGGAATGTAAAAACAGCTTATTTTAAGCAATAACAAAAGCACCTCCAAGAAAATGGATTTGTATCGTTTCCCCCCACACAGTGGTATTTAAAGAAAGCAGAAATGCACTAAGAGTGAACGCAGAATACACGCATTGTGAGTGAAAGCAAAAAGGGAACAAAAGGGTAGGGCCTACCGCCCACACACCGTCCTTGCACAGATCTTTGGCACATTCAGCTTTATTTACTTAAGCTTATGGGATGTTGATACACGTCACGATTACAATAATGCAACAGCAGCAAAATCATATTCAAAATCAATGCATGCATCAGGAAGCACCGAAAGGAGTGTACGCTGTTATTCATGAAACGACATCCCCGTTACATCCCGATCCGACAACATCAGTACCAATAAAGCTTCACCAAAAGTGCGACTCAGAATGGGAGATACTGGCTCCAAGAGGAAAATGAACAACACACTTAAAGAGAATCATCTAATGACATCTGAGAGTGGGATTTGCTGAGGAGGCCAGAGCTTGCTGCTGTGAATGAGTTATCTTCATCCCTCTGTCTGTTGTTCACACAAAAATGATGATGAGAAACATTTGGCAGTTATTGGACATGTCTAAAGAAGTACTAGCAGGTGATCCAGGTTCGGGGGGGTTGCTGTTTTCACGGAGGATGGATGGAAATCAGCGTGGCATGTGTCGACTCCATCTCATACCCAGTGGCTGGGCTTGATTGGGAGGGGTGGGTGGGGGGGGTAACTGCACTTAACAGCGTAACCCTTTCCGGCCCAGGAACCGCAAGACTGCGTAGTTATAGGTGGTGGCTACCGCATACAGAAACTACAAATGGAAAGATGGAGGGGGGAAGGAATGGAGTTGAGAAAAAACATGTTTGAACATACAATGCTGGCAAGCAATTTACATTCATTTGACACTACTACAAAGCTTACCACACAAACTGAGCCTCTATTTTCTATCGTCTATTTTGTATCATCTTTTTGAACGTGCTTCAACTAGCGGCATTTACCTGAGGAAGCTCAAATTCAAAGTTTTGTCTGAGCAGGAAGTGTACATATTGCCTTAGCAATTACTCACCAAAGCTAAGAGAGCAATCCCAGCACCAGCAAATGCAGCTATGTACAAGTCATAGGTGACGTAGAACTGCAGAGACACATCAAACACAATGTAGTTTAGCAGAGAAATCCCTCCTTTCTTGTCTTTTTGTCACAAAAACAGGGATTTTTCAAACGATTGAACAAATAGTTTTCATTGTGAGAACGGTGACGAGGAGCATTGAACAGTAAATAATGAAATATTGAATTCATCTACTCACTTCACTGGTTTTGCAAATGGATGCCAAGGTCATTCCACATGCCTTTCCTGGCATTGCATTCCAAGGTAGCAGACCTTAAATGAAGATATTATCCAATTAACTTAGCTGAGTAATGATTCTTTATGATTACTCATTAAAGTTGTTTTGCCCAATCCTGCTTGCGTACACATATACTTGTCAGGGAAACGGTAGCAAAGACTACAACCGATTATTCTGAGGTGAAGGTGTAGCAGAAGGTGTTATCTTCAATCTCATGATTTATAAGAATATCTTTAAAACCAGAATAAACAATAAACCAATAATGCATTTATTTTCTCTAAAGATAAAATTGTGGATTTCTAAGCCTTCATCAGACACGAGGTCAATCATTTTAAAGACAACACACCATACTGCCTGGCATCCATACAAATCCAGCCATGCTGATTGATGCTGGGGGTCGTCTCCGCCAGGATGTTAATGTTGTGACAGGTCTGTGCCATGTTGAAGAAGAAGAAGACTGGGATGGCGGTGAAGGCAAACACTGCCAGCCAGATGACAGCCAAGATGTAGGTCACGACAATAAACTGTTGGAAGGAAACAGTGCAGGTCACAGAAACGTACTGGAGAGATCACCAATGTGGTCTCATCAATTCGATGAGTCACATCACGTTATAGAAATCAAAGGAACAAAGATCATTTGAGTGAATTACCATTTAACAACTTAACAGTGACCTGACGTCATATTCTCCCTCCCTCATTGACCCCCCCCCCCCCGCCGTTCTCACCGTCAGGCTGAGGCAGCGGCCACATTTTGTGCTCCTGAATTCGCCGAAGGTCTGCTTGACAGCGCTTGTGGTGTAGAAGCCCTCAGCCAGCAGCAGGATGCCGTAGAGGAAGAAGAATGACGCCAGGCCATAGATCACATACTGGAAGTACTTGATACTGGAACGCGGCAGTCATAGGGGAAAAGTCAGTGAAACTGGAAAATGCTGCTGAGAGACAAATTTGACATACTGAAGAAGTCAGATATCACAATCGAAAACGTATTGAAGCGTCACTCACAATGAGGCCATGGCCACATAGTCCTGAATGTTGCGAGCGAAGTAAGTCTCAACGAGGACTTCAGTCTGAGTCAGTGCTTCGTGCCCACAACCACAAAATAATGCCATGCCAGCAAAGCACAGCAAGGTGGCCACCAGGGTGGGGTAGGGCACTGCCCCAAAGCACCGGACACAGCAATCATAGCAACCTGGGGGGGCATAATATATCAGCACACACGCGGCACACACCGCACATATAACCACACAGCACATCTAAGCCACGGTAGGGGACCCCTTTCACCCTCTGGGGGAGCTATGAAAATGCCTTTGCTCTGTCTGCAAATCCATCAGCATACACCAAACTCCATCAACAGGCAAGAAAGCAACAGAAAAAAAATGAGAACAGCAGTGAAAACCAAGTGTTCAAGCAGTGATTCCCAATAAAGCGTCCATGCAAAACCAGCCACCACTGACAATCTCATGCACTTATCCAGTGTAAGCTGTGCTGTTGACGCAGGTAGCAGATATCCAGATTGTTAATAATTGCATTGGCAGAAATGGGAGAGAGGAAAGCACCTAAGGCTTTGCAAAGCCAAGGCTGCCTGACCGGAAACATTTGCTGCTTTTGATCCTGTACTCCGCAACAGGCAAGACTCCGGTGTCAACCAATGATTTAAAGCACTGTCTACAAGGTATTGCTACTGGAAAAATAACCCTCTCTGCACTGGTTTCATCCGTATGTGAAAGCTCCTTTGCTTGTGCCAACGCCTCGCAGCTCAGCCTCTACAATCTCTGGTCCAACCCTCTTTCACCAGTGGTCACGGGCGTCACCAGGCCAGTGAGAGATGGTAGTGAAACATGGGCTTCGGGGGGGGAGGGGGGGGGGAAAGAGCTTCTCTTTGTGGCTGGAGATACAATATCCATTGTCTTTGCCATGATCAGAGTGAAACAAAGGGCAGCGATGTCAAGCAAACAAAGACCACAGTCCCACAACACACACACACACACACACACACACACACACACACACACAGTAGTAAGCGAGTCCTTGGTGTCTGCAGGGTCACCAGGATTCTCTCAACACCCCTGGCAATGTCACTCAGGCCAGCTTACATCCACAGCTGGCTGAGACTGGTACCATGTGTGACCACTGAGTGTCAGTGCCGACGGGGGTGTGTGGGGGGGGTGGTGTTGGGTTCAAGTGCTCCGGAGTGGGTGGGAGCACAATGAACCAGAGGGGTAATTTGAATATCTCCACAACAACAACCCCACTCATCAGTGTTGTTTGATTGAAACCCTTTTTTTGGAAAATGAGAAACATTTGTGGTTATTATGAATGCCTGATGCGCCGTAATTATCACAGGGTGAGAAAACCTCCCTGCAGATGCTCAATTTAGAGGGTTTTATCTGAAGGAACAGAGCCCCCGAGCTAATTTAACAAACCTCTTTTTAAGTACAAATAGCAACAGCTGAAAGATTGTGAGAGCACCTAGAAATGATTTGGGTTGCAGGTGCCCACAGTTTGCTTGTTCTCTGTAACAGTGGTTACAATGATAAAAAAAAGGTCATTATAACCATTTAGGTGGCATGCCAATACCAATCAATCTGGATCCCGAAGCTGTTTAAAAATGGAGTGAACGTTTTGCTTGCAAGAGAGAAGAAATTGTTAATTCAGCGTAACTCTAAACACAAGTGGTTTTTTTGAGTCAAGCTTCTCATGGAAATTAGCCTGTGAGACATGTGGGAGTATCTGACCTCTTTGGCATGAGTGACCTTGCATGGCCTTGCCGTGATGGGAGTCACTGCTCGTCTGCTCGAGCCTCTCTGATTCGAGTCTAGCCTTTACTAGAGTTTACACTTCAATGGTGTTAGAGGTTATGATGAGTAAGTCCCCCTGACTGGGTGGGTGTGCTATATTTATCATTTGAGTATAAAATTCATCATTGTATGTTTAAACCACACCATAAATTAGGAAAAATGTCAAGGGTGAATCCATGATAAATCAATAATCCACAGGTGGATGTCAGGGTATTTATGATAACTGAAAACACAGGAAGAATCTGCAACAAATTACAAATGGTTTCCACAATGCATGAAGGCAACATGATATCTAAGGACAGAAAAGACATATTAAAGGATACATGACTAAGTTATTGGAATCACATTAATAATACATGGTGAAGAATTATTTAAAGATTCTGAGCACTCACCCATGTCCAGAACGAAGTGTGGGGTTATTGAAGTTTTGCTTGGTGGCTTTGTGACTGTGATATGAGGATATGAGAAGTTATTCCCCGCCACTCCTATATGAATCTGACTCGCGCTTTTGTCTCATCAACAATAGATAGACCCCATCTCCCCGAGTCACATCTTAAAGTCACAAAGTCCCATTTCAGCTGCCAGTCATTATTTATGGAGCTATGGGTTCAGCACTGAGGACAGGGCATGGGTCACAGACTCCAATAAGAGCTTTATTCTTGGTATTTGCTGGTATTTTCTGTATTTTCAGCTCTTCTGCTCACATTAATACTGCTTCTTACTACTCTCAAAGGTGTGGTAGTAAGTAGTGCAAGGCAAATCTCTCTCTCTTAAAAACAACCCAATGTACAGTAATTCATATTACAAGTCCTATAGAGACACAAGAGCTCTTTTTCTAGAACTTAATATGTGCGATGCCAATTTACCAACAACTGCCTGGTGATTAGAAATGTTTCATCTTCAGATTTGTTGTATTGTGGTACACTACAGTGCACAGCAGTATGTAGGCTGCATATTTCCCTTATTATTCCCTTATTATTTACCCTTTCACTCTTTCAGTTGTTAATGGTCTGCATGTATGTGTTGTCTGTCTGTACATTAAGGACACCACATGCTAGATGTCAACAACATGTGGTTAAAGGGTCTGAGGCGCCTCAGAGCAGCATCTTCAGAAACACACAGAGATAAGAAACATGCACAGAAATCGAAATGCCAGCGACTGACATTGATGAAGTTGACTAACAAGGGGACATTGACGGTCGGGTCCAGCTGCTGCCCTCCGTCCCTCCCTCCCTCATCTTTGACCTAGTTGATGTCAAAGCTGGGATTCAGTACAAAGCAGCTAGTGTGGCGCAGGAGCAAAGAACCATGCTATCTTTATGAAGGAGCCTCTTATCCTCTCAACTTTTACTTTGCCATTTAAAGCCCATGACAAACTTTTATTTTCACACAATCAAGCATCGCATTATCACCTGACCGTGATGAGAGGATAGCGAAATTTAGGTATTTGAACGTTGTTAGAGTACATCACAATTTTAAGGAGGTAATCAGTAATTTGTAATAGAATACATTCTGAAAGTTATCGTCACTCAGCCTGACTTCAGCACCTCTGCATCCCACTAGCTCTTAAAACAATTAAAATTAAACAATTAAAAAGTTGCTTAAGGTAAATTCAGTGGTCATAGCTGATGGTGCCTCCAAGAAATTATAGTCTCATCTTTTAAAAGAAACAATTGTGGCACTGGTAAATTGTTTGATGTGAGTTTCCTGCCTATTGTTCCTTCAAAACACCCCAAAGCCTGAGCAGCTCAGATAACTAGCATGTATAGAGGAGTTCTTACATCAGCTTTGTTGAATCGAATGCAAAGCACGTGGAGGAATGCTGCCTCTGAAGTGTCTGACAAACCATGAGAGAGACGAGGGAAGTATTAATGAACCTGAACTACGTTGAGTGTGTGCACTGCTGGTTGTCAGCTCTACTTGTGAGATGGTGAACGGGCTGCAATGCTGACAATCAATGCATGGGATCCGGTGGGCGAGCGGCTTTAGAGGCTGTCAAGCCTGCCTGAATTGAGAAGATCAGAATCTGCTCTGCCTGTCAGATGTGACCTGGATTTGTTTGAATATATGTATTACGGGTTTTGAATACTAACCATTATCTTTCATCTCCGGTAATGGCTTGAGAGGGCTGCCATTGGCAAGGGGAGCCATTTATTCATTTATGTATAAACTGTATTCCGCAAAACTAGATTCTGGTGGTGGTCAGGGATGTGAGCAGCTCAGACAATGAATTACTGGGTAGCACTTTATAATGAGGTTGTCCTAACTAATGTTACCTAGTTAGTTGCATGACCCAACTAAGACTTACCTACAGCTTACTGAGCTATTAAAGGACTACACCGACTTTTTGGGAAATTGGAGGAGAGAGAGGAGTACCACCAAAATCATGTCTTGTGTGTCTGGTAGATATCTCAGGCAAGTGCACATGCTAACATGTTAGCTTACAGTACATTAAATGACTGTAGGCAACTAGCATCATCTAACATAAGAAGATAGACCTTTTAGTAATACAGAGATGGTTTTCTTCCAATGCTCTCATCATATCAAGGCTAAATTGATCAATGGGCCAATTTTCCAAAATGTGCCGATGGCCCTAGTAGTTCTGGGGAAATGTGCTTTTAAAGGTTATTTTTTATGCCATTTCTGCTTTTTTAGATAGTTCACTGTAAAAAGAGACAAAAAAGATGGGGCAGAGGGAAGGTTCTAGCCCGGATTCAAATCCAAAACAAATCCAAGGCAGTTACCTGGTAGGCATCAAATCCTCATTAAAAAAATATGCTATTCCTTTGAAAACAAGCCTCATTCAGCACTGCACAATGAAACAGCTCCTTTGGTAACACTGCAAGGTCTGAAAGGACAGAAATAAATGGACAGCACTGTAGGAGTAAATGGTGAAATATGGTGAGATCGAAATGCCCAAGAACAGAAATAAGGTAATGGCCTGCGGTGTGAGGTATAACATGGAATGAATTCATAATTACGATTGAGTGGTTGAATTTGTCTTGTGGTTGTGAGTTTACAGAATTCAAATGGATGCCCATGAATTTGATGGAGGTATCGAACTCAGAGCTTTGCTCCCTCAGAGGGGAGCACTTGGGGTTTGACGACATGCAAGGTTGTGTGTACGAGGCCACGAGTAGACTGTGGTGGGGTGTCAGTGAAGAAGTCATTAAACAGAAAAGGGTTTGGGTGGTAAGCTCGTAAACCTGGCAGGCTCACGCTAGTGACCAGGTAAATCCCTCCTGGCAATAATGAGGAGGAAAAAAGGTGAACAGTCATTCTGTAGTTGGGGTCTGAATTGCAGGAGGAATGGGCAATGAAAGCTAGGAGGAAGCTAGGAGAGTTGAGAGCAATAATAGAAGGGCATCTGTCAGGGACTAGTGACAAGAGCAAGGAGAGAAAAACAAAGAGGTGGAAATCCTTAGCGAAAAGAAGGTGTTGGAAAGGTTTGAGGAAAGTGAACAGGTTAATATTTAAACTAACTTTAAAGCCTTAAAGCTAACATGCAGGTGTCTTCTTAATTGAGAGAATCCAGGGCTGCAGAGGTGGAAACAGCTGGCTGTTAAAATAGAGGAGAGTTGCTAACCGGTCCATGGTTATAAAACTTCATACTTTTAAGCTGAGGTCAAGATGACAAGGTTGTCAATTTGCCAATATCAGTTTGTAATGTCACAGTCTTATGCAGATTAAAACCTAGGCTGAGGATTATGTTTCAATACTCCACTACACCCTGCAATGTAATGTGATACTTTATTGACCCCAATTCTCTTTAAACTATTCCAGGGAGGTCAGAGGTCAGGGTCAGCGACAGAACAGCATCCCTGGAGCATCTAGGGATTCAGTGACTTGCTCAAGGACACTTGAGCAGGGCAGATGCTGACAAGGAGGCTTGAGCCCAGGTCCTCCGATCTCCCTTAACCACAAGCCCATTCTGCTACCCTTTACCTGCAAAATCCTACCTAAGCTTTACACTGGACTGAACTTATGGGTGGTTATTTGACATTTGCCTTCAAAGACAAATCTCACTCTGAATATATATATTTATTTTGTCACATAAAACGGGAAAATGTGGACACTGAAGCCAGATTCAGCCTGTTCATGCGACAGAAATCTCTCATTGTCTAGAGGTCGCTTCATGGCCACATGTGAAAAGCCACTTTCTTCCTAGGGTATACAGAGCCACAGACTCAGCTTTGTTTCAGTGTAGTTTCAACTTCCACTGTTTCAACTAATATGTGAACAAACTGACAGCGTTATACTTAATGCATCATCTCTAGAAGTGTGGCGTCCCCTCACTGCTGAAGAATCCTCAGACTCCGTGGGTTAAAGTGAATATCTGTGAATCATTCTGCAAAATAAGGGATTTGGATCTTTGACAAGACTCATCCTTAGTTCCAAAAATCTTTTAATAGTCATTTAGAGCTCATTTAGATTAAAGAACATCATGATAGAATAGAAGAAATCAAATCTCAGCTTGACGTCCATCCTCACAAATGCAGCAGTAAAGAGTGACCCCTCCGACAGAACCCCGGTAATGCCTGGATACAACGTTCGTCGGTGCGCGGGGTTCAAACCGCTCGGAGAAGGAGCAACAATCTAAAAGTTTCAGTCCTCTTCAAATGTCAATGATTGAGTTGGTATACATACAACTACAATGTAATTACAGTTATCATTTCGAGGACCATACAGTATTCATAAACAAACAACAAATAAAATGTTGGTCTAAGTTTATTCTATACAAACAAGCCAAGCCAAAAGAGCCGTGAGTCGGTTAGTAGGAGAATACATTTGAAGCAATTCTCTTTTTATAGTGAAGCAGAAGTCATATATCCTACAACGTATTGAGACAAATTATAGACACTTAAAACAGAAATGTAGCAAGGATACTCAAAGAGACTACAATAGATTACACAACACTACATATGCAGAACTGAATTGTTAAGTTCAAACAATGCCTTAATTTACACTTTTATAGCGCACCATGCACACTCACACGCACACACACATTCAATATTTCAATATAAATACAGTTTACACACACACTCACACACACACACACCACACACACTCTCACTCACACACAGGTGATATATTTTGCATATTCAAATTGAAATTGATAATTTGACATTTTTTACCACAGGGATGATGAGTATTCTAGTAAAAGCTCAATCCATTGTAGTTACACTGCAGTAACATGGTAGTTCCCTATGTGAGCATGTTACAATACAATTTTAAAGTAATTACAGTAAAAATAGCTTTTTATAATAAGCAATGTACCATGAGAAATGTGTATAAAATAGCTTGATAATAATAATAATAATAATAATAATAATACTGCTTTTCAGCTTTTCCCAGATATCGTCTCCGTCCACCAATGAGTTGCAATGTCACTTTGTTCCACATAGGAGATCAAAATAGATATCACAGAGTAAGAAAAAGCTTCCCATACAAATCCAACTGTATAAACATTATACTAAGTTCTTACTAGGTAAAGTTCCAAAAAAGCCAAAGTGGAAAATGAAATGCACTTTTTTTCTTTTTGACTGCCTTTGAAAATGATTATTATAAAATGACTTTATAGTATAGACTTCCTATTATGAGAAAGCAAAGGCAGAATGTTGGTGGTTGTACACCTTCTGAAAAGACAGGATGAACATATTCGACCCTATTTTACCTACACATCCTAAATACAGCTTTACATTTCCATGTATTATATACCTCACAGTCCTCACTATCTCTTCCCCGCTCGAACCAGGCTATACCCGTGTAGTAGAGTGGGTGTTGGGCAGGCCTGCAGAGCTGTAACCAGCAGGGAAGGTGTTGTACGGACTCATGTTAGAGAGACCCATCAGAGAATTGGGGATCATGGTGATGTTGTTGGGGGTCATGAGAGGGATGTCATCAGGAGAGCGACGCAGGGTGAGCGAGTAGTCCAAGCTGGGAGAGACATGTAGGGGATTGTGGAAGGAATCGCACTGGTTCATTTGCTGGGACAGGCTCTCATCAATGGTGGTGGTGTGGCTGACATTGTTGCCTTTGCTCTCACACTGGGGACTGAGCTGCTGGGACGCATCCTGCCGACTGCGCTTGTCCTTCCGGTAGTAGAGAGCAGGCGAAGGCCAGCACGTTGAGGAAGAGTAGTGAGGCACCCACAGCAATGGTGACACTGAGCTCTGTGGAGTAATCTCTTGGGTTTGGCATGATCAGAGGGCCCATCTCCCTCCCCCCTTCCCCATTGCTGTGGCCAGTGGATGCAGGAGGTCGGCCGGTACTGGAGGACTTGCTCTTACCGTTGGACTGGGTGGAGTCGAGTGGTGTGACCTTAGTGGTGGTGGAGGAGTAGTGGAACATGTCGTGGAGGTTATAGAGATGGGGTACCAGGTGTTTCCAGAAGGCCACCTTGGTGGCGCGGTAGTGATCTCGTATACGAGGCTTCAGGCCAATGTGCAGATACAACTGGTCATAGGGGTCATACTTGGACCAGGCCACCTCCTCAAAACGGTTGGCCTTGGTGTGGATGAACTTGGTGTCCTGGGGCACTGGCTTGTTAGGATCCCTACAGACACATAATAGAAAGAAAACTTGGTCATAATAAATACATCTGTGTTGGAAGAATGTTGACATTGTAAATGCAATGTTGTCATTCCAATTGCAAATGGGAAGAGGCCTGTTCACTGCAGTGCTAAACAATGTCAGATGCTAATATTAATATTATTATTAATAGTAATAACAATCATAATAATAATCATAATAATACGGCAATTTACAAAGGATTAAATAAATACAAAAAAGATAAAATCAACATAAAACATACAGTGGGGTCCAAAAGTCTGAGTCCACGACCTCTTTTGTTTCATCATTTATCAAAACCTAATACAAATGAGTGAAATTATATTTCTCAAACAAGATTGTGCAATGTTCAAAAATAATTTAATGAATCATTTAAAATATTTTTTCAAAGTTAAAGCAATAGCAGTAGAGGACCATATACATTTAGTCAATATCTGGTAAATAAAGTAAAAAAATAATATTGATATGATAAATGATGAAAACAAATCGTTCTTGGTAGCGGACTCAGACTTTTGGATCCCATTATAAGCAAGGAAAACATATTAAGTGAGGTCAAGAGTGCAATGTCACTGTCTTTCCTCAAGGGCTCAGCATTCCCTTATTCCTACACACTAACCAGCAGTCCACAGTGACCTGCTCTGTGCTTTCTCCTTTAGGATGACTCCAGCAGAATCTCTTGTGTTGCTTTTTTCTACAGCTGTGTTTCTATATGATAAACTGTAAAATAGCTGTCAAAGATGGCTGCATTGAGTTTCAATGTATTACCCTTTCAACACTATTCTTTTCTGTGCACTGTCAGTATTAGTAATATCAGTTCCACATCAGACCATAGCATATGTAGGATTAAGGGATTTATATCAAAGTCAAATTGGCCAACATATCATCCACAAAAAGGGTTGGTAAGCTTTTAATAGGATCTGTTCCTGCACACATTGCTGGGTAAAGTCACGAAAATAGCATAGAATCTGCCTGCGCTTTGTGTACAGCCTTTGATGTGGTCTGAGCAGGTGGGCGACGCAACTGCAAATCCCCGTAATCCTTGACACTAAGATTTCACTGCGCTGCTTGATCATTAGTGACACACCCCATACTGCACCTCTCCTCCAACTAAGGTGCAGTCAAGTTCACAGCCAGTCACCAAAATACCAAATGGGTGCAGAAAGAAAAGAAGAAAAAAGTCCCCGTCACGAAAATACAGCCCTGAGATTAAAATAAATTCTAGATTGCAAAGTCCTATACTATCATCACTAGTTGATGAAATAAAAAACAAACTGGAACCTCAGGGCCAAGAGGCACTGACAAAACCTCTTGCGACCCTTCATCTCCGCGAACTAGCTCAGGTATAGTGGGGAGATCACAGTCTGCTCTCTCACCTGTGCTTTCTATACGGTTGTGCCTCAGGTATTACAATTGGAAAATTGTTTTTTGTAATTTTGTAGCTGGAGGAGATCACCACATAGATGCAATTGGAGCCTCTCGCAACACCCACAATAGAGCAACGCATCAACCATGTTGCTCAGTGTGTGTATGCCCTGCTAGAAGACTGCCTGGTTAAGCTGAAGACTTCAGCTTCTCTACTGCTCCTGATTCCCACAAGACACAAATGGCTTGAGGAGAGTTTCCCAAAAGACCTTGCAGCATTAGCAATATCTTAAAATCGCAACCTGCGTTGAGGGAGGGTGACATTCACAAAGTAGATCTTCAATTGCCTTCAAACTTTCTCTTCAAGAGAGCCCTTTTGTGAAATGGCCAAGAACTGTAATGACCATCATGCGCCCAAGTGCAATGAAACTTCATCAGCCATGTGGGGAAAGAAACATTCTAAAGAAGCCTAAACAGGGCTTCTGATTCACTGATTTGGTTTATGAAGTAATTGAAATGTAACTATTTAACTATATGTAGTTAAATAGTTACTGATTTTACATCATTTGGTGTGTATACAGTTAAATATCTAGTGAGTGCTATCTTCAGTCATTAAAGTATGAGTGAAATAGTAAGCTCCTCTAGTTACATGGTGAGGTCACCTTAGAAGTGGAAGCAGACCTAGATTTAGTGCTTAAGAACTGCATTGGTGATAAACCTCAATGTTGAGGAATTCATATTAATAGATAAGTCTTATCCTGAAATACCACATTTCATCTGTAAGTGAATTGTGAATTAAGGAGACTAGAAGAAATGACTGCATGAGTTCAGACTGCACACAGCTCAACGCAAAAAGGGATGCATTAAAAGGCCTATAAAAATGAGGTCAGCTATTTTAATGCTTAACACTTTGACATTTAATGTCATTTGTAATTCAAGACAAAAATTCAAAATGAGAAATTGCATAAAAACATCAAACTCATGACAATATGTGCTGTGGTTTCCTTTTTGAGGGACAGGTTTACTATTGCTCATTTACTATTACTCACCCACTCTTGGCAAAATTGGTCCAATAAGTCATGACCACAGCGCTGAGCATGATGTCATTCCTGGAGAAGTTACAGGGGAACAGGTCAGTTGGACCCACCATGGGGATGCCAAACACGTAAGGCACCTCATCTCCATGGGCTGAGTCTGACCACACAGGCTTCATTAGGCTCTGGCAGTGGTGGTAGAAGGCGTAGAAGAAAGTAGGTGAGCCGTAGCGGGCATGAAGGTCAGCCGTCACCACTGAGGGTTCTACCCACTGGTGGTCGGTGAATAGAGCCACCAGGGTCTTCCTCCTCGTCTCTGGGTTGTCCTTGTCAGCCCAGTCTGTGTACATGAATTTAATTGTCTCCCTCAGTGTGTCCTTCCCTTCAGGGTAACCATAAAGGCTGTCCACAAAGTCTGACACAGCAAAGTCAAAGTCATTGCCAGACACGCCATCTTCCAGGTCCATCACGTTCTCCACAAAGCGCAGCCCCTCCCCCTGGTTGACACCAAGCATAATATCATAGTTGAGGAACTCGCCCTGCTCCATCAGGATCTCTGGGTCATCGGGGATGACGTCTCCATCAATGACTGGTCCGAAAGCAACACGGTAGCGGGCAGGCTGGATGTCTTGCTCCACCAGCTCCTTAGCACTCTTCTTCTGCAGGCAGGAAACCATGTCCACTGTGTCCAGGACGTTGCAGCCAACCCTCTCGGCCAGCATGCGAGTGTACTTGACTGGCTGGTAGTTGACAGCCCAGCTGGACAGGGCTGAGCCACTCTGGATGATAGCTCTGTGGAACAGACCTGGGGACACCCAAAACAGAACAAAAAGACACCGCTCAGAGGAATGAGAACAGTGAATAGTACTTTAGCTCTCCAAAATTGTTATGTAGGTTCCTTTTGGTCCCTTATACCACAGCTTGTGTTAATCCACTATTATTACTCTTTAACTACTAACAGCTGAGGGCACATAGAACATTCTGGACTGCCCCAAGTAAATACATGGGCCCACTGATGTACTTTATGCTAATTGCAATTTTCTATTCAATCAAAGGCTGCTTACCATGCACAATCAATGCATACATGTCAATATTGGTTTCCAGTGGTGTTGCTTGTCAGTATTATATCATTGATTATAAAAGAATAAATAATACAACATATATATGTATATAATTCGCCCTTCTCCAGCTCAAATAAATGATCAGTTTGCAGCATTGAGGAGGTACCTAATTTTCCCATCCCATCCACAAACCTATTGTAGATCCAGTGTATCCAAGAGAAGCTGGAATGCTTACACAGAGCCTGCTGATACCAACTGTGCAGTGGAGGGTCTGGGTAGGGAGTTAAATATGCAGTGGCCCCCGATCCTCCATGTTGAGACACTAAATTCAATACACTGGTATTGAATTGTTCATATGCAGTACGCCACCTCTGTCTCTATGGATTTTGTATATGTTATAGTAAATGTGGGAAAACCCACCTCTTCAAGAAACACTACCCTAACCCTTCCCCTTAGCACTTTGTCTTCACTTATTGGTCTTCGCTCTTGTTTATTTGCTTCAGTTATTTGTCTCATTTGTTTAAATAAAGGTAGCTAACTTATTGCACTTTTACCTTAGAACTGGTTCTGCTCTTAGATGCTTGTTTAGGAAGGAAATGCACTTACAATTTCTGGTGACTAGTAGCTCTCTCTGCTAAATGCCTGTAATGTAATGTAATGTAATGTAACTTAAATGAATTTCCCGGTTAATGTGAGTAAAATGCTGGTCACAGTAGCGAGGCTGTCTCACTGTCCTTGATTGTCCTGTTGATTGCATTTCTGCAACCTGTCTATTGTGTTGGGCCACTGTTCGTTGTAGTAAAGCCTTATTAACAGATTATCAGCCTCATGGAGTTATGTTACACTAGATTCTTTAAAATCACATTGAAATAATTTAATTGAGAGGCAAGCATGTTTGGCGTCAACATCTTTTACACATGGATGGAAATGAGTTGTGTAGGCTACTGCATCTACTATTGGACTAAAATATGAAATCAATCAGGCATCAATTTATTGGCCAAACTATATTTACGTTGAATACATAAGAGTGTCAAAACAGCAGTGTCTTATCTGCCTACCAAAAGTAAAGAGACAATACACACCAGTTTGGAGAAAAAAGCCCTCTGATGCCTCCATCCTCAACTATGTGATGCAGGTCAACCGGGAGGGGGAGCATGAAAACTTACCAAATGCCTCTGCCTTTGCCAATTTTGTGATGTTGTAGTGTTATGTGAATGAATCGCCCAGTCTGTCAGATCTCGCTTTACTACAGAAGCAAATCTGAAGAGCTTTTTTGGCCACATGGTATACCGTACCCACAACAAAACGTAGGGACAGGACTGAGAGAGCTACTGTGACTAGCATTTTCCACTCACACTAGTCAGGAAATGTACAGATTTACCAGATTTACCTTGGGAAATGTTTACATTTACCAATTTCCCATATTTACTGTAACATATATACCTCCTAAAAATGACAAGTGATATGTATCATCTACTCTAACTAAAAATACTCTGCTGAGGTTAAAGCACAGCAGTCGCTGGAAAAAGAATGCTGCCGTTGTGTCACTTTCCCCCTCTTTTCCTGTCATTTATTTCAGTAGCTAGACAGCCAAAGGACAAGGGACATTTGCCGCATCAACAAAGACAAAATCACACTTTTCCTGTCCTTCTTGTGGTTCTGTCCAGCTCAGTGGGAAGCCCATGGCACTAATTCTGCCACGGCCATATTAAAAATGTGCTTTGGATAAAAGCGTCCACTAAATGGCAATACATTATACGTTATTTCTAATCCTCCATTGGATCTCAGTTCCTCTGTTTGCTGTGGGTAATTAATAAACTTTAACAATATTTTATTGTTTTTTTAAATCAAATAATTACAAAAAAATCAACAAAAAAAACTAACTAATAGGAATTTTGAATGAAAACTTTGCCACGACAATCAAAATTCAGTCAAGGATCTGCAGACCAATGCACACACAAACTGGAAACTTTGATGGTGTTTTGTATATTACATACAGATATTTTGGATGAACTTTCGAACTGTAGTGCAGTCGGTTAACAGCTACAGTACAGGTAGGTCTGAATCAACTGAAATGGTAACCAACCGATGGAAACAGGTGAACATGATGCCATGATGAAAACGTTATAATGTCAGTATGCTCCTTTAAGTGGTTCACATTTTAAGAGGCAAAGCTTTTAGGCTGATTAGATTGAGTAGAGGGGAACAATAGCAATCACTTACTTAACGAATACCCCCTTTACCCTATGCCCATATCACAACACTTCATCTTTCTGACAGACCATTTAGAGCTGCACTTAAAAAAAAAAAAATCAAATCATCATCTGGATTTTGTTGAATTTTAGGGTTCTAAAAATAACGTAGATATCTTTAACCAAAGAAAGGAATGAGATAAGCAATAGAGATATCTTACATATTTCTATTGTTGCTTTGTTTTTGTGTGCATTCATTAATACTATAACAATTAGTAACAACAATACAATCTGTGTTCATCAAGGTAGGAGGTCCCTATCAGACGGTGACTTTCACAGGTCAGCGGCTGACTGTGGCTCCCAGGTTCTTACCTTCTGAGTGGTGGGACAGTGTTAGCAGACTGACGCAGGCAGCGCCAATTCCAGATCCAAATACCGTGATGCGACTCGGGTCTCCTCCAAAATAACCAATGTTCTTCCTGATCCAACGGAGAGCTTGGATTTGGTCCAAGAGTCCATAGTTTCCTTTAGCGGCCTGGTCACCAGTACTGAGAAAGCCTGACGTATATACAGGCAGAGAAAAGAGTAAAGAGAAAGTAATGAAGTGATGATCTATTTTACAGCTTTGCTCTGAAGTGATACAGCACCTACTGGGGCTACTGACTTAAGTGTCTTTGGGTTCCCTAAGGTGCAAATACTCCTGTGCTCTTTCCCAAAGTGTCTTGGCTACTTTAGTGCACTAGTCCAGAGAAGATCCAAGCAGTGGCGCCCCACAGCTTGAATCTGTGAATCTCCATGGCCACCCCTTAAATCTGAATGCTCTCCCCAGAATATCTTAAGCCTAAAAGGATATCAAGACTCTTATAGAACATTCAATGTGCATGAATTTGGCCGCAATTGAAAGATAAATATCTTTTACTTATGCCTCATTCACTACATGTATTTCAGAACAAAACAGAGGTCACGGGTACTCTTACAATAAGCCCTGGTCATTCCCTTGTCTATTCTCATCTAAACCACATACTGCTATTGAATGCTAAACACAGGGAAAAGAAATACTCTTGACCTTGGTTGTGAATCCAGCATCCCTCCATTTAAATCATTATTTCAAGACTGGCAAAGGCTGTTAATCTTTGTACAGATTAGATAAATCTATCTAAAGGAAGATATACCACATTTTCAATAGGAGGATAAAAACAGGCTGTGTCTAACAAGGACAGGGCGAGTGTTTGCATTCCTTGTCCTCTGAAGCTACGCCGCGCTACCAACATCTCATAAAAGCTATCAGCTCATCTCATCGTTATCCATCATCAATCATCACTATTTTTACACGGGCACATTTTACTCATGTTTCATCTATCTCTTTTCATAGGTTAATAATAGTAGTAGTGGAATTAATTAATCATCAATGTCAAAGTTTACTCCCCGAGATTAACTGGTCGTTAAATACCCCATTCCAAAACCCCCGTTTAAAGGTACCACGCAGAGATGTCATCACCTAATATGCCAACCCTGTAGTTGAGTGTTACGACGACAACATTCCCATAACTGGCCAGCACGCTGCCGTCCATCATGTTCCCGGTGCCCTCCATATAGGATCCTCCGTGGATGTAGACCATCACAGGTCGAGCTTCAGAGTCCCTTATGTCTGCAACGTCAACACACACATGCTGAACAAAGCGACTGGAGAGGCAATAATAATGAAACGGAGCATATGAAACTTTCCTCACAAAAAAGAAAATGTAATATCCCAACTGTTATATGAGGTATGGGTAAAGCCTGAGTTTAGAAGCAAGCTAGGGTGATAGGTCTGCGGTTTGGAAGCACCAATGACATTAAAAATGCATGATAAGTACACTCTCACAAGGTTTATATGAATAGATGGTAAAATCGAATTCACAGTTTTTGTGTATGTGAGTGTTCGACCAAGCATGTTTCATAGGAATTAAGAAATAGAGGATTAATTGGAGAATTACAGGAGCTTTATATGTTCTGCACCATATCTGTATATTGCTGTCATTAAATGTAATGCTCTGGATCATAGATACAAATTGAAAAAAATATCAGATTTGACTCATGGTCTCAGTTGAGAGGAACATTCTGTAACTCTTAAGTGATGATGGCATATAAGACGATTTGCAGTTTAACATATTATATGCATGCACAGGCACAGAAAACACCGTAATGTATTTGGGAAGCATTCACCACCGCATTTGGCCTTTTTTGCATTGTTGAAAGAGATTTTCAGTTGTGATGTAATGTCTGCCTTCACGTGCTATGAGCATCAGTCCACCTGACCTTGTTCCATATAAATGCACTTGGCAAGAGACATGATTCTGATTTTGAAATGTACTGTACTCCACAGAGCTCTTGTTATCTAAAAGCTAGAACTATAAAATGGCAAAGATGTTCATTTTTCTATATAACGGCACAAGGCTCAGGGAATCCTACATTCAATGTTTTGAGGCCAATTTGTGATATTGACTAAGTACTGTCTTCAAGAAGGAGTGTAAGACGGCAAAATAGATAATGCAATCCCCAAATCAAAATCCATGGCAGTAGAAGTGGAGCCCTTAAGGTTGATTATTGTGCTCAAATCAATGAGACACTGCTAATATGCAGTAAAATCAAAACCTTTGTAATAATTACCAAAACTTTATTTTTATTCCACTTCTTCCAAGCGACCCACTGAGGTTGCTTAAGAAAGTAAAACCAAAGAGTTGTGTTCACCAAAATTCAAAAAAGAACAAAAAAAGAATCCATGCATCAAGACTTTGAGCTCTAAAAAAAATACCTTCAGACTTATCACTGTCACCATGTGAGAAAGCCGCCCCCTTTTTCTTGTGTTGAGTCCCTGGGGTTCACATGAGGAAAAAAAGAAGTACAGAGTTCAAAATCGCATGTTTGACTGAGCCTATAATTTAGAACGTGATGTCCGATCAATCTGACAAAATCTGAAAAATCCATCAAAGTAAGAGATAGCAAAAAGAAGACAACAGCTCATCTAGATGTGTTGGAGCTCTTCCCTCGCTCTGCTTTCGGAAAAGTAGATGACATGATGTAAAATCTTTAGAGATGTATGAGTAAGTATGTAATGATCAAATAAACATGTACTTGTTAGATATTTCTAAGGAATGGCATGTGGACACACTACATACTTTCCCACAAACTATCATGTTGGTTCTTCAGGCACATAACTTACCTACCTCAGGATAGTCATGGTTGATGATGAGACTTATGGTTGAATAATCAATAATCAATAAACAAAGCAGGAACCTGCACACTGACTTGGGTAGGGCATCAAGCCAGAAAAATAGATATCAATTAGATGAGATTGATTGCAAAAACACGTTTTAATTTGACACGGTGCAAAAAAAGTATTCAACATTTAAGAAAGTGAAAAAGGTTAAGACAACGGCAGACACTGGGCTATCGTTAGTGGTAAAGTCTCATGCACAAGGCACATTTAAGTAGAGGATGGTGGAGATAGTCTAAGGAAAGCCACCAGGTGATTTAAAATTCTGTTGAATTAAAAAAACAATTTATAAAAGTGTGTGGGAGTTCTTAGGTTCTTAGGTGGCACTCAGACCGGAGGCTTTGAAAACGTGGGCTGCACCATTCTGGACAGCTACCTTTCAAGCAGGCTGTTTATCGGTTGTTGCTACGCTACCATAGAAAAGCCAGTCAAAGAGTGGTTACAAATTGAAGCTGAACCCGGTTCAGCCGACTCGGAGTGCTGAATGTTTCGCACCACAATTCTCTGAATGTTTTTGAGGAATATTATATCCTTAGAAGCCATGTTTAATTGATGCCTTGAAGTTAACTGACCTAAGGAAATGTGTTTGTCAATACAGTAGATTTTGGAAAAGATACAGTATTCCTGTGTTATTCCATTTGTACTGCTGATCTACAGAGTCACAGTAGACAAATTAAATTTTGCCCTTGCCTGGTTAGTTTGGGTTTACAGTACTAATCGATACACAAACATATGTGGGGCATTCAGAGAGGGAAAAACAGAAGTTTGTCATCCTCCTGTACCTCACTATTAGACCCCCAACAGACACAGGGCCTTTTTAGATTTAGAGGTGTGGTGGAAAAAACACTGATTTAGTGAAATATGAAGAATTAGTCATTTTGGATTGTTAACAAGAAAGAAACTGGTAGCTCTACTAGCTCTCCTGAATAATTCTTCGTATTTTGCCTTTGATGCTCAGTGGTGACAGCCAGATATGCTAGTCTCATCATTTGAGTCTCATATAGCATAAAATTATTGCTTGTTTAAACAGATCAATGCTCAAAAAAAAAGCTCACCTCGCATTATTTCACTGGATGTATATTAGTGGGAAAAGAGAGCATACCCACTGGTATGTTTAGTTCAACCTCTCCTGTTTCTTTACAAGAGACCCATTCAGTGGTATGGGGACAATGTCTTCAGTTGCCACCACACCAAAAATATTTATTATTTCCTGTGCATACATGAACCCGTTAAATACAGTGAGAATATGACGACATTGCTTTGGATGGTAAATCAGCCTTTTTGGCAGCAATGGCATGGACAGTGGTGATATGCATGCTCTATGATGATCACAAGATGACACCAGAGCCACATTAATGGTGATAAATGGACATGACTAGTCATTGTCCATTTTACCACATCAACTCACCATCCTCTGTTGGAGTGTAGATGTTTAGATATAAACAGTCCTCGCTCTGATCCTGAATGTACGTGGCTACTGTGTCCAGGTTATAGGTGAACCATATGGGCATCATGATCTCTGGCACGGTGTTGTGGATGTTCTGGGGGCATACAGGCATGAAGTGGGTAGCATTCTTGATCCCTGACCAAGAGGTGGGCTGCTCTGGGGGCATGAAGCGTTTCTCACCCATGGGAGGGGCACCATAGGGAACCCCCAGATACTGATCAACAGGCCTAAGCACCTCACTGGGCACAGGAACCCTAAGGCCTCTAAGCTTCCCAAATTGGGTGGTCACTGTTGGATAGAATTTCTGGCTTGTTGCCTTGGTGAATGACCAGCAGGAACATAATATCCACCAAAGAAGAGCACAGTGGGTGATGGTTACAGTCCCTTGCTGATGTAGTAGGTGTGCAGGCAACAGATGGTCTCTAAATGTAGCCAGCCACATGGTCTGGGCAAGAGAGTGCCCTTGCACAACACAAATGCACACGGTAGTGTCCTCTCAGTGCCTCTGCCTTGGCGCTGTCAAACTGACATCACTCACTGTGCCTCGGGCTCCAACGGTTATCAAATCCAAACACACCTCAGACAGGTATCCACACACCCCAGTTCCAGTTCTCATTGCAGTGTACCCAGATCTGAAAACAAGATCACCAGAGAAATAAGATAAGTAAACATCAAAGCCGTGTGCAAAGAGTTATAAATCACAATATACCAGATTTTAATTACAGTAGTATCTTCCTATGTGGAGGTTCTGACTGTATATTTCTAGATAAGCACATCATCTTTATGCCACATCCTGTGTATCATATCAAAGCTGATCACTGTTTTAACAGAAGAGAATGCATGTAGAGATCACTGAAGTATTATTGGGGGAGCCAATGGGAGGGGAAACTGAAAAACCCATCTGCAGGGATGTTGGAGCGATGCTGCACACTTTCTCTTATGTGAAAGAGACAAAACATAGCTGTGAAAAGACAGAATTCTTCGCTAGGCATTGGAGAGGGATCTCACTGTAAATGTCTCTGACATTATTGTGACACCTCAGTGAATTGATTTATGATTCATTTTTTTTGTATTTTAAAGTCGTCATATAAATCAAATCAAAAATAGGGAAGGTTTGTAGCGTCTAAGCAACACTGACACTGTTCCTGCTGACTTGCAGATGCATAATAGAAGTGTGAAACCTTCCTTCAACAAGCATGTCTAATGGGAACACACTGGCATGAAACAGCCCTCCACCATAAAGTGGAGACATTGCAAGTTAACTGAGACACTTAATGGGAGTTTATACTCAAGAGAGGAGTGGTTCACCTGAAGAAAAGGAACAAAGGGAACTTCTTTTTGGAGGGTTTGATTTGTCATAATCTGTGTGTGCTGCAAGCTGCAAGCTACAAGTTTGTATTCATCTACTGTGGAGTATCATAAGAACTCTGCTCAATCGTTACTTCTATTTTTCAACACTACATCCATTTTTGTCAATATTTAGGATTATTGGGTAACTATCTATCGACTAAATTCAGTATGCTAGTGAGACTCGATGATGTAGAGACGCTAGCTTTCACCTTGCATTTCTCATATTTACTAACACAACCACAGTTACCAGAGCTTCCTTTTGATGAATGGTGATAGCTAGTGGTACCTTCAGCCACCTGCTTACAACAGTAATTTCATTTTAAATGTCTTTGCTGGTTCATCAGTGTGTATCTGTTGGCAAATAGAAGGGCACAAATTCACCCCTTGTCTATTGTAGTCTGGGGTAGCAGTAAGCACAAGTTGTTAGACATCAGGTTCCCACCGGCTTGTCAATGAACGAAGCAAAAACAAGCTTGTTAACCTAATCAAATCCCTCAAAAGTTATTGATGTGTACTGCCCTGAGTATTGTGAAGGAGTGCAGGTGAACATCTCTGTCAAGCTGATCAACTAATTCCTTGAGACAGGAGATCATTTTGCCATCTGGATGTGTGAGAATTCGTAAATTAATACTGGACATCACTTTCAATTTTTATGTGTTGTGCATGTAGAGCAACAATTGCCATTTCAATTAATACACAGTATGAACCTGTGGGTAAATGTGACATGTTCATTTCCCCCATGCCTTTGGGCTAGACAATGCTGATGATTGTAGAGGCTAACTAGCAGATTTCACACAGAAACACAAATACAAATAAAGGCAGCTCACACACACTCTTACAAAGGTGCAACACAGGAACGTTATCTGATATGCACATCAATGCAGTTTGCGGTTTCATTTTGAAAAACGAGACATTATATCAGTTTCTCTTTAATCTCTGGCGGTAATATCACTTAAGGTAATTTTTTTAATATGTTATTTCTCTGCCCCTAGGTCAGTTTTGTCTGTATTAATTAACTCTCACTACTGCCCCCCACAACCAAAAAAGGACAGGACTTGTTCTGCCGACTATCTGTTATGTGATGTACGACTCCTAAAATGAAATTTCTGGAGATTAGGGTGCATCTTCTGGTTTGGAACTGAAAGCACTTCTATATTTTGATATAAATTACAGACAAAATCAAGCTTCAATTCATTGTCAAATTAGCAACTCCGGGCTGTACAGTGGTCATCAGAGAGTAGTCTCGGATGTAGATCAAAGGAATAATACTTATTAATTATTAAATAAGAAGTATTACCCTTTAAAATAACACATGAATTTATAGTTTTGAGTTCCATTTTTTTTTTTGCAATTTGTCCTAGAGTCACCATAGGCCTTTGTGCAATTCAAAGTCAGTTCATTGGACCAAATCTAGGTTAAGATGTTTGTATATTGTAATTTGACCTTAATTTATAGATATTAATGCAGAGAGTCACAACTTAGGCCTACACTCATGATATACGTAAGGCTTACTGAATATCATCTAAGTTTGTACTATAAAATATCCAAGTGTATGCCTCAACCCCATTACCAACTTGTGGTCTATCATGGGACAATTGTGGGCAAAAGGTTTTAGCCTACACCAAATGGGCCAGGCAATAAACATCAGCCAACACATCAGCATACACTGCATGCTTTTGGGCAATGTAGATAGACAACACCCCGCGCAATAGGAAAAGAGAGACAGATTACATTTTTTCAAATGTTTCCAGGCAACAAAATGCTTACCCCAACTCACGTCCTTATAGGTAACATGTTTAAATATAAAAATGTTTTATAGCCTAAGCATTTTGCCATGGCCTGAGGTAAATGCTTAAATGTAGTGTATCACAGCTCGTTCTCAAAGTGCGGTCTGGGGACCTCCAGGAGGCCTTGAGGGGTTTCCAGGGGTAAAATGAGGAATAGTTTAATTCAAAATGATTTATCTCACTGGAAATCATCCCATGTGGAGAATTATAACAATGACTATTCTAGTCATAGGTTTCACTCTCACCACTATTATCTCCCGAGTCTTGGCAGCTATACAATTCAATACTCAATCACCAACAACAGAAATCTTTCCATATGGAGGTCCTTGGGATAACATTTTATGAAATGGGGGTCCGAGGCTTAATGTCTGTCTGTTTTGGGGGTCCGTGAGATGAAAACGTCTGTTAACACATATAATCTATCACACAATAGTGGTGGGCTCCCAATGCCCTTGTAATTGGTCTGATGTGGTTCACAACCGTTTTACTGGATTCCCCAAATTCCCTTACCCAGCAATGCAATTAAAAGGGGAAAGGGTTGATGCAGGCTAATCGGTTATCGAAAACGAGCAGGTACCACAATTACTACTAACACTGCTTTACAATTTGACACAGAAATCCAGAGCTACACGGGAAACCAAGCCACAGCCCAGATAGCCTCGACAACTGCTGTAGTATGTGCGCTACCATATGTTGGTGACTGTGAAGCTTGTTTAATCTAGGTCTAGGACGTGACAATGTTTGAGAAAATGACGAAATTGGCGAGCACACACACGCTCAACTACGTTACCCCATAGCTTTAACTGCAATAATTAGCCTAGATGTCAGTAATCACTCTGAACAAAGCTTCAACCCACGGAAAAAAAAACCCGGAATTCTTAACTCACCTGCTTTCATAGGGGCTGACATGCGCTCCATCTCGAGATTTTCATTATCACCATGCCCGTCAATGTTGTAAGATTTTCCCTGATTCAGTAGGAAACACGGAGATCTTCACTCCTCTAGCCTGATTTAACGCTTTGTTTAAAATTAATATCCTCCTCGCGCAGTCTGTATGTGCTTTGCGCATTCACGACGCCAAGGTCAGGAGCGCCAACGGTTTTAATGGAGCGCCCACCATAGAGATCTGTACGGCGCCCACTGCCAGCGCGTTTCTAGGCAACCACCGGGATACGCCAGTGCATTGAATTCACCCTCCAACAACCGACAAAATCCCAATTTAGAAACCATTAACTAACCACCCTGACCTCGGACAGCACTCACATACAAGCATGTTTTGTGCTCAGGCAAAAACTCGTTTAACAAGTAGGTCTATTGAAGGTCTGCATGGTAAAGAGATCTATGGGGCATTCTTTGCTAAATTACAGCATGACATCGAATCATTTAGATGTGATTGGCATAGGCCTGCAGAAAATGGTGCAGGAAAATAATGAGACGAAATAAGAGAACAGAAGTTGAAATCGCTGTTCTCTGGTCTCTTTTCCATCAGGTGTTCTGTTAATGTAATATGTTGAGTTGAATTCCTAACAAGCTCTACTCGTTAAGTCTATAAAATAACCAGCCTCCCTGTGCCCTGAGTGGTGAATCACATCACTATTGGGATTGCATCTCCAAAGACCCAAGGCTGAAGAACCTTTCAGTGACAGCTGTAAGGTATGAAGGTCGCAGCAGTGGTTATTATCTAATATATTACAGTGAGTGTTGCTTCTTTCTATGCCTAACACTCACTGTCCACTTTGGATGGGTAACACATGGAGACTGTCTACTTGTTTAACTGAATGTGAGTGTTGCACCTCTATTTCAGACAGAGACACAGGAGTACAGGTATTATGCTGTTGTTTTGACCCTTGCACTCTTTACTACTGGCTGCTTGTAATATTGGTGATTTAGGATTTTTATTATTCTACTGTTGCACGTTTTATCAGACTTTCTCAATAAGGGTCCGCTAAATGGCTAAAATGCAAATATAAATGCCATACTGGAAGCTGCTACATCCATACAGTAGAAATTCACAACATGTATGAGGTGAAGTCCAATTGCCAGTCGAGTAAACATCCTTTTCAGATATCCTCTTAATGCCCACAATATTGCAATACCCCTGATGAGTGTACATGCACATTGGCAGGAGCTCTGGGAGATTGTATCCACAATCCATGGAGAAGTGCTGCCGAGTGACTGGTCTGCTTCTTGCTGGGCTAGTGAAGCAAAGAAAGGAGCAACTGGCCTGGATCTGTCCTATGTAATTCACACACAGGGCACAAGGTGTGTAATCTCTGTTTTTCCTCAGTAAAAGGAGGGGTGAACATGAGCCTAGATTAATACTAGTGGTTTATAGAATATGCTTGGCACTTTAGGCCATATGCTATGTTGGGGCATAAAATCACATTGGAGCTGTCTGGTGCAAACTTGACAGGATAGGTAAAGCATGGAGATTGTCTAGCCGTTTGGCTGAAAGTCTTATAGTTTTATAGGATAATATATTCCAGCTCACAAACTCCAGTGTTTCTAACAGGGCTTCTAAAACACTACTAAAACATGGTTCTTAGAGGGGTCAACTGATTTATGATGTGCACCTTTGATCAAATGCATAGCCCAAGGGGTGCTGCCATTATTAACCATGCAACATGCAAATATAGCCAAAAAACTACATTTTGAAAAGTAGAACCTTTAATTAAAGACAGAATTTTGCAGTCATGGACAGTTTCTCCACATGTATCCTCTGAAGTGCATGCTGAATCAGCGTGACTGGGGAGATAAAGCATGAAGCCGTTTCCGTGGCCATGGGTGTGCCAGGGCATCCGCTGTTAGTGTTGCATTCCCATTCCGTAGTGAGAGGAACATAGGACCGTGTTCAATTTATTCAAGATGAACGGATCAGCGCCTTGCTCAAGGACACTTCAGCAGGGCAGATGCATACCAAACACAGGTCCTCCAGTTGAAGGACAGTCTCTCTTCGCACTGCCACCTTGCCATTCTCGACATACCTCATAAAACATGAAGAATGCTTTATTTATCCGGGGAAAGTTGATTGAGCATAGACGCTCTTTTACCCACAGCGCTGTTGCCATGGTGTCGTGGGCATCAAAAAGCAAATTCATGTCAGTCAGGCACCCGACACTTAACTCCTAAATACCCATGCACCATCAATTCACAAAACTGTCTCACATTAATTGTGATTGCTATTTGCACTTTTAATTTAATTCGTTTCATTTTTAATTTGTTTTTAAATTGTTTTACCGACTAACTGTAGTTTGCAAAACCACAAATATGCCATGGGACTGTACACAATCACAGTTACATACGCTCACAGTCTTCCATTGTTTGCACAACGTCACTGGAGCAGTTAGGGAATAAGTGCCTAGCTCAAAGGCACCTCAACAATAACAACTGCTTCTTATTCTGTCACGCATGTCCAGATTTCCCCAGATGATGAAGAGATTCTAACTAGCAACCTTCCGGTCACAAGGCTGTGCTTGCTACTGTCTCCCAATTTTGAAAGTTGAAATACATCCTTTATATGTTTCTTTTCGATGAGTTGAAAACACACATCTGACCAGCTTCCCCCATCATTAGCTCTTCTATAGAATCCTCCAAGGGAGCTGAGCTGCATCTTAATTCTGCCCTCTTTCTGATAAGGGTCAGTATTGCCTTTGTTTTCTGGATTTCCAGCAGCCCCTTCTGATCCTTCTTTTCCTCTGCTTTGTTCTTCAAGAGCTATTGCAACGCCGCCAAGTGCTGTGAAGATGCAACCCCCGTCAACTCACAGTGCTTCCACCTCCCCTCAAACAAATCTCCCATCACATTATGCACTGGTAGATATGATAAACAATCCACGGTCTTGCTTATCTTTCTTGGCTATGTACCCATATTTCTGTACCTTCTTTGCCTTTTGTTGAGCTATTTATAGAATGAATTACTTTGTTTATTTCATTGTATAGCATCATCAGGTTGTGTTGATATATTTGATCATTTGTGTAAATAAATCAACCTAGAGATATCTCTTTGTCATATGATAGACTATAAATAGATTAGATTATATGAAACTTTAATGAACCCCATGGGGAAAGTGGGTCATGGCAGCAGTAAAGAACAGAATATAGGTAAGAGTAGAACAAATAGAGTATTGAAGATACTACAACAAATAATTACAACAAAAGAACATATTGAGGGTACTCCAACAAACAAATAAATAAAGATACAGTGTCCTTGTTGTTGTATGTTTGCAATTTACAACATATACAGTATGCAATGTGTGCAACATATTCATCACTGGCAATGATCTACAGATGGAAGACACGCACAGAAATGTGGCAAGATGTGCAAATGTGCATTGTAAGCTATTTATATGATCACATTTACAGTTAGCATATGTAAATACATGCACCATAGCCCAAGAATTCGATGAACTAATGCAATTACCACCAATTACCCTTCAAGCAAGCTTGCATTAGCTGCCCTGCAATAGTTTGCCGCTTTTCCCACAGTATTTGACACATCTCATGCAGCAGTGGTTCAGTGGTCCAGGGACCCCCAGGGGCTCTTGAGGGAGTCCCTGGGGGTCCCCAGCAAAATATTGAATGGTTTCATTTCAGGCATTGTTTCATTTGCTGGAGGTTAGCAGCACATCGACTGAATGGCATAATGTATAATATAGCCTTTTCTGATCGTAGGTTTCACTCTCTCCACTATTAACTCCCCAGCAAAAGTAGACCAGACCATGCTATAACGTTAGATAATATCCAACTACAGAAATTGTTTCAGAATGGGGTCCCTGGCCTACTGTATGACTGGGAGTCCCTGATATTACAGTTTGAAACCTCCCGTCACAGCTGTACCAGGTGCCAGTCAAACACATACACGCCCCACCCCTCTGCAACAAAAATATTGACTTCCGCAATTCACGCGGCTGTCCCGTGATGCATTGCGCGAGTGTAAAATGTTCAGTTAGATAATTCATTGTAACGGTGGTAAATTCTGGGGCAGATATGTTATTTGTGGGCGGTGTAGTTATTGATAGTTTAACCAATGTGTGGTTTGAACTCCAAAAAGTTAGCATACAAAACTAGTTCAAGTCGAGAGCCGAGGAGGCTGCCGTTGTAACTACGGTAACGACGAGTGACGTGACCCGCGGGAGAACAAACACTTATGAAGCGTCCAAACACATATGTTTTCACACATGTTCACTTTCCTTATGATTTCGCATGACAAGCGTTAAATATGGAGAGAAATGTCTTGAAAGAAAAGCTCACCGTACCTACTGATTTCACTGCACCAGCTGTTTCAAGTAAGTGGGTTGTTATTTTACTTCTGACATCTTCTGACATCTCCTGCTCGCAGTCACAAGTAAATGTTAAGGTACGAACTAGCATAACCCAATAAATGGTGAGCACGCGCTGCCTAGTTAACGTAGCATGTAACGTTAATGTTATGGAGTTAGTCTGTGTTAGTTAATAACATGAAGACGAAGTTTGTTTTTCTTTTGTTGGAAGGGAAATTGCCATGGCCTTGTGGCATTGTTCACAGCTCAAAGTGAAAAGGCTTCAAGTCTCCATAAGCTCTGTCATAAAATGGTTAATAGAGAGTGAAGAGAGACCTCATTACTATAACAACAGTCTTGTGCTTTTATGTGATGGACACTGAGATTAGGGACAGGCATATGGTTGATAGAACATATCTAGCATATGGAGAGAAGATACAATGTCATAGAATCATGCATCTCGACTATACATACATGTATGCTAGACATATTCACATAAAATTATATTATTTAGGGAATATCCAGAAGAACCTGATGCCCCCATCGCATTTCACATCAAGTGTCCAGTCTACTGGAGTGGTCAGAGGTGCTCAGAACCAAGGGACAACACCCATCTCCTGGATAACACCAGGCCTAACAACAGCGACACCGGTGGACCCTAGCCCTGCCAATCCATGGCTTGCCATCTCTCAGGCCCAACAGGAAATCGTGGAGTTGCGAAAGGAAAATCAGAGGATCATGATGTTCCAAGGAGACAGCATAAGAGGAAGGAACCCTATAGATCACTCTACAGACTCTAGGGCAAGGTATCACACAATATACCTTGTTTTGGCAATAATTCTTACCATTAACTTATGTCAGTTGGCAGGAATATTGGTGTCATGAGCAGCTGTTCTTCCTCAAACATAGATCTTTAGAGAGAAGTGAGCAGTGGTCCCGATGGGAGACAGAGTGGCGACTGGAAATTGAGAGGCACAAGGCTGAGGCTGAGAGGTTGAAGGGACAGGTGGAGGCACTGAAGGAAACTGCAGGGAGAGACCGGGAGGAGATGCGAGACAAAGACAGTGCCCTAAACAGGTATGCAATGTGAGTGTGTGGTAAAGTAGTGTTTTTTTTTGTAGTGTATATAAAATGCTTTGCAATGGAAGAATTTGATGGTTTTGTCCTCTAGCCTACACCGATATTATGTTGGTCATTAGACTAAACATTACAGACATTTGTGATCATTTTGAACAAGCTTAACACTTAACTTCTGTACTGCAGACAGAGTCATGAAATGGAGGCAATGCGTGATGAGCTATGTAAGGCCAAGACAGAACTGGGCCAAATCAGAGTGAAGTTCAATCAGAGCAGAGAGGAAAATGAGAAAATTGGCTCGCAGGTAATGTTGTCTACTTTCTAAACAGTTCAGTCATTGATGTCAGCTCGGTTGACAAGCTTTGATTCAATCACTTTCACTACATTCAGTTTCACATATTTATTCTGCATTAAAACTTTTGACCTTGAATTAAACAATACCATCGTCTTCTTTGCAGCTTCAAAGACTAGAGAGGGAGTCTGATGAGGAAATTGCAAGGCTGAGGAGGGATGTAGAGAGGAGCAGAGAAGAGACCCGGAAGCTCACTCTGACAGCTGACATGGTCAGGCTGCAGGCTGGAGAAGAGGCCAAACAGCAGAGTCTTAGACTGTCAGAGCAAATGGAGGAAGCACAGAGGAAGCAGGGGACGGAGGTTTGTTACTAAGGCCTTACAAATACTCAAGGGATCAGGCTGGTGTAATGAGTTGGGAGACCACCCTTCAACTCTAGCCCCTGTGTTCAAGCCCCTCTGTCAGCAAGCATCTGCCCTGTTGACGTATCCTTGACCAAGAGACTCAATCCCTACCATTACCAGCAGTGCTATTCTGTAGCTGACCTTGCACTCTGTCTTTCCTCTGGAGGGGGCAAGTGAAAAGAGAATTGCCCTATGGGGATCCATAAGGTATCACACATCATTATTATTTTTTAATATTTATCCTGAAGTTGCCATTGTTTGCCTCTGTTCACTCTAGCTGCAGCAGTTGACTGCTACCTACAGTGCAGAGCTGGCCACTGCAAGACAAACCAACAGTGAACTTCAGGACAGACTTCATTCCATGTCCTCTGAGGTGCTGCAACTCAAGAGCAGTCTGATAGAGGTGTCTACTGAGAGAGATGGGCTGAAAGAACATCTAAGGTGCCACATTCAATTTAAAATGGATTTGAATCCCAGTCCTGTACTTAATGGGAACTAAACTTCTAAAGCAGTTTGTATGCCGATTCACTGACGTTTATTGGATGTTGTTTTGCATTTTTCAGCCAAATGGGACAGGCTTTTGAGACACAGTCGGCAACACTGCAGAGCCTTAGAAATTATATTGGACAACTTTCCCCAGAGAGAGGAGAGAACGAGAGACTAACTGAAGCTGTTGAGGTGGAGACAACATCAACAACATTGATTAAAATCAATTCACGGTTAAGTAATTGCTTGAAAAAAAGGCAAGCTTGTGCCTTCGACAACAATTGCTCTTTTCAGTAGTGTAAGGAATCTGTTGTGGAGCCAGTTAAGCATAAAATTGCTAACTTAATGTGAATAATAATGTAATTCATGCTATCATGTATGCATCATTCTAACCATCATTATTTTGTAGAGGCTAAACAAGGAGAAAGCGGCTCTTCAGATGACCACAGAGCTTTTGACAGTCAGACTTAACTCTGTGAATGAGATATTGGCCCTGCAAGAGAAGAAAATGGTTAAGAATGTGAGTATTTGTTCCTCAGTCAAAACCACTCTCAATGACAATGATTTCACTTAAGCAGGTTGTCGCCTTGCCTGATGCTGAAAATTGTAGTCAGTGTATGTTGTCAGTCAGCCTTCCATGTCTATGAGAGTACTAGTGTTGTCACTTGCTCATATGCATCTGCTGAAGGAGTGTACTTGTGTGTGTGTGTGTGTGGATAGACGTTGTCCGATCCACTACTGAAGAATGGTTCTGAAGGCCTTCAAGTGCTTAAGCTCTGGAGAGAGAAGGTATTCACGTTATGCGTCCAGCTTCGCTCCAAGGACATTGAACTACGGGGAGAGAAGGATGAACGTCTTTCGAAAGTATGAAAACTACAATTGTACCATAGTAGACCACAGGATAAGCATCTCCTCTGTGTTTGAAATGGTTTTCAGTGTATTATTGTGTGTCTTAGGTGAGATCCATGGAACAGCATCTCAAACAAGAGCAGCACCAGGCCAGTGTGCTCCAACACAGTCTGGATGACAGGATAGCTGAGCTGGACCTGGAGAGAGTGGCCAGGGAGGTTAGTATCAGAACATGACATATGATTGCGGGGTTATTGTAAGTTTTGCCGATGCAAAAGAATTTGCGGCAGCTTAGGAAGGTGATACTGTGTACAGTTTTACAACAGCAGAGGTCTCTGATTACATGAAAACGTTGTATTACAGTAGCAGTTGAGGTTTCGATTAAACACCTGGGCACGGAGAAGCATTCTCAAAATTGAGCATTATATTTGTGTAAGATACTCTGATTTGTGGATGTGTGTTTGTCTTCCCAGACAGTGAAACAGGACTTGGCTCAGGCTCACAAGGAAAATTTGCAACTGAAGTCATGGAGTCAGAAAGCAGAGGCTGAACTGAAGACTGTGACTGAGGCAGTACAGAGGTAGTTTGTCTGAATGCACAATGAGAGAATGAATTGGGGAAACAAGGAATTAAAGCAATTGCCTTTGTTAATTTTGACAGATGCATTACAGTATTGTATTTTCCTCATGCATTTTCACTGTGTTTCATAGATTCAGTCTGTCATTTGAGGCCAAGGTGGGAGAAGTGGACGCAGCTCAAGCAAAGCTCAACATTTTTACCCAGAGGCTAACTTTTGCTAAAAGAAGAGTGGAGACAATCCAAGGTATGGCTGTACCGCAAGTTGATGGAGTGATTATAGTGGTTCAATTTGAACTGTACATGATTAAATGGAATTTATCACACCAGATTTAGTATGTTTTTGTGCAGAAAGTCACAATGTTTTGCATCACAGGGTTGATCATGAGGAGAGTGGCTCTGCAGAAAGTGCAGCAGGCCAATAAATTGACAGACCAGGCTGCTGAGAGGTACGAGGTTTCACTGATCATGCTTACACATAGGCTACACTTAAAAATATAAAAATGAATCTTTATCCAACCTGACTAAAGTTGCATTGTATTAAATGTTAATATAAGTGAGAAACGCTGTTTGTATTTACAGTTTACAGCATAAGTGCACAGCCCATTTCATTTTAAGAATGTATTTTCTATTGCCGTTAACTGCCGCTAACTTTTTTAAATATTTGGTAATATTCTCATGTATAATGGATAATTCAGAGAATTGTAATAATACAATTTCTACAGCACATATCTAAAATGCTCAGTTTTCAAAGTGCTTTACAAAAAGGCATGAAAAAGGAATGTTAAAGCAGGAGGTAAGAATTGGGAAACATCTGTTTCAAATCTCTGTTGAGATTTGTCGTACTGCTCCAGTATTCATTTGGAATAAGATCAGGATTATTAGGCCGCGTATAAAAATAGTCACTTTCTCACAAGTTAAGAAAATGTTTGTATTCATTTTGTAACACACTTTTGTCTCAGTGGTTATCTACCTCACTACTTTATTTGCTTATTTGCTCTGCTATCTTGCCCCACCAGTATCAGCAACCTCCAGGCAGAGCTCACCTTGGTGTGTGAAGAGAGGGACAATCTCGCACAGGAGCTCAAAAGAACCCCGCAGCTCATTGAAAAAGCTGTGGCTGATCTGAGAGAACAGTGTGAGAATCTGTATGAGCCACTACACCTTATTATGCCTTATCTGTAGCATAGCCACGTTTGAGCAATATCGTGTCTCAGTCTGCCTTTTTAACCCCCCCCAGTTGAGAGTAAGTTGAGGCAGCAGCAGCAGGAGTTGGAGCAGAGCTGGGTGGAGGTCCACGAGGCTGTGGCTGGCAGAGAGGAGGCCCAGCAGAGACTGCAGCAGAACCAGACCCAGCTGGAGGAGAGCGAGGTCAACTTGGAGCAACTCCGCTCTCAGCTGCTCAGCCAGCAGGAGCAGAGCGAGCAGGGTGAGGCAGGGCCTACTTAAAACGGCCTTACTTTTTTTAACCTTATCCAGGGAAAGTTGACTGAGCTCTCATGCTCTTTTTCAGCAACACCCTTCTTGATTATTATATGGTTCCACATATTCACACCTGGGAGCAATATGCTATACTGAACAGCTCCGCTGGAGCAGTTGGGGGTTAAGTGCCTTGCTCAAGAGCACCTTGACAGTAGTATAATTCACTTTCCCAAACTATCTTTTCCCAGGCGATTCAAGGATTTGAACTCTGGTCACAAGCCCACTTCTATAACCTCTACTACTGCATACATCAAATCCACAATGTAGCATTTATTTAATTGAAATTACAACTTTTAAATTGGCTCACTATTCCTTTGTGCAAGCCCACTTCTCTAACCTGTAGCCTACTGCCACCGTGCTTTGTTGGAAGCCATTCTGCTCTACCATGCCTACATGGTAATGATTGGTTAACCTGAAATCTGTGTGTATTTATTTCCCACTTTCTGTGTGAAGATTTACCGACAAATGTATTCAAATCCGGTGTATCCCCTGAGGTAAATTGAAAATGGAACGTAGTGTAGTGTGAGATTGTTGTGTTTGTTGTTTCTCTCCAGCCCTGTCTGCGATAGAGGACCGCTGTTCTGAGAGGCTGAGAGAGATGGAGGCTGAAGTCAACACTGCCAGGAGAGAGCACACCAAAGCAGGTAGAGGGGTCAACACAATCCTACCTCAGCCCACACCGGTTTGAGATGTGGGTCGGAGTTATTCGTTCATTGCTGAGTGATCTAATGATTGGGATTGTTTAGTGTACTGGCATTTTCCATGGCTACTGCTTTGTCTCTCGCAGTTATGACTTTGCGACAGTTTGAGAGACAGGCAGCAAGGAAACGGGATCAGATGAAAGAAGCACAGCACTTGCAGAGTGAACATACAAAGAAGGAGGTACAGGATTTACAGAAACAACTGAAGGAGATGGAGAAGGACAAACACCTGCTGCTGGTAAGACTCAAGGTTAGGCAAAGTAAGTTTGTTCAGAAGACTATATTTCCATTGCTTCCATGTTTCTGTCCTTCTGTGAACTTTGTGTTGCAGGCCACTGTCCATGAGAGAGAGCTGTTGAGTGAGTACAAGAGAGCTCGCACAGCTGCTCTCAGGGAACAAGGAGAAAGACCTCCAGTGAGGAGTTGTGGTGTGGGAGCCAAAGCCCAGTTACCTGCCAAAGGTAACCTCACTCACCATAGTGTCATGTTGACTCTTCATGTTCTTCTTTTCATGCTGCTACTCGACTGATCTGACCAGTGGCCTGTTTTTATCCTGTCAGAGACACTCCTGTCAGTGCTGGAGGACCTCCAGACTCTCAGTGCTGCAGTGGTCAACAGCTCCGAGGACTCCGCTGAGGAGGACAGAGTGGGACCATCCACAGACGGTCCACACAGCTAATTCACAAGTGCATCATTACAGACTTGATGGTTAGTTTGAGCCAGTAAATCTACTTTTAGTTTTATAGCAAAAGTGGGCAAGTTTGATGCTGTTGGGAGCCCAAAAAATATGCAGTCACTGTGAGTAGCCTGGGAAGTGTTTTTGTTTGCGTACATGCTACACATCCTAAGTCGATGTTTGTCCCATAACAACTCATATGGCATAGTAAGCCTGCAGTAAACAGAATAGATACCCAATGCAGGGACAGTATGCCTGAATTTGACACCAATAGATCGCTAACATTTAAGAATTGCTGTCACAACATCTTCTCTATTACAGTGTGTCTGTCAGATGGATGACTGTTTATTACAGAGGATATTGGATATACAGGGGCTAGAAAACGTATTTGTTTAGTGCACATTTTACTGTGCTTCTAAATTCTTTGGGGAATCTACACAAGTACTAATCTAGCAGAGTGGAAAGGAAATTTAAGAAGTTTATGTGGATG
Organism: Hoplostethus atlanticus; assembly: GCA_034670405.1. Lineage (NCBI taxonomy): Eukaryota > Metazoa > Chordata > Actinopteri > Trachichthyiformes > Trachichthyidae > Hoplostethus > Hoplostethus atlanticus. Next base: position 1,076,133 of record JAXDDX010000018.1, read on the forward strand.
TATACAATTCCAATAATAGAATAATCTGGTTTGTCAGAGCATTCATCCTCTTGCTTGTACTAAATAATTTCACTGGCAAACAAATTTCCTATCATAGGTTATTCATAATTCGCTAGGTTGTAATTGGACATGTTGAATAATATTTCCCCTCCAAAATTGGTCCTCAAAATAGCATTCACCAAATCAATGAAATACTGTTTTTTTTTGTACAATTAAGGTAAAGGGGAAAAAAACAACAACTATATTATAAAATTTCCTCAGGGTAATAATTATCATAGTTTACTTCTCACAACTTTTTTGTTTGTGAGAAAGGAAACATGATGAATTCATCAAATGGACATATGTGGCCGTATTTCTCAAAGACTAATCAATATGTCAGCTGACTGGCCAGACTGCAAAGAGAAGCCTGACAGGAAAAGCAAATGAATGTAGAACTTTGCTCCAACCAACGCACTCGGGGAAGTCAAAATAACACAGAGTTACGGCCCTAAGTGCTTTGCATTGTAACACCTTAATGGGATTCTACTCTACTGTTGACCTTGCTAATAAATACGTAGATCACGACCAAGTATTTGTGCCATGTCTTATTTGTCAATGATTTAATAAAGTATTTTAATATCGCAAACTCTGAAGTGGTGTTTTACATGACTTATTCTAAAAGTATTTTGGACAGTAGGGGTGGAATGATTTGGTACACAACATCAAGCATTGAAGTCTCGGTTCAGTACAGTAGGCAGAAAGTCGGTAGCATTTTATTGAAACTAAGACAAAGGTCAAAATTCAATGTGGCAGTTGGTCAGTGAAGAAAAATAACCAACTAACATCAACTAGAGAGACTTTTTCAATTTTCAAGAAAATACTGCTTTTTAGTATTGACCTCAAAAAATCTTACTGTACATTTCAGTTTGTCAAGGTGCAAGAGCTATGTGAGAATATTGAAACATTAAGTTCATGATGACACGTTTTATATATTATAGATCTTGACAAATCAATGTTTGCTATTTGTAGAGCCTAAAATGGCTTTGTAATCATAGGATGGATGCTGATAAACATCATGATGAACCAGATAATTGGACAATTTGTCATGTGTCATGAGTTTAATAAAATTTGTGTTTGTTCAAAGTTTGAAGCCTCTAGGTTAAAGAACCTTGTGGGGAAACCGGGAGAACAGTGGGGAAATATTAATAAACTCCAGGCTCTGTAGTATTCCGAACAGCATCAAAAACAATTTGCAGAGAAACACTGCTTAGTAGAGAGGTGATCCATCTTGCAACACAGAGAATGAATGCATCAAACTACTTTATAAAGAGCATGTTTTATGGGGTCTTCTGCAGTGCACTGATGCTTATTTCTGGTGGTGGAGAGAAACAACATGTATTTGATACATATGTAGGTCAACTCAAAGCGTTATTTGATGTCCAAGAAATCCTTCATGTAATGGTACACCTTTTTTCCCTTTGAATGAAACCTACAATAAGCAATAGTGTTACTGACACTGTAGTTATTTTGTACATGTATATACTTTCATGTATCATGGAATTCATCTCAGCTTCCCCCGGTATGTCTGTTACCTGGGTAGTTTTAAAGGAAAACTAAATACCTGTGTCACCAAATATATTTCATCTTTGAGGCTTGGTCCCTCTTGATCTGTATCTAACTCTTGCTTTAGTGATTTAATGCAGATAACAACACACAAGTATGTCATGAATAGTGGATTGCTAAAAGCTGCATTGTATTATCAATAATCAGGAGTCATTAAAAGCAAATCAAAGCACTGAGTAAAAAAATTCAAAACAAATGTCTCTATTTTGTAGTTTGATTTTTTATCAGCAGAGGGCGATGTGGTCAAAGATGACAGCAAATTATTTCCAACATTTCAGAGTTCTACTTGATCAATTGCACAAATTCTTTATTAAGATATCCTTGAAGACAATGAAGAACATAAGTTATAATTGTGAATCTATATAGCTGACCATTTTTAACAGCTCCAGAAACAGCCTATGTGCCCCAAAACACATTATGAACTCATTTCAACAGTATCACAAAACAATAGGGTCAATTTGGCAATTAGGTTATAGACATCTGGCTTACCTCCCATGTTAAGTAGGACAGTCAATGATGCAAATTGACACATTTCCTAACATGGCAGCATATGTGTACAGGTAGTGAAAAATAATCTACATATAATACTTGATTTACTTGTCCACCAGCACTTAATGCCCCATTGATGTTTCTCCACATATAGCAAATTGACATCAACACAGTGAGAACAGGTTTCTGATGCAGAACTGTCAGGATGATGCAAAATTGTTGTTCCATCCATGAGCCCAGTAAAAATTAATGTTTTAATGTCAAACCTGCATAAATGCATCTGTGCATTTTAGTTGCCTCAGCAATGCGGAAAATGTGGCACAGCAGCGAGACAACACAGAAGTAAACTCATGAATAATTTAGTAGAGCATAGCAATCCGGACAAGACATGAAATAAATGAGGTAATAAAAAGCAATCAATAAGCCCCCAGTGCATTTTATTAACAATTCAGAATTAATGGCATGTAAAATAAGCGATCCAACTCAGCAAGTGGCTGCCAGCCTAGCATAGCTATTTTACTTGTGTAACTTTGTCCCTGGCTCCCAGCATGCAGCACTAGACCACTGGATGCTTATGTGGGGTTTGGCCTCCTTCCCTGGCCTCCCCTGCTGGTCTTCAAAGAATTGTGTGTGTGTGTAGTTGGGGGAGCTTGAAATTTCATGCAAATAAATAATCACAGTCAAGTCTGGTTACATTTCAAGGTCCTTGGTTATATTACCACTGACCTTGACCCCAAACACTGATGTGCTACTAGCTTCCTTGAGTTAGCAACACTGCCTTGGTGTGTCCCCCTGGTTCTGATACTGCTATTGTGTTGTTAGAGAGCAGTATGTCAAGTCAGAATATCTGCTGTCACCAAGTGTCTGTGTCAAGGCTCAGCCCTAGGTCCTAGTCTACTCACATTCCCAAACCTGCGGGTGGTTCCTCCATCCATTTGTATGCAGATGACACAATTTTGTCTGGTTGAATCGGTGCCTTTTCAAGAAAGGGTTAATAGGATTCATCAAGCGTTATCATCGCTAAGCCTTGTATTAAATACTCATAAGACAGCCCTCTGAGACACACACACACACACACACACTTCTTTGAAATGCCTGGTGAATTGTCAAGAGGGTGCCTTTGGCTGGCAAAAGTCAAATCTTGAGTTTCAATACCACAACTGCTCATCCTTCACTTTGCAACACTAACCCTGGTCCAGATGATCACCTCAGTCTTACTAGATATACGATATAATGCGATATACAGGACAGAAGGGCAATCCTGAGCAACTTGACGCTTTACCACAAAACCCATCAGGTTTTCCACCAGTGCTCCTTACAAAGCACACTGCTGTATTCTGTATTGTGTTAACTTTCCATAGCCAAAGTCAGACCTCACATAGTCTGACTCCCCCCTATGTGGAGAACCTATTACAAACTTCAGCCTTCACCCGTGATACATTCTCTGCCTATCACATTTTGCCAAATGTCCCCAAAGTCAAGTCCTCTTGGGGCCAGTCCTCATTCAAGTTTCTACAGCCAGTGACTGGAATATGTGTCAATAGTCCCTAAAACTGGACAATTTTATCCGTGCATCTTCTTTCAAGGACTCTATAAATACCATTATTTCAGACATACTGTACTGTACTATATTGTTTCACATCCCTATAACCTATCTTGTTATTTGCTGCCCCCAATATGTAACACCTCCATTATTAATTCATATAGTTTTTATTTCCTCACAAATCAAGAAGTTTATTTGTCAAGAAGTTAAGTTTTATGAGTTTCAAATCTCTTCCCCTTTTGAGGCCTTCTGTCTTTTGTCAGGCTGTATTTGTAAATATGAATTTTTTCTTCATTGTCTTGCCTGATTAAATAAATACATAGATCCTGCTTCCATTTGCTTTTATGTGTCTGAAAAGACAACCTTGTTGGGGAGCAGGAGCTCTAGGTGAACGACAAACCAGTTCTTTATCATTTTGTCCATACACAACTGGTGTGGAATGGCATACTACTTGAAAGACAAACCTTGTTTAAAAGCATAAACCTGCTTCTTTGGAATGTACATCATATATATTTAATATCATTCATCACTATTATGATCAAATATTGCAGAAAGACCATTACATGTTTTAAATCTAGTGTACTTAGATGAGAATAGCATTGTGGATATGTATGCAGATGTAAAACTTTTCCAAGCAAACATGTCTTACACAGCGACTTGGATTGTGTGCCCCAGTCCACATCTTTGTCAAAGTTCCTGCAGGCCTGAGGTCAGAGCAAACCTGGAGCCGTGTCTGAGGCTGATCCAGTATGTCAGTGGAGCCGACCACCAGCGCGGCATGCTGGGTCAGAGCACGGTGGATAGTTGTGCTCTGCCATGGCAGGCCATGCTACTGGGTAGAACAGCAGCCACAGAGGAGTTGTGTGAGGAAAGGCAGCCAAGTAACCCTATTTATAGATGCAGGAAGTGTGGGGCTTTGCTTAGGGGATTGCACTGTACCGAACTGTCCAATCTTCAAACTGAAGGCCAGCTTTTTCACAGAACAGCCTCAATTTACAGTATTTTCCTATTGTAATGCTTTATTATAGTGGGTTTTTTGGTGTCTACTTTGATGAAGGTCAAGCTATTGTAGTATACTGACCTCAGACAACTGACAAAAATAGATGACAAAAATACTTTGGGTCCCTGACTACGAGCATGGATGGTCTTTACTATAGAGATCTAGAGAGGAAGTTGCTGTGGGTCAAACCTGCTCACATTCTGCCAGGGGAAACGTTTGTCAGAGCAAAAATCTCTATGACCGACAGTCTTATTTCATCAGCAACCGAAGGCTTGCTTTAAAGTAAAACAAAGAGAGAAGCATAGTGAAATACAGCTGGACAACACAATGACGAGCATTTCCCCCCCGGCTGATAAATAAATAAAATCTCAAACTTCTCAAACTCAAACTATCTTGTTCTTGATTATGAGATGACAAACCTCGGGGCAAAACCACGCGGTCTACCAGCACGTCTAGCTAAATGATGTTTCCAGCTGTGACATATAATTGAGGTATTTTCACATTCAATTCACTGTAACATGAACGTTTAAATCAGGAGAGTTATAAGCAATGGACAATTTTTTCATCTCCTTTTATAGCAAGTTTAGAGTTGGATTTTGGTAAGATGGCTGCCATATGTGCTTTATGATCCTCCTCAAAAGTTACTCTGGGCTTGCAATTAGCCTGCCTCACTTGTTTTTTAACACCTTTTTTAAAAACACAGTGACAGACTGGCAGGAGTTTGAATTAGTCCACTAAAATCATGATTAGCAAACTGAAAGACCATTCACTTCAATGCTACTTATTTGGACAGCAGCAACAATTCCAAAATGTAACTTGCTGATTCGATCCATGTAGGCTTCTCATTGACTTCATCGTTCATCTAAATAAATAAAATAAAATAAAGTGTAATCCTTGGATCGGTTTTGAAGTAGCAACACGCGTCATGATATGCTGTTTACTTCAGGTTTAGTATTTGGTTGTGCTTACCTTGCAACCCTCAGCGCATCGGATATGCATCTAAAACACCATCAACAGTCTTCAGGTTGTGTGTTAGTATCATTGCAAAATGTTGCCAGTAAACATTACATTTAGAGAGTAAGTGCTCTGCAGTTGGAGGGGACAGGATTGCAAGCAGTTAAGGCTGGGACTTTTCTAAAATGTCATACCCATCATTTGACATAAGATCAAAGGCATTGTTGTGATAGTGATAGATTGTCCCAATGACTTACGCCGATATAAAATGCCTCTGGAGAGTGTTTGAGCCACAATTCACTCATCGTTTTCGAGTCCTTTGCAACTATAAAGAAAGTTGCTGGAAACTCATTGCAAGCCAGTGGGTAAAAACTCCAATGTTTGTTCTGTCCTTTAAAACATCTGTTGTGGAGATCTCATCCGGCACAAAAAGACACAAGAAATGTTTGGAGAAAACAGAACATGAATAATTCAAATTGCCAGGCTAATTTGTTTTGTTCTGTAGTGCTTTGCCAGTGGGATCTTCTGCAGTTGAAGACATGGGAATGTTTAATCAAATTGGCATTAATATTCATCTGTGCTGCTGCACCTTCGCTCCCTGCGGTTACCAGCATGCTGCTCAAATAAGGTTTCCTAATTACTGGGATTTCAGAGACTTTCTCTTTTATTATTTTCTCCATTTGCTGGCAATCTGTTTTACAGAATGTCATTTTGATTCAATTTTTGTTCCTAATGAGGATCCTTTAGGAAGGATCGTCATGTGACAATTTAATTACATATTCAATATAGTAATGGACAGCTGAATTTACTCTTTTCAATAATGCATCGACACAATTTTTCATTGTTTCAAGAACCCAGGAAATAATGATTTTGCGAGGCAATTACTGCCATCTGCAAACATCTCTCACTTCTTGACTTGAAGTGATGAGCCTAATGGTAGCAAAGAGTCATTATCCGTTCCTCTACATGAAAACGCCTTGAGCTTCCCTTCTTTAAACAGAATGCTAATGCTAGTAATGTTAATAAGGTATTAGCAGAGATGCGCTGGAGGGTAAACCCACCTAAACTCACTTTACACATAGAATAGAGTTTACCCATCTTGGAGAGCCATGTGTATGCAGGCTTTCATTCAAACCAAACACTACGTTACGTTACATTACATTACAGGCATTTGGCAGACGCTTTTATCCAAAGTAACTTACAATAAGTGCATTCAACGTAGGTAGGCAAGAGAACTATTAGTCACCAGAAATCGTAAGTGCATTTCCTTCCTAAACAAGCATCTAAGAGCAGAGCAGCTGATTACAAAGTGTGCTCATCAGTGAAATCAGCTGCTGTAGTGTTTGATTGGAATAAAAACCTGCAGACTCTCGATGGCACATGGTCGGAGACCGCTGGTATACATCAAAGTAAGTACCATCAAACTGATCTAAGTTATATAAAGATAGGGGCTTTTAAGGCAACAAAGCAAAAACTTCATGCTTTTCTGAAAATGTAATTGACTTGGTTTATGGTAGATTGGTGTTTGTTTACCTTATGTGCCTTCAGGAATAGTGTAGTGTCCAGTGGGGAACAGGCACACACCCAGGATCTCATGCACTCCAAGCAATGACGCTACCACTAACAACAACAGGTCCTTCCAGGGTCGCTACACCATCCCCACCAGACGGGAGAGTGTGTCCCACACTCAACTATTGCATCCTTCAGATCACATCTCTTGCATTGACACGTCTCACCAATGGCCTTTACCACACCATCCACCTTCTGACATCAGTGTAACCACTGACAGTGACCAGGCGTGAACCCATGACCTCAGGAAACCCAGGATGGATGGTTACCAGTCAATGTTAGCTATGTGGTCGATAGAAGGTCTGTAGTTAGGTACTAGGCTTACGTGCGTCATGGAAACCACTGAGTGAGACTGACTCCCTATTTGCAATAATTAGCTAGACAAGACAAAAGAGCTGCTGTTGCGTTACTTGGATAAAATAGATGAAAGAGAACCGTCACACAGAATGATGTGGCTTTGATGTTGATATTGGCAGTGTTCAAGGTAATGCTTCGCCTCATCATTTTCTGACTCGCTTAGATTAGTTTGGCTAGCTCAGTCAGTAAGAAAGAGCCTCAGTGAAGGATCACAAGACTGACTTTTATGGATTTAATTCATTACCATTACATTGAAAACACACAACCACAACCACAGTTACAAGATATCACGAGGGAAACAATCAACCCAAAACGTAAAAAAAACAGAACAAAACCAAAAAGAAGCATCTCTCCTATTGAAATATAGCCAACAACACTCGATGACGTTATGATAGGGCAGCTTCTGTAGTTATCACGTACAGGCCAGAGGCAGAGTGGTGCTCTGCTGTGGACAAGCTGTAATGGAGTGATTACTCAGTGCTGTCTAACCAAATAGGTGTCGTGGTTGGACACATCTACAGCTTGCTTTTGTCCACTCAGCTGCCCCAAAGAAAAAACGTTGGCATCCTTCCACAGTGTGATCGCCCCCGCTTGAAACACAGCGGCCTCTGTATTCAACCTTGTGAGAATCTCTCACGCTGATGGACTCACTGGCTACAGGTGCTGGACCTTGACGATGAGATGAATTGCAAAAATTGAAACATCTGTCGCCAACAAGTTCTGACTCGCCAGGCGCTACCTGGTGGTCTGTAAGTTAGGGGGAATAAAATGAAAGCCTGTATTGAAAGATGTGACACTTTGGTTAGGTTCAGAGCGCTCAGTTGAAACCACGCTGGATCATAAATATAGTCTAGCCGTTTTACCAGGGCACCTTAGGAGACTGAAATATGAAAGGCTACCAGTCGTGGAGTTTTATAGCACTCGATGTGCTCTTTTTTTATCCTCGGACCATCTGAACTACTTTAGAGCAGTTATTCTAGGCCTGACCTTGAGTACAACATCACAAAGTACTATATCCTGATTTCATTTTAGGAATTTTCAGTTTCTTCAGATTACTTGACTGCACTTAAAATTGCTCTTGGAAATACAGTCAGACACACTGGCTTGTCACATACAGTCTGTGTGGTCTGTTTTGATAGTGGCAATTACGGCTACACTTACTTTGCACTTAAAACGACATTATTAATCTCAGTCTTTATCCACTGCACAATAGTCCCCTGGGGTTTATTCTCTCTGTGTGTGTGACACTGGCTAAACACAAGTTGTGATTTTAAAACGAAATGGGCCGCAGTCTGATCCGCTGCACAAAACCCCATCAGGGAGTACAACTTGTTTCACACTCTGTTTAATTCCATTTGCGAACTCTTGATCCTCGACCAAGACTAAATCGTGGCAGTAGATATACAGCACGCTGTTTACATTTGAAGACATTGTTTACCACTGGATTTCTCATCTTTAATTATCCAATGCCAACCTTCATTTTCTTCATCTGCTCAAGGAAAATGAGGCTGCGCATGCATCGAAGCACTTCTGCTGTTCACTCTTCAATTCCCCTAGCAGGCTTTGGCCCTAATGTCAACTTAAATGTGAAATGCAGAGCCGCAGCAAGCCGTCACATGCCTGGAAAGGTCCACATCCAATTTCACAGGTTCTAGCTCTGAGTAATGATGGCAAAACAGAACAAACTGAAGTAAACAGATGCAGAGACAATCCCTAAAGCATTTAGAATATTAACTAATATGCTGTTAGACAAAAGGAATAAAACATATATGCAAAGCTTGGCTTTTTCCAGATAGATGCTTCAGAAATGATGAGGAAAGTCGAGCCTGTGTTGCATGGATAATATTTCTCTTTGATTGGGTCGTAATTTAATGGCTCAGCATCTCAGTTTTCTTCCACATTTTACAACTCAGGCACTTTCACTGTGTGTACAGAATTTGAGATCCTGTTTGTTTTTGTATCGCTGCATCTGCAGATCGTTTGTTTGACAAAATGTTCACAATACATTTAAAAGAAAATGATTAAAAGTAAACTGACTGGAGAGACAGTTGAAAACCAAATGACTTTTTGCTGATTTAACTAATCTGGATGATTGGTGTGTCTGGCTGTAGCTGTGTGCTCTCTGTTACCAGAGCTGCTTTGTATTTAGGCCACTCCACTCCCTCAGGCTTACAACTTGTGTGCATTATTCTGTGGGTTATAACAAGCTATTACTATATGAAACAGGGCTAAGGTCACAGACTTTGATAGATTTGTATTGACAATTAATAAAACACACCATGATATCTGTGATTGCTTTCCTGTTACACAGTGAAAGAGTAAATCATTTCAAATGACTGAAATGTTTGCACACATTATATGATGGCAGTAGTTCCTGCAGTAGATGTTTTCTGATCTGTCACACATGGTAGTAATAGAATTATGTGGATTTCACCCTCACAACATGATTGTGATTCTTTTCCAAAGCCAATTTACAATCACATTAAACAATGCTGACATTTGGCTGCACACTATCTCACTAACTAGCCTGGGTGCATGGTTTATCATCACATTGCCCATGTAAGCTCTTTGGAGCGATGCCAGAGCTACACTATGCTATTAATTGCACCCACCATATGGTCAACAGTTTACAAATGACATTTTTACTTAAACTCCATAGGAGGTGCTGAAAAAGCCTGCTGACATTTACACTCAATTGAATCCTGTTAAAGAGGCTGTGTATCAGAGAGAAACTCCTTAAGCAGACCTCCTTTGCTAAGGTGAAGAGTGGAAAACATGCCAGAGATGGGCCAGAGAAGCACTGTAAAGATAACCTGACGGCTTTCCTAAAGACTGCTAACATTTATTGAAATGCTGTCAGGAGACCACATGCCTGCTGGGATATTTAGTGTTGTCATACCGTCACGCAGATTGCCTGGGTGCACGGAGAGTTTAGTAGGGTTTAGTCTATCGTAGTCTGCACCTTGGATGACTTTGAATGGTGCCGGGAAATTGATTATGACAGAAGTCCCTGGCACCGGTTTTGCTAGAATTTGAACAGTTTCAATCTATCATTTAGTGGACAGGAGCAAACTGCATCATTTTGCCAGTGCTGGAGAGGCCACATGGCATTCAAACGGATGGATGACTGTAAATAGTGTAGCTCCTCAAAATGTCACGCCGTTCGGACAATATTTTGAAACACTTTTGTTCATGACATGAAACTTTGTTGTTATACATTCTATATAGCCACAGCCGTATCCTGTGAATGATACGAGTTGTATGCCAAGCATGAAATCACACATCCAGATCAATAACCACAGACCCTGTAGCCTATTCTGCTGCGCTGGTTTGGCCCTCAGTCAGATAGGAAGCTTTAATGATTTCAGACCCTATAACTCACAAACAGACAGACACACACACACACACACACACACACTCCCCTGTTCCAACAAAACACACTCTTTGAGCACATATTGTACTACTCAAGTAATCTAATGCAATACATGAGAAGCCCACAATCAGCAAACAATTCTGGAGTGAATAGTAATGCAATTTTAATCTCTTCAAATGAGTCAATGAATAAAGAGAATGGCCCTCATGTGGTTATCCTTCAGAAATTGAGTTCCATAAAATTTATTTCAATTAATTAACTTGGTCTTAAAGCACAATCTCATCATAATAAACCTCATCTATAAGCACGCAAAGCACTTTACATAGTTTACTGCTGTATAATGAAACCAATGGCTTAATTGTAATAAGGAATTCTATAAAATAACATCATTAATGTTCAAAATCAAAATCACATGTAAAACTAAAAGGCAACCATTGTGGTGATCTAGACGTTTAGCTGCTGCATTTAGTATAAAGTGGAGCCATTAGAAACTATCGATGGAGACAGGAGTAAATAGAGTTGCAGTGGTCTAAAAGGGAGGCAATAAAAGGAAGATAAAATCAAGTTTGCAGACTTTATTTGCTTCAGTATAATTGTATCCAGCACTTGATAATGTGAATTTTTTGTTCTTCTGCTCAGTTCACTGGGTTTTAGGGCCGGATATCGTCAGCACAGCAGTTGAAAGAGGCGATTGCAGGCTGTGCTGCTGGTGTAGCGATGCATCGTGTTCCCGTGTTCTTACGAAAAGTTATGCACGCTTGATTTGTACCGTATGAACAGACACATAACCTATTGCTGCATGTGCGCTAAGATCAAATCAAACTAAGGTTACGGTTACAGTTTAAAGTTAGGGTTAAGGTTAGGCAGCTAAAAGAATTTGGTTAAGGTTAGGGTATTGGTTTTGGCCTATGGTTAAATAAGAAACACTTTCACTGTAAACCTCACTCACTTGGTTGGTACTTGAACGTGGGTGGCCGGAGTTGAAGTCAAATGTTTTCACCCTTAGGCCACCCTGACCTCCACGTCCTTATTTTCCACCGCGCTATTTCTATGTGAGAATACTGCCTGTTGCACTCGCATGACCTCCACCTCATGTTTTTCAGTGCCATACATTTCATAACTGTGAACTATGAACGTGATATGAGAACACGTTGAGCGATAAGCAAGATTCCCACTCTTGTCACCTGGGCTCGATTCCTGGTGATGGTGATACAGTCTATTGTCTATTGTACGTGCTGCACTGACCTTTTTGACCTCTGCAAGGGAACAGGTCCTGTTGTCCTTTTCCCACGTATCATTATGTACTGTGTTAATATGTAAGTAATGTAATGTCTCTGCACCGATTCCACTAGGACAGATTCATCTACATTTATCGCTCTTGATGAATAAAAATAGTAACCCAAACTCTAAAATTGACTTGTAGTGATATATCGGTCACATCCTCAAAGCATCCCAGATACAATTTCAGCATTGTCACTGTGGTGGATTCAGGGCTTAGTGATTCATTAGAGTCTAGCTACAGGTTCCACATAGGGCCCTTATTCAGTGTCCATGTGGTTGACAATTGTCTATGACCTACAGCACATTTCTAACAGCATGTGGCAGACGGCCCAGCAATACCCTTTACAAAGTCTGAATTTACAACCATGACACACAATAATGGCTTTTGATTGGGTGTTTTACCAGGGAGAACCTAACCCCTGACCCCTTTAAGGGCTTTCAAATGAGGTTGGCGCCCTTCTCTGCGTCAACTATTGTTGTAACCTGAAAAAACTGACCGTGAACTTCAATGACCAACACCAGTAAGTCCATTAGCGTTCTAATGTATAGCATTAGGTAGGCTACTTGGCAGGTGGAGCTGTTAAACAGTGATAGATCAGTGCATTAGCTTGCACCTCTGCAGTCTCTACACTCAAACTCCTGCAGGGGACAGCCTAAGATTATAGAGCTCCCGTTCATGAATATGTGCTACATGAGTGCTGGTCTCCACCTAAATACATTATAGAGAGAGAGTCCAGAATGCATTTGGGTGTAAATAACTACAATAAAATAGTAAATAACTATGTATTAGCTACCAAAACTGGATATTACCATTGGTCATGTGAATAGGGGTTGAAGCAGTAATGGAAACACACTGTTATTTTCCTTATAATATAATAGATTAGAATATATAACATGATGGATAGATAGACAGACAGACAGACAGACAGACAGACAGACAGACAGACAGAGAGACACACACACACACACACACACACACACTTAAGACAGCAGTCAGCAGTATACATCCTGTACTGGACCGGTACTGGGCTGCTCTCCCTTGTGCTCCAGGCGCACCAACCCAGCAGACTGCTGGCTGCGCCGTCTCAGACCACAACTCTGCAGTGACGTGAGGAGGACGAGGCTGCTCTTATTATAATTCAACGTCAGATCAAGTTTGATAAACGCCCCCCACTCCCTCCTCCTCTCCTCTCCTCTCCCCCTCCCTCCCTCCTTCTGTGGCCCATTTGAAAAGATCCTTATTCACACTCTTCTCCTCTCCAGCACCACCACCACCACCACCACCATCTTTGAGAGAAGTCAGTGCCTTTTGGTTTTCAGCAGCAGGGAGCAGTCGCACTGACACGCGCCCAGTGGGAGAGACCCGACGCATCTTGTGGATTTCTTTGCGCATAAGCCCGCGTACATGCTGTTTTTTCCCCCGCTGCTCCTGTATCACATTCAGACCAGGAGTTGATTTCTGCCGTCGGAGAGCAAAATGAGGCACCGCGTGAGAGCGACAGTCCTTATTTTGTTGTGTTTTTGGGGGAAATCGCTCGCAGGGTTTCCAAACCAAATCAATATTGGTAAGTTGAACGGGATACTCCGACTAACACGCTTTCTTAGTTGACACAGTCTAAATAGGGCACATTTTTTAGTGTCAGCCTCGTGTCGCATTGTTTGGGTTATCTGCATAATGCATTGCCAAGTTCACTTCTCCACGTTAAGCGGGAAGGTTATGGGGACCTGCGCGTCTCTGCTGGGCGGCTGGGTGAAAAGAGAGTTGACAATGCCACATTATCTTCATAGTCGAGTTACAATCTCTGCAGTGCATTTTTTTTTTTTAGCGCCTGGAAACAAATTTGATAAGCAATTAAAGCAATTAATATAATCACGCGTCCAAATGATGCGTAAATGTGTTGCTGTAAAAAAAAAAAAAAAACCTGATCAGTGACACAAAAGCAGCAATTATTTTGGAATAATGTTACATTTCTTTCATGTAGGTGGGCTGTTCATGCGCTCCACGGTGCAGGAGCACAGCGCCTTCAGGTTTGCTGTCCAACTATATAACACCAACCAGAATGTGACGGAGAAACCCTTCCACCTCAATTACAATGTGGACAACCTGGAGTCCTCCAACAGCTTCTCTGTCACACACGCCTGTGAGTGTCACACCGCATGCAAGTTAATAATCATTTCCTCAAAAACTACATTTTGAATAGAATAGACTTTTTTTTTAATAATCTACCCTATATGAAATTGATTGCTTTATTGATGTTGATTGGTGTGCTGTCATGCAATCACACACACGCACACACACACACAGGATGGGCAGCAAATATTCTGCCCTAGCTCTCTCAGTGGCAGGTGAATCCATAAATTTCACTTGGCACTCTGAATTTTTATGAACCCCCTGTATGTTTGAATAAAATGAGTTCTGCCATAGGCTGAACACCCCCCCCCCCCCCCCCCCCCCCCTCCTCACCTGGTTGGTCTGATAGAAAAACTATCCCCAAATTCACCAGCTGGAGGCAAGCAGCAGCTGAGGTTCAATGCTTTGCTCAAAGGCACTTAGATGGTGGTGCTTGAAGGTGGGGAGAGCGCTGCCTGTTGCCTCACCCTGCAGCTACTGCAGCACATCAGATACAGGGCTTTTGCTATTAATTAGTGAAGTTCAGCCATCAGCCCTAAAAATATATCTCTGAAGAAGATGACTTGGCTGATGTGCAGCGTTTGAGAGGGGGAGATTGTCTTTATAGGGCCTTCCTCTTACTACTATAGTCCAAATAATATCATGCAGCTCAGTGGCCATCGTCAGGCTGTCGACTGTGTGTGTGTTCAGGAGTGTTTGTGGTTTGATTTTTGATTTGAGCTTTAATACAGAGTGAGCGACGTTGTAAATCTGTTTTTTATTTGCCACATTTTCCTTTCCCTTTCTGATAATGCTTTTAAAAGACATGCTAGGGTATAGCGTAGTAACTAAGAACGTTTTTGGACAGTTGTCCACTCCTTTTTCTCTGAATACATTTGTCTTGCTTGATA
Organism: Hoplostethus atlanticus; assembly: GCA_034670405.1. NCBI lineage: Eukaryota > Metazoa > Chordata > Actinopteri > Trachichthyiformes > Trachichthyidae > Hoplostethus > Hoplostethus atlanticus. The sequence goes on from JAXDDX010000018.1 coordinate 1,091,322, forward strand.
AATATCTACAGTGACGTGTGTAATCCATACATTTATTTGTAGAAGTGCTTCTATGATGGAAATGGTTGTGGTCTGCGAGAAGAGAAGGCTTCATTATTGGTCTACCAGTTGCTCCTCGGCCAGATAGGGCTCCAGGTTCTGTCTGGAGAATGAATTTGCTATCCTTCCTCCCGCTGACTGCGCTTCACACTTCAGGATCAGCTCCAGAACTCCAAACTGTGTCAGCTGGCATGGAGTAACTTCACCAAGTGAACAAAAGACAAACATGCTAAATGCCTGTGAGATGATATAGCAGTTGACAAAGAACACATTCTTATTTACAGCCACAGCCTTTGGGGAATAGTTTGCAGGGGAGGGAGGTTTACACACTTTCACACGCTCACACCTTGGAGCTTCCCAGTACAACCAGAGCCTTGTGCTGTCGGCCACTGAGTAATTCCACTGGAGCAGCGGTGGGGTCAGTGCTCAGCTCAAGGGGACTTTAGCAGTCGTTGAAGGAAAGGAGAGTGTTACATGCTTGGCTAGACCAAAATAGGGATAATGCAGAAACTCCCCTATTGGCCTGTGTTTCAGTTGCTGGCATGACCAATATCTGGGAAGCCAAAAGCATCTCTTAAAATTACTCATCCAGCAGAAATCTTTCAAGTGACAATGTCAGCAAAGGGCTGCAATTAATACTTACAAATATTTTTTTCTTCTAGTCCTTGTTAATCAACCCTTATAAAGTAATTGAAGAATTTCACTATATAGGATTGCGATTAAGATAAATGTAGGAAATGGTAGCAATCCATATTTTGAGTCTGATATTTTAATCCACAGTAACTGAGGGAAACATTTCTCATGGCACATTGTTAGGGTCCATTATAAGACATCTTCACAGGTGTCTGATTTATGTAGGGACATGCCAAAACTCCTACCTGCTACAGGTGGAGCCCTCAGTGTACCACCTGCTACAATCTGAACCGCACAGAGGTTTAGACGATGGCCAAGATTCATGCCTTTCATTTTTACACATACAAAAAAACAGTGATTTTATTGTATATTGACACTTTGAGTAAACCTGGAAAAGAGTCAAGGTTTTTTAGAGGTGCTTTTTAATTTTTTTCCCTAAAAGATGAGAAAAAATACATGCAACCATTGCTATATTTTGTTTCTTGGGATATTCAGGAGGGTTCGTTTGAGCCAGAGCTTCTGCAGGGTGAGCCAAAAGTCAAACAGGAAGCTAATTACGTGGACCAACTAGGCCAGTTAGGGCATTTTGGCAAGCATTGCATAAAAAAATACACGTAATTACATGGTTCTTATTTTCTGTGTTAATATTTCATAATGCCCTCGTTGCCTGGCAGGTGTTGATGTAGCAAATTCATTTGATTTTTGATTTCACACATTTCCATTTTGGCAAGAATAATAAATTAGTCATAGCTGTGTCTTCTCACCCACCTCGTTTTATGGCCTGGAGGTTTCAGTTTTGATAATATTAGCAAGTGCTAGGTTGACTGAGATGCTAGATCTGTTTGTCATTTCCCCTATACAGTCTTTGGCATCGTCAAGAGAACGTCTTCTTTAGTAGATGAAACAAACACGGCAGTCTGGGAAAAGAACAATTATATAAATGACAGGAAGCCATAAGGTGTACAATTGACGTTTTGATTAGTGCTTATTTGTTGCAAGTATTGGGTTCTGGCTGGAATAAAGGAGGACACCGCTGCTGTCCTCTAGCTGGGTCAGTATGTAACGATTGTTTCAAATCCCTGATTGGAAATGTGTTATTTGCAGTGTGGATCAATAAGTGGAAGGTCACAGTTCAGTAGCGGAGTGTGGGGCTCCAGTTTGTCCTATAATATGGAAAAATCAACTCAGCAACACTCTCATTTCCCCTGTCTCAGCCTCTCCCTTCTCTCTCTACTCATATGCAGCTGAAGACATCGTAACATCACTCTGGAACTGTCCGTTATCGCAGCCCAAAGTTTGATGTATTGAGTGTTGCAACGCAAATGTGACGATTCCAGCGAAATAAATCAGTAAATAGCTAGCTGTACACTGAAGCAGCAATTTGATTGATTATGACAAAGGGCATTTCATTGGACAAAGTGGCGCTGATGTGTTTATTATCTCACCAATTTGTTGGCTGGACTGAAGCTGCTGTATGTGTTGACGTGACACCTTGCCCCAGGCCAGGGTGGATTGTGCGCAATAGATGCAGAAATAGGAAGGTTGTGTTCATTAAGGCTGAGGTCAGGACAGGAAGAGAGGGTTGAGACAGACAGGCTGGCTGGGCTGAGTCTACTAACCTAGTCAGTGCTAGTCCAAGTCCTAGTAGGATAATAGTTTCTAGATGAAGCGAAAGGGCAGATAGAAGAAATGGAGAACTTCATGTCGTCATTTTCACAGTATACACCCAATGCATGATGAAGGCCTTTTCTGTAAATAGTGGAACAGTACCGCTCATATCTGAAGCAACATGGATCTACATGGACTATAATTGTTCTAGAGATAAACTTTAATTTGGTTATTATTTATTATAGCATTTAAGATAGCTAGCTAACCTCTTTCTGCCCTGTGCATGACTCAATCATGGTGGTGCTACTGAGACAGCGGCTAATGTTACTTCAATACGTACCACGCTGGGCAGTCCCACTAAATCACCACCAACCATTTTGTGCAGCCAGAGCCTTTAAACCTGTTAAGACTTTGGTTTACACTCTGATCGTTCACTCATCCCTTTCAGGAGCGCCACTGAACTCTAGGGCTCCAGGAACGCCACACAGGGACACGCGGGGATAGACTAGAGCCAAGCAATAATCGCAAGAAAACATGGAAAAAACAAAACAGGAACACACACAGACATCGCTCAACATCTTATGTGGTGCACATTTTACAACAAGAAAACATCCGCAGGTAAATGTCAGGTTGCCGACGTTCTGCAGTGTTTGTGCTCGAGTTATTGTAGCAAAGCAATTATATAGTAACGTAACCAAACAATACAAAAACAACCTTGGACCCATCACATCTCTGAGAGCTCATTTAAGCCGACAAGTCATGAATGATGCATGAGCACCAGAGACAAGGTTGTCAAATTGTTTGACCTGAGGGAAAACTGCATGATATTTTTCATCTTAATCCAACACTCTTTTGCCAGAGTAATAAATGCGTATACACACAATAACTAATCACGTTGTAACTTGTAGTCGTCTTTTATCAAAGTGACATCAGAGTCAGGCAGGTCACAGTCTAAAAACACAACCTCTCGTACTCACTGGCTCTAAACCTGCAGTGAGCTTGTGTTTGGTCTGTACTGAACTCGGTTATTAAAACTAAAAAATAACATGAAGAAAATGTTCAGGGATTTCTTACTGTAAAAACTGAATTATGTCTATTGTTATGGACCTTTTCCCGCCTGCACGACAGGTTGAATTTACCACCATTCACTCCAAGACATAATATGTGTTTTGCTATTTGTAATGTGACAATTTGACTTACGTTAGTATTACATTTGAAAGTTTTAAACGGACTCCCGGGTTCTGGGGGCCCTTGAACAGAAAGAGCAGGGAAAAAAAAGAAAGAGTCTTTTTTATTATGATGTACTGACAAAAATATCCGAGTTACTGACACTGCAGCCAGCGTCCTGTCAGTTTGGATGACCTGCCCCAAGTTGACAAGCATTCATCCTCAGATTTGCCACGGTGTTCTCATTGGGTATAGCATGAAAAAAACAAAAACAGAAGCGCTTTAAAAAATGCAGAGGAATCTTTTCTGACTCTGAAATCCTCTCATGCAACATGGGATGTCTCTTTGGAATCATTTTTGTCTGGCTGAAGAGTGAGTTAAGTGCCAGGCAAGACTGTTTATTCGCTGATACAGTCTTTTCTATTCCCACTGAGATGAATGTGTTATTTGACCCTCAGTTTAATCAGTGCATTAGGCCGTATTGTTATGGAAATATTGGGTTCTGAAACATTTTCAGCCCTTTTTCTTTCTTAAGACATCATTCATGGGTCATGACGCAACATGAATGCCTTGGCACCCTTTGGACAAGAGGAATACTGATGCTGCAGAAATGGTCATAAGTACCAACTACAATAGAGGCTTTAAAACACCATTTGAAGGACAGATGACGACGGACATCACTATCACTGATGTATTGTCCCAAATAGTCGCTACTATTATATGAAAGAATCTTATCATGTTGGTCTCAAATTGAGTGGCTTCACCCATCCACACCTCACTAAGACTAGCGGTGTTTTAGCCTACAATGCTGTAAAACGGTGGACTTGTACTGACGAGGTTTGAGGGGCCCTTTCATCCTGTACATCAGAATGTGCTTACATGTCAGCGTGCTAACAGAGTGACGGTGATCTCTACTGACAAGCTACAGTGATGCTGCAGCAGAGTGTTGCAGTCTTACACAACGCACTACACCGTGTACACACAGAGCACCCCTGCCTCTGAACGCTGTGCCGTAATTCGCTAAATTTTACCTGAGATTGTTCAAGCACAGCAAGCTGGGAACTGCACAGAAAGACGATAAAGCAAGCCAAAGATGCCATTGGGCCACTCAATAATTTAGAAGGGCTGCTTTCATGTATTTGAAGAACTTGCATGTGCCTCATACTTAATTCTACTTCATATTTGTGTTTATATCGGTAAAGTTACTGGATAAATACATGTCGAGGAGCAAAATGAAAAGTTATTATTTCACTATAATATAAATATATAGTCTCTCTTCTGCACATAAATCAGATCATGCTCCATGCAGACATGAGTGTCATGTCGTTTTACGTAGCATCACAGTGGGGTGGGTGATGAGGAGGTCAGGAGAAGTTTTTTATGTTGTGAATTTAGAAAGTAATATTACATATTGTATTTCATGGTTAGGGTGTTATGCCAGCAGCAAGTGGACTGAATACTCGCAACATTTCATCCATCAGAAGTGATGCCACTACTACTGAATCCTCCACTTTCCTCACAAGCACTGCATGTAATTTTCCTGAGGGGAGTCTTCTTGGTGTGGGTTACTTCCAATCCCTTCCACATTCTGGCTTCTGCTGCAGAGCTTACAGCCTTTTTAAATGCACTTACTTAAAGAGCATCTATATAGAGTGCATTGTATTCCCCTGCCTCTTGTAATAGTTGTCCAGGGATGTTGTTTTTACAGTATGCAAAGCATGTGTAGGTGGAGTGTTAGCAGCATTTCTGCTGCGGCATGGTGAAATATCAAAGTGTATTCTTCCATACAAGGCTCCAATTGCCACAAGCCCTGTCTGTTTTTCACTGCTGTGGATTTCTTTCTATCATGTTGTTTTAGCATGTGGGCTGCATACAGCAGTAGTTCTCAGATTAGGGCTAATCCAATTTCGCTGGGAATGCTCCTAAAATAGCCCTAGTTATAGTGTTGCCCCACTATTTTGGTATAATAAGCATCTGCAGTGGGTAACCCACTGGGGGAACATGTAACCATAATGCCTGAGGAGAAATGCCCACTCAGGCTTCAGTCCTCATATACCCACAACAATTGCACAACAACACAAACAGTCATGTGGATACAAACATGAAATACTTGAGTGTCATAACGCAGAGATTACACTGTGTACACTTTGCCTTCAGTTAGATTTTTCTCTCATACCTTTGCTGTGGTTTTTATGATGACATTGAACTAGCAGTTCCTTAACTCGCCTCGGGGAGAATGAGCACAGCTGATCAACTTTGGGCCAGATGTACACAATACGCAAAGCTGCTCATGCAAAATGGGGGAAACATGCAAAAGCATTTGTTTTCTCTTTTTGCTATAAAACACCACCAGTATGTGTTTCTATACATGTGGACAGGCTCCATCATGTTATCTCTCACAGTCAGCCATGAACTCTGCTGGAATGCTGTGTATTTGTGTATTTGTCTGTTTTCGTTTTCATTTCTCACTTAGGCCACAATAAGAAAAAGCAAAAGTAAATGCCAGTGCAAGTACATTAAATTTGTTATCACTGAGGTTGAGGTTGACTGAGTCTGGAGAAAATGGGAAAGGCTATTTTGTGGAGGTGTTGGTATTGTTATTACCAGTGTTACATTACTCCTCATATTACTTTTCCATTGCCTCCCAAACCTGGCGATTGCATCCTGTCTCACGGTCCCTTGAAACATCAGGATAACTCAGTTACCTCTCCTGTTATGAGCACTGTAACCAAATACTGTTGTCCAGTGATTCTGACATCTTTCTGCTCGAGAAAATCAAAGTAGAAGGAATACTTCCACCCACAGAAAGCAAGCTTTTCTGCCATTTCTCATCTAAGGATAGGTTAGAGTGTGCCGGCGTCCGCACTGAGAGGGCGATGATTAATAATGATGAAAATGAATCAGGGAATGTGGGTGTGATCTAGCCCGACATCTAGAGGGGGTGGTAGCAAAAGTAGCAAGTTTTTATTTGATTTTTAACTGTAACAATATTACTGAAATGGACATCGTAATTCGTTACATCACTTGTTACTGAGATCAGTAATTACATTACTATAGTGTGGTACTGAGTAACATGTTACAGCCCATTGTTAAAAGAAAATATTTCATAATATTTAAGTGAAGACAGCAGTAGCACAGGGAACTCCACATCATCAGGTGGCAGACCTATCATTTCCCACAAATGATAGGTCTTAATTAACCGTGTTAAAGTAGCTTAGGTGTAACTTCAATTTTCTGCCTTGCTTAAAAAAGGTTAATTTTTAAGTGAGAGGACTGAGTGAGGAACAAAACAAAGCTTGAATTACTGCATCCTGCAAGGTCAAGATTTTTGACATCATTCTCCCTTCCTACCTCCCTCCCTACTTGGGGCTTGATTTAGACTGCAGAAAGGTCTTCATAAAGCTGCTCTTGGTCTATTCAATATGTGTGACTTTGCTTAAACACGTGTTGAATCAAAACCTTGATTTCTTTGTCCTTCTCCCGGTATGGTGGAAAACGGGGCTGTTTACTTTAACAGTCTCTATCAGTGCAGAAACACAGTCAGCGCATTTAAATGATTTCTTGGCATCCTCCGTGCATGCTAGTAGTGCCGTCTCCTGTGATGATCCCTTAAAAACTTGACTGCATAAATGGCAGAAAAAACGTTCTCAGTTGTGGAGAGTTGCTTTAAAGACCGTTCCAATTGTGCAGAGACCAGTCATTTGTTTCCTTCAAGTGACTCAACAATTAGACATGTAGGGTTTAGTGTGCATAAGTAGAGGAGTGTATACATTGACCTAAGTTAGAGTCACAGCCCTGATCAAATTCATTTACCAATACATGAAAATGACATTCCTATAATATGGCCCCTAAAATGCAGGGATTGGTTTCAGTCGTCCTCATTTCTGTCTCCATCGTCTGACACGTACGCCTGTGGAGGCCGATGCAAGCTACGCCTCCCACTGGGTTCAAAATCGGTATATATATATTCAGCTTTTTTACTGCCAACCAGAAAAATTGCCAGTATGTTTATCTGATTTTTGGATTGTTGTTCATCTCTGTGCCTTTTAGAATTAGATGTCATGTGGATGTCATATACATGTACCTTGTATACTTGGAATATACAGGGAGGTGGACAAAATAATGGAAACATCTAACAATACTTACATGTCAAGTACCTAATAAGGAGTAGGGCCACCCTTTGCCTTCAGATCAGCTTCAGTCCTCCTTATATTGCTCTCACGAGTCCTGAATGGTGTGTAGTTGGATATTGGACCGTTATTCAAGAAGGAAAGCCTCCAGTTCTTTGAGGGATGAAGGAGATGGAAATCTACTTCACACTCTGTGCTCCAGTGCTTCCCATAAAAGTTAAATGATGTTTAGATCTGGTGACCGAGGAGGCCATGGAAGACTTCCTCCTGGTGATCATGAAGCTACTGTTGAATTTGTTTAGCAGTGTGTGTATGGCGGCTTAATTATCTTGAAGTATGAGGACATCATGGTCCCGTGAAATGGCCTCCTATTCCTCGGTCATTATCTGACCTTGCAGAGCAGTCACCGCACCTAATGACTCCCAGAAGATGGCTGCCCATGCTAATACAGACCCGCCACTGTGGGTGGAGGGCATTCTTAGGCTTCCTCCAAATGTAAATCCGTCTGGATGAAGGGCAAATGGTTGCAGATGACTCATCAGACCATCAGACCATCAGACCATTAGGGTTTGTGCTCCTTACACCAGGTTCTGCCTCTTATGGTTTTTGTCGAGACTGTGTCACAGAGATGCTGATTCAATTCTGTGGTATTTCTTGAGGCCCTAGTTTTGTGGTGTTTAGCAGTTATCCCGTTATGTATCTGTCTATCCTTGTCTAGCTAGGTAAAGAGGAACAGTGTGTCTGTGTTTGGCATATGTTGTCATGATTTCTGAGACTGTTCAACTATATGGCCCCAACTGCTGATTGGCATTCAACTTAATATGACTCTCCTGTGTTGCTGCCTATATGACTCTATCCCTCATGTGGTGTTTCTTTTAGTTTGTCCACTCCCAATATATATTTGGAATATGAATCTATGCTATAATCCATGGGCTGCTGTCTTTGCCGAAGAGATGCAGAGAGATGAACTATGTGCAACTGTCAAAGTCAGTCAGATTGCAAACTGTGAACCTTATTCCGGCAAGTGGACTATTTTTTTTGCATTTGAAATTCTGCCTATACTGCCTGTGAAAAGGTTTGTGCACTGATGTGTTGGTGCAGTTTGTAATCCTATCACCACTGACCTATAAAATAAATACTTTTTAAAACTTTTGCTACAACAACAGTGCCTTGATTTGTTTTTTAAAACCATGTATAGACACTGAGTCAATGACAACTAAGGTGAGCTTACTTCAGTGTTTGCAGGCTTGTGGGCTTTGATCCTGCCCCGGCTTTGGACCCATCCAAGCTGTTGAGAACTATTCAGCCATGAATCATTACTGCACATCCCTGCTGAGAAACATGAGTGTCAAAAGGCACATCAACATACTGTAAGACACCATGAGATACAGGCGTTATGGCTATCCCCTGTTTTATACAGTTATTAATATGCTGGTATTGGATGGGCTTGAATGTTTTTTTATCAAGCCAGAAATATCTTCAAAGAATGAAGCAGCCTTTACACTAGTTGGTTCTGCCGTCAGTGCATTCGATTGCCAAAACAACTGCACTTGTAAGTGAAACAGAAGACAAATAAAAACATTTTATTATTAGTGTTTGTTCTCATATCAAACGTTACGCACCTTCTTGAAGATTCACTACAGTATTTGTGATTGAAGTATCGTCAGTGATATTAGTTTCTCTCTGGTCCTATCCTCTGGTAGGTTTGCCCTGTAAAGCTGTGTGGTGGCAATTTTAAGAGAGCAGCATGTCCTCTGCCTTCCTCGTTCCCTGTACCTGTTACCCTCGGACAGGTATCCCCATGTGGCCGAGACCACCGTCTCCCTCTCCATCAGGATGGCTCCCTTAGGAGAACAAACTGACTTCCTCTGGTGTTGCTGGAGGGGCTGGCCTAAGGTGGGCAGTAGAAAAATAACTTCCCCCACCAGGCAAGAGCACACGCGTAAGCAGGTTATTTGTTATCGTCACAAAGAGTAAAGTCATTGTCCTCACTTTTTCCAAGCGCAATATCCAATAACGTCATACCTCAAGGCTCCCGGTGCTTCCAAAGTCATCCCTCCGTCGTAGATTTAGTGGCTCAGTACAATGAGTTTGCCCGAGTCTTCCTCCAGCCATATCTCCCTCTCACTGCAGTACTCAGTCATATGAATAAGGATTGATTTTCTGACTGCCTGTGGTGTTACCTTTTCAGGCAAGGACAGCAGCTACTCAGGGAGAGCAGCCTGTTGGTCCTCTCCTCCATTCCCCTCAGCGATAGCGCTTTAAGAATTCACTTTGTAGGCCTGGGGCTGCGTGGCGCACAGTGCATGTCCAGGTTCCTCCTTACAGCGGTGGGGTTTATCATATACTGAGAGAAGATTCCTCGGCTGTCTGTAGGGGAGACCTTCTAAGTTGCAAAGTTTCTGGAAAACATGTGAGAGACGCTGCGGGCCGCTGGGAACCGCTGCATCTGCCAATTACGTTTAACGAGGTAGCGAGAGCAGGGGGAGAAACAGAGAAATGGAGGGTGGGGAAAGAAAAGAGAACGCGAGCCGCCTATGCTACCTGTAACAACAAGGATAGCGGGGGCAGGCTGCGGCTGATGGAGAGAGCGTTTATTATATGCGGAAGGAAAGAATAGAAGTGGATACTAGATAAGGTGCGGAGAAGTGAAGGGATGTCGTCTTCATTGTTACTGTTACACATTAATCATGCAGATAAAGCCTGCGTTAGTATTCTGAACAGACGTGCCCAGAGCCCGCAGTGGAAGAAAAAAAGGCCTTTGGCTGCAGTTCCTCCGCGCAATAAAGTAAATGATGTGTATCTCCATTGCTGACCGTGATCAGGGGGATTTACTGTAGCTCACCAGTGTTCGCTGCTTCATGAGCCCAGATGTATGATTTCGTTAGTCCTCATAGGAGAACAGGCTGCCTATTTAACCTTGACAAACAAAAGCTATTGCTGCCATTTTGAGCAGAGGATTGGGTTAGGGTGAGCTGAGAGGCATTCATATTTTTTTTGGGCTCTGTCCTATTCTCCGTGGATAACATGAGCTAAATATTATCTGCTGGGAAAGAAAATTGCAAATCCATAATTTGAGGAGAATCTGCGTCCTGTTAATTGTTGTTATGCAGGCTATGCCCCTGAGAGAGTGGCTGTGATGCATGATGAAGCCAACACTGAACGGGAAATCATCTGACATTTCCTTGTCTCTCAGGCCTCCTCAAAGGGAAAAAAGGGAACCAAATACCATTTCATTTAAAGAAAGGCTCTTTAAGTCTTCTAAATGAAGCCAAACGGATGTCCTTCAAATACGAAACAATGGAACAACAGCCTCTCCACGATTTTTCCTCTGTTCCAGCATCATCTGTCACTGGTAACACAAAACAGATGCAATGCTTTTCTTTCTGTTGGACACCTGTGTTAGCATAGGTGTCATTAAACCAGTATTGCCCCCTGGCCTTTCAACACACACTAATATATCTGATGTGTACATACACCAGGCAGTCGAAGGCCAAGAAAGAATGGATGGATGGAGGAATAATAAGATGATGGATGGAAAGATGGTGGATGAATGCATAGTTGTCTAGATGGAGGAGCCAAGCTGAGCAGCGGTTGGCTACTGTTGAATTACATGCAGCGTTGAACTGGAGCGATCACAGAAGCGTGGAATTATTTGACTGCACTTCTTTGAAATTTCCTTTTTTTTAGTCTCACCAATTCTCTCTAAAGATCATTTATAATACAATTCTTCACAGCTAGTGCAATTTCCCCCCCCCCTCCCGAACGTGTCTCCGAAATATTACCCAGAGTTTCATTTGTTACGAGGAGCAGGTACCTCAGCGTAATTGTTTTTCCACCTATGGGTTCTTAGGAAAAAGAAACCCGGAGCACTGTCGCATTATGGAACATGAGCTAGTGATGAGTGATTGCAGTGAACAGCGGTGCAATCTGCAGGGAGAAGCCAGATGGTCAGAAACAGCAGCTATATTGGGTTCACCAACCTTTACCTCAGTTATCACTAACGTTAAGACAAGAGCAAAGCAACAGCCGGGTCAGATCGCTGATACATCCCTGCTTGGTGTTATTAAACCATTTATTATGTACAAATAAAATAAAATACGCACACCTTGTAAGACCAAATGTCTGTTGCACCGAGTTTATAGCCGAGGCTCATTTCCGCCGGCCCCGCAGATGGCGGTAGATGAGGCTCGTTGTAAATCTTTTATAGTGCAAGCACAGCCCCGGCGCTTGCACATTTGCATGCTCGCGTTTCAGGGTATTTGTCCATTAAGAGCTGCGGCCAGTGCACTGATTCCCCCCATTATTTCTAGTTGATTGCCCAAGCAGTTGCATATATAGTCCAAGGAGAAGTGAAGGGCACCGACAGAGCGTTGCCATGAGGAGCAGTGGCACCCATTTATTCAAATAGCCGCTGAACCACTATGAAGATTAATGCCACTATGAATTCTCTCGCCTCTCAATCCTACATAAAAGGTTTTTTTACCCATAAATTGTCCATTAGTAGAAATAGCGGTGTTAGCATTCCGTATATATTTTCAATTTTTGGACTGCAACTCGGAGCGAGGCCGGGCACTGTGCTTGTGTGTTGACATCCTTCATGGTGGAAAGGCGAGCTGACCCTATAAGTGACTGTGTGTTGTTGTACCTGTCCCTGACCTGAGCCTGCTCTCTCTCTCTCTCTCTCTGTGTGTTGACAGTCTGCTCCCAGTTCTCCCGAGGAGTTTACGCCATCCTAGGCTTCTACGATAAGAAGTCCATGAACACGCTGACCTCCTTCTGTGGGGCGCTGCACACCTCCTTCATCACGCCCAGCTTCCCCACTGACGCTGACGTGCAGTTTGTCATCCAGATGCGGCCCGGCTTGCGAGGCGCCGTCCTCAGTCTCCTGCACCACTACAAGTGGGAGAGGTTTGTCTACCTCTACGACACGGAGAGAGGTAAGAGCGACCTACTATTCAAGTGCAAAAAAAAAAAAAAATCACCACAAGCTAGCGTTCACAGGTAACAGTATTTAGCTTTGCTTTCCGTCACCGATGCCGATCATCTCAATGGGCGAAATGTGGAGAAAGTAAGAGGTGCGTCAAGCCCCGCTCGTGTTAGACCGTTATATAGTGTAAATCATCAGTCTTTAATATGGAAATCCCTCATCCCCAATCCTTATTCTAAGTGGTCTAATACATTTTAATCTATGCCAGTAATGATCCTAAATTGCTTCACTATGCGGCTGAATGCTGCTCTGAGAGGCAGTCAATAGCTCCTTGCTTCCGAGGAATGAGTCATTCACAGGTGCTGCTGATCCGCTGCTGTAGTGTGACTCCGAGGAGCTGCGACCGCCTCAGTCTCTAATCCTCGGCACTCTGATTATCATTTAGCTCTAATTGGATTATATAAAGACAGAGCACAACATATTGTGACTTCTGCGTGTGCTTGATTGCCCCTCGCTCCTCTGATGTAGGCCAACTATTTACAGACGCGGGTCTTCGTAGTCCTCTGAGGGTCAGCATCTGGAGAGGCCGCATTAACAAAGAACACAATATCTGTCTGTAGATGGCGGACCGTGGGCAGGCCGCGTCCGCGAGATGTGTGCTTTAGAGTAAAACGCTCACGCTGGAATCAAAACGTTGACACGTCCTTGTGTAATACTGTGAAGGCTGTGAGCGCCCCTGTCTTGTCCATGCCACAGTTTCCTCAGGAGTGTCTTAATACTACTAGTGCGTAAGCTATGCACCCTGTGTAATATGTCACGTTGCCTACATGCTGTTGAATGTTCTGTCTCAGAGAGATCGTGTTAAATGTGTTTCAAATTATATGTGTAGATGAGAAGATTCCCTGTGTGCAGAACTTGTCAATTCGCTGTACATTTTAAAGTATTTTTAAACCGGCGTGGAGCATTTCTAGGACAAGAGCTTTCCCTCCCTTTTTTCACTTCACTCGCCTCACTCTATGCATCTCCATTTCTGGTGGGTGTTTTATAAACTATCTGCTGCTCGCACATGAAAGAGATCGAACTGTTTTGTGCATATTTTAAGCAAACATTACTTTTTCTTTTAGCCAATTTTCTCAAGGAACTGAATATGTTTGGCATAAAACAAAACCTCCTCTGAATCCTTCCATTGTGCTATAGCACACAAAGAGAAGATAGATCCTTTCATAATTGTGATCTATTTGTTCAGTGTCTTGTTTGACCTCATTAAGGAAGTGGTTATTGCTCTCAAACTGTGGGGGCGTCAGTTCCATTGATCTGGCCCGTGTCTCTGCTTCTGTGGCAGGTTGCAGAAGCTGATAATTGGTTAGCTGGTGTGGTTGAGAAAAAGTGATTACAGAGTTTATTGCCTCTCCTGGGCACAATCAACCTTCCCACATGTGTGTCTGGATATAGCCCTTTCAGCTCTGCTTGACTTAGGTGGCCTCTTTCACCTGCTGTGTTTGGCTGGAATGCCACCATCTGTAATACTCATGCCCATCCACTGCATGACACGGTGTAAACACTGTAGTTTAGGATGGATTCCCACATGCTGCACAGCTTGTGTTTGCTGAGCCATCCTAGTTTGGCTGACAGTCCCTGTCTTCTCCTCACATGTCAGGGCTCTGGAGCATTATAGTTATTTAAGTCAGTTTAATCTTCGTTACAAGAGGAGGGGGTCCATTTAAAACGAGGGGGTTGGCAGGGGCATCTCAGGAGTTGTTTGTGTGTGTGTGTGTGTTGATAGCTTTTTAGAGTATAGAGTATTTCATAATTACCTTCACACTAAGACACTCACCACACCTGAACAGAGCAACCAGACAAAAGGAATGCCTTCTTGCCGTGTCAGCTTAAAATAAGAAAAATCATTAAAATGAATATATATATATATATAATATAAATAAATATAAATCCCTTGCTGCGTATCGTGGAGTAGTGGACCCTGCCTGCACTTTGAAACCGTTTCATCACGCACTATAAAAGGGATATTCATCCTGGCCTGAAGGCACAACCATCAAGTCCTCTTGCCTAGCAATGCAATGGGATTTTGACTGTAATTAAATAGAAATATTCAGATATCCTGCTCTATCTACCCCGTGCATGAAACGTGCATTTGTTTTTCAATGTGATTTCTGATCAATGCCTTTCAAACTGGGAATCATGTCTAGTCTGTTTCATTTCACTGCTAGCTGGAGATGCCTCCCTCTGAAAGCAGTATTATGCTCATCTGAATGGCTCTCACTGAATGACTTTTTCACATTAATAAATGTCTGCTAAATGATGCTACCGGGAATTGATACCATACAATAGTGATTCAACCTGTACCCAGTTCATAAAAGCTTTTGCTGTTCTAAACACTCTCAACACCCACTATCAGGGAGGATTTTCCCAGGAAAAAGAACTGGGTAGTTAGCACGAGCAGCGATAGCCACCACGGCTGAACAGACAAAGAAAAGAGTGCCAACTATAGAAACTCAAAATTCATCAACAGAAAATCTAAGGAAGAAACATGAATCACTCAGAGAAGGGGTGCTAAAAAGGAAAGCAACCGTCTCTGAGCCTTTCCAAGATGAGGAGGGACGATGAGGAGCAGGCTCTTTTTCTTTTGGACTGGTAGGTTTCACTATGGTTTATTAGCTGCAGGCTACATTGAGTCTTCATTATTAGGGCTTGCTGCTTGTTAGAGCTATTGCTAGCTAACATTAGCTTGCCCAACTCAGAGACATTCCAGTAGCTAGTCTTACACTGGCTGGCTGACTAGCCAACTTGCCGAGGGCTTGGCTATAATATTATTTGGTGAAATCCAATTCATAGCTACTTAACTGTGGTCATGTGTTGCTGCTAGTGATTTTAGCTGCATCATTTTCTAAAACATGATATATGTATATAGATATTACCGTCTCTTTAGACATGGTCACTCTTAGGCTGAAATCCTGTTGTTCTGTTATTTGTAGTTGTTTCACTAGTCTCAGTAGAGCAGCCCATGCTTGTTAGTTTGGGGGTGTGGAAGCTGCTATCAGTCCAGTGATGTCAAAGTAAAGTGATCGCTAGGAAATCCAGTGCAAAACACCAAAATCAAGAAAAACAAGAATCTTGTGGATTATCAATTTAGTTCTTCCCCCACGGCTGCTCTTTACAGGAATGGGAGTTTGTTACCCCTCCATGTAGCTCTAAGTTTAGTCTTAATTCTAGTTGGATGATCAATAAATTGGTGTGTGTGAGGAAGAAAATCATACTTATTATATAAATATCACTCTGGAGTTTCTATACTGTTCAATGTAATTATTGAAGTCTTACTGTCACTTCTACTTTGTGTACTTTTCGTTTTCTTGCCATCCGACTGAAGGACTACTGTCTTATACCCAAAGCTCCAGCTTTTGCCTCTTCTCCCACAACTCTGACAAATATTTGAGGTCAGATTGGGTGAGAATTTGCATTTGAAGTGTAATCACACTGCCCTGCTGCTGGATGTCTGCTTTGTTTCGTCTCCACGAGGAAACGTCTGATTAATTGCACCGTGCTAAATAGCTGCACTCAGCAGTCAGGCACACAAACTCATTAACACAGAGTGGGTGAGAGAGACCGACTGGCACAAAGCAGCTGTTCCGCTCCGTGAGCACCTTACTGCACCTACACTTTGAGCTGGATGCATATCAATAGGCCCTGACCCCGTGCTGTGGATAAACACTGCTTGCCTCTCAGCCCCTAATGCTGGGACTGTGGTGTTAGTCCTGCGATGGGAAATTCATCAATCAAGCTCTTATCCTTCTCCTTCAGCTGCTTTTTTGTTTGTTTTTGATGCAAGGACCCTATTATGGAACATGGAGATCAAGGAAAGAGCACAGGAGAGCGCAACTGGGAAACACATATAATAGGATATTATAGTAGTGGCTGGAAGGTGCTCTTTGGTAACAGGGGCTTCAGTGGCCTCCAAAAAACAAAGAAACAAAGCACGTTGCCGCAATGTGATGAGTTTTTTTTCTAAAAAATCTCTCTAATGTTTGCTAGGACTATGCTCTTGATTTTGTATCATAGTGTTCCTGCTAGTGTTCGCAGTTATGCCAGAAAGGAAACCAATGAAAAGAGGATGACAACAGACTGGGAAAGATGATAAAGAACACTAAATGTACGATAGGAGAGCCATGTCATGAGTATCCTGGACAGATCACAGAGGCTGTTTCAGTAATAGGTTTATACTTCCCAAAATGTCTAAGAGGTTCAACTGAGCTGTGTTGATTTGGTTTGTGTAAGGCCTGTTAAGTACCGTGTCTTGGATACTACTAAAGGACTGCTAATACAGATAAAAAAACTTGGTGCCTTGGTTCTCTTGTATTTTTATGGAGAACAGAGAGTTGGTCCAGTGTTCCAGCAGATGACTGGTGTCTCCTTCGTGTCTATATTTACTTTCAGCAAGGACCCTAACTGACTTTTAGTTCAGCGAATTGCAAATTCTCTGTGGGAATCTGATTGCCTCTAGATTTACAGTCAAGAAAAGGTTGTTGAGGCGGTGTGAGTGTGTGTGACTGTATGTGTGTGTGTGTGTATACTGTGGGCTGACCTCATTGGTGAAAACCTCAAAGGGCAGTGTGCATTCACTGAAAAAGACTACAGCTGGGACATTAGCTCCCTCTGAGTCCTTCTGCATGAACCAAACCTCCACAGTTCTCGCGATCCCACTCCACTCTGCCGGAGGCCCAAAATGTCTCCGATTGATCCGTGCACATCCACGCATGCAGAGGCAGTGTGATCTGAAAACAACATCAAACAACATGTAAGCTGCTAACTTATTGCGCCTACAAAATTATATGTATGAATTATTGATGTAGAGTACCAAAAACCTATCCAGTGGTTTCAGACCTTGGAGTGAAAATTACAGCAGATTAATAAGAAAGTAGGGATTTTTACTCCTCCGACTGAATCATGTGTATTCATAGTGAATATTAGACTCACTCCAACATAAAACACAGAGGACAGTCTATTATTATTGCCATGATTATTTAAATATATCGGTATACAACTTTTTCATTCTACAGGTTCTCTGGCTTGTGTAGCCACAGCATCCTTCAGCAACTTCTAACACTGTTGATGCTTTGCTTTTGAAATCACTCTTCGATCCACTGGAAGGGAAATGGTAATGCTCTGTCTCATGATAGATAGTATGGGCATCTAGGTGTCTGTCTTTTAACAGCTAGATCCTCCTGGTTCCTCTGAACCAAGTAATTATTGCATTGGTCCAGGATTCATTAATTTCTGAACTGGCAGGAGTGGATATTGATGTTTGTGCACTGGTGTCGGACCAGAAGGCCACCACCTTTGGGCACCGAGTCCTTTCACACATGTCTGTGTGAAAAGCTAGCAATATTTCAGTCACCGGGCTAGGCAGGTAGCTCTTCCCTCACTGCAGAAATCACTATTTCAGCACCTTGGACAGTTCCTCCATCAGCCTTTCCTTATCCTCCTCTCTCTGCCTGTCTCTCTCTCTCTCTGTCTCTCTCTGTCTCTGTCTCTCTCTCATGGTGATACTGTATACAATTCATGTTTTATTCATACTTTATTTATACTTTTAGTCATACTGTACTGAGTAACCCTTTTTGTAAGATGCATACTAACTAAAAGAAGTTGTTCCCTTCATCCCCCTGATGTGTGGACTTTATTAGGATTTGTCTTGATAAATAGTAGTCCGGTAGAAATAAGAAGTTTGTTTCTTTATCTCTTTATCTAAAAAGTAAATAAATGCATTTTAAATATCTGGTCTAATTCATAATGAGTGATGTGAAAATTGTCTTCTGTAATGAAGCGGAGGGCGCTATGATATACAGCATTCAGAGGTCTGCCTCACTCTGGAGACCTATTAAACCCATGGAAAAAGAAAAGGTTTCAACTCTTATGGCGCTTGAACCCCTAATAATAGTGTATCAACCGTATTGAAAGCTTTTGACATGTCTGTAAATAAGGTAGCGCAAAAGTTTACCTTTAATAATATACATACAATCAGTGTTTACCTTTTCTGTCTTTCTCTGCCTTCATGATACTTCCACTTGAAACAAACTCAGAAATCAATATGCGGATGGATTTTCTTTAATTGATTTTCTTTCTTATTTTCTTATCTTATTTTTATCTTTCTGCTCATCCCTCTCTCATTTTAGATATTTATTATTTACCGAGCCCTCTCAGCTCACAGGGAACATCAGGTGCAAGGGCCTTATATTGGCTAAAGATTTTCTCCTCGCCTCGGCTCTGTGTACTAGTCTCAGCTGCTCCCAGAAGAAATAGCAGAATCTTCAATTGAATAGATTTGAAAATAAAACTGTATGGAGGCGAAGTCTGGGGGAAGGAACGGAGGAGTCATCAAAGCCTTTGTGCTTGTCCCGCCTCAGAAAACAGCAAATGGCACAGAGGGCCAAGCGCTGTCAGACACACTGTCAGATGCACCAAATGTTATGTGCTTCATGAATTTGCAGCACCCTCCCTTTCTCGCAAGATCCAGCTTGTCATATCTAATCTGCTCCAACCCTAGTGTTTAACATGGTTGAATAAGGAACCAGGTGACTAATAGAAAAAGCCCCTCCGCCTTATTAGGCACTGCTGTGTTTATGCTTTGGCCCACTTGTCTCTGCGTCGTTGAAATGCCTCTCATCTATTTCAGGATGCTTCAGGGACGCAAGGCCATTAGGATAGGACAGTCTTTTTGCATTATGAAAGAGATTGATGTGATGTGCGCTTCCAGGTCTTCCGGAGAGAAAACGCCATTTGTGCTTGTTTAAGAGATAGGTGATTTTCTTTTTATTATAGCAGAGCAGAAAAAGACCAGGCAGCTAGTGTAGCTTTCCACTGATGGGCGTGAGCCAGCCAGCTCCATTTCTTTGTATCTGGTTCAGGGAAGAGGGATATCTATGCTCTGTGTGTGTGTGTGTGTGTGTGTGTGTGTGTATGTCTCTCTCCGTCTGTCTTTGTATCTTTCTGTCTCTGTCTGTCAGAATCTGAATCATCTTTAAGCGCAACACAAGTTCATGCAGCACTGTATGAAGTGTGAATAAAAATCCCATTAAAAAATGAATAGAAACAGGAGGAGACATCTTCCACATTCTGTTAGCAACTTTGCAACTGTCACTTGTTAAGAAATAATCTGTTTGATTAGCTCTGATCAGGGGGTTTGGCAGGGAGAGGAGAGGGTGGGGGGGCGTTTGGCTCTCTGCAGTTCAGCTGATTTGGAAGAGGGAGCTGTTATCTGCATCGGGAGTAGGAGTTGTTGGACTAGTTGTCCTCAAATGTGTTCCCTTACTGTCATTTGGCAGCTTTAATCCTTTTATTTTGCTGAATTTCCTTTGGTCACTGCTACTGAAGGCAGAACTGCGTTTGAGATTGTTGGAGATTTCTGTAAAGTAGGTTCAGTAGCTTTTTCTGAATTCCCTTTGATGGTGCACTAAGCTTTGGGCACCCCATCACAACGACGTAGCTCAGATGCCTGTAAGAGAATTTTAAAGAGGTCACCTTCTCCGGGAAGGGGGGGTGGGGTTGGGGGTGGGGGTGGGGGTGGGGGGGGGGGGCTGAGTCACAGTTGAAGCTGCACACCACCGTGCTCAGCTGTCATGTGAGCTGCTGCCCAAGACGCAGAAGGAACAAAAAAAAACCACAAGGCCAGGTGCCGTCGCTCATTACGATCTCTTCTCCCTGCTTGCCTGGGTCCGAGCACAGACTCTGTGAAGGGTAGCACTGCCAGAAAGGAAGAGGCAAATTTTGTATTCTTCTATTGATCAGAACAATTTTACAAACAAACCTTTTACATCCTCTAAATGTGTTTAAATAAGTTAGTCAAGCATTGTCACTGTCAATCTGTTTATCCAATATGCCTTACATATTGTACGCGACTACATGGGTTTCCTTATGGTTGACCCCAGTGGGAATCAAGACAATACTGTTGCTATGCTCCAAGTTCCAAAAAGACAACATCACGTGTCTACAAACTGATCTACTGGGCAGCGGGGTGTCCTAATAAAGCTGATGTGTTCAAGAGATTGTGAGTTGTGAGTTGTGAGTTTACGAAAGAACAAACCCGTTGAATTTTGGTACAAATTTTCCTTGTAATCTACATAGATCTCTACCACAAGTGAATATGTTTCTGGAAGCTGGTTTCCCATCCTTACGAAATACCTGAAACCTGAATTACGCACTACGATGTACTGCTTAACCTGAAGGTCTGACGCTCTTCTGACATCTAAAGCATCGTTTTTTTACGTGTAAAAATTGTGAGGAAACGTCCCTGCCTATATGCAGCCTTACAATATTCTCCAGATTTTTTATATTTATTGTTTTTCAGGACTGTGTGAAATGCCCTTGATGGTGGCCCTGCCTGCTGGCTCTTGTAAAATGTACCATCTGTTTACAAAGTCAACTAAAACTCCTGAACCAAAAGTCCCCCAATTTGTCATTTGCCCACAGACTGATAACGCACACAGACTGCAGTGCTAATATTCACTAAGAGACTTTGGATTATGACTGTGACATTTCCTAGTCACTTTGTAGTTATTGAAGTTCGACGGCACGCTCAAGTTTAACATTGAAAAGCTCAATGCTTAGTTTGGTGTCAAATAATGGAACAAAAATAAAACTCACAAGAGTATCATTTCTAAATCCTCCCAAATCCTCTTTCAGAAGCAGCTAGTAACATGTTTAAAATGTCAGGCGTCACCCAGCTTATGCTATTCGATATTATGTCTCTGAATTCTTGGAGAAGAGCTGTCACGCCAGCATCTGCTTTTTAATTTCCTCTGCGCCTCCACACGTAGACTCTGCTGTATTCTTATTTTGATATCTTCTGGCTGATAAAAGCCATGTTTCTGTCTGTGTGACCTGATGGGGGCTGGACAGCTCCGGTCTCTCCAGTCTATAAGGTCAGCTCAGCCTCTTATCTAACATCAGAGCGCTGTCCACGCCGCATTGAGATAGGGCGGTCGCACCAAAACTGCTTTTGAATTTCTTAACCTCTCCGAATATCGGGCATGTGGCTGCACATCTCCCCGCTGCCTCTTCAGACTCCTGAGTGGTTAATATGGTGCTGCAGTGCTCGAGAGCCACTTGTCTTTAAAGGCCATACCTGATTTGACTGCTGTCTGCAGAGCATTCCTGTGTGAAGGTCACCAACAGAGGAATGGGGGGGGGGGGGGGGGTGCATAAACGAAGCGTTCACTGTGCTCTGAATACCTAGGTGCTTTTGGCAGCATGTCAGTTCCAAGTTATGTCATGCCGTAGATATAGTCAATGGCAAAGGTATTGGTGACAGTTGAGTGAAATTGGATGTTTTTGCTGTAAACTCCAGAAATCTGTATTTCACATTAAAAGATGTGCATTAGTCAGAGGTACAGGCCAGTGCTGCTGAACACAGTGGCCACTGGAATTGCCAGCTGTTAATTCTTTTTTTCCACTTGCAAGAAATAAATTAAATCGTTGGTGGGTATATGCCCCAATTTCAGGTGAGCATGAGTAATAAGTAAAGCCAAAAAATGCAACCCATCAAAGTGGTGATATCCTCCTTTGAGATACTCTACAGCCTTTTACATTGTAATGCAACTAAATTAGATTTTAGCACTGGGAAGAATTTGATTGTAGACTACTTGGTACGGTGTAGAATAAGTGGATGCCAGGACTGTCAGCAGTAACTCACCTAAGTTACCCTTCCTTCAGAATCTAGAGGGAAATTGAGAGCTGAGAGCAGATGGATGTGGTCGTGGCTGGGATACCATCCTGATTTTACACTGTAGAAACAAAGGATTGCAAGGCAAAGTCCGTCATTCAGCTGACATCCTATTGAGATGCATAGAGATTCAAGAGAGATTCAAAACATGCATTTCAGTCTTGGCAAAGTATCTCAAAGCCACAACCTTCATATGGTTGTTGTATGTGAGGAGTACAACATGATCGAGCTAAATTTACCCAAAGTCCCAAAGCTTAACTTCAAATTGGAAAAATAAATGACATTCTGCACTATAATCTCCTAAATGAGTTTACAAAGTGCTTTAGAGAGAAACAAGGCAGAAATAATTCAAGACAAAAAAGGAACATAATGATAATAATGGCCCAAGTTCATCAGTCAAGGGGCCCTGATGGGAAAAGCCTGATACTTTCACCACTCACTGTATGGTTGGTCTAACCCAAGCAAACTCATGCTTTACTACATTTTACAACAAATATAACAAAGACTCAAAGAGGGGAAGTGATTTGACAGCTTCAGTAGTCATGATGGCAAATGGGAGTCTGGCCTGTGGAGCAGGGAGTCGCGTGCGGCGGGGCGGCTCTGATGTCGAGTAGGGAACAGGGGTTCACGCTCTGCGCTGGCTGCATTTACATCAACTTCATTTACACCGGCTTATTCAGCGACAGGTAATAATATTCATCATTTTATTGAATCAGCGCTTTTATCCCGGCTGTAAGAGGAAAGGATAGCGCGGCGTGTGATGCTGCGTCCGCTCATTTAGTCTAGTCAGTGCCGTGGGATGCAACAACTGCACCATTTCTTCTGTCTATTAGTTACGACCTACTACGTAACGAGCCCCTGCCACCATGCATCTCCACCAGCACGCACACATACTTGGTACGTTGCTCTGCAGATAATGGAAATATCACATTTCTGATTTATGTTGTCCATCTATACACTCTTTCGTTTCATCTGGCTCGGTAGCTGTATAGCATTATTTATTGTGCTGTTTTGTTTTCTGCTGCGTTATTAAATAATATTCATACTTCGATAAGAGCTATTGCCCTTTAAAGGGTCACTGCTCTCCTTGGGTGATGCTTATTTCATGCCTGCTTTTTTTTCATCCTACTTTTTTGCTTATAGCTTTTGAAGTTGCTCCACAGCCCCCGATACCGAATGGATTTGTGTCTCCTGTTTCCGCGGGAGTACACACTGCAGATTGCATTGATCTCTTAAAAAGGCAACATGGTCACATGTCTGTGCAGTGACCCATTTAGAGACCAATTTCTGTCAGTTCAGCTTAATCAGCCTAACCCTGCGTTTAACATGATGTACCTATGACCTACACAATATAATGTACATATAATATATGCTTTAAATATAACCCGCAATTGGGATTTATATAAGTTACACCTGATTCAAATTAAATCCTCTGATGTTGAATTGTCCTTGAGCTTGTTGTTAATTCAGATGGAGTAAGTGGTTTAAAAATGCATTGACTGTTCGATGCACTGATGCACTGTTCCCGTGGCACGGTGAGCTCTGCAAAGTAAACAGACCGAGCAAACGCCGAGAGTGCTTGCTGTACTTCCTTTTTTTCAGGAGTTCAATTTCTGTGCAGTTGCTAGAGAAGGTGCTACACCTCTTGCTGTTGGTTAGTGTCAGCTCCAGTCTTACTTTTGTGAATTTGAATTCCTGTGTTAGGCTAGATAGAGATAACCCAAGACCTCCTTCCCATACAGCGCTACGCTACTGAGACAGCATGGGACACCTAGCCATTTCTTATACCTTTGCTCTATGTATCTCATGTGCTGTGATCTCTCTATGTACTGTAAACCTCTTAACACATCTTGTGAATCTGCTTTGTGTGCAAGGTTTGCATTATACCATCTTCCTACTTTTGGCAGGCTTCTCTGATATTGTTGGCTCTTGATGTAGAATCCTACATCTGACAATCGGCCCTTGCCAAGAGAGATGCATACAAAATAAATGATGCTCACTTTTAATTCAGGTAAAAATGTAGACATAATGGAACAGGAGGCTAACCACCTAACTTCAACTCTGCTTCAGCTTTTTGACCGCTAGCACGTGGTTTATCGTCTTCTGGAAATCAAGCACTACCATGTCTAGTTTACATTTCACTTTCATCGATGTCCTTTCTTACAGTCAGTCAGGTATATAGGAGACGTCATGTAGTTAACTTCCTTATTCACCTACTTTTTCACTTGTTCATGCATCACTCTGTCTAGAATTTCTAAAGTAACATCCAAAGGGACAGTGGTCCATAATCACCAGTTTCAAACCTGTTGCTTTTTTTGGATAATGAAATCACTGTTGCAGGTTTCACGTCATTACACACAATACCTTGTTTGACATTTCTGTCTCCAACGCTATGTTCTGGGTAATTATACAGAACGGATTGCAGGCTACGTCTGCAAGACAGTTTGATTGCTCAGATAAACATTTCAATCATGCGTTAAGCATTGGTTGCTAAAGTAACCCAAAAGCTAGTCAAGCATCTCTCTAGCTTTCCTCTGATTCTGAAGTATGTTGTTAAAAGCCGGGAATAACCTTGAGGCTGTTTCTTTGTTTCTTTCTTTTACAGTGATTTGGATACTTGGCACAAGATATAATCCAATGTTGTTCACTAAAACCCACAAACCCACTCCCCATGACATTTATGTGATTGGACCCCCCTCCCCTCTCCAGGTTTTGCAATCCTCCAGGCCATCATGGAGTCGGCTGTAGCCAATAACTGGCAGGTGACAGCACGCTCAGTGGGGAACATTGTGGACCCCACAGAGTACAGACGCATCATTGAGGAGATGGATCGCCGGCAGGAGAAACGCTTCCTCATCGACTGTGAGGTGGACAGGATCAACTCTATTCTGGAGCAGGTATCACGTCAACACACACACTGACACGCTAAAGATAACAAAATGTCTGTCCTTCAGCTTCAAGGGAAACTGTTTAAGTACCTTTACTCAGCCCTTGTGACACTCCGTTGTTTTTAAAGGAACACGTACACACCGTATGTTCCTCACTTTCCGCCGTGAGCGCCATCATTTCCATTTACACCCTTGGTAGAGCGAGGCACTCTCCTGGCTCTCTCTTTTAATTTCTTTTCTATTACGAAAAGTACTTTGAGTGCAATCCTAACTGCCTCAGATCTGAACCTCATCATTTGGGAGACGTTGTTACAATAGACTAAATGTGTCCGTTCAATTGAGGCTTGTTATTTTGTTGTTTTAGTTTGAACACTGTTTGAGGTCACTTGAGGCTTGATTCACACCGAGGGATGAAGCAACCTCCTCATCCTTGTTTCCTTGGTGATCATCAGCTGTAGTATTCCCCATCAATCTTGACTCAGATGTATTAATGCATGCTGCACACAGGGGGGTCCATGTTAATGAATGCTTTATTGTCAAAAATTAATTACATCAGGGTTATTTAGCATTTTGTTTATTGCACTGCAGAATATCATTTAGCCGTTATTGGCAGGATTAGATTCCTTTGCTGTTCGATTGCTAATACATTGAAAGGAAATGACATCATGCATACCACTGGGGTCCGGCAAAGGATCTTCAAGCTGAATTGATTAGTTTGAGACGTCATTATTGTTGATTTCTGAAGATGGTCAGGCTGAAGTGATGTCAGGATTTCTCAGCTGGATGTGTGTTTTCCTTCAGGCAGTGAGCTAACACACACTTCCAACCAACCACTCCAACCACTTATGTTGCTGCACCACCTGCACTGTTTACTGGATCTTTTACAAAAAAGCCTCAAGCCCATAAGCATGGGTTATTGTGTGTGTGTGGGTGGGTGGTTGTGTGTGTGTGTGTGTGTTAGTGCACGCTCATTTGAACCATTAATCACAGGCGGATCCTAACCTTTTGTCCTTTGCTGAGGTGTATGTGTGAAAAGGCATCTGCCCTCTACATAATGATGCTTCATCATTACCGGCCTTACGGGTTTTCCTCTGACCTTCTGTCTTCATTGCCACTGACGCTGGGGAATATTTTTAGTGACATTTTCATTAATTAAATGAAGTTTGCTTTTCTCTGCCCTTCTCATTGAGATAGAGGGTTTCTTCAACTGTTAACAAAATTCCACCGCGTTGTATTTAAGTTATCCAATCAGATAATAGTGGTCACTCAGTGTCAGGCAGATCCAGTTATACTCTCTTTACCGTACTGGCGTAGCGCGAACGGTGGCCTTGTATGCAGCCATCTGTCAGGCAAACGTCTCTCCAGATGCTTGAGAGTGGCAAGACACGTCTGGGTCTCTCGAGAGCGATGCCTTATGCGAGCTGCGACATCAACACTTGCTTTAATATAATATCAGCTCCCAGTGTAAGTAGGACACACTGTCCCATAACAGCAACAACAATGAGCCTACTATAAATAGCCTACCCTCCTAGCCTGAGGGAAGATCTCTCACAAAGGCAGGAGTGAGCAAACACAACCAAGATCACTCAGACATCAGGAAGCAGCCATTTTGGACATGATTCCTTCATCGGTGTACAGGATTGGAGTTAGAGAGACGGAAACTTATACTCATCAATATACTTACTCAGGCTGGCCATAGCAGGCGAATCCTCTTGAGACCTGCAGGCTATCATCTCTACCCAATATGCTATTTATAAATCATACGCTGACACCTACCATTCAGTTTGTGCAAATAAGTTTCATCAGCAAGGTAGTTTTCAAACGGAACGGGGCTTTATTTGTTGTTGAATGTGCCCTTGTGACTTCTCCCTCCCCCGCAGGCTCTCTTGCCATCTTAAAAAGTATCACTCCATTCATCCCCTCAGAAAAAAAGAAGACAGAGCGATATACAGCACCTCCTCCCCAAAGGCTCCTCATCAATAATAGAAGCACAGTGGACTGTAATCCCGGCCACAGCACCAGTTTTGGAGAGACAGCACGATGGATGAACAGAGAAAAAGTCAGAGAGGAAGAGAGTGAAAAGACAAGAGGGCTGGTGGGAATCGAGCCATGCGGTGCTGCGGAGGGAATTGGAGAAGGCCTGTACGCCCTGTGGAGTACTTAGAGAGGAGGATAGTAAAATAAGAGGCCTCTTTGGCATGAAATGACATCTGTCTGGAAGTAATTTCATCCTGTGTGTGAATCGTTGTAGTTTGCTTTACACAGGCATCGGTTTGACTAGCATGACATGACAGATGGTTTCTGTAGCATAGGCAGCATCTCTGAGGGGGATGATGCTTACAATGCTTTTTTTAACTCTTGGCAACCCTTCAGATGACAGGTTACAAGTAGTTAGTGGATCGATATCGAAACAATATTGAGTAATAACTAATTTATTACAGCTAAAAAAATCCCTCGTCAAATTTATTCCCCCGTGTTGATGGAATGAAACGAGGATGGTTGAGGAGGGAACGGTGATCGGCCTCAGTCATGCCAGTTCTGAAGAAGGCAGATGACAAATTACTCTAACAAAGAGAAGCCTCCATCAGTGGGAAGGGAATCAAATCCTCTTGAAGGCACTTTGGGCAGACATCCAGTGCTGCACAGGACGGTGGCTCCAGCCGGCATAATTAGACTAGATTCCCCGAGGAATATTTAGGCTAATAGTCGTGTCACCCGGCCCAGCTCAGCCCTGCGCCAAACAGCACAGCCCAGCCTGGCTTGTGCAGACAGGAGGAGAGCTGGAGATAGATAAATAAATAAATAAATCTCTCTCACTCTCCCTCTCTCTCTCTCTCTCTCTCTCTCTCCTAGAGTCATGAGTTGTTTTATTCCTTACAGGGAGATGGCCCCAATATTTCTGACTATGTCCTCCACGATGACATGTATACTCATGTATGGCTTTAACATGTGGTGTGTGGGCTGGGTGTCTTTGTCTTAAAGCATGGGTGTGATTCATTTGATTATAGGTTAAAGGCTAAGGTCACAACGACAAAGGACGTCTTGTGATTTTTTTAATTTTTAAAGCACCACGCCATAACTGCTGGCTAGCGCCCTCTGTTGAAACACTGTCACCTCTACTGGTTTAGTAAGATTCATATGGCCAAACGATTCTGCATTAGGCCTTTTTTTTCTGTGCCAGTACTCCTTTTACCCAACCAGGACACATAGTTAAGTCTCTCTCAAGTTCTGGGCACATAGACTACCCACGCTAATCTGGGATTTTACTGTTTAGCTTTTAGCGTCCTTGTATGGGGCCCAATTAAAGAGGCTCATTACAGACCAGTAAGACTTTGGCCTGTTTGAGAGAAATAACAGTTGCCTGAATCTTGTGGATGATGGCATCCAGACTATCTTTTGCATTCAATGATCATTAAAAATGTAAGAGCCAATCAATACAGTCAGTGCTGTAGCGCCCTTCTCACTTGCAGGGTGCAGTTATACAGACTTGGTCAGGTCCTTTTTTTTCTCCATGCGTTTTGAAGAGTTTTTCCAAGAAAGTGTCTTGACAGGAGTTTGAGTCCTGTGACCATACAGGTGTATTTCTGTCAGTGACAGTAGAGCCTGACCTCAGCCATGTTGCCATTGGTACTAGGTACTAGCTGAATGTGTTTGTCTCAGAGGACTATGAAACTAGAGCTCCAGGATCCTAAAATATGTGTTATGCCATCACGCCTTTCCTCTGCAAATAATGCTGGTCAACAGAATAGAAGCTCCAGCACCAAATCAAATGACATTATCCATTATCCATAAATCCTTTCCAAGAAATGGAATATTGTTCATTGTAAATCAAGTCTTTTTGTGACTTTTACCATGAAAATGATGAAATTGAAGACTGGTAATTCTTTGTCTATTTGAGGACCCATTGCAGATAGGAGGTAGGAGTCCAGTTGTATCCCATGATTGGAAATTATTCTCTGCTGGATTCGTAGAGGTCATGAAAACCACAGAAATAACATAGAATTGTGGTTATTGATACAGTAAGTCACTCTTACCTTAAAAATAAGGTTAACTCTAGGGCAATTTTTGATTCATAACAGGCAATAATACTGGCACCATAGACTTCAGTATCTACTAGAAACGAGGACAACGAGAAGTTGATTTGTTAGGTCCTGATTTAATCATGAACAACTGACACCAAGCACCTTCAGGACAATGTGTCCTAATGAGCCTCAGCAGCCTCTAACCCACTGAACAAAAACAGATAACAGTCTAAATGGTTTATAGCGTCTAGGTTAAGATTAGGGTTTAAAAGTTCAAGTTTAGCAGACTAAAAACTGATAGATCTAAAAACGATCCTGTGCGATAAGAGAGCTAAACCATAGCCACGACTTTGAAAAGACATCTAGTGCTGAGTGGGAAGCTACAGTTTGTGGGTTTGTGTGGAATATCTGGTTGGGTCACTGATTGACTAAAACATTTTGAGCCGTCAAACACGACCAAACCTCCCGGCATCACGCTACCACATCCTGATGTTACAAATGTGTAGCGTGCAAGTGTATTCACTGCTGGCAAACTTACCAAGCGAGAAAGTGAGGTGAACCCCCTGTGTCTAACCACATTTTCCAACTTTAGAGTCCTTGTCAGTCTCTGTGCACTCTGCCAACCTGATGCCTACCCATGTAGCGGTGGATGGGACTATTTCTGCAAGTCAAAACAACATTTTGGCTCGCTTTGAACAGAAATACTCTACACAGAAGCAGATCTGTAAAATTAGTAATTTAGTTGTTCTCTCTGTGGTTGTCACAAAAAATGTGTATCAAATATTTTCTATATATGACATTTTTTTAGACGGTAAGAATTCACCATAGGGAGGCTATTGATCGGGTGCCTGGTTATTTTGTCAACAAAATTCAAATAACATTGTATTTCTTGGTCTCACAGTGGTTAAAGCCTTTATCCTATTTCATTCAAGCCTGGTGACAATTTCTGTATTTTCCTCTGTCATTTATAGGAAAAGTACATTCTCACGGCACTATGCTACATACATTAATGCTCCGACTGACAGCCTGTATCCAAGTACGCGGCCAATTTTGCCAATCTTCAGCATATTGCAATGAGATTTTGGCCGTGTAGCCTCCCATGATGAATGAGGGAAGACATTATTATTTCAGTTTGAGATAGTTATTTCCATTGCCCTGTTGAGAAAAAAAATCTATGCTATCTAATTTCAACAATAACATGTTTTGAATATTGACATCATAGCTGTAAAAGTACAACAACCGGTGGCTCATAACACTAAGCTGCAGTCAACTAAGTAACATACCACGTGCATGTGAGCTACATGTTTGTTGCATGTAACTAGCTCAGCTGTCACTCACCACTATACAGGTAAATACAATAGAAACGCATTATTATCAGCGCACACACACACACACACACACACACACACACACACACACACACACACACACACACACACAATTGCAGGAATCGTAGAATATGTGTGCAGATTAAATTGGTTTCATCATTTCATACATTTAACTAATTATACTCCAAAAAGGTTTTAGTCAGAAATAGCGGGGTGTCAGTTTTTCGATGCTCCCATATAAGTGAAGACTCTGTGCTTCATGCCTGAGTGTGTTCGTGACTCTTCGGAGGAGAGTCGTAAGCCAGGCACCCCAGGCACTGCAGCTTCATTAAATGCTCGCTGTGTTGTTACACTTGGGCCGCTGCGGCTCCCTCTCGCATGGATGAATAGCAAATGAAAAGCTTTTTGAGACAATTTGGAAGACAATAAATAAAGAGCTTCCAGGAATTTTTTTCTTACAGAGGAAAAGTTTAAGACGTACGGTTTCAAGAGTTTGTGGTGAGCGTGTAAAACGACAAAAAACACAATTAAGTCATTCAGCATACCCAGAGGAATGGTAATGGGATTTATTGTTGAAATTGCTTGGAGGGTATAAGCGGGCAGGAGCACTATACCCTTGGAGCATCAAGGACGTCCTCTCACCAGAGACAATTAACAGATATTAAGGCAGGGCTGAGCGGAGGATTTTGAAGGGCGGAGGTGTGAATGAAAGCATAGGTTGTCTGTGACAGCGTGCAGGTAGGAGCCACTGAAGATGAAACTGGGTGTTCATGAGAATACATTTCAGTGTGTTGCAAGCCTGAACACCAACTTTGCCATTCTGAAGCCTGAGAATATACCCCCATCTGTAAAAGGAAGATATGGAAATAGGAGTGATCAATAGGATAAGCGAAGCGCCACAACAATGCACGCCCTCATGTCAGGGCTGTGGTAACAATTGCGACTCACATAGGGGTCCTTATACAATTCTCTCCCAACATAATATCTCCCTGGACATTTGATATTTAAATGGTTTCAGTGTCTGAGTATACTTAGCAAAACTGTGGGGGTGTGCAGAAAGTGAAAAAAAAAAAAAAAAAGACAAAAAAAAAGATCCACCCCCACAAGTACAGAATCCTTTTGAAAACCATGTCCATATTCTGCTATAGGGATTTAGACTGAGAGCGAGAGAGAAAGGAGGAGAAGTTTTTTTCTAAGTAATTAGTTTAAACAAAACAGCTACTCTAACTGTCTCTGTCTCTGTCTGCCTGCTCAGACAGGTACATTTTCTAGTCTTAATTAAGTCTAGTGTGCAACCAAGGCACTCAGAGCAGAGAGAGGCGTAGTGTGGAGCACCAGGCAGCTGCAGTATGAGAGGGAAGTTTTTCCTGAGCCATGACCTTATTTTACATGTTGAAGTTAATGGAAAGGAACAGGCACTGTCATCACAGTCTCTCTCTCTCTCTCGCACACACACACACACACACACACACACACACACACAACCCCTTGGCCTTACAAATATCTCTCACTCAAGTTCTTTCTTTCTTTCTTTCTTTCTTTCTTTCTTTCTTCTTCTGCAGTCTTTGTAGTTTTTCTGAATCTCCAGTATGGGTGCAGAATGTTTTCTGTCCTCTGCTCATACAGAAAGCTTGTGTATAAATGTGACTTAAGTCTCCCTCCCTCTCTCTGTAGGTGGTGGTCTTGGGAAAAAACAGCAGAGGATACCACTATATCCTTTCCAACCTGGTGAGAGTTTGCAACATAAATCAGTCCAACCCAAACGGATCCACCCCAACACAGTACCAACCAAACGATGCAACATGATGCAATGCAACGCAACACTCAGAAGCTTAGACAATCTCAGTTTTCTCAGTAACTATTAAACTATGAGCAATAGAACAACAGAACAGTATAATAATCTTTTCAGCAGCTAAAGATAAGTTGCTAAATGCTACTGGTTCCTTGCTCCATTGCTAGGCTTGTGTCCCGTGGTGTTCATTCAACCAGTGATGCTCTTTGCTCTCAGGGCTTCTCCAACATGAGCCTGAATAAGGTCTTTTCTGGTGGAGCCAACATCACAGGCTTCCAGATCATCAACCCAGACAGCCCCATTGTCCAGCAGTTCCTCCAGCGCTGGGAACGCCTGGATGAAAGAGAATTTCCCGAGGCCAAAAACACTCCGCTGAAGGTCAGCAAGGCATAGCTGTCAACGTTGCACTTATATTTTATTTACATCTTCAAAGATCTTTTTCTACCCGCCCCCAATCCTCCAAACCCAGTCCAGTTATTTCAAAGACGGGAATGTTTCACTCAGAAAAATGTGTCAATCAGAATCTTTTACTGAAATCACCACGTTTCGCCTGCTTGTCTTTCACGAAAGGCCGTTTTTATACCACGTAGCTTCCACGTTTCAAGAAACCGCGGGCTGCAACTGTTCATGCAACAACGTGAAACAGCCAGTAGTGCAGTGCAGCGTTGGTTTGTATGATGTCACTGGTGTGTCACTGGGGTTTCTTGTGGCCTGTGTCTCAGTATACATCAGCGCTGACCCACGATGCCATCCTGGTGATTGCGGAAGCCTTCCGATACCTTCGGCGGCAGCGGGTGGATGTGTCTCGCAGGGGGAGCGCTGGCGACTGCCTGGCCAACCCAGCGGTGCCCTGGAGCCAAGGCATCGACATAGAGAGAGCTCTGAAAATGGTAGTGATCTCTCTCAATATTGTACATCATGTTATATTTTGTTAACTTTTATTATAAACTTTTAGAATGTCACATATTAATCCCACGTGTTAATCCCAAAACCAAACAGCATAACCACTTTGGCTGGCTAAGCTGTTTGAAACATGCTTTGTGATTGCAGGTAGTGTAGCATTAATCCACTACAGGGCTGTATTATTTTGTTATTATCATTTCTTTGTTGGTACCTGGCAGGTCCAAGTACAAGGTATGACAGGAAACATCCAGTTTGACACGTTTGGTCGGAGATCCAACTACACAATCGATGTGTACGAGATGAAGTCAGTAGGTCCCAGGAGGGTAAGTGAGCAGAGAGCTTGGGACAGATGTAATATCATGTAATTCAAATAATGTAAGTAAAAAATACTCTTCACATGATTAACGTGTTATATATAGATCTCCGTGTGTTTTGGACCCAGTAACGTAACTGCAGTATGTATAGGCAAGGCAGCAGGACACCAGGTTTTTCATGGCTGATACTGATATTTTTGGATTGAAGATATTTTGTTCGGATGTTTTAAATATTTATATGTGACCATTTGATTGAATTTTTCTTTAAAATACAAGGATTCAGTGTTTCCCACAGAATTTTACTCTTTGCAGGGTGGAAAATCCTTCAGCATTCAGACTATCTTGGGACAGTAAAACATTGAAACCCATGCTAGTGAAATTGTTGGGTGGGTGAGCAGCTCTTTTGAGGCAGGTTTGACAGACAGTCAACCCTGAAGCTATTGAGTAAAACCATATCCTCATCTCCATCATATCGGCAGTGAGCAACATTGACTGGCTGATGTATATATTTTTATTGAAAGGCCAATGTTAGCAAACCAATATATCAGTCTAACCCTAACACCAGTATTCACTTGTACCAACTCCTGCCGCTTTTTATTTATCTCCAGATACCGGGGGCTGACCAGGCCTGCAGGTTCTCTTAGTGCTCTGTTATAATTGGGCTTTGGGGGGGGGGGGCAGGCCAAAGGCAACATCAATACTGTCAGCACCCACACACACACAGACCCACAACGCTGTCGCCATGCTAGCTCCGTGACCCTGAACTCTGAAAAGGTGCCCACAAAAAGCTGGCACCAAAAGGAAGTGGCCCCATACTGTCCCCATAGTGACCCTGTACAGCACAGCGACCTGTAGAGCCACACTCACTGTGAGGCAATCTGCTGTGACGACAGAGTGAGTATTGTGAGTTGGAGAGTTGGAAGACGTAGACTGATCACATCACGGTATAGCAGGAATAAACATAATGCCGCTGTTGGAATGATTGAACTCTCAGGTTCCCAGACTAGCATGTTTGTTTTTGTGTTATGCTATCATGAGCAGCAATAATAGAACAATAAAGCAACCTACTGAAGTGGCTAGATAAGGCACATTTAGACTATTACATTAGTTATCCTAGTGCTCTGTTGGCGCTGCTTTCTTGTTATGTAAGTGAACGGATGAGATTAGCCAGGAATAGAGTACTCCTACGCTGCTAAAGTGTAGCACAGGTGAGGTGAGAAGTGGCACTCCAAAGCTTTATATATCATACAGCAGGTGTTCGCAACACTGTCTTCAACTCTACAGATAGAGCCTTTCCAACTCACATGTACTTGGAGGCTCTGCTGTAAAAGTTTCTTTCTGCTTCCTGCAATAACTGTGAATCTTTTGTGTCACTTTCAGATCGGCTACTGGAATGAGTACGAAAAATTTGTATATATAATGGATCAGCAGGTCACCAACGAGTCCTCTTCTGTGGAAAACCGAACAATTGTGGTCACTACTATTATGGTACACTTTCCAAGCAGGTTTTAAATGTTCCACCTAAAGATTTCTGCCACTCAAGGTCAAGGTGTCCATTGTTGCATTCTGTCCTGGGAGGGTAGAATTATTTTGTTTTGAGTTGCTTTCCATCCACTCACTACATGTTGAAACAGTCGATTCACAGAGAGTGTTTCAACTGTATCCGTGTGGGTGTCAAAGCATTTTGATTTTCTGTATTACGGTGGCCTGTTGTAGCAGTGACATCACAATAACGGCAATTGGTAATGATAACTATAGAGAATAGACACCATCTTATTCACATTCAGTGCATATACGTAAGTAAAAAAGAAAAACGGTTTCCCTCTCATTAAGTAAATTGTCAGTGACATCGGGGACAAACACTAAATCACCGAAGTGAGCGCTCAGTTGTCTCTCACTGGGGACATGAAATGAGCAGTAAACGAGGAGGACATAAGCAATCCCAAAAAGTTCAGTACTGAATTCTAACTTTTGTAAGGTTTCTGTAACACCCATTTCTTCGAGTATGTCATGGTCAGGACTTCATACTAGTTAGATAGAGTAGTTGCAGGTTAGGTAGCAATCATCGGTCATTTTTAAATGTAAAATAAGGTGCGCCTTATCTTACATTTAAAACCATGGCCTCTCTTTCTTTCTGACTTTGCCTATTATGTGTTCATCTTAGGCAAATTCAGAATGTAAAAGTTATACATTCTCATTTAGATGTCTATAGAAACCCATTATTCTCATAACCAAGCTGGAAATACGAGGATATTACGCAGTGCTACGATAGAAAAACACACGAGTGAAGATGTCATTGCATTATTTTGTCAGTCATGCCTTTGATTTGACCACAGTTATTATTTCAGATACATAACATAGTCATCTCATAAATTCCTCGTTCCTTTTCTTACATACCATAACTTTTAAGGCCACCCTACCATCACAGGGTGTGATGGCCATTCTTTTTTTTTTTAATAACACATAGTTTATAATAAATGAAGAGAAGGTTAAGAATTAAATAGTAGACTAGTTTGAAGAATAATGAGTCGGGGTTGTTGGATTCAAGTTAAAGCATTATATAATCCTCTCCCTCAAAGATTTCTAAATAAAATTCTGTTGAGAAATTAACTGAGAAATCGCCGCTGCTAAATATCCCCAAGATCAGAAAGAAGTGCATGATATTGAGCTAACTTCACTAGTCCACTCTCTGCCAACAATTCAAGACACAAGCTAACAAGCAGATTCATCATCATGTACTATTATGTATTATTGTTATGATGGTGATTAATAGAAGTTAAATGAAAACTATATTTAATCAGCATGACTTGTCAAATTACAATCTCTTCAGATCTGACTCAATAAGTTATATTTCATGTTGTTAGCTGTTAGCCTAGCGGTCTCTAATCTCTCTGCTGTCACTGATATTTATTTCATGAACTGGAAAGTGCCCCATTCAGCTTGCCCGCCCTTTCCGCCATGCTAATGCAAAGCAAATGCAAACCCTCACCCATCCCCCTATATCCATAGATTCAGATTTCTGACTAGGTTAGCATGAGGGAATCCTAACATCCTGCTTTCCCTCATTTATACCTGTCACATGCTTAACTGGCCTCGCCACTGCACTGGTGGCCCGCTGCATTTGGCTGTGAAATCGGAAAAACAAGTGCGACCTGGCTCTATAGCGCTTCTTTACCACGCTGTTTGTCTTTTTTCAGTTTGCCTTGTCTGTATGTTCGTCATCCAAGCATGTGTGCATGCAACTAATCAAGGCCTTGTGTGACCGAAGAGGTCTGGCCACTGTGAATGTATGTTTGCTTTAATGTACACTCAACATTATGTCTGATTAACAGGAAGCTCCGTATGTGATGTACAAGAGAAACTTTATGCAGATGGATGGGAATGACAGATATGAAGGCTACTGTGTCGATTTAGCTTCTGAAATTGCAAAACATGTGGGGATAAAATATAAGCTGTCAATAGTGGCGGATGGGAAGTACGGAGCCCGAGATCCAGAGACCAAGACGTGGAACGGGATGGTGGGTGAACTGGTGTATGGGGTAAGTATGGAGGGGGGGGGGCTAGCTGTTACACATTCATCACCTCCTATTACTTTATCATCATATATCATCAGATTTGTGTGACACTGTTCAGGTTATTGTAAAGCCTAGCGGATCTGTGACGGATTGTGTGTTGTGGATCACTCACACTCCATGTGTTCTGTTTGAATTGGCTTTTTACGAGGTGATTTTCACCGTTCATGAAGCCCTGACTGCAAATGCTAATGTTTGATTAGGAATCCCTGACAGCAGACTAGGAGCTAAGTCATCTACATGCAAGCAGTGCTCTGCAGCCATCTCCATTCAACTCCTCTAATAATGACTATTTCACAGATCAGTCTGCTGCACTGCAGCCCTCCCAGTAGCAATAACTTAGATAAGGAAAGACGACCCCCTGTAGTGATTGACGTGGCTGTTGCAAGCCCTCTGAAACATTTCTGCATCAACAATGTATTTGTATAACGTTATTCAGATGTAAATAAGCTAATTGATACTAGTATAAGTAATTGAGAGCTGCGTTTGGCCGAGACCCCTCCTAATACATATTTTTAAGTCAATGCGGGGTCCAGCTAGCACTCTCACCTTCCAGGTTATCACTGCAAACGTGTATCACTGCAGCGAGGTACTAATTGATGAGCCCGTGAGGCTCTGCAGAGAATATGATGGAAGAGAATTGAACTGGCTGATTCAAATTTCATGGAGCGCTTGCATAAGCTCCTCCACCTCCGTCTCCAAACCTTCCGCTTGATTCACGGAAGAGATTTGGATTAAGACAAAGACATTAACCACCGCAAATGCTGAGTGACTCATTTTAAGACGTCAGATTCTCCCTCTCTCTCTGGTCTCTTTCAAAAGTCTGCTATTCAGTACTTTCTAAGCTACCATATTTCACCGTGTCTCATCTATTATTTCCATAGATTTACATCATAACCAAATGCTCTGAATTACCAGATGATGATGACGACCTGATTATTAGATTATTGTGGCTTTAGTATAGACTTGAGGGATATGACTATTTCCATTGTTGTGTTTGTATGTCATGCTGTGAATAGGGTTTTGTTAGTTATACATGCTTTGTTTTGTAACACTAACTCGTAGTGTGCCTGTTCCCATTCATTTTCACAGAGAGCTGATATAGCTGTGGCTCCTCTGACAATAACATTGGTACGGGAAGAAGTGATAGACTTCTCTAAGCCTTTTATGAGCTTGGGCATCTCCATTATGATAAAGAAGCCTCAAAAGTCCAAGCCTGGGGTGTTTTCCTTCCTGGACCCACTGGCCTATGAGATTTGGATGTGTATAGTGTTTGCCTATATCGGCGTGAGTGTGGTGCTCTTCCTGGTCAGCCGTTTCAGCCCCTATGAGTGGCATCTGGACGAGAGCGATGAGGCCAAAGACCCCCAGAGCCCTCCAGACCCTCCTAACGACTTTGGGATTTTTAATAGCCTGTGGTTCTCCCTGGGCGCCTTCATGCAGCAAGGATGCGATATCTCACCAAGGTTGGTTGTTGTATTCATTTCCCATCACCTCTAAGTTGTCTTCATCATCTCTCTGCATTTTATAGTCACATACGTACATCTCCATCCTGCCATGGTGCATATATGTTATTTTGAGCTTCAGTATTGCCTGCTACTACTCACCTAACCTCATACTCCACTTCACTCCACCCTTTCCCCATTTCCTTCACTGAACAACACTCCTAGCTCTACACCATGTTGTTTTTAAGCTGCATGCTAGCGGTGATGCATTGCATCCACAAAATAACTTATATCCACCATGCTGAGGGCTGTAAAATGCACAGGGGTCATTACGTCTGTAAGTAGTTGCCTGTATTCCTCATGACTCTTGGGGGGCTACCGTGTTTTTGCTGCATGTCCCATTTTACGGTCATCAACTTGGTGCATATAATGTATTCAACGTGGAAAACATTTGCGCTCTGGTGCAGCACCGTATGTATCAACCGCATCATGTGTTTTCCCAGTAGGATCGCCATGTCTCCTCCTTTCTCTCCATTCATTCAGCCCATCTCTTTACTTGTCGTTTTTGTGGTGTCCCTCGTCTCTTCTTCAAGGATTCCAAGGATTGTTTCAGTCATTCCTTCCTTCTTGTCTGGGACACACTTCTTGAAGAGCAATGAGAGAAAATTCAAGGAGAGGTTTATCACAGATTGGGATTAGTCCTGCATGGATATAGTGAATAAGAATACGCTGCAGGATAAATAACGTTGATTTTTCATGGTGATGGAAACTTGGCATTCGTTTCAACGGGGAAACACTGAGAACAAGCTCTCGTTTATAGGCTATACACAGAGGCCAAAAAGGAAGAATGATGAAAAACGGGACAAGTGTAGCATCTAATAATGTAAACATTTAGCAATAGTAATAAAAAGACTCAAGGGCTTAATAAGACAGTAGAGCTGCAACATTGCAAAGACTCCCAATAGATTTGCAAGAGCTACAGACCTAAACTGTGAGGGTGGAGTGAGTGCATCTAATTTTATAATTTACTGTAAACAAATCTTAATGGTTAGTTAATTAAACTGTGTTTCCGATCAAGGTTGAAACATAACCTGGTCCTATAAAAGAAACCTGCGTTCCATAGTTAAGTCATCTGTTTGCTGATACAGTGTGGTTTCTGCTGAATAGGACAATTCAAGCCAAATGGCGGCAAATGGCCCAGTAGCCTTTGATTGATCCTATAATGTGGTGTCTGAACTGCTGAGTGGGATGTCACCATGGTGAGTGGTCCCATTGCTCTTTTGGTATTGAGAACGATGAGTTTGAAAATGAACGGCTATGATGCTGCGGGCTAAGAGTAAGCCCAAGTATAGAGCCAGGGTAGGATAGTGCTGGGACGGAGTATAGTATGGTCCTGATGCTGGGATTCACTGTTCGGCACTGTCGTGGGGCTAATTCAATGGGTAAAATCAATCAAGTA
Source organism: Hoplostethus atlanticus (assembly GCA_034670405.1). NCBI lineage: Eukaryota > Metazoa > Chordata > Actinopteri > Trachichthyiformes > Trachichthyidae > Hoplostethus > Hoplostethus atlanticus. The sequence continues at coordinate 1,131,279 of JAXDDX010000018.1, forward strand.
GCAAATGGGGAATCTGATTTCTGCTCCAAAGCACGTGCAGTTTTTGAATGGAAGCTATCCTTTCTCAAGGTCATTACTGCCCTGCAAAACCGACAAAGCACTAGAATAGATGATTCTGCAGTCTGCATAGAGACGTCATTTGCGATGGCTCATTGAATAAACAATATTATTAATAAATACGGTTAATATCATATAACTGACACACGATTGAACCGTGACCAAGTATACACAACTTTTAAACACACACGCATAGTCAATATTAAACTACTTGGCTGCTGCAGACCATTAAACTGAATTAAAGACTTTTATTGTCTAGCAAATTCACAAATCTGCCTTCAATGATGCTGCATTGATCGCACTGTGACGAAAAACTAAAACAAGCCTGATGATTTTTTTCGTTAAAGGTCCTCAGTTAGTAACTGATCACTGACTCCAACATCTTTGCTGAACAGTGTAGCCTTGAGACAGGTCAGTAGGATCATCTTGTGAAGAGGTAGTATGTTTTCTGATTTCGATTGCAACTTTGATTCACTGTCATTCCCAACAGGAAAACCTCCCAGGGGGGGTAAGACGCCATTCGGCTTAGTTCACGCACGCATTATTAATAGGTAGGAGAAATCCAAGGCAATACATCTGCAATGCAGTGATGCAGCGTTATTGGATTCTCATTTGAAATTAATGAACTGCCATTGGAGTACAGCACATTCATGGACACACATGGACTCGGTGTGGTTGTGGGATTGGGGACAGGACCAGAGAGAATAGTCAAATTAAAACATGAGCCAAGGGTTTATCTGTTAGATAGGCGCAGACTTGGACGTGTAATGTTACCCCCAGTTTGAGCCTTTCTCTGCAGTGTGAAAGTGGTGGAGGATCAGGGAGCAGGAGAGGAGTATCTGTGTGACAAAGAAGTAGGGCCCATTACACACCCCCGGTCTGAGTAAGATACAGGATGACAGAGTCTCATGATACTTTTACTGCAGCGATGTTGTCCCCTCTCTGGTCTAAATTTGTAGTGGGGACAGCTCACGAATTAGGACAGAGGTCTGTGCACTCAGCACTGAACACTGGGTGCAGATTTGAACCAATAGAGAGGAGAATGAGATAAACTTACTGCCTGAAAAACCAACGCTATCACATTCGCCACGGTAATGTTGAGATAGGGACCGGGATTGATGTATTTCACCACAGGCAAGTAATAAATAACTGCTCAGAAGTCCAGAAACGTGCTTTAGTGTGTAGTTTCACTTTAAGAAGATGTGAAACGGGCACATTAGTCCCTGAGGGATTTCTTTAAATCAATTTTACAGGAGGCATCAAACACTTCTCTTGACATAGCATAAGAAGAGGGAATCACTGTTATCCACTGCTGGGCTACACTGGTCAGGAGACCTGATGCAATGTGATCACAGGAGTCTGAAATATTAATTCTCTCTCCTAAATAACTTGTAGAGATGAAACGCTTGCATCATTATAACATCCTTGTGCATATGATCCAAACCAGATCCCCAGATCAGTTTTGTTTGAACTGAGAACACGGCATAATGAGTAGACTGGAGACCAACTGGAATTGACCAACTGCATGTGGATTCATTCACCTAAAACTTGGATTTGTTGTGGACAGCAACGTGATGACCCACTTTGGAAATGGGGTATCAAGTGTGCAGTTCATTGGCAGCCATGGAAAAAGCTATATCAGTTAGTTACACCTGGAGACATAAAAACAGCCAGTTTAGTGACACAGGACATTTTCCTAATGGATATGTTTATCCATAATCACAATAAAGCATGTGTACCGTCTGAAAAATGACACCCATAAGAATAAATAGAAGCATATGTATCTCATATACATCAAAACAGGAAAACAAGAGAGACTGCTGACTCGCTCCCTGGTTGCTTATTGTCGGCATGACTGGAATGCACTTTCTTATATTTGCCTCAGACAACTAATGCAAGAGACTGCCATGAGTTTTACAACGTCACTGGTTGAATGGACAAATGTGCTGAATGAAGTAACACAAAATAAATGTAACACATTTAGTTTAGCCTATATAGACAGTGAGGCAGAGGCTTCCGTGATGGGCTAGCCTACTTGTTATCCAAATAGACCATTTCAGAGTTATTTTAGTTTAACGCTGACAGTCCTCTTAGGTCACTGGAAATGTGGGTCTGCGGCTGTATGATTGTACACATTGCAGGATGGAAAACTGTTTTTCAGGCATGGCTTGTGGTATTTGTCTTCGGCTATCTGCCCATTCATTTGTTTTACTATGTTGATTTATTGTGAGGTGAGAGTTTGCAGACTGTCTCTTTTTATCTACCATATTTTCTTACAAATAATTGATTGTCTCTTCAGGTTGTCTGCTTGGTTTATGTCCTGTTTGAAGCCTAAAGCAGGGCTAAACTCAATTACTCAAAAAAAAGCCATTTTGATGTTATAATACGTGACACAAAGTTTGAATTTGAAAGCGTTGCATAGAGGGCACAGGATTCAGATAGTACAATAATTAAAAATCTCTCTGTAATATAATAATGCACTGAGGCAATTCAGTCTGTTTTTCTGTAAGTGACTAGAAGTGACAGGAAGATGGATCATCTTCAGTGGTGATCTCATCCAAATCAGTTGATCTATCATCCTGAGAAAGGGAATAATCATAGCGTCAACTCATTGTTTCCCCACTAGAAACAATTATTTCTCTACTCGCATTCTTCATGGACTTTCTAAAGGCGCTTAGATAGAAATCGAGGAATTATCAAAGAAATACTGTGGTATATGGATCTGGACTTGTGGGGTTGAGGGGCTCACAAATGTAGTAAAAGTTCTATTTTTATAGATTTGCAATTTGTTGGTAAGACAACATTAGCAAATGCAGAGTTTCTTTATAAAATGAGATTTGTTTGCCATGTAGCTAAAATGCTGCTTTTGTTCAGGCGTCATGAATGCGTTATGAACCAGAGCTCATGAACCAGGCATGTTGTGTCTATGTTGTAATCATCTCATCACTTAACAGGTAAGTTGATCAACAGGCCAGTCTCCGAAAACCTGGTGTATTCCTTTACGTAAGGAAAGAAATGGCCAGCTAATGTACGATCTGTCGGCTGACGATCTACACAGAAGACACAGTGGAAAGGCCCACGATCCATCCATCCTCGCCTATAGATTTGAGCACCCTGCTCTCATGTCTCTCTGTCTGCCCTGTTTCCCCCCCCCCTCTCAGGTCTCTGTCGGGGCGCATTGTTGGAGGAGTGTGGTGGTTCTTCACCCTCATCATCATCTCCTCCTACACGGCCAACCTGGCTGCCTTCCTCACCGTGGAGAGGATGGTTTCACCTATAGAAAGCGCCGAGGACCTGGCCAAGCAGACGGAGATTGCTTATGGGACGTTAGACTCAGGCTCCACTAAGGAGTTCTTTAGGGTGAGTGTCAACTACCTGTCATTCATCCTGTAGCTGCACTGTATAACAAGGGATCCTCTGAAAGTAGTTCCTGTGGATCAGAAGTCCTGAGCACAGAGCAGAAGAAGTTCCAGGAGCTTTCTCGAGGGTCACATTACCTGATAATGAAATCAAATGAATTATCAATAAGTGAAGCTCCTAGAATCGAAGGTACTACTTCAGCTACAAGGCTTTATTATTAGAATACTTTTCAAACAATGTTACAAAGTGCTTTACAAAAATGGACATTACATACAAATTAAATGGTCAAGAATAAAACAGGTATAATAAAGTCTGTAAAGATTATTTAACTGATGTTGCTGACTCCTACATCTAGGGGCAGGTATAACTCTCTCAACGTTGACACAAAATAAAGCAGACTATGTCGTGGCAATATTTCTACCTGCAAGACCTTAAAACCTTATTTCTTCATTGCCCGTCTGCTTAACAGTGGAAGGGAATGATCATTTTTGCAAGTGATGTGACCGAGAGTGGAAGCACGTGTAATGAGAAGCGAGGGCAGTGTTTGTGACCCAACCCATTTTTCAAGGCGTTCAAGCAGAATGGCTTGGTCTGCTGTGCCAAACCCCAAACGGAGGCCTGAAAGCTTTGAAATGGAGCACTCACCGCCATCAGCGGCGAATAGGCCATTTGTAACGCTAAGGAGGGCAGTCTCTTGTGCTGTGGAGTGCTCTAAATGTGACTTAAATTAGTGGAAAATACTCATAACACTCATAGAACATCTCAGTTAAGAGGAAAGTATTTTCTACTTTCACTTAAAGTTTGGATAAAAAGGAAGCTGAGGTCTATAATTGCATTAGGATCCAACTTACTTACCTTCTAGAAAGGTTGAACTGCAGCGTGTTTAAAACGCACTAGAAGCCAAGGAGCTCGCGATGATTGATTAAAACATTTGGACCAACTGTTCCAGAGATTTGTTTTGGGAATTTAATTGGAGTAACATCTATATGGCAGGATGAGGATTTCATATGATTTCCTCTAAAGCCACAAGAGAAATAGGTTTAAAACAGCTCAGCACAGTCCTGATTATCTGAGGAGATTTGGAGGCTGATGTTCGCCACCTTTTTTGTAAAATAATTCAAAAACCCCTCTCACTTTTTTCAAGGGGAAGCTTTGATATGGTGACTGGAGGTGGAGCTGGCAACAGGACCAGGAATTTTGGCAATTCTTTGAGATGAAATTGGAAAAGAATGAACTGCTTTTTAGCACTTGGACATTAGATTCTTTCAGATTGGTATCAGAGATTTGTAATGAATAAAAGAAAAGAGAAAAGAAAGGAGATTACATCCATTAAAGGTGGTTAAACCACACCCACAATGTTACAAGCACAGGGCGCATGGCTCAGCCCTCTGAGCACATCATGACACCCCGAGTCTGTCTGATATTGTTAGAGACAAATTAAAAATGGAACAGACAATTCAAAAGATTTTAGTGGGTTCACAGTGAATCATCGCATGAGAAAGCTGCTCTGCCAGCACTGGCTCCAGTCAGTGGATGTGCTAATTCATGATGTGTTTGGCAGGCTGTGATTTGTCAAAGGTGCTCCTAAGGAGATAATTGACAGGCGTGTAGCGACTTCATACTGAGTGACAAATTTCTCTCCGAATTGGAAATGTCACCGCTGAGCAGCCATTCTGAGTGACAATTATTTAAAACTGGAGGGAAATAAACGAACCTACTGATTAACAGAAGCCGTAAATACCTTTTTTATGATGATTCTCGGGAAAGGTGTTGTCAGCTAATCAGAGTCATAACCCAACAGGCAAAAATATATAATCTGTAATGACATGTGGTAAGGTCATTCCTCAAACACTGACTTTTATTCTTCCTGGCTCTCAAAGGATTGAAATATTCCACACAGGCGCTTTTTAGACACTTTTTACCTTCATTTAGATGCATTTTCATACACATTTCTTTTGTCTTAATGCAGTACATGAAGCATAGGTATCATATCTGGTCCAGGACGTGTGTTATGCTACATTCGACCGACTGAATCAGCTCTTGTCATATTGAATTTACCACAAGAATATCTAAGAATTACATGTGGCCAAATACAATTTACACAGAAAGATTGCAAATTATGTTTTGGCCTGTTTTCTCTGTTTTGGAATGACAGCATGATAAACATAAGCAAAGGGCCATGAATCACTCACAACCCTTCAGTTGGGCCCTGACAGATGAACTGACAGCTGCAGGCATTTGAGCGTCTTCGTAGGATCCACACAAGTTTATTTCCAGAAAGGATAGAAACATTTCCAGAACGGATACAGAAATTTCCCACTCGCCGGGGAATATAAACTGTTTAATATATTGTTGCAGTCATTAAAAAATAATGACTTGCCTCGTTGTGTAATTGGCTTTGTTAAGCCACAATCGCTGTACTGATAAGATTCTTCAAAAAGGTCTGACAGAATATGTATTTCACCACAACAGACCTAGCCTACGTGGTTGCTGCCTACCACTGACGGACAAGCATGCACTTCCATGTAACCCAGAAAAAGAAACGATTCCTTCACACCATGGTCAGGCCTGTCATCAGCTATTATTGTCATTTAAGAGTGTTTACATGAGCGCTTTCTTCCACTGAAATTGTGCATATGTCAAGAATGATTTAGTTATTGGCCTGGATCCATAATCCATTACATCTCCAGCTTCTGGGGAATTATTTATGATGCAATACACAACAGTGAGTTGACGTGGTTTGTCAATTCACTCTGATGCCCTTACTTGCATCAACCAGATGTGATGTCTGAGTCAATCACACCACCACTGAACATGCATTCCAGATAAGACACACTGACCTGATTCCTCTTCGTCATCCAATAGAGAATCAGAGAACCAAGACTGTAACCTGTGATGTCCTGAAGTGACCCTCTCTCGAGCTGCCCTATTGATAATGAATAGGAGAGTGAATGTGTGTTTGAACTTTTGCAGCCAAATGATCAAACAGAATAAACAATATCACCTAAAAATCCCTGTTGGTGCTGACACAGTTGGTGAATTCAATTTGGGCTTGGATCCTCGGGACTTGGACAAGGTCCCTTCGCCATGCGTGAAGCAAATCTCATGTTCCCTGATTCACATATTCTGCTCAGTAGGAGCTTTGGTCACTGCAAAGGTCGCTGGGTGTTGCAGCACCACCAGTTCCACCAGTAAATGGCATGTTAACTTCACAGGAACTGAGAGTTCACCAGAGAAACACCAAGAACAGTGATGTTCATGATAATAACACATGAGTATGAACATTTACATGAAAACAGCACCATGAGTCTTGGCAACAACAACAACAACACTATAAGGCTTTGTAAGTCCATTTCACCAGTTCAGCAACTGCTTCAGCACTCCATCAAAATGAAGCCAAAAACAACAACTGATAGTGCCAACTTGTTAAGGATCGCTCAGCCAGTTAGACAAACAACACTCGAGCAGAATGAGGAAAATAACAGCTAATGAATGCACTGAATTGGTATTAAAAATGAAACAAAATGACACAATAACACTGTGTTGTAAGTGAGAAATGCCATCAGCAATGTTTGTTTAGGTTTAGTGTTTTGCTCTGTAAACATGTAGAAAAAAACCAAACAGATAAAATGAAGTGTCATTCGTGACGCCCTAAGCGTGATCATGCAAAGCCCCTTGGAGACATTTAGGATCATGAAAACTTTCAAAGTTTTCTCTGAGGCGCTTTTCCCTCTCCTAGCTCAGCAGAAGGTCACATTAACCTAGTTTAATGCAGCTTCCATATTTGTCCTTCTATTGTAGACAGCTGTGTACTGCAGCTCCCTGGTGACCGGCGATCAGCCTCTCGCTGGCCATTTTTAGCAGCAGTACTGTGTGTCAGAGCAGGGCTGCACTGGGCATGTCTTAGCTGCTCCAGGTGGCTGCCTGCTGGGCCACAGAGGTGAGACCCAGCGCCCCCAGCGTGACGAGGGCAAACGTTATGTCCACAATGGAAGTGGCCAAATTACGATTTGCATTGGTCTATGTCTGAATATGACAGTGACAGTGTTATAATAAATAACTAATAAATAAGTGCCCAAGCATGCCCAAGACCCGTCGCTAAGGAGTCTGGGTAATGTGGCTGAGACAACACGGTACTATCAAGCATGAACCAACAAATACAATGTAATTACAATGTAATTACAATTAAATGCAGGTTGTCTGTTCTGTAGATTTAATGGGACAATTTTGAAAATAACTTGTTATTCCGGTTCTCTGAAAAGTGACTTCTAGCCAGACGTATGGGAATTGTGTTTGTGTGTGTGCATGTGTGTGTGTGTGAAATCAGGGCACTTCAGTGAGGTAACTTCAGTACATGACTTCACAACGTATTTCAAGCTAAGCATCTTATTGCATCAATATTTTGAATTGTTGCTCAAGAGAAAACAAGCTAATAGTTTGTGATCCAAATGGAGTGTAAAGGGGTTGAATAAAAAAATGAACCATTTAAGTGACCATGTTGACTGTGGCTCAACCAGTGACCTGCTGTTGATATTGAAAGGAAGGTCAGTTCTGTCTGTTAACTTGTTGCGTACTGCCAGGTTGTTAGACTTGAGGCTGTTGACGCTCGTTTTCTCCACTCATACTCAGGTGTATGACAACATGTATGTTTTCCAGGTGAAGTTGAAGTTGAAGTGCATAACTAAACTGTTTTTGTCTTCTCTCTCTCCCGCCCCCCCCTCCTCAAATGCAGCGCTCCAAAATAGCAGTTTATGAGAAAATGTGGTCATACATGAAATCGGCTGAACCCTCGGTGTTCGCCAAGACAACACCAGACGGGGTTGCCCGGGTACGCAAGTCGAAGGGCAAGTTCGCCTTTCTTCTCGAATCCACTATGAACGAGTACATAGAGCAGCGGAAGCCATGCGACACCATGAAAGTGGGCGGCAACCTCGACTCTAAGGGCTATGGTGTGGCTACACCTAAAGGCTCTGCATTAAGGTGGGTGGGATAATATAACAATACCCTCCATGTTGTTATAGTATTCCACCTACCCTGATGTCTCCTGTTGTCATCCTCTTCTTCCTCACTCCTTAATTCTTCTTTTTTTTTCAAATCTACTCTAGACATTCAGCCATTTTCTATTCTGTTCTATCTATCTGGTGTGTGTCTCTGTGTTATTTTCTTCTGTCTCTTAAGGAAAGCGCTATTGGTATATTAGTCACATTTGCTAAATCCATCTGAATGTTGGTGTGCACCTCCACCCTTCCCATCCTCGTTTGTTTTTGCTCTTTTTCCTCGACCTTTCCCTCCCCCCTGGACTCTGTGGTGCCCCCTTGCATTGCTTCTAATTTAACATTTCAATGTATTTCTTTACTTAACTTGCTACTTAAAATGCTGGTCTGTCAGTGTGTGCTGAATGTTAACTTGCATGCTAGATGTTGTTGTTTCTACTCTCAATGACAGAATGTCCCCATCCCGCACAATTCAGTTATAAGCAATGTAACCCTTCATGCCACCTCTCTAGTATTTAACACTTCCTTTGCTGTAAAACTGCTTCTTACCCTTCCACACCAGTGAAATTCTTTACCAATTTGTCCTTTCCGTGCTCCCTTTATGAACCATTGATATTTATCACTATTTTTACTATTACTAATATTCTATATTAGATTTCTCACGGACCTGTTCATTTTCTTACAAGTTATGTTTTATCGTTTCAAGAAATGCTGTTAACCTGGCAGTGTTAAAACTGAATGAGCAAGGCCTCTTGGACAAATTGAAAAACAAATGGTGGTACGACAAGGGAGAGTGCGGCAGCGGGGGAGGTGACTCTAAGGTCAGCCTCAATGTCACCAAAGTCGGGTATCCTAGAACAGAGTAATCGGCAAGGCTGTCATCACTGACTGTAATCTTTAGGCCCAATCGCAGCGGAACAAGTTACTGCCCCATATGTGTTGGTTTCTTCCAATTTCTATTGTGCAGCTGAGATCAGACTGGGAACCCTTCACTTGGCTAATGGAGGAAAAAGACCGATAGTAATTGTGGTGATACAGAAGTAGGGCAGAAGAAAAAAAAAATTGTTTATCTCTGTTAGTACCGAACTGAGGTGAGAGAGTAGCGGTATTTCTCCAGAGGAGTCTACTTAGTGGTTTGGCCTGTGGTTATGAAAGACAGGAAACAAAAACAACAACTCCCTCTGGTTTTTATATCTACAGGCCAACGGGATAGCGTTGTAACTTGAGGGTGTTCCACATAATTGGCGTTCTGTTTCAAATTGATGCCGGTGAGACGAATGCAAGACCTTATCTCGTTTAAATTGACTGAAGTATCCAATCTGCTGCTTGGGTGTCAGGGCAGGCGAGGGGAACAGCGTGGTCTTGAGGGGACTAAGCATCGCAGGTAAACGTGAGAATTCTAATGACAAAGTGACACCTACTGGTCCAAACTTTTGTCTGATACTGAACCTAGTGTAAGACTGTCACCCCCGACAGGTTCCTTTGGTTGGTCTTCATCCAGGACCAGTCAAATGCAGTGGAGAATGCGACCAGGGGCCCCATTTAAAAAAAAACACACTTGGATTTTATTCTCATTTTTCATGTTGTGTGTACACCTGACAAAAATAACTGACTCAATGAAACTGCATTCACACCTCCAGTGTACAGTATAAATAAATCACAAGCAACGTTGAGTTTTATTGCGCCCGGACGAGCGCTCCAGCTCCCCAAACTAGAACATCTCAAACAATCGATCAAGGCTTTCCTGCTTTTTCAGTGCGGTATGCCGAATGCAAAAAGTACTGCAGGCCTTTCAGCACAATATATCCATACTCGCCTGCCTTACACTGTTTCAGATATGTGCACGTCAAACTGGGAGCTGCTGGAGAGCTGGGAGCTTTTTTTTCCCAGCCAAGATCAAGGTTTATGAATAATGACATTGATGTGGATTTCTACTCACAGACATTTCTGAGATCAAATCTGATTGTATGGCCTTTCTATAAATGAGGCCCCTGATCTTGTGTTTCAGACACCAGGGCACCGTAAGAGCCCGACTGTGGATCCATCTTTGCCTCTGCTCTTCAGCTTGCACCATGACCACAGTACACTTGGCATATTGTGAAAGATGAGACACGCTAACTTTGCTGTTATTGACTCCAGTCATCCATTCCTGAGTAAGCAGGATATGGATACTGCCAGTCGGACAACACAAACAAGCTGTCTCCTCTCACTGGCAATGTGCCGGTAGACAGAGGGTAGATTACCAGTGCAACACCGTCACCGACTGCTACATTTCTTTGTCATTATTTTATTCACAGAAATGCACGTGTTGGTAATTTAACGATGCACTTGAAATATATTGTATGTAACAACCACTGAGAGGAAATACTTCAACTTAAGATCAAAGGAATATTGCTGTCACCTGATTGGCCTCTAAATTCAAGTTATGGATTTATTTATACCTCAGTGTAAACCTCATGATATAATATTAAGAAACCAATAGACATTTGAATGTGTTTTTGTTCCTTCTTACTCACTAAAACAAAATTAAATTCTCTTTCTGCTTGCCCCCCTCCAAGGTCAGAGGTCAGAACAGAGCTGCTGGAGCTGGTAGGGATTCAGTGACTTGCTCACCGACGCTCCAGCAGGGCGGATGCTAACTAACCCTAACCAGTTAAAGAATGGTTTCTCCCAACTAAATCACAAATGTTATTCCTATCAGCAAGGATAGTCCAGTCAGTTTGTCTGAACATGACTCAACTGATTGAGACTTTGCCAGAGTCATATAACTTAGATCTTTAATCTAAACTTTGGAACAGTCAAAAGGGTTTATTGCTTTAAAAGTAAGATTTCATTCACTTCTTTAAACATAAAAGGCTTTCAAGACAAAAGGTGATCGAGCATTTGAAATGCTGGCCCCTAAACTTCAGAACAACCTAGCCGACTCCATGTTCTTTTAAAGGTCCCATTCTTATGGAAGTGTTTAACAAAGGGTGTGTTAATATGAAGTTACCCTAAATATTATAAACTGTAACTATTGCGGACATTTACACTGAAAAACGATTCCTCTTGTCAACAGAATTAAACCGCTTTAGATAACCAATCTACTTCCTGGAGAAAATCGAAACGTACAAATAATCCCAGATTTTAATACATTTTCCGATTGGTCGACAGTGCGCATAGTTACTGAGCTCTCACACAGTCTGTCAGACAGTAGCCAGCGTGAAAGAGAGAGGAGAAGCACCTCCTACTAATGTAGTTCACATTAGACGAACCGTCACATGAAAAATGACACTCATTCATTAGAAATCGATCGCAAGCTTAATATCATTGCACTGGATCTTTAGGGCACATCTCAAAACGCACTTTTAGAAAATTGCATTTAACTGATAACTTATTATTGCTTGGGTGGTTTTGTTAATTTGTTTTTTCAAAGTCCAATAGGGTTCCTGAATATTGCTCAGTGGGCTTTAATGAGCTATGGGCCTTAATTTAGCACTTCGAGCCTTTGTTTGGTGATGTGCTCGGGTTGCTCCTATACAGCACTTTGTATCTTTTATTAAAAAGGTACTATACAAATCCAAGTATTATTATTATTATTAATATTAATATTAATAATAATAATAATAATAATAGCAATAATAATAAATGTTTCTATGGTTTTACATTCATTGGAGCTTTGTATCATAGAAGTGCTCTTTGCCAGTAAATGTCCCCTTACCTCCAGAAAGTCATCCTAGTCACCGTTTTCATCCGTTCTCCACGGGGCTGTATATCGCTATTAAATCAGGGATTTGGGGCAGCGTAGAGTCTTTGTTTTCTCTTTCACAAGGGGGACAGTCGGAGATGTGCGCTATTACATATCGAACTGTCATAAGGCATTCAGCTAAAATATTATAACGCTGAAATTCAGTGGTTTTCCTGCTGATTGTAGCCTGCAAATTGCTGTGGGCTCTGGGACAAAATGATTGCCTACCCAAGTTGCTTGGGGGCTCGGTAGAGGAACCAGACCGATCTTTCTGTTACTCCTATGGCCTGGGTGTTTTTGACAAGCTAGTTCTAGTTGTCCTTTTCCCCTCCTGAATCCCTTTGAAAAACAACAGCAGCCCCAAAACAATCAATCAGCCGTTCTCTCATGTCCAGCTCTATCAGGACTCTCTAGGCCAGCAGCTTCTCACTACAGCGATAATGTGTCTTTTTGGTGTTTTGGCCAACCCTAACCCCTGTGTCCACATATGATGAACAACAATCCGTGAACATCATCATACTCTTGTATTATTTTCAGGTGTCCTTCCAGCCAATGTCACCATTTCTTTGTATTTCTATGTATAGAATTATAATCTGTGGACCAAATTCTGTTCATCGGCTTGAATTCTGTTTGCAGCAAAAAAAAGATGGAAAGATGCAGCAAAAACAATTTCTTTCTTAACTCTCAACTTGGTCAGTTTACAAGAAATTGATTATTGAAATGGCCATGTCCACCACCTGCTGGTGTGTCTGAAGACTGGGCATTACCTTCTGATCAGTGAATGGTTTTAGTACACTCAATAGAAAATGTTTTCAGCAGGGTGTTATACTGTTTTCTAGGTTTGAGGGCGAATGTATTGAAAAAATACTAACTGTAAAAAAACTACCCATAGTGCTAGTGCTGTGGGATATGAGGCATGATGCTATTTATTAAACTGGTTCATGCTAACTGCAGTTGCTCAAACATCAAGAAACCATCTCATGGACGATTTTTGACGTCTGTCTTTACAAATGTTGTGTGAAACCTCTTCATAAACTTAATTGCCCGTTTGCTGGCCCATTACTGTATAAATGATTTGAGATAGTAAAATATCTCTTAAATAATACATGTCTTACATTTATAACAACTGACGTCTGCTTCAGCTTCAAGTAAGCTTATCTATGCAGAATTTCAGCCTCAGTTATTCTTACAGGGAGAAATGACTAGAAGTCGACGATCCTCAAACCCTCCTGCTCCTGTACAGATTCATTATAGGAATAAATTACAGCAATTGCTTCTCATCAATTTTCTAAACTCTACAGGGATGATACTGTTTAAAACAGATGCAAAAGAGATTCATGCATATATATATATATAAAGCTTATTAATGTGAATGTGATACTTTATTGATCGCTGCAGGGAAATTCTCCTTTCACTTGCCCTCCGCAGGGAGGTCAGAGGTCAGCTGCAGAACAGAAACCCTGGAGCCTCATTTAAAGAAAGGTTTAACAATCATATTTGGCATACGCAGAAATCATCAGAAGGTAGTCATTGATCAAAGTCGTAGCTCTTGACGGATGCGTGTTAACCTGCCGGGCATGCCGAGGTGTTGCAGTCCCCCACGGTGGGCTGTGTGTGTAAGAAGCCTAAAAATATTAATGTTGCTGATAACATTCTTCAAAAAGAGTTTCATTTTAAAAGAAAATGTAATGCTTATTGAATTGAATTATGTCTTCACAACTTCATATTAAGAGGCCAGGCTTTTATTGCTCTCTATTGATGAACAAGGAAGCCCAACAACATCGACAGGTCTCTGGCACAGCCTGCAGTCGCATGTAATAAACATAAATAACAATAAAGTGAGATGAGTAAGCTAGCCAATTAGAGCAGAGATCCAACACAAACGTTTGTTGGTAATATGAAGATACAAAATACTGTAATAATAATACTGCTTTATAATGTGCTTATAAGTGAAATGTTTCTCGCTTGTAGCACCGTCCTCCGTCGTTGGCCAGTTGAAATGCGAGTAGGTGGGGCGATACTTCAACACAGTACAGGCCAGGAAGTGAGAAATCTCAGCACCTGGCTAGGTAATCTTTGAGTCACTGGTATTGATTGACAACCCTATCAAGCCCCACAGGTATATTATGGTCATTTTGTGCTATTGGGACAGTAAACATTGTACTTATTGCACCTTTAAGGCAGGATAAGATATCCTATAAATAGTTCTGCTGCCATACGCAAACAATGTCATTCAACCGTGGCTTTATTTATGACCGCATTCACAAGGCTAACTAATTGCAAAGCATGTTCATATGCATTCAAATTGAAGTTCATTTGTGATTTATATATTAGAGGTGCATAAGACACAGGTACACTACTTTAACAAGCATATGCAGCTTTTTTCAGTCTCAGAGTCTGAGATATTTTCATAATTCAGTCAGAAGCACAACTTGAAAAATGATCTTAAGATCACGCCAAAGATTAAATCCAAGTACATTTTTATAAATCTTTCTAAATGAGGCCCCAGGAGCTGGTAGGGATTCAGTGCCTTGCTGACAGCCTTGAATCCAGGTCCTCTGGTTGAAGGCCTTCTTAGCTGAGGCTTGATAGTTTGACTGGTCTCATACCTCATACCCCTATTCGCCTGTAGTCATTTATCCATCCATATTTTTGTTACTGTGTAAGAGAAATGTAGTAACAGACTAATCTAATCCAGAGTCTCACAGGGATGCACTGAAATGCAATCACGTCGTATCATTAGCTGGAAGAACACTTGAAAATGAGATGTTATATGATTACTGGTGCTCAGTTGAAATTCCTCCGGGTCACTGGATGGTAAGAATTTATGATGATGTTCTAAAAATCAAGACTTCATTTAATAAAATGGTTACTGTGCACAATACATAGGGCACCTTTAAATAGAGCTACTCTGGGAAATAAATGTAGATTTTTATCTGTTCTTCCCAAATGGATGAAAATATGAAAGCTATTTGTCTGCACTATCCTTGTAGTATCCTTTACAATGTAACATTATGAGAAGCCCAAGCATTCGAAAATGTGTCCAAATAGTTTTAAAGTTCACTCTATGATCTTTGTTGCAATTTCACAGCCATTTATTCTAGTGAATCTGCAAAATATGAGAAAAAGAATGACCCTGACAAAACTATTGTTAGCGCAGCAGCATCTATGGCTATACTTTGTGTTGATGTTAACTCTAAATCCCAGTCTTGAACTTGAACACATAAAAAGTAGTTTCTGCTGTTTGCCTTTGTAAGGCAGTATTCAACACAGAGAAGCTCAAAACAAACAAACAAACAAACAAACAAACAAACAGCTTTGCCTTTCAAACAGGACAGGGCTGCAGATCATCCATTCAAGATCATGCATGACATGTATATATATACGTATATTAGCAAAAAATGCAATATGTATTTTATTGGACATACAAAGAATACGGTGGTGAATACAATATATTTAATGATGTTGGATTACAAACACTGATTTTTTTTTTGAAAAAAATAAGCCTGGAAATCTAGCAGTCAAGTAAATTGAGCATAATGTCTTTCAAAACAAAAGCCCCAAACTCTCCTCATGGAGGATTTGGTTGACTTCACCCAAATCCACTTGCCATCATCTGGCTGGTAAAGATGCAGAGGAGTTGCTGTCTACTAAACTAGTATACCTTACTGTAGATAACCAGGTTGATAAAGATTGATTTGTACTGACAAACATTGTTCTCAGTGTGGAAATCATGGTGAGACACTCACCATGGTTGGGGTGATTTTGTGAGACATTAGCTACCCATAGCTATTATGAAATTGGACTGCTTTTTTTGTTTGTTAGTCAAGAAAGGGTTCCTGTTAGATCCACCTTGCTAAACATTTAAAAAGCTGCCCATAGCAAAAACATGTGCCCTCAGCAATTACTGCATCTCTTTTGTTATTCTATAAGGCTATGCAGCAGCTTCTTATTCTGCAAGTTAAAATCTTTTGATCAGTGTGTGCCGATTACTCAAAGCGATATAGGTAGGGTCTGGCATGCTAGGGAAGTCATGGATTATGAAAGGTCACATCTACTGTAGTTTTGCCTGCTATCTGTGATGTCTTGGCCAGGACCCTACTCTATCGCTTTGTACAGTATAAAGTAGTTTAAAAAGTTGAATAACATAAAATAACATAATAAAATGTTATTTATGTTATTTCCCACGTGAAGAACTCCTGTAAACCTTGCAGTATTGAAACTCAGTGAACAAGGCATCTTAGACAAGCTGAAAAACAAATGGTGGTACGATAAGGGTGAATGTGGAACCAAGGACTCTGGAAGTAAGGTCAGTCGCTGCAGGTCTTTTTATACTGATTGCAAAATGCATTTTGACCTAACTGTTCATATGCAAACATCTAAAGCATACACCAAGTCATGACATATATCTGAACACTTCCAATCTACAAAACACAAAAAAAAAGACTTCCACTTTACACGTGATCATAATTCATTACATAACTTTGCACATTACCTCATTACTAGACAGTTTGCTATTATAGATTTAAACAGGTGCAGCATGCAGAATTATTTTTGTATCCATACCATAAGATTATGAAAAGTCCAATCATAGAATTGCAACCATTATACTGCTATTCTGTTGACCAAATCTCTATTGAAATTGAGTTCATTGGTGTTCTTATTTATTTGTTTGCAAACTGTGTATACTCCATCGACGTGAAGCAATGCTAGTTACCAGCAAGCATCCTTATTCTGACAAACTCCAAACTGACCTTTGAATACCATCTGGCCATGCAGTGGTCAGGTGGTATTTAATGGTCACGTTTGAAAGCTGGGGTGTCACAACAAGGAGCATCTGTTGCAGACTTGATCATTATATAGAAATCCATAAACCAGTTTAACCTACTGGCTGGTTCAAGGAATGAGATTTTGTCCTGCAACGTGAGGTTCAAAACATCCCTCAGGGTTCAAATGAAAAAAAAAATTATAATAATTTCAATATTACAGTTTGGCTTTTAATAGCAGCAAAATGGTTCAGTTCACCTTCCACAGCTTGCCACTTTGATTGAAAATGGAAAATGTGTTGAAGGTTACGTTGAGAAGCTATCCTAGTGAACTGAGGGCTTAATGTTTAGACCTGTACGACATTGACCGCCTTCCTCTAGAGGTGGCCTCGTAAAGAGACCATGAAGCAGGGTAGATAGAGCCTTTCTCTCTACATTCACCAGTCCAACTGTTAAGAGTAGAAACAACCTGAGAGTGGATGCAACAAGTACCAAGTTGCTCCCAGCTTTTACAGGAAAGTCACTCAGCGAGTCAGTTTACCTCAGTTCTTACAAAAGTAGGCACCCATGTCTCTCAAGCGGTTCGTAGAAACGACTGATAAACCTCCTCAGAGCTGCTGGGAATGTCTAGTTAACCTGTAGTGAGGCTGTCTACTGTAGAGCGGGATTTGAGTCTTATTTCTTTTGGTGTGGGTGTGTGTGTTTTGTTTGAGGTCAGCCTCAAACTGTCACTTAAAAACGTCTTAACGGCGTTCTTTACCTCCCCCAGGACAAGACAAGTGCACTAAGCCTGAGCAATGTGGCTGGAGTCTTCTATATTCTGGTTGGAGGGCTAGGCCTGGCTATGACTGTGGCTTTGATAGAGTTCTGCTATAAGTCACGGCAAGAAACCAAAAGACTGAAGCTGGCAAAGAATGCCCAAAACTTTAAGCCAGCCCCTCCGGCAAACACCCAGAATTTTGCCACTTACCGAGAAGGCTACAACGTGTACGGAACAGAGAGCGTTAAAATCTAGAGGGTATGTCTTCTGTCATTTTGTTTCCTTGCTGTGTCAGTTGGATTATGTCAGCACACCAGTGTCTTCGTTTATTGAATTTACAGTCGTGGATGAGTGAATTGCTTGTGATCCTTATTCTCTGCACGTCCCTGTTGGCTTTATAGAGGTGGAATGCGTCCCTTCCCACTGGTGCGCCTGGATGAAGACACAGTCGCTCTGTGTGAACACAACACTGAGGCTGGCATCCTGGAGGCAAGAGCCTTTGTCATCATCTTGGACACAAGCCTAAAGTCAACAAGTGCTAATCCTGGGTTGCCAAGCCTGTCACACTAACTGGGGGCAATGACGCAATGGGACTTGTACTTCTGGAAATATGGGATATGCCTCTTGTAGTGCCTTATGGAGCATTCAGCGTCATGGCAATGCAATTAAAACTTAATTCACTTAAAACAGAATATCTGGAACTAGGGCAAAAACATTGCTTCAAAAGAAAATTAGATGAACTGTTGTAATTTATGTGTGGGGAAGTTTTGTTCTATTTTGAAGAAAAGAAAAAAAGCCATGATTTGCAATGAAAACATCCTGGAGTACTTTAAGTCATGAATCTTTTACAGACATATTTTTGTGGTGAAAGTTTAAGTTGGATAAATGTTATATTTAGTGAAGTAAAGTCATCTTCTTATTTTACTATAAGACTATTTTCAGTGTCATATTTAGGACAAGCATCAATAAATAGGATAAGATCAAGAAAACTGACAATATTTTACCCTTTTTTTTTTTTACTCAGAAAATGTGGATAATCTGAAACTAGTGGTCATCTCAAATTGCTTAGGTGCTGTTCATTTATTTCCAAAGCCTGTTGGACAAGTTAATACCAGATACAAATGTCTTTATATTCCATTAGATGCTTGGTTTAAATCGACTAGTGAGATTACATTTGTCACAACTGCCAAAAATTTTGAACCAAGAACATTTGTATTGATGAGGTCATCTGAGGTCACTTAGTGCCATATTGTTAAAATTTTCAAAACAACAGTAAGAATTCATATAGGAAAGTGACCCCTTTTTAAATAACAGCATACTCAAAATTGTTTTATTGAGCTTACGGCCTCAGTCGACACTTTGTACACACTTAGAAGCTGCTGTCATGTTAATGCAATATCTGCAGTTGTGAATCTCTTTTTAACATTTTGGTAAATGATAAAACACACCGTAGCTTACTTGGTTGTGATGAGCTTTCTCTGTCTATGCATACGCAGAAGTTAAGCTGGTGAATTGTACATTGAGAGAGCGGCTAAGAACGAAAACAGCTCGCATCTGTTTGTACGAATGACATTTTTATCAACTTAAGCAAAACATAGAAATGCTGCAAGTCATGTACGCCTCCATTTGTTTAGTATCTCAGACCTTCTCATCCTTTTCTCCCCAAATAAAAGTGCATGTACATTTGGTGATAGCTTTACCAAACTGCAACCTGAAATGGACCCTAGTTAAGTTAGCCTACATTCAAAACATTTGATCTTTTATTTATTTATTTTTGGTTTGGATTCATTTGTAACTGCACCTCAACGGGAGTTGCATGTATGGACATACTGAACCTCTTGGGAGAGGTCATGTACAAAGGATTTTATTACATTTCCTAAATAAAAGCAGGTTTATATTCACCTTTTGGGACATTCATCACGTTCTTCTACACACAGGAAACCATTCCATCAAACTGTCTGTGAAAGTTGAATCTTACCAACTATACTGGCTGAATTAAGGATACAGTTAAGTGCAAGAATATCCATAACTGTGAAGTGTGGTCAGGCTGTCTCTTAACACTTAATACATTTCAGTGATAGGAGCAAGAGAAACTAGCGCATGTAAATTGATGGTTGAGTGTGTGTGTGTTACACCCAACAGAGCCAATCCATCCAAGTTTATCTGTTTCAACACAGGAAAACAATCCTTCAAAATCCAAAGCATGAGTTAATAAATCCACTAAGACACCAGTGAGTTTATGGAGCCTCTGAGGAACTATTCTGTTACCATTCCCAGATGAACAGGCGGAAATAAAATAGGGAAAGAGACAATATCAAAGTGACACACTAGGAAAACTATTATTTATTGGTTTTTAAAAAAGCATACACTCGTCGAGTACAGCAGATAAAAACTCCAAAAGGTCATTTCGAAACAATTGTATTTGGAGTACAGGGCTTTAGAATTTTTTTTTGTTTGATTTTTCTTTACAATTCTGTATTTGCATCAAGGGTGAACTGGCATTTTATAAATTATGTAAAAACCTGATAACACAAAATCACAAAAGGACATTGTAAGGGACATCAAAAAAAAAAAGAAAAAACAAAAAGAAATAACATGGCATGAATTTCATGTTACCCTCTTTATTATTGTACATATAATATACAAACTGGTCCTTTGTATCACTTTACTTACCTATGCCTAAATTCTTACTTGGATTAAAAGGTATAGAGAAATAAATAGACAAGTATCTCTAGAGGATATGAGGTAAGTGAATATGAAAAGCATGTTAACTCAATAAAACGAGCAAAAGCAAAGCCTGATGACAAAAAAATAAAAAAAATTCAAGCATGAGATTACCGAATCCATAACCAGATGCTACGAAGAGACCATTTAATACAGTAACCACTTTTCTGAGTAGAATAACATTTCGTGATTTGAACAGCACATTGTGCCCATACTGAGTAGTAAAAAACAAAACAAAAAACACTTTCAGCTGGTTTACTGAAAAACATTGAAATGAAAAATAAAGAGGCGATCTGAAGGTCGAGATACTACAACTAACATCACTTTGCGGGCAGGATACCAAAAACAACACAGGCAGAAATCAGAGTACTAGTTAACAACATGGTACAGACAGGGTTACAGTTGTCTTGCAGATAAAAGCACAGCTTCTCCAGTTCTGTTGCAGACGGGTGGATGGGAGGAGAGGAAAAGAAATACATCAAATACTGACCACAGTTGCCTCCACCGTTTTACCAAGACTCATAAGAGTATTTCTTACCTTCACTGTATTAGCACACATTATCTGTGCTTGTCAGAGGATTTATGAGTATGATTGTTAAGGGAAACACAACAAAAAGATATTTCAAAACCACATGATAGATGATATACGGACTAAGTAATTCTATTTCATTATTGACTGGTCTACTACTGAGCTTGGCTGAGAGGAGAGGTATCATCTATATTGCAAGACTTGAAAATAACAGGGCTGCTCAGAACCACAGCAATAATTCCTCAATTTGTTGTCCGACTGTGGTGGTAAGACGTGCAATGATGCAGATTTAACAGAGCAGCTACTGGGGGGGGGGGGGGGGTTTGATGACTCTAAATAATCTGGAATCAAATCTGAATCTGCTAGTGAAATTAAAAAGTAGTTCCACTGACTTTGCAAAATAGCTTGTCAAATACAATTTTAAGAAATAGCAACCCCCATAATAACATTATGGGTTTGATGACTCTAAATAATCTGGAATCAAATCTGAATCTGCTAGTGAAATTAAAAAGTAGTTCCACTGACTTTGCAAAATAGCTTGTCAAATACAATTTTAAGAAATAGCAACCCCCATAATAACATTCTCTTTTTCCATTAAGAGTAACTGATGAAAAAAAAACCTCCTCCCGCTGCTGTAAATAACTGGCTCAGTTGAACGAGTGAAAATATTGTGCCAGAAGCTTTTCTCCTGTTACATTCCTACTAGCTCAATAAAGTTTACAAATGCAAGAGAGCCATTGCTCTCCTTAAAAATTGTGATTAATAGAAGCTACTAACTACAACCTTGGGTTAACTGGTACAAGTTGTGCCGGCCTTCTAACATTCACGCTGAACAGTGCCAAGTACCCACCGTTCTAATCTCCAGGTTACTCAATACAGTTAAGGATATTGCTTTTTCTCCTCCTTTCCACCACTGCTGTCCCTCTTCTCTTTCTTGTCGGATTTGTCTTTATCGTGCCTGGACTCCTGCAGCACATTAACAAAAAAAGGGAAATTTCAATTAAAACGTCCTTGCAGGAGAAAAAGGAAAGCACAATTGGATCAGTAACAGTGAGGATATGGATACACGACTGTACTTCCTATGCACATTTAGCCCTTTACATGGAAATCTAACAGTAGACGGACGAAGACAAACACCAGGACAGAGGGTGAGACTGCCCGACTAGTGTAGATGAGGAGCAGTTTAGATGACCTTTTTGCCTCCGGAGGAAGTTCTCTCAGGTTTCACAGACTCGCCCTTCTCTTTGCTAGAAGATTTGGATCTTTTGCTCTTCTCTTTTTCTGCTGAAAGTGGGGAGTCAGAGGAAGGACTGGTGCTCTTGCTGTTTTTAGAGGAATCTGGGGAAGAGGATTGAGTTCATTTAAAAATGTGTATTTGTGTGCATGTGCTGACGTGGCTGACAGTTGAGTGAGATTTGGTGAGCTGAAACTTACTGGTTCCATTCTCATCCTTCCTGCGTTTGGATTCTTGGCTCATCTCACGGTCACTGACAGCATTGTCCTGAAATAGAAGATAACATGCATCAACAATGGAAAGTTTTTACTGAATGACATGTTAGCAGAGCATTTAGCAACGATCACTTTAAAACATAAAAATAGCCTCTGCCTGTCACTATTAGATAATTAGTGTAAATGTTTTTTTGTAATAGCCCATCACTAATCGCTACATAGAACATGCTACTGTTTTGAAAGCGATCGCTAGTGAAAAGGACAAACACAAAATCAAAACCATCACAGAAAACCAGGAGCTTCTAGATCTCAAACTGTGATCCTTGCACACCAGAGGAATTACATTCATGGGTATCACATGACGATGCCGTGTCACGCTTGCCCACTGAACACACATGAACTCTTATGAAGACCAGTGTGTTAAGTAGCGAACGTTTCTCAACGAATAAAATCTCAAACGCGCTGCTTTGCCAAACACTCACTCTCTTCCTGTCTTTCCGATCCTTTTCTTCCTTCTTCTCTTTGGATCTCCCTTGTGTGCTCTCTGAGTCTTTCTTGTCCATCTCCCTCTCTCTGCTCTTGGACCGCGCAACTGAATTGTAGTTGATGTGGTGCTGTAAAGACAATTATATATACACACACAACAAAAACAAAAAAAATACATTACTCTTTTCAATGTAATCAGTTGTGGGGTGACTTTATCGTTCATGTAGTGCACAACTACCCCACAAGACAGCAAATACATAAGATCCTGTTATAAATTAACCAGACTAGCAAGGAAAACGAGTCTATTTCCTTACTTTGTTATCCAATAGTGGTCCAAACACTGGGGCCATATGTCCAAATATTGACAGGTTTATATTTCATAACATGTACGTTTAAATATCAAGCATTTCTGGTGGTTGAGAGGAAACCACGCTCGCTTTCAGTACAGCTGCATAACTCGGGATGCTCTGACTGGGATTTTTTTCTACCACACTGTGTTTAATATAGGAAATTCTCTCATTTGTTCCTGCAAAAATACTAACATGGAATGGATATTTAGTGAATGAACATGGTCCTGCACTGATAGATGCTATTTGGTGAGTGTGATGTTTTTTTTTTTTATATTAGCTGATGCGAGGCAATCCAACACACTGCTTGGTGGTTACCACAAGAAGCAAACTGGTCACATTTTCAGTTTTCTATTTCCCCCAAAATCAGCAGCGGATTGATCGGAACGTCTAAATTATTCACTCAGTCTTCATTCTGTAAATAGATGTACAGATAGAGACCGAAGGAGAGAGAACCTGTTATTACCTGTTTATATACCGTTAGAAATCCACTACCACTGATAACATTAAACAATTATTAATTATACATGATGCTCCTGTTTGTGCTGCACTTTTGAAAGGCAGTATAATTATACACCAATATCCACTATGTGTTTTTTAGAATTCTATTTGGGTCCAGAAATGGCTTTAAAGGTGATTTTCGTACAATTAATTTCAGTGGTCATATTTTCATTTAGCACCATTTGTTTGTCAGAGCTAAATAAAAAAGGGACATTTTCAAGGAAGTGTCTTTCAAGCAATCACACGAGACAATATTCACTGCCATATATATTGGATATTGGAAGGGAGTCCATGCAAAAGGGGAGCTTCTATTTTAAAAGAAGTCTAAAGAGCTCATGTCTCAAACTGTCCCAATATTATTCTATTAATTATAACAATGAGGCTGATGAGGGTGTGTGTTCAGGTTACATGATGAAGAGCCATTCCACTTTAATCCGTTTGCTTGGGCCTCAAAAAGTGATCAAATTGAGATGAAGAACTACTGCTCGTCATGAACCCACTCTGATCTTCCCTATGAGCTTAAGGGACCACTGAAACATCAAGGCCAAAGTCAAAACTTCAGAATCGACTTGATGGTGATAACAAGTGAATCAATACACTGCTACGTGCCTTATCAAAAACTATTGTGATGAAAAAAAATGGAAAGATGGAGACAATCAAGACCAAAAAAAAAATAAAAAACATCTGAGAGAAAATATTAGTAGAGTCAGTTCAAACCTTGGATGCGGAATCCTTGGGTTCGTTGCTATTGTCCTGTAGGAATGAATGGAGATGACAGATGAGCTGGGAGGGGGGTGTAGGGTTGGGAGGAGGTTGTCAGACAGCAGTAGAGAGTCGGAAGAAGGGGGGTTGGGGAGTTGGGGCTGGCTGGACCGACAGCATACTTCTCCCTTGACCTCTGACCTTCAAGGACTAAGGCTTTGACAAGGTTATTACATAGAGGAGAGTTCATAGGCTGGAACATCTGGAATGCCAATACTTAAATAGAAAAACCCTGAGCATATATATGAAGTAAATGGGTGTCTTAATATTACAAAAGACATATCTGGAATTTTAGGCAGCATATTGTAAAGGCCTACAGTGCAGCTGGTATCTCAATACATCTAAAGTGCAAGTGCTGTAAATTATGTGTTTGTATGCATGTGTGTGTGTGTGTAAGACAAATCACTCAATTCTTATGTAACTGACTGTATCCCTACATAGGTAACTGTTGCTGTCACTTACAGTTCAGGAATGGATAAGACACAGGGAGCCTATTTCTCTGGTGGAAGGGTAAAATAAAGACCTATCACAAGCTTCCAGCGGTTTGGGCAATGCTCCAGACGATTCAGGCTTCGCCCACACTTTCCCTCACTCTCTTTCTCTCTTTGTAGGGGTAGGCTCGCTTTATTTTCCTCTGCATTTATGGCTGAATCAAAACTGCGGCATTCGTTTTCTCCGTCGGCCTCAGGTGCTGGTGGCTCAGATTTTCCGTTGCGTACGTGTCGGGAGGTAGTACGGATGCTGATGCAGATGGCTGGTACTTGTGGGGATAGCGTTGTAGGGGCCAACAGGAATGACCGGGCACGCATCTTGAGTTGAAGTGAAGGCTGCATGCAGGCCGTTTGAACAAATTGTGATGGAACGGGGACTGATGACTCAGCGGCAGCGGAAAGGCGCTCCTATAGCACATAGGGATTGGCTGGACACATCCTACTCTGTGCTGGATGCCGGTACATTGAGGGGGGAAAGCAAAATACTTCACAGCACGTCAACCAGGAAATCTTCTCAGATCGGCCAAAAAAAAAAAAAAAAAATCATCTGTGGCAATATTTTAAATAGTAAAATAGTGAAATCTTCTCATCTTCTTTTAGCTTGCCATTGGAAAAAGGGGAAAGCTCCAGATTTGGCAAGCCATTTAACTTCAGGCAAATATTTTTTTCTCAAAAAGCAAAAAATACACAAAAAATTCTCCTTCTTCCCAAGGCACTATGACTGCTTTCATTAATATGAAAATATAGATATATTTCAATATGAAAATAATCAATATATACATTATTCTCTTGGCTAAGTCCTTGAAGGTTTTTCCCCCCAATTCAGCAAAATATTACATTAATGTCCATGGAATGCTTTCCAAATCCCATGGTTTTGGTTGGGATTTCCAGATGCCACGCCTGTATGTACGACAACTCTCCTTGGTGATCTTGAGGGCTGCTGGAATGTGCAACGGCTGGGAACGCTCCGGCAGATAGAGAAGAAACGGGCACAGCCTTCCTCAGGCCATACTAACCTTAACAGACGAGGAGTGGGATGGTGAAGAGTGACTGTCGAGCTTTCGTCTTTTGTGATCTGCGAAGATCAAAACAATTGAAATGAGTTTTTATTTGAGCTGCACAGTCGTTCTTAAAGAAATAGAACTGTAAACATCACAATATGTGACATGAGAGAGCACTTAAAATCTGTCTCCATGCATTTCCAGAGCTGTGTAGGGAACACTGTTGTGCAAAACACAGCCAAAAAGGCACCTCACCCCTCTCAGATTCAGCAGACTCTGATCTAGGAACTGGGGACTTGATGGACCCAGCCACAGCGCTCCTGTCTCCTTTCTCCTTGCTCTTGGGCTCCTTGATGGTATCGCGCTCCCTGGACGGCTCCTTGGACTCTCCGTTGCCAGCCTTGGCCTTGTCCTCTTTGCCACTCTTCTCCTCTGCCTTCAGTTTCTCCCGGTCTGCCTTGGGCGTCTTCTCCTTACCCTCGCGTGCCGCCCGCTCCTCCTTCCCTGCTCTCTCATCCCTCTGCTTCTCCCGGCGGTTATCCCCCTTTGTTTCTGGGGTGCTGCCTGGCGTCTTTTCCTTCTTCTCTTTTTTCTCCTTCCCGCTCTTCTCTTTGTCATCCCTCTCTTTAACGGCTTTGGTGCTGCAAAGGAAAATACAGTTTTTACACTCAAAATTCTGGTGATCCTAAAACTCCAAAAGAAACTTTCTTATACACTTTCATATTCCCTTTAACCCATCAAATGGGGCCAGAGCACTTGGCCCCTTACTAAATATCTCAAAACATCTAGTGATGAACTCGGACATGATCACTATTCACAAATATTGCAGATTTTGATGCGTTTTACAGCTTTGTTTGGCACATTGAAGGTGACAGTTTTCAGCACCAGGGACCTGATAGTTGAGCAGCTTGTGACTCTGCTGTATGCCTACCTGTTAAGAGCACCATTTCCATTGCTGGTGGTTACTTTGGCCGCTGCACTGTTGGTTTTGTTCACTGGCTTTGCAGTCCCCTGTGATTTGTCCTTGCCCCGATCTGTGGAAAAATGAAGCATTGAAGTGCATGAGCACAGTGTCTCACAGAACAACTATTAGGTTTGCGCCGCCTGTTACATGTAAGACAGATGCCAACCACAGATTTATTCTCAAGACAGGATCACACATAATCTGTAATGCATTCATGCTGTAGCAAATCTACCCAAGGCTCAAACGTTTTGACATGAAACTGGTTAGATATGGTTTTCAATTGTAGGAATATTACAACATACATTTTTGTTCCAACTTCAATTCACTGAATAAATTGGAAAAAAAGAAGAAAACTTGACAGCTAGCAAATAAAGGGTAAAACATTTCTTTGGTTTAGGAAAGCATAATCAACAGAAGTAGAGAAAACCCAACATAATGCATCTGAAACACAATGATGTAGCGCTAACAGATTTGAACCTGCCATAACAGAGTAATGCGTTCAACACATTAAGTGTGATCCTGGCCTTAGATACATGTTGTCCTTTTAAAAACAGCTGCCCTCACTCACCCCCCTCCTCGGACGCCCCCTCCTCTGTCTTGGCTGAGTTGGTGGCAGGCTTGCCTGTGCTGCCAGGGCCGTTCTGTTGACTGGCAGGGGTGGCGCTGCGCACTGGCTGCTCCTTATGATGAAACTCATTCTCAGGGACCATGTGCACCTTCCGGCTTTTCAACTGACCTGAATAACTGTAAGACGCATAAAGGGTTTGAACAAGGCACAGACAGAAACCTCAAGAGAACTTTACACAGTGCAACAAGTTTAACTTTTAAACGACCAGGAAAACTCAACCATTCAGTTCTATCGGCGCAGTGTCTCCTAGCACACGCAAACACACACACGCACATGGTTAAGGCAGACGGTATTTTCTGCAAAATGGGAATCATAAGACCCAATTTCAATCCCCCTCAGCCAACAGAACATCAAAAAAATACTCCAGTCTCCTATCAATAAACACAGGTACAGACATTCACACGTGATGATCAGTGTCTATCGCCAAGTGTGGACTTGACAAGTACATCTTGTGAAGCAGGGTACAAGAAGGATTAACAGTCACTAGTGGAACACCGTGAGACTCATTTTCAGCCCACAGACAACATAGACATAACAGACAGTAGACCAAAGAACCAAAGGGGATTGCCGTCTGCTCTCAGGATCTTTTGAAATCATCCCCAACACACAAGACTAACCATCCCTTTTTATAACAGCATACACATACAAATCTAGAGTACAAACTCCTCTTGACACTTCACTTTGTTAAAAAAAGCATCCACAACAATATTGCCTTGTATCACAATACAACCTCATAAGATTCAGTAGATAAAGCAAACCAGATGTCCTTTCCCTGGACACCAACTCCCTATGTTGCCATGTTAACGTAACACTTCATGTAACGTATGTCTACTGTATACTCCACAGAGAGCTGAACTGCACACAATGCTGTGTTACCCCATTGCTAAGGCATAGAGGTCTGGCCTCTTCTCCTTCTCCTCCAGACAGATCTTCTGGACACGGCACTCCAGTGCCTGGCCCAGGTTCAGGACCTTGGGGTAGCAGGGCAGGATCTTGGTGAGTACGATGAGGATGTTCCGGATATGGGTGTACTCTCCCGTCTCCAGGCAGTGGACCGAGGCCTGGATGGTATAGGGACAGAGGACGTGATTACTGATAAATACACACCTTCCAGAGCGATGAACGCCACGCTGCACACATTTCAAAGACAATTTTTGCAAAAATGTTCCTAAACATTGACGGGGGGGCTCACTTTAGTCAGCATGTAGTGCCATTTGTGCACCACATGTCTGAAGTTCTCGTAATCCAGCTGATCTGCTTTGTTCCCTCCATCAAAGCCTGTGGCTCTGAAGATGGTCAGGAAGCCAGGGTAATTACCGCACTCCTTTAACCACAACAAGAAGAGACATCAATTACCAGCTCAGCTTACAGGGTAACTCTTTATTACACTGTATCTGTACATCAGGAAATGTAAAAAACAAAAACAAAAAAGAAGCACGAGAAAGTAGAGAGCTGGACACCTTCTCATAGATTGCACGGTCGCTGTGCCAGCGGGTCACCGTCTCCAGCATGCAGCAGAGGAAGCGTCCGTAGCGCCGAGACTCATTCTCTGTGCAACTGGCCACCGTGTAAATGATGGCAGAGAACACCTGCAGAGCAAGACAACATGGCATGTTTACCAACACCAAAGCACAACATTAAAGCCATTAAACCCACTAAGGCCTCCTAACCAGCAACTGATAATATGGGGGCGATGAAGAGATCCATGGCCAATATGTTTTATGAATCTTACAGAAAGGGCGTTCATGAGCCTGCAACTAAGATGACCCTTTTGGCTGCAATTTGAGGCTCCACTTGAGTGGTTGTTCAACTGTTGCATGGACTTTCAAGTGTTATTGTTTTTATGCTAAACTGTCCAGATAATATCCAGTTATATAATCGTGTGCTATATCTGTTCTGCAGAGCAGGCCTTATTAGAGCCAATGGTACAAGACCTGGCTTTATTATAGCCATTATCAATGGTTGTTTGTTCCTTTTATATTACAGCACTTTGTAGAGAACTGCTATACAAATGTAGTTTAGTTAATTATCATCATCTTCATCGTAATGTGTATGGGTGTCTTACCCTGTCATAGCACAGAAGTGTACAGAAGTTTGGCGTCTTCTGTTGGTGGACCAGCTCCACAAAGCGGGCACAGTACACAGCGTCAATGGCAGAGAAGATGCAACGAGGGAAGAGACAGAGCTGCAGGAACTTTGTTATGGTCTCGTTCTTCGTCGATTCTGTCAGTAAGCAATTTAAGTTGCATCAGTAACAGGAACAGTGACAGGACGAGGAACATTAGAATTAGCTCACATGTTGTTACCAACGTAGGAACATGGCAATGACACCTGGCATTAACAGGCTTCTCATTGCAACATCTCGATATAATTGAGTCTTCAGTATCCACAGTAGTTTCTCTTGAAATGCATATTGCTGGGTAGATCATTTCCTCTCATTATATTTACACGCTGCCTGCCAGCTGTTTGATTTGTGCGCGCTTTCTGATTGTATCGGCGTGAAACCTTTATTTCAATTCATGCAGTTACTCTGAGGCACTGCATTCACATTTATTATATACCGTATATATTTCTGGTTTACTTACTGGCCAACAACCAGTTGTCTTTCTCCAGTTTGAGGCGGTGTAGGACCCTCTGGACGTGCTCCAGTTGCTTCTTCTCCTCCTCCTGCAGCTTGTCCTGCAGGGCTGTGCAGCGTTCCTTCTCCTTCTTTTTCTTATTTAAAGGCTGCAGAGGATGGGAAACACAAGAACACTTATATACACACACACACACACACACAACACTGACAATGTAATATATGTAATGTATGTAATATAAGTACAATGAAACGGCAATGCAACTTCCATTACTGCCACAAAGTAAGGTAATAACCAAACCCCTCTCTATTCTATGGCTCTAAACCTTCCACTCTTCAGTATTGGTTCCTTGTAATTTTGGAAGTCTAATAATCTAATAATCTAATCTTATTCTATTGCTGCACTCACTGTAAGCCACTCGACATAAAAGTGTCAGCAGTGTGGTGTGAGCCGTGGACAACTCACTATCTCTGGGTTCTCCTCGATGGCCTTGATCTGGGCCTTGAGCTTGTTGACCTCGCGCTCGTAGGCAGAATGAGGCACGGCCAGGTCGTACATTGTGAGAGACCAGAAGGTGGCGTAGAACTGGGGGCGAAGGTCGTCCCACACCCTGGGTGGATGGAGGGACACCACAGCCTCGTGCACCGGTGTCATCACCTGTTCACAGGCTGCCACGTACTTGTGTACCTTCTGCTGCTGCCGGTTGCCTTTCTCTGCTTTCTTCAGCTCGTCGTACTTGGACTGCGTAGAGAGAGCACTTTCGTTAGGGGGTTCCTCCACATTTTCCCTTTCCAAAAGTATTATTACATGGCTGGATGTGAAGCATTTGTTTGGCTTCTATACAATGTATACTTATACTATAAAATGTAGTCATGCCTAAAATGTGTAGTCATGTGCATCAGGACTGAATACTGTTTTATTTAATAATTTCTGCCCCATTTCTCATTCCTTCCAGAGTTCCCACGCTTGCATAGGAACCCTCTCGTAAAGATATCTATTATGTGAATTTTTTGTCCATTAATCTATTGCTCATTTATATCTATGTATTAACTATTTAATTTAATGTAGACAAAATGCCATCACCAAGATGCTAAGTAGAGTGTGATATTTTTATTAGTTATCAGCACAAAATGTGGTTGAGGCAGCGGTTTTCTACAGAAAAAGCAGAATAGTGTGGACACGCTATCAGACCTATCTATCAAAATAAAACTGAATCGTCTGAAAGAATATATGCCTAACTAGTGTCTTGAGGATAAAGACTAGAATCTGTTTCCATGATAAAAAAAACAAACTGATATTGTATCATATGTATTTGACAAGCCAAAGCAATGCTGTGCGAGACAAAGGGATGGGGCATTACAGACTGACGCCCTACCTGACACAACAGAGTAGACAACT
This sequence comes from Hoplostethus atlanticus, assembly GCA_034670405.1. Classification (NCBI taxonomy): domain Eukaryota; kingdom Metazoa; phylum Chordata; class Actinopteri; order Trachichthyiformes; family Trachichthyidae; genus Hoplostethus; species Hoplostethus atlanticus. The sequence goes on from JAXDDX010000018.1 coordinate 1,162,802, forward strand.
CACCAGAATCTGATGGGCATACATAGGCCGAGACAGGAAGAACGCGGCATCGTGTGGCGTGTGGAACTGGTTACAGAGGATGTCAATGGAGGGGACTCTTTTGATGTAGTCCTCTGTGCTCAGGTTGGAGGCCAGAAAACCACCGAACTGCACCAGAGTGTCATGACACTGCAGGAAGACAATGTAGAAAAGTCTGTCATCTTTATTCTCCTATAGACCTCTAATAATGTCATTGCTAACTTGATAATTCAATTGATAATACACCGCCCCAAACAGCATTGAGTGCGCTAGCGCCTCGGCTCGCTACAGATAGCTGGATTTACTATGAGCAAAGACGACTGAAGCTGCTACGAAAATATTTTCTTCACCACCTCCACCACAAACCAGTAAGAAGACATTTAGGTCCGAGGAAAGTATGAGATTTCGCTGCCACTTGGGACAGTCAATGACTCAAATACATGAAGTTACACAGTGCATGTTTAAATAAAGATATGGACGAAGGGTGTATACCTGGTCGTACAGCTTGCCCACTAGTTTGAGGTGCTTCTCTCCACCCTCCAAGAAAACCACACCATTGCGTTGCTGTGCCATTAGGAGACACAGTGGCAGGGCCAATTCGTGATCCAGCAGTGCATCCTTCAGACGCTGAGATGACTTCTTTGTGTTCCTGATCTGGCCAAAGTAGCCGCCCTGTGGACACAGCCAGATCATCAATGACATGGACCTGAGACCTGGCACAGCACCGGCCCCGGTCATGATGGGGATCTCTGCGATGCGTGGGTGGCTGCACGCATCGCAGAGATAACTGTACGGGAGTCTGTACCTCAGCTTTGAGTTGCTCCCCTCCCGTCATGGCTTCCAACTGCTCTGAGGTCATCTCATCTGTGATCTCAATGCCAGCCATTTTCTGCACCACCTCTTTCAGGATCAGCAGGTCAAAACTGCGGTGCGGAGGAGGGACATAGAAAGCAAAGTGCATTCTTGAGCATGTAAACAAACAAACAAGCAATAATAGCTACAGGAGAGAAAAAAGAGGGCACACTAACAATGGAAGCTAACATTTCTACATAGCAGAATGTCATTCCATACGGTTTTAAAACCCACTGATCTGTGGGAGAGGGCTGATCTGAACTGAAGTATGATTCACCACCATCTGATTACAGCCATTATGGAGGGAACAACTTTGTTATGATTCTTCCCTTTCGCCTATTGCTGCCAAAGCCTCCCAGTCAGCAGCCTCCTAATCAGCACAACATAAGTCCTCATTCAACACTCAGCTCTGTCCCAGCCTTTCATAGCGGAGACAGCAACACAAGATCAATGCTAAGTCCTACCGAAGTGAGACGGTTAAGATACAATATTTTCAGTGTTTATTATGATACAAAGAGAGTCAAATACAAAGTGTCAAAAACTGCCAGCACCGACATTGTGCGTGTCGCACAATGTAATAATTTAAAGCCTGAAGAGGAATAGAATGTGGTTGGTCCATTTTCAAACACAGAATATTTTGACAGAATATTTGACATCAAAACACCCAACACCCAGCCGCCGCTGCCTTGTTGGTCTGGAGCTAGTTACCTCTTTCCTGCTTTTAGCTGATTGGTCACATACTGAAGAAGGCCAGCCAGCTCAATCGGGTATTTTCTGAACACAGCTCCACATAGACTTGCCAGGCCTTAGAAAGACAAGAGGAATAGCCACACGTCAGCGACTCATTCAAACATATCAAACAATTGTTTTCTTTTTGCATGTAAGTGAATGGAGTGATATTGCTACACAGCAACAGGCCCCCTTTTCATAAACTTCACTGTTAGGAAACGTACTCTGAAGCCAAGAGGAGATGGTGGTGTCGTCATGCTTCATCTTCTCCTTCTCTGGATTGGCCAGTGCCTCGATGATACAATCTGAAGATAAAATTAAGTGGAACAACCCAGCAAACCAAAGAGGATCCCCGACCCCCCCCCCCAGCTGGCTCTTGCACTCTTAATACTAAGTTATCAGTGAAGGATACAGGCCAAGACGTCATAGTTGAGAGATGTGAGGTATTTCAAAGAGTCCACCACTGGAACAATGAGGTTGTCGTACCACTGGATCTGAGACAGGATCTGGGAGAGACACAACAGTGGCTTAATAGTACATGGGGCTAACCCGGAAACGACACAGCAATAGCTGTACGGAGTCGAGAGACAAAATGAGGTTTAGTGCACACCATGCTTATCTTTAGCATATACATCCACACTTCAATATCCACAGGCCATGGAGGTGAGGTTACACAGGGGACCCATTTAAAAATGCTGATGAAGTTGCAGGCAGAAACAGATGAAGAAATGCTGACTGCCCTTAATGATGTATTGATGCCTCCTTTTTCAATTGCTGCATGAGCAAGGATTATTTATATTACATGCTGGGCACCTGGGCTAATACAAATATGGAAAAATGGGAGGAATCTGTTATGGACACTGAATTATTAAAGTTCTACCTATTATAGATACAGAACAATTTCTTCAAGTTCTTTCCGTATGCAGATGCTGTTAAAGCCTATGTTGAGATACTAGAAGAGAAACACTCCTCCCCTCCAAAATGATCTGGTGTTTTTGCTCGTCTTGTATGAACTGTTGATTGTTTTTCCCTGTGTTGCAGGACCGCAGTGGAAAATAAGTCTCACACGTTTTCATCCTCAACGTGTTTTTATCTTTATGTATTGTGCACTTGTCTTGTGCTTCTGTTGCACTTCCCTGCACTCGCATCTGATCTAATAACCAAAAAGACGTGCGAGACGGAGATCTAAGAAAATAGTGGAAGTCAACGTAAGGAAGGCAAGGCTACTCTTCCAATGGGCTATGGGAACCTTTATTTTTGTTCATAAATGCCTCCCCGATCATTCCTCTGCACTGGATATTATTACTATGGACAGGGCGGCTGATCCAGGGCGGTAGGGTGGGGACAATCTCAGAAGGGACATCTAATCAGTCAGCACAGCCCCCTGCTAAGCTGCCCGGTGGAGATTCTGGAGAATGCACTAGATTCATAGTTCATCATGAAGACTGATGTAGTTTATTGTCACACAAAATAAGACTAACGCATCAGTTCAAGACCATAAAACAATAAATATACTTACATAATCAAAAAGGATGGTGGGATTGCTATGGCTCAGTTTACCAATCTGCCTTCCAGATGGTTTCACATTCTCTTTGGTCAATCGCCTGGGGGGGAAAGCAAACAAGCAAGAAAGAGAGGGAGCAGCCGATTAAAAACACAAGGAAGACACAAAGAGATTGGTAAGCAAAGACACTTCAATAAGTCTCACGGCAATTGGAAAAAAATATGTATGGTTGTCAGCTGATGATGAAAATGCTGTCATTGATTACTTCAACAGCCGAGCAGTGGTGGAATAACTACAAGGTCGTGCCCAAGATACAAAACTGTATTCAAGTCCTATTATTGATTCTTATGCTGTCCAAGTTCAATCGTCCCTTCAGACAGCTCAACTGAAATGACTGGTGAAAAAGAACATGAACACATCTGTATGCTTTTAATTGATCTAATACACTCAACCCCAAACAGTGATGTTGGTTTTGTTGGGGAATGGCAAGGGGTGCTTTCTTGTGTTCTTCATGAGGTTTGATGTAATATCTAATGACTGAAGTATGATTCCAAAAAAGGACAGAGGATGAATAAAATTCCCTCAAGTTTACTTGCCAACCGAGGATGCATTAGATCGGATGGTGACCCGCAGACAAGAATGAATGGAAAAAACCCCCAAGATTCATGGCGAGAATTCATTGCACGTCCAAACAGCTTTGTGACTTAATTGATAACTTGCATGCACACAGCCCATCTCAAACAGTAAAGATGTGTTCTCTGCGCTCACATTCTTGATGTTCTTCCAAAGATGGGAAGAACGGAAAATTATCGACTTGGTGTTCTTGGATTTGAGAAACAGCGAAGGTCAACTAAATATACCCCTTATAGGTATTAGACACCCTCAGAAAGATAGGATGATTTATGTGAGTGAAAAGTGACTTACTTCATAATGTATTTGGCCCTGTCCACCGTCTGAGCTTTGACCTTGACCAACAGTGGGTGGCTGGTATACGTCTCGTTCTTCCATTGCCCATATAACCGGTACCTGAGGAAGCATAGATAGAGACTAACTAGAATGAAAAGTTGAACATTGAACTGTAAATAAAAACCCACATTCTCTTTCAATGTGGACTTTAAGCAAATGGGTTTTACATTAGCCAACACTATACACTAACTTGCAGTCTGACAACTCGAGTGCACAGTGCCACATGTAGTGAGTGATACATGTGTGTGTGTGTGTGTGCATCTGTCACCTGTGCTGGTAGGGGAAGAGTTTGAAGAGGCCCCACAGTTCTTCAGACATACAAGCATTACACTCCATCAGAGAGATAGAAGGGAGTAGCACCTGGTCTGCAATGCTCAAGAAACAACTCAACAGTATGTCCTGTAATGAAAGCAGAGCTCATAAACATGATAAACACATACACCTGAGATCAATGAAGACCCGTTAAAGCGAACCAGCAGAATACTTTACTCCCATTTACTCTACAGCACATGCCTTATGACGAAGGCAGTTTTATCACTTACCATTTTGTCTTTGTCAGCTTTACCATCACTTTGGTACTAGGAGGCAAAGAACAACAAATATGAGTACAAGTCAAAATAAGATGTAGGTAATGCAGTCATGTAGTGATAATGGTTGAATACCTCTTTCATGAAGCCCTTGCCCAGGCGCACTATCTTGGCAAAGAGGATAGGGTCGTGGGAGAGGTGAGGGCCCAGGTAGCAGAGCATGCTGAATGTGTCCCTGCGTAGGTCCTCAAAGCTCTCTGCTGGTCGGGGGGCCCTCTTGTTCCTCAGTGGACGCATCACACAACCCCTGGCCCCTTTGGGGACGCCAGCTCTTCGGTACAGAGGCTCCACAGTCAGGTGAACCAGCTGGCACAGCGCCAGTGCGATAGCCTTGTGAGAAGTAGCATAGAAGGAAGGCATCTGGTCCATAATACTCTGGGCGTGGTGCCAGTCTCCAATCCTGAGCAGCGCTTCCAACAGACCGAGCTTCTGGTTATCAGGTGGCTGTGAACAGAGAGGAGCAGCAAATGAGCTGAAGCCCCAATAAGACTAAATAAGGCTGTTAGAGCACAGCAGTGGCAAAAACTGAGAGAGCTGCAGGGAATACAGCCATCTTCACCATTACTCTCCACTGGGATGGCATTGCAACAAAGGATTTTCAAAAAAGAAATCCTTGCTAATGAGTGCCTAAGGCTCACAATGTAATTAAAGTTATTCAAGTTTAAGTCTAATATGAGTGTTTGTAACAATTGTCTCTTTTAGATTATTCCTGATGGTGTCTGCACAGTATGAAAAATAACTTGAAAATTGCCCGAGCTAGATTATCCGTAATAATAAACATGAAAGAATTACTGAATTGTTTTCTTATTTGTGTTTTTCCTTTAGCAGGGACAGCAGTTAATTTCAAACTAGATCTGACACCATAAAGTTTGTATTTTAAAAATGACAAGTTAATGTTGAAACAATCTATTGCATACAGCATGCATTGGAGGAAATGTAATCTAGACATGTATAGAAAGCCCAAGAAAATGGGCTATAACTCTAAATGCCATCGGTATTCTCGTGAATAACTTTAATGATAGAATCAAAACAACTTAAGAACTTAACCATTCACAGGCACCAGAACTACTTGCATGAGCTTGGTAGCTTTAATTTCACGTTTTTCCTCACCATACCATGAACTCCCAAAGTATTTAGATGCAGTGACACATTGTTTAATATTTTAAAAGATCTTCTTACTTGTTGCATGAAATTGTCAAAATAAGTCTTCCTGTCATTTGCCTTTTGAAATTGAAACACAGGCCTTGGGGTTAGCCATAATGTAAAATTGAATAAAATAGGAAATGATTTGGCTTTGCAACAGCATCTACATTTGGAAATATCAGAACAGGCTGGTAATTGGCTGGCTACCCAGACCTCATCAGTTTCCAATGATGATTCTACGTGTTGTTTTGGCTTCAGGCGATACAGAATGTGCATTAACGCATTTGGTTTCCTGCTGCAGCCGTGCTAGACCTCCTCTGGTTCATCTATCACGGTCAACCCATACCACTCTCTGACTTACAAGACAGTGCAGCAACGTCTCCTTCCTACAGAACAGGCTAACATCTTAGATCCAGAGATTCATAACTAAACTTTTGTGAAATGATAGGAATATGACAGCAAATATAGAGATACTTCTCTGGTACCTTGTCATTCTTCTCCTCCTCTTTCTCTTTTTCCTTGTCTTCACTTTTCTCTGAGGGCACCACGACCATGATCAGCTTGCGGGCGATCTGCTTGGCCTCTGAGATCTCTCGTTTGTGCTCCTCTACAATGGTGACATCCAGTGGCATGAGCTGGAATGACAGGTAGAAAATTTCAAGTCTAGGACGAGATTCTACTACAATGGCTTCACGTGTGATATAGGGAGACACTCAACCCAAGATCTGATCCTATAATGATGTACCAGTCCCATGAAAAAGTGCAAAAATTCTTTCAGTACAAAGTGATTGAACATATTTGCCAATACAGCATCCTAAAGAAATCCCAAGATTACAGTCTTGCCTCAGCAGATATTCAGATTTTATATATATATATATATGTGGCAAGTGGCTGTACTCTAGTAGTTCCTTTTCCTTACGTGTGCATAGAGATCTTCAAGCTCTATCAGGTTGTGGTGAAGCAGAGCCGCAGCAATGTGGTAAAGTGACTTGGGGGTTTCCTCATTGGGCTCCTATAGAAAGACATAAGGAAATAATGCTTTAACATGGCCTACTAATGCATGATTAAGAACAACGTGTGATTTGTTATAATCCCAAATGTAGTGTCTAAAGCCGTCATGTTCTTATTTTTTGTGCTGTTCCAAGTTTTGTGGCAAGGGGGCTTGGTATAAAATTTGTTGAATTTGTTTCCAGATTTCTCTCCTTCTTGGTTAGTCAAAGCCCTCAGACAGACATTCTGACATTTTTTGCCTTTTATTTCCCAGACTTGCTATTCTCACCTGGTAGAATTTGAACTTGAAGCCCAAGATGTGGCAAAGGGTGAGTGGCTCACACATGTAGGACTTGATGAGGGGCAGGAAGAACTCATCTTGGTCAGACCGACCCTCGTACACCTCCAGGATGATGTCCAAAACACGATTAGGGTCCAAGTTGAAACAACCTGCAGGCAAAGGCGGGGGAAAGACTAAGCAGGCAACAGAGTACAACTCGGAAACAAAAAGTGAAAGTGAAATACTTCATCTGATCACTCATTTTATCACTAATCCCCTTTGTATGGACTCTGACTGATCTGATCCAATATCAATATGAATGAAATGAAAAACTTCATGGAAAGGCAACAACAGTTGTTTCATACCTATCAGGGACTTGATGCTCTCCAGGACAAGGTGGCTAGTGATGTTGCCTGACAGATCTTGGCCCAGCTCGGTGATTAGCTTGGCATAGCCCTCGTTCTCTTCCCTGAGCAAGTTAAACTTCTGTTGCTTGTAACTGGAAAGAAACAGACAGAATATACAAATTATGCATAGGCATTATGGGAGAGTCCAATGAGAGAGTCCAATGAACACCAGCACCAGTACACTCTACTTACAATAGCTTAGTCTTGATTTTTACAATCTTCTGGTTGAACTGGTGGGCTTGCTTTATAAGTCCAAGAGATTCAAGGGTTTCTGGATCCAGCCTCTCTTTCAGAATGGCCTCTGGCACAAAAAACTGGGGGGGGGTAGGGTGGACAACAATACAAGGATGTATTAAAGATCGGTGTATGAAAATCAACATATTTATTACACTAATAGACTGCAGTAATCAGAAGGCAAATTCTTTATACTAAATCATCTCACCGCCATGGCAACAAAGTAACTTCTAGGTACGTAACTGTGCTGGCACCACATGGATTAATTGTATTACATTATGGTAAACCCTGTGAGCTCTCATCATCTTTAACTCCCAGATGCACTGGAAGTGATCATTTAGTTGTGTTGTTTGGCACTGTAAATTATGCACTTGTGGTTACAAATACCTTTCCTCAAAGATTAAAAATGAATCACAGCACAAATATACTATAGCTGATTACAAAGTGCATGCCATCTGAAAAGATTGTTTCAATATGAAAGAATCCTTTGCAGAGTCCATTGCTTTTTATGACACCAAATCCATATGAAAACAATTAATCTACACAAAATACCATGGCTGATAAATCCTGATGAATTGGTTTTAGAGCTACTGTTTTAGATAACACAATACAACAATTTCTTTATCTATGTGAGTGATGAGACAGGTCAGTTTACAAATATTCTGATTTGTTTAATAGTCATCAAAATACAAAACTATAAACGTAATCTTTCACTTCAAAAGGGTGCATGCAGGACATTTAAGAAAGAAAAGAAGAAAACAAAATACCCGAAGCTCCACTTGTGTGCATAATACTACCAAACACATGATTTCTGACATCAGTTAATAAGACACATTTTGCATCAAGACTGTTCTTACCAAACATGCTCCCACCAACTGTGTGTAATGGTCACGTTTGTTTTTTTCTTCCAGTGCACCTGTCTCTATATCTGTGAAGAATGTAATAAAAATACTTTAGAACAGTGAAAATTGAAGGTACTGAAAAAGATATAGATAATATAAAATGCCTTTCAATCAGTGTAATTATATATTACTTTTTGCAAAGAGTAGTGCATTGTGTGACCTCTTATTAGGCCACACAATACATTACAATACATCCTGATATCCTGGTTTGTTATTACTTTAACAAAACACCCTGACACACCTTGCACGTCACTATCAGTTTCATATTTCAGTGGACATATTTGACAGAAATGTTTTCCCCCCCCCGATTTTAAGCCGATGTAATGTATGGGTTTCCGCAAAATGTAAAGTGGAGCGACACTGCAAGTGCCACCTTTATTTGATATGTGATTCACAATAGGAAAATGCTACAACGCAGATTCAATTAACTACTAGCCTTTTGAAATATGCCAAAGCCATATTTACCTAGTATACTGAAAACATCTGCTAAAATGGATGGCATGTCATCTCGGAGTTCCTGAAAATAAAAGAAAAAGTTCAGGGAACAGAAAGGTGGACAAATTGAGTAGTATGTAGTAAATTTGGTGCAGTGACACACCAATAGCAAAATTCTGCTTTCTAAGTCAGGAAAAGATTTGTTATTGACTTTGTAAAAGAACCAATGTAAAAAACAAACAAAATATGCATTAGTAGATGGCTATGGTATGCATGGCAAAATGTAACATTATACATCAAGAAGAGGTGTTTTCCCTAACAGAGCTGCATTCAACAGGCCGTGTGCAGTGACGTGAATATACATTCAATGCCACTGCCTGCAGCCAACCTCACCACAATGAAAAGTAACTTTAGTGGCATTATTTTAAAAATAAATGTCAACCATCGTCTAGGGATTCTGTCGTGCTACATCCACAGTCTGTTTGCTAGGTTTAAACCAAAGTTCTCAACTAACATAAAAATGTGCTTTTGTGTGGACAAATGCTGGGTTATGTTCACAAACACATGACAAAAGATTGTGAGCTGAATGTAACACCATTATATAGCTTTGCAGCCATACAATAACAAACAAATAAAGACTATGGATGTTCTGTGTGCAGGCTCAGGGCAAGAGGGAAAGACTGCTGAAAGTTTATATCCTTAAAACTGGGATAAGAAAGGAAATTCGAGGATTTGATAATTTTGTGTCCGTTTTTAAACATGCAGTGCAGAAATAGCCATACGTTTTAAAATCTTGTTTAACTTGTTAATCTTGTTTACAGAATAGAAAAAAAACATTGTTCAACACTTATACCATCATGTCGCCAAGGACGCTAGCAGCAAGATCCAACTTCAGGTTCCCTTGTACAACTTGCCAGCAGAGTTCATATAAGGCAGCCTGTATATCTGGAGAATTAAATAGAGAAGACACAAGGTGAGTTCATCCTTGGGCAAAAGCAACTTATGTTTAAAACTACTGAGAGAATAACTGAACTCATGGAAACTGAACTCATACGTCAATTTCTGCACTCAACATTACGTTTCATGATATCGCCATTTCAAAATATAAATTCTCAATAACAATGGATGAAAAATATATTTTATTGATCGTACTCAATAGTGTCATTGGTCATTTCAAAATACGGTAGAACCTTATCCATCATTAATAATCAAAATGACTACAAAAACAGATAAAACAAATAAAAAAATGCAACAGTGCAAAAACATCTATCAATTGAGCATACCTATTTGAATTTCACGGTTTGTAATTACAGGCATTTTAACTGCAAATTTTGACCAGAAAGGGTGTTATGCAATGTGTTGACGTGGATGTTTCCCATTACAAAAAACTTTTCCTCTATATTTCAATTGTCAAAATATCTCATTGATTCAAATGGCCTCTATTCCCAAGATGATTGAAGGAGACACTATGTTTATAGCTAAGATATACATTTATGTGCCTGTGAAGCTGAATCAAAATAATCCTTTTAAAAAAGGATAAGAGATGTATGACATACCAAAGAAAGACCAAAAACACACTCTGCTTCCCTTCTTGGTAGCATTCATAGTAGTGCATCAAAATAACTGAGGCCATTTAAAGCTTACCTCTAACCTCACTGCCATGATTTGTTTTCTCTGTAAGTTCCTTGCACAGCTGTACACTACGGGGAGGAAAAAGACAAAATTTAAGTCAGTAAAACCATTCAAACATCAAAATCCACATCCTGTTAAACCTATAAATTTAACACTCAAAACAACTTCACAGTTTATGCTGTCTCAGTAACAGAGCTTTATACAGCTCATAAAATGAATGCCCATCTATGAAAGACAAACCCTAGCCTCATTGACTACATTTACATGCACACTAATATTGCCTTAATATTTGGGATATTGAAGTATTTCATTTATGAGTTCAACACCTTGCAAACACCATATCCCATTTACAAAAACGTGGATAAGCTCTTATCCAGACTATGAGAAACCTGATGGGGGTATATTGATATGAGGATATTCAAAGGCTGCATATAAACAGCCTATCCTGAATAAGACCTTGATCAAAATCTAAGCCAGTAGCCGATATACTGTGCACAAGTAAACTGTGCCACTGACCCTTTATTATGCTGCCAACTCCAATAAAACTTTGATTTGTACATAGGCGTAGACGTCTACATTTTCCACACAGTCCCTAGGCACTTATGCTGGCCCCAGACCTTTTAAGCAGCACCTTGCTTCAGTGAATGTGTACTCAGGGTTTTGATCTGAGAGTAGCTGCTTGTTATGGTAGCTAGCTAGTAAATAGAAAGCTAAAAGTAATACGCTCCCATTTAGAAATCAAAAGTAAAGCAAGGCGTCTTATAATTTGGGTCATTATATGTAGCTTCTTTCCTTTTTGGATTATCACCCGTCAAGCTAGACGTTCAGGCAAAACAAACTGTTGCTGAAATTATAGGAGAGGAAATTAAGATGATTGAGAAAGCTTTATTTGTTACCATTATGGTGGGTATAACAAAGGATAGGAGCAATGCAGCACTGCTGTCAATGGTACTCTATTATGTTACAGACATTGATCTCATGGAGAGATTTGATAATGTGACTTACAGTAAGAGCAAATGACATGGTAACCATTATATTTCTGGAAGAATACAACTATTCAGATCAAGTTGTGGCCTTGGATTTCAAAGATGCTACCGTTCCAACCTCCAAGTTACTGGTGTGAGTAAAACATTCTATAATATTTTTCTCACATCTTACTGTCCTGGCTACAGTATTTTCCAGTAACTCCAAAAATGCACCGAACTGCTTGTAGATATGTGGCAATGGCAACAACAGAGTGGCACAGAAAGATGGTTTTGCACAACTAAACCAGTCTGCAAAGTGGAGGGTACAGCAGCTTTGTGACACTATTAAGGAGAAAACACAATTTACTGACATTTTAGAGCCCCTTGTGCGTGCAACAAGCACACAAAGTACATGGAGAGTGCAGGCATACAGGGACAGTCTTTCCCTTGATGAGCAACATTCCCCAATCTGGTCTTCTCCAGACTAACAGATAGTCAAAGGCCTCCCTTTGACCTGTACTTGCTGAAAAATCAACTTAAACTCTTAAACTTTACACACTGGCCTGTCTGGTTGTGACAATCTACTACCCCAATTGAGATCATTGTTTGTGTTCAAATGGGCCTACTGGTTCGCCTGAGTAGCAAACATAGCCATTGGAAAAAACGTTGAATTGAAAAGTGAGCGATAATGATAATGTAACATTCATTAATACACAGGACAAGATGTTACTATCCCTTGTGCCATAATCCAAGGTAAACACATGTAGAAGCCCAATTCAGATTAAAAAAAACACAACAAACGAGTGATATAACCACCATCAGATGCAACAGCATAGCAGACATCAGGCTACACCGTCATAGATCTACAGAGTCATTCCTCAGATGGCACCATTTGCCAGTTACCTACCCTGGCCAACAGTGGTATGCGGCATGCCATTGTGGTTATCAAGTGGGCACCTTCCTTCACCAATGTTTCGTTAAGTTACGGCCACGACACCTCAAGAAGGCTCAACTATAATGTGATCCTTTATTGATCGCCACAGGGAAATTGTCTTTTCACTTGCCCCCCTCCACAGGGAGGTCTGAGAGCAGGGTCAGCTGCAGGACAGCATCCCTAGAGCTGGTAGGGATTCAGTGTCTTGGACAAGGACACTTCAGCAGGTCAGCTGCTTGCTGACATGGGAGCTTTAACCCAAATCCTTCAGTTGAAGGATGGTCTCCCTACTTACTGTGTCAGCCTGCCGCCAGATAGATGTAGTCTATATTACTTGTCATTGTTGCTGGTTTTACTTAAGTTTTGTTTCGGCTTTGTACAGCAGCTGAGATAGAGTTGTTCTACACTCAGTGGATGGGAGGAATCTGTATTTGGACCCTGTGACACAGTCGTACAGGAAAGTAACTGGATTGTTTAGTTATTAATGTATATTTCTGACTTTCTCTCTTGGTGGTGGCTTGATGGGAAGTCACAAAATTTGATAATTTGATAATTTGAAACAATTATTTGACAAAGCTCTATACGTATTCTATAGCGACATACTGTATGTCTCCGCCTGATTATGAAACAACTTCTTAGTAGGTTATCTCAATGAAGGCCTTTCCTAAAAATGCAAGGCCTACAACGAATAGCACGGCTAGCATTTTGGATGGGTCTACGGGCCGCCTATACATTTGAGCTGCGATCAATAAAGTGAGCCACAGCCTTAATCACACAACACTTTTCCTTTCAAGCGCGATACTATCCCGCTCTGCTCGCCTTCATTTTGATTCTTAGGTCTTGTTTCGACGCTAGCATATCGTTAGCTCAGTGGTTAGCAACGTTACGTGGTGGGATCTGAGCTTAGCCTCCCTGCAGCACAGTGGGGTTAATGTGTCCAGATAGTTGATGCTAGGGGGCTCCGCATCTCATATGAACTACTAGCAAATGTCTGATGGCTTGCAAAAATAGTTGACTGACGTTAACATGGCTAACAACTTAATTTAGTATCGCTTATCATTACGGCCGGAGATCGGGTTGTTCGGTGCGGGAGATAAAAGACGTTTAGCATGGAGCACGTTTATAATGACAATACCATGTCAACTATCGTTAGGTAACGTTAATTTGATTGTGCTGCCGTGTCTGGCTAATACGAAGGTCAATGAGGCAGTCGAAGGCGCCATCATCACAGCAACATGTTAGTCATTTTCCCCCAATGCCATTTACCCGACGCTAGCAAAAAGCAATTCGTTAACCAACTGCCGATGAGAGGTTTTGTTAACAGCTAACGTTAATCACGGTGGCTGCGAGTGGACTCTTACTAATATTAACTAAACGTTAACGCTAGCCCCGATCAGCTAAAGAGACGGGGAATGCGATATTTGCCTGCAATGCTCGCCTGCTTAGCTTTGTAAACCATCGTGTTTACAAATTTAACGTTAGCTCGCTAACGTGCTTGAAGAAGTGTCTGGTGGGAACGTTAGCTAGCTAAGGAAGCTAGGTTGCTAGCATGCAGGTAGTTACATTAAGGTAACGCGAACACTGCAGGACACCACGGTAATTATCGGCATTCATAGGCAGAACGCTAACCACAGGAATTACATATTTTCCTGAAAGTAAAGAAATGACATTGCTAGCAATGAGGCAGGCCACTTTAGCTGTATGTCAGCTGCCTCTCAACTGTTAGCCCTAGCAAACTCAGTGAGACTGCCGTTGGTTTGTAATGTTACGGCGACGAAGACCGAACAAATCAACGATATCAATCAACAGCTCTTTAACCATTACGACCCTTTACACATTATTGCAGTATAGTGCTACTCACAACTCATGTTTTCCTGATTTTTCCCAGTTTTTGATCCAATCACCAGGGAGAATAAGTGTCGCCATCTTCCCGACACACAGCCCGGATGTCTAGTTCATCATGGCACACACAGGGTCAGATGTGGTAGTTAGCTTCTAGCTCACTGTTGCATCGTGGGACAGAGAGAGCTATATTTGACAAAGGCTTTGTTATTAGGGTAGTGAGTGTACTCGGTCTTGTAATTTTAGGTGCTGGAGTACAGACTATGCACGGGGTGGAATACTAGCACATCACTTAGACCGTGTTTTGATTTAATAGAAAAAACAATCCAATATTGTTAAATTATGTAACGTACAAACTCAAGACTTCAATGCCCTGTCCATGCTGCCCACTGCTGTAATATGCAGATAACAGCCATGAGCACATTTGCAGGGGCAAATAAGTTAGTGTCTGGATCTGGATTTGCACCAAAGCAACAAAGAGCAGCGTTTAAGATTATGCATTTTTTCTTACAATCTACTGGAAGCGCAGTAGATTGTATCCTTCACTTCAAATAATTATGTCATTCTATTTGATAGACCGATAAATTGGGTTGGTATCTTTGGGACTCATCTCACCTGTGAAACAGAACATTTTCAGGATCTATTGGCGATTAGGTTAACATTTTGTGTGGTGTACCTCAAGGCTCAATTCTTGTTTTTCTTTTTTTTTTTTTAATTACAAATATTATCCCATGGCAGTGTTTGGGGGAACTACTCTGAAATGGTAATTTAGCAAATTACTAAATACTTCATAATGAAAGAAGTATATAAGTATATATTTCTACTGCTCTAAAACAATGTGGTGTTTTGAACTAACCCAACTTTTAAAATGTAATTTAAATCATATGTGAGTATGGAATGTCAGGATCACAGTGAACATAAAAAGATCACTCTGAAGGCAGATATTGACAAATGTAGTGGTCAGCATGTGCTGATTTGTACCCACAGTACAGTTATCTCTGGGAACAGGGGATTTACAATCAGGGCTCACTGTAAGTCATGAGGCAGTTACAAAAGCAGCTGACAAGAACAGCCAAAGAGAAAAGACACCGATTGGGGCCCAGAATGTAGAAATACATTCAGGCACCTGTCAAATAAGACAAATGTTGGTATAGCCATGGTCCCCACATTCCCATAGCATGGAAAGGCATGAAAAGGTTTGAGTTGGACAAAATTCATGACCATTGGCTGATTAAATGTGTGCTTTGCTCTGTTGCAAAAACACAATATCCTATGGTTAACAGAGTATTATCTGACATGAAATCAGATTGGCAGATTGGCAATTCTGCACGCTCTTTTCACATTTTCACTGATGTACACATAAAAATTGGAAGTATGGATTGTCAGACATGTTCTTAAAATCATCACACAATTGCAGGGGGTTTATTCTGTTCAAAAAGTTACATCTCCAGACATAAATATAAACCATAAATGATGCAATGGACACTTTGTAAATATTATAAAAACACAAATGTATATACACAAATATTTATTAATGTGTCTAAACATACAGATGTATGCACATTTTCAGCAGTTCAATGAAAAACAAAAGATCCAAAATGAATTAATGAAACTAATGTAAATTAACAGGCAATTCTAAGATGTATTTTTTTTTCTTAACTGCATTACATTGTTAATATGTATATGATAAAGTCATAGACCATATGATCCGGTTTGCCAGTTTATTGTCAGATTCTGAGGAATTTGAGATTTTGTTTCTAGCTACAGTATGAATACATTTCCATAAAATCTTTGAAAGAATCTATCAACCAGTCCAATACACAGAGGTAAAGAAATATTACCGCAACAATCTGTTAAAAAGACAACAATACAATTTGTTATGTATACCTGCAAATTAGTAGGTTAAATTCAAATAGTTACATTCTATTTATTGAACCTTCCCCTAAAATGAATTTCAAACAAACAAAAACTGCAAATATAAAATGAGCACCAATTCACAATATATTACACATTTATAATTGTATAATATACAATTCTGATACTATAATGGCTGACTAAAGACTTCTAAAATTTTGTAATTTAGAATCATTCTATTACTCTCTTATACACAACAGTGGTACACCAAATAAATTGGCTTTTCAGAAAAAAAAATCCTCTGCACACTACATTGAACAAAACAAAACAAACAAAAAACCCACACCAGATTTCAACCCTTACTCAAATCCTTTCTTTTTAAAGATTACATTTATGGCAATTATGCTTTATTAGATAGTATACAGTGGAGAAAAATAGTTAAGATACAGGAGAGCAAAGAGATAACGTGTTTAAGGTTGTGGGTCAGATTTGAATGTATGACATTGTGAATGTTCCAGCATATTTAAAATTAATTTAAAATGCAGCTGTCAAATTGCATTTGGGCATTACTGGTTCACCCATTAGCTCTAGAGAGATGAAAACAAAAAAACTACAGGCCATATCTACAGTAACAGTATTATTTCCATTACAAACGATTATTTCTGCATCTATGTGAAATAACATGATTAGAAATCATTAATTTACATCTGATTGTCATTACAAAATATCTATAAATCAAAGTTATCTATAAGGTATAAAAGCAGAACACATAAATCTCTAAAAAATACCATGACAGAGAAATCTGATGACTCCGTACATCATATTTGCGGCAAGGCCTTTCAACAGTATGAGACGCCATTTCACATTATATTTTACTGTGTACATGTTTCAATATATGGCTACATGCCATGCCAAATTCTAGTTTAAAAGTATATTGGCCACTATGTATTTACATCAGACAATTCTTGTCTATTGAATGAAAAAGGTTAAAGGTATATATTGACAATTTGAATGTCAGTCTGTTATTTTTCTTTCACCCGGCACTTACCAGGTAATGGAGAATAGGTGTCTGCATTGGCACTTCAATTAACCAACAAGACTAGGTGTCCCTAGTGATGGCTGGGCAGTAGAAAAGCACCACCTCACGCTGACCCTGGACGAGCCACGCCTCCAGGCATGCACGCTTCAAAATGTTTGACATCAGGGCAATGGCAATATGTTAAACATCCAGGCATGCATACTTCAAAACGTTTAACACAAGGGCAATGGCAATATAAAAACAGGGCAATATATGGTGCTGTGGCTGCGGCCCATCCCAAAAACAGCTTGTTAGCATCCCTCATTGATGACCATGGGTCCAGCTTGCCACAAGCTAACACTGCTAACACGTTGTTTTTAGGGCGGCTGAATAAACATGGGAACATTTCTCCTGCAATGTGGGAAATGTCTGGTGAATAAAAATATCAGACTAAAATTCAAATTCAAAGTCTCCTTCTAAGTTTAAACAAACAAGGTGTTGAAGAGGCAATCATTGGTGTCTCATAAAACATTTACAGTAGTCCATTTAGTTCCGTTCAACAGTCATCCATCTTATCATCGAAGGATTTTCATGACACGCTCTTCTTGATGCATCCAATTCATTTTAGAACATTGAAACATTGAGAACCTAGAGATATATAAAAAGAAAGAGTTTGAGAATTGATGATCTTCTAAATAAGAAAACCAAGGTTCTGGCAGAAATTTAGCCGGGCAACAAAAATATTTTTATAAAGTGGAAATGGTATTAAAGTTTATGTGCCCTGTTTTTTGTATTTTGTGGAAAACACAAATAGAAAATCAGAATTTGGATTAAAAGAAACAGAGCTAAAGCATAAATACAGAATATTACAGAAATGGGTAAAATGAGTAATATGTAACAAGGGCAAACGTTAACACTACTGTGTAAGGTGCAAGTGTGAAGTTGGCTGGTCTCTTTGTCGCTTGTTGGTTTGTCCTTGTTTTACATTAAGAAAGATAAAATCCAAGACTTCTACATTGTTAATACACATTTCTAAGCCATTATCGTTTGCTCCAACAGCTGAGAGATAAGAGATGCAAGGTTTTCTGGTTGGTTGGCTAATTTGATGAATTACATGCACAATAAACCACACAGTATCAGCTCTCACAATGATATTTTAAGATTAAAATAAGAAAGGAAAGAAATCCCTACCGAATCATCCATGATGGAGGAAGGATCAAAGTAGTCTGGCTTCAGCTCGGATCTTTCTCTGCGATTCTTTGATGGTGGCTAGAAAGTAACAGCTCAGTCAGAATAATGCAAGACAAAATGAACCAGAAAAAGGTTGAAATTGAAACATTTGACACCGCAGGCAAGTAACATTAGCAGCAATGGTAAGTAAGTTAGCAATGTCCAAGCTGATCACATACATGCACATGCATAGGTCACTTGCATCAATATCAAATTTATAAATACGCGTGTTATCAAATGTTACTCATCACATGACCTCATAACATACACTTTTATTGTGAAATGTTTTGGAGAGAAAGACAGCTGACACACTTGTTTTTGTTTCTGACTGGATGAAACTGCTGTCTGCCGCCAATCAGGCTTGGCTGAACATTATAAGAATATATTGTTTCCAATAGGCAAATATTGCTGTCAAACTTTTCTGGCAGAAGTTGTGCCTGTTTATCACCTAAACTCATCTTTTGTTTCTAGGTACACAGATAACAGATTTAAATTTTTGCTTTTATTTTCTTAAATTACCAGATCTATGTCCATCGTGTCAAAATCCATGCTTTCGTTGAGGTCCTCCAAGCGGTCCTCTGATGACATCATCACATCCTCCACTATTGGCTCTTCATCATCCTCCATGAGTCCAGAGCCTCTGCGACTAAGCAATACATGTGGAAACTTGTTAATAAAAATGTTTTTAAATTGTGCATTTCCACATACTGTCTATTGGCTGGAAGCTTTGCCAAAAAGCAGCCAGTACAAAAATCGTTAAATGCCCAGCTCTACTCCACGATTCAGACACAATCATTGTAATCTGGAGAGCAGTGCCATCTTACATTGCTTGCTGCATGTGGTTTCTCATCTTGGCATATTGCATGCAGACCCGTTCCTGCTGCTGGCAGGCCTCTGCTTGCTGCCTTTGTGCCAACATCCAAGTAACCTGTGTGCTGTGGGACAATGTTCAACACGTTATAACCCTTCACAAAGCGCAGAACAGCTGCACATAGGTTCACAAATGCAGCACGAAATACCAAATTTTGTTTGATTTGTTTTGCCCTGTTTATTTCAAAGGAAACTAAAGGAATAGATATGTAGAAAGGTTTCTTTACTTGTAATCCATTGCAGTCTGGTGGTGATGGTGTTGCTGCTGCTGGGGAAGTACGGGCTGGTGGGGATGCTGCTCTGATGGCATGGTGTATGCGGCCGTGTAGCTGTCCTCTGGCCTCATCTTCTTTGGATCCCGTAGTACAGTGGAGGTGAGGTGGGGTGAAGGCATCATCACTGGCGTCTGCACATTCTGCTCACGGTTCATCCAAGCTGCATCACTGCTGCTGCAGCTGTTCTCCTCTACTAGAAAAGAGAATTCATTGAAAGACAACTGAAAAGTTACTTACAACAGATCCAGTGGCAATGAAAAGTATGTAAATGTCCATGATGATCTGTTTGCTGGCCTATTGAAATTGGCCTATTTGCTGGCTTTTCATTATATACTCAATATTATACAAATGTAATAAATGTTCAGTTCCCTTTGTGGAAACAATAAATGGTGGGATGCACACTGAAGTATAAATTATTAATTAGCTGTACTGGGACTCCCAAGTTCCTGCCAGTGTTCCGGCATTTACTCATTGGCAAGTAATAACAGACACAATTACTTCTTAAAATCTGTGACCATCTGGGGCACCAAACTAATCTGTATACAGCATATGTTACAAGTATAACTTTAAAAATACATGAACTCAGATGTGACTGCTAAGACGTCCAGTAGATGTTTGCCAATTCAGTCGCTCACCTTCAGGCAGTTTCCTCTTGCTAGTGGTGGCTGGCTTGGACTTCTTACTCCTGATGCTGGACCCTCGGCTGCTGATCCCACTGATGACAGACATGGTGTCATCGTCTCCTCCAGCCTGCAGGGAGTTCCTGTACGAGATGAGCGGTAGCCAGCAGTCCTCTCGCTGCAGGGCCATCTGAAAGGTCATGAATCGCTCCAGGTACGTGTGACTGTGGAGGTCAGAATGACAACAGTCATGAGAACAGAGGTTCTCTTCATAGTTCATCCATCAGCTCCATCCTGACGACATCCAACACCAACCACTGCACACATCTTCTGACTCAAACTTACACAGTTTTCTTGTCCTGTCGTAGCAGTTTACTAGAGAACTCGCTCAGGATATCCAGAAAGGCCAGATTGAGAGGTGGATTCCCCTCTCCCTGGGGACTCGGCTCCTTAAAAGCAAACTCAATTCCATCCCTACAACAATTATCGAAAGTAATGAATGAAAAACTTGACTTATTTATAACACAGATGTCTACATAACAATAGAGTTGCATGCAAAGCTGTAAAGTATCTGTATCTATTGGCTCATGAAAATTTCTTACTTATGTAACATGGCAATAGCTTCCCTGGTCTTCACTTGATCCAAGCCAAAAGTCAATGAGAAACGTCGGGCAAGCTCTTTTATGCCGCAGAAGGATGATGAAGAGCGGTCAAAATTGCAGCCGAGGTCAGACAACATCTCATTGAATAGCTACAAAAGAAAAGGAACTGCACTGTTAACAATATTGATTTACTTAAATTGAAAATTAATTCTTCCAGTTTACATTAGATTCCACAGAGTGGGATTAAGCCTAATCCTGCACTGAAATGGGTTTATGAACTGGAATGATTTCAATAAGCTTTAGCCAAGTCTAGATTTACCTAATCTATTTTATTAATACAGCCTCTGGGGAAAGCGTGCTCTTGCTCCTTTTTCAAATCAAAAGTTTTCCTGCATGCACACGCAGATACACGAGCACGCCACAAACCTTTTTAATTTCAAGAGCATGCTGTGAGGCATATGATCACGTCCTCATGGTTGCTGTTGTTTGGACAAGTAAACTGAATTCTCTCTTGAAATGCAACAAGCTAGGTCACATTTAAATTCTTCACCAAGTTACAAAAATAAAAGTCTCCAGAGTGTGTGTGTAGTTTGATGTGATTTATTCAGCATGTAGATTTAACTCTAACATCTATTCAAGTGAGAATCTGAGTTGTTCTTGCATGAACCTCCTTTAGATCTTTGATCTCGGCTGTGTGCATTAAAAAAAAAACCCGATTGTATGCCTTGAAGAATCTTACCTGTTGTAAGCTCAGTATGAGCGTCTTTGCACACTGTATTTTATCAATTTGTCTTGTTTTACTCATTGTTTCCTTGATGATATCTCCATAATCGTTGTAATACTAATGGGAAAGACAAAGAGTACTGTTAACTAGGGAGAAACTGATGAATTCTTAATACTGAATGATAACAGGATGTTGAACATACCCTCATGTACTGCTTAAAAATATCTGCTCCGGTGTTGATTTCCACAACATTGTAAATGATCAGTTTGCAGTAGGCTGCTAATAGGTTCCTTCGCTTGTGCAGAGCCTCTATTTTACTGGCTTCATCATCTTGCTGCCCGTCTGAGAGAGACAAAATAGCAAAAATATAACAAACAAATCCTAACAGACCATGTCTTACACTTACACTTTCTAGCGGGTTAAGAAATGAGTGGTGAGTGACTCTGACCTGTGCTGTTGTTGTCGTCATCCTGGTCAATGAACACTTGCTCTAGGATGAAGTTGAGCAGCTCCGCCTGCAAAGACGAGTCTGGGGTGTAGACCAGAGCCTCCAGTTGCTCCCGACCTGATGACATGATTTGGTGACTGAAGATCATCAGCGCATCACATAGGATGGTGAAGGCCTGGAATAAAGCTCAACACGTTAGCAAGAATACACCGACCAAATGATTCTTTCAGATGTACTGAACAATGGTCATGGATCAAAGCCAAAAAGAGGGTGAAGTCCATTCAGCATGACCCCACCTGCTCTTTAACTGTGGTGTTGATGCTGTTCAGGTAACGCTGACACATTAAGCAGAAAGCCCTCATTTGCTTTCTCAAGGTCACCATATCAGCCTGAAAGGAACAATATAAGTCAGTCATATAAGTCAACAAAGTAGTGAACAGTTAAGGTTGTCAAATGTATAGATACATAAATATAACTGCAATACCAGATTTCTAAAATGGTTTAGAAGTTCTATTGTACAGTACATAGGATAACTAAAAACTGTAATACAATCAGATTGGTAGGTATCATTCCTCTATTACCAGCTACTCTGTATGAGAATGTAGAAACTGGTGGCCCACCAATCCAGGACTGGGAGTTAGCTACCGAGTGAAAACTAGGGTACCCAAGTGCCAACAGTAATTCTCAACCACGCTTTGAAAAATATAATAGCTTTCTGGATATATTTTGATTATGATGAGAAGTAGGGTAAAGCAAACAAGAGGGAACACCACATTTACAGCTAAACACCCACAGACAGAAAGCCTGACCTCTTATACATTTTTAAATCCACGCTGCAACATTTGCCTTGATGAACAAATCTCGTTGTTAGCAGTCATCACATGTTGTAAGTGTATTTATTTGAAGTTTATTTATTCTGCACTTCCACACAGCTGTCTGCTTAATTTCACTGTGTTTTGCAAGTACTCCAAAATGCTTATTGTTGTGCCCTGACCAATATGTAAGTGCGTACCGTTGAGGAGCTGTCTTCTGAGACCTTCGCTAGATGCCACAGGATGATATAATGTGTGCACTGCATTGCTTGAATAACAATCTGGGGGGAGAAGGCAGGAACAAACAGGATGAGTAATAATGCTATAGACAGTGGTGTGAGTCACAATCAAAATGGAAAATGACTTTTTCACCTTGTTAGCTAATTTTCCATGTCATTCTTAAAAGATGTATACACCTTTTAAGAATAAATGCCCCAAAATCCCATTACTTTTACTTTCTGGAAAATTATTTTTAGTGGTTACCTCAAAGTGTACCAGTAGGCGTACATAAACATTCCAACTATATACATTACAGATTTTTTAACAACCTTGCCTATGCACCCCTCCTTCAAATAAAACTGCCTTTCTCTCCAATTGGTTTACATTTTTGAATGATGCCTACCCACGTTCTGTTCTGTCCAACATCCTGTTTCAACCGCAAATACGTCAAATTACAGAAGCAAGATTCTCTCAAAATGCCACTTCAATGTGACTTAAACATTTTTGGTTTAGCTTTTGAGGGATGTTACTAATACAGTTAGAGGAGGTTCTTCTGTTTTGGCTGCGATACCTGCTCAGGCATATCCCCATTTTGTAGACCCTGTGTTGAGCAGCCTGTAGTTGCTGGTGAAGAGGTCCCATTTAGAGAGGTCATGTGCACTTGAAGAAGAAGAAAAAAGAAGAGAATGTTCAGTAATGACAACTTACAAACATCGATTAAAACATATTCATACAAATGACATTATTCACATGTTACTTCATACAAGAAAATCGAAGCCCATCACTCAAATACAAAACAAGCTAACTGTAAATGCTGCTAACTGGATCTTCAACACTCAACAATGTATTGAAAACATAACCACAAACATGTTTGGTGCTTTACTTGTGGAAAGCACTGATCCTCTTGAGTGTGGACAGAACCTGGTAGGCGTCATCCTCATCTGGTTCTTCACCCTGAGAGAGGAGCGATCTCGCTTATAAAATCCTGGACGTTCAACCTAGCAGCTGCATCTGTTCATATGCTTTCAAACAACTCAAATTTCAAACTGAAGCCGTTGGAGCACCTACCTCTTGCAGGAAGTCTTCCAGGAGTCTGTTCAATTTGTCTACCAGCTCGTCCAGTAGTTGGGAGCAGGAGATGTCCACGCGGTTGAAGATGGTGAACTCCTCATTGCAGAGATAGCGGTAGGTGGTAGAGCAGGCCTCCAGCACCTCAGTGTCTGTGTGCTTATCCACGGCCTCCCAGATTTGCCGCAGCAGAGCATCCAAATGCTTAATGAGAACATAAAGAGTCTGGTCTACAACAGTACTTTATCATTAACGCCGCAGGTAACATCATCATCATTACCTAATGTGTATGTTGTGCACGTTAGAATGAACTTTTCACAAACCTTTTCTAACCGACCAGTAGTGTAGATGTCAAGATCAAAGTACTTTGGTATTGTGAGCAAATTGGTCACCTTATCAACATCAACGCAATACTAAAGAAAGAAAAGATTAGTACAAGGTAGTTAGGGTGGTTAGGAATCAATCTTGTTGTCCACATATATGTGTCAGCTCTGAGAAGGCTGTTATGTGAGTAGTGCAGAACATTGGTAATCACTTTTGCCAGTAACAGAGGCAATGCAACCGCAAACATTTCTGTGATTCTTGTCCGGTCATCCAGCTGTGTTTTCTTCTCCTTTGCAGACAGGACCTGCAAGAGAGCACAACCATGTTCATTGTGAACGTTGAATTCATTAGACAAATATCAAGTCAATGAGCAAACTAAGCCAAGCACTCACCCTCTTCCCTGTGCCTCTGCCCACTGGAGGGTGGCATTCACAAGCCTGCCGGATGGCACAGAGCATGATCTCTACCAGAGCCGTCTCCTGGCGGTCAGTCAGGGCTGGAAAATACAGACACAGAAACATATTACAACACTCTAATGAGGGAAAAGACTTTTGCCCAACTAAATGTCATGGCTGCCATGTGCTTAGTAGAGCAGCGTTCCTTCTGAAAAATCTGAAAATCAGATCCAGATTAGTGCCAAAGAGTGAATGGTCGCTTTACCCTCCTCTCCTGGCATAGGTTCATCGAGCAGCAGGCTGATCATACTCTCCCAGTCTTTCAGCAGCTCTGCAGCCCACTCCCACAGGCTATCCACCAGGTAAGCTCCATGCTCATGGAGCTGCAAAACAACATCAAACCAAGATTTAACATTTTCAAACAATTGTTTACAGTCACCATACACTGCCAAAAGTGTCTTAGCAAGACATTTAGTGGTCTTGAAATTCAATTTTTCTTAAAGCAAGTGAAAAAAATCTGACAATGGGGTGAGAAAATTTCACTTGTTTCCAATGCAGTGTCAAGAATTTCTTTGAATCAAGTAACAATATCTTGAATCGAGTGACATTATCTTGATACTAGTGGAGGGATCTACCTTGTTCCAAGAAAAATCTTGAAACAAGATGATATGTATTGGAAGCAAGTGGAATTATTTCATCCCATTGGCAGATTGTTTTTTGATGTTTTTTGAAAAAAAAGAAAATGTTTTAATATTAGATTAACTAACTTGTTAAGATGGACATTTCTATTGCAATGACCATAAGGTTTATATCCAGAAGAAGGAACAAGGGCCTAGCTACCTCACTCTCCAAGAAGAAGAAGACAGTGGTCTTGATAAGGCTGCCATTCAGGCTCTGCCTGCCCCTCCTGGGCAATCCCTCTTCCTCAGGACCACGATGGCTGAAGAGCCTTTAATCAGCACAAGACAAAAGGTCAAGCATTACACTCAATTTAGTAGTGGACTAGAAACTTTAACTTCAGCCTAGGTCAGATGACAAGACTGTACAAATCTTGCCCGATGAGGGAAGTACAAACTAAATGACCCGTCAGGAAGGTGCCCACACTACGTGATAGGGCAAAGATGGGTTGTCACACACATAAAGAGGAAGGATCACACACTGGCTGATTTCATCATTCAAAAACATTTTCCCAATCGCCCAGAACACTTCACTGGAAATACACACTGGAACTGGAACTACACTGGAACTACAAAATACGTCTTTAGACAGTTTCTTGCTTCATGGTAGAGAAGCTACATTTGTCATGTAAAGCTACATTTACATGACAAATGTGTTTTGAAGTGAAAAGAATTTTCACTTAATTTATAATTGCATACTGAATTGCATTGCAGACTGATTTAGGCACGGTGCAATTTTATATTATGATTATGATTATTATTATGAGTACTTATGAGTACAGTACTTGCTTTCATTTTTGTTTTTTATTCTTCTCTTGCTATGTTCGTTGTTATGCACCAAAACACCAAATCAAATTCCTTGTATGCGAAAACATACTTGGCAATAAACCTGATTCTAATTCTGATTCTGATTCTGATCTGCGCTAAAATTGTATAGCGTAACCTAGCCTTTAAGTTATCTTAAAACATGTTGGACTGATAAAATCCAATTCCATTCCCAACGGCTCAATTGCACTTCTTACTTACTTCGTGAAGAGAAACTCTCCTGCCGCTACAGCTATGGGTCGATGGGCTGAGTAGACCAGGTGATATACACTCTCACAGTCCTCCGCTGTCAGAACCTCATCACTGCTTCTGTTGGATGAAATTGACACATTCTTTGCGATAAAGGCCAGTTGAATAAAATCAATGATTGACTGGGATTAAAACGAAAGGGGAATTAGCAGAGAATGTAAAACATTATGTTGGGATGGTTTCAAATATTCTCAGGGAAGCTTTCAGGATCAGAGAGAAAATATTTGCAAATGTAATATAAACTTGGGATGTGGTCATATTCTGCCACGGTTGGAGGCATCAACAGTTATCTCAGCTATTAGCAAAAATTATGACATCCATGAGCACTAATAGGCAGGGATAAATGGAAAACTTAAAAAGCAGTTCCCTCTAATCAATTTTGGGTAAATCCAAGCTAATTTGTACCAAAATATATGGGCTGTTTCTTATTTAAATCATTTTAAATCATTTTGTGTGGAGTTTCACTTACTAAAAGGCCTTATAAAATAGGTTGGTTGCCTCTTGTAGTCAGAAGATTAGACATATTATCATTAGTTCAGGATATTGGCTCATTTTATACAAGTAATAGGCTTCAAAAGTGAAATGTACACCCTAGAGAGCACAGTAAATGACAGAAATTGCTACTGACAAAAACTTTTTTTTATTGGGGAACATGGGGGAGTGCTTGGGGAACACTCACACTCCAAAACAATATAAATTAAATGTGGGGAGTTTCTTCGAATGGCAGTGAAAAAACTTTCAAGCTTGCAGAATGAAAAGTGATCCCTTTGTGATCTGTTTACAGGCAAGGTTACTCACTGTAAGACGAGCGTCAGAAGTTTAATGGCTTGCACTGCAACATCATATTCCTTGTCCAGAGTCATAGACACAATGCGGTCCTGTCAATAACAGTAACTTTATGTCATAGATATCCTAGCCATGGGGATCTCACTTTAAAAAAAACATTTTTCAGAACATTTGTCAAAAAAATAAAAATAAATAGCCTTTACATTTCTAGGTTTTCCAGGATGCATAAGAAGCCTGTAACTAGTGTGGGGCTGCTGGCTCACCTTGAAGCGGCTGGTGAAGAGCTCCAGTCGAGTGTTGAGCTCTCTGTTGTAGTACAGGCCTTGCAGGGCAGTCAGGCACTTCAGCCGCACCTCGCCTTGCTGAAGTCACAGTAGCAACACACAAAATATATAACATTTAAATGTCAGTTAGCACATCTGCTGTTATCCTAACAGTGAGAACACTTATTATTTCTCATGCCTATAAGCAAAATACTATGACAGTAAATGTTAACCAGAGTTGAACTTGTTCCATTTAGTTTCAATCAACATCATCAGCAGCTTTTTTTCTATAATTATGCTACAGGCAAATAAGTTTACTAGTCTTAGACACAAGGAGGATATTTATCAAACAAAGTATCGACCAACATTAGGTCCAATTCATCATCATCATCGTCTTCATCATCTTGATTCTATGCTGCATTATTTTTAATAATGGGAGCGATGTCTTCCAGGATAGAAACACTGCTATGGACAAGGAACTAGTGGTTACCCAGTCAGTTCAAAACAGCATGATAATAACATTAGTCATATGCTAAGGCCTTTTTGCCGCTGTTTATATTCTAATATTATCAGTGGGCTCACCTTGTCATGCATTGTCCAGCCAACATACTTCAGGTAACTGTCATTGAGAAAGGCATCACTGTACAACTTCATCCACATTCCGATCTCCTCAATGCAAACAGCCCGGATTTCAGCAATGGCATCACTGGTAAACACAGACGAATTGACCAAGAATAAGACAGTCATAACGGCCATAATGTCCAATGGTGTTTTAATCAACTATCTATTTGGTAATTTACGATGACAATCTTGTCAGGTATCAGATGAAAACCATGTGGAGTCATATTAGTGTTGACACAAATGTTACACAAGAGGGCGACAAAAGGCCAAAAGCCAACGTTGAAAGGTCTTTCCTTTCTTGTGATGGGACTTCAGTACCACAGGGGGGCACCTCATAATGAAATTTGACAGTCCACCTGTGTAAATTGATCCAGGATTTTGTTTTAAAAAAAAAAAAAACGTACCGATATCTGTGGACAAACACTCCTTTGAAAATTGCATTCATCATGTTTTCAATTTCATCTTGATTTTCTTGAAGCTGAAAAATAATAAGCAAACAGACAAAAAAAGTGTTGTAGTTTTACTTAATTCACATAATAAAGAGCATGATAAACGTTTCTTGTTCTGCCCTGTGTTACCCTAAAATCAAACAAGCAAAAACCACAACTTTCAGGAGGTTTTACGGGAAGAGCTTTTCAGTAAGTTGCATTCAAGTAGCCAATCTAGCGATGTTACGGGAAGGTTTTGAATACAACGACAAGGACTCATTACATTGTGATCGCAGTGTTTTTTCCTAGGTTTATCCCTTGAGATCCAAAATAGAAGTCTAGAAGATGCCAAGACCTTACTGTTTTTTTAATCGCTTGGAGTGTTAGCTTGTGTGGCGGCAGTGGAAGTGTTAGGCAACTTAATATTCCTCTCACCTCTTTACGCTTCTGTAACAGGAGCTCCAACCTATCATTGGCCCTTTTTCCAATGACCTTGTTCCTTTCCGCCTCATATTGTCTCTGAGTGTTGTCCATGTTAATGCTCAGGTTCAAAGCAACGTTCACCAAGGCCGTCATCAACTTCATGGCTGCCAAAGACGACAAAGGTCAGTTACGCCCCTGAATGAATAACAGCTACCAAACAATAACAGTATGTTGATGCAGATATGCAGGTAATACAAATGCATAGCAGGGAGGTGCACTCAGAGGCGTCCTTAAGTGCCCATAAAACTGACCTGCTAGCGTGCTCGTATGTCTAAAAGCCCGGACCTGTGAGTCAGACAGGCCAGTAAGAAGTGAGATGACTGTGTCCATCATATACTCGTCGTAGATGATGCTGTACTGACACTGACGCACCAGGACCCCGATGAACTCACAGAAACTGAGCCGGAACTTCTTCCACTGTGGCCCCGACATGGTTAATGGATAGTCACCGCTGTCCTATTTGAAGATTGAAGAGAGATATCTGATTCAGTTAACCACGATGTGATTCCGGGTCAGCAGAATCACATTTGTCATCTATTTCTGTCCTATGTTTTATTTAAAATATTATATAAAAATGTCAATATTTGTATTATTTATATATATATATCTATCTCAAACAATATCCCAACACAGCATACAGCACCTCCTCAAACTCCTCAGTCATTTTTCTAATGATCTCGGAGTTCTGCATATGTCTGAACATCTCTGCACTCACAGCACCTATGAGACACACAGCAGCAGCAAAGTTTATCACATTAATTTTGCTTTCAGACGTCTCAAATGCAACATCTAAGATGCATCATCTAAAAAAAAACAAAAAAACGTACCTTTACAACCGGAGCACTGAATGAAGAAGTTGATTAACTCCAAGAGAGCAATATCTCTATCATGTTTGTATGCCTCAATCCAGTCATCAACAACAGACTAGAAAATAAAGACATTTGACTTTTTTTACACAAGACATTTAATTACATGTTTGTTTTCCAAATCCAACTCTGAAATAATCTCAAAATATTATGACACATTCGAGATGAGCCTATAGCTGTCCCACTACCAGTGCATAACTGTTTTAACAAATGTAAAAAAAAAAAAAAAAAAAAGTAACCTGCAAATTTGAACATGACTTCATTCATAACTGACAAACAACTCATAGTCTTTTCACCAAACTAGTGTGCACCTACCTGTGTGGCACTCTTTCCCATTTTCACCACCTCATATAGGGTCATGTTCTCCATCCCATTCTCCTGATGATGGCCATTCACCCAACCAAGGCCAGGGACCTTCCCTCCTCCCCCACCTTTGGCCTTCTCTCCAATGGCCTTCTTTCCTTTCTTGGCTGCCTATTGGGAACAAAGATGTCAAAGTGGTACTGTATTTAAGTGCACAACAACTTTGAACCAAGTACACATGCTTTAGGAGATATTGTATTCTAAATATTATATTACTGAGAAGTACTGTACATAACCAGCATAGCATACAATTCAATTATTTTAGAGTCATTTGATGCTGCTAGTGATGTTGTATTGGCAGTATTTTATTTGCTGAACAAACATAGTTGCTACATAATATCAACATTTCTTATCTGACACAGAAACATCACACTTCCCAAGCACATTTTTTGGAAGACTATTTGTATAAAGAGCTTCTTAAGACATCATATTTGAAAAACAGCACATACCAGCCCTTTCCCTGTCTTTGCATGTTTGCCATCATGGTCCTCAAGGTCAGTATCTGATGATAACTGGGAATCAGCCTCTCTGTGGACAACACAAGAAGTCATCACAATCATAACACAGAATTCAATCATTACATTGCCATTTAAAAATCACACAAAGGTTGCATGTTGGCATTCAATTCAGACAGCTGAAGTTGTTTTGCAAACATGCTAATACTTTAGTGTAGACCATTGCTTACGGCGGAAGTTGAAAATCTGGTTGCAAATCTTGCGCTGCTATCATTTCTTTAACATTTTCTGGATCTGCTTGAGTAGGTGCTTCCACTGCTCTGGACCCAAAGCAAGAAGTTATCTCTTCAGTTCTACCTGGAACATAAGACAGTTCAGATGAAGAGCCTGTTGATTAATGATTAGGCTGAAAGTCATTAACAAACCAGAATACATCTCACATAGAGCTCAGTTCCAAGACCTCAAGCAACAGTCAAGAGCAGGGTAGGAAACTAAAATGTTTCTTCAGCCAGAAAGATGCACCATATTACATGGTATCGGTCCTAAGAAGCTGATGTGATATGAATGACGGATGAACCCAAGTACTTGCACAATGCAATTTGATGATGCTTCGAAGCTGCTAAATGTTTCTTTTGATAAAAGCTCAGATGAAAAGATGCCTTCTGCTACAGCTCAGTACACTGCAGTAAAGTTGTTGGGAAGGCACTACAAAGGTTGCATGAGTCATGTATTAATGCAGACAACAGCTAGGTTGAGGGTCCTAATGGTTCTGTGGCACCCTGGCTGGACAAGACATGGTAATCGCCTACTCGGTAGCTGGTTTGCTGCCATACGATGGCTTGTGAAATGTTGCTCTCTAATTTCTAGCATGGTTTGAATTACTAGTTTGGCTGCATTAATACATGAATTATGCAACAGGTTTAGAGCTTTCCCCAATAACCTAGCATTTGTTAAATGCTTAGATGTGGTGTACTTCACTCTGCCAGAGCATTGGGGATGTTCTCACAGCAAAAGAACCCTCACCTCCCCTCTCTCTTCTACAAGTTTGCCCAGTTTTGACACAGACAACATCCATCTTTTTGGAATCCATAAAATCACTAATTTAACTACCATACTACCACCAGAGCTTACAACTTTGGCCCTAGCTGTTTGGAGGGTCCCAGTAGAGGGGCTTAAGTCCCTGGATAAGCCCTGCTTTGGCCTAACCCAACCCAAACCAACCCTTTCTATGATGACACAAATGGGGTGTGGCAGCATGCACAGATAATTCTTAGCTAATTAATATATTAGTAATTTTCTGGCCTCACAAAAGTAAATAATGTACTATCTATAATGTAATAAATAAATATTATATTAAATAATATTATTATTGTAATAATAAATAAATACTTCGTGCTTGAGTTTTACCATGACATAACATTTTAAACATTTACACCAAACGGCATTTATTTGAAAAGGTTATCACTAGTTCTATCAAGCATTATTAATTTAACTGATCATACTGAATGATTTACAGAATGATTAATAAGACTTTTGAAGAGACTTTATAGATAATGTATGTTGCTTTGTACACATATCATCGCAGATCGATTGTTTTAAACTGGGTTTAGGTTAGCTGGTAGAAGTAGATTGTGATGTGGGATATGACAGTCAACTTTCATCAACATTTCATTAATGAACATAATGAACATGTCAGTAGTTCTCCACTTTATCAACGCAACAGATAAAAGTTAAGTTGTTTCCAGAGAACAATCATCTCTGCAGCCGTCTTAACGCAACACTTGTACCGGACAACTGGCGCTTCCTAAAATACAGCGTAAAGATGAGTAGTTTGCTCGGCTGGTTTTGAACTACAACCTAAAATGGCGAGGGCTAAGACTTTCGCCTTGGAGAACGCTAACGTTAAGTAGGACAGCAAGTTTATACACCATAAAAAGCCTTCTTGGTCTAGTAACTAAGTATTATAAATATTTATAGCAGGTCATCGTGGGTAAAGTCAATCGTACTTCGACCAAAACACGCTGATCCTTAACGGATTCTGACACGCGCAGTCGTACACTTCCGAACTACAAACAACTACAAACGTTCCCAAGGCTTGTGATTCCTATCCACTCTACTTTACGTACCCTCTTTGCTATGACAGACAAGCAGCTCTCTTGCTAGTGTTAGCTAACGTTAGCGGGGTTAGTTAACTCGAGACAGTGCAACTACATATTTTATCCGTAACGAACTATCGTCAGGATTATGATTTACTTTAGCTGTACTGTTAATATCGATACGTTGTTAACGTTAGCGCTAGCTAAAACTAGCTGACAAGACAGCAACCTAGTGTTAGCAGCAGGTTGTTATTAATCATGTTAACTTAGTAAAGTCTGATAGAGCTCTACATCGACGGCTCCGGTTAACATTAACGGCAGGTGTCTGGCTGGCTAACCAGAATAGTGACATCAATGACAAACTCCCTAAATGCTATCCGCCATTTTACAACTTACCTCGTTTTTTAAATCAAATATGGACTGAAACCATTCATTAATAATCCATACGTTGCTGACCTTGCAATGACGGTACGCTCATTAATTTACAGCGTAAACTGACATTTTCGCAATCTCGTATTTTTCTTTACCTAGTTTTTTTTGCTAGTTTACGTTCAAAAGGTCCTTGATTGCTAACATAGCAAGGCTCAGTTTGTGTTTTTCGTTATGCAGTACATGCACCACCTGTCGGTAGCATTGTGCACTGCCGGTAAGAGCGACATTCTAGCTGTCATACTGCAAAGTCTTACTGTGTTGCCCAACCTATGGCTTTTCATTTCTATAGCAGGATCACAGTTGTATTAGCATGTTCTCTAAAACACAGTAGTTGAGAATGTGGTGTAGGAGGATGTCTACCTAACCATAGCTCAATCCTGATGTCCATGTGGGTCAATGAGTGGAGAGGTAGATCATACAGTAGGTATAGTAAAATAGATAAGATATAAAATTGACAGACAAAATGCTAACCATATGTTTGGATTTAGTTCACAGATAATTAATAATCATGGGATGAGTTCTTACAAACTCTAAAAAACATCACCGTGAAGGGACCACAAATGTTTGTAAGACGTTATAACTAAGAACTTGTAGACTCTCTCCCCCATGGAATTTGATAAACACCAAGCACCTGTCTAAACACATTGTGCAGTATTAGTACAGCTCATGTGGCCGCGTGGCTGGTGTTGGGTGGACTGGATTTTATCAAGAGATCACATGAAAATAACATCTTAAGGAGAAAATCCATGCTAAAACAGAACCTATTGATGTTACTTATACAATGATGGAGCGGTAGATAAAAATGTAGGTAAACTATGACTCCCGGTCTGTGATCATGAGGCAAACTACCACCAATATAAACAAATCAATTATACTTTTGGAAAACCATTATTTTTTTTTTTCTTAAAATTTCCTTTGATGTTCTTTACTAATGTATTCTATAAATTTACATCTTAAAGATTTATGTCAGCCTAAACTCTATCCTGAAAATAAAAAGGTGTTTACTCTCTACTACACACCAATGAGGTAAGGCAAGTAAATTGTTTAATTTGAACATGACTACCAAAGGACTAAAATGATCTACGATTCCTTCAAAAGCATCATAATTCCTGTGCTATCGTTAATTTTGCAAGCTGTCATATTTTTGATTGGATATTTATTTTGGAACGAAACTCTTCACACTCTTTCCCAAAGATAGAAACCAGAGATGTAGGGCTCAATTCTGTGATGTCATCCAGACAAAAAAAATGGAGCTGCTTCAAGGAATTGGAGACTGACTTTGTAGATTCATATTAGTGTCCAGATGTAGACTCACAGTTTTCATTGTAGCCTTAACAGGTATGAACCAGAAAATATGCCCATAGCCCCTTAAAGTCACACTCTGCATTGATATGGTGTCCACGGTGAGTTTCCCATTCACTGTCAGTGGATCAGCTTTGAAATGTGTGGTGTCATGAAAGGAGTGACATGTTTGCCGTATAGCCGTCTCTCTCATGGCAGATTGGTAGGAGCAAAGCCCCCTGATATTCACGAAACAAAATGTGCAGGTAAAAATTCAAGCCAGAAGAAACATACTCCACTATAAGGCAACCTTGTTGGTTGAGAAAAGAAACTCTTAAGCCTTTCAACAGCTTTAACATTTTATTGTTCCATTAATAATATCTTACAGGTTTTGTAAGAGTACCAACTTGAAGAGCCGCCAACTGTTGTTAGTAATTATGACTAATTCTATAATCCATGTCATGTCTCCTTCATTTACATCAACATGTATTTACTTGATCCATTCAAAGCCATCTCTTCATAGGGGAGTGGAAGATCAAACAATATGAGAATATGATGCAGTGCAGGTATCATGCAAAACACTCAAGTCACACACGAGAAGGAAAGAAATGTCTAGAGTTTTGGCCGGCCACACTCGGATAGGGGTTGGATTTTCTCTGTTGACGAGGTTCCCACTAGATGAACAGATTGTAGAAACTATGTACTGTCTCCTCCACAGCCTCTCCCTCACAAAAGGAAGGCAGGGTGAGGAGATCAGGATCCTTGATCTCGGTTTCAATGTTTAGGTTGCTGTGAGAAAGTGACACAAAATTTACATGGACATTTTGCTCACACAAGGAGGACAGTCAACACTACCTGTCTCTTAGAGCGAATGTAGATATGGAGAAGTTCCAAATAATATTTCTGGTGTGTAAACTGCTCCGAACGACTCGTAAAAACACCAACCTGAACAGGAGTGATCTTGACTCATCGCTGTAGAAAGTGCTCAAGGGCAAGCATCCCACGGTTGCAGACATAGTATACATTGCTGAAAAACAGACAGAAACAGACCATTGCCATTCTCAAATTTGCTTCATTCTTACTTTATTTTTTCATAACTATCTATCAGAGAAACTCAGAAATAATACAAATCCTAATTCTAATCCTAACCTTTTGCTTCGGGCACTGTCCCACTCCATACTTTGAGTTTAAGTCCCTCCCCTTCAATGGATGGACTCCCTAGCGTCATCGTAGTTAGGTACTTGGCGTTGGCGGGCACTTGCAGAGCATGCGCGACTGATTGCAGGGCTTTCTTCTCACAGCTCTGGTTTTTGCCATCAATCTCATAGAATACCCCCTGCAAGATGTAATGGTGAAACAATGACACTGATTCAAAACACAAGGTGCAAAATGACTCGGTTCAGCTAGAAATGTGATATTATTTAAGCGATAATTCATTGTTACCTCTTCAAAAAATATCAGTACATCCAAAATCAGAGAAGTGTTAAAGCCGTGGAAAGTTGTGTCATTTGATTTGAACCGTAGCTTCTTGGCCGTAGAATCATAGACGTATCCGCCTGCTGCTTTTATTCCACCACGACAATCAACCTGTTGTTTAAAACACAAATTGAGGGAGAAACAGAGATGGGGTTCATTTGATGAAATAAACTTCCAATCCTGGTCCCATAAAAAGTACCAGAAGGTTTTGTATGACAAATTCGGGAAACTCACCACTGACAGAAATCCTGTCATATTGACTGGATCTGAAAGACAGCAATATCGGTTAAAGGGGTTTTCATGGCTTAATACACATACCAACACAGAGATTTGACATATTTACTAACTAAGATAACAAATGTTTTTTGCTGTTGTCTCAAATAGGAAAATGATTGAGTTTTTACTTAGCAACAAACAAACAACAATTCAATATCAAGACATTTACTAAATAAATGATTAAAACTAAAAGACTTAAACATTCTTACGGCAAGGTTGATGGTGCTCTGCAAGGGTGGTGGCAGTCAAACACATAAAGACGAAGAGTGTGACCACTGCATACATGTTTCCTGACCAGAGGGAGACACAGACAGAGAATACAAGTCAGAGATGGCAAACAGCCCTTAGCGCATCTAGCTGTCAATGAAGATGCACTGCTTTTATAGGGCTAGTCCTGTGTATTTTAGAGGTGTTGCGTAAAAAAAGCCAGGATGGTAGGACATGCAGACTTTTTATCCCCTGGACTCCAAATACCAAACATCTGTCTAAACATACTTGTTATTTCCAAGCAGGTGGTAACACACACACAGTATTGTTATTGTAATCAATTTGGCCTTTTGTGATTGTGTGACACACACACATGCAAGGTTACATTAGAGTAATCTTTTTTTTTTACCTTTTATTTAACCAGGTAAAGCAATTGAGAACAACTTCTCATTTCCAGTGACGCCATGACCAAGAGGTAGGTTGTTTTTTATACTGCACCAATATTTAAACATTTAAATAAAATAAACATCTTTGATCAGTCTTTAGGCCTATAAAGAAGAGCAAATCACAAGGGGAGAGCACGAGCGGTTGAATCTGCAAGAACAAGCTTAATATGTAGTAAAAATTAAAAGTAAAAATAGTTTTTACTTTTGCACTATTTGCATATCTTTTTGTATTTGCACAATTTTTGTACTTGTACTTATATAGCTTCTTATATTTTTTTATTTGCTATTGTTATTTTTCTTATTTCCATTGTAGTTTTATTTCTTTATTTCTTGGTGTTACTCTATGTCTGGCTGCTGTAACACAGAAATTTCCCCCCAGGGATTAATAAAGTACCTACCCACCAATAATAATAATAATAATAATAATAATAATACTAGTAATAATAATAATAATAATAGTAATAATAATAACAAGTGCAGCATACAACTAAGAGTTATATAAAAGTGGAATGCTTATTTGAGAAATGATAGGAAGATTAATCATTTAGGGAAATTACAAACCACAAGCTCTAGTTTTTGAGAAACTGGCAGGAGTTGCCAAGGTAAACGTAAAATTAAATGGAGAACTAAACAATTTCTCTCAAAATCACACCATGAAGCTGTCTTTATGAAGCTGTCTAATGCATTGAATAGTCTTGGTTAGTGGTGAACCAGGCAGGCCTCCTAAAAAACCCTCATCCTTTCTTTTCTAAAAGCGATCCAAGCTAAATAGAAAGCCTGTGGTGGTTATACCAGGTCAGTTGCACAAGCCAGGTCAGAAATGTGTTGTTGTAAGAACTACACATTGTCCAGCTGTCCTCTGTTGACCACAGCCTAATTTATTTGAGTGGCTGAATAGAATAGATACATCTTCACATGACAGTGTTCTTGTTTTGTCACTGCTTTCAGGCAAACAACTCAGTATCTACTGTACTGTCACATGCATAACAGTATCTTGTGTATCTCACTATATGCTGTATCTCTCGTCATTGAACTGAATTTTACATATACCTACCTCATATGTTCCCATGTATCCACAAGCTGGATTATGATTAAAAGAGTTTTTTGGTCTTTCAGGAAAAATATTGATCAGAATTGTCATATTTGTATAGTTTAGCCCAAATAAATTGATGGCAAACAGTGAAAAAACATTTTACATATGTTCATGAATGTATGTGCAGTTGCTATGTTGAAATCAGACAAAGTATCGTAAAGATTGTATCTGTATGGTATGGTATAATATGGTATGGTATAGTACCGTACCGTACCGTACTATTCCGTTTTGTGTCATATCGTATCACATACTATCGTATCGTATTTTGTTAAATTCTGCCTGGCCATGTCAACCATTCATCGCCCCCAACTGCTATTAATTCTGCCCAGCTGTCCAAAACAAAACATATCAATCTATCTGCAGAAAAGGCCTTCACTTTTATTTTCCCGCATCATTTTAAACGCCCTGTGGTTTTTGTTGATCGATCAGCAAGCAGATTGCCCTTTCCAATCTAAATACTGCATTCAATCAAGGATTGCTGCAGCCTTTTCAACTGCAAAAATTAAGTTTCCATTGTATGTGTGTGGTTGGTTGTGATGTGTTCAACTGGAAAACATGTAAACAAAGCAAAGAGAAGGACAATCATGAAAATGGACTTTATTCAGCTGTTGACAAATCTCTGTCTTTCTTCAAGAAAATCTTTAGTTAGTTTTTAGTTTAGGTCAATTGCATTCCACTCTTTCTTAAAAGTGAGCTCTTTCAAGATATATTTGTTATGTTACAAAGCTATTGTATTGCCATTGACTTTGCATTGCCAAAGCACTGAGCAACTTTTTGCCTCCAATATTTCATTGATCTAAACACCCTGCAAGTACTTTTTGGCTGGACAGAAATCAAACCCATGGTCTACCCCTTTAATCCGCACTTATGAAAATGGCCATTTTTCAGAACATTTACAACAATATCATATTAGTAAAACATATATTATGTATCCTAAACTGAATGATATAATTGATTTTCACATTAGATTATAGCAATGCAGTTCATTAAAAAAAAATGGGAAGGAAATGCATAACAAAACTGAAAGGGTGGTTGAAACCACAGGTGAATCAGACTGAAAATAACATTGTACGAGTGATGAGTATGTTTGTTTGCATCACAAGGGAAATTTAATTTCAGGGGAATACGGGGGAGGAGGTTATGAAAATGAGGGAAGCCCTTCTTGTGTATATGCTTTGAAAGGGGTACGATCTCTTATGCTCTCCTTCCCCTTCTACAAACCACATCATCACACTCCTTGTTTTGGAGAGGAAGTATAAATCTGTTCACAAATCTTGCCTCACCCCCAGTTTACTATCTATTTACTCTTAAGTTATTCATGTTTTTATATAGGAGTTTTCTTCATTCAACCTACCTTATTGCGAACAATTCTTGCAGTAAGGTAGTAATTATATTAACTTCATTATATGAAACTTACTTTGTATCCACATTCACAAGTTCCAGTCATTCTGTGGTTGCTTTGTGAATGTAAAATTAAAATCAGTAACTGCACAATGCTGGCAATTTAAATGTTTTTGTTTAGTGGTTTTATGGTGAGTATATTTGGGCCTGCATTGTACCGGTATGTGCGCTCAGAAATTGTCAAGTCAGTTAAGTTTATTTGTATAGCCTTAATCACAGTTACAGTCTCAAAATGGTTTCGTAACGCCCCAAATTGTACAAACAAGACATGACTCCATGACATCCTTCAACTTTGACCCTCACAAGGGAAAAGAAAAGTACAAACTCCAACTATACTTAATGCTTACACAGACTTTGAAGTCAATGTGGGATTTGGCATACAATTTTACCTCAATAACTCTTTGTCCTCTGGTTGTGTCTATTTTAAGACAGCATTCAACCTTTTTAAAAAAAACAAAACTGGTTTTGACCCTCCTGCTCTTAGTAATTATAGACCCATTTTATTACCCTTTTTTACCCTTTTATTACCCTTTTTTATTTATTTATTTATTTATTGTTGTATCAAGCCAACTCCAATCAGCAGCACAGCACTGAAACTTCCAATCTCAGGGTTGTAAATGATTTCTTGATAAGTGATTAATGCTACTTGACCTTAGTGCTACATTTGATACAACAGACCATGGTATCCTTATAGATTAATTGAGGCAATGGGTTGGTAGTTCATGAACCACTCTAGTTTGGTTCTCATGATACTTGCCTGATAGGAAATTCCTTTTGTCCATTAATGGCTATTTCTTCTTTTTTCCCTTGTTTTCTTGTCTGATATTTATTTATTCCTTTTGTTTTATCCATATGGCTTTTATTGTTTTATACCTCTTTTATACCACTGTCTTATTTATCTCATTGTCTTATTTATCCTACTTATCTTTGTCATTGTTCACTTTTATTTTTCTTGGTTGTGAAGCACTTTGTAACCTTGTTTTGAAAGGTGCTATATAAAATAAAGAATATTATTATTATTACATACATGTTCTTCTGCATAAGCTCTCTCCCAAATATACTCAAAGAGACATAAAGGGAAGACTTGTAACTCCATGGGGACGCGCTGCAGTAAATCACATTGTCTATGCAGTCACACAGTGAGCGTGTAGTCCAGCGAGGCAGCAGGAGGCGCTGCCCAGGTTGCTGCTGCCTGAAATAAGTGAGATGTTAAAGATGTAAGAAGATCTCAGAACAGATGAAGATGTACAAGTTCACCATGAGGTAAAGGCATTGTTTTACAAATGTTTTAAGTAAGGGAGAGCTGCAGAACAACAGCTAATGCAAAAACACAACTTCTTTTAAATACATTTGAAAATGTTATGTTTAATTTACAATACTAATACTCTCTCTCAGTATACGTGTGGCTACTCATTGTGTTTTGACTTTGTCCCACATAATAAACTATAGAATATATTAATATGAAAATTATGGGGAAAAAAGGTGATATGGAGTGTGTGTTTATTAGCACACTCTTAAATAATTGGGTTATGGATGTCTTGGAGTTTATAGTGGGTTAACTGTAACCAGTGAGTTATGAACTGTGAATCAAAGCCATTTTGCATGGCCCTGCACAGGGTTGAAGTCATAAGTGTGTACCTTTGAACCCGTGTGCTTTGTGATCAGTACTTACACCTTGAACCTATGGCCTTGGCGCTGCAGAAGTACAGTATACAGAGAAACTAGCCAGATAATCCTGCTGGCAAACAGAGGCTAAGACTGGTATAATGCTAGACTGAAACTGTCACACCACAAAACAGGTAGGTTGAAATTCCTAACTGTTTTTGGTATAACGGAATTTTCTAGAATTATACTCCAATTTTCCCTTGTTCTCTTGTCTTGCAGCTAATTGCAAGTGCTCCAGGCTTATACGTCATTGCACTTTGAGGAAAATCCCAGCTTTTTCATGTGATTGATCAAGGCTGGAATGTAAATGTTTCTGACAGGTTAATTTTGCATTAGCCTGGACTGAAAAATACCAGTCAAAGGCAACCGGGACCTCAATTGCTGGATCCTTTTATAGTGTGTAGGTATATCCTCTATTGTGTGCACTTTGATCTGTATTTGCTGTAAAAGTTCAAGACTGAAGCCTCCAAAAGCTGATACTCCGCCTCCTTATTATTTTATATAGCAGTGTTAATGACATCAAACACAACAGCAGCCCTGTAGTTTGTACAGTAAATGAGTTGTGCTGTTTTAATTGTGCTGTTTGTCAACTGTTGGTCAAGTAAAATTAAGACTTGCACAATCCCTCTCATTTGGAGCCTCCCACACAAGCGAAAAAACTATAAAACTGAGCAAAGAACAATTTAAACATTAAAAAATCTGTATAAAAAGAAAAAAGTCTATCTTCGAAATTGTTTGGGCAAATACATGATCATTTCAATTATGAATATAGATGTGATGACATCTAATGATGGCTGAAGACAGGTGGCCAGACTGATTCAAATTCACAGCCGAAAGCTTTGTTCGTAAACGCAGCCCTCGAGCTGCACTTTTGTTTTCAAATTTCAAAATTGTCAGATGCCTCTGTTTTTTTTATTCCTTTGAATATTGGGTGACTTCCCATTGTGGATTGGATTCACCCCTGGTTGGGAATTCACCTCACCTCAAATATTCATCAACCCCCTCTTACAGTTATGCAATGTTGTGCAAAAGAGAGCATGTTCAACAGGTTTAACAGCATATCAGCTTTATCATATTTAACACATTTCTGACCAGCTCAAAGTAGCTTTGTCTCTTTGACAGACTTGATAATTTGTCAGTTTCCTGTGGTTTAGTTGTGAGTTGATGGGCAGCTGTGATTTTTGTGCATGTGTGTGTGTGCGTGTGTGTGTGTGTGTGGCTTAGGAAATAATTGTTATAGCTTTGGGGGTGATGATGATGATGATGATGATGATGATACTGTGCTGATGATGCTGCAGATTGTTGTAATGTGATGTCATGTCTTGTGCTGTGTTGTTTCAAACTTTTTATCGCACCAGAATTTCCCCATGAGGGAAGTCAATCAATCAATCAATCAGTCAATCCAAACTAAGACCAAATGCTTGTACATGCACCTGAAATACATATATCTGTCTTATGAGTGTTTTATAATCATGCAAAACAAAATAGCTTCTCCCGCATGCCAAACTGATATCCACTCACCAAGGGCAAATGAAAATCAAAACTATAAAAAAGGATGTAAGTGGCAAGCCATCTGCATTGCTTGCCACTTACATCCTTTTTTATAGTTTTGATTTTCATAAACCTTCTGGAAGTTTCTGGAAGATACAATGCAGAGTTGGACAGGTTTCTTGATAGGGTTTGCATCATCAGTTCTTTCAAAGAAGTAACAGTCTTGTGTTGTGTTGTATCAGTCTCATGTGGATTACACTGCAGCTGAAGCAGCAGCAGCAGATTCCAATAATCAACCTCAGCTTTCATAAAATTTCAGTTCACAGAGAAATTTATCCCTACCACAAATCTAAAGTTCTTTCCAACCAAAGTTGATCTCTTTGAGCTTTATAGATTATTGTAACTTCACCTGATACACACCCTCTCATACTCTCTGAGTCCTCCCTCCATCATCTTCTACTTTTACCTCCACCACTGTACAACATAACACCACCTGGTTATGGGGACCAATATCAGAGCTGTAGAGCTATAGGCTCCTGAATATGTATGCTATGAGCTTCTACTGACTACTCTCTTGGAGTTGAGTGAAAACTGCCCCACTGCACCTCCTGTTGTGCACAGCCCCATGTACATTCATTTTGCTTGATTGGTAAGTCCCTTATGTGTGAAATGGAGCAAGAGCTTATATGTGCCAGGAAAGTAGTGCACCTCTTCTGCATTCTGAAACGCCATATTCTGGGTACAGTGTGACACTAGGGCTGAACGTTATCCAGGCTATTGGTTGGTTGACTTTCAACCAATAGGGTTCCTTAATAAAAGCTTCAAGAAACAATCCTTAGGCAAACGTTAACAAAAGGAAAACGAGTAGCCCTGTCACAGTAAATCCCTTTTTGTTGAAAAAGGGGGGATACTTGTTTCATTTTTGACATTTTTGAAACATTCTCACTGGCAAAATTTGAAATTTATTTCAAAATTTTAAAATGTAATTTATTTTTTTTATATCATGGGTTGCTTAAAACTGAGACATCTTACTCAGGCCTATTCTTTGTCTCACCAGAATGTGTGCCCATTCACACAGTAAACAGTATAATAACCTCCAGGATTGTTGGAAACCATGGTGAACTTTTATTTATTTATTTTTTATTTCAAATGTACTATAACTTTGATTCTATCCAATGTGATTATTTTAATACATGTTAAAATCTTATTCAGCACCCTTTTTGTTTTTGTTAATCTGCAAGTTTCACTTAGATTCAGTGCAACTGCTTCAGACATTACTCATCTACATCATGAGACTCCTGGTATATTCCCTAAAGATGCACAGTCAAGTCTTAACTACTGCCTCTTGGATGAAAGTATTTTGAGATTTTTGTATTTTTGTATTTTTTACGCCGTAATAGTGCTCC
Source organism: Hoplostethus atlanticus (assembly GCA_034670405.1). Classification (NCBI taxonomy): domain Eukaryota; kingdom Metazoa; phylum Chordata; class Actinopteri; order Trachichthyiformes; family Trachichthyidae; genus Hoplostethus; species Hoplostethus atlanticus. The sequence continues at coordinate 1,206,967 of JAXDDX010000018.1, forward strand.
TCTGTGGTTTTCCAAGTTAAATGTCAATGAGTAAAATAGATACACATACTGATGGAGACTTCTCATTTGCTCTCATCTATCTATCTATCTATCTATCTATCTATCTATCCTTTACAATAGTATGGGAAATTATTGTAGATACACAATAATGCTCCCTAATACTTAATTCCTCAAGGGTATGAACACATAGGGCCGGTTTTCCATACAGGGATTAAGCCTAGTCCTAGACTAAATCACATTTTAAACCTGGACTTATTGAAATGGCTTTCTCAGACATGGATTAAAATAGTCTCAGACTTGCCCTAGTCTTGATTTAAACAATAGGATTTACCAGAAGGAAGATTAGAGCTAATGAAGGTTTAAATTAAACCTGGCCAGAGGCAGGTTTAACTTCAGATTAAAGGCTGGAAAATGGGAAAATGGATTAACTTGACTATTTCAATGATGATCAAAGACCACCACCAAGACCAGAAAGAAGGATGCTTATAGACAGGAGTAACCCACTGAATGATTTTGATGACATATTTGATGACGTATTTCATGACGTTTCCGTATGTACAAAGAAAATACAGCTGAAATAATTTGTTTGCTTCAGCCAAAACTATCATGTGACTCAGTAAGGGGAACCCCTATCCCTCCTTCCTTACAAGTACTTATCACCTTGAGGTTTTTGGCATGTGGAACCTTCCATCGTCCATGCATTCTTCTTGTTATTTTCTGTTCCTGAATCATCCTGTTTGTTCTCAATTATAGGGTACTTTAACACAATTCTGAAATTCTTTGAATGTTTTCTTTTGCCTTTGTCCATTCTTTGGTTGGGTCAGGTGTCTAACTCCAGTTCCACACACTGCTTACTGCTTATGTAGAAGTATTCCACCCCAGGTTTTTACAGCATCCTCACTTTAGCTTCCAAAAGATGATCTGACTAGTCCTTGATTACCTTAGTCTGAGACTCTGTAGTCTAGAACTAATTAATCTGAAGTTAAGCAACGTCTCAGAAAGTCATTTGTTTAGTGTGGATTAATTTAAGTAGAATTAGCCTAGTCCGGATTTAATTTAAACCCTGAACGGGAAACCAGCCCATAATGTAACAAGGTGTTGCCTTATTTTATATATGGAAAAAATGTTATATATATATATATAAACACAACAAAGATAGCCTATATGCCTGAGCAAAATGTGACTGTTCATTTGGATCAAGGCATCCTGAGGTATAGGTAATCTATATTTCACTATTTATTGATAGAAGTACGGTATTATATGGTATGGTATTATAGACCTATGTCCAGTTTTACCATTTCAATAAATGTTCATTCCCAAAGCATTCCTGTCCTATATCCCTGTGGCAGAGGCAACTCAAACTAAAATTGACTAAATGACAAAATTGTCAAACTATATGAGGCCACTTACTGTAACTTCCTGTAACTTGCATGAATCATATTGTTAGCCACAACATGCTGAGAGAGAGAGCGAGAGAGAGAGACAGAAAAAAAAAGAAATGAAAAAAAAGTCCAGACCATGTGAGAAACTGAAAGCGAGAACAAGATATATATAAATACTGTAAGTGAGCCTTCAGTACAGCATCAAAACATTTCAATCAGAGCGGCAAACTAATTCCACAAGGTAAGTGTGTCTTGGTTCATTTGGACTGGAGTTTGATAGCTGGAGCATTTGTAGGCCTGCTATGCTGAGATACATCTAAATGGAATTCAAACTCAAAATATTTTTGTGTCACCATGTGGTGCGTCTTGGTAGGCAAACCAGGTAATTGTGATCAAGTTACAGTTACAATCAATGTGCAGTGTGTTTTTGGCAGTGCATAAAATGTAGGATAATTAAAAAAAACAAACATTTTAATTCACCCTAATAAGTGCTAGCTGTAATTTTATTTTCATTTCAGCTATTTAAGGGCAGACAGTCAGATATCAAAAATGAGTTATGGGACAATTGTCTACAGAAAAAGTCAAAGTTAAATTTGAAGCAGAGGACTTGTGACAGACAGGCTACTCAAGAGCATTTGGTAAACTCCACAGTTGTAATACTTACAGCTGCTTCATGATAACATGTGACGAAGCTGCAGGAGGGACTATGTCTGATCCTGTCCAGTGTTCATGACAGGCTCAGTTCCAAGTAATGATGAGCAATTTTCTGAACAGTTTATTTGTATTGATCTTGATTTTTTATGTAACCACCCCAATGACTAATGATAATATTAGTCATTAGGAGAGATTCATTACACAACACTGCTGTTCCAAATTAGCACGACTATAGGCTACTATAGAGACAATCACTGCATGAGATTGGACACAAAGTTGCTTCCAGCCAAAAAGAAACAAGTGGACCCAACAACTCTTTTTCATTTTCATTCAGTGGTCATCAGAAGTCTGCCCTGCACCTGTGGTGTGTAGTGCAATAGAGAATGGGTTTACCATTGCATCAGGCTAATGCGGATGTATTTGTAAGTGCAATCAAAGTCTGAGGTTTCAAAGTCCACAATCTGTAGTTTGGACACTGGGATTCTGCTGTAGGTGGTGGGACCTTACGCAGACATTTTGGGGTGCAGGAACTCGAGCAAAATAAGAGAAATTAAGAGGAGAATGCCATTTTTGGAGCAAGGTACTTCTGTTTTCGTTGATATGTTAGGAGTTATGCAAGAAAGCATGTGTGGGGACTTCCTTTCAGAGACAGAAATAGCTTTCCTTTCAGACACTAATTTTGGTAATTGGCAGTAAGTTCCCAAAGAGGTAGAGGTAGAACCGATGTACTTTTCAGGGGCAGTTTATGTTATGTTATGTTGTCACTTTATATTCCTAAAATGTAGTTTACAGCAGTGACACATCCTTGTGGATTTACCTGGAAGGTAGCGTACCAAATCAGTTGCTTGACAGTAATAATTTAAGGTGACAGCATGTGATCAATCATACTATTTCTCTTCCAGATGACTGTTTGGTGGCAGGCTCTCTTCTCCCTTTGCTGTATGCTGAACTGCATGGAGTTGTCCTGTGCTTCCACCTCAGTCTACCAAAGGGCCAAATATAACAACTCGCTTCGTCTCACCAGGTTCATCCGAACCCGAGTCCAGCAGCTGCTCAAGACATATGTGAGTGAACTCCCTGTGTATCTAGACTGTCCAGCTTAATGTGAGCTCTGTCTACATCCAAATCCGAGAAGCCACCGGCTACCCTTCCACCCCTACCACTCTCTAACTGCTATCATCTTTAATCCCTTAGAAGGAGCAGCAGTTGGGAATTAAGGATTTTGAAGACAGAAGTCAGCAGTTGAGCGCCCTGCCATTACTTTCTACAGACTTCTACAGCTGGCTAACGTTGATGGTTGGTATTTGTCCTATGTGTTAAAATGGCATTCCACTGAAATTGACTTTTAGTTTGTTATTGTGCAAAATCAGATCTTCCTCAATCTTCCATCAATCTTTCCTAAAATCTCTTTTGTTTAGTGAAATTTGAATTGGTAAAAGGAAGGAAAATGAAACCCCGTGACATCATCAGAAATGCCTACTCTTGCGGAATACCAGCATAAATCTAAAAAAACAAAAATGGGCGGAATTCCCCATTAATAACTTCAAGCTTGACAAGGTATCAGAGGGGGTGTGCTATGTTTTGATCATGTGATCATGCGGGTTTCTCTTGTGGTGCGTTTAGGACTGGGAGAGGCTACATGCTGCTTTCAGGGACCTGAACACTTACTGGGAGATGCTGGAGCAGAAGAAAAAAGAGCTGGAGAGGGAGGAGGAAGAGCAGGGGGTGGCACAGGGGGCCAGGCACAGGGCCAGGCGCACCGTCACCTTACCTCAGAGCATAGGGCACATTCAGCTGGACCTGAGGGATCTCATAAGACAAGTCAACAGTCAGGTACACACGCTCACACTTTCTCTTCTCTCTCATAGCAGCAACCCATACACATTTTGTCTGTTCTTATTCACTCAAAGACCTTGGAGGAGGTTGTACCATGGACGGTCCGATGATATTTATGTTGTATTCTCCTGCAGATAAAGCACGTGAAAGGGTCTAGGGCGAGCACAGCGTCTCCCACTGTGCCAACAATCTCACGGGGCCTGCCCTCGAGCTACCAGCCCGCCTCTCTGAGGCTGTGGGCCAGCCGGCTGGAGGGCTACGTCATTTTGAGGGATCTAGACCTCTACCTCATCAAGCTGGCAAGAGAATTCCTCCTACTGGCCTCCAAAACACAGAGGCACCCATGACTGAAACCTCAGAGAACACTAGGACCATAAAGCACAAGCAGACACACACAAGAATCCATCCATCATGTACCCACACATACATAAGCTACAGGCAGTTGAAACTGAACTGACACAAGTACATACAAATCATGACAATAAGTGAGATAACCACACCATTCAGTCAGTGTTACCAGAAATCAAACAATGTGCTGAGATTTTGTCTTAGTGTTCTGAATACCTTACAGGGGGGTTTTATTTGAGTGAGATTGTGTTTTGTTACATGCGGTATTACAGCTACAGGTTTAACAGCTTTTCTGGGTATTTCCCAGAGTTTCTGTAAACTGTAACTGTAAGTTAACTGTAATTTAGCAATAAGCTCCCAAGACTAGGAGAACACTTCCCAACATCCTCTTTTTCCCCCAGCCCTCAATTTACTGTACTTTCCAAAGAGATATATATATATATATATAGATATGTATGTATGCTATTTATTGACATATTTATTACATGCTATTTATTTTAAAGTCAACACTGTTTTTTTTTTACAATATGGCGATACAGTATTTTATATTACACAAATCATTTAATATTTGATGGAGTAGAAATGCATTTCCACATGACTGCACAATAAAGATGAAGCATTTGGAACTATGATGACTCCATGTTATGATTTTTAATCTTTACAAAATCACTGGTTATCGAGAATGATTGCAAAATTGAAAAGGTTCTCGTATAAATGACAATCAATAATTATGTGAAGTGGTATCTTCCTGCGGTTCTCTACGCTGGTGTGTATGCTGGTGGTATCATCCTATTTGCAGCAAACTAACAAAAACAATGACTTTTGAGCGGCAATTCCTCCGGGTTGCTAAAAGCAGGATTACAGCTCTCTTGATTCCCACAAAGAAAACGTGGTTGTTTGTGGTTCCTACAGTCATGTGCTGCTGATCCGAGGGGCGCTCTGCAAAGTGAAATCACATTGGACACATTCAGATTGCTGAAACGTTTGTAATATTGAATACACAGACATAACTCACGGTGTGTGTTCAGTCCCTCTCCCCCCATGACACCAGAACAGCCCCTGACTCACCACTAGCAGATGTCCTCTCTTGCCTTTGGCCACCTTGAGCTCTGAGCCCCTGATGAAATCAATGATCCCTTCCTTCCCCTGAGCCACAGCAAACCTAATGCTGCACGCCAGACCGGAGGTAACAAGTGGAAAAGGGGAACACAGCAGGAAAGGGGTGGGAGGCGGGAAGACAGGATAAGCAGATCAGTACTCATAAGGCTGATAACGACTACAAAAAGTAGTCAGGCAGAGCCTCACCTGCCCGGGCTGATGTTGACATGGTTGATCTTGCCGGCCATCATGGCTAGTTTTGTCACCACCTCAATCACATGATCACAGTGCAGCACCACGTCCCCCTGAGGGAGACACGGGGGTGGGTTTAGAGACAGTGCGGTCACTCGCCGATGCCACAGCAGCTCGAGATAAGAGTCGTGACCCCTGTGGCCTACCTTCTGCCTGTTGTCCTCACTGGGCATGTGCAGAACAAAGATCCCATCGCTGAGAGAACTCACAGAGATGCCTGGGAAAAGAGAAACTGTAGCTCAGAACATGGTAAAGTAACATGTTAGGCGTGTTATTACTCAGTCAGTGAAAAGTGTACTTTTGACTTTGTGGTGGTGTCATTTCAGTTTCAGTCACAATATATTAGTGACCAGTTACTTTTGTTATCGCCCGCTCTGAATATCAGATTGAAGTTGAATTATCCAAAAACCATTTTCCCCACCACGTCACAGTTAGTCATCGTCCTCTCAGCTGAAACTATCCTTGATGAGAGATGTGGAAATATTCCCACTGCTTTTGATTCTAACAGCCAAAGGATGACAAGACCACTGGGCATCAACAGGAAAGGTAATTGAGTTACTTCAATTAGGATGAGAGGACTGAAACGCTGCAGTAACAAATAACTGCAAACTCCAGAGTGATAAGTAAGTTGCTTTTGAAATGAATAAAGAGTAATGAGTCAAGTGTTTTTTTTTATTGAGCAACAAGCCCAACACAGACCATGGGCTGTCCTACCAAAGGCTGTTATTTTTAGTCAAACAAAATGCCCCCCCCCCCCCCTGCCCTACTCAGGCCCAGTCTCACTTCTCAGAGCTGTGTAGTCGATCCTCTGCTTGATCTTGGTCCTGTCCACCAGCACAGCGAAGGTTGCAGTGAGGAGCAGCTGGCGAGGGCGAGCCTTGAAACCCCTCCTGTCATACTTAGTGACCGAAACACCATACTGAGGAGGAGCAGAAGGAGGGAAAATAAAATCACACTTGCAAGAGGCAGATAGGTATGCTTCCATGCAGGGTAGTACTTTTATTAAAAACATATTTTAACCCCACCTGGACTTTCTCATTGCCAAGAGTCTGGATGACTTTGAGATTGATCTGCTCACTTTCTATATAAAGAAAAGGGAAAGTAAACTCTGTAAATGTTGATTTTTTTTTCTTGATACGTCTACGGTATAATGTAGGGAGGAAACTGTTGTGTATGTTTGCCTGTATGTGCATACACATGTATGAACACGTACCAAGCCTGGAGCCCAAAAACAGCTTGCCAACACTCTGAGGGTAGCTGTCTTTCTGCTCTTTGAAGATCTCACTGGCTACAACCTTCTGCTCCAACTAGAGGAAATAAAAATGAAGATTAAGAGGACAGCGGGAAAGACTAACACATTTATTATGAAAAGCGTGAATGTGTGACTTTTTTTGTGTTTTTTTTGTGACGTTTTGTTAGAGGCGAGTCAGCCGGCCTACCTGCTTGCTCCACTCAGGCTGGATTCTCCTGCAGTACTTCGTCACCATGTTCTGCATGTACATCCTCCGCAGATGCTCGGACGCCTATAACGGCACCGTGGAATCACAAAATGCATCAATTTGAATGACTCTTATTAGTGATGATTGAATGAGTGATGATCTGTGAGTCAGCTGAGTGACCCAGTGTGCCGTGTACAGGGGCTGCCTGTAGTACCTCGATGAGGGCGGGAGGAGGTGTCGGCCAGCTTTTATCCAGAACGCTCTTGGGCAGGTTGTTGCGTAGCTTCTTGAGGAAGGAAAAACGCACGTGATCCAGGAAGTACTCATTCTCTGAGCAGTATTCCTCATGGCGGTAGATGAAGCCTTTTATGAACCTGGGAAAGACAGACAGGGGAGAAGGACGGAAGTTATCACCACACACACGCAAAATGCAGTCGTAAAAACAAACGCACGCAGCGACGGCAAAGCGTCAGGCACCTGCGTATTAACTCAGCAGCCCATCGACGCCTGTTGGCCCTCCTGCGTGCTTTCATTCCTCGCCACCCAGCCTGGATCACAATCACTGCACATACATAGAAATACATATGTTACAACCAAGACAACGAGTTAGGAGTAGGAGGTTACAGTAGTGCTACAGTATGCAATCTCACTGCCACATCATATGACAGAGGCAGATAGACATGCGGTACCCCATGATAGAGAGGTGCACTTTGCTCTCCTACAGTTTTTGAGAGGAAATATGTGACGGATGAGACTGAAACATGAAATCTAGTGAACAAATTTGATATCCCAAGGTTATTAAAGCCTAGTTTACTAAAACTAAAACTAAGGCTTGAACAGAAAAGTTAGCAAAGTAAAATAAAAGTTAAATGTCCACACAATGAAAAATAATTCAATCAAATTATACTCTTCACCTCCAAAACTAATTTGAACTGTTTTCAATTTTAGTTCTTTTGACTATTGCCATACTGAGAGTAAAGTGGAGATGAATGGGAGCTCGTTAAGAGAAGTAAAAATGAAAGTAAAAAAAAAACTGACTGAAACTAAAGATCGAGATCGAAATTCTAAATTCAAAATGAAAATAAAAAACTGATTACAAATCATAAAACTGTAATAACCCTGTTCACTTTTTTGAATCTGCTTTCATTTCAGTGTGTGTTTAAAAGCAGTCATGGTCTAGGGACTCAATGAGAGAAGCCGGTAAGAGCAAAGCTGTGAATGAATCAACGGTGGGAGAAGCCCCGACCTGCATGTCTGATGCGTTGGTACTTGGCTCTCTCCCTGTAGCCTCTCCATGATGTCTGCAGGGCTAACGCTGGAACACAACAGAAAGCGTGACAGAGAAGTAGGGGAAGTGTTAGGATAATGCTGATCTCATCCTTTTGCTACTGTTTGGGTGTCAAGTCATGTACTGTGAGTCATCACGTTTTGTCATTTTCAGTTTGAATTCCCCTTTTTGGTATTTCTCATAATCCTCACCGCTGTTACTCACCGATATCCGGCTTTTTGGCTTCTAGTGCATCCTCTGTAGTGAACAGAGTTTTGGGGAAACGGATGAAGATTTTGGACCTGTGGAGCGTGGGCGATGAGTTTCCGATAAGTACAGTCTCATATTTCCCTTTTATCCAGGGTGCATTGCAGTACTGATTGCACATTTTATTTTTTCTGTGTGTGCCATCGGGGCCACACAGGACATCCATCCCACCCCCTGTTCTTCGTCGATACATTACCTGCCCAGTTTGTATTCGTCTGATTTGTATCCCAAGTGTTTGACCAGCGTGGACACGCCGTCTGCCAGCCTGCCGTGCCAGTTGGGCCACGTCTCAGGACACAGGGGCTTATACCTTAAAACATGCACAATCTTAATAGCAGAAGGTAGAGAGTAGAGCAGAGACGTATTGCAGCCAGTCATGCAGACACGTAGTAGGTCCGTCACCTCTGTAGGAAGGCTTCGAAGCGCCGTCTGTAGGCAAAGCCAGCTCTCCTGACCCTCAGGTTTTCCATCAGGCCCAGGTACTTCACTTGGTGTCTGACCAGAACTTCATCAAACTTCCCTGCAGGGATGGCCATGGCACACTTTTACACACACCTCAGATATGTCACATCAGAGTACATATTGTAATATACAATACAATCATATTACAATAATGTACTCTGTACCTGGCTGCTTGGCATCATTAGGTTTGATGCAGCGCACATAGGATGGCTCTTTAGACATGAGGATCTCCATGAGTTTCGTCAAGCTGTTTTTAAACTGAGTGGCAGCCTGTAAGGAGAGGAAGAAACTATGAGAGTATGTGTGTATGTATATATGAGTGTGGGCATGTGAGTGTGAGAGAGAGAGAGAGAGGAAGAGAGAGTGAGAGAGAGAGGAAGAGAGAATGAGACAGAAAGAGAGAGCGAGAGAGCGAGCGAGCGAGAGAGGACTTCTCACCATCCCAGGGCGTTTCTGGTCAATCACTTCCTCTCTGCGGAAGCACTGACTTAGGATCTGGTTGCTTGACTGGCACATGACCTGGACAGAAACCAAACCGCACGACCACAAGACAGTCAACACTCTGAGCCTCTCTCTTCCGGCCCCACTCGGGACTATTGTCAAAACAGATACACGGATCTCTTTTCTTTTCATTACTCTCACCTCTTTCAGGTTCCTGTAGAGCAAATCGTTGTTCTTGTCCAGAAAACCTGATCGAGAGGAACAAAAACAGTGCAGTTTGTCATGAAGGAATCGGTGGTTTGTTCTGCGTAGCAATCTAGATCTAATTTATACTGGGTCTGTAGCCTTTCGATGAAAAGATGAAAATTGTCTGAACTAGTGATGAATGACAGCTCACCACTGACGTTGTAGTTGACCTCTCCAGCATAGTGCAGCAGTCTGAACTCCTCTCTGCTCATCACCCTGCGAGTCTTTCCATTTGCCAACTTATGACTGAAACGTGTACAAAGGCATGACATCAGAAGCTGTAGTCAGAGGACTGTTAGTATGTACAGTGCTCTATATCACTGAGGTTGGTTGACAGTACTTAAAAGAGATGATGCTCACGTGACAAAATGGGCATGACCTCCCAGAGAGTCCTCCAACTTCTCTAGGAAGGAGACATCGCAGGCCTCTCCTGGTCTCAGACACTCCTCATCCTGAAAGACAAGACACGCTACTTATCGGCACCCGCTCGGCGACAGAGGGACGGATGTATGAGGCTGAACACACGCACATAAACCAGAAGCTGTTCATTCGCACCAGAATGGAGATGATGCCTTTGTGCTTCTCCTCGATCAGGTCGCAAATGATCTTGTTGTCAAAGTACTGCACCGTCTCCCACTGAAAAGACAGGGAGGGGGGAGAGTAATCCGACGTTAACGCGACGACCTGTGGGATCTTCGTGGTCAAATAGCAATAAAGAACACTCTTGTTTGGCCGACTCACCGCGATGCCCTCTGTCTCGTACTCCTCCTGCTCAGATCTGAGGGTGAGCTCGATAAAGAGCTGCTGGAGCTTCTCGTTGCAGTAGTTGATACAGAACTGCTCAAAACTGTAGGCAGAAAAAACAAGGGATAAAATGGGCCCCTGACTGCACACTGGAGCCAAGAGAAATAGCACATGTACGTGATAGGGCCTGTGGTAGAGGTTAATGGAAATGAACATCACACACACCTGTTGTGCTGGAGGACCTCAAAGCCATAGATATCCAGGAGTCCTATAACTGAGGAGCCCTTACTGCTGTGGTAGACCTCATCCTGCATACACATATACAGTACATGTCATACAATCCCCTGCATGCCATGATGGTATTTCTGCTGTTGTCCTGCGACTGTACCTTGAGAGCAAGTGATTGGTTGATCTTCTCCACCAACCAAGTGAAGGTCCGGCCATACACAGCCTTGGCTAAGGCATCACGGGCTGACCCGGCCTGCTCAAAGTTTAGCGGACTTATCATCTGTAACGCCACACCACGCAGTTATGCACACAAAAACCACAAATCAAATCACATTTTATTTGTACAGCCCTTAAATCACCGTTACAGTCTCTCAGGGCTTCACAGTGTCCCAACATGTGAAACAATAAATGGTTAGTACACGACATCCCCCAGCCTTTCGAAAAAGAAAAACGCCCAATAAACAACACGAGAGACGAGGACAAACTGCAGGAACAGAGATCATCACCTCCTCTCCTTTGGCAATGAGTTTCTTGTGAGTGAGTGCCTCCCTGAGGGCCGAGCCATCGACACCCAGCAGCTGCAAAACAACAACACATCTGCTTTCAGCGCTGCGTGTGTGTGTGTGTGTGTGTGTGTGTGTGTGTGTGTGTGTGTGTGCGCGCAAATCTGTGAGTGTGCATTAATACTAGTGGGACCGTTCAGACCTTCGTAACATTTCTTATCTGCGTCTCGGTGGTGACATGAGTTTCTCCGTCCTCCCCTTCCCCTAACTGAGTGTTTCCCAGATGGAGAACGCTGGCGATGATGTTCAGCAACTCCTGAAGAGACGGGACAAACTGTTATGAACCGTACGAACCTTTGGGCAGCTGCTGAGACACTCAGTGAGAGAGTATGGTCATATAATATATCGAAATAACATTTGTAGTGCCAAAAGTAACAAAAACAGTATTCAGCATGGAGCCAACTATGATCTTTCTCAAGGAATTTCAATGTGGTTGTTAAATGTGACAGTCTTTCGCGAGTCAGCCATCGCTGGTGATGTCCGACTGTAAGTAAGCTACTTGAAATAATCAGTTTTCAGTGGCATCTTACTGAAGCTAATAAAGCTTTTTGCATGAGTTTACTACGTTGGTTTGATGATGGATGAAGGATAGCCACCCTGAATCGTCCACTTTTGTTAAACCATCCAGTAACAATCTTAGTTTTTATCTGTTTTGGTGTATTTGATTTAATCTTGCAGCATAATTTATGGTTTCATTCAGTGTTTCCTGAATGCTTAAATGGTGTTAACAACTGTTTGTTAACCTAAAAATTCAATGCAGCACAGACAACAAGAAAGTAGGGGCAAAAAGGTATCTGTGTCTTTTAAACTACTGCTTCTTATTTATAGTTGGTTTGGTGAGCCGGTGGGCATATCAGCTGATCTGTGAAAATGGCATTAAAATAGAAACAGTGGAAACACTGACGACTGAAAATAACACGTTTCAACGTGATGCAGCGCGTCACAACATTGCACCGCCTGGATCCGTCCCACTGAATCTGACTTTTTCTTTCGTGAACGACCTGTTCCACTTTAATGTGGTAAAGCGGTAAACCAGTGAACATGAGTGAAAACACAACTAGCGATTCCTGGCAGCGGTCGTGCAACGCTACGATGTGTCACTGACCTGCACTTCTCCCTCAGTGAAGCCGATAACAGGCAGGGCCTTCATCACAGCTTTCCAATCATTCTTGTCGTTAATGGAGCTCACCCTGGGGCAGTTGCCCTGAAGAGGACAATTGTATGTTACAGCACTACTGACAGGATTGTTGTATACAAAAATAAATACACAATCCCAACATATACACACACACACACACACACACCTTGACCAGGTAGTGGTAGTTCTGAGCGTTTCTTTCCAGGCTCAGTCTCTTGAGCAGGTCATCCTCCCCTCCATCCAGAAGCTGATAGAAGATGTGGAAGTTCCTCTCGCCGTGGTTCTGGTGCACCACACGAGACTTCTCCAGCAGGTAGTTGAGGATGTGACCGCCTACTGGTGCCCCCTAGGGGAGGTTAGGGGAAAGGACAGGGGCAGATGGCAAGTCTGACAAGTCAGTTTCAGTGCTGCATGCATGGCCATATCTTTGAGCTCCTAGCCATCGTGATATAACTCAACAAAATGTAAGATTATCAGTGTGATGTGAGCATGTATGTGTATAAAGAGTCCCTCAGCCAAGGGGGGGCTGTTTACCCTAAAGTCAAACTGGACATCCATGTATTTCCCAAAGCGGCTGGAGTTGTCATTCCTCAGTGTTTTGGCGTTACCAAATGCCTGTGCATGAAAGAAAGCCAGGAAATTAAGAGGGAGGAAGTGAGTTTAAGAGTAACAATAGAATGATAAAATCAAATAATCAAGACAAAGCATTAAATGTGTTTACAAATCGGTAACAAGCCTGCAGGAGGAATTAGCCAGGTCCAGATGAAGAAGGTGAGACTTCATACCTCCAAAACTGGGTTGGACTGCAGCAGGCGGTCACCGAGGGAAGCCATGTGATCATTAGCGGGGCAGGTGACAGCGTAGTAGAGGAGGATCTTCTTGGAGGCCTCTGTCTTACCTGCGCCACTCTCCCCTGAGATCAGAATACATTGGTCCTTCCTCTCAGTCCGCATGGCCCGATAGGTGTTGTCTGACACGGCATAGCTGAGGGTCAAAGCACAAAGCTGCAGATCAACAAACTGGAATTATAAAGTTCTTCCTCTAGCCATAAAAACCATCAGCAAAATTCAGCCAGTGGGATGGGAGTCATACTCAGCAGGACAATGACATGTTTTAAAAAATAAAGTGTTTTTGTACACTGAAGCTGATTTAAGGTGATTAGACCATGAAACGATGACTCATTTACAGCACTACTGGTAGAGGCTCAGCTTTGTTGATCTTTTTGGGCCAATTACCAAAGAACCAACCCATGCAGTTCTGTCTTGTGCTTCTTCCTACTCAAGCCAAAGCATCATCTGACTGCAAAATGAAAAAACAGGAATTATACCTTATTCATACTACAAGGTTTACTTGTTATCATTTGCCACTCGCACACATCACAAGGGTCCAGAGATACAAGTTCCAAGTTCAACACAAGGGTGATAACATTATTGTCGCGATGATACATAACATAGACAGATGAAAACTCCAACCAGAGTTAGAGATGCACTTTGGAGGCATTTGGAGGGATGATAAGCATTCAGAGTTTCCAATGAGGCGATGCATGGTGCTCATGTTGTCACGGGTAGATGTAAAGTAATTGCAAAATACATAATTCTAATATGTTCCACTTAAAATAAACTGACACAGTTAGGGGACATTTTCATCAAGGCGTGACATGGCCATAACCATGGATCCAGATTATCAGTAGTTATAGCAAAAGCAGAATCCTTTCTATGATAAATGATAGTTTATCTGGAGAACTATATATCTGTCTTAACCTCATAATACATGGAAATACTGTGACAGTACGTAGAGTGGTGTTCCAGGCATATAGGTAGATTATTTGTAGTAGAGTATTAGTAGGTAGCATTATTATGATACCAAATTCATGTGTGTGGAAAAGCTCAAACAAATGTTGTATGAATCCATAAAGTTAGTCATTCTCTATCCTTGAAACTGCTAAAACAAGTGTCAAAGTAGAGTCTCAGTTCTCTGATTTCTAGCTTTGGGAGAGTTCTTCTTATTCTCAAATACTGATTGAACCGTCTGACATTATAGTAGAGTAGGAGTAACAGTATGTGGATTTATCCTGTAAGAACAGACGGCTACTAAACATAATAAGTGCATGCCACATGTATTGCATCGAGCTAGTATGCATTGCCAAAAAGTGTTTGAGAACCAAGGACTGACTCACATGTGAGGTGATATCTCGTAGAAGCTGACCCCTCTGTAGCGCTCCATGTGCTGCTTGGAGTAAATCTCCAGCTCTTTGTAAGGGTTCACTGACACCAACACTGAGCCAATATATGTCTGAGCCAACACATGAGACACACACAAGGAAAAAAGACAACAAATTCAACTCAATACACCAATTTAAATGTCAGGAGCATATGAAGATCACTGTTAATATGGCTGTATTACATAGATGAGGTTCTCTCTGAAGCGCCGCCGCAGGTTCTCAATGAAGGCTGCTTCACTGTTGTAATTTTCCAACAGGACAAAGTCCTGCACCCCTACCCTGTCCCGGGCGGTCAGGGCGCTCTCCATCACCAGGCGCACTCTTCCTTCAACATCCACCTCCTGCAGGACCAGAGAGAAGACAGAGAGAGAGGGAACTGATTGCTGCTCTTTGCATAGAAGGAACTACACTCTGCTGACAAGCAGGGGGCATAAAAGGCCTGATCCACTTCAGTCTGCTGCATATTACAACATTTATCCAGTTTTGAAAGAATTAACATCACTTCAGCATTTACCTTCAAAACTTTACAATAATCACCAGATTGCAGGATAGAAACTATTTATGAAGAGTGGCAACATGTATTTCAAACTTTTTCTCATATCTCTCAAAACTATCTTGGGCGAATGATGCAGAATAAAAGACTGTGTGTGTTTTTTCTAGTGTAGCCAGAAAAAACACACACAAAGTATGTACAGTTCCAACAAGTCTTGCCAAGATTAAACAATGAAGACATTTAAAAAATCCCAATCGTAAAGGATAAGCTTCTCTATTGTGCGATAGTGAGATTGTGTATTGGATGTATGTACAGTACACACAGCTAATGCCACTAGGAAGGTGTGTGTACATGTCAACCCAATTGTGATGGCAAACACACATAATGCAGACAGGAAGTGATTACCAGTCTGGAAAGTGAACTTCACTGATATTACACACTCCACAGTCACACGCAGAAAGAGAAAGACTATTAATAATAATAGTCAGTACTTACTGACAATAAATATCCAGCTACACAAAGTGGTGATTCAGTTTAATGTCCGACCAACTGCTCCCTGTTCTGTTTCAAAGATGCATTTATGAGAGAAACCCTGCTGCTTTTCTTTACACGTCCATTAAAAAAACAAACATAAAGTGGAACAAAGGGAGAATTCCACAGGACCTCTGTTTTTTTTGAATGCACAAGCCTCTCAGGGGTCTCATTTGGCTGGATCATGCTGGTAAAAGGTCATTATCTCCGAACACTAAATGCTGGAAAACCCTTAAAACAACAAGAGGACAACAGTGGAAGGTAGCCAAGAAGTGAGAGCAGAGGAAAGCCACCGGACACTTCCACTGCAGCCACTCCTTTACACCCCCCCCCCCCCCCCCCCCCCCGCACCCTTCTTCTTCACCTTGGAGTATTGTTCTCCCACTCCTGCAGGTGGGCTTCCTACAGCGAGTAATGCAGATCACAGTCAGATTTTCCAAAGGATACAACTAAAGAATGTCAGGGTCAGGCTTGGGGCAGGCGTTCAGTGGATACCACCGAACGGCTTCATGTTTTACCACCCAGCACACAGACAGATGTGTTGTGTTGGTTGTGTCTGCTTGCATGTGTATTTTTGTGTGTCCGTCCACCAAGATATCTTCACAACCATTCATGATAGAGCCATGAAGCAAAAGCAGAATGGGACAAAGAAGAACCCTTACCTCGATTGACCTGAAGGGGATGCAATGAAGGTGTGGCCAATCACATATTAGCTGTAATTCTTTGACAGTTTGTTAAATCAGCCATGAGATGTAAGTTTATGAAAGTTATTTTCAACATGCATACCAGCTTTTATAGATGACTTAGAAGGGAATAGCCTTTGGCAAGCTCTACCTTGTTCTAAACATTAACAGACTCCTTTGGCCTGGATGTTTCATTCCGCCTTCCTCAGAATCCCTTATCTTAGTAGTATTCCCCCTCGCTTTAAAAACTCACAAAGGTTTGTCATAAGCCAATATTCTTATCATTATTTATGAACATAAACGAGTTAGGAAACCAGGGAACCGAGATTCCAGTGATGTAATGCGGCTGTAGCGGCTCTGCAAGATGAACTGTGTCGACTCGCGCAATGTGTGAAAGTTGACGTCCTAATGAGCATCACATTCTTGTCATGCCACTGACTATCTCTATTTCTGGTTACAGGGAGACAGCAGTAACTGTTCACTAATACATGACATGGCTTGACTGTCCTGAGGCACATTTCCCCTCAAAACACAGCAATGACATGTGCCTCTGATTGAATGAGGTCCACTTTTTACCTTTGTCTCAGGACTGGAGCTATACCAACGCTTCATGGTGAGAAGCCTAGTCCAGCACACTCTTTCAAAACATAGAAACACTGCTGTCCTTGTCACCACACAAATAATTCACTGTAAGAATTACTTCGCTCTTAGAGGAACTGCTGAGGGATGGGAATTGTAGTCTTGGTGGAGGGATTGTAGGGCTACAGGTCTGGGATGGAGAATGATCTGAAATGTAAGGCATGCAGCTTTGTTGTCAGGCACATTTCCGTTGCTGTGATGCCGCCCCATCAGATCTGGATGTCCCACCAAAATAAACTTTCATATATTGTGTATACGCTGCTTGCCCAAACTCGGCATCTATTGCACGCCCAACCGTCCTGGTAGGGGGATCCCTCTCTGAGTAGCCCCTCCCAAGGTTTCTCCCAATTTTCCCAGTGAGGGTTTGTGGGAGTTTTTCCTTGTCCTCTGTGAGGGTCTAAGGCTTGGGGATGTCGTGTACTAACCATTTATTATTTTCACATGTTGGGCACTGTGAAGCCCTTAGAGACTGTAATGGTGATTAAGGGCTATACAAATAAATGTGATTTGATTTGATTTTGATTTGAACTGACCTGAGGCTTGTTTTTTATGGCAGCGAGAGCCGGATGTAACAGAGAGGCTTTGAACGATGCCTGAGCCGAGGCTTTATGTGGGATTTGCCTGTCTAACTGTGAGGGAGATGCAGTGAAATCTCCAGGGCTGTAGGTGCAGCAGTAGTGACAACCAGCTCGGGAGGCTAACCCAACAGTGGGACTTGGCACCGGGCCCCATGACTAAGCTCCGCCGGGCTGACTGCATTCGGTTTGTCTTCCTTATAAGGCATGCCCTTCCACTCTGTCCCAAGATGAGCCCTCTCCAGTACCACAGCTGGCTCTCCACCATAGATGTGCCAGTAATGGATATGGTGGAAAAATACCAAGTTTATCCTCTCTGGACTGCCTGTGTTAAATGCTGTCAGGCTCGTGCAAAAGCCAAAACACACATTGACACATAGACGTGCAGAAAATATACCTGTGACTCAGTGGTCTCTCTCTCTTTTTGTTTTTCTCTCTGGTGTCTCTGTGAGTGAAAATTTTTAATGGGTGACATTGTTTGACACAGCACAGGCAATGCACAGATCCTCGAAAACACAGCACACTTGCACCACCTCAAATCCAGTCAATGTACTAAAACACTAAAACATAACAGGAGCATCATGTCAGTCAGGATCTTACCCTGCCTTGGTACCTCATCCTGTCCTGATCTTGCGGGGATCAGTGGTGAACTGAGCTGGTGGTTCCCCCTGGGCTGGTACTCCTCCTCCCGTGTCAGACAGACTCCTTAGCTGTAACTTCTCATCCACCTCTGTCCATGAGCAACAGACTTAACTTCTTCTTCTCCTTCTCTTCAATGACTTATTCACTTTCTCTCGGTCTTTCTCTTGGCTTCCCTATGAGGACATAGCACACAAACTCAAAACACCAGCAGCTCCTCTTGTTTATACTTACAATCTATCTTCCCTTTTTGACAGGACAAATAAACGTCCGCCTCTCCACGACTCCCTCTCCTTCCCTCTAAACTGAAGCATGAAACAAGGGCAGGAACTCCACTCACACGTCACACACTTGGACTTGAAAGAGAAAAAAAAAGAAAGTCAAGGGAAAGTATGCTGTTGGGTCATGCAAAAGCCAGAAAAATAGAGGAGTTGAAAAAGTTTGGAAAATTTTGCTAATAGCCCAAAACTGCAAACATGTAATCACAGTACAACTATATAAAAAAAAAAAGAGAAAAAAAAAAAAGAAATCACATGATGAGGCCTCGGTGCATTCTTTCTTTCTTTCCCTCCCTCCCTCCCTCCCTGCCTAGGTTGCTCCCTCCCTTTTCTCCCACAAGCTGAGACAGATTCATATGGGATGAGAGTTATGGAAGCGTCTCACCAGCGAGACTAACTCCCTCCGTGGCTGTCGTCTGGTGATGAAATAACTTACCTCATCATCATCGACAGATCACTTCACATTCGAGAGTCACTTCTTAATCTGCTGTTCGAGTAAGATTGTGAATACTAGTTTGCTCCGTTCACATTGCTGCACTAGGTATAACTCCTAAATGTACCACGGCGTAATGTACTGTACCGACCACCATCCCTGCCTCCCTACGTCCTCTTCTGAACTTTTCGGGGAGTGCCGTGGGCGAGGCCACATCGTCTCTGTGAGAGGACAGTGCCCTCCTCTGGTTTCCCTCTCCTCCACAGCTTTCTTGTTTTTCAGTCCTACCCCATTCTTTCTCACTCTCAGCCTCAGTGCCTCACTCCGTTTCCCTTGCCAGCATCATCAGATATCCAACCTTAAGGAATCTGAATAATGTTACCCAGATGGAGAAAGTCTCTCCCTCTCTCTCTTTTTTTCTCTTTCTCTCTCCCTCTCACTAGTGCCTAGAACAAAGATAATACATTTCTACGCTGCTCACTCCCCACCAGGCGAGCATATACAGTATATGTATGAGACAATTGGAAATGTCTCCTTTTACTATATATGACATCCAATGTGTTCACTCATCATATCACAATGTTGTCTTAGCCCGATGTCCCCTCAGAGCCTTTATTTTTGAAAATGTAGGCCCTATGTAACGTCATTGCATTTCAGGCCATGTGTTCACACCACCGCCACCCCAAGCAACTAGTTACTGGAGGTGCGTTTATTTTCTATAGAGCCGAGCAATCAAAAGAAACTCAAGACAATGTGATGCCAGTTAGTTGGTGTGGAAAAAGGTGATTGCTGCTGAACGTCCGGGCGCTTGTGGCACTTCCTGTTTCCCTATCAAAGTGAAACAGTGTTGTGAAAAACTATTCTGTCCGCCGTGACCAAAATGGACAAGAGGTTAGTCCCAGGTAGATTTATAATTTATACTTGAAAGGCTACGGAAATAAACACATGACAAATGAAGCGTGGAGAACAATTATGACTGTTGTTGGGGTCAGTGCTTTGGAAATATGTCAGAGAGTTTATGTTCACTGGCAGTTATATTGTTATATTTTGCAATTATGGGATTATATTTAACTTTAGTATTCAATCATTTGTTTTGTCAAGATTTATTTATATTGCCAAACTTTGTAGAAGCAATTTAGCAGCTTTTAACTGTTCAGCTGTTTAAAACCTACTAAGATATCCAGGAAGGGGGGAACGCTGTTGCTAGTGTTGACACGAGGAGTAAGGGGACACTGGGTTGACGGGACAAAGGGCTAAGGGAACAGTGAACGGGAATGCTTATATGAACTCTGGTTTTTATTCCAAACACCAGAACAAGAGCTTCATAACAGTGGCAGAAAAGTATGTCAATTTATTGGGCAAAGATTTCAAAATAAAAGTATTCTTAGTAACTCAAATGTCCCAATAGCTCAGGGAGAATGCACTATCTTGAAGAAGACTGCTGTCAACAGGCTAACCACCACCAAGTCCATCCCCGCCCAATCTCTGTGGTTTCATTATATTGGCATGAGACAGATATGTTTTATTTTTACACTCTGGTGTGGCAACAAGGACCTAAAAAATTCATGTGCAATAGTGATTTCACATCAATGATTGCTGCAAAATAGGCAATAAATCAAGGATTTGCTCACCGACAGCTAAATTCCTTGCATCTTCTCTAAATTTGCACTGTCAAACTAATCTTGGCACCTACACGTTAGAGATTTTGCTCTGCAACAGCCTTCTCAGTAAGTAACAAGTTAATTTGCTCTGAAACTAAGACATCCTAATACCACTTCCGCACTCCAAAAAGCACCAGAAGCATCTCATGTACCAGTTTCTAAACCTGCGAGCAGTAAGCTGTCAGGCAGACTTCAAAGTCTGGTGAAATCTCTCAGGAGCTTCTCGTGAATCTGAACGGTGAGATGAAGAGAACTTTTCCTCACAACACCGGGAGCTGTGATGTTC
Organism: Hoplostethus atlanticus; assembly: GCA_034670405.1. NCBI lineage: Eukaryota > Metazoa > Chordata > Actinopteri > Trachichthyiformes > Trachichthyidae > Hoplostethus > Hoplostethus atlanticus. The sequence goes on from JAXDDX010000018.1 coordinate 1,227,771, forward strand.
TGTGAGTGTAAGTGGGCTGGCTTTCAGGGAAATGAGTGGCTGCAAGTATTATTTTGAAGTGATATTGATTATCCGTCTGTGTTTCAGGCTAAGGACCAAAGGCGTCAACCAGTATTCGTCTGACAGGCTCACCAAGGCACGCAAAGGAGCTACCAGAGCAGTTGGATTTGATTTACTGAAGAGCAAAAAAAGTAACAGGATGCGTTTGCTTCCTTGCAAGATTTATTTTTAAGTCTTGTTGACTCCATACTGCCATTAAGAGCCAGTATCAGTATCTATTGTCAGAGAGTAATTGGTAACGACATTTGAAGATATACTATTCCTTGGGCGTATTCAGGTATTTCTATATCTACAGGAAGTGTCAACATCCTCAGACTTTCCTTTTGAAATGTGGAAAACATGATTGTTGTTCTCTTCTAACACATCTGGTTCTTCTACTCTACTACTTTACGAACAACAAGCATCTGGCACAATGTTACTGCCAGCCAAATCCTTACTCAAAATGAAAAGAGACTAAAGTTCCACTTGAATCATCTTCATCCCTTCCCTGAACTAATGCTCTATCACCTCGCCTTATTTTCCAGTTGAGTTTTTTTTCATTGAGTCTTCCTATCTTTGTTTTACAGTTCCTGTAAGTACAATTTCCTTCCTAGCTGTTTCCTGGGGTTCAAGATCTTCCTTCATGGCCATTTGTTTGAGCTCAGTTCTAATCTGAACTGTTCCATTTTTAATTTCAGTTCCGCCTCCTGCAAGTGCACATCTTCAGGAGTGAAATGGTTTCTTCCCTCACTTAGTTCAGTCTCAGGACCGAGGACGGAGGAAGGAATGTGGTGGACCCATTATGCCATGTTTGATTAAAGGTGAAACTAAAACAAATGTTGTTTAAAGTGGGAGCTAAGGCTTGCCAACAGTGTAATTGCTATTGGATCCTGGATTGGGGTGATTAAACGAAACCCACTTCCTCTCAGCAGTACCCCCACCTCCTCAGCTATCGCTATACCACCGCTTCCCCTCACCGTCTAGCTCACTGCCAACAAGCAATAATAGAAGTTTTTTTTTCCTTGTTAATTACAAATGGCAAAGATATCTCCAAAGAAACTCTCTCCCTTCCCATCCTTTTAGTTTCATGTCTAGCTAGGCTCTCTCATTGTGCAGAGTGAAAGCTGCGCCTGACTTCAATTTCTGAAAATGACAGGAAATCACATTACAAACTCCAAAACAACTTCTGAACATTTCACATGTTATGGGCAACATCCAGAACATCTAGCAGATCCTACTAGGTGGTAAACCTCCTGCCTTCATAACAGCTATGTCAGTGGTTTGAGTCTTTGGTTAAAGAGCCGTATCCCATGGTTTAAGTTTCATTTTGTCTTTTAACTGTTATGGTTTTCCAATTCAATAGAACGATGAATCATAGAGGAATGATGACTTGTTTGGGTGGGGTGGAAAATGGGTGTTTCTCTCCCTTCCCTCTCTCTTCTCTCCCTCTCTCTCAAACACACACACACACACACACACACACACAGACAATACACGTGTGCTGACAGAATTAAAGCGATGGTGGGTATCAGATATAATGCTTGGCACAGAGTAGCGAGCTTGTCTATATCTCCTAGTCTCCTATGCTCCTAGTCCCTCTCTAATTTTTCCCTCTCTTTCTCTTTCTCCCGTACTTTAGACGATCATGTTGCAGTATGCATCATTTCAATGGGGATTTATGATGAAGTCATTTGTCAATACAAAAATGTAGAATATATCTGGATGCTGTTCGAGTTACCTTCTAATCTAGCCTGGTATAGTCACCATCTCCCACTCATTGTCCATCTGTGCTGGGTTCCCTCAGCACCCATCTGCTGTTCCTCACCCTTTCTACCCCGCTCTCACCTCTACACCTTCTCACCCCCCATATCCCTGTTACAGCACAAAGGCTACTTTATAAATTGATCAAGGTGTAAAACAACACCTCACAAACCAGCAAGCTGTGATAACACTTATTTGTGCATGCTTTAGGAATTTAGAAACAAGCAAAAACACAAGATGGCCAAAAAACCTGAAGGTGAAGTGATAACGTAAGAATAGTTTAGGTTGATTTACAGCCTAGACCATTAACAAAGGGAGAGGGAGAGGAAGAGTTTTCAGATCAGTAATGTCATTTACTTGATGATCACTGGCATACTAACCAGCATGAGCTTATCACTGAGATCACCTCCTCTTGGTGCTTTATAATGTATAGGATGGCTTAGGGCTCTGCCTAGTGGCAGTAATACCAACTACAGCTCTATGAGTTGTGAAGTTGAATTTTTGTTTTGAAGTATTCATATTGTCCTGATTATGTGTTTTGGCTTGATGATTTGTCAAATAAATGACCACCCTAGTAAAAGACACTAATAACTGGCAACATGCTCCTAGATTTAATATACATATATATAGTGGTGTGGATATAATATATATAGATATAGATATGAGTATAGGCTATTTATAATAATAACAACAATAATAATAATAATAATAATAATAATAATGTTGAAATAAAATAAAATGTAAATTTTTTTGTTAATGACACGTTTTTTAATGAATGCATCGATTTTCATGGGACAACAGTAAGCATTACTGAATTTAATAGTAATATCAGAATGCCACATGTATCATGTACACCATATTAATGACTAGAACTAGTAAGCAAAGCAGAAAGAAAGAAAGAAAGAAAGAAAGAAAGAAAGAAAGCATACCTCAAGTCTGTCTCCTGGTTTCACTCAAGGTTCAGAAAGCACGTTCAGCCTAATTCAAGTTGTGCAGAAAGCATTGCAGCGCTCGAGCCGCAGCAGCACGCACAATGGTGTCCCTTCTTCCCAATGCTTCGGCATCAGACTTGTTCTGAATAATTTCGGGTACCTGAACCCCTGTAGGTTATCCTGCGAGTTTCCTTTCTCAGCAGCATAGATCAGATGCAGCCCCACTTATTTGAAGTTTAACTGCATTATTATTATTATGTATTATTATAACAGACGCACCAGACAGAAATGAGAGGTTAACTATGGCCGCATTGAGACTACATTGTAATACACGGATGAATTAAAAGATTTCAGGTAGTTAATAGCCCATAAACCCGCCAGGAGGCGCTCATGTCACTATTAACAGTTTGCAAAAGGTCATCAGATAGGATCCTGATGAATGATGCCTGAGCCCATGCTTCTAGATTGAAGAGCTAAATATAATCATCGTAAACTGAGGTAAAGTTTATAGGCCTGTAATACTTAAATACTTAGATCAGGGGGGCCCAATGTTTTATGTCAAGGACCCCCCAGACCACACTGGGAACCACTGGACTAGACTATGGCCTACACTGTAGGCCCCAGTAGGCTTACCCTCGGTTTACCCTCTCAGAGCCTTGACTGAGAAACTATTTAGCCCTGGGACTATGAGGTTTTAGCATTCAAACCTCTGAAGACAAGTAGACATTTTCACTCCATATAGGCCACACCCTCCCTTTTTAATCTTATATGGTACCACTATGATATTAGGATACTCTGCATATAGTCCTGCTGTGATATTATCCTTTTAAAATGTATTACAGGATTACTAGCCTATAGGCCTGGTTCTTTTTCCTATACGTCTCTATATTTCTTTTTGTTTGATGGTCATACTAGCATATTGCAGTAGCCCAAGGCCAGCCAGCCTCTCCCACCGACAGTGCTTTTGAAGTAGGCTGTAATGTTTGGCTCTTCTAACTTTGCCTTTCTGGTCTAGAAGGACAGTTGTTCATAAATAACCCATAGACGGTGTTGGGAGGTAACGTTTTCCTCAGTAACGACTGGCATTACAATTTCAATACCATTACAGGTACAAATAAAAAGATTGTTACTTTTGTTGTCGCCCCTCTAAATATCAGATTGAAATTGACTTATCTAATCATAACCGGTCATCATCCTCACACCGAGCTAGTTGAGATGAGAAATGTCAGATATGTTGACTTTCTCTAGGTGAAAGTATTCCTGCTACTTTGATGTTTTCGAGCAAAGAGGATGACAGAAGCATTGGACATACATGTGGTTATCCTGATCATTCACAGGCGCGGCAGATAATTGAGTTATCTCGGGTTTTGAAGGTATTAAGAGAGGATGCAACGGCCAATTTTCGGGGTGTGACGGAAATGTGGCGTAACAAGAAGTGTAACGAATTACTGCTCTCAGTCGAGCAAGAAGTAAAGCGATGCATGACCAGCATGTGAGTAACCTACGCAGGGGCAAAGCTAGGGATTATGGGCCCCATGTACAGGAGGGGACTCTGGGCCCCCTCCACTTTCCTCTGGTCTCCACACCACTTTTATTCCATCTATGTCAAACACACCTCATTTACCAATCAATTATTGGACACATCCCTGGTTGAAAGGATGGGTTTTGGGCACTGATAGAGCCAATCAGCTGTCATAACCAAATGTTTACTGGCAGTCCCCTTTCAAAATCTGTCTAGGGAGGACAGTTTGGTTTTAGTCTGCACAGGATAAACATCACCAATTTTTATTCTTGCTTGCTCAAGTTTGTCGCAGCTAACACAATAGTTCCTATCTGATGAGAGGTGGCATAGAGAGGGGTGGTTCAAGGACACTGGAATACACTGTGGTGAAGGAAGGTGCACACTTGACAACCCCAATGACATAGTGCTATTGGCTAGAGTAGGTAGCGAATTGCACCACCTGATGAGTGACTCTGTAGATTTATGAGGGTGTGGCCTGATGTCTGCTATGGTGTTCATTTGGTGTTTTTTGTATCATTCATATATCTGCCATACTCCATTGCCCCTGGACTATGGCACAAGGGATGGTACCATCCAATCCTGTGTATTGATGAATGAGTTACAATGTATCATATTTTTCAGAAAGTTATGTTTGCAGTTTTGTAGATTTTAACCAAACTCTGTTTCAAAACCAAAGCAATGTGAAATTAAAATATAAAATATTTATAAATATACACTTCAAATACACTTTAGGGGCCCTCCCTCAGCTTGAGGCCCTGTGTAGTCAGTGGCCATATTCCCTCACTATGGCGCCCAAGGAGTACCGATAACGAGTAATGGATTACTCTTGAGTAACTAGGCAGCTCTGAGGCTGCTGACAGCAGCGCCGTGCTGCAGTTGTGTGAGAGCGCCGCTGGGTGAGTCTCTCCGCCGCTCCCGTCTCCACAGCTCCCTTTTCCCAAAGAAAAGAAGAGGAGAATCAGGTCCAGGGAGGAGGGCCGCCGCCATTATCGGAAATCTGGAGAAAAACACTTTCACTCACGCGCAATCTATTGATAAATCGATAGAGACGTGAGCGGCTTCTGTTGCGGTAGAGGCCTATTTCAGACGAAACACCACGGCGATTGCAACAAACTCACCGTTGTCCCTGTGCACGACCGACCCAGCGTTATGTAGGCACAACAATGGACAGAATAATTATTGAAAAAGCAACGTGGTGAACCGAGGAGAAGACGGCTCAGCAGCTTTCTACACGCCTATATTTCTCACGAGGAAACCCCTTGCAAGAACAGCGTTGGATTGTACTATTATTTTGGGCTATTTATTTCTGGCTTTCCCATGTTTTATCGCAAAGAAACCCACAGATGCTAAACAAGAAAATACAGGCATAGGTAAAGGATGTTTAAATTGAATAACCCCAGTTAAAAGTTGTATGAGTGTGACTTTTATTATTATCATTTAAGAACTGAGACGACCTACAGTCCATTCTGCGTCTTTATGCCCATGCACATCAGGCGGCGAGGGCTGCGGCAAGCGCTGGCCTGACAGATGCAAGGCGAGAAAGGGAGAATGCGATGGTATGTACCCTCTCTACTTTCTCCTCTTCAAGATATTTAACTGTGAAACGACGACTGCTACGCCCAGGCAGCTGTGTAAATAAATTGCGTGTAATCGTTGTTGTCAATCGGCGAGGGGGGGGATGTATCCCAGATCTGCAATTTCATTATGTAGACAGCAGAGGCCTGGCGTGGTCAGCCCTCTCTACGAAAATGCACCGTAAAGCCCTGTGTTAATCCTTCGCAAAACGTATACAGAATCTGATCTGAGTAAATCCATGAATGTGTGTGAAAATGCGCCATTGTAAAACATAGGTGTTTCGATCTATGATAGATGGGGCAATTTGCTTGTTTTGAACTTGTCTGTTCATTTTGGAGATCAGGCCTAGCTCAGCTGAGCGGTGTGGACTGCCCGTGGTTGATTTTGACCCTGCCAAAGCTGTTTGTAATGGGTGGTCATTTCATGTGACAGGTTATTCCTTCCATTACTCTTTTGATCATGATGTTTGACTGCAGTGTATCATTATTATATTATTATATTTGCTCAAGGGCAATTATGTAGTTGGTCATGTCTGCCCCTCTCTCTCTGTCTCTCTACACACATGAGCTTGTTATTATATTAGAATTTACAAATAAACAAAATAATGGAAGCACAAACATAAAGTGTTTTAATAGGATGTTTGTACCCCCCAAAGCCACCAGAACAGGTTCAATGTGTCTTGGCATAGATTCCACAAGTGTCTGGACCTCCTATTGGTAGGAGACACAGAAATGCCATCATTTTGTCTTTGAAAATGGTGCTGATGACTACAGTGTCTTTTAGAATATCTCATAAGTGTTCAATTGGGTTGAAATGTGGTGACTAAGGTGTCTGTAGCATGTGGCTTACACCATTTTGAAGCTTGTCATACCATTCAGTGACCAATTAGCATTGTCATTTTGAAAAACACCACTCCCATCATGCTTCACCGTAGGATGGAAGTTGGTTTCATTTCATAAGAATTTATCTTGCCCTTTAAGGGGTTGAGGGCTACAAGACACCTGCTTTCAATGTGCATTGTATCTTCCATCTACTGAGCGGTTTCCTTTATTTAGCGGCATTACCCTTACTTAAATCCATGGGCCAATATTATCTGATAAATAAATATTATGGCTGATTTATGCCTATCATCATAAAACTATCTAGATAAGGCTTTTACAGGTGGCCAGATATGCCTACAAAAACTACAGTCGGGTTTGATAGCAATTGTGTGTGTACAACAACAATATTAATGTAGTGATCTCACGTTTACTACAACTAAATTGCTTTTGACTAATGATCAGGCTTTTAGTTTTGTGTTCTGCCTGATTTAGATTATTGTGTAGATGTTTATTTGATACGTGATCAAGGCAACATTCAAGAGCATAGATAATAAATAGTAACCACTAACTGATTGAACTCTGAAACGAAAGACCCCAGCACTGGTTGTTCACCTCAAGATATATCTTGAGTTGAACAACCAGTGCTGGGGTCTGTCCCCTCAATGTGATTTGTGAGACTAAGGGCTTGGGTACTAAATAGAGGTACTAAAAGGTGCTTCTTGTCATTTCCTTCTGTGCTTACTCACATAAGAAACTCCACCAGATTATTAGGATAAATATAAGTGGTCAATTGCAAATAGACTTAGTTAATTAGCAAATAGTCTTATTTAAAGCCTTTGTCAAGATATTGGACATCCTAATGGCAAAGATGGTGTCAATGGCCATTGGCAAGTACCCACTCAAAGTGGCATTTTACGATTGTTGAACATTGAACATTTACATTTTTCATGGTTACCTGGGGTGACCTAATACATTATTTGCCCCCTGTGGTGTGTATTAACTACAAGGGTGTTTTTCAAACTTTTATCAATTGTCAACAGTTACTTTCCCCCTTTTTTCCAAAATGTTATTTTATTTAGTGTCCCATTTTAATGTCTCATTTCTGATTTATTATTTTTGTTTTTTGACAGGGTCAGAGCCATAAATGGAATGAATGAAAGAAACCTCTGCTCATGCTGTACCACTGCACTGCTGTTTAGTAAAGTTGGAGGCCAATAGGATAAATTGAAATCTGATCTCTTCTGTGGATCAGCTACTTTATGGACAAACATCCAAGTGTACTCTCCTATACAGTGCCTGTTTATGGCAGGATGAGTGTCAGCAGATGATGATGATGGCGAAAAAGCAAGATGTCCGACCGCCCATTTACAACCTTATTGTGGTGGGTTTGTCAGGAACAGAGAAAGAGAAGGGGCAATGTGGGGTTGGCAAGTCCTGCTTCTGTAATCGCTATGTGCGGCCTAGTGCTGATGACTTCTATCTGGACCATACTTCAGTGTTGAGTACCAGTGACTTTGGGGGTCGAGTGGTTAATAATGATCACTTCCTGTTCTGGGGAGAGGTGGCACGTCTTCTGGAGGAGGGACCAGAGTGCAGAATGCATGTTGTGGAGCAAACAGAATTCATTGATGACCAGACATTTCAGCCACACCGTAGCACTGCTATGCAGCCCTACATCAAACGGGCAGCTGCAACAAAGCTGGCTTCAGCAGAGAAGCTCATGTACTTTTGTACAGACCAGTTGGGCCTGGAGCAAGACTTTGAGCAGAAACAAATGCCCGAGGGCAAGCTACAGGTCGATGGATTCCTGCTTTGCGTTGACGTCAGCCGGGGCATGAACCGCAACTTTGATGACCAGCTGAAATTTGTCACTAACCTATATGGTCAGCTTAGCAAGACCAAAAAGCCCATTGTGCTGGTCCTCACCAAATGTGATGAGGGAGTTGAACGTTATATCAAAGATTCCCATACATTTGCCATCACTAAAAAGAGTCTGCCAGTGGTGGAGACATCTGCACGCTCGAATATCAATGTGGACCTTGCCTTCCTCACTCTGGTACAACTTATTGATAAGAGCAGGGGCAAGCCCAAGATCATTCCTTACTTTGAAGCTCTCAAGCTCCAAAGTCAACAGATAGCTTCTGCCAAGGATCGCTATGAATGGCTAGTCAACCGTATTGTGAAGAATCACAATGAAACCTGGTTAAACACCAGTCGACGCATGAACACCTCCGCAGAGTACAAAGAATATGTCTTCTTGGAGGGAACAGCAAAATGCAAAAAGCTCTTTCAGCAGCATGTCTACCGCCTGAAGCAGGAACATATTGAGAGGCGTCGGAAAATATACCTAAGCACTCTTCCTTTAGCACTTAGTTCTTTGGTGCCTGACCTGGATGAGATCGATCAGCTGAGCTGGTCTGGGGTACAGAAGGTTCTGGAGTCCAAGCAGCACTTTGCCCACTGGTTTGTCGTTCTGGAAGACTCGCCATGGGAGGATACATCTCACATTGACAACATGGAGGATGAGCGAATCCCTTCAGACCTGCTGGAGACTGCAGCAGCGGAGGCTATATTTGATTCCCACCTGGAACATTTGCGAAATGAGTGCAGACGGGCAGAGATGAGGCAGGAGTTCAAACACAAGTTGGCTTCCTCACCCTTTGTCACACCTGGTAAACCATGGGAAGAGGCTCGCAGCTTTATCATGAATGAAGAATTCTACCAGTGGCTGGAGGAGACAGAGTACTTGGACCTCTATAATCGCCACCAGAAGGAGATCATCGATCATGCTAAAGAGGACTTCCAGGAGCTGCTGCTGGAGTACTCTGAGCTCTTTTATGAGCTTGAGGTAGATGCCAAGCCAAGCAAGGAGAAGATGGGGGCGATCCAGGAGGTTTTGGGGGAGGAACAAAGGTTCAAGGCCCTGCAGAAGCTTCCAGCTGAGAGGGATGCTCTAGTATTGAAGCATATTCACTTTGTCTATCACCCTACCAAGGAGACCTGCCCCAGCAGTCCTCACTGTGGAGACTTTAAGATTGAACAACTCTTAGCTTCACATTTCCCCACATGTTATCCCTTTTTTGATATGAAAGCTCATTTTGGGGACACCAAGGCTGACAGAATTAACCTTGTGATATTGGGAAAGGATGGACTGGCCAGGGAATTTGCCAATGAGATTAGGGCTCTCTGCACAAATGATGACCGGTATGTGCTGGACGGGAAGATGTATGAGCTGACACTGCGGCCTATTGAGGGCAATGTACGACTTCCGGTGAATTCCTTCCACACTCCCACCTTCACCCCTCATGGATGTCTGTGTCTGTATAATTCAAAAGAGTCCCTCTCCTATGTGGTCGAAAGCCTTGAGAGACTTAGGGAGTCAACACTAGGTCGACGGGACAGCCAGTTAGCTCAACTGTTAACATCGCTGCTGTTAGTTACTAAAAGGGGTGTGGGGTCATATGTGGATATTGGTGGAGAAACTGCCTTAAACCTAATATCGCAGGGACAGCAGGTTGCAAGGAGACTGCAGTGTAGCTTCTTAGACCCTGCCTCACCTGGTGTGGGCTATGGTCATAATGTTAATGAGACTCAAATTAACCAGGTGCTGAGGGGCCTTCTGGATATTAGGAGGAGCACATCCTTCAGTAGCAGCTCGCCACCCCTACTCCCTGAGCCTCCAGGTCTCCGAGACTCTCCTCACCAGGCCATTCCAGAGGCAGATATCCGCATTGTCATGTGCATAATGTGTGGAGACTCCTATGACGTTGAACAGCTCATATCCCCCTTCCTAATGCCTCCGCATTGCAGGCCCATATCTAACAGTGGTACCTCTGTAATGCTGGAGCAGACAGTTGGAGGACACAAGCTGATTATAGAGCTATCTCTGCTCTCCTACCATGCCTCCTTCACTTTGCGGAAGAGCAGGTTAGTGCATGGCTACATCGCTGTGTACTCAGTCTCCCGAAAAGCCTCCCTTGAGACCCTGTGTGCATTCTTGTGTGAGGTTCAGGACATCATCCCAGTACAGCTGCTGGCAGTGGGAGATAGCCAGGCAGAGCTCACTGACAGTGACTATGCCCGTGAACAGCTGATCCAGGGGGAGGAGCTCGCCCATGAGATTGAGGGTCGCTTCAACAGTGTAGTTTGTGGGTCCGGAGGGGTGGTGGGAGGCCTGCACAGGATAGAGATGTTTCAACCTTTCCTGATCGAGGTGGTAGAGAAACGCAACATTGTGGAGGCCACTCACATGTATGATAACGTGGCTGAGGCCTGCACCAACGAGACTGTGTACTCCCCGCGTTGTAGTTCCCCCAGTCCTGTCACCATGTTCCTGGATTCTGAGGATGATGTGGAGCCATCCCCACCCTACTATGATGGCACACTCACTTCTCATAGCGTGGGCTTCAACCTGCCTGATCTAGATTCCAGTGACATCTCTGTCATCTCCGATATCAGCTCGTTTGAGAACAAGCTCAACAACAAATTACCCCCCCAGGTGAGAGTTAAACCGACCGTCACCTTTGACTTTCGAAAGGTGAGCCGTAACCCATATACTGATACAGTAGGCCATCGTCGATCCCTGCCCTCTGCTGTTACCTGGGTGCCTGGTGGGGATGGAGGCTATGATCCGTCAGACTACGCTGAACCCATTGATGCCGTTTCAAAACCCCGCCCTAGCAACGAAGAGATTATCTACTCAGTGCCACATGATAGCACACAGGGCAAGATCATCACCATACGCAATTCCAACAGGATGCACTCCAACGGCAATGGCTCAGACAGTGAAGCCGATAGCAGCTCTTTGGAGCGAAGGAGGAAGTTCTCAGCAGCAGGGGTGAAACCTCGTCTTTACCGTGACCGCTCCAAGCGCCTTGGCAAGTTCAGCAGCTTTCGCACAAGTTTCATAGGCAGCGATGATGAGATGGGAGCTCTTCCAAAATCCAAGGAGGATGAGTTTGGGACCCTGAAAGGAGAAAGCCATGTTAACGAGGAGAGTGAGGACCCAAAAAAGAGGAACATTCTGAAGAGCCTGCGGCGAACAGCCAAGGTGTGTATGCCTCCTCTAAAGGCTAGTGGATTAACACGGCTCTTTTTTAATGCTGATGAAGTACCTCATAATGATTTCCTTTACCAATATTGTACAGAAATTAGAATACTTATGTTTTTTTTTTATAGATGCATGATTTGTTTGCCCTAGAACTACAGTGATCTCTATAAGAATATTATAGTAAAAAAAAAAGTCACTATAAATTCACTATTGAGTACCACAGAGAGTCTATAAGTCCCTATAGGAATACTATAGGGTGTGACCATGTAAGTCATATTGGTAGGTTTCCTATACCGTAAAATGTGAGTCAAAACTGTGGGAAGGTCTATGGGATATTATGATATCAGCATTCAACCACTGAGTCACTGTGAAAAACACTTGATTTTGCAATCTGTGGTGCTGCCAATAGTGAAAGACACAACATTTTGTGAGAAGGAAATGAATGCCACTCAGCATCAACATGATCAGCCCAGTTTTAGACACTCATAGTTGTTTGTATTTCTTTCTTTTCCTCTCAGAAAACAAGACCAAAGCACCGTCCAGCTATTCCCAAGCCCCCGGAGAACAGTTACTTTGGGGTCCCCCTAGTGAATGTGGTATCCCCAGACAGACCTATCCCACTCTTCATTGAAAAGTGTGTCCGCTTTATTGAGACAACAGGTAAGTTGTTTTCTTTGTTCATTCCTTCCATCATTTATTTCATAACAGTGAATGTTAACATTTATTCTATGGAAACCGATTCCCTTTAGATGCTTGTAAAATAGAAATGAGCTTTTTGTTTGTCATTCTAAAACAGTGCGCCCATTGACCACAATGTGCTGTGAATGTAATATGGGTTTGTCTTCAATAATCAATGCCACTCCAGCATCTGTATTGCCTTGTCTGTTCCCAAGATGGCTGATCAAGTGTTTGTGCTTTGCTTGTTTCACTTTCTTTCTCCCCTTCTTCCTCTTTTTCTCCCTCCCTTTGCTTCAGGTCTGAATACAGAGGGTTTGTACCGGGTAAGCGGGAACAAGTCAGAGATGGAAAGCATGCAGAGGCAGTTTGACCAGGGTGAGTCTGCTTATCTGACCTGTTTTGAGCCAACAGTTAGTCATGTAATTATGTGGCTGTCTAATCAATACATAAACAGAGAGGTGGCAACGGAAATTGTGACAACAGATTATATTTAGCCCGGTCCTAATGGCAACTACCACCGATACTCCACTTTTCTCTGATCCCTTCCACTTCCTCCCTCTCCCTGTTGTAGACCACGGATTAGACCTGGTGGAGAAAGACTTCTCCATCAACACTGTGGCTGGAGGCCTGAAGAGCTTCTTCTCTGAGCTGCCTGAGCCCCTGGTGCCTTGTGCCCTGCAGGTGGACCTACTGGATGCTTTCAGTAAGAAAACACTGCTGGGCTGGAAGGGTGTTGACTGGAACATTAAAAAGATTGTTGTTTCTTTAGGAGGGAACAGGGTAGGGAAGATTTTGGCTGGCCAACACTATTGTGTTTGTAGGTGTTGTGCCACTATGAAAATAGTTCACATGAGCAATTTTTACGGCAGCGCAGACAGACAAGCTTGCTTCCAATCATTGCATGTATTGATGCGGTTTTATTGGTAACTTTCCCTGTGTGTGCAGAGATCAACGACCGAGAGCAGAGGCTATATACCATGAAGGATGTCCTGAGGAGATTCCCCAGGGAGAATTATGATGTTTTCAAATATGTCACGAGCCACTTACACAAGTGAGTGCCCTCTAGTCTACTGTTCGATTCACCTACCTGGCATTGTTGGTGCCTTTTGTGGTAGAAAGCCATCTGTTTTTGCTCTGCCATAGTTGATGAGTAAATGTGTGTGTGTGTGGTTGTGTGTCTGTTTTTTTCTAGGGTGAGCCAGCTGAGCAGGCTGAACCTGATGACCAGTGAAAACTTGTCCATCTGTTTCTGGCCCACCCTCATGAGACCAGACTTCACCACTATGGATGCCCTGACTGCCACACGCACCTACCAGACAATCATCGAGACCTTCATCCACCAGTGTGCATTCTTCTTCTACAACCAGCCCCTCCTCGATTCCCCCACAGGCCCAGCAGGCCTGCCTGCCTCACCCACCACCACCCTCACTGGGAGCTCTGCCTATTCCTGTTATCGCTCCTCTCCTCCCCACACCACCACACACTTCAGCCCCCTGCAGCAGTCCCCGCCCACCACCCCCCAGTCCCCCCTGCAGTCCCTGCTGCCCCCTCTCCACCAACACCCCCACTCCCACCATTCCCCTGCCGAACAAGAGACACTGTGAGAGACAATGAAACCACGTGTGCCCATGATGATGCTGGAGCTTATCACCAACACACGCAAAAAAAACACACACACACACACACACACGTGCACGCACACACGCTACATATTTAGTCATGGACAGCCTTGGTTATGGAGAGAGGAGTTGAGGAGTGTCCCAGAAACTTGCCATTTACCCAACCTGCCACTTGTATCCATGCTTTATGTGTGTCAGGCCAGGCTGTCGTAGTGACTGACTCTTCCCTCTGAGCCCCTGGTAGCCTGGAATTTGACATCAGGGTGGAGGGTGGTGGACGCTGTCAGAGTAAGCCTCTCTTCAGTCAGCCTCCACTCATCCTAACACTACCAAGAAATCCAAACCTCCATGTTAAGCTGGAAGATTTGTGGCCACCACGTTTTTTTTTTTTTATCTGTGTATGGTTATTTTACATTTTTGTTTGGTTTTTTTTGCTCATGGAAGTACTGCCACTGGATTTATAGACTGTTCCTCTCTAGGTCCTTTGGGCAGCAGTTTGCCCCATGTAGCAGAGGGTCCTCTCTGTCTGCCTGTGGGGTCTCTCTCATTGGCTCTATTTGAGGGGTCAGCATGGGGAGGGAGGGAGGGAGGGTGTTTTTTTTTTGGGGGGTGGGTTACACATCCAGGGATGCACTTTAATGATCACTGTTTTTTCCCTAAAAAGGGGATTATTTGGACAGACTGTTTCTTGTGTGTTTTTAAGTTCACAGCTCAAACAGCCATACCCATTGCCTCTACAGAGCTTTGGCAGATCAAACTTTGTTTACATCAAACTTGTTTTTGTATCCACATACTTATCTGAAGCACTTTTTGATAGTGTAGTGTTAAATTCGAAAGAAATGCCACGTTGATCAATTGTCCATTGTTGTTTCTTTAGTGGTTGAGTGTGGCACTAGTGCGGGCTTGTGAAACAAGATCCTCTTGTAAAAACTTGTATTCTTTAGGTTGATCCAGCGCTCCCTTTTTAAGTTGAGGTAAAATCTCAATTTACTCATACTCCTTGTTCATCCAATCATGTTAGACATAGTTTCCGTGGAGCTTGTCCTCTTTCTAGCTGTTGTGGCTGATCAGAGTGGTTGTTTAGGGAAGTTTGGTTTAATCGGGTTGTTAGAATACCGCTGAGAAGACTTTGCCTGCCATCAGTAAAGTTACTGAGCGATTTTTGGCCACATTGCTTGTGGAAGTGAAAGAGGGCGAGCTTTGACTGTGTAACCCAGTCATACCATAACATTATGTTGCCATCCGGTGTCTATGGAAACCACAGGCTTGAAATATGATAGGTTGCTGGATGTGTCGCTGTGGCTGTCTATCAAACCAAGCTCTTTGTACTCATCTAATATTAAGGACCTTTAACTCAGACAGTTTAGTATTCTCAAAGCACTGTCACTGCTAGTCCTGCTATTAAATACAATGACAAGTAGAAATGACACATGTGGACTTGTTCAGGAAGCGCCACCAACCATTACCTGCTCTAGTGAACTTGTTTTGTGTGCTGGCATATTGTCTTCTCTTTCATGGAAAAAAAACAAAAAACAAGCAGCACATTTTCAGTGGTAGCACTGTTAGTGAATGTCCTGAAGACTTTAACGGTCACCTTCTATTATACAGAGAGGGAACACTGTCCTCTGCCTGGGGACGAGTAAAGGTGGATCAGACATGGAGGACGTGGAAGTCCTGGATGATTGTGGCTCTGTTATGGTTCTCATTAGCAGCTCTGACCAGATTAGCTAGATCATTGGTTGTATTAGTATTTGGGATCATCACTTACTGGTACTTTTGCAATCTCAATGCTGTTGGAAGTCAGTCATCTTATGTGATCATTAAACTAAACTGAGGGCTCTTCTCAAACAGTTCAGAGCCTTAGGCTGTAACATTTTGACTGGCACAGAAGTTGAGGGGGGAGGAACACCAAACGACTGTCCCACTAAAATGTGATTCATGGGAGGGTATTAATCTTGCTGCATCACTTCACTTCTGACGCAACCTAGGAAATCTGCCACTCAATGAGCAAAAAGTGAGTGCATACTACTCTATAATGGTTGTTTATTTGTATGTTGGGGGGGTATAACACCACCCTTTAGTCAATGGTAGAAAACATTTCTAGTGTGTATTTCAATGATTTGAAAGTCCATTTTTACGATTTTTGTGAATGGTTTAAGGCCACTTAAGTTTAGTGCATGATTTAAGAACACGCCAAGGGAGAAGGATGAACACCTCTTCCTGTTTTAAAACATAAAATTAGTATGAAAGAACAAAACTATACAAAAGTGAAATAGCTTAAAAGTGAAAGATTAAGTACTGTGCATCGAGAGCAAACCATGTAATTTGTCTGACGGAGATGATGGTGTTTGAAGATGAAGGCCTTATGTGAACTGTATAATAGTTAATAAATTAAATCTTGTAAAATTGTCCCCAGCCCTCTTGTGGTGCCTCTGTGTGTATGTGAGCGTTGGAGTGAGCCTTTTTACACTTTGCAAGCTACCCGTCAATTTCAAGTTTCAATTGAAACTATGAAGTGTAAGAATCGAGAATGCGTATCTTACTGTTTTCAAGTGCTAAAATGTCAGTATTATATGGAGATGGAGGGGAGGGCCCATGGCAACATTTGAAAAGACCTATCTCATCTTGCTGACATCTGACAATATATTAGACAGACTGACTATATAATGTGTGGGTTTAACATTTTCATGATTAAATGCCACAATGGAGACAACTCTGTTAACATACATGAATATATGGCCGCTGCATTATACTGCATCTCATACAACTACATCCACAGATATAAACTTGCATGTAAATCCTCATTGAAAACCTCATCTAGTCTGGACAGGGATCAATCTATGTAAACCACGCCCATAAACTCAACATCAATATTTATCCATGCAGCCGCCTTCTAATGGACACAAGCTTAGGTCTATACAGCACTCACAATTTAGAAAGACCTCTACTCTAGTAACTAGAAGCTGTAGTAATTAGGGATTGGTGCAAGTGACTCTGAAAAAACATCAATTATTCACAGGCTATTCTTCATGAGTGACTGCTCCCTGTAGGTGAAATACTTCATCACAGTATCTGTTGCCTCGTGTGAAGGGCTCAGGCATTCAAATGATTTGATGCCATCTTGTGGCTGCATGCATGTAGTGCTATGAAGAGTGAGGGGCTGTCCTTGTGTCACATCACGTTGTCCTACTCAGTGGATATTGAAGCGCAATCATGGTTGCCTGACTTGGTAAGGTTGGTTCTGTCACCTTTCACTCTCAACATCTCAGGGTTTCATATTCACCTCTGGGTCATGTTGCCTGCAGAAGTTCTCTGGTGGCTCCTCGACTGTGGGGTGCATCAGTGAGGGCAAGGGGGACTACAGGAGTCTGGTGGAGACATTCATCAGATGGTGCAAAGAGATCCTTCAGTTCAATGTCAGTAAGATGAAGAAGCTGGTAGGGGATATCCGACCGAGCCAGGAGCCACTGACCCCTGTCAGCATCCAGGGTGAGGAGATGGAGATGGTGAAGACCTCATGTACCTGGGGCTGCACAGCAACAACAAACTGGACTGGACTGGACTGACAACCCAGAGGTGCTGTACAGGAGAGGGCAGAGTAGACTGTTCTTCCTGAGGAGGACGAGGTCTTTCGGTGTCAGACTACATGTTCTATCAGCACACTGAACTAGTGGTGGTGTTCTGGGGAGGAAACACCAAGGCTGGGGGAACAGGTAGGGTTAAAAACAACACCTCCCTCCTCCTCTATGGTGAGCTGATGCAGCTACAGAGCACCTGCAGCCTCCAACTCATCACCTCAAGGTGCAATACGAAGCACTTTAGGCTCTCTTTGCTGCTGACCACCATCAGACTGTACAATCCTCTGTACAATGCTCTGGACTAATCCATGCATATATAGATACTTGCTGAACTTTTTTCCCCCAAATATTAATACATATGACATCTTGGTATATATGACACATTGATAATGATAGTGATTGTACGGACAATAATGCACATGTGTCTTTTGCACATTGTAATTTTTCCGTACATAAGGTACCTCTATCTGGAGTTTTGAAAAAGGGACTGTAAGTAATGTATGTATCCAAACTGGCACATTGTGTCCATCGGCATCAGTAAGTTAATATATCGACAAGGTGTACATTGTTTTTTACAATGCACCTCTACAAGCCAGGACCGCTTTCTACAGATTCCCTTATCCCTCTTATTGTTATATGCTTCATATACATTGTTGTTGTTTTATAATGGTTCCACCTATTTCAGTGGTTCCCAATCCAGTCCTCAAGTACCCGTTGTCCTGCAGGTTTTAGCTCCAGCTCTACTCGACACACCTGAACCAATTAAGGTATCACGAAAACGCGAAGCCTCTAATTGGTTCAGGACAAGCGACACTTGAGGACTGGGTTGGGAACCACTTTCCTATTTCACCACATACATCTTGATTGATGTTTAGATTAGAATGTTATATTTACTATATATACTATAAATATATTCTATTTTATGTTTCTATTTTATTAGTGTTGGGGTAGTGGCAGCACACTGCTTTGGTTGTTCAATATAAATGTCAGTTTCACATTTTCCGATATTTTGTCTGATGAGAATGACAGAAGCCGTGACGTATGAAAGATAACTTTATTGCACAAGGTGTTAGAATGTTCTTTTTTGTTTTTGCTTTCTTTTCATAGAAAATGTACTTTTGAACACAAGCAATTGCTATAACAAGCAACTCAAACAAATGTTTGGGATACCCTCAACATTTTTTTTTTAATTTTTAATTTTCATACATTTTTTCCTTCAATTTTCCCTTTTAGCAGGCATGCAATGACTTTTTTGAGGATGAACAAAATACAAAATAATGATAATAAAAAAGTAAATAGGACAAATGACAACATCAAAAGACCTTTAAAAAAGAATAAAAATTCAACAAATTAGTATCAAAAACATAAAGGGAAAGAAAATGCATTTTTTGCCCATTTCAGAAGTAAAATATTTTTATTGTTGATACCATTTCAATTTTGAAATTGGGGCATTCAACCCTGATGTGTGCCCTGGTTTATTCTGACGAAAATAGCTCTTCATACAAAACTGTGTTTTATGTACAAGAGTTGATCTATAAACAACACTGACAAAGGTAGAGATGATGGGTCCAGTATGTTTAGGGTAGTGAATTTTTACTTTAATTAATTTGAACAGGAAGAGAAGGACGGGAGTTTGAAATTCAGGTTTACCTGACCCAGTCCCGTATATACACAATAGCAGTTTGTGTGACCAAAAAGAGCTACGAGTCCCTGATTTCACTTGGCTGAACTGGCCTTAGCCACAGGCCAGATACCTTAGTACTGTTTGGCCTCTGGAACCAAAAAGTTGAAATTAAAACCCAAACAAATTAAAATAAATATTAAAAATCAAAATGAACAGACCAACAAATACACCCCCCAATAAATAAATAAATAAACAGACAAACAAATGAATAAATAAAGATAAACCACAAAACACTATCATGGAGATGCTTGAAAAGACATTCCAATAGGTTCTTGTGTTAATGTACATTAGCGCAAAATGGAGGGGTATGGAGATGGAGAAAGTGGTACATATACAGTACTTCAGACAGGGCAACAACAAAGATATCAATTGAGTGCACATTATATAATTTTCAAACTGAACTCCCTGACAAATAACAACTCTCAACTTCAGTAGATTATTTTACTTCATTCACATGATTGGGACTCCTTCAGCTAGTTGTCCAATTCTTTCTAAGAGCGAGGGTTGGCTGAGTGATACCTGGGCTGGCTGAGAGGTTGGTGGGGTGTGCTACTGGTCAGTCTGTCATCCATGCCACAGACATAACCCCCATCTTTGGTCATTTCGCGGCAGTCATTTTCCATCCCCTCTGACATAAAACTTGCTTGGGGATGTAAAATGGTGCCAAGTGAGCCATAGATAAGAGGTTCAGTCACCAACCAGCAGGAGAAGTCATAGACAACACCCCTGTTCTCTGCGAAATCGATCTGATTTAGGAATAAAATTGTATTAACCGATCACTGACAGCCTCATGACAAGCTAACTAGGGGCAAAGAGGGTAAATCTTCATGAACAGAGTCAAATGAGCGGCCCGTATCATCAACAGCCACGAAACCTTCGTGTCACGGCGGCACCCGCCAAACTCGCAGAGAGAAGCGGGTGTTTTTCAGGAAGTGAAATTAAAACTAAGTAACCAATCTTGATTTCCACATCTCTACAAGGGGCTTTGATATGGGCACTTCCTGTCCGCGCAGGATTGGAACACTTTTCTCATAGCCAGTCTACATACAGTAACATACAGAACATCCCCTATATATATAAACTACACTCTCTCTTCTTTAGTCCAACCTCTTTTTAATTTCTCTTCACATGATTGAGCGATTGTCTCATTCTTAAATCCGACATTAACATTAAAATTGTTGTAAATACTACTAGACTAGTGTAGTACATACAATTTATACTTTGTCATAATTTCATTTAAATGTCAATAATATACCTACATAGAAATATATATGTAAATTCTTTATAATACCAAATATTCTCTATTTGTATTGCGAGAAATCATACCTGGGTCATTTGGGTTGTCGTGATTCGGTCAATAAGCTGTTGGACACTGTTCCTTTGGGGGGAAGAGACGTATGTGGAGAACATTAACATGTGGTAGAAATTTGAGCTAAGAGGTCCATGGAGGTGAACCTAAATCCATTTTTCTTCAAATCACCAGTAAGAGTAAACCTGCCAATAGTTAGTCGGGACATTAAGAAACATGTAGAGGGTCAGAGATGAGGAGAGGGAACTAAATTTGTAGTCCTGCAAATTGACATAATACTCAAACTATGGAGGACAGCATGTGTGTGCATATGAGAGAGAGCATGGCCACCCAGCTTCGTACTGGCTATCATATCTTCATCATCATGAGTACAGAGCGGTTTCGCCCCGTCGGTAATAGTCGATATTTCCAAATGACCACAGAATAGCCTCCTGGTTTTCTCTGTGTGACTCCAACAAGAGCTGGGCGGAGCTGAGCACCAGCCGGCTGGAACCGTCAGTTGTTGTTAGTAGCTCTTCTATAGAGTTCCAGGTGAGCGTGAAACAGGAGGGTTAGCTGGCTCTCTGTCTGGGAGAACTATCGAGAACTAGACAGGACGCTGGGCAGTTAGCCATTAGTTGGGTCTAAAGAAAGATGCTTGCATGCCCTTCCTGGCCCAGACTGAAGAGTACCAGAGTGGGGCTGGCTGAGGAGTGGGACAGCAGTGCAAGTCTGTGCAAGAGAGTGGACTACACCAACGTGTATGACTTGGAGTAGGCGCCCACGCTCTGTTTCTGCAGTCTCCCCAGTGCAGAGGAGCTGCTCTCTAGCAGTGAGTCTCTGGAGCCTCCCACCTTGTTACTGTTGCTGCTAGTGCTGGAAGTGGAGGCTGTCGCTGCGGTGTTGGAGCCGGGCATGGTGAGAGTCCTCTGGGGCAGGGTGGCGGTGCCCGAGCTCACACCCAAGCTGCCCAGCCCAGAGTGGCCCAGCGTCAGGGCCTGTTGCTTGGCAGGGTCTAGAGTCAGGTGGCGGCCCTGGGTGTGGTACGCCCGCTGTGCCAGGCTGCGGATTGAGGCTTCCCGCGGTGGCACAACGGGGCATGGGTCGTGCAGCTCCCCTTGTTTGCGGAAGAATGGATCCGTCTTCATGTAGAGGGGCAGGTTGCAGAATTCACCTGAGAATGACAACAGAACAGATACGATCAGAGATCAAGGTAGTCCTTTCAAATGGAAGCAGCCTTTTGTGCCATGTTGCCTGCTTGGCCCCTTGTCCCTTTATACTTACTCTTGTTGGCGCGGTGGGGAATGGGCACAGCCACATTTTTACCACGGTCATAGTCCTGCGGTTTGGGTGGCGAGGCGGTGAAACGGCAGATGCCTGGTTCAGATGGCGTGCTGAGGGAGGTCATGCTGTCTGCCGGGTCGTTGGTACCTGTGGTCATCTGGTCAGAAGAGCTGTCAGAGATGAAGCACTCAGTAATGGTGAACTTGGCGTGCTGCAGGTGCTCCTCCAGCTTGGCGTGCTCATAGGCCCGGGCCAGCTCCTCGTAGGTGGACGAAGCGCTCTCCGTCGACACCATGCTGTTGCGACCCTTATCTGGGAAACAAAATAAGAATGTTTTTGGTAACAATAATTCAACATTTAACCTTTACACCATGATGCACAATATGCTCTGTATTCATGCCTTTTCTTATCTGCAACTATTTGAGATTGCAGTAGCTCGGCTTTTATTTATTGGCTTTAGAATTGATTTTATTGATTATTTTTAAAGCAATAAATAATTTAAAGATTTTTAATGACTTTTAAGAGCTTTTAATTTCCTATCTACAGGAGAGTATCTTAGATCTACAGACACAGATCTTGTGAAAAGTGAAAGGTCATTTTTATAAAGTTTCATTTCAAAATATTACTTGACTGATTAGTGGTATGTTGTTTTGTTGGTTGTGAATCCAATATGTTCTCTGGATTTTGTTTAGTGGACCTAGAAAGCCAGTGCTTTTGATGGTGTACTGGCGTCACTGAACCTGACAGACAAGCCTACCGTGTTATTTATTTGTACATTTGTATTTTTCTGATAACATTACTATCACATAGTAGTACTATTTCTGATGGTTAGTCCAGCGATGAGTTGTAGTCTGATGGCGATGGGAATTTAGGAATGATGGACCATTAACTCTTAAATCACTTCTTAAAACTCATTTTATACCTTTGCTTTTATTAAATGAGCTTTATTATTGTTTTGCCTTCCCTTATATGCCTTGCTTTTATGTTTCTTATCTTGTTTCGTTGCTTTGCTGTTTATTTTTATTTTTTTATCCTTTGTAACAGTGTTTTGAAAAGTAAAGTTTATTGTTATTATAGTGAGCACAGTCGTAGTCTCCTATTGGCTGGGCTTCACCCACCTGTGTCTTGGGAGAGGCTGGCGCTGTAGCTGTCACTCTCAGTGGCGGTGATGCCATGAGAGCCCATGGTCCGCCAGTCTGAGGTCAGAGTTCGAGCAGAGGCTGTGGACTGGCTCTGACCTGGTCGGCTCAGAGTCCACTGGCTGGAATATCGGTTCCTGGAGCTGTGAGCTGATTTTATACTCTTTCTGGAGACGGGGTCTGAGAGAGACAGCCAGAACGATCAGAGAATAGTAGAGATGTAGAAACACACCGGTGTTACATATTGCAAAAATCTTTATTTGAATCAATGAAAAAAAAACTCACTAGTGCCCGGTCGGATGTCTGACATGTCAATCAAAGGCCCTGTGTTCTGGATGAGGGCTTGGTGGTGCAGAGACACGCCTGTGCAGAAGTTCTGCGGATTCACTGATTGGCTGAACTCAGTGTCTGTCACTGGCAGTGCTGCCTTGTCCTCCCCTATTGCAGCCAAGAAATGAGAAAATATAAACACAGAAACGCCTTCAATTGGTTAACATGCTAAAAAATTGATGTAAATAACGTTTTTTCTAATCAGTAATATATCCTCTAAGCAATCAGCCACACACCTATCTGTTTAATGCCCTCCTTGTCCTCGATAAGCAGCTGAACACGGGGGATGTCGATATGGAGCCTTGGACCTTGAGGGGGACCCTTCACAGGAGTGTCCATACTCCGATTGTTCTTACTGCACACACACAAAAGTTATTAGTTTGACTTATGTTTTAATTATTTCTCTTAGCCGTAACGACTCATCAAGTATGGTTCTTACCTGATCAGCATCTCTGCAAGGCTCTTAGCATCTGTAGAAACACAAATATCTTAATTAGTTCACAACAACATGCAAAGACAATCGTTTCAACCTGTCTCAACACGTTACACTGATCCATCATACAGTCGTGACGATCTCTCCCGCTGCTTGCCTCTCACCTCTAAGTCGTTTCAGCCTCTTTTCCTTGCGTTTCCTGCGGATAATGAAGAGCAAGGCGACACCCAGAGTAACCAGGATGACCGGAGAGCCGATGGAAAACAGCTTCTTCACGTCGTCCCCTTCCCCGCGAGCTGACTTAATGGGAGGGATGGTACCTGGAGAGGGAAGAGGGAAGAAAGACAACTTAAAGAGAGACACATATAGAAAAAAGTGGGTGAGAGAGACGGGGAGAGAAACAGAGAGACCAGACAGATCAAGAAAGAAAGAGAGAGCTTTGGTTGAGTTCTGTGCGGGAGATACTTACTGCCATCATAATCAGTGGTGGCGAACTGGGAGCTCTGGTTGCCGCAACCGGCGCTGTTGCAGGCCTTCATTTTGAGCTCATACCAGGTGGCCTCACGCAGCTCGCTGAGGAACAGCTGAGTGGTGGAGTTGGCCTTGAGGCTCTGCCAGGCCCAGGTTCCCTTGGGCCTGAAGTCCAGCATCATGGCAGTGATGGGGCAGCCACCGCTGGTCCAGCCCTGCAGGTTGAGCCCTGCGTGGGTAGAGTTGATGTGGGTGAGCAGCGGCTGGTCCTTGTTGAACACTGGCTCTGTAGAGAGGATGGGAGAAGACACAAAGGGAGGGTGGTGATGATGCACAACGTAATGTGCTGTAGAGTGGCCATTTTACCAACAACTGTAAATGTTACAGACAATATTGCACATATTGTTGCCTCATGATGTTGCCCATGTGTGACTGACTTAACATCTGGGAGTTATACCAGTGTTTCCCATTAATTACCTAGACTGTGGCGGCCCGCCATAGTCTAATTTGTCCTGCCACAGTTTCATAATGAACCGAAAATATTTGTACACTTCTCATAATAACATAAAAGATCTCTAACGTTGTGTTTTGCGCCGTTGCTTCTGCAAAGCATCTCTCACTCCCAGTCAGTCAGCCCCTCCCTCCCCTGCTGTACGCGCACACGCTCACACACACACACACACAAACACACGCACGGGAACATTTCGGGCTGCAGCCGAGACAAGCTCAGAGAACACACACACACACACACTGCAATGTTTGTATTGAAAATAAAACAACTTAAATGAATAATTAATGCCTATATGATGTTTTTTATTTAGTAGAACAAAATTGTGTTATCCTATCCATGCAAAACAATTACGCAATACAAAACGATTTTTTCGATGGCTAAGCCAATTTTCAACGCTGTATTTATTTCTGATATAATTTTCTGATTTCCCATGGCCCCCCCTGACTGGTTCTTGGTCCCCCCCGTGCCACCTCATTTAAAAAATCCTGGAATCACCCCTGCCATGGGGGTCTTTGATTATAGACACCTCCTCATAATATGACAGTTAGAGAAGCTACAGAAGATGGCCACTAACGAGTGATGAGGACAAAACGGTCGACACCCATGGTGAGCCAGTATCTGGTTTGGTAAATACTGGCTAGCTGGACCCATTCGGTTCCACTAGCATTGCTACAAAATGCTAACAAGCTTCCAGTGGACATTTTTAGTAACCATATAGCTGATTTAAAAATGCTTTTCAAGTCTTTGACAAGAACCTTAGGATGTGTAAGTATAAAAAACTGAACTATCCCTTAATTTTTTACAAGGCTGTAGTTTGGCCAACTTTAGAACTGGACGCTGTGATGTGAATGCTGTCCATGTTAGTTTACCTCAACCTTCAAATTTGATGGAGAAGTGCATTAAAGTAATTTTAATGCAAAAAAGTCACCCCTCTGCGACTAAACGTCATAAGGTCCATCATCCGACAGGTACAGACGCCATCAGATAGGAAGTAAATTCAAAGCTTCAGATATGTTCCACTGTGGTTCATGTGGTTCTATGACCGACTTTGTCCTTGCAGATGGCCACAGCATTCGAGGCTCTGAAGAGCCTCGGAGTGATCCACACAGATGTGAAGCTGCAAAACGTTATGCTGGTGGATCATCTGAGAGAGCCCTTGAAGGTAAAGCTGAGAGACTTTGGCTTGGCCCTTCTGAGGACTGAAGTGAGATCTACTGGAGAGTGTTTTCAGTTTCTCACTTCTACTGTAAATACTTAGCAGGGTGTGTGTTTCCTGTCCATACCGGTGAGGACAAATGTTGAATTCAGGGCTACATAAGTCTCAGCTGTTGTGACATTCTCCTACTGAGGCCTCCTTTTTTCATTTCTACCATGTTTCCCCATGTTGTATTATTATTCCTCAAAGCACGACAATGTTTCTGATTTGGTGTGCTGCTGTTCTTCCACACTCAGGTCTCCAGAAATCCTTTTGGGGCTCCCGTTTTCTGAGGCCGTGGACATGTGGTCGCTGGGCTGCGTGATGTCGGAGTTGTTCACCTCTACTATACTCTTCCCTGGGGAGAGTGAATATGATGTGGTCAGTACCTTACTATAGCTGGACTCTGCTCCCTTTCTACACTAACCCTTAATTATTGATAGCAGTAGCTACTCTAAGACCAGCAGATGATGATCACAGCAGACAAGTAATAAAACCATATGGAGTCCTGATAGTCTAGACTGATGTGATCCTGTGTTTTTGCCTCCAGATGCGATTCATCGTCGATCTCCTGGGTCAGCCAGCGGACCACCTCCTGAATGCTGGGCTTGAATCAAAGAAGTTCTTCATCTTCAGGAGGGCTAGAGGCTGGAGGCTCATGGTACCACAACACCGCTTTATTGACCAAATATAATTTTCTCTTGAACAGTTTCTTCTCCATTTGAGAATATTTATTGTCAGTATCAATCAGTAATTCATCTAAAGTGATAAGACGTTTCAAATACACGTTACCTTCTTTTAGATACAACGGTATGGCGGCTTCTCCAACAGGATGTACTCATTCAGATCTCTGGATGAGCTGACAGAGGTAGGTAGTCCAGTAGGTGGTAGCTGCTGAAGACATGGAATTGGTTGAACTCATGACCTCCATCAACCTTTTTGTGAGTCAGGAAGATGATTCCATTGATTTCCTGTTGGACTTTTCTCATCATTTGGTAATTTAGTTCAACCTGAAGGAAGAGGACAGGGCTGAGGTCGCTGATAGGAGGCAATTTGTTGACCTCCTGAAGGGAATGCTCCAGATGGATGCCAGCGAGAGGATCACACCAAGTGAAGTCCTCGCTCATCCATTCGTGGCACTGAGCGACCTCGCCAGCAGCTCCCACGACAGCTCTCAGTAAGCGTGTGTGTTTGGATGCGTGAGTCCTTATATTGCTGCTTTGCACATCGGTTATCAGACAAGGGTAGGCGCTGTAGGTGAATGATTCATCAATTGATCAACTGATTGATTGATTGGCATGCTTGTCCAGTGGGAAGTCTTGCTTCCTGGCTATGAGCATAACTGTGAGTTTGTCCTTTTGGAAGGTACCTGAATGTACCTGTACAACAAATTTGAGCTAGCAGTATATGTTAACTGCATTTGTCCTCATTCAGCAGCGCTAGGGGAACTTCCACTCCAGGTGTCATCTTGGTTCAGCCAATCCATGACATGTCCTCCAACGAGAGAGTGTCTAGCCCCCAGTTTGTTCTGGACTCCAGCTCCCTGTCCTTCTGTGACATGGCACGCGTGGATGTGACACCTGAGGGGACTCCATCGCTGGACACCTCAGAGGTAGGAATCACTGCTTGCTCAGTGTCAATTATATATTAGCAATAATGTACAGTTGAAAATTCACTCAACCAGGAATGAATGTGATTATTGTTAATAGTACTAATCGTCACCTCACAGGTTGGAGCTCCAGTAGCAAGCCCCTCTGTGGACTCTGCTGTTGTGGCCACCCCTTCAGTTCCCCTGAGCAGCCCCTCTGTGGACTCTGTTGTTGTGGCCACCCCTTCGGTTCCCCTGAGCAGCCCTGTTGCTGACCCCGCCATTACTGTGAACCAGGCTGTCATGGATAACAATGACCTGGTTGACACAAACGCTGCTCACACCACATCTGGTAAGACATTCACCTCCACTTGATTTTTAGTGTAATGTGATTCTTGTTCATAGTACTAATGGTCTCCTCACAGGTTGGAGCTCCAACAGCAAGCCCCACTGTGGACTCTGCCACTGTGGCCACCCCTTCTGTTCCCCTGAGCAGCCCTGCAGGCCCTCCCTTGAATAATGACCTGGTCCACTCCACATCTGGTAGGACATTCACCTCCACTTGTGTCTGAAATGTCAAGTCCTTCCACACTGTAACAAGGTCGCTTGACTGTCCTCTTTCAATTTTTAGAGGTCAGCAAGCCCTAGAAGAAGCAGAAGAAGGTGGATGAGGACATTCTGCTGCTCTGCGACCAAAGCCGAAGATGTAGAGTGAAGTTCTCTATGGAGGTTTTCTCGCCAAATACCTGAGAACGACTCTCAGAAAATATCCACCCACCTGTGATTGAAGACAGAAAACATTTACAGATGTACAAGTGAACATCTGAATGAATGTGGTAGCAGCCGCACTTAAAACTTGCACTGCTAGCACTTGCAACTTCTCAGATGGCGTCTTGGGCATCACAAATGTGCACGTAAAATTGTTGCAGAGAATTTGAAGATCTGTGACTTCAAGACGCAAATTCTATTCAAAAATAAGGATAAATCTGAGCAAATATATTTCAAGTGTGCAGCTGCTTCTCTGACTTCAGATTAACGGGTGGGTGAATATTTTCATTTTAAAAGCCACCATCAAGTTCTCAGGTGTTTGGCTAGCAGAAACCTTCATAGGTCTCCCTGTGGGCGACACGGTGGCCCAGTGGTTAGCACTGTGGCCTCACAGCAAGAAGGACACGGTTCCTCTCTGTGTGGAGTCTGCATGTTCTCCCTGTGTTGGCGTGGGTTTCCTCCGGGTCCTCCGGTTTCCTCCCACAGTCCAAAGACATGCAGGTCAGGTGGATTGGAAACTCTAAATTGCCCTGAAAGTGATTGACAGTCAATCTGTGTTGGCCTAGTGATGGATTGGCGACCTGTCCAGGGTCTTTCTCTGTCTTTCACTAAATAAAGCCAGTCGCTCAAAAACAAATTCACTGTTGTCAGTATTAGTTGTGTGTTTTAGCAGTAGTATATATTCATTCACTCAGCTTTTATTCAGATGTGGTTAGTAGAAGTGGAATGTTTCTTTCCAAGAGCACAGATATAGAGACAGACTCTCTCGCCTTCAAACTATGGAAGCCTATAGTTAACTTAATCCAAATGTTAATGCAAAGTGGAAAATGAAAATGCAATCCAATAGCATTTAGATTTTCCACTTTTGCATGTATCATTTGAGTCAATGAGTTCAGAGAATGACTGACAGGTAGACCATGGAAATGTTAATTTAACTGCAAAAGGGGGCGCTGCTTCTCACTTTTCACATTTGAATTAACACTTGAAGTTTGTTCACCACAAAGCAGGACATGTAGGTCAAATGTTTTTTTCATTCACATTTTGAATGTTTGAATGTTTCAAAACTGCCTTGGAACGGAACATTGAGGTTTAATCTGTTTGTGTTCTTGCTCTGCATTTTCCTTTCATGCATTTACCCAGAATGCATCAAGAAAGAGGGGGTATAGCTCAGTGGTAGAGCATTTGACTGCAGATTAAGAGGTCCCAGGTTCAATTCCCGGTGCCCCCTGGGAATCATCACACCTATATAGCCATCAAATGATGAACCTGCTTGAGACCTATATTTTGAAAAAGAAGATGCTCAATGTTTCAAAACTGCCTTGGAACTGAACTTGAACTTGTTGCTCTGCATTTTGCTTTCATGCATTTACAGAATGCTTTTTACTCAAGTGTATTTTTAGCTAGATACTTTGGCTTGTAATTGAGTAAAATAGTGTTTCCAGAGCTTGAAATCATTAACAGAAAAAGCTAAGATTTGTATGCATATGTTCATGTATACAGTATATATTAATCACATAATCAGATAAGGGAGCCATGAAACAGGGAATCCGATGGTCTGAAAATGCCATAAATGATCTAAAATGAAGGTCTTGAAAAAATAAATGAGTTAAATACAACTTGAGAGGCCTTCATTTGTTTCACCATGTTATGCATGTTTATGCAGAGTTTCATTCTGATGCAAATATGAAATTAGATCATGGTATTGACAGATTCTTCACATTCACTGATATCTAGTCAAAGCAAGGTGAATGCCCTGAATTGAATTGTGTAGTTTTACTAAAAGGTGTGAATGGGACCAGCAGCAGGGTCGATTTTATATCCTTATGCTGTATTATATTACTGCACATGCACTGACCCACATGCATGTCTGCTCTTAGATTAATACAGGGCAGGGTTAACATTAGTGTGCGTGGTATCTCTGTCTCTCACAAACACATTGACAACGGACCCGTCTGTGAATAGCCCCTCCTCTCCGAGGCTACATCCACACTAATACGTTTTCGTTTTAAAACGGAGTTTTGAAACTAAAACGATCTCAGTCCACACAAGCATTATAGCACCGTTTCAGAAATTATCTCCGTCCATAAAAACGCATATCACGTTACCATTCACCTACACTGGGCGTGCGTGTGCCGGTGTAAACAGGAAGCAGATTCTCTGCTCTACTGAGTTGCAGAAAATACCGTTTTGAAGAACAGCAATGGCGAAAAGTAAGAGCAGAGATGTCTTTGTTTGGACGGACGACGAGGTGGAACTGTTACTGAAAGTGCGGCGGAGAGTATAGATTGGGAGTCGTCGCAAAGCAAATACAGTGACATATTACAGCGGTACCAGGAGCACTATCCATCACGGCAGCCAGCTAGGGCAGAAGCAACAGGTGAGATGGACAGCAAACACAGAGAGATGTAGAAGCAGGGCAGAAAAGCCTCATTTCTATTCTTCTGTGCCTGTATATATTTTGTTATGTGTTTGACACAACGTGAAGCAATGGAGCTGTATATATTGTTATTTTTCACAAAGTACTTGGCAATTAAAATATTTACAGTGGAGCACCTTATATACAGTATTATTTAATAATTAATTTAAGAAAGTGTGTAGCAAGATGGAGAAATATTTACACAGTTGTAACGTTACTGTAACGGAACAAAATTGTTTACAAGAGCACAAAGTTCTTCATAGATCTAGCCTTAATTTTGCTCTCTAAGTGCACCAGATTGATGCATTTAACTTTAAAATGTACAAAACCTTCTTCCCCCCTAGAGGGTCCAAGGTCCACCCACCACAGTCTCACAAAATTTTTGCCATTATAGTCGCACAGTTCCTACATGGTGTTTTTTTTAATATTTCTAAAACATCCTGAGTAATGTAACATTAGAACACTCAGAGACCCCAACTTGTTGTCGTTGGTATCTCTGAGTGTTTCTGGATTCTGGATGCTGACGAGGGCTTCCTCCAATTGATGTTACAGCAACCCTCTGCAGCCATTTTGTGGCAGCCATTTTGCGTTGTTTCCCAGTGTTTCCCCAATGTGTTTTCATTTGGTTGAGGAAAATTAAAGAGTAAAACTTGGTTTAAGTAAAAATAGGAAGCAACCAATTCCCTCCCCATAAATGGGTTTGTTTGTATAAACATGAATGCATGTTTTCAATGCATTCAACCCTAACCCTGTAACTGTAGACTAAGTAGGCACAGTGCAAATTGTCTTCAAATAAAGATTAAATAGAAGAAGTAAAGCTATGAATCAGAGGCTGTGATGGCAAAGGTTATTCCTACTACTTTTGAAATACGATATGAGCTGTTAGGATCTTATTCTCTGAAGTGGCCCCAGTTCTAGTTTATATAGCCCTTTATTGCTCGTTCCCCACCCCACTCGTGTCCATTTCACCTTCTCTTACCTCTTCCATGGGTCTTAGCCTCAATGATCTCACTGATGCGCCCTGAGCCCACGCTGTTCTTAGCAGCCAACTTGACCTTGTACCAGGTACCGCAGCGCAGATTGTCCAACCTGAAGGAACGCTCGCTGGAGCTGATGAACACATCCCTCCATTCCTCTGTGTTGTCCACAGAATACTGCAGCACAAAACCTGCAGAATCACACGACACAGCTTTAGGTTAATAACAAACACTTTACACAGGAACGTCTACTGTACATCCCATCCAAATCAAAGACTGTGGTGGAATGCTTGCTGCTGTTACACCTCCTGGACACCAGAGGGCAACAGAGCGCAACAATCTGATCCATTTTGTTCTTTTGCCTATTTTACACAGAATCATAAAGGTTATTAATCACATTGTTACGTGCAGCATTAGCACAACCACACCAAGAAGTGAAGCTCATTGAAAAGGTCCCGTAGAGATTCACAGAAATGACTAGAAAGCCAAGGATCATTCATCAAGAGACGACTGAGGCAAGAGCTGCCCTGTCCCCGGAAAGATGGCAGCGTACCTCTGATGGAGCTTCCTCCGTTGTCCCCAGGGATCCAGGCCAGGGTGATGGAGGAAGTTGAGGTAGTGGAGACCGTCAAGCGGGGTTGGTCAGGAGGAACTGAATACACACAGACAGATAAATACTCAACAACTGCTCAACAAGAAGCATATACACTCAAAATACATCTTCCGCTTTCCTCTTACCTTGCACCAAAAGATTGACTATGATGGTGTCGAAGCCCAGCGTGTTGGTGGCTGTGCAGGTGTAGTACCCAGAATCCTCGGCTTTGACTGAACGCAGCACCAGCGTGCCATTGGATAAGATCTGCCGCTGACTGTCAGCTGTCACTGGGATGGCAGAGTCCTCGCTGACAAGGTGCAGACAGATTACAGATGTTGTCACCCTCGTCCTACAGTAACCTTTCAAACCTAGTGTACAGTCATGTTTATCTGTCTGTGCATGTGACAAGCACCGGTATCTATCTACAGCGAGTTACGGCGCTGAAGTCTAAGTAGTGTGTGGTGAGGGCTGACCTGTCTTTGGTCCATTTAATTGTGGGGGTGGGCTCTCCCACCGAGCCGCAGGGCAGACGCACCTCCTTCATCCAGGGCGTGGTCACGGTGCCCCCGAAGGACAGGATCTTAGCTGGGGCTGCACGCCATGGAAAACAAAGTTGAATTGCATCTTTCACACACACACACACTCTCACATAAAAATGTACAAACCACAAAAGGGAAAACTGTTTCAGCCATTCACCAAAACATCTTTCTGTCCTCCATGTCTCTGGTGTTTGCTGAATTAGTGGCCCAGGTTGCCTGAGGGGGGAAGGCCTTTACTCACTGGGAATAAAGAGCTGTAGAATAGTGTTTTATCACAGCCCCTCCTCTTACCTCTTGGTTTCAGTCTATCTATACTCCATAGATCCTCCCCTCTATTGATTCCTGCCTCCTACCCCTCTCCCCAAGGGTCAGTTTACTGGATAGGCCCTGTTCATCACCACATAATTAACAACAGCGTTTCTTGCAACATAGCTGGCACTCAATCAATACTACAGCTGTCAATCAATAGCGGAGAGAGCAAGAGAAAGAGAGAGAGACGGATGAAAGCGATCTGCGGTTCTGTTTCATAGCCGTCTCCGGAACGTTCTCCCTCATAACCTTTACACAAATCTCTTTACCCTTCTCCTCCGCTACCGGCTTGCCTGGAGGACCTACCTTTCCCAGCAGGCTCCACCATGACCTTTTCGCTGATGTTGCCACGGCCAGCGGTTGTCACGGCCGCGGCCCAGATGTGGTATTGTTTTCCACGGGTGAGGTGGGTGATGCGGTAGAACAGCATCTCCGGGTTGGCCTCGTACTCACTGGGCGCCTGGCACACAGGGCACGCAATGTCATGTTAACAATCCAGGAGAGCACAGAGAGGGCAGGGCGGGCGGTGGCTCTTGTAATGCAAACTCCATGAGACTGGAAGTCACACTGCACAAAATGTCTGT
Source organism: Hoplostethus atlanticus (assembly GCA_034670405.1). NCBI lineage: Eukaryota > Metazoa > Chordata > Actinopteri > Trachichthyiformes > Trachichthyidae > Hoplostethus > Hoplostethus atlanticus. The sequence continues at coordinate 1,261,457 of JAXDDX010000018.1, forward strand.
CTAAATAAGTCATATTTTTCTTAAAAGAAAATAAATGATAAATCCAATATCAATATCTAAATAAGGCAGAATCAGGCACATCACTCCACTTTGATTAAGAAAATAAAAGTTGATTTAAGAAAATGTTCTGAAAAAATTTATTACATTTACATTTGAAAGAAGTGAAATTATTTCATCAAAAAATTTTGTTTTCTTGTTTAAATTTTTTTTTAATTTTAAGATTCAATACTGGATTAAATGACTTATTAAGACGGATATTTTTTGCAGAAGACACACACACACCCACGGCTGCACACTGAACATAAATACATGTGTACACAAGCAAGTAAAAGCCTACATCTCTCTCTCACACACACACACACACACACACACACACACACACACACACACACACGTACTACATTTCCTCTCCCATCACTCCCCTGTTCTCTCTCTTTAATCTTTATCTCAATGTTCATCTTCAATTCCTTCACCATTTGCCTTTTCCTCTTTCCCTCTATCCCTCTCTGTCTAGCTCGCTGAAGAGGGGAGGATGGAGGGAGAGATGGAGGAGGGGAGGGGGGGTGTGGGGCGGGTGTTGGGGGGGGGGGGGGGGGGGAGGCGTTAGAACATTCCTCCAGCATAGCGGCAGTGTTGTGGTGATCCGGGGAGTGATACGGGGAGATAATGAAAAGAGGAACAAAAGCACTCTCATCTCGGTGTGACTGATACCTTCCTCTGCTCCTCCCTCCTTCCCCGTCTGCCTCTCTCTCTCTCTCTCTCTCTTTTTCTCTCCCCTCATCTCTCTCTCTTTCTCTCTCATTTCCCCTCGGTCTCTCCCTCCCTCTCTCTCTCTCAACCTCCTTTTCCCTCCCTCCCTCCTCCTCTCCATGCCCGTGCTCATCTACATGGTGCTCATGCACAGCGGAGGGAGGGAGGGAGGGAGGGAGGAGTATTTGTGAATAAAAAGAAAGTGAGATTCTTCCCCCGCTACCGGATCGCGGCGTGGCGCGCGCTGGTGTACATGTTTGTGGTCTAACTGCAATTGAAATGCCGTACATGTGTGTATAAATAGCTCAAATTCAATGTCGGTGTGAGTGTGTGTGTGTGTGTGTGTGTGTGTGCATGAGCTTCTGATGCGGCAGTGTGCATGTGTGAGCTTGTTCTCGGCTTCATTTGCATATCTACGTCTCATCACGTTGCCAAGACAACCTCATCTGTTCATCTGGGAGGGCAGGAAATAAAGCAATGGTGCAAAAACACAGTGAAAGAGAGAGACACACACGAAAGAGACACACACACACACACACACACACACCCAGGTACAATGAATAATGGTGGTTACTAATAAATGATCCTTCCAATCGGTTTTGTATCGAGGATTTTTTTTTTCAGTTGTTCAGTTGTTAGAGACCCAATTACTTCCCTCTCAAATACCTGGAGCATTTTATACCCGCCCCTCATGCATCACATCCACATAGGTAGTGCTTACCGGCTGCCCCGAGCCCGGGCTGGAACAGTAGATGGTGTACTTGCGGATGACACCGTTTGGTTTGTGGGGAGGTAACCAGGACACGACCACGCTACTAGGAGAGGAAGGAACTGCCTTGATGCCAGCTGGTGAACCAGGAACTAGAGAAAACACATAGACACATCAGCATGGGCTGGCCTGTGTGTGTGTGTGTGTGTGTGTGTGTGTGTTTGTGTGTGTGTGTGTGTGCATGCTGGGTGTTAGACGCCTATTAAAGTGAGCAGGCTTGTTTGCAGCTTGCCAGTCTTATCCTGCACTAAGCCGCTCGGGGAGGACTTGGAGACGTCCCTCTGGGTGGACAGCGGTGACATATGTTCCCTCAGGACGCTGGTCAGCGGTTCTGACTCCCTGACCCCCGGCATTCCCTTCACTCCCAAACCCACAAACAGATTACACACTAGTGTCTGATCGTCCGCCAGCCTTCAGCTTGACACGAGACGCCACTTAATACTCTGATTACCAGTAATCAAGTTAAAGTCTAAAGAAGAGTTTAAATGGCTGCACCCTTCACAGAAAAGGGATACAGTATATATATATATATATAGTGAAAGGTGAATACAGTATGGGGTCCACAGCATCAAGCCTATTCAATCCCCACCATAAATATAACTTGCGCTTGACAGTGGGCCTCCTCTGGGGTCCACAGAAGGGGGCTACAACAGTGTGAGAAGCCCCCTCTCCCTCAATCCAGCCCCCAATCCCTCTTTTCCTCCGATGTGGGGCCTCCTGCTCTAGTCATTCAGACAGCCAGTCAGTCAGTCAGCCCATCCCCTTGGGCTCTCTCATCCTGCACATTACATGAGCAGGGATAAAACAACACGGACACGGAAAGGATGGATGGAGGGAGGTTTTAAGGGAGGGAGGCGGGGAGGGATGAATGGAGGGAGCGTTGGGTGCAGTTCCTGGGGGAGTGGTAGAGGGAGGTGGGGTGGTGGGGGGGGGGGAGCATAGAAGGCAGTCATCATTATCATAACTGGGCCTCCATGTCAAACTGGGAGTGGGAGGGGGAGAATTAAGTCCCATCTGGTGCCCAAAATCTGCCCAGGACTCCAGACAGGCAGTCTGCTCCGCAGGCCAGCAGGGCCAGTGGGATGGGGAGGAGCAGAAGCACAATACCACCTACATGAGCACGGCCACTACTGTACCAAAGACAGAGGGGCAGAAACGCTGTCAAAGTGAAGGGCTAAAACATGGAGGGAACCCACTAATCTAATAGAGGAGTGTTGTGGTCAGAAAATAGATCCGACAATGCAGGGCTCAAACATTCCTCAGCCATTATGGTTCTATTGCCACTTTCCTCATGCCTCATTCACTTTTTCACCCCAGAATAGGACCTGCTATCACCTCTCTCTCAACCTCCTCAACCTCCTCACCCTCCAGGCCCCTCCTCCTTCTCTTTAAGGAGACACGGATCGGGCTGTAATCCCGCCTTCAATGGTGTAAGCACAAAATTAATTCTCTCTAATCCAGCAGGAGTTAATCCCTGTGCCTATGGCTAGAGGGCTGGGAGAGAGGCTGCAGGCCCGGGCTGATGGCTGGCTCCTGGATGCTATATGCTGGGGGAGAGCTCCCCCCCCCCCCCCCCGGGTCCCCAGCCCTCCCTCTGCCCTGAGCCGTGGACTCAAAGCCTCTTAATTCTCATTAGCACTGCTAATGGAGCTTCCCAGCATAAATGAGCTTTAGTCATGGGCTTGAGATACACCCCGGCACCCTCTCTTATCTACCCCCTCCCATCACTCCCTTCCATACAGCTAACACTGCCAAAGCGCAGCGTGGGTGGCGTTTCTGTGTGTGTGTGTGTTGATGAATGAGTGAAGAAAATACTGACGTCTATGTTGTTTTTGTGTTCATTGGTTTGGTCTGCGTGTGTGTACTCACGGTCCTCGCGGGTTTGGATGTAGAGGACGTTGCTGCGGACCCCGTCCCCAGCCTGTGTGTAGGCCAGCACCTGAACACTGTAGTTGGTGAACTTCTCCAGCCCTCGCAGCTCTACCTGCTCACGGGTGGTGGTGATGTTCTGCATCTCGCCCCATTCTGAGGAGAGAGAGAGAGAGAGAGAGAGAGAGCAACAACAGTTTTAGAAAGTATTGTTTGTTAAGTGGTGAAAAGACAGCAGGGAGATGGAAATTGCACACACACACACACACAACTAAATCCTATTCATCAGCAACATCGACAGTGTTAAAACCTAAACCTTGTACAAAGAAACAAAGTGCAAAGACGGATGAATTCAAAGGCAAGTTGAGATGTGGGTGTGTCAGGAGTTTTAGACAGGTGGGAACAGGGGAGTGCATTATGAGAAAGGTGCAGACACACACACACACACACACACACTGAGTGATAGACAGAGAGGTGGGCGGATGGGTCGGTGTGTAGTTTACAATGAGGTAGGTGATAATTACTCTGCATCGGCCACTGGGCCCTGGCCCCCACAGCACCCACCTCCATCGGGGAAGAGGGACCAAAACACAACGCGGTAGCCTTTCAGCACACCGTGCAGCGTCAGCCGTGGAGGCTCCGCCCACGTGATCACCGCCTCGTCCGACGTCACCGAGATGGCTCTCACGTTCTGAGGAGGCTCGCTGGGCACTGGAGAAGACAGAACAGAGGGCAAGGGTTAGCGTCTGTAGGTCAGGCTAGGTAAGATACGTGTATCTCCTGTCACGGAGGATACCTCACTGATGCTTAACCTAACAATGACCACTCAACACAACAACCCACTGGCAATCATTGCTGAAGGAAATAAGTCATATAAACTCTCTCAATAGCCCCTCGTTCACTGCTAGCATTTAGACCACTGAGGAGAGAGAGAGAGGAGGTGATTGAGGTGTGTGTGTGTGTGTGTGGTGGAAGGAAATGTGAAGAGTACAGGCAGACATTTAAGGGTTAATGCAGATGAGAGGGGGGGGTGGGGGTGAGATGCGGAGGATAAAAAGCTGAAGTGTTAGGAAGACAATGTGTTCATCTTTAAGGTAATTGCAGCTGTAGAAACAGCCTCAGACTATCTGGCTCTACAATTACCATCAGTATCATTGTTACCATGATCAGGGTCTCTATCACTATCATTACTGTCCACACAGACAGGGAGGGTCCACGTGTCTGTCTGTCTGTCTGTCTGTCTGTCTGTCTGTCTGTCTGTCGGTGTCAGGAGAAGAAAGAGGGGGTTTCTTGCGCGAGGAAAAGGAGTTCTCTGTTTGGGTATAGGGAAACAAAACAGAGTGAGAAACGGTGTTATGAGGAAGAGAAAGGAAATCAGTGGGAGAGAGAGCTAGGAGGTAGAGTGGGCAGACATTCAAAGAGTAATGTGGTTTCTTGTTCCTCTCTCGCTCTCTACCAGCCTAATGAGGGTGCTAATTAAAGTAGAAGGCATAATGGGGGATGTGCTGCAAATTCATTTCTACCATTTTGTTTGAGTGTGTGTGTGTGTGTGTGTGTGTGTGTGTTAGCTGCTTTTATTTATGCTTCTTCCACCCTGCTCTTGCATTTGACTCTGTTTACTATTCATTTCCACCAGTGAAAGAGGTATGCCATGAGCATCTTTCCATTTGTCTCTTTCAACCCTCCCGCACTCTCTCCCTCCTCTGCTACTACCCAACAACCCAGTCTCTCATTCGCTGCCACCCTCTCTCTCCCTCCATCTTTCCCCACTCTCCTACCGTCTTCCAGTGTGGTGGCGTTGATCTCAGTGCTGGAAGGGCCCGTCCCAGCTCTGTTGAAGGCCTGCACCACTACCCCGTACTGGGCAAACTTCTTCAGGTTGTCCAGGGTGTACACTTCGCTGTCCCCCGTAGCTTTCATCTCCACGATGCTGTACTGGCCGTTGCTGCCCGGCCCGTTCTCTCTGTAACCGATCTGGTAGCCGCGGATCACTCCGTTCTGCAGCTCCTTCTTAGGGGCCTGAGAGGTAGAGGTGAAAAAAATCAAGTGGGTCAGTTTAAATGTGACGGCTGTAGCAGTGAACATGAAGCTATGCATCGTGCCTAAAACCCTCCTAACTCTACTAAAATCACTACTTCAAGTGACTTGCTGCCTTTGCAGATATTAGCAGATATTTGCTGGTATTAGAAGTGATTTTTTGTGTATAAATGTTTACTAGGTATTTTTCAACGGCTTGCATTGTGGTTCAGCCAATCAGAAACGAGGACTGGGCTATCCATTTCATGCTACCGAAGGAATCCATCGTATTAAAGTAATAACAATAGAGATTTTACCCTCCATGTGACCCGAATGCTCTGAGATGTCATTGGCTGCAGGATGACTTCCATCGGCGGCCCGTCAGGCTCTGAGAAGATCAAATGAGATGTTGCTGTCAGCATTTACAGCCCAAACTAAGAATTGTGTGACAGAGAAAAAGAGAATGAGATTGTTATTTTTAGAGGACCAAATATTGACTTACGTGCTTCCTCAGTGCTGATAGTGAGCTCCTTGCTGGGCAGGCTACGGCCGATCTTGTTGAAGGAGTACATGCGGATGCTGTAGACGCAGGCTGGGTGCAGCTCTACGATGTTGGCCTGGTTGTTGGTGGGCGAGATGTTCCTGGTTGTGTACATGTGATCCCAGGAGTCTGTGGACCAGGGGGAAACCTATCAAGGCTACTAAATATTTGTATTTTTAGACTTTCTATATGAAGTGGAGGCTTTAGTTTGAATTCCTACCTGACTTGTTCTTGTACTCGATGTCATAGCTGGTGATGATGCTGTTGCCATCGAACCTTTGGATCCAGCGCAGGTTCATGCTCCTGTCCTTCACCTCCCTCACTTCCAATTCAGGGGGATCTGGGGGTTCTGTGTGTGTGTGTGTGTGTGTGTGTGTGTGTGTGTGTGTGTGTGTGTGTGTGTGTGTGTGTGTATGTGTGTGTGATCAGGGAGAAGATGAGATGAGATCAAGGAGGTGAGAAATACGTTTTTTTCCGCTCAATATTCTGAGCTCTAATATTTCAGTCTGTGTGTGTGTGTGTTACCTTGCACAGTGAGTTGGATGAGCCCTCGACCTTCTCCATAAGAGTTGATGGCGTGGCAGGAGAAGAAGACAGAGTCTCCACGCTCTGCTGGGTTGAGCTGGAGACAACAACACAAAGGCAAAGGTCAAAATCTGCTGCAAACTATACAGCGTTGAGTCTTAAAATGTTATTTTTCTTATAGCAAGTGAAAGAAATCTGTCAGTGGGGTGAGGTACTTTCACGTTTCCAATGTAAATCAACTTGTGTTATTTTCTTGATACTAGTCGATTGATCTGCCTTGTTTTTCCTTGTTTTAATCTGATTAAGACTGAATATAAGACCAAAATGACTTGCTGGGCATTCTGTTTACAATACAAAAATCCTTCCACTTTGTCTGCTACTGGTTTCAGAGGGTAAGGGAGTTCTGCTGAGGTTGGGGCTTGGTTGGTGTTGTGCGCTGCATCTGACCTTGAGGGTAGAGATGACTTCGTCTCCCTTCTTGTTTATGGTGATGGAGTAACGGGGGTTTCTCTCGGCGTCGATGACAGTGTCTCCTCTTTCCCAGCGGATGATGATGGGCTGCTCGCCTCGCGCTGTGCAGTTCAGCTCCTTGGTTTGGCCCTTCTTAGCCATGGTAGTGTTGGGGTGGCTGGTGATCATGGCAGGAACTGAGCAGAATCACAGGCACGAGTCAGTGTGACGAGTAGTATGACATGGAGTAATGACACAAATGAACAGGGCTGTTATATTAGACCGAGGATATATTAGAGATGTATAGACATCTCTATATCTGCCATTCATTCTCCATTTTCATTTCACACTTCAAGCCCCGCTGGCTCTCTCTGCCTCTCCTCCTCCTCTTTCCTTACTCCTCCTGCGTTCCCTCTCTCCCTCCTCATCTCCTCAGACATAGATTATTGATTGGAGGGGTTCCTGTGGTTTTGTTTTCATCACTAATTCATCAGACTCTTTCCCCACCAAACATTCAGTGCAGAGACAGGCAGCCGGAACAGATCAATCAATACCAAAGATACCCCCAGTGAGAGATATGCAGGAGAGAGAAGGTTTCTTCAGGTTCAGTTCAGTACCAGCTCTTGTGCAGGGCCAGGCTAGCCTGGGGCTAAGGGGCAACTCAGAGAAGCCGATTCCCCACCAAAAGCTGAGGCTTAGCTGTGCATACAGTGTGTACAGTCCTGGATATGTAGGCAAAGTTATGAAAGGGAGTGTGTTAAAGTGATTGACACTTACTCTTGACGGTGAGGATCATGCTCTTACTAATGTCTGAACCCACTCCGTTGGAGGCCTGACAGAGGTAGTACCCTCGATCATCCTCGAGAACATGTCGGATCAGCAAAGAGCCGTTGGACATGATCTGGATACGGCCGGTTAGAGGGACTGGGTGGTACTGCTGAGGGTTCCCTACACCTGCAGGACACAACACACAGCACCTTTACTAAGTCTAATACAGCGTATCAACCTTTGTAAATGCATGTTACTGTCTTCATTATGTGTAGTTCATATATCTTGTCACTGTAATGTTGATGAGGTGTTGATTTACCTTTGGCATGTTTCCACATGACTTTTGGAGGAGGGTACCCCTCCACAGAGCAGTTGAGGACCCCCGCTTTGCCATAGATACCGTCCTGGTTGTTGGGCTGCACCACAAAACGTGGCGGCACTGATAAGGAACGAGATATAATCAGCACAGGACTTTTTCTACATGGAAGAATTAAAAATGAAATGGGAAAAGTCTTAAAATAACATGCACAACTTGAATCTTAGCCCCCACTGCACCGTGGTTATGCATTCCTGTGACCTAATTCATCATTACTATGTCATTCACCTCTCCCTCATTCCCTCACCAGTAACAATCAACTGTCTTTCCCAGCTGACAGTGGCGGCGGCGTTGCTCGCGATGCAGGTGTAGTTGCCGTTGTGCTTCAGTGTCACCTTGGAGATTTGCAGGGAGCTCATGAACTCTTTGGTCTCTATTGCGACGCCAGTGGAGGAGCCTGGCACGATGAGCTGTCCGTCTTTGTGCCAGGTGATGCGTATGGGCATGTCCCCAGAGGACACCACGCAGGCAATGTACATGAGCTTCCCCACTGAGGTAGAGGGGATATCGAAGGGCTGGATCAGCGGTGGCACTGGGTGGGAGGAAGAAGTGCAGAGGTCAGAGGAATAAAGGCGGCATTAGACGGCGTGGAGGAGTGGCAGAGTGGCCATCTGGAGCAATGCTAAGAGAGAGAGAAGGTCATTGGCCAGTGGGGCCCTCTACTCTGCCTACCCCCCCAACCCCCAACCCCCCATCTCTTGCAGCCCATAATAGCTGCTCTGGTTAGAGTCCAATTGGCAGGAGGAAGTCATTCCGTTGCCATAGTAATGGAGGTTGGGGTGGGGGTACTACAGCTGAGACATCTGGGGGATTTAATCTAGGCCTCATTATTATTCATCTAATTAAATCAGAGACACACTCACACGCAGGCAGACACACACACACATAAACACCCTTAAACACCTCTGCAGCTGCCCAACTACCGTCGCTACGACACTCGCAGAAAAAACACGCAAAACCCACTGAAACGTGAATTTATCGGAAAAAACGTCATCTACCGCTGTCATCAAACATTAAAGCTGCAGTAGGCAAAACGGCTCCAAAACGGCAGAGAGATGGTAACTGCAACATTTGAACTTCAATACCCAGAAATCTTGTAGCGTGATGTCAGTAAACTGCGCACAGTACGCTTCATGTTTACCAACCCCGGGCTGGCCTGTGAGCGCTTTATCACCAAGGATACCGAAAGGAAGAGAGAGGCATTTTGGTGATCTATCGTCGCTGCTGTTTAGTAGACTGTTTGTTTTTCGCTCTTAAATTTTGACTCATCACTTCCTGTGGGCAGAGACGTGTCCATACCCAATATCAGAATTTAATTTGGGCAAATAGGGCAAATATTGCAGCTCCACTTTGTGATGCAGGCTGCATAGATGGGTGTATTTTTACTAGTGCAGTTTTAATTTTTCTACTATCATCTGAATGCCTCTGAATGACCCGTAAGGGACAGTATCTACCACGCCCACTCCTGATCCTTACCTTTGACGGTGACGTGGACGGTCTGGTTGATTGACAGCTGGGGCTGGATCAGAACGCTACACAAGTAGCTGCCCTCGTCGGCGCCCTTCTGTACATCTGTCAGCCTCAGGGTGCCATTCTCAAACACCACTTGACGATGGTTGTCAGGCAGCTGCATGCCGTCCTTCAGCCATTTAATGGAGTAATACGGGTAGCCAATCACGCGGCACGTTATGTAGGTGTTCCTTCCTGCCACTGCGGTGATATCACGCATGGGTCTGATTCTGGGTGCACCTGGAGACACAGGGAAGAGAGGGAGGGGATGGAGGGAGGAGAGAAGGACAGAGAGAGACAGCGGGGTAGATGAAGAGAGGGAAGTCATGGCATGGTGAGCAGATAAAGGTCGAGGGATAGAGTGATTGAGGCAAGGTGAGGAGGTAGAGAGGGAGGTTAGTTATGCTCCCTTTGCTAAAATCAGATTGAGGATATTTGTTACTTTTAAGCCTATCCAGTTATTTTGTGTTTCTAAGTGGTTGTGTGTGTATGTGGTGTCACTAACTCTACATTACCCTCTGACAGGATAGATAGATAGATAGATAGATAGATAGATAGATAGATAGATAGATAGATAGATAGATAGATAGATAGACTGTGTAGTTGTATAGGTGCATGTATTTGATGCAGGTGCATGGGTGAAATGCAAAATGGTCTGTATGTGCCCTGCCTCTCACTAGCCTTGCCAGTTGTCTGTGTGTTTGTATGGGATTGCGTGTAGAGTGCATGTATATTGAAAAGCAGACAGGCACCTCTTACGTTTATGCGCGCTTGGTACTCGGCGCTACCGGCCGAGTTGCGTGCGGCGCAACGATACACTCCCCCATCACGAATGAGCGGGCTGCTGACGTTCACATGCGACACAGTCAAGCCGTCCGACAGGGTGTACTGGCTGGTCTTGTAGGCGGAGTCTCGCACCACGGGCTCGTCGTCCAGGGTCCAGGTGATGGAGGGGGGCGGGGCTCCTTTGGCGGCACACATGAGGGAGAAAGGCTCACCGGGATTCACCACCCGCTCACTGAAGGAAGACACGATACGAGGAGTACCGTCTGAGGAGAGAGAGAGAGGGGGAGAGAGAGGTAGAGAGAGAGAGAAATGTGAATTTGTAATATAAAATCAAGCAGTCACCTAACATGCTTCATCTCCACATGGGGAAAAATCCTACTGAGTGAATACATTCAACTTTATCGCTATCATTTTAAGATAAGTTATCAAATCCTTCAATTTTTCCCATTTAAGGACCTTACTAATTAATACTTCCATTGGAAATCTGCAGCAGTCTGGATTTAGATCTGGCCACACCACCATCTCTGTCACATTGTTAATGGTAAATGATTATGTGTATTTGTATGATGACAAACAGCTTTGTCGGGTCCTATTTATAGATCTATCATAAGCGTTTGAAAAGGTTACAAGGGTTACCTGATAGTGTTTGGATCACTCTGGCCTATATTGGTTTAAAACTATAAACAAGAGAGGATACATTCTAGTCATTTTCTATCTATATTCATTATATTGAGCTGTTAGTGGGCAACAGTAAATAATATTTCTATGCAGATGATGCTACCATCTATGCCAGTGGTCCTCAAATCCGGGCCTTGGGGTCCAGAGTACTGCTGGTTTTCTATTCTGCCAGGTAGTTTCCATTCTGTCTAACCAGGGATTGATTAAGACCTGGGATGCCAGGTGAATGCAATTAACTTCCTGGTAGGAGAGAAAACCAGCAGCACTCTGGACCCCGAGGCCCTGGATTTGAGGAACTCTGATCTATGCCATTGCTTCCTCAGTACACCTGGCTTTTAGCGACAACTTACAATGACATTCTGAATGGAACACAAATTTAGCAAATCCTCCATTATATACATGGGAATCTGGATGGTGTAAACTCATCCATTGAAATATTTTAGTTGTCTCTTTTTGCAGGAACAAGGGTTGTGTAACACATCATCGTACAAGAGTATAATTTGTTCAGATAACCTTCATGCCAGTGCTAAGCCCACGGAGACTTCACTTTAAAACCTCAAAATGCTGTTATAATAGTGCGCTCCACTTCCATCTATTGACAATTATTTTTTAATCAAAGGTTAATGATCTACAAGACATGTTAAAAGTAACACAGCCTGTTAATCTGTCAAGCACTACTGCAGAAATTACTACTCTAGCTGATCTAGGATACAGTAGATGACTGTAGATGTAGTAGTACAGAATAGAACATTGTGTTCTACTCTACACCTCCATAACATTCTGTGCATTGGCTTTCTTGTAAACGGTTTCCTTGTTTTCAGTGAGTTTTACCTTTTTAAATAAAGGTCTTCAGTCAAGTTATAGTAAAGGTAGTGAATTGTGATCTCAAACACAAAGTCCAAGGCTCTCTGCCATTGTGCTGTTAGGATTTATAAAAGCCCTTAGAGAAACAAATGTGACACCCCGTTCCCGTTCCTTATACTCATGCAAACTCACCCTATTATTCTCCTTTTTTTCTACGGCGCTTTCAACATGGTGCCGTGGTATTAAGAGGCAAATTCAGGTTAGTCAGTCAAGGGTGAGACACTTGTAACTGTGTGCAATTAAACTTCATAACGTTGTACAGCACTTGAGAAAATCATTCTCTACAAATCATGTCTGTTCTTTATTGAGGAGTGTTAATAAATTCAAGGAAGGCTCTATTTATGAGAAAATCAAACTTTCAACTATGAATTTTTCAAGCCTTAGCAGCAAATTTTCACACAACTCCCACAATGCTCATGTCATACGTAGAAAGACCTATACGCAGTGATGTAGTGGTAAGTAAAAACAGGTAAAACATGACAGTTGGTGATCATCATAAGGCAATCAACTACCAATATAACAAAAATCAATTATACTTTCAGAAATGTGTGCAATTGCAATGTCTGTGTCTTACTATTATGCTTCAAAGACCCCTATCCTCATATGACCTACATCTGGTAGATACTACTTATTATGATGTGTACTTTAGGACATAAAAATTTATGGCCGTCTAAAAAGGCGGGCAAACTGAGTTTAGATGGGTTTACCCTCCGCTACATCCCTGACTGCGCAGAATCTGTTCCTGTTTATTTCCACATACCCTCTAGCAGAATAATGGAAAAGTCCTGAGCAGTGTGGCCCTTGCGGGAGGCGAAGCACTGGTAAGCCCCGGAGTGGAACTTCTGTGCCGCGGTGATCTGAAGGGTGTCGTTGTGTTGTCCCTGGATGGAGATGTGCTGGTCGGAGATGATGGGCTCCGTGTTCCTGTACCAGGCGATGGTGTATTCTGGAGAGCCCTCCACAGTGCAGGTGAAGAACAGGGTGCTGCTGATGCCCGTCTTCAGACTCTTGGGGGACAAGGTCACTCGTAGTGGGTCTGAGAGGAGGGACGCATATTGTCAAAAAAAAGATGTCGTGAGAAACAAACATGCAAAAATGTATATCGCTGTTGTCATGTGAAAACCTTGTAACTCAAAAGGTCAAAGATTACATGCTCCTTTATGGGTTGAGACACTTCTACCACCTTTTGGTCTTATAAAACCCTATAAAAACCCACTGGATAAGCTCAGAAATGCATGATGGTCAAGCTAACAACAAAGCACAACTACACGTCCATTCACACATATACAGTAGGCATCATACACATTCAGAGAGAGAGAAAAAAACACTGCAATCGGTGGCGGTGACTCAATCAGTTGGACGTACTCATTAAAAAACCAGCTGGAGATATCTCTTCACATCTCTGTCCACTTGTGTGTGTAAGTGTGTGTGTGTGTGTGTGTGTGTGTGAGAGAGAGAGAGAGTGTATGTATATGTGTGTGCAAATGTCAGTGAGCAATAAGGCAGCTGGTGGTGTGTGCTGGGGGGCATCGCTGTGCCTCCCAACCCCCCACCCCCCCCAACCCTGTCAGAGTCACAGTGTGTGCTGCTATGATGTGCCCACTGGCAAAGCCTACCGCTAGCCCATTCTCTCGCTCTCCTCTCTGACTCTCTCTCGCTCTCCCATTCTTTGTTTCTTTGCTTTCTCTATACAGTGTCTCTCTTTCTTATTATGTTGCAGATAATGTTGTAGATAATGACATTTGTTTCCAGTACTTCTTCTGGGTGTCTGATCATCCCTATTTACCCCCTCGTCTTTGTCTCCCTCCATCTCACCCTCCTCCCCTCTGATGGTGAATGGTGCTGGCAGCTGTGTTAAGGAGTCAGTCTCAGTGAATTACTGCCCTGCCTCCCTTTTGGAGACCTGATATGACGGGGCATTACACAGCACACACACATATTTGTTACATACACACTGTACGTGTGACTTATACATGGGATTTGGAGGCCTGAAGCCAAAAGGAAAGCGTTTGTGTATCTGTCTGTCTGCCAGTCTAAATCAAGACGGAGTGTGAGTCTGTCAGGTTGTGTGTGTGTGTGTGTGCTTGTGCTTTTCAGTTATCCGCTCGCACACCTATAACGTGAAGCACTCCGGACACCTCCTTTGAGCCAAAGCTGTTGGTGACCTCGCAGGCGTAGCTGCCGCTGTCCTCCTGCCTCATGTCGCTGATGGTCAGCCCTGTCAAGCGCCGTGTCCAGCGGGCATCCGAGGGCAGCGGGCGGCCGTCCTTCAGCCAGCGTACTGTGGGGCTGGGGTAACCTCCCGCTGTGCAGGGGAGCTCGATACTATGGCCCGCATACACCTCCCCTGCTTGGAAACTGTCCAGGATGGTGGGCGAGGACTCGGTGGGGTCTGGGGAGGGGGGGGGGGGGGCACACCAAGACAGAGAGGAGTTAGGTTTGGGATGAGGTTGTGCTAGAGCGGACATGTTTGATGGAATGTCATTTTGTTATTGTTGGAAGATAATGGAGACAGGATATATTTTGTGTTCTCTCTTTATCACGACAAAGAGGTCAGAAGAAGACAGAAGAAAACAACGTTGCGCCACTCACCCATGACGGAGAGCCTGGCTCCGTTGCTTTGGCGTGTCTCACCACTGTACTTATGTTTGGTGATGCACCGGTACGTGGAGAGGGCATCCTCCTTCTGAACGTCAGAGATGTAAAGAGCCCCGAAGGAGGTCAAGGAGAACCTGTTACCTGAGGAACACACATGCAGTACAGCCTAACGTTAATACTCCCAAAGAACCACCTCAACCTTACACAGTACGCTAATGGTATTAGTAGCAATATTATTTCAGTATTCATGTTATTAATCATACAGAAGCAAATTCCTTCTTAAGTGAAATAGTGCACTTTACACAAAACACTGTCTGTTAAGGTGATGGGTCAGGTACCATTGCGCTCATTGCGAAACCTCATTGCACTAAGAACAAACGGCTGCTTGAACAGTTGGCACTATACCTGCCTGATAATGTCGCTTCCCAATACCTGGCACTCTTTCAAGGCCTGGAGGACACACAGCGGTCACTTACACCAGCATTAGACACAGCACGCAGATTTACTGGCCCCTACACACAATGTAAAACCCTTCAGCACCACACCATCACAGACTGAGGTTCAACCATCTTCATGATACTGTTGTTGTCACTGTTAACGGTGTGATATAGAGATGGAGGGGTTCAAGTGAGTGTCAGTGTGTGATGGGAGCACCGGCCTATTTTCAGGTGGAGCCAACGTGGAAGGGCCTATTGATTGGAGGACACACACACACGCTTCCTCTTTCACTTTCTGCCTCCTTCTCCCTTATGCCCATGGCGGCCATTTTGAATTTACACATCACACTCAATCCTCCACCCAGAAGAGCAAAATACAGCTCAGCTACTTCCTGGTGTCGTGTAAGATGCACATCATACAAACGGTGAGAATCAGACAAACATTTACTATTTTTTTTATTTTTAATATATAATATAATAATATAATTATTGTTTATTAGTATTTTTATTTATTTATAGCTAATTTGACAACTGTTAGGTTATTTGACACCCTCACTGATGTGTCGAAGTGCAGCTAGTTTTACAACCCACCCCAACTGTGACATAAGTTCAACATGGGGGGAAAAAAAGGTAAATTACAGCTCTTTCAGTTTAACGCCTGACTACATTCATGCGTGCCTGTGTGTTTATCAGCATGGATCCACGAGCTCTGTGTTTGTCATCTTCGTGCAGCGTGTTGAGCGTCGATATGTAGAGGAGGCAGGCAGAACTTATGGCCTGTACATGCGTCTGCAAGGAACATATGACCCCAAGTTGCAGTGCAGGCTGCAATTTCACAGCAGTCTTTGTTTGCCCCCCAGAATGAAGCCTTACAGGATAATGAGCACTTTAAGACTGCTACTCCCACAACACCAACTACTCGCCTGTCACAACACTCTGACACAGGCAGGGAGAGGGAGAGAGAGGGAGAGAGAGAGAGAGAGAGAGAGAGAGAGAGAGAGAGAGAGAGAGAGAGTCTGGATCTGTCAAGGCCATACTCTCTTCAGCAGGGGACTGAATTCATCCCATCTGCAGAGACGCCTCTGAAACAACGCCGATTTAACCACATGATCTCCTTCACTATCTGTCCATCTCAACCGAGTGGCTCGTTCATAGGATCTGCCTATCTGTAGCCGACTCCCTTCATCTATTTGTATGAGCCCTGTTATCTTCTATCTCACTCTTTTCCTCTCTCGCTCTTTCACTCTCACACCCTCTTTAGCTCTCAGTCTCTAAGCAGAGTGGCAGACAGAGTAAAATATTAATTACTAAATCACTGTGCTCCCTCAGCTTTTATTCATGCTGACTTGACTAGATGAGGAGAAACAGAGCCAATGGGCTTCATACACAAGCGCACACACACACACACACACACACACACACACACTCAGACAATACGAAATGGTAGGCTTGGGATCGCAGGGGAACTGCTTTTGGTATTGTGTAGAACCTTTTTTATGGTCCACCTTCACATGGTGCTATAATGGTGTAATGGTACTTCACACGTAGCACCATTGTAGAGCCAAATGGCTTTTTCACCAAATAGACAATACGCTAGACTGTAAACCATGTGAACCAGGGTCATAGACTATTTTATCACCATTCTGTGCGACTTCTCTTGGTCTGGTGTATTTGATAACCACAGTTGAAACCAGCATTGGTACCAAGCAACCATTAGGTGCTATGTGGACGCTTTCTTGATCTTCAAAAAGCTGTGATGAACCATTTAGAGGTTAAAGTCGTTTTTCAATAAGAGATGGCTCTAAAGTGAGTCCTTTCACCCAGAAAGCTTTTTTGAAAGGAGCTGTATTGCCTAGAGGATGGCAGACATAGTAGCATCTTATATGTGCGTGGGTAGAGTCAAGGAGACACTGGCAGCAGGAAAAATGGTGTGAGAATTGTTAATTTATCCTGGCTGCAGGGGTGTCCAGAGGGGGCGCTATCTGTATCTCTTGGATCAGGAAAATTATCTATGTGTATGTGCATGCAGATAAAAATGTGAGAGGCCGTGGCCAAAACTATTAAACTATTAAGAACTATGAAACTATTAAAAACTATAAAACTATTAAAAACTATGAAACTATTAAAAACTATTAAACTATTAAAAACTATGAAACTATTAAAAAAATATGAAACTATTAAAAACTATTAAACTATTATAAACTATTAAACTATTAAAAACATATTTAACACTGATTGTAAAGTACACTCATCAACCTTCTCAAATGTTTCAAATATTGTTAAATTGCTTTGAAAACATTTTATTAGCTGCATGCAACAATAACCACCCTGGGACAGAATTTCACTTAAAAACTGAAAACTTAAACACGGAAAAAAACAACGTCTAATTGGGCGACAGAATATTGGGCTTCATCATTATAGCATTATATAATACTTTCAGAAAATTTGAGTGTGAGAACTTAAAATTTTCCCACTGACAAATTTACAAAATAATTTCTCTGCATAAACTTTGCCTGAACTGTTTCTGATAGCTTTTTCTTTTGATAATTAAGGTTATTTATTGAGCCGCAATCTTTCTGATTATGCGGTCACTGTCACTAAATTCAAATAATAAATACATTGAAATCCTCGAGCCAAATCTGATCGCTACATAGAATTCTTCGGCCTATTTGCTTCCCCTCTGCTGCACACAACAAACTTATCCCCATTCATCTGGCGCTCTCCTCCCTGCTCCCTCGTTAGAGTTGATCTGAATCCTCAGACCAGCTGAAAAAAAACTGAGTGGGGAAAGTGAAAGAGTCAAGACCTTGAGCAAGGCACTTAAACCCCGACCGCTTCAGTGGCTGCTCAGTGGCCAACAGTACGGTGGTGGTGGTACTGGGCAGCCCCGGGGCGTGCTAGTAAGTAAGTGTATATAAAGTGAAGTGGGGAATTACTGAAAATGAGCACGCATCCTCAGAAAACCTTGAATACAAAAAAAAAGATGTTTGTTTTTTAAGTCCAACAAAATGTCCACAGCCTTGAAGTATCACAACAGGCCAAACCTGTCGCTATGACGATCGCCACGGAAGAGGAGAAGGAAAATAACGGCGGTATAAATGAGCAAAGGAGAGAAAGGAAAAAAATGAAAGCATGACAGAGAATCTATGAATAGGTACGTGTGGGTCCGACAGTGTGTGTGTGTGTGTGTGTGTGTGTGTGTGTGTGTGTGTGTGTGAGTTAGTAGCAGCCTCATTTTCTCACATGCAAATGAAGGCGTCGGCGCTCAGATAACGAGGCCCATATTTCCACCTCCTCAGTGGGGCCATTATTTATTGATGTTCTGCATCTTTCCCCCCCCTCCCTCCCACTCTCATGCTTTCTTCATCCTCTCCCTGTTGCTAGGGTCCTCTCACTGTTGCTTGCCACCCTGTTTAGATTTTTGGTGTAGTTTATTTGACAATTATTACGGCACAATGTGTTTCACGATCGCCAAGGACGAAACGGAAAGGTCACAGACTGATTCCCATTGTGGTGCGTGACTGCTGCAGATTGGAGTCGGCGCCATTAAAGGAAATATAGAATTTGTGCGAAGTTATTAAATAACACGTGTCTGACGCGAATTGTAATTGTTTTGTTTCCGATCGCAAACGTTTTCAAAAATATAAGACGTCATTTCCTGCTTTTGAAAATGAAACTTTGCTGTTGAAAGGCAAAAGCAGTTTGTTCCAATTCGGTCCCCCCCCCCCAAAAAAAAGACTAATAAGGATCCACCTTTGTTCTGAACCTTGCAGTACAAAGGTTAACTGTGCTAGATCTGGACATGCGGCTGTGAGTCTCACCTATGCCGAGAAAGTAGCTAACAAGATAGTTGGATACCCGCAACTGGAAACTAATTTAGCGCTTGGAAATGACTCTGACCTACATGCTTTAGAGGGGCAAAACTCAACACTCTCTAGACTAGGCTATTTTAGGAGGCATAAACTTTTCCTCTCTTAATAGGAATTTCCTTCTGCCACTGACCTCCCCCAAAACATCAGGGACCCAGGAGTCCTTGAGGGGTTCCAGGGGGTCCCCGGCAAAATGAGGCATAGCGTAATTTCACTGTTAGCACGTAGAAGAGAGTGACTGATGGTGAGAGATTTCTCCCCACATACTGTTGTAGGTAGAGATGGACAACAATAATCCTCAATATCCCTAAAAATGGCTTGCCAGTGTTTTTAGCAGCCTCGTTGAAACACATCTGTCTGTATGGATGACTAGAAAAGCTGATACAGTTGATCATCTTAATCAAAATCCCTCATAGTGATATCTTACACTGCAGACGTTATTCCCTCCATCTGCAGCAAAAGGAACAGGAAAGGTGAAACGGCTTCGGTGATGTAATTTAAGTAATTGTTATCTTCTTTGAAATCCCCCCAAAAAATCCCAGGAATTCCCCAAGAAATTCAAACTGGTCTGTGGTCAGCTATAGTGATCAAATAATTACACTGTTGACGTGTAACAAAAGGAGAAGACACAGAAAACAGAGGCGAACATACAAACTAAACTATGTAAGCTTGTTGACAGAACAGCAGGTCTCTCCTGATGGTAGCAATGTTGTTTGGTGTCCTGATATCGCCCCCCCCCCCCTCCCCCAACTCACTAGGCACTCACATACACATGCATGCAAGCACGCAGATGCACACACGCATGTGCACGCACACAAGAGTGTCAAAGTTCAGCTCGGCATTGTCATTTGGAAAATAACGTAATTAGATCGGCTCCTTCTGAATGTCAGAGTGATTTGAAGATCTGGAAACAGATTCGGTATTCTGAGTTTGACGTTAGGCATTGCTTTCTGTACCCCCGCCTGCCTCTTGCTCTCCACAGTGAGTTGGAGAGAAGAATTTGAAAGAAGGTGAGAAGAGAGAGGGGGAGGAGGAAACGGATCAAAGACTAGTGACTGTCACAGAAAGAAGAAGAAAGAAAAAAACGAGCGTGTTCTGGAGATATTCTCTGCGGTGCCGGAATATGCTTGTGCACCACAAATGCATGACATGCTAGGCACACACACACACACACACACACACGGATACACCTACCAGGTTTTAAAATAGGACAAAAAACAACAACCCTGCTGTAACAAAAGATAATCAACGCTAGGAAATTAGCGCCACGGACAGAGATCAGAACCAGCCAGCAGCAGTATAACAGGCATGTGTTACAGCAAAAAGGGATTGAGAAAGAAGAAGAGATAGGAGAGGAGAAAAAGCAGGGGGGAAAAGATGGAGAGCAGAGAATGGGAGC
Source organism: Hoplostethus atlanticus (assembly GCA_034670405.1). Classification (NCBI taxonomy): domain Eukaryota; kingdom Metazoa; phylum Chordata; class Actinopteri; order Trachichthyiformes; family Trachichthyidae; genus Hoplostethus; species Hoplostethus atlanticus. The sequence continues at coordinate 1,281,661 of JAXDDX010000018.1, forward strand.
AGAGGAAACAGTGGAGGAGATAACAGTCCGTCTCTGTGTGCTCCCCTCCTTTCAAATCTTTATGCAAAAAAGGGGGTGTTGCATCTGTATTCAGAGCGGGGAGCCCACTCCACCCTCCCTCCCTCCCCCCCTCTCCCCCCACCCGCTCTCTCCCCCCCCCACTCTCTGCCCGTGTACATTAAAATCCCAAGTAGAAGCAGGTGTCAGCCAATTAAACATATACACACTTTTTCCTGGCTTTTTATTCTGCCGCGCACTTACTTCACATTTCTGAATGGCGGCCCCCTCTTAACTCCTTTTTCAATTCACATTCAAAGCAGGCGTTATTGGCACAACCCGACAGTGTAACGACTGATTCTTGTGACGGGAGAGCCGCCCCCGCTGCACCTCCCTCCATAAAAGAGACTTTGTTAACGCGACCCAACAGTTCAGACGGAGCACAAGTCACACAAGCCAGTTATATCTATACAGCACGAGCAACATCGGACACTCTCTCTCTCTCTGTGTGTCTGTCGCTCTCTCATCCCCCCCCCCCCATTTCGGGAAGGCGGCGAGAGATGCAGGGGGGTTTTAGAGGGAGAATGCAGAGAGAGGAAGGAGCCCGCGCTCTGTCATATTTCCATTAAAAAGCCACGCTTCACCGTCTCGTCCTAACTGCCGCCCTCTCTCTCCTAACCAATTCTGACTGCTTACCTCATCTTTCAATCACGTTCCCTCTGCCTGCCCCTCTCCGTTGTTTGTTGTTGAGACTGTGACCTCCACCCCCCACCCCCTCCTCATAGACTCACCATAAGGAGTGAGTAAAAGGGGACATTAGAAAGTTGAGAGAGGTAAAGGTGGAGACAGGGGGAGTGGAATAAGACAGATAGACCGGAATAGACAGAGGGTCGAGTCCAGTATTTTCCACTGCGTTGGGACCGTGTCTCTTCTGCTCCACTGGCTGCCCTGTCCCAATTTGCCCACTGTGACTTTAAACAGTAAACACTGGGGGAGGGGATGGCGGGAGGCCCACCGAGAGGCTGAACGGACAGGAAAGTACCGCGGAGAGAAGAAACCGTCAAGTTCAAGTCCCCGCAGGAATAAAAAAACGGCTCCTGAGAGGAACCCCGTTCCAAAGGCGTGGTTTATGTAGATACGGCTCCATCGCACACACACTGCAGAGACACCGTGTTCCCGTAAAAAACCCACCCTTACCAGACAGACAGACTCTACCGCATGAGCGCTAAATGGACCATCTCAGATCGAGGGAGCGCCGAGCAGATTAAGCATCACGAGAAACATCAGAGGAAACGAGGGATCGAGAGAGAGAGAGGGAGGGAAGGAAGGAGAGAAATGGGGAGAGATGTAGAAATTGGACTCCATTATTCATGATGTGTGTTTCATGTGCTTGGTGACATCTGGGACAGCAGTGATAATGAGAGTCCCAGGAGAGAGGAACCACGTACACACACACACACACACACACACACATCCCGATGCACCATACCGTACGTGTACATACGCGTGCCACCACGGTCCAAACACCTACCCTCAAATGGATATTGCATTAACTCCATTTGAACTGTTGATTGCACATGCACCAAGCCTTGAACGCAGCAGTCTGAAGTAACACAGCAACTTCAAAAACGCCAGTCAGTGAATGGAAACATCCAGTGGCAGGAGACTCGCCCCTCCGCTTTGTTTTGATTTAGACTGAGCCCCAGATAAGAAAAAGAGATGGGTATATGGTGTTTATCTGCTCTGGTGTGTGTGTGTGTGTGTGTGTGTGGCTGTGCATGCATGCATGTGCCGGTGTGTGTGTGTGTGTGTGTGTGTGTATGTGTACATGTACAGTCTGTGCATGTGTTCCAGCGTAGCCTATGGCCTGGGGCACTGAGCTGCATTAGCGGGCACTGAGTGAGCTGACTGGTCCCTCCCCATTAGAGCGCTGGTGGCAGAGGAGTGTCACTGCCCAGCATGGGGAGGGAGAGTGCTTAACTAGTGCACACACACACACACACACACACACACACACACACACACATACACACACAAACACCCAAAAAGACACATTTTCAGTGTACTAGACAGGACAACAGCAGTCTAAAGCCATCATCATCATCATCATCTTCATTATCTTCAAGAACAACAACAGTAACAACAACCTATGTTCCACATGGCAGCCACTAGAAAGAAGTGTGACAGCTATTGTTCTTCCACTGGACGTCCACCACCAGCTCATTGGCCAACACACGGCAAAAATATACCCGTCTTGAAATAAGTTGATGTTCTTTGGAAAAAGTGAGAATTATTCACTCTTTTTCAGGAAAAAAAATGGATTTTAAGACTAGACTGGATCACGCGTGATGGATATTTTGCAGTGCAGTGAGCTTTTACTACATTACAATAGTTTCCCACCAAGCTCCTGTCCTGTAAATACAACTTGTATTGAAAAGTTGTGAAGGTGACATGATCTATAGCTACAGCTGAAGTTTAGTCGTTTAAGGTGAACAGGAAGGAGACCAGGACAGGCCCTTGGGCTGCTCCAGAGCTTCTCACCATCATCTGCAACTGGTCGACTGAGGACACTGACATATGTGTCCTGCGCTACATACCTCAGTACTACAGGGCCCTGGCTGAACTAGGATATTGAGCTATTCGATTGAACTATACACACAGACCTACATACAGCCGGTGCTACATTTTGTTCTGTCATCTATTGCACCCCTTGCCGTCCTGGTGAGGGGATGCCTCTTTGAATCGCCCCACCCAAGCTTTCTTCCATTTTTTCTCCTAAAGGTTTTTCCTTTCAGTCCTCTTGAGCCTATTACACTGTTTTCATGTGATTTTGCTCTTATCATATTCTGAAAACATCTTATTTGTCATAATTGATTGGTGACTGATAATCGACTGTGTCATAATTGTCTATCAGCCTGACCTAGTTTGGCCTGCAAAGTCCTTTGAGGCTTGTTTGTGATAAAGGGCTATAAAAATAAACTTGACTTGACTTGAATCTGTGGCTTCCACTTCAAAAACCATATAAAGGCATCTAGGGCAGGACCTTACCTTGCCTTCTGTAGCTTGGAGTAAACCTGGTGTAGCATTTATACGATTGTGTCATGTGTATCATTTCCACTTATATACTGAATTATTGACTAAAGTCTTAACTGGGCTTTGGCATTAGAGAGAGAGAGAGAGAGAAAACAAAACACATACGATGTTGAATTATTGACTTCAACATTCAACACACATGACATTTACTATGCACATACTAATCCCCAGTGCTGGAAAAACAATAGCCAAGATACATCAAACCCTTTTCCAACTGAAGAATACACAAAGAAGACAGACTATACCATCACGTTAACCCCAAAGCACCGTCTCTCACCCACTCACTCCTTCTCTTGCTCTGCTGCTCAACCTCCCTCACCCTGCCGCCCACTCCAATCAATCAGGGGCCGCCATGTTGATATGGCCTTTATGTGTGTTTGAACAGCTAATAGACAGGCGGATCAATAGGTCTGATTGAGAGGTCATGTAGGAACATGGCACTTGGATGACCACCAGGGATCTTCTCTTGTCCCTGGACTGCTGGTTACATTCACTGGGAGGGGAAGAAGGGACTCTCTCAGTGTGAAGGATTATATCACGAGTGTTACATTGGGAGTACTGTGTGGAATATATCGGCCTTGTATCTGCTGCAATTGTAAGTGGTCGTGTTATCATGTGCTTTATCTTGTCTTTTTGTTTCTAGTCTAAAAATCATATCATATTACCAAATAATAGAGATTCACTGGGATAGATTGATTTTGCTCTATGATCTCTTGTCAACGATCCCAAGAAAGGGAAAGAAATCAAATGCTAGAGATGATGAATACGCACTTGATGGGTTCAGGCAACATTGTTTGTATATATATATATATATGTATATATTATTATTAATCACAAGAAGTCACCAGGTGATTTTGGAAATGGAAAATGGAAATGTTGCACTGAAGTAAAATGTCACTTTAAAGCCACAAGTTAAGAAATAACAGGGGTATGAGAGAAAATCACTATCTTTCATAACGAGGGGAAGAAAGGGATGAGCCCCGAGAAGATGGGAGGGGGGGAATCAGGATGGGTCTTCTTCCATTGCTGCTAGCTGGTGAGTAAATAAGCATTTCCTTAAATACAATTTCTTAGTAGAGGCTGCTGTAATCTCCTCGCCCTAATCCCTCTTTCACTAGCCTAAACAAAAGAGTAGAGGAAAGGGGGAGCAAAGGGATATTTACCCAAATCCTATTTCTTAACCCCGACCAGGCCACATAAACCGCTAGTCCGGAGTGGGTTCTCTAACTGCTCTAAGCCTTGAGACAAGCCTCCCCGTTTTCGCTTTCCTTAAGGACAACTGGGCGTGATTACGAGGGTTAGAAAAAGGACAGTGCAGATTATAATCTGGTCACTGGGTACTGGGTTGGGAGTACACAGCCACTTGTAATGGGATAACAGTAATCTTTTATTTTTTTAATTGGTTACTATTATCTTAAAATATATATATATATATATATAAAAAAATAAAAAAACTCAAAAAAGATTACCCTGAATGATGTTTAAAGAGGAAAAAAGAACATTTTAATTGCAAGATCATGCACTCAAACATTGAAATAATAATGTTTTTTGACCATAGTGTTAAAAATGCCTTTTGAAGGGCATATTGTTATAAATCAGAATGAAATGTTTACTAAAATTAGGCAAACTCTGGAGGCAACACAACCCCGAAGAATCTGAAAACAACCTGATTTCATTCCTGAGTTAAACCGATCCAACGGAACCTGTTACCTAGCAACTGTTTACCCAGATGATCAGTAATCTGTAATGAATTAGATTTTTAAAGCCGTCTTCCCAACTGATTCTGGGTGCAATCCATGATATCCCTCTGACCCCCCACCTCTCTCTCTCTCTCTCTCTCTCTCTCTCTCTCTCTCTCTCTCTCTCTCTCTCAGTTACACGATCACACAGTCAGGGTTGGAGGGCAAGATAGTGGCCAGATTTCTGTCAGAGTGATGTGCTCGCAGGGTCTCTCCCATCTCTCCCTGTTACACTGATTGACATTGATACACTGATACACTGTAAACACGGTCTAACACTCATACTGTGTGTGTGTGTGTGTGTGTGTGTATGTGTGCATATTTCTGTGTTTCTGTGTGTGTAAGAGAGAGAAAAAGAGACAAAGAGAGAAAGACGGGGAGAGAGAAGGGAGAAGGTGACAACCACACTGTGTGCGCTTTTCTGTGTAAGTGCACGTGAGCAGGCGTGTGTAGCAGTGTGTAAATAGTCAATAATAGCCAACACTTGTCAGCCCTCTGCTCTATACAAAGCCTGTGGTTGGGCCATTGTTGAACTCCGCCTCTCTGCCACCCCCCCCTACCCCCCGCCACCCCCCCAAACTGGGCCTCTCAAGCAGAGATAATTACACCTATTGTGCCCCTTGCACACACACACACACACACATGCACATTTATTTGTGCTAATTAACACACCCACCCACGTGCCTACTCCATCTCACTGAGTAAAAGATGGCTGCCAGCGCCCCATCTGTTTCTGCCCCACTCCCAGTTGTTGTCAGCACACTGGGGCAACCGTGAGAGGGTCAGAAAGGATGCAGACTGTGGAAGGAGAGCAGACGGAGGGACGCAAATTGCAGAACAATCAATAGAAAAAAAGCAATAGAATCCACTGAATTAGCGGCATTCGAAATAACATTTTAAATGTGAAGAAGAAAAAAAAGATGTTCGTGCATCACGGGATGTTTTCAAACGCTTCAACGAACATTTTGCAACGAGGTGCTAGTTTGAATCAATCACTTTAAAGCCGCGATGTTATCGGTCTGGTGTGTGTGTGTGTGTGTGCATCTAATATACTGGCAAGGTTGGCTGCATGATTTAATCATTGTCATTAATGTTACTCCCCATGGCCTGCCATGTGCCACATGGGACAGGGGCAGGAGTGAAGAAGGGGGGGGGAGGTGGTGAGGGAGGGATGGTGTGATACCAGAGGGGGGTAGAGAGGGTGACCTGCATGTCCGTGACAGTCGATGGGGTTATGTTCACGAGCCCTTCGTGGTGCCACGTGCTCCTCGTTCCTCCTCTGTCACCCCCCCCACGTCCTGCCCAGGCAGCCGGGAGCACAACAGGACAGCCATCACACATCGGAGCGGGGCAGAGCCTTAATGTATCCCGAGTTAATGTTTAATGGGCTCTCCACGTTCAAGCTACTTCACGCAAAATCAGAAAATGGCTTTATTGTGTTACCTGTGTGTGTGTGTGTGAGTGTGTATGCACTTTCTAGAAGCAAGTGTGTGTGTCAGACCTGTGTTTACATGAGCCAGCGGAGTCCCAGACAAGTGTATCTATTAATGTATTCCTGCTCTGAGTGCACAAACACAGATTTACAAACAGATATCCTGTCCTAACACACCACTGCTCTCCATGAGGTCCTCTCTCTTTGTCAGCTCTCCTCTTTTTTTTTCTCTTGACTGCATCTCTGTAATGGCTCCCTCTCTGAAAGTAGAGCTCTATAATAGTTACTTTTTAATTACTGAGATAAAGAGCGCTGGTATTTACAGTCTGTGTGTGTGTGTGTGTGTGTGTGTTTGTGTACGTGAATGAATGTGTGTGTACAAAAGGGGCCGCATACACATAATTCTGCCAGAAAATGAGCCTAGCTGGTCTACTACATACTGGAGGCTTGTTCTTCATCATATCGAGCTGCACCTATGAGCAGGCCTACTTCCTACTTCCTACTTCCTACTTCCTACTTCCTATCTCAGTCACTGTGCTGCCACTTCTACATCTATTATCATCATAAATGTCAGTAAGCACCAGACTAGTGTCCATTAGCTGTGAATCTTTCAGCACATCCTCCTCCAGCACCTTCCTGTTAAATTCTAGCTCTCTGTGCACCAACCTTTCCCTTTTTGCTGTGTATAGTGAATTAAAACGAATTCTAATTGTACATATAATTCATTTTTACAGCCTACTTTCCTTTTGTGTTGAGCTCAACACTGGGCTCTACCAGTTCACAAGGGGCATCAAACATAAAAAGAGGAGAGAGGCAAGGCAACCGTATCAGTTTAGAAAGTTACTGCAACTTCCTCAACCAACAGACTGATCAGCTGGTGTTCCCTCTCTGCCGTCGGATACGTGTGTGTGTGTGTGTGTGTGTGTGTGTGTGTGTGTGGGTGCATGCGTTTGTGTGTTTGTGTGTCAAACCGCCATACTCCCAGTCGGGACCCCCAGGGGTGGAGGATTGATCTGTAATGTAGCCTGTAAGCGACCTACCCGCTGGTAACATCCATTAGGACCCAAGACACAGTAAGAAGTTCACATTAGTACGAGATTGTGCAGAATTTACACACTGACGGGTTTAACAAGGGGATGCATCTAGTTCACTTCCAGCTAAAAGGACTACGTCACCTTGATGTGGTCAGATCTAAGTAGGCATAGTTCCTCTCAGCACAGTCGCCAGGAAATGTACAAACACAATGGTGCAACCATGCACAACACGTGTCTGTACATTGTCCATTTAGAAGTTAGGAGGGTGACTGAATGAGGTGTAGGTGAAAGTATGAATGAAAGTAGGTGGGCCTGGAAAGGAAAGATAGAGCTCACAGGGTATGAAGAATGAATGGGTGAAGATTTTTCTAATCCCTTTGGTTTTGTTTTTATCTCACCTGCACACTTCTTCTTGTATTTTTTCTATTGTGTTTTATCGCTGTGCAAATAAACAAGTCCAAACTGTGTGGCAGGTGGATTAGATAGAGCATAGTCGGGCATCTACTCTGGACCACCATGTGGCCACAGCCATCTGCTGGCCCAGCCTCTATTTATTGGAGCCACTTAGCTAGCGTTCTAGCTTTCTGCCGGTTAGACTACGCCTGCCTCGGCTTCTAGCCCCATCCAGAACCCCTCCATCTCTCCATCTCCGCTCCAGCTCTCCTCCGTCAGAGCAGCGCTCAGACCAGCGGGCCTCCATTGTCTCTTGAGGGTCATGCATATACGAGGCTTAGCTACAGGGATGGTATGGGACGGGGAAGTGAGAGGGAAATAGGTCAGTCTGCACCCCTCCCCTCCTAAACCCCTTGCTATCCTGGCTGGACAGGAAAGTGGGGCAGGCAAGGGGACACGCACAGCCACACACACACACACACACACACACACACACACACACAATTTTAAAAGAGTCTTTTGGCTCCAGATGGGGAGCATGTGCGTATGACAAAATGGGGACCTGTTGGGGTTCAGAGGGCATGGCTGCATCGTGTTGTGTCACCAACTCTACCTTCATACCAGTATGTGATCCAGATACTGATCAGGGTGTACACCTACTGATTCCCCCTCGCAGAGACACAGGTAATATGAGGTGATGATGAAATACACGATTTACATTTGTTCTTTTGCGCTTTCTTAACAGGAGAGTGGGCCGTCTGAAACTGGAGTGGAGTTCAGTTTTGGACTCCGTTGAGGGCGAAGACCTCTTTAGCACGTCATTTTTCTACATCTTTATCAATCAAATCATGCAGCAGCACAAACTGTTTTAGACTGACATCTGACTTTGGTTCAAGGTTTCAAGATCTTACCAACAACCTGCAGCAATAAGAAGAAACAAATCCTACTGTTAGAAAGCTTCATCCTGATGTTAACATGTACTGTATTTCATTGTAATGTGCACGTGCAGAGAGTGCAGAGATGCATGAGTGTGGACATACACAAACTTACACGCTGACTGACATCGTGTTGTGCAGATGGAGCATGGATAGGTCTGGTCGGGTTGGGAGGCAGAAGCAGCTTCCTACTGCTGCATTTCGTAAGCCGAGAACAGACACACAAGAAACTCCATGAAAGATGCTTGTCATTGTTTGAATGAGCATCCAATCCCTGGCAAACAGAGAAGAGCGTTCACTCACAAAAATCAATTTTCCCATCTTCCTTGGACGCCGTCTAAGCAGTCCTCCATCTGAGCTTGGTCTTATTACCTCCTTTCTATCCACCGGCTAAGCAAGAGAGACAGAGAGATGGAGCGCCAGTGACCATGTCATGGACAAAGTGAGAGCTTTTGACCGGCGATGTTGACACAAAGAGGTGATTAGCTATTGGAGATCAGATGATTGGTTGAGTAAGAGCAGGTTAGGGCTGTCATTCACTAACAGAGTTCATCCGATTGTTTATATAATAACATGCATGTGGATATTCGCTGTGTGTGTGTGTGTGTGTATCTTGTGTGCATTCATGTGAGAGTGCAAGAGATTGAGATGTTCAGATTGCATACTGCTCCGTGCAGATTATGGACTCGTGTGGCAGATGTGGTGTGTTTCAAAGAGACGTCATATTGCGCAGAGATTACCGTCTTGCTTTGCTGTTACGATGATTAGGTCATTGTCTGCGTCGATTGGGCCGGGTCGGGTCAAGGTGAACAGAACAATACCGCTCTGTGTGTTATTCGGTTGCGATTCTGCGCTGTGGTGTGTTTATGCGATGTGTGTTTACGTGCGCTGTTGTTGCAGGAAGAGGGAATGCTGAGTTCAGTGAGCAGCTCATCATGTTCAACATCTGATCCTCACACTCACTGCTCATCAACTGACCTATATACCCCTAATTACACACAGCAGCCACATGACGGTATAGACAGCAACACCACATACGCAGGGACCAGAAACGCGTGCGCACACGGAGATTGGCCCACGCGAGCTAGATGTTCTCCTGCACAGAAATCGACAGCAAAAAACAAACAAGTGAGCATAAGAGCAGCCATCTTCTCACTCTCAGCCAAACACGATTGTAAATCATAACAGAGCGAGGAAGTCGAAGAGCCAAGCAAGATGTTTAGGTTTAAAATATCCCGTGAAAACAACAAAGACCGAAATCTCACGCTGCAATTCACCAATAGAAACTATTATGCAAGAAGAGATTACGAGCTTGAAATTCACAGTTTCATTTTGCATCACTGTGGATAATGTGTGTGTGTGTGTGTGTGCCTGTAGCTGAAAATGTATTTATCAGTTAAATTTATGTAGCTGAAATGAAATAGTGTGTATAATACATTTATAGAATAGATTATTTATTAATAAATTGTGATTTGTGTTTAATAGTGAAAGCAAAAAATGAGAGGGCACATCGACTGTCAAGGTTTTGATACAACTGTACCAGACAACATGTAGTCTTGTACTGAAATTTGGCAACAGTGGCTACTTCAAAAAATCTTTCCGCTAGGCTGTTAACTTAAAAAAAAATAAAGTGACATAGAAAACCACAACAAAACACAACTAAACACCTTAAACTTCATCTAGAAACCGCTTCTGGATGCAAAGTAAAACAAAATTAAACCAAAACATAAATCATTTAGAAAATTCGTAAAAATCACAAACTATCAGAACATCGGTGCATGTGTGTGTGTGTGTTAGTGTGCGTGTGTATGTGTGTGTGTGTGTGTGTGTGTGTGTGTTATGCATACATATAATATAAAACACCATCTGCCAGGACCTGAGGCCGTTCTTGCCCTACTACCCTCCTTGCTTCTCTTTCCCTGGTTCATTCTTTCCCCTCTACGTTTCTCTTCCACATTGGAAGCATTTACAATTAAATAAATGCATTTCATTGGACTATAAAAAAAACCCAATTGTCGTACATACAAAATATAATCACACAACAAAATACAAATATATAAAAAAAACTATGCAACAGACACAAAGACATGGTCTCTCTCTCCTCTCTCTCTCTCTCTCTCTCTCACACACACACACACACACACACACACACACATACACACACACACACACACACACACACACACACACACAAATGAGGTTAATGAAGACAAATGTGGGGGCACAGTCCTATTGACATCCAGTGTCTCTAATTGTGGTGCTATTCTTCAAGGACATGGTGGTAAGACAAGGAGGGAGAGAGACAGAAATAGATCTGATGAAGAGAACTGTAGAAGAGGCGTGCGACTTGGAAGAGATCTATTCAACATCTCCAACAGACCTGCTGTGCTCTAAAAATTAAGACACCAATCCATCAGGGGAGGAAGTGTCCATCACGAGGAAGAATTTGAGAGAGATGGATCAGGATGCTGAATATAGGAGGAAATATTCTCTGTGCTGAGATGGGAAAGCGTCTGATCAGAGAGAGGGAGAAAAGGGAAAAGTCAGAGAAAGGAGGAGGGAGACGGGAAACGGGAGGAGGGAGTTAAGAGAAGGAAAGGAGGAGGAGAGGAGGAGGAGGAGGAGGAGGAGGAGGACTGGGTCAGTGATCCAGAACAGTGAGCAGACAGAAGACAGGAGTTAAGAGTTCGGTCAAACATAGAGCACAGCGGCACATCATCATGCCTCCACAGCGCGCGCGCACACACACACACACACACACACACACACAGAAGATAACAACATAAATCATATCAACCCCTAGCAAACCCAACCGACCCCCCCCCCCCCCCCCCCCCCCACCAAGATGCTCCAGCGGTGTCCTACCTGGGACAATGGAAACGGTGTCTCTCTCCCAGGACACGACGCTGACGTACTCCTGCACGGCGGTGGGGATGAGGCACTTGAACACGGCTACGTTGCCCCGCATCGAGCGCTGGTCCGCCACCCGCACCGTGTAGGGCTCCCTGAAAACTACACAGACAAACAAACACTGTTGGAGAGGTCTGACTAATGAAATGAAAAAAGATGAAGGGCAAGCGCGTTTTATTAGCGAATTTGATTGGCGAGGAAATGTGACAAAGGCTTTCCAAAGGCTTCCAATATATTCTATTTTTAGGTTTTATGGGGGCCAAGACAGGTGAGGTCCTGGTTTTCATTCACGTCCTTGAAATCCCAAGATCCACTCTGCTATCCTCCCACTGGGCACAGTGCAGAACAGACATGGTGAAGGCAGGATCGAAGGGCAGATTAAACGCCTGGATCTGAGAGGGTTTCTTGACTTATCTCTATGTAGAACAGTAATAGTCTTTCTTGGAGTCTTGAGACAATTCTTGGACAAAAGAGGTTTAAAATTGAAAAAGCTCTTAGCTATCAAATGTTTTTTTTTTTTTTAAAGAAAATACATTTATTTCATGATTCTTAAAATGTTTTAGATTAGATTAATTTAGATCGATGGTATTGACATGTCATGGTTATGACCACACCAATATCAGTATCACTTGTTTAAATGATCAAAAAATAATAAACTTACCAGATCCCATGACATATTGTGACATGAAATACAATGTGGTAAAAGGGTCCTCATATCAATAGCTAACCATTTGGTTTCCTGATTTTATTAGTTTTTTGTTTTTTTTTTCAACGTATGATGTTGTTGGTAAAATCTTGCAACACAATTTGAGTACTTATAGAATAAATGTATTTTTTTTAAATCCACTTGTTTGTTGGTGTGATGTTAATGCTTCTTTTCACGTAATATACAAAATTACAATTTGTCAATTGCAAGAGCAACAAAATGACTAATGGCATAACAACATGTCTTACGTTGCTTTTCCCTGCAACTTTCTAATGATCTTTGCAGTCAAATGAAGTGAAGATCTGTGGACACCATATCAATGCAATGGTGAGTTTTTAGTCATATAGTAGTTCATTGTTAGGTTTTGTATACCTACCTATACCTACCTACCTACGTTGAATGCACGTATTGTAAGTCGCTTTGGATAAAAACGTCTGCTAAATGACTGTAATGTAATGTAATGTAGTGTAATGTATAGTGAATGGAACAATAATGACCGAGATAAAAACGAATCTACTTTTGGTTAGCATCAAAAATAACACTTTAACACTCAAGCACACGACACATTAACACTCCCTTTGATCGATACCACAGCACTCTACTCTTATTCATTGGAAATTACTGGCCTACAGTTTGTTTGAACTCGACTAATCCTGCATCTGTTTTCACCATAAATGGCGCAAGCCGCCACTAAGGAGGATAAACATAGAAATGATTTTCTAGCCTCGGCACGACATCAACATTAAGACAACCAAACTCTCGTTTTGTACACAACTCGATAAGGATGCAACAGCGTGCAGCACAGCAGAGTAGATGGCACATTCTATGAAAACGATGGGGTATTGGTGCGCCACAGTTTATGCAGGTTCATGCAATATTTTACACTCTCCTGAATGAGCAGGGACTTATTAGCAAAATCACATGAAAGCTAGGATGATCTGAAGGTTGCTAAGAAACTGGTTTGGAATCCCTTCCCTGGTAACAGACATGATGACAGCATGCATACCTTCCTGTTGCAGGAAAAAAAACACTAAACACGTATGACAATACTGAACACTGACACGTACATTTTCAAATTCAAAGCTGCTCGATGAATTCAAAAGAACAGATCGCTCAAGTTGCTCGTTTATTTTGAAAGAATTTTGAGTCAGCAAACCGGGACATGAATTTGCTTTAATACTTGCAGCCTAGCGGTTATGATTGGAACATTCGGAGCAATTAAAACGAGGTGTCAACATTGTCAATAAATACTTAAATGTGCAACGTCAACGCCATAGCCACAACACTCAAAACTATATCCACTTTCCTCTGAACAACTGTCTGACCCTAACCTGTGGACCAGAGATGCAGGGCCCGACAGAGGCCCCTGGCTGCAGGATGTTTGGTTCATGCTAATCCCTCGTCTCCGGAGGGCAGGCTTTTGGGTCATGTGGGAATGAAGGCAGCAACCGGCTGGCATGCAGCTCAGGGTCCTGGCTCAAATCCTCAACTTGGCGCTAGTATTAGTATTAGAATGAATATGAGTATTAGTTCAGGTCGGTGTTGGGAGGCAGAATATGAAAACAGATGTTGACAGCAGGAGGGAAGGGGGAGGGATCGCCTGCCCTGATGTGAATGATGGGCAGGGGGTGGGTGGAGGCGACTGGGGGCGGGACAAGAGAGGCGCTAAAGAAACTATCATCTAGATGTAGCTTTGAGCCTGTAAAGGTTTGGTAGAAATGTTCACTAAATTCACATCGGTTCCCTGTTTGTGCATCTGTATATCTCGACGTTCCACCTTGAGCTGAAGGTGCCAAACCCCAGATGTACTATTTTACTTTAGATGAGCTCCAGTTTATTAAAGCAGCCTCACACAGTATAATCAATGGAATGCACCAATTAGGTTTGTTAATGAGAGATAATTAAAGAGCCGTGGCTATATTTAGTCTGGCACAAGAGGACAGTGTGAAGAATGAGGGAGCAGGGAGGAGAAGGAGATGGAGAGAGGACAGAATAGAGAACAAGATGGCAGTAGCGGCAGCTTTTGGTCAGATTATTCCAAAAATATAATCTGGGCTGTTTGCTTACTATCTATGAAGAGTGATCATTTACCAATTCTTTATTATTGCTGAAACCTGAAAGTCATTCAATGTGATTTCTACATAGATTGTTTCTGGTTCTGGGGTATTTTTGTATATACACTATATACTCAATAGTTTTACAGTTTTATAATGTAATGTACTGGATACTGATTGATTGCAACTAACCATCAAACATGTCTTATACATATACAACATTTCAATTAGAAATCCTCAGCAAACAAGGCATACAAACAAGAGTTGCACTGATCGCTTTTTGTTTAAGGCCAGTGTAGGCAGCTGTAAGAAATGTTGATAAGGCCGCAGAAGCTCAAGACCATCACTCCCCTTAAATTAGGGAATTAATTCCATTTTCTACCCATTCAAACTTCTAAAAGGTTCTTTAGGAAAAGGAATTTTAAAAAAATGGGCCTGAGCTGCATGTGACTTTTGTTGTTCTGTTCTTTCACAGAGAGAAAGCCCATTAAGGTGGATGAGCCGGTAATGTCATATACCTTCTTGCCTCCTCAACATTTTATTGCTTTAAGTTGCTTTATTTTATTTTCATAATCTCATCATAATGTTTAGGAATCTCATTCAGTGTTACTATAAAAAGTTGTAGATGGTATCCTGCCTGCCAGGTGTTGATGATGGCATTGAAGGGGTTACGTCAGTGTAAACTATAGTGGTTTATGGTGAGTTCAGTCAGGCAGGTGTGGGAGAAGGCCATGCCCTGGCATAGTATGTGATACAGATGTTCTCTCTGTAGACTGTGTTCTAGGTCAATCTGTGTTCAGGTCCAGACAGGCTATTTTGGGGCAGGTGATTCTCTGTGTGGGTTGTGGATTGGGCTGGACAGGCTTTTTGCAGCTGCCAATCACATCTGCTCTAGTTTATGCTTTCACAAACTTTCTGTTCCATTCCTCGTGTTGTCTCTCTTGTCTCTCTGGCCTTTTGCTCTGCCTCCCCCCTTCTCTGTCTCCATCCTTCACATCCCCCTGTCCTCCCCCTCTTCTTTACCGCCAGAATTTCTATCCCGCAGACTCTTACCCACTCCCTTCCCTACTGTCATGTCTTGTCTAACTCACCAGCTTTGATGCGGATGTTGGGGCTGCGGATCTTGCCAGCCTGGTTTTCGGCAGTGCAGAAGTAGTCGTTGTCGTGGATGTAGCTGTTGTAGGCAGAGGGCGAGAAGGGGTACAGTTGTAGGGTGCCATTGGCGTGCACGTGGCGGATGTGGGGCACGTCATAGATGTCGTCGCCAGTGGCCAGGTACCAGCGCAGGATGGCACTGGGGGTGCCCCCTGCTGGGCAGGGCAGGGACACCCCCACCGAGCTGGAGTAGGTCACCCTCTGCAGGGAGGCATTCACAAAGTACAGCCTGGTAGAGCCCACATCCTCACTGTGTACTGCCAGGGCAAACAGACAACACAGCGTCACTCATAGGGCAAGGTGGAGGTCAGAGGACAATAGCATGAAACTTTAACGCACTGTATACACTGTTCAAACAAGACATCAGTAAAAGCTGAGAAACTATTAATGTTAGTTAATAGGGTGCCACTTCAACAGAATGGTCATAACCTTTATGGACAAAAGACAGGCAGAGTGGGAATGTCCTTCAAATGTGTAGCAAAATAATCATAACAAATGTATGTCAAATGTCCAGCTGCAAACATCAGTCATGTGATGCAGAAAGCCAGGGATTTGGGCTAAAGCCTTTGGTGGTTTAGGTGGATGGGGGGGAGGAGCCTGCTACCTCTGTGCAGAGCCTGCACATGTGTGGGTATACACATACACAACAGAGAGAGGAAGAGAGAGAGAGAGAGAGAGAGAGAGAGAGAGAGAGAGAGAGAGAGGGAGAGAGAGAGAGAGAGAGAGAGCAGTTGATAGGTTATATGATTGGAATTTGTATGCCAGACGCAGAGATTTAAGTCTGTTTAATCTCCTTACATATTTAACACACACACACACACACACACACACACACACACACACACACCATAAATGTTCTTCCTAGATTAGAAACATACATCACTAGCAGAGAGAGAGAAAGGACAGTGGGAAAGGAAAGGGGGCGGAGTCCCCAAAACTTCAGGGTCAAGAAAGGAAAGACTAGAAGTAAAAGAAAGGATAATGAGGCTTTTGATCTATAAGAATAAAAATATTACTGTGTGCTGTAAATATCAACCACTGTCATGCAAGAAGTGTGTAGTTCATATCTAATATGGCCCACTCCAGGTAAATACTCCAGCTCTCCTGTGGCCTCTGGGGTCTGTTCACTTCAACCAGACCAGTTGGACCACAGAAAGACAGAAAGTCCTCCATAACTAGCAAACTCACTAACCACTAGTCATAGTTTAGGTCTCAGCTTGTTTCTGGAGGCAATAGGCAGCTTGTTGCTTAATTGGCAAGACAGTCATTCCAGAAATTAGTAATTTTGATTTTTTTAATATAACATTACCTGAAAATATTACAAGGGATATTTTGACCACTTGACCATTTATCAAACTCAAATAAAACAGGTGGGGCATGCTTCTTCCCATCACATAGGGAGGAGTTGGATAATAAACACAACTTCAGAACAGTCAGAGTCAAGAGGTTTTGCTCTCCTGCTTTTGATTCGACAACACGGTGGCAAACAACAAGCAAAAGCTCTTCTGTCTGAGGATTCAACCTGTGAACACAAACAGTGCAAAATCGGATATACATTTTTTCAGTCCCTCTAACCTTTGACAGTCAATTTCATAAACCAGGTGATGTATAATGTGTGAACACCAGTTAATTAACCTTCTTACCACCAATAACAAGAGGTAACATACGTACAGCTACCACAGCTACCGTCATCACCATCTGCCATTAGATGTTAACAATTCTTATTAAATTATCTGTCATTCTTGTCGGGTGTCAGTAAGCTGCAATTATGAGCTTGCTATCACACCAGTTTAATGACAGCTATGCCGAAAAAGCTTTGCTAGATCGTTTTAGAACAGCATTATCATTGAGGATGGTTCAGAAAAGAGAGTCGTTCACATTATATACAGGCCGGCGTTGGCTACTCATGGTTGGATTCAGCACCATACTTGAGGTAGTTGTGGCAATTATGACGCATTTTCAGACCACTTGAAATCCTGATCGCCTCTGGCCAGATGTTATGAAAGTTTGGGACGTTGTTTCAGAAAGTTGCAAAATCAAACATAGAAGCTCCAAACACTTCCTACACCCAAACCGAGCAATTCAGTTGAAGCATGCTGTAGCCTTTAGTCTATACAGTAGTAAACAATATATGTCTCATCGTTGATAGGAATATGTGTCTGTCAGGTTGTTTATGCCGCTGCCTTTAATGTACTGTGACTTTAAGC
Source organism: Hoplostethus atlanticus (assembly GCA_034670405.1). NCBI lineage: Eukaryota > Metazoa > Chordata > Actinopteri > Trachichthyiformes > Trachichthyidae > Hoplostethus > Hoplostethus atlanticus. The sequence goes on from JAXDDX010000018.1 coordinate 1,299,316, forward strand.
TATGGTTGATGCTGACAGAAACACATTAACAAATAAAGCCCGGCTGACCTAATCAGCACCATCAACAGTGTCGCTGCTCTGGCGCTAAGCTCGCTACACTGGATCGAAGAAAGATGCAGCTATGTATTCCATCCAAGGGGTTAGTCAATAATTCCAGCATCCTTTCAAAGTAGTGTTACTCTCCATAGCCGAGACTAGAGATTGATAAAACTGGACAGCATGCTACAGATGGTATATGAAATGTGTCTGGCAGTCCTGCGGTGGGCTGTAGAAACCAGGTCAGACTCCCCCCCCCCCCCCCCCCCTGCAGATTACTGATAATGGCCCCTGAGCATAAAGCCCATATTAAAGATTGCAATATCTATAATCTCCCAATGGGGGGACAGGGCTAAAGTGGAGGAGTGAAGGGGCTAAAGGCAGACTGGGGTCACCCTGAGAGCTTAGGGGGGAGGGCTGGGCAGCAGGAGAACCTCTCATACAGTAGATTATATGGCCTGGGGGCCTGGGCACTGGGGGGACTGGGGAGCACTGGGACTGATGGAGTGGGAAGTGGAATAGAAAGGGGATCAGAGCAAACTCCCACCGCTCAGAGCCTGTCAAAACCAGGCACACCAGACATGCACGCATGCACTCACACAATGCACGCACACACACACACACACACACACACTCACACACTCACACACACACTCCAAAAGCAGCTCTTAGCACTCAGTCACACTGTTAGGAGACAGAAAGGGTTGCCATGGTGGCGCTGGCACTTGAAAGCTGTGACTGAAAAAACAATACAACAATTTAACCTCACTAGAATGACACAATCCAAATTTAGAAACTTTAACAAACCAAACCCCAAATTTTTACCGCACTGACTCAAATATTTGCAGCTTGGAAAAAAAAAAAGACTTTTGCACATATCTGCTGAAGTGAGCAAATATGGTTAAATGGCATTCAGAGACATTGGTGAGAATGGAACGACTAGGCTGCCGACACGAGGAAGAGGGAGCATCATGTTCATTTGACTGTGTGTGCCGACCACCAGAAATCATGTGTGAATGAACAACATGCCAGTGGTGGCGTCCGGAGAAATGAAGCCGGCCAGTGATAGGATGAACAATTGCTGTTTGGTCACATGTGGTCAGGCATCGCGTCATTACCGCATCACATCATGACCAGTAGTACTTAGGAACAGAGAAACATTAGCCTGGGAGAGTCATTAGTTTAATGGCTAGGTGTTTTTGGCTCAGGTTATGGTTAGACAAGGAAAGCATTAGTTAAGGCTATTGTTAGGTTAGGTAATGGGCCAAACAGGTCAATTAGACCTAAGATTAGCCCAAATGTTTCCTCATGGTTGGGACCTTTTAAAACACTGAACAGTCCTAAGAAAGCTGCTGGTAAACTTATGGTTCTTCCCATCTTGAAGTTGAATTCCTCCCAATCTAGTTGCAACAAAACTTTTGGTGAGTAAACATGAATTAAAAGGGCAAAGTGTGTTTTGCTTGTGATCTTGACAGGGAAATGTAGCTACTGAGAATAGGCATGTTGTTCAGTTAGCAGCCTGTCAAGCCAACACCCTTCCAATTGCAACCCAGCTGCTGCAGTGAGTTTAGCTATGCTATTCTTTCCGACAAATCACTGAGATCTTTTAGTGGTAAGGGTGTTATTTTACCCAATTTTATGGCAGCTAATACCGTATTGTTATCCATGATGGTTTGTCCAAATTAGAAAAAAAATGATCAACATAAGCAAAGGGTCAATTCAGTGTAAACTGAGACTAAAGTGTCAATGTTATCGTTGTGAAAAGCTCCACCGGGGACCAGAGCGTTCCTCCATGAACCCTCTCTCTCCACCCTGACACAATCGGCAACGGGTGTCACCGATTTGAGATAAGTCGCTCAAGAATTTCCCCAGTCACTCTAAGTGACATTATGTTCTTTTGACCGACACCGTGTTTCACAATGACGTGTATACATGAATCCTTAAGCCCCCCCAGCAGCCTATGAAGAGACGCCTCATCGCAGTATTGACCAAAGCTGTGGGGTTCCCGCCATGGGACCGAGCCACTCGCTCACCCGATACACAGGACGCCTCAGTCATTGGTTCAGAAGCCCGAACTACAACAAAAATGCAACCACAACCACCCTCTCGGTGAAAAGTGTTTTCACTGCCGAGCGCTGAAGCCTAGTGATGGCGTTGGCTGAGCGGAGCTTGGGCTGTCAGAGTCACAGCCACTATTTTATACATCCTGCCGGAGAGCCACGCATGAATATGTATGTCAGAGAGGCAGAAGTCATAACCTATGCAAGGCTTCATCATGCATAATGCAGCTGATCTACACCTCTCCAGAATGCGAGCGCGCACACACACACTCACACACACGACACTCACAACTATATTGGGATGAGCAAGTAAACAAACGGCAGAACCCCCTCCGTTTCATACACATTCTCACACCCGGTGCTCCCTGCACCCAACACATGCATAATACCTCCACACGTTCTTCCTCCCTCATTTCCACTTCAACCTCTTGCTCAAGTGCACACCAGATCAGTGCTCTCTCCTTATCTCTATACCCCCGAGCCGCCACCTCCCATCTTTTCATTTCTGTCTTTTGGAAACTGATTTTCACATTTTCATCTTTGATTGATATATTTCACTCTACGGAACGCGAGGGAAGACCGGCGTGCGACAAAGGTCAAAGTAGAATCGAAAGCCTCGGCACCACAAGCGCATGGTAAGCTCATGCGCCCACTGAACTACCAGGACGCTCCGCTACCCTCCTTTTTCCTCTCTCGGTCACACATCACGGAGCGCCTTCTCTTTTGGGAACAGATGTAGTGTCGTTTTCAGCCAGACTGTAACTCCGGTGCTTTGCACTACACTTCCTCTTCCCCTCTTTTCCCCCCACCTCCCTATGCTCTTCAGCCATCTCTCCATCTTTCACCTTTCTTTCAGTCTCTTTCAGTTTTTTCGTGGGTGATCAGGAGACTTTCAAAGTTGGGAGTGCCAATGTATGTATGCGTGTTTAGGACAGAATGATTGTGTTTCTGTGTGTGTGTGTGTGTGTGTGTGTGTGTGTGTGTGTGTGTGTGTGTTTGTCTGTGTACGAGGAAGCATAAAATAGAAGAAAGTGGGAGCAAATTGAATATGGTCGGAGGCACAGAGAGAACAAGATGCAGCGAGATAGAGGTAGGTGTGAGCTTATGGATAATCCTTTGGGGTCTGGCATAAGTAGGTGGTTGGTGGGTGGAGGAGTGGGGGAAGGTTGTTGGGGTTACATCTAATCAAGGCAGGGGTGTGCCCCCCCCCCCCGCCCCCCTTTCTGTAACCCTCCCCAATCTGCTACCCATCCCACCCGCCCGCCCACCCCACCACACCCACCCCCCTGGCCCGTGCTGTGTCAGTAAAAAAGTGTGCTACTTCAGCAGTCCCCTGGGACCTGCTCCCCCTCACATCAAAGCAGCCAGTTTCTCTCTTAATGTGAATATCAAATCTGTGGATCACAAGTCCCAGCACAGTCTGCATAAACTGCCCCTCCCCCAACCTTTAATTCTGCCTAGTGATGAGGGAGAGAGAGGGAGGGGAGTTACTGTGAGAGGAAGGGAGGGAGAGAGAGAGAGAGAGAGAGAGAGAGAGAGAGAGAGAGAGATCCAACAAAAACAACTACTTGCTTCAGAGATTTGACATTTGCTGAACGTACGGTCCATCCTAAAATGTGCAGACCCAACACCCAATCAGATCTGGAAGAGGACCGGCTCAACTTGCGCATCTGCATCAGCATTGCATTATTCAGAAGCATAAAATGTAATTCTTCATATTGATGCTGTTTGCTTGTGTTCCTTTTTTAGAAATAATTCATTCTTTTTTTCACAATGTCATTGGGGTGTCTAAAAGATATGAGGGCTGGTAGGAGAGCAGGAATGCCAGTGGCAGAGATGTGACATCCTATTGGTGAGGTGGGAAGTGTAACGAGCTTCGTTTCCCTGCTCCGCACTCCTACACCGGCACACTTGCCATCAGACCACAAAAATCGATCAATATTAAAGTGTAAAAATGTATGTTTTTGTGTACCAATTCAGATTTGTGTTGTTCAATTATATGGAGTGGCCATACCCATATACGTTAAGGGGATGTCAATCAGGTTCATTAGACCTTGAGACCCACTGGCTGTAAAAAAACAACAACAACATGCCTGCACAGTTCACTAACCAGATAAGACATTTTGATCTGTCTGATTTTTTTTTATTACCATACCCTTTCATTTCAAAATACAAGATTAAAATTACATTATATATCCTTTTTATAGGCCCATGGCAATTTGCTACCAAAGCTATACTGTGAGTCTAGGATTTTCCAATGAGCCTCTTTAAAATGGATGTTTTTGTGTTTTCAGCTGAGAAATTGAATAATGCCGGTTTTGAACACCTTTGATTGGCAAAAATGGAAGCCTGCACCCTGCATGGGTAATGATTGGCACCCGTCTGGACCACATAGCTCTTCATTGGGTGGTGCCTCAGATTGCGGCTGTAATTGTGCAGCCTAGCAAAGGCAACACGGGGATTTGGACGGGGAGGGGGGGGGGCAGTTTTGCATATTTCTATTTGTGGGAGCTGAGAGGTGGAGAAAATGAGAGCTTGCCCGGGTGAGAGATTGCCTTATTGCCTTTCATTTTTTTTATTCAAATAAAATAGTTATATATTTCTAACATTAGACCTATCATCTGTTTTTCCATTTGATAAATCCGATTTTAAATTTGATCTGCAAAATAGGCCCACAGCAGGCCTACAGCCTCGAAACCAAAGGGTCCATTTTCTACACGCATTTCTGAATGGGGCTGCTAATTAAGTCACAATTCAGTAGCCTAAATATCGCAATTAGATTTAAATTTTTTTTTTTTTTAACTGATTAGGTTAATCAACAACAATTTACAAACTAAAAACCATTAATGAATGCATTTTCCAATAATTTCACATCAAATATAAGATTTCAAATCGGTGGAAGAATCACTGAAAAAGACTCAAATACTCTTAATCCTTAGCTGTTAGTAACCTAAGATTTTAAATATTTTTTAAAGGAAAAGATCAATCTGACTGAGTTGAGCAATATTATTTTATTGGAATTAGTCATGTGGAGATTTAGAATATTTTCTGGTGTGAAGAAGCCAATTTAAATGAACTTTCATTTATAATCGGTGCTCCTATAGAAATAACATCCCAAACTGACCGTCACCGAAATGAAACCAATCAAAAATGTTGTGAACAACAAAACCAACAGGGGTGTCCCCGTCACATCCCCTCCTCCCCGCGTCCACGAACGCACACAAACACACGCGTTCGTGCACGCGCGCGCGCGCACACGTCCACGGGGTGCAGGTGCGCTATTAGTGGGAAACACGACCGGGCTCGTCTATAATCTGCACGCGCGCCCCTGGAGTTTCTCATTTGGTGAAATAAATTCAATGATATTTTATATTCCAAAGGACCCAATGCTGCTCTGAAATCACATCTTTAAAGTTACATAATTGCTATAAATCAACAGCAAATATTTGATAGCTGAGATGATTTTGGAAAGAGTTGAGAACAAACACAATAAATGAGCACAGCAGAAGCAGCTTAGCACTACATATAGAGGGTATAATTCTGAATATTCGTAAGAAATACATATATATAGGCCAATGCTATCTGGAAAGGCCAGAACTTAAAATGACATATGAAGCTTCTGTACAATAGCCTGTTATTGATCAACGGGAGGCTTATTTGCAACGAAAACAGTAATATTTCCAGTTCCAGCCAATTCACTATGTCAGACTTTTTTTATTAAAAAACAAATGCACCTTCACAAGGCCTGTGCTAATCATGAACGATAATAATGAACCATTTCATGGTAAACATGGTTCCACATAGGCAGGCTAAACAAAGGGTAGAAAATGTTCTTATATAGAGATATTGTTGAGTTTCTGTTATTTTTCAAGTAGATTGTTCAGGATTATTATAATGCACTGTAATAGCAGAAGATCAATTTGGTAATAGGGCCAGGGATTTGCTGCAATATTGAACAAGAAATATGAAAAGATCATTTTAACAAATAAATCACCTCATATATTTAGAAACTAAATTAAACTAAAAAAGATGTGAACTGAATTAAATAAGAAGGAAAAATCTGATCTGCACTAATCATGGGCTATGTGGGTGTAGACTAGCCTATTAAACTATTAAATCCGTTGTGAATAAGGCCTTTAATTTGTCACCCCATTTTATTTGTTACCCATTTTAACACGGTAGCACTTCAGACACAATACGACTTCTGCCCATAAAATAACCTCAAAATCACCTCCCCAAAAAAATAAGAGCATCCCTTGGAAATGGAGCCAGAGCCCAAGACAGTCCCACAAAACAGCTGCAATTAGCATAAGCTACACAATGAAAGCAACCCAAACAGAGAAAATTATAAGCCTCCACCTGAAAACTTTACAGGAGCGTGTTCATTAGAGTTAATTGGTTCTAAAAGTAATCAATTTAATCAATTATCGGCCTATGGGTGTTTTCATTTCCTCACTCTGTCTCTCTCCCTCTGTATTCCCACCTCATTCTCCCTATTCAGCCATTTTACATATTCATAACTGGAGTTGGTAATGCGAAAACAATCCGTGGTATCAGCACCATCTGTGGCATCACGGGCCGCCAGATACAACCACACAACAGTCGAGGGAAAAAAATTACTTTACACCTTGACACTTCAGATATTTCTACCTGTTCCTCCGCAGTAAGCTTATATATTTTCATTTAAAGAATAATTCATTTTCAAGTCCTCATTACGTGGCATCCGATGATAGACTAGATCAAAGCACAAGACCATGCGTATTATTTATAACTGCAGGTTGCTGCAATTTCTTTAATGATCACTTTTGCTTAAACTAAAATAAAGTCAGACTCTAGTGCTCAATGGTCAAGATGTGTAATAGCCCAACAGTCTCTTTGGTGTATTTTTTTTTGTCTTACCTTCTTGGAAAGAGTACAGCAGGAGTAAAGTTACAAGCCACATGCCATAAATAGCAGGTATATTTTTCAGGAATAGTTGGCAATCCTGGCAAGTGTTGCGGCGCAGTTTTTTTCTGGCCAGGCTGGTCTCCGTGCTGGACTGGCGACTGTGCTCCCCGGAGGTCTCTCCAGCCCTGCTGCCCCGCTAAGCATGGAGGGGAAATGAGAAGAGCCACAGCCCCGCCCATGTCCCCTCCTCTCCTCCTAAGACCATCGTGCATACAAATCCATCCTCCCTACTCTAATGAAACACCGCGGACCGATGGGTCACGGCAATGCCGATCATGAGCCGAAGGTTGAGTTGAGTTGAACAGTGGATTTTTTTAGTTCAATTATGTCTAAATTGCCAGTTTTGTGTGAGAAGTGGAATTAGGCAGTCAGATCCAGTGGCACCTTGGAGAGCGCACCCACCTGTGCGCCCCAGATGACTGCCTTTCTCTGCGCAATGTGGATGTACAATAGCTACCCAGGCTACCGCGGAGACTGTCAAAATTCAATTAACCTTTTTTTCCTGCTTTTGGTCAGTGGTTAAAGGGCCCTGGAGTCGCATCACAGAATGATGACTGTATTTCTTTGTCTTACGGAGCCATGAAACGTGCATAGACATTTGCGCACAGAAATGCACTGCAGAGAGAGGGAGGAGGAGGAGGGGGGGATTCCGTGTTAGAGAATGCAACTTCCACCAAGCAATTAAATCAAACCTTTTGCAATAACCTGGTCGTAAAAGGCTTCAGTGAATCCTTGAAAAACAGTGAAGAACTTTTCTTTTCTGCAAATTGCGGTTGTCCACACCATTAAGCGTATGGAGCGGTCTCTGTTGAAACTGGTGTGAATAGCTACACTGCATACGCATATGTTAATGCAGGACGGAAATGTGGAGGACACTCCCAGTTCATGGAATATTCAAAGTCAGCTGTTGTTGCCGCTGTTGGATCGGAAAACTGATCCTCTGCTGCAATATTTTAGCTTGAGATCCAGCTGCCCTGCACCAGCCTACAGCACTTCCCACTGCCATTCAAAAGCCAGGAAGGCAAAACTGTAAATAAAGGATACAAATGTGGGACCAATTATGCTTATATATACAAAAAAAATGTATTACTGAGCCCAAAGTTGGCTGGCTAACTGATAAACTCACTTTGCAAGCTTGTCCCAGAGGCCTATCTGACCTGTCAATCAAAGCACAAATTGCTGTGGCATGTTTTTACCACACTTGCATCAATTCTTAACCTAATCTGATGTTTAGTATCAGAAGGTGCACAGATCTTACGCAGTAAGACCTGGATGTACTTATTCATTCACCTGCCTGAGTCATACTTAACTGGATCGTCGTTATAGATGGCTAATAAATTGACAGCAGATATGGGAAGGAATCTTCTTTCCTTTTAGGCTACTGAAATGATAAGATTAACAATGGATGTGTATTTTATTGGTGGTGGTGCTTGGCAAGTAACCTTACAAGGCCTGATTACAACTATGTCTGAAATCATGAAGTTATTTTAGACAAGCCTAATAATTCTCAGCACTTGACTGTGCCAAGTTCATTCAATTCACTAATTATGAGAATTAAGTTTATCCCATCATGCCAACAGTCCATTTCAATTCCAACCTGTAGCATCAAATAGCTAGGCATGTATGAATGAAGCCCATACTAGAGGTCACTCTTTGCACTTTTGGTTGTCCTAAAGCAGGTTGAACAAGGTTAGTGGCACACTCACTGCACGCTTCCTGCAGAAGCTGCTGCGATTTGAGGTTGAAGCTGGAACCTGCATGTCGTTACTGACACCTGCTGGTTCAAGTTACAAATGCAACTTGGGGCCATTTTAATTTGATACAGACAATATTTTATTTCCTGTACCATTACATTTCTTATGTATTTTTCTTTGGGTAGTCAGGAGTTAGTGTTGTTTATTTTAATACTATTATATGGATGGATGAAAATGTTCTTAAATTATGACTCTTGTGTCTTGTATTATGTTTCATGTACTTTTGTGTATTTATATTTATATGTTTTTATGCTGGTTCTTTCTCAAAGTAGTCTCTATGGTGTGTGTGAAATATTCAACTGCCATACAGAAAGAATTACATTTTCTAAAACTACGTTTTGGGCAAAAAGTTTCACCTTTATAGCATGTATTGCCATGTCTGAATATTCCTGTGTTCCCATGCCTGGTAAACTATACCAAAATATATGATCCTTTCTCTGTTCATCTTCTCAAGACCAAACACAAGGAAATGAATGGGCCCAATGGTGTATGGATCATCATTTCCAATTGGATTTTACTATTGAATCATTTTGACATTTTTCTTCTACCATGTTGGTCAGACAAATTAACAAAATTCTCACCCATTTCAACACTATCTTCTATTAACAGATTCATCGTTTTTCATCGTTCTTGGCATACAAGATAACTGATAATAACTGTCACTTTTAATTCAAGGTCAGATTTTTGTCACTGTTCAGTGTTGCTTGCTTGCCTTCCTTCTATTTCCAACTTGGCCTTGTTGCATGCTATAATACTGCAGCCAAATTAAATCAAGATGTTTGGACTGCAGTCTTTTGAGAGTGGATTGAGAAGTTTGCTGCTCATGGAATTGTTAAGAATCTTGCAGGACGTGGTGGTGAGAGGAAACTTGATCTCAGCTGTAGTTGAAGTTTGGCACGAGCCATTGAAAAAACACCTAGCATGACATCCTAAAGATCTCCAGGCTGACCTGGAGAAGTCGGGCTCTATTTCTTCTCTTTTTTTTTTTGTCCTTTTGGACATTTTGACCAAATGTCCCTTCCTTTTATGATAAAATGATTTGGAGCTGCAAAAAACAACCATAATGTGTTGTTGGCAGTTTGCTTAGCAGCACTGAAATACTGAAGACCAACTGTTGCCCGTGGTATACCTAACTGTGAAAACAATTTTTGGATGGTTGGAGTTATAGTTATGATGATAATAACGTCTATTTATAGAGCACTTGTCAAAACAGTATGACGTAGTGCTTTACAAGATCAATACAAATATAAATGAAACAAATAAGGAACCTCATCTTATTCATTTGGTCACTACCCAGCGCTTTGCTGTATGACTCAGTTCTCTCTCTTCATCTCACCATCCCACCCTCACTTGTGAATAAGACCCTAAGATATCCCCTCCCCCTACTTGGGTAGCTGCTCACCCTTCATCTGGATGGGACAGGCCACCTTGTTCTGGGACTTGGAGGTGCTGATCCTCATCCTGACCGCATCACACTCAGCTACAAACCTCCAAACTCTCGAGGCCGCTGCATGTATCTGTGCCCTAACCCAAACCTTACCAATCCGTATGTTTTTTTATGTAGGATGACACTCATTCACACCTCAGCCACCAGTTAGAATGACAAATGTTGTCTCTCTGTTCCTGCTTAAGGGATTTATATCAAAGGTAACTCCTCATCATCCACAAAACGTCTTGGTAAGGTTTTGGCTTATTTTTGAATCTTCATTCATAGGGCTGTAGTGTATTTCAAAACAATCATATCCAGCAATTCATGAGCAGGCCACACTCCCGCTCCCTCCACCTCTTCACAGAAGTCAGGAGAAAAAATTATGTTTAATATCAGCTCCTTTCAATCTGAGAGTCAGTGGGTTGCAGTTGACATGGTTTTCAGCTAACAAGACACCAAATAACTTGGTGAAAAACACCAAAAACCTGCTGCTCAACTTCTCAATGAACATCATCAGTCCCTTCCTCTGTTTGGGGTTCATTTTATGTATTATATTATACATATTGTATATTCTAATTTTAATTAATGTGTGGTTGAAAGAGGTTTTATTTCCTTTTCTTGAGTTGGATGACTTGAATGGTTGAATTTGTAGACAGTTATCATGGGACACATCAAGCCAGGCTTCAAGGAAACAGGTGTGTTGTCCAGTGAGGATATTCTGCGGTCCACTAACCAGGAAGGACTCCACATTGCTCCTCCTGAATCTGAGGTTTGACCATCTGCCAGAGTCTCCTGTCCAGCACCTTGGCATCGGCTTTCCCAGGGAGGCTGAGCAGTGTCATTCCACGAGGACCATCACCCATCTCTGACAATCCAAGTGCACTTTTCCGGAAATCACCATTGATAGGCCAACAATATCCAGAGCCTTTTGCATTTCAGGCTGAATCTTGTCTAAGCCCCTGGCACCTTGCCGCTGAGGAGCTGTCTAACTACCGTAGTGACTTCTGCCAAGGAGATGGACTCTGAACCCCTTAAATCCTCCAGTTCTGCCTCCTGCACAGAGGGCTCAAAGGGCTCCTTCCACCTTCCAACAATGTCCCCAGTTGAGGTCAGCGCAATACAGAGAATAGCCTGCCTTCCCCTTCTGATTATTGGATGCATTGGCACCACAGCATGCTACCAGCATCTCTATGCTGTGGCCGGTTGTTGCCCAACCATGTTCTAACTGTCTATCCTCTAAAGCTTCCCCTTGTACAATCGTGACTTTTAACTAGAGCCAGGAAATTAAAGTGCTCTGTAATGCAGACTGACCTTGTTTTGTTACAAACATGTGCCTCTGTATTCAGGGTTCTCCTTCCCCTGGCCCAACAGGGGATGACCTACCCTGTCACAAGTCTATAAAAATGACATCACAGGACAGATTTTATTCAAAACTTTATTAGATTTTGTGTTTTTTATAATAAAGAGAACTAGAGCTGATATGCATGGATGAGAGCTTGTCAATGGGGACATCATTTGAGGGCGAGCCAGAGAGCTTTATATTTGTGTGCAGAGAGCAGCAGTATGGTACCACTTGGTCACTCTGCAGGGTAAGAGTACGGGGGCTCCAGTTCACCTCCAGTATTCCTCTTTGGATGTTCCCCATTCACCCTGCATCCCATCGTTACAACTCCTTCACCTATAATACCTTTCCTACATGGGGCTTACAATATCGTCACAGTAACTCAAAGGTGCGCTGGACTGTATTCTTTCAATTCTATTGGGATTTGCATAGAGTTGCTTGTCATCCTAAGGTCCTCAATGACACAATCTCAAAATTACATCCAACCTTTATTTCCTCCTGAAAGAAAAGGGGGCAATTTATTTACTCACTGATGTTATAATTTAAATAAACAGCTTTCCTTAATACCACATCCAATTAGACAACTTGCTTGTGATGCTAAAACAGATTTAACAAATTACAAAACAAATCAAGTCTGATTTCTTGAAATCACAATTCTTGGCTATTTAACTCTGTTCGAAGGTGGATTTTCCCTTTAAATGCAAAGGTTCACAGCTATACACACACCTTTTGAATGTATACTGTCCATAATGTACTGTAGGGTGTACCTGCAGTGTCTGAGGTGCTTAGCCCCTGACTACTTCCTTATGTGTGCGATATGGTTCCTTCCTGTCTCCCTCAGATGAACAATGGCACACACCAACAGTGGATTACACAAACACAAAAATATACATCTCTTTAAAGTGCCCTTAACGATATTGCTTCAAGCCAGTGATTAAAGACTGGAGGCACATACAACAGTTCTTAACATAGCAATGAGCTCCAGACAACCACCGGAAACTCACCGATTCACATTTCACTATACAGTATGTTCATCTCTCACTAGTCGTGATTAAGAGGTGCATTTATGTTGCTAAATCATAAGACTGACCTGACACAGTGTACACCTTCATATCTGTAACACACTCCAGAGGTATTTTGAAAACCAGACATTCAGTGTCTTGAATGTGCAACAGTTGTACACTGTAAATGCATTAAGTTACATATGAAAATATACATTCCTCTCCTGATATGATGATCGGTGTATTTTTGAGGAATCATCCCGGTTTGGCACAGTCAGAGGGCTACACTGAGAGTATCACTTGTCCTATTTCCTGCTGAAACAGGGAATAGTTGAACTACAGCCCCCTACTCTGCCTGCTCGTTTAACACTGACCCCACGCAACCTAGATATGAAATGATGGGTACTTTACTGTATGCATGGGCAGAGGGCACTATGGCTTCTCTGTATTTTCCAGCACAATGGCTATCTTTTTCACTGCACTGCAGCTGATAATGTTTACTTATTGCAAGGAATTAAACAGGATTTTGAATGAATGTGTTTAGGGGAAACGAGCAATTTCCATTTCCAACACGCTGTAACACATGGGAATATGCTGTGTCCAATCCAGGCACGTCCAGGGCCAGAAAGAGTCACATAACCAGATAGTGCATATAGCCTTGCCAGGATTAGCACAATCAAATCACCATGGTATATGATGGGATTTACAACTAACCTCAGAGCTGACGCTACCAGCATGACACAGGTATATTAGAACAGGTATTCCAAAAAGTACGTATTTCTATTTTCAAGCATTGTGTCTAAAATCTGGCCCATGTTGCGTCACATGCTTAAAATGCATTGGTTATTTGTCTTAAAAGCAGCATCATCAGAGGGTCATTCATTTTTCTAGGATAGGGTTTGTTTCAGGGGATTGTCTATCATTTCAATTCAGTAGCTTGTTGTATTATTACTGCTGCGTTTGCTGAGTTTTATAAATTGTTTTGCAATATCTAGTTGTCCTCATTGACAGAGGAGTATAGAAGCACTAACAGGCACCTGTGTTTTTGCATCAAGCAAAGAAAAGGTACAGTATGAAGAGCTGGGCTGAATCCTTACAATATAATTTCAATGAAAAACCCTCTTTGTTAAAACATACTCATGTGGGTGTGTTGCAGACGGATATCCACAAAAGGCATTGATATCAAGAAGCAATGTACACATGTACTATCAAAATCAAATTTCGATTTTGATGTAGTTGTCCATTTTAGCGAAGGCCTACTGTGAATTCAGTGTTAGGTAAAGAAGGATCCAGCCCAGTTCAAACTACTTACATTGCATTATTCCCTGTCTCAAGCATTTAAATAAAGAAATGTTTTTTGTTTTGACGTCATATGAAAAACAGTCAAGGTTTAATTTTTTATGCAGCCTGGCTGTAGCTACAGAAGATATTTAATATATCATGGCCACAAATCACTTCACAGGGTGCATAATTGTGGGACATGAGATATAACGCTTTTCCTCAACTTGGTGATTTAATCTTGGGCACACAAATTAACACATTCCCATAATCTAAGACAATGTGCACACACTTTTACAAAGTATGCACACCTTCATTTAATCAATTAGGTTTAACCTGATACATTTTTAAAAAGCCGTCTACCAGAGACACTTAGGTTATTGGAATAAACAAACAACCCTTTCATAGGCTTATTTTGATTCCATCTGTGTTAACTGCACTAGGCAAAATGCAAAGACCTTAATTTAGAAAAAAAGAGAAGAGGGTACAGCACAAACTGCAGTGTTTTCAGAATACGCTGCATTCAAAATCTGTGCAAAATTGACATTTAATTTAGAACTGCAGCAACTAATTAGACAATATGCCAGGGGCCCTCTACAACTGTCATGAGAAAATAAAAATACAGAGGAATGAAAAGTCAATGAAGGTTGCACACGAAGGTAGAGATATTCAGTATAGTTACATTAAGAATAATAATATCAGGATGTATAGCGGGCCAGTTGACCAGTGCACAGACTAGAGCCACTCAATAAAAATGTGAATAGAATGAGACCATTTAAATGCGAGCTTGAGAATGATTTGTTCAAAATTAGTTGTTCATTGTTCATTCTTTCTCGCCCGGCACTATCAATACACAAAATAGTTGCATATTGTATCTTTAAGTTGCAACAGACTTATTGCTACGATGGAAACATGGAGTGGGAGGTTCTAGATCATCTCTGATTTCCTCTGGAAGTGTAATTGCAAGGTAGGTAGGTGCTACATGTAGCAATTTAACATCAAGAAATCATTGATACATAGATTTTTAACATTAGTATGTTAGTATAACATCGTTCTCCACAAGGACACAAGTATCGACTTTGATATTCACCCATTGTGTGTCACTGGGTCGGATTTTGTGAGAAATCTGCTGGATTGCTTTTTGCAAAACAGGAACTGTTTTTACTATAATTTCACGTTAGTTTACCTTTTTGTAATGCATATTCACTGTTATCAAGGGCTATTATTGGCTCTTATCCTTCTTGCTCTTCAAAACCAACACTCACAGAGCAATGCCAGGGAGAGGGACAAGTAGCAACATCTCCTTAACAGCAGGAAGAAACAGGGTTTATGGGAAATGTGGTCTTAATTTTGAGAAACACAAAATGCTACATGTAGCATGTAGCACCTTTAATTTGTACTTTCTGTATTCTATGCTCAGTTGCTCAGTTGAATTAGTATGACTGGAGTGAATTATTCTCTCAGCAGATCTATGGCATGGCTCACAGTGTTTCTGTCCTGCGGCAGCTAGCGTTGTCCTGCATGAAGGTGGCAGCAAGTGCTTCAGCTGCTATTGACAGAAGAGGTGTAGATGTGGGAGCTAGATGGGGGAATGAGACCTTACTCTTTTACAGCCAACTGGAAGTTAACTCGGTTAAGGCCAAGCAACCAGGTAGGATTTTTATTCTAAATAAGTCAAGCTGAAGTGTCTCTGGTAGGTGGCATCGTGATTTTAACATGATTGATTTAATCATGTGCACATTTGGACATATTAATGTTAATGTGCACTCGCAGCTGCACATTTTTTTAAATATCATCTGCACATTATATTGCATACACTAGTTTGTTTACCATGAAATACATGTTTTCCCTCCAAGGCCACAGCCAGGTGCCATAATTTTTTTAAATACCATCTTGAACATAATGAAGTTGCATGTGTGCAAACACATGTGCATATACAAATATATGCGAAGATATATAAATAGTAATATTCATATGGATTCACATACATGCATTAACTCATTTCTTTTTTGGTGTTGCTTTTGAATCAGCTTTGGATCCTGAGAGGCCATTTTCTGTGTTGTCGATCCCTGATGAAGTTACAAGGCACTCCCTGCAGTTGGTTTAAAACAGATGAGGATAATGTTAGGACTGTAGATACAGCGCAGCTAAAAGAGACAACTTGCTACTATATAATAGTATAGAGATGAAATGGGTGTGTTGATAAAAATAGACATTCATTTTAAATTAAGGTGGTTGTCATGACTCACTTTTTCTCCTCAAGCTTGGCAAGAACGAAGAGAGTGAAGTTCTTGATCAACATGAAGCCCATCAACAGCGCGATGCCTCCACCCACTGCTGAGGCTATGATGATGGTCAGGGTGTTGTCCACCACCTTCACTACAGACATAAACATAAGAACAGTATAATGACGGCAGCAAAGATTGAATACAAGTTTAATGGAGAATTATAATAGATGCATCATCGTTATCGTTATGCAGCCCTGGCTGTTTTTTCTGTATGGAGAACCCAGGTCTGGTCCCATCTGTTAACGTGGTGCCTAACTTCTCCACAGGGGATAAGAGCAGCAGCATAGCCCTGGCTGAAGCCTTATAAGCCTAGATATGGCCCTTACCAGGGAAGTTACCCCCCTATGCCTGAAACACCAAAAAATACATACATATACATACAGTACATACATAAGCTATGATATTAAATGTCTTTGGGATTTTTCAAATATTATTCAGAATTCTTCTAGGAAGCAGCACTGAGGACCACGACTCCCCTCTTCTTAATTGGTAAATGTTTGGTTTCTCCTGTTGGTTTCCCTTGTGGGAGATTTGTAGGGTTGCCAACTCATCCTCAAAGCAGTGAAAGTGCAGTTAAATTTAACAGCGTATCGTGGCAATGTTTTAGTAAACAGTGGTGTTTAGCATTTGATTAAACTGGCAAATTGCCATTACATTAGCATCACCGTCTATTATTAAGGACTGAGACCACTCACACTCGTCCACCACAATGAGGGTGAAGATGGCACTGTGGTTCTTGTACTTCTCTTTGGGATTGCGTCCAAAGCAGGTGTACTCGCCCTCGTCGTCGAAGGTGATGTTCCACAGCAAGATGGAGATGTTGTTGTGGTTGTTCATGCCCACAAACTCCACCCGCTCCCGATATACACTCACATGGGGCTGCACCGTCTCCGACGCAATCACCGACTCACACACCTGAGTGGACCAGCAAGCTGTCAATCATCCACAACTAGGGACAAATGAAAAAACCTGAACAGATACACGTCATCACTATATTCTAGTAATCCCAGTCTGCAGACACATGAAGGAGGCCAAGTGTGGTCCTTACCTTGGTCATGGTGCCGTTTTCATTGAACTGCCAGTTGAAGTAGAGATTCTGGATGCCGATACAGCTGGCGTACGTGCAAGGCAACATGACCGTGCTCCCATTCACTGCCTCCAGGATGGGAATCTTCCCTACAGACATCTCTAGGGCCTGGGCAGACCACACACCTGAGACGGATGGGGAGTACAAAACATGTTATTTTAATACCAGGATAAGCCAGAATCCACTGTAGTCTACGATCTCATCAAATGACACATCCTCTTTTCCTCTCCTCTTTCATGGACACTTATGGATCGCCCTTTTCTATTCTGTCCCTTTGCACACAAGTGAATTTGTAAGAAAATAGCAAGTCATTGTTGGATTGATACTGAACCAGCCAATCGAAGGATATTGACCCCCAGATAGTGTCAAAGTACCTACAAAGGTTTTCTTTGTGTATATATCAACTAATACTGTCCAAAAATGGATCAACATAAAATGCAAACTCTAAATCAAGAAAACAAAATCTGATAAGAAAGCCACCTTGTAATGGGAGTGATGATTGGCATCATAGGCTGACAGCCACAACAACACCCATTACAGCCTACGGACCTGTTGTACAACAATATTTATAACTATACGAGAGGGCAACTCGACACAAACATTACACACCATCACACACTCTAGTGCATGAGTCAGACCTTTGCAATAAAACGTGCTCCTCCCATTTACATTCTACTGAGGTGTGATGTAGGTCTCTAAAACATCATGTCAGCAACTTGAAATGCATGGAGACATAAATGTGGCTTCTCTCAACCCAGTGAACAAGGCAATATTATCCCCCGATGTCCCACAATAATAGCAGTATTCAAAGATGTAACATCTCCCTGAACTCCTTGATGACAAAACCATGTCATTTGTCATTTCCATTCATGCTATCAACAGTGTATCTGTCACAGATGAGGCCTGTTTGCTCTTGTATGCCCCTTTAAGCAATTTTGCAATTTTAAATAGACAGACACAAACAGTGACACGCAGAGCAGGGTCGAGTACTTCCTGTAATCTGTCTCAACCTCTACATTTACACTCGTGTTAGTAAAAGTGAGTACTGATTGGTTGCTTCAGAAGTGTCTTTGTGAGATTGTGAGATATCCCAGTTAAATACACAATCTGCTCGTGACAGTTTATGCATAAGCTCCTTGGATGGGGTTTTTATTTTCTGGCCAAGTCACAAAATCCATAGTCCTATCTGAAGGATAAGAATGGTAAAAGTTAAGGCACAATAACAATCTGCCTCACACATACCGAAACATAGGATACAAGACTCTTCGCACCAAAATGCACAGCCAACGATCATACATTTTATAGCTAAATTTGTTGAAACTCTGCTATTAGGATCATCTAAGGAAGAATCACATCCTTTACTTGCAGAAAACATTAAAGTATAAAACAAGTGCACTTGTCTGGTTGGCAGCAGGCCTGTACTTTGTACAAGCCTAGTGTAGACACAAGCTCATTATCCTCACTACTTGGCCGTTTAGTTTGTGCAAAGCATTTCTTTTAGAGGACATCAAAAGCAACCCATAAGTGACCATTATGATTTAATACAAATTGGATTCATGTCATAAACCACAGGCGGTCTGAATCTCTCAAAAACATGCACAGGCAAACAAAATAAATTTGTTATGAAACTCTCAAATCCTGTGTATTACACAGAATTGAATGACACTGTTTTACCGATACACTGTAATAACTTAATTCTGCTTAACTTGTGTAGGCACACATCTATTAATTAAATCACTAGATGACTCCACGTCTTTCAGACAAACTAGCTGTTTTAGTAATTAAACATACTCACAGACTAGTGTGCCTACTCACATAGTGGAACTGCCTGTGGTGCTGTTGTAGTGTATTCCTAACCTCATTCATTACTTAAGCTACTATAAACATCACAGATCATATGCCAATGATGATTCAGTGGGTGTGGCTATATGAAGCATCCTATTTATAAATGGCTGGCAAAAACATGACTCAGCAGTTTTTGCTGGTGTTATTTAGGTACTGTGAACTTGACCCCTAAAGCAATACCAACTTTGAGCCCTAGATGGCTCACCGATATTAAGTCAAATTAAGTACTGCTTAATGGCAAAACTAAACATAAACCATGTTTACGCTCCCAACCAGTTAGGCTGCATCATGATAAAATGACCAAACATCAATACATTCATGTATTGTATGTCTGTTATTGGCCTATGATTAGTAACACAAAAGCATCCAGTCACAAAATCCTGCCGATGTGACGATTCTAAATAAGAGAGGAAGAAATGTGCTGTGTGCCTTGGGAAGACTGTCACTACGCACCAGGAGACACAGACAGCACGTTAAAGGTGTGGTGGGGTGGCACTGAAATCCCAGGACCTCCCATCCGCTCTAACAATCAAATAAAAATGGATCAGTTTGAGGAAAGGCTGGCTCTTCTCCTTCTCTTGATTAATTCCAGGCTCAGCGATGATTCCGCCTCCCCATCTAGCGGCTCCGTAATTGTATTCCCAGGCATGTGTCAAGATGTCAGGTCCTAGCAAAGATTTAAATAATTTCAGCAGGTCAAGGACATGAGTCTGAGACGCACTCTGTCATATTTCCACCTCTTTTGCATCACTCAAGGACCTTGTATATTTTATGCTGCCATCTAGTGTATAAAGTGTAAAGCACACGCTCACCAGGCGCTGCACAGAACACAAACAGATGCAGTGGTTTTTATAGAGCAAGCGTACCACTTCTCACACAGGCCTAAACATGATAAATGGTTGCTGGAGCTGCTGTAACACTTTCTCCCTCTGGACTTCTCTCCAATTTCCTAAACTTCCCACTTGATTTGCCCTGCGGCGTGACCATTCCTGTGATTCTGCACCTCTGTTTTCCGCATGCTCTGTTACGCATCATTCACAACACGGTCAAGGTCAACTTCTGGACAAGCTCCAATGCAGCAATTAGGCATAACATATTGCTGTGAACTCTAGAGGAGGCTAAACACAGCGAAGGAGGGCGTATGTATGAATGCATTATTATCAGTTCCTTGTAATCTAAATCTTGTTTTCTCGCGAACTCGCTCTCTTCAATCACTTTCTACTCTGGCCCAATGCAGCACAGTGATCTTGCAGAAACACTGATAGAAACAGTGGGAGAAAGCAGTAGCATCTCTCACTCGCCTCTCACTTTCTCTCATATAATTCGGTGTCACCATCAGTTTGTCTGATTATTTTTTGCTATATTTCTAGGCTTTTTTCACACTTGCTTTTCTATTTTTGTTTTGCAATTCTCCATTTTCATGCAATCCTGTTTCCCTCTGTGTGTCCTAATGTTTGTTATCCATTATAGCACCTTGTTTGTATTAGTGTAGTTAGAACTGAAGCTGCTGGCCTAGAGAACGAGAACACTACAGAACAAATACAGTGAAATATGAAGTTATATGTTGAAAGATATGTCATCATTTGTGTTTTGTCATATTTGTCATATATTCAAACAAAAGAATCTTCACGCACCCTTTATTCAGGGCATGAGCACATTGTTTCATGTTTGATATTCTTATCTAGGTTTTCCTTGAAACTTTTGTTTTGCAAAGTAAACACTTGCCTGAGGTAAAAGTAGAACAGTGGTGCTCTAGTTTCTAGCCTACATGTGTCACCTTTATAAGAGCACTTCTAGCATGAATCTGCATAGTGTTACTCCACTTAGGCTTTTATATATAAAATATATATTTCAGTGCAAGACCTCACACACTATACTATGGCGCTAGGCGACATCCATAGAGGTTCAGGAAATCAACATGGATTGACCCCGCTGTAGGCCAAGAGTGTGAGAGAGGGAATGCAGAAAGGACAACTCAAGATTTGAACTGTTGGGGTTTCCAGTGCAATTTTTAAGTTATAATACAACACAATGAGTGACTTAAAGGGGAACAGAACTTGATCTAAAAAATCACATGTGTAATTCCTATTGTCTAGGATAGTCAAATCAATATCTGTGAACAAGAGCAACTAAGACATGAGATCTGCCTGATTTTGTGGACTGATTTTGTTTGCGGTGTTGTCCGTTCTGAGTCCAATGCCCAGAAAAACTCCCCAGCTGCTCCCCCAGTCACTATTACCATCTTCCCCATGTCATTCTCTAAGCAGCAGATCCAGACTTAATACCACATGACATACTATACTATACTACGTATATATTGTGGGCACCAGTTGGAAAAAAGCTGACAGTTCAATCAGAATAAAAGCTTTTGGGCATCTGATAAACTAAAATCAAGTTTGTTCCATTGCAGTTGTTGTAGCAACTTTCTCTCTGCAGTGCTTGGCCACCTGCACCTGCTGATTAAGGCTCACATGCAGCTTTTGTTAGGTGGTCAAAGTAATACTGCACCTGTGAACACAAAACTGCTTTGCTTGTTCTGAAAAAAAATCATACATGGGATTTTTGCTGGGATGAAGCTATCTGAGAAGTCAAACTTTTTAATGCATTTTGGTGTACTATTGTTGCTCCATACGTAAAAGTAGGTTTGGAAAATTCAAGGAATTATAATGAGTGATCTGACAACCAGGCATTAGAGAGACATGAGTTTTATATACTGAGTTAAATCTATTTTATAATCTTCAAAAGAAGCCAAATGTCAGTGGCCACCTAATTACTAAAGCAGGAGAAATGCAAGATGATTTGATGATGATGATGATTATATGCCATTACTATGAAAATAATGGGTATCCCTTCTAGCCAATCAGAATCCAGTATCCACACAGGCCCCAGGATCATACAGTGATAAAGCATACAGCAGAGGCTATCACCATCCCCATCTCCACCACCAGTAACACCTCTGGTCTGGATGCTGACCGTTACACTGCCAAAAAAACCAGAGCCTGATTCAGGACTTTAAGACTCAAATTTACACAACAAGATAAAAAAAAGTCCCACCACCAAATGTTTTACCGGTTCTTAAGAGAGTCGTTGCTCTGGCTGACTTGCAGATACGGAGACAGATACGGAGACAGGTCCTGTACGCTGTGAATGGCTAGGCCTAGTCTAGAGTGTCTGACACAGCTTTTCCATCACAAGGCCACTTTCTTCTGCAGGACATTCAGTCTCACCCCAAACCCTCACAAAGCCAATATGGGTCAAATATGACCCCAACTCTTTGACGACAACAATTTTAGCTACACCAGCCACAAAATACGCTCTCAATGGCTTTATTCCTTTTTTTTGTGAAACATAATCGTGTCATTTCTCTTATCAAGCAGAGCCAGCAGCCCTTTGCACGTGAAACGCATCCTTATGAAAAAAAATTCACAACAAATCACTCAGGAAGAGCAAAGTCATCGTCACAAAAACAAAATGCCACTGTATCCAATATCTAATATGAAAACACACTGAACGCACTAAATAAACTTACAACTATGGTCCAGAGCAGATGAAGGTCAATGTTAGGAGATTTGGAAAAGCCACAGCAGCATCGGTCCACAAACTACACAGATGCACACTGATGAAGAACACAAAACAAGGCGAGCTCTCTGTAATTCTTAAGGGGAATTGGGTGGAAAATGACAAAATATGAGAGTTTTCAAAAAGAGGGGCATGAGGCACGGTGCGCATGAATGGTGTTATAACGACCACGGAGCAAGCAGAGAAAGGTGACGTGAAGATGGATATTACCAAGCAGCAAAGAGAAGATCACGCTGGTGGCTGTGCGCGTGGGGTGCAGCCTCGTGGGTTCAACCCCATTCCACTTGACCTCCATGGCAGTCGGATCTGCTCCAAAACAAAAACTGCTGTGGGATCCAGCCCGGGCTCCGGAGACTTGTATTGTCCTTTTTTCGAAATAGACTCTGTGTCTGTCCGTCTGTGCGGCAGTATAGACTTGCAACCCCCCGAACACACCTCTGGTCTCTCCGGCCGCCTGATTCGAATCTGGAAGCTGCTGTCTGGGTGTCTGGTTCCCAAAGAGGCACGTCCAAATGTTACACCTCGTCCTAGGTGCAGTGAGCCTGCCTGCCAGCCCCCACAGCGCTCCTGTGAGAGAAACTGTAGGTTAGACAGAGGGCAGAGAGGAGAGGGGGGAAAAGGGAAGGAAGAGAGACAGAGAGAGAGTGGAGGAGAGGGAAGGGATGGGAAGGGATGGGAAGAGGGAGCAACTTAAAGAAAAAGTTGATAAGCTGCAATCCATATAGGAGATAGGAGAGCTACAATAAAAAACAGATAGTGACAGTACAATGAAAAGTTGGAGCACACATATAATGTGTGTGTGGTGTGTGTGTGCGTACATGCACATACATACTCTTTCCATACATCATACATTTGCTCTTTTCTTGTGTGCAAGAGAGCTTGGAAAGAGAGATGTGAAAACCTGCATTGGTAGCAGGAGCGATTCCTAGCATTGCCATACATACCTACCGACCCTCCTCCTGTGGCTGGCGTTCACTCAGAGGCCGGCAGGCTGACTGCACGGCTGAATCAATGTGGACGGTGCAGCAGCGGCGGCAGAGCAGAGCGGCGAACACTCACTGCGCACAGTCAGGGTTCAGTCAAGGAGAATCCAGCCCAGCCAGCGCTTTCACTGCAGAGACAGCCACATCGCAGCAACCCAGCTGGGAGCGAGAGACAGTTAGAGAGAGAGAGAGAGAGAGAGAGAGAGAGGTGGAGAGGCAGATGAACAGGAGTGCTGCAGCAGTACACCTAATGACACAAGGCTGCTGCTCCTCTTCCTGGACAGCAGAGCCCAAACGAAGCTGTCCCTCTGGCTATCTCTCAACTTTTTTCCCTGCCCTCTCCTTTGGCTCCGTGCCACTTCTCCCCCCCTCCCTTCTCTCTCTGTCTTTCCCCCTCTCACCCCCACCCCTCTCATTCTCTTTCTCTTCCATCACCCCCTTTCACTGCTCCTCTCTCTCTCTCTCTCTCTCTCTCTCTCTCTCTCTCTCTGCTCCCCCACCCTCCTCCCAATCTCCTGACTCGGGGCGTGTATGCAGACTCAGGCACTTTTGTCAGAGTGTTTGTGAAGATCAGAGAAAGTTCTGCAGTGCAGGTTGAGGACGAGGTGGTGAAATACAGCCCCGGGGGGCAAAAGCCAGGCGTGTGAGAGCAGCCCATTCATAACTATACAACTATTACGCTCTCACACGGACACGTCTCCATATCCTGCCTGTATACGTCTTTTCTCCCTCTATTAAGGTTTCATAATGCAATGTGACAGAAGTGGGAGGCGGCATGATGACAAACTAGTTATCTTCTCTGTTGTCCTGATCACTAAAAATGAGAGGAAATGCTTCTGTTGGTGCACCTGCAATGTGACTGTGACTTTGAAAGCTCCTATTCATCACCGCTATTCCCATTCCTTCCCTCTCTCTCTCTCTCTCTCTCTCTCTCTCTCTCTTTCCTCTGTCTCTCTCTCTGCACTTATCCTTTCCTATGATAGATTGACAGAGTTGAGTTTCCTGTGACTCTGCATTTCTCTCCCTCCTGCATCCTCTCCTCTCCTCTCCTCTCCCTCTCCCTCGGTTTTTACATGATGCTATTGCTATGGTGGACAGAAACAATGAGCGTCCCCGGCTCTAGTCAAGAGTCATATTCCCCTGGCTCAGGATAATCAACCTCCTCAGCCAGTTGTGTCCCATCCAACGGCCAGAAGGTCAAACTGCGTTGTACGGCGGGAGGTATTCGTTACTCTGTTTGCGATTAGTGGGATGCAGCTGCAAGTGCATTAGGATATGAGGCATCATATCAATATTGTCATTCACAATAAGCTGGGCCCCTTTCCCATAAATGTAGACAACAACAGCTGACCAGTGCCTTTCTGTCTGCGCCATTTACTGCAGAACATTGCAGAGGAATCGCTTACCTCAGAGTTTTCAGATTTGATCGGTCCTTTTAACGCTGATTAGTCAGCAACTTGTAAAGGAGGAGGACAGACAAACCTAATACTAACATGGTATTGCTACTCCATCTGTTTAACACCATGTGACTTTTCAAGGTTTATTTCAGTTTGGCTCCAGTGAGAAAAAAACGGTTTAAACATATAAACGCATTAGAGGTTGGCATTGGAGGAAAGGAAATAGGTATGTGAAGACGTGGAGGTCTACTGAACGGCAGAGAGGGGAGCCACTTCCCCCACTGAGACCGTGTGGCAGAGCATGCCATGTGAGCAGGGGTACAGTTACACGAGCAGAGGACGAGGGGGACAGATACCACTTCCTCCTCACACTAGGCCCTTTTTTGTTTTTGTTTCTCTGGTTACAGAATTGGTATTTTCTCTACAGGAGAGGAAAAGGTAAAGTTTGCAACTTTATGGTTTGTAAAGGCTGTAGCTGAAGTTTAAGCTGATACGTAGAGAGACGACAGCTGCAGGTATCTGCCAGATAAGCATTTCTTTTACTTCCTTTGCAAATACTTTGCATTTTGATCTATTATTCATAGGGCAAGTTATTTCCTGCATCTTTTTACGGGGGAGTCCATTTCATTTGGCAGCTCATGCTACGTTTTGATTGGCAGATGTGTGTTGGGTTGATTACATGACAATTTTAGATAATCACA
The DNA here is from genome assembly GCA_034670405.1 of Hoplostethus atlanticus. NCBI lineage: Eukaryota > Metazoa > Chordata > Actinopteri > Trachichthyiformes > Trachichthyidae > Hoplostethus > Hoplostethus atlanticus. The sequence goes on from JAXDDX010000018.1 coordinate 1,325,043, forward strand.
TGTCTATTGATGCTCTCATCAAAAGTTCTTGCACCCTTGTTTCTCTGGAATATTTAAAGAAGTTCAGCAGTATTGCTTCAATGAGCACCAATAGATGCTGAGACAGATGACTAACCAAACTGAGACAGATGACTAACCAAACTGAGACAGATGACTAACCAAACTGAGACAGATGACTAACCAAACTGAGACAGATGACTAACCAAAGCCAAGTGAGCACAATACCAATATCCAGGTTAAAATCTACCGGTGTGAGAAATGAGTGCAGCAGGATGTTGAGTGGAATAAATGAATCCTCCCCTCTGTTTCATTAAGCAAATTTGAGCTTGAATCCAGTCATCACCTGCACCTGCATGAACAAAACATATACTAATATACTATAATAACTAATGCACAGTCACACAGACTCACACACACTTATACTGCGACAGCGTATAGATACAATCGCGACCACTGATCTACACATCTGATCTAGCTCTTCTGTTATGAACATGTAGGCGCAGCATGGTGCGTGGTGACAGCAGGTGGAGTCGGGGGTGGTGTAATGGGTGTGGAGCTCTAAGTGAGAGATAATGTGGCCAGGCTGCAGGCTCACTGCTCCGCTCTCCATGCCCCTCCACCGGAGTATCATTGCAGCAGTGGTGGGAACTCTTCCAGAACTGCAAGGAAAAAAAACAGCGTTTTGCTGCAGAAAGAGAGGGTGCTGCAGACCTGTGCAGGAGTACTGTAACTACATGGGGCGGGGAGGGGGGAAGGGGGGGGGCATTCGTGGACGATGACACTCTCAAACACAAGCTCACATACTCACAAGCTCACTTACAGATATACATTAATACGTAGTCGCATTTTATCATTCATGGATGCCATGTAGACGCACAGTCAGCTTTTAAAAGCACATACTCACACTGTTGGGAGAGTCGGTGTCATCTGCTCTTACTGCAGCAAAATGTCTGCTGCTCCAAGGGGAAGAGACGAGGACAGGCATCGCAGCACGTATAGTAGTCATTTAAAGAAGTACAAGTGGATGCATGTGCACACACACGAAAGAAATGGCAAATGATGCCAGATATTCTACATATGTTATTATAACGCAACTACTTAAATCAATGTCTTTTCATAGCAGATAATATTGATTACCAGGTGACACATTCACTCCAGTGATTTCACTCATGTACACACACACCTTACTGAACTCTGGCACAAGTCCCACTGAACTGACTCAGTAGTTGTCACATATGATAAAGAAATAAAGCGGGGACTTTTAACAGGCAACATCTCCCACGGCTGAACAAGCTTTGATCAAACGTGTTGCAACATGTCTCATTTCTTCCTCATCACCAGCTTTCCCCTTCTCCTGTTTGTCCTTTTTTCCTAAACCAAGGTGATTGGCTAAAAAAGGTATTCAAAGCATTTCGTGTCACGTGACTTGGTGCAAAATCATTTATCCTGTCACAGTACTCAACCCAACCACACAGACACAGACAGAACCTGCTGTTCACCATACAAATATCAATTCCCTGGCAAAGGACTTATGTCACCTGATCACTTGTGCTATATACATTGTGTACATCTTTTATCATCTTTTATCATCTGTAAAGTAAATTGGAGTTAAATTGGAGTTGTGTGAACACGTTTGTACTCAATAAGTGTATCCTGGGTAAAAGAGTCATTGGGAGGCAGCTTGGGTTCGGTGCTGTAGGCCCGGGCAGGTCCCCCATGACGCAGTTCCTCTCCAACCTGCAGGGTAACATCTTGCCACATGCTGTACATTTATGTGTCTTCTATTTTACAAGAACAAGGCAACACACATGAAAGTAAGGATTGTATATAGTCAACAGAGAAAACGATACTTCTGTTAAGGACCGTGAAAAACTAGAGTGTTCATGATACCACCAGGTGGTGATGTCTCCCACACGCTTAATACCAGGAACGACCTGGAAAATGCTGTCTGTCCCTCGCTTTGGATCTGCCACTCTAATCAAGTACGAATTGCTTTGAAGTAGAAGTAGACTTTGTAAGTAATCCTAATTCTAGGTTAGCATTGTGCTCATGTTTACAAATCAGGGTTTTGACTTCAACACCACTCAAACCAACTTTTACTAAAAGTGGTATGGACTGAAAACAAAACATGTAACAATATATATATATATATATATATATATGTGTAAGAGTACATACGAGAATGAGGGCATCAGTATGTTGAGTGGAGAAATGGAAAAAAAAATATCACTCAAAATTTTTATGAACAATGAAAATGAATATAATAAGTTAATAAAATACATTAAAACCATTTTAAGTGTCATGTATTTGTTTCTCTTCTTGCATTGGCTTTTTCAGGAAAATATTAAATATCTGAACTGAAAATCCTTCTCAAATGTGAGTATAGCTAAATTGCAACATGTAGCTCAACTAGCAGCAGGACTCTGTGTATCCTCATTTCTCTTGAGCATACAGTAGCAAACTGCAACAACTGCTATAATAAAATCACCACTCTGACGATGCTAAAAGCCTAGCCTATAATTTTCTGTCAGTAATAAAGAGGATAGGGGAACTGAGTGATGCACAGCCACACAGGTAGCCAGTGGGAGACGCAGCTTCTGTGGATTTCTACTGACATGTCGGGTTATTACACAAGCTTCTATAAGCAAGCCAGTTCAGGCCAGGAAATATGATTGGCACACATGTGTGATGCCACTCCTAGAGGCATCACACACAGCAATCCCTCTAGGAGTGGCCTATGGCTGCATGCTGGAGTTTCACTCTCCCCCACCCGAGCTCCTCCATTCACTTCAAGAGCTGTTCCACGTTTTCATCAAGATATTCTTCATGCCATTTTGTAATTTCCAAAATAGCTCTTTATTCCAAAACTGCTGAACAGAAATACATATGAAAAACTTTCAGAACTTGATTTATAAAAAGGGTCATGCAAAGCTTATTTAAAAGAGTATATACAAAAATCAAAGTATAAAATCACTTGTGCAATATTGCCTTTCTAGTAAACACCATGTTGGTAGACCACTGACTAACCCCATAGTTGACTTGGTGTCATCTCGGGGGCACAAGAGAAGTAAAAATAAAAGGCACCTGTTCTCCTATTGCATTTCTAACAGCATCAAAAACTCTCTGAAAAGACGCAGATATAGAAGTATGGTGTTCACTGCTGGAAATTTTGTCTTGCCTACTCTCTGATGCATTTAGGAACAGAATGGGAGAATCTGGCAGCAGCACAGATGGGAGACAAAGACTGTATGCACATATACCAAAGTCTCAAGCACTTTTCTACTGAAAAGTGACAGCAACAAGACTGATGGTTATGACAGGAAAGACTGATCCAATCAATGGAATGGACCGGATTTAATCATCATCATCATCGCCGCCGCCGCCGTCGTCATCATCGTCGTCGTCTTCTTCTTCTTCCGCCTCATCCTCATCACCACCACCACTGCTGGCCTCAGGCTCTTCATCTGAACTATCAATCTCTTTCTCCTTCCCCATAGTTGTCAGATGAATTGCCTCTTCAGGTTTACTGATACGACCCCACAAACAAATTCAATCACATAGTGAGCCACACATAACGACAGATACAAACATAGGCACACGCACACACACACGCACACGCACACACACACTGAAATATTGATGGATATCTGGTCGCATTAAGGATGTAGTAAATGAACAATAGATCTGCATTGGTTTACCTCAGCAACCCTCCAAAGGCAGAATAACAGAGAGAAAGAAACCCTGGAGAATACAATACCCAGACTGCTGAGCTTGGAAGGAACCCAGACATGTTCCCTCCAGAGCACCACAGACAATCGATGCACTACTTCCCTCCGTGGAAGAACAATCATCAGATTAAAACAGGTCATGGTTCTCTAGGGTCAAGGTCTCATTTCTTCACCTTAGAGTAGCATGTTTTCCATTATGTTGTGAAGCAATAGGTGTCATTTTGGCAGTTTGCAGGAAAAAAGCCCAGAAAAAGCTTACACCTCTTATTGTCCATAGCTAAACAAAAACACCTTACATAACCCTCTGGCTCAAGGAGAACAGGGAAAAGATGCTAGGACTCAATTCACCACAGCATTATGAAGAGCCAACGTGCTCATTTTTGCTTGCTAATGTCAATTTTGTTCGTTATCCATTACATGCTTCACTTTAAAAGTCAGGATTTGGTTAAAACATAATCCTGTAAAATTCATGATCAGATAAATATATTGATTTTCAAACGTGCTTAAACATTTACTATGTTAGTAACTGGTCATTTGTTTGTTAGATGATAGAAGAGCAACTCGATCAATGTGCAATAGGAGCAAAAGCAGAGGCTGCCCTAACAGCTAGCACTACTGTTGTGAATTGAGTTCAATGAACAAGTTTGGAAGTATAGCACTTTGTTAGAAACTCCCTCCAACATATTCACGTCTCCTACACTACAGTTTACAATAAAACGAGATCGAAAACACTACAATCACATGTCTTTTGGTAAAAACAGTTACAAGTACATAAGGATGTGGCGTTAAAACAAATGGAAAGTGTGGTGTGTTATATCCCTAATACTGAGGTACTACAATAGTATCTGAGAGGTTCACATTGGGGGAGCAAACATGGAAGAAAGGGCACCCTCCCCCACCCTCTTAGCATTTATTAGTCTCTTCCAGCAGAGAGGACCCAACCAGGCGCTCCGAAAGCCAATCCCTCAGACTCCACACCAGTCCCTAGAAGAGGGGAGAAGAAGCCCCTCCGGCCCTCACCACACGGTTGGGTCCTGCCACTCCTGCGACCGCGAGCGCAGCTCAACGTCCGTCTCCGAGCGCCGCTTCCTGCAGAACCTCACGAGCACAAAGACGCCCAGGAGGAGGAGGATTACACCGCTGGCGCCGCCCACCGCTGCGGCCAGGATGCCAATCTCAGAGAGGGAAACTAGGAACAATGAAACGCAAACACGGTGATTAGACTGGATGACGGTTTAATGATGTGTGTGGGGAAACTGTATCATCGCAGCTCCAGAGGTATAGGATGTAGATAAGATTAGAGCTGCAGAGTGGCCCGCCGTCTGCAAGCATCCGCCCTCCTTGAGCAAGACACTGAATCCCTACCAGGTCCAGGGGTGCTGTCCTGTAGCTGACCCTGACCTCTGACCTCAAAAAATATTAAGCTATTACAACCTGTCATCTTCCCTAAAGTGGTTTTGGAAAATCAGTAGTGTCCTAGGGATACAATACTACCAGTCTAACCTTTGTCGACAACCTTGAGGACGATCTCTCCGTTTTCGCCGTGCACGTCCGGCATGTTGCGCACCTGGCAGATGTAGGTGCCGTTAAAGGTCGGGGGCACCTCGTGCAGGGTGATGGAGGCGTCGTGTCTCATAATGTCCCCCGACCACACCGCACGTTCTTTAAAACGCCCTTGCGTGGGAGGATACGGTGTCTCCTGGTAATAAAACACCTGACACACACACACACACACACACACACACACACACACACACACACACACACACACACACACACACACACACACACACACACACACACACACACACACACACACACACACACACACACACACACACACACACACACACACACCAAATTATGACTGGATTTCATAAATGATAAATATTAAATAACAATCTCTTGTCACACACACACACCGACTCCTCAGGTCCTGGATCCAGGGGACGGAAATTCCAGGACACCGTCACGGTTTGGGGTGACACGGGCTTGTTGGACTTAAAGGTGCACTTCAGTCTCACGTTCGTCCCGTTGACCGCCTCCACCTCAGTCGAAGTGAAAACCTCCATCCCACTGACTCCTCGCATCCCTATGGTACAAACCCAGCATCAGCATGTAACTACATACATACATGCAAACACACACAAATCAAGGTAAATTGCAAACTGCCCACTTACTGAATTTCCTATCCTTCAATTCTGAAACAAAATCATTCAACCATCCAGACCAGAGAGCAGACATGTTGGCACCGAACAGCTTTGAAAGGCCTTGACTCTCCTCTTATTATGAGAACTTATGAGGAACACACTGATCCTCATCTTACCAGTAGTCCATGTTGTAGCTTCTTATTCAAAACAGTCCACTTCGTCTCCCTTTATCATCCTGCAGACTAAATCTGGCCAGCACTCCTCAGTAAACACAGAAACGTCCTTGACAGTGCCTCAAATCGCTGCTGCTCATTGGTCATTTTGTACCTTTAAATTGTGTCTCTGTCAGTCTCTTTGCCCATGATCCATTGTCCACAGCTCAAAATGATACAGCAAATCATTTTACATCATGAAGCAACAAGATCACAAGAATGAAGCAACAAAACCAGATTTTTTTTTTTTTCCAATCCTGCATTACTTTAGTCTAGTATAATGCAAACTACCAATATCCTGGCAGAGTAACAGTGTTTGTATGGAGCTGTGTGTATTTTGGTTAATGGTATGCCCTATCACTGGTTAATGTTTGCACTAGTGCATGAGTACAGAGGGTCAGCTGGACATGGCCCAACACGGTGTTACACACCTGCAACGAGGCAGGGAATATGAAATATCTCAAAAGAGCTGGTTTGGGGATTTCTGGACTCCACCGTAAACTGTTGATCACACATCCTCTTCTTAATGCACGACCCAAAAATGAATCAATCTTCTATCTTGCTCTGTTAGATCCTATTTGGATCTCTTTCACGGGTTCTGGTAAGGTGAGATTTGGGTGGTAGAGCCAGATCAGGATCATATTGCCAGTCACAGCGATGTGAATTCCTCCGGTCTCTTCCTGTGGATTAAAACATTCCTTCTAAAAACAAACCATCGGGAAGACAGGCCTGGAATGCCCCATAATCCCGGACAGTGAGGGATAAACTGTCTGACTGTACCTGATATTTAAACTTACTGGGATTGTATTGAATAGGATGTTGTCATTACGAGGAACCTGTATGAGAAACCCTTTACTGTAAATAACACATCACAACTACAACAGGCCTCTGCCACCTGTGAGGTAAGCTATGGCTTAGGTACAGTTCTGCCTTAACTGATCCTACTAATCATAATAAACTACCACAAAGTACCACAAAACATCAGAGCCTCAGAGTACCACAAAGAATACCACAGAGTACAACAAAGTGTTCCCTTAAAATACCAGAACCCCAAACTACTCCAAACAACCACAAAGTACCAAGATCTACCACAAAAAATACCACAAAATACAATAAAGTGCACCCCAAACTACCACAAAGTACCACAAAGTACCCTCAACTACTCCAAACTACTTGCTTTGTGGCAATATGACCCACCTTAACATCTCCCTCCAAAAGCAGCCCTTCTCTCAGTGACATCCAACAAGGAAGAGACAGTAAAAGACCGAGTTTACTCAAACATGCCATGGCAAAGAGGCTAACGCAACAGAAATGCCATTGGACGTGGCCAGGGGCCAAAGCTAAGGCAGCCAGGAGACAAATGTGCTCCCTGTTGTCTGTCAGTTGTGAAATCCTCATCATAAGACTCCTTATCACCAGCATGAAGTACATGCAGCACTCGCAGCTGAAGCCTATTCAGGCAAAGCTAATAGCCTTTACACCACAGAAAGAGGGGCATTGTGTTCCTCCTCTTCAAAAAGCCAAGAGTAAAGTCATCCCCCCCTGATTCATTTGGGTGCTGTTACGGGTCACATCTCAGACAACACTGATGGAATTTTGACTAAACTTGTGAAAATATCATGTTGGAGTTAAATGTTAATGGTGTGGGGGACAAAACCTCACAGCTCTTTTACCTAGAACATGGCTAGGCCAAACCATACCCCATTAGATTTAGGATCATATGCTAGAATGTCAAAACAACTCCAACAAAGTGCACACAAATCCCAAACCCTTTACATCAGGGTTTAGCTGTTGCTAGCTTTACGTGTGGTCTTTCTATGAAAAACATCTGTAATGATTTTGTTATATCAAATTCTGGTGAAACTGATTTGGTTCTCCTCAACCTTTCTATCATTTTCCTTGTAATATTACACTCGCTGGCTGCCGAGAAACCTCTTGCTCTGCTTCATTTGGTAAATGCTCTTTATTTTGAGTCTCCTCTATAAATTGTATTCATTTTCTTGTAACAAGCAGCAATCTGGTCTGAGTAATTGAATCACTGGTGGAGGAAGTAGCCTACACATATTACATAAATACATATTAAATAAAGTGGACAAAGAACAAACAAAACGTATTTCATACTCTGTAGGTAAAATACATTTGACAAGGCCACTTAAATCCATTAAACAGGCCCTTTGTACAAAGTCTATGTCTTAAATGTCATCCTCCACTTCTTGTTATGCAATGAAACCTGGCTCACTATCTATCTATCTATCTATCTATCTATCTATCTATCTATCTATCTATCTATCTATGGTTGTGGGCTATTATAGACAGAATTGTAAAACTTATGAACGATAGTAATCCTATTAGAAATTGAACGATACTATACAAGTACCGCAGCAGGAATATTACAGTGATACCGTGGAAGATAAAGGTTCACTTTAAACTCACTATTGAGTTTCAAAGACACACTACAAGCCCCTATAAGACTATTAGAGGAGCATTAGAGGTTTAAATTGCGTCCGGTAGGTACAATTCAAGCACTCTCCAGGAAGTCCAAACTCACCTGGCACCACGAATCCTCCCAGCAGAGTGAAAAGCTGAAGCCATATCCGACACATAGGAGTCACCATTTAACCTGCCTAAACTCCGGCCGGTCAGTTCGTCTATAAAAGTCCCTTCATGTAAAGTGTTTGGGGAGAGTCATAAACGCATTTCACCGCAGACTGTGGAGGGGAAATAACTGAATTCAATTGAATTTAATCTACGCTCCAGTTGTGAAAATGTCACCTTCCTTCCGTAGCTACACACCTTTTCTGCCCGTCCCAGGTGGGCGGTGTTACACGGTCACATCTTGCATAACCTGTTATTCTACCTACCACACAGTCGGTGCATATCCAAACGCTGGAGAGACGCTTCTGCAACCAGTCATCACATCGGTAAACGGGGACTGCTGTCTTAACAAACGACCGTATTAATGGTTGTGCACCTTCGCGGTCAGCTCAGGGGTGATTATTGAGAGGTCAATTAAGATTTCACCAAATAAATCAGTCCTGTGCTGACTGGCGCCATCGTGTGGCCACAGCAACGTATCACGAAGAAGAAGCAGCCATCCTGCCCGAGCAAGTCGGCAAACTGAGTGACTAATTCTTCCCTCGGGTGCTTTTGGAAGTATTTGCAATTATGTGACTAGAACGACCCAACAAAGCGGTGAAATAACACTGGAGAAATGGGGATTTTCTGTGATGGGATGTGGCGTTTAGAGGGGCAGAGAATATGGAAGCCATGTGTTTGTGGTCAAAGTGATGCATCCAACCACCATTAATACATTAAAACATCAGATGCTGCAGCACAAGGAGGCCTAGCACTGTGCCGCTCTGTTCAGTTCGTCCGGGTGTGACTGAAATTCCCATTCTTGCGTAAATCAACTGAAAGGGAAGTTCAAGTTCAAAATGTATTCATCAAATGCACAGTAACAGTACACACCGTATCGGTTGCTGGCAAAGAAGTGGTTTGAAGATAAATATAATTTTATATATAGAAATAGAATAAAAATAACAAAGTATAATTGAAATTGAAATTCTAAACTACATGGCTCCATCACACAATGAATGATGAAGGAATGGTAGGTTATCAATATAACCTAAGTTATGGGAAGTTAGGGGAACCCAACTTCAATTTGGCCCCTCCAAATTCCCTCAGACGGCTTGGTAAAGTACACATTTCCCCCTTGCCCCTTATGCTTGAATAAGAATGATGGATCTCTTGAATAGTGTGGAAAACAAAATTAGAGATGTCAAGTTAGTGAACAAAAAGTGGAATGTTTGTGAGTGACTGCTCCAAATCTGCAAAGAGACTTTTCCGCTTCACCTGAGACTGCCAAGCATGTTCAGTGCTGAAAGGTTTAGGGAAGATGCAGGTAGTTTGTCACACTCAATGTGACAGATGATTTTAGATGAGTATCAAACTGGGTCTGTGTTGTGCTTTGAAAAAGAAATGACAGAAACTTTATTTTCTAGATTGTCTAGATCCTAGGAACCATACGTGCACTCTCTGGGTTCCCATTTTATGTGGAAAACACCAATCTTGTGGAATACGTGGAAATGATTCTTATTCTGTGGTGGATTGGAAACTGACTGGAAACTAATACAGATTCAGTAAAGAGTTAAAGAGAGCCAAGTAGCAAGAGTTAGAGCAGAGAAGTGAATATCACACGCTGAAGCAGCGAGAAGGAGGCAGTGATCAACAAGAGGGGTGAATAATCAGCAGGGATGATTGGTTTATTTGCCAATAAAAATCATGCTCCTATTGCCATGATCATTAACTATGTGATGAAGGTAGATTGGTGGCTATTAAAAATGTAACAGGGAAGAATCTGCAGGAAATATCGGGAGAAGGCTTTTCCACGCTGTTAAGCCCAAGGCTCTGGACGATAATTCCAGGATAGTGTGGTTTGTTGTAGATTTGTTTGAAATGTTGGCAATGGGATTAATGGCAGTTTATATTAGAAATGCATGGTTAGAAGGAATTGGTTCTGAATGGATAGTTAGTTTAATTTGTTTTGAAGTTGTGATATTACACTGTGAAGACCAGGTGTAACCATACATCACCTGTGGAAGGCAGCAATAAGTTAGAGATGCAGCAGGCCTGCCTCAAATCTCACCAGAGGAAGAGAATCAAGACGAGAATGGTGTATCATGACTGCCTCTGCTGGTCACCACTCACTATGGCCCAGTTTCTTCCTGTAGCCACGGGAGTGAGAGGAAATTGCTGTGTTTAGACACTGATTTACTGCGGCAATCAGGGATGAAGTGGATGGTAAATCCGCCTAAACCTTATTCGTGGAATACAGTTTACCCACCTTTTTAGGTGTCATAGTGTCCATTATAGTAAGTGGTATCCAATGGATGTAAGGTATATGATGATAAGGGGAGAAAATCCATAAATGAATGCCTTTCTGAAAATGTAATTGATTTTTGTTTATATTGCTGGTTGTTTGTCTCATGATAATCACCGACTGGAGGTCATGGTTGACCCACTATATTTATTCACCACTACATCACTGGTGGTAATAACATAGACCAGACCCACAGATTGTATGTTTACACCAAAACAGATTACAAACAATAGAACATTTACTGCTTCTTATCAACTTGCTGACTAGTTGTAGACTAGTTAGGAGATCAGAGAAACAGTGCAAGGAATAATGGCCAAGACACTGAAAGGACAATAGGACAGTGGGAATTTTGAATAGGGTTCTATTTTCTATTTTACCAATATGAATTAGCCTCTAGCGTACATTTATCTTCTTCATCGTAGCACCTCAAAAGGCCCAGTAACCTCCGGAGGCAGCTGCAGCATAACATTGTCTGTTGGCTACAGTAGTTAGATAACTATACTAAAATAACCTTTCTACTACTAAAATAAGGATTGTTGGAAATTCCTTGCATCACTGTAACTTCTCTATCTTGTCCATCACATCCTCTTTCCTTCAGTCATGTCCTCCCAATCCCAGTTCCCTGAAGGTCACATGCCCTCAACCCCACATTTCAAACACCCTCCCAAATTACACCAGAGGACTGAGCATGTCTGAGTCTCCTGAAACTGTTGTGAATGCTTTGGGCAATGTGAGTAAATTAGTCTAGTGAAGAGAAATCTATAGTTAACATTGTAATGCATTACAATAGCCTTTGCTTCCTTGATCTTTTTTCTTTAGAGACAAAACTAAACTAAAACTGATAACTGACACTCCCAAACCCAGTGTATTATCTTTAATAAAGAAACGTAAACTGAGTGACAATCTTCTGCAATCATTTGCAGAATCCAAAATACAGGCTTCTTTGCAGGGTGGCTGGGCTCTTTCTCTCTCTGACAGGGTGAGGAGCTCAGAGTCCAGTTGCATTGATTGGAACCAGTTGAAATTGATTGGGCATGCGGTAATACTACATCTCCCAGCTGGAGCTGAATGAAGCAGGGGAAAAAGGCATCCAAGTTGCTCTGCTTGACCTGTGACTGCAACCATGACCAGGATAAGTGGCAAGATAATGGATGGACTCAAATATTGTACATTTAAATGGCATAACATGCTTGCACTGTGGAAGTGAGTATGAAATTGTTGTATGGTATAAAGTGGGGGAGGAATTTTGGCCATTCTTTTGGGGAGATATTTCACCACAGAATGGATTATGTGTGGTTGTACACATTTGATTGGCCCAAGTTAAGTGATACAAATGGTAAACTGGCTCATAATCTTATTTACAAAAACCTGTAAAAAAAAAAATCTGATTGAATTGAGAATTCTACTAAATAACTTACCTATTTTGGACGTTTGGCGACGTTCATTTACCTAGGTTTATCTTATAGTTAAGGTCGTTTCAACATAACTTTCTCAACTTTACACCCTACGATCTAACGCAACAGCCTACTAGTGTCGCTTCGTCTTTCCCATTTCACGTTAATGCAGCATTTGATTTTACGTTGCCCATGATGCCTCGCGATTAGTTGACAGCCGGGGAGATTGGTCGCCAGTGGAAGTGAACGGCCGTTTATATAACCTCATTGGTTTAACGCCATAGCAAAGATGGCGTCGGTGCTGTGCGCGCGAGCATGAACGGTCCACAGTAGGGTCTAGCTGCGTGAAGGCATGTGCGCATGTGCAAAGGTCGCGCCATCGTCTTAAAAATGTACATTTTCTCCAAAATTGCAGCACGATACTTGCTGAAACTATACCATACAGGAGGGACGAAGTTAATTATTTAGTAACACGAATGAAAACGACCGCTATAGGTTCTGAATTTCTCGGTTTTAAGGTGTAAATAGCATTCTGAACCAAGTTGTGCCATGACCCACGATTATCCCATGATTCATTGCGTGGGCACCTAGACAATGAATGTAGTTTACTGCAGTGCCCCCCCTACGGCGTTACGGCTAATGCTAGCAGATAGGAACTCTCTCCGATAAGACTCTCTGTGGTTTGCTATCTTGACACACCTTTTGTTGTCTCGTCTGCTCTCTCGGACCGACTAGCTAGCTGGAGTCAGCTAACGTTAGCTAGCGAGCATCACCCGCACCCACAAACTGACAGCACACAAGTGCAGCCGCCGGGGGCAAAGGAGTTACTCTGAAGGCGGAGGAGCCAAGAAGTGACGGTCAGCAGCCTGTCAGGTAGCTCCCTGGAAACTATCAACGCATTAATCGTTAGAAGTATTAATATCAGCGACGGGCGTGTCATTGATTGTGTATGTGTGGGAGGCGCAGCCGTCATGGTCTGCAGTGATTAGCTAATAAGCTAACGTTAGATTAAGTTACTACTAATCTAACTGATTTAATGCTAGTTTCTTAGCCTTGTTTAAACACATGCCTTGAAAGCGAATGTTCATCCTTGTTGGGGCAGTCTTGTCTGATCATAAAACGGTAAGCTGCTGCATCCGCCCCCCGTTTAAGCTAGTTGGTGCTGATGCTTTCTTTCACATGGCATTAACCCATAACGCCACCGTCCCTTTCTTCTATGAGAATGTGTTTGTGTTAATGGTCAGTGGTGTTTCTCTTGTAGGATGAGTGCTGATGACATGAACCCAGCTGCAATAGCACAGCCAGTAGAAGATGTACAAGGGGATGGGCGGTGGATGTCACAGGTTGGTAGTGTTTGAATAGCTTGGGAGACATTCACTCACTCAACCCCCTGTTTCCTTTAAGCACCAGTGATTCACACATGTTCTCAAAGAGTATGACTTCATTTTAAGAAAGTATGTTTTGTTTTTTTTAAACTTGTAATACATCATAATTCAAAATGCATACCTGTTTTGCTAAAATGTCTGCAGATATTACAAACTTTTCACAGCATCAGAATACACACATAGTTCATTTATATATTAATTTATAGGCAGTTTAGCGCTGCCCCCAGGCCAGTTCATGGGTATACTGTGTGTTTACATTCTGAATTGGGCATGCTTCATGACAGTGTCTCTATTGAGATCTCAGTGCTCACCAGACAAATCAGAATTAAATTCATCACAGTGCAAGACTCATCCAGTCCCTTCCTGTCCTGACTACAATGTTACACATACTAAACAATCAAACCAACCAGCATGAGTTGTAGGCACAGTTTAGGCACACATGTATGCACATGCAAGCAATTTACATGGAAATCACTCAACTTTGCTGGGGTTTAGGACTGTTTATTCTTGCTAAACGGTACTTATCTCCCCATCAATATTTCCTGCCTTGTAGCTACACCTGTCAAGCAACCACTCTTTCAACTTTGTAAAGAGAATCTGCGTATGAAAGGCACATTTCCTAAGGCAGCACTAACACAACTAACATTGCATTCAATACCTACCATTGATCTTTACGATTGTGCTGCAAGCCTGTGGCATCCATGATGGCGAGGGGGAAAAAAAATCAGAACTCAAGCTAGATCAGCACTGTATTATGCACCCCCATGCTCTACGGGTATTCTCATGAAAATTGATGTCTAAGGGCAGGATGAAGGTTCATGTGGGCAGTGATTGATTGATCAGTCAAGACGTCATGGTTGTGAATTGATACGATTTTATCAACATGAATATTCATTCAGGAATATAACACATCATTGACCATAACACATGCAATCACGCACATATGAACTACAAACATTCCCAAGACTTGTAATTCCTTTCAAAATGCCACCCTGTGTATTCTCTTTGGTGGCACCTCTCACTAGGATCATCAACAGAAACGCCTCGTAGTTTAATCCTCTTGAGGCCTGCCTTATTCTAAGCTCTCTTATCAGACGGGACACCAGACGTGTCTTGTGCTGTGATGAGCTTATGAGATCTTGTCTGGCTTGAAAGGATACCAAGCATTATCCTAGTGCTAAGATTTAACAAAATGATAAGGGAAAGTTAACTCAGACCGAAACGCCTAACTTGGACACAATGGAAATAAATTATTGTTGTAACATGATTTCAAAGTTGGCACAAGCACAAATCAGCATTCATTCCTCCAATCTATGAGTGTATCAGAAATCGCTACATCACCCACTGAATGCAAGCTCTGTTGTGATAACGTTGTGTTTTTGCAGCACACAAGATTTGTGCAGGAGTGTAAGGACGCTGAACCAGACGTGCTTTTTGTGGGGGACTCCATGGTGCAGCTTATGCAGCAGTATGAGGTGAGAAAATATATTTGCCTTTCTACACTTTGTCATTTGATCACATGGCAGTAGCTCTAACTGTGTGTCTACGTCTGCATTTCATGTGTAAATTGCACAATGTTCTAAGTGATTCAGCAGAATAATCAGTTATATCTTTTTAAGTGTGTGATTCCCCGTCCTTGCCTCATCGTCTAGTGTAAGCAGATTTATGACAAAAAAAAAATGTGTGTGATGCAATGCATTTTCAAAAACGGTTAGGAAGTGAGGGTGTCCTCAGCCTAAGGTTGTGGCATTGTTTTATTTTCTGGTCATGTAGTGACATAGAAATGCATGCTAGCTCATTTTTCCAAAGCATCCGCATTTGTGTGGTAGAAATCATATCATTTGAGTGTTACACCAGATCAATCTTGAATGCTTTTTCATATTCAGCAGTCTATTAGCTTTCTTTTTCAGAAAGGGGATGGTAGTTGACAAATGCAAATGCATGCCATGCTGTGAGAGCCTCTGTATTTGTGGAGTGCATGCAGTGCTGTAGTTTGATTGCTTAAAATTGCTCACAACATCCATTTTAATTGCACCCTTGAAGAAGCTTGCTCTGACTCCCTGAGTGCTCATAGATGGTGGCAAAGACGCACAGCAATGGAGGTATTTGTTGGTTTTGTAAGCATTTAAGAAATCCCATACGAAACCCATATTTATGTCTTGCTGTCCACAGGTCTGGAGGGAGATTTTCTCTCCTCTTCATGCTCTCAACTTTGGCATTGGGGGGGACACCACCTGTAATGTGCTGTGGAGGCTGCAGAATGGAGAGCTGGACAACATCCGGCCCAAGGTGAGACCCTGAGAGAATGACAGTTTAGGGCAGGAGAGGGAAAATGAAGTTCCTGCAGGCTTTCATTTCCACACAGAGTTTGGACTACATTAGAAGTTATTCAGCTGATATGAAGAAAGTGATTAGTATTAGATACTGAGATTGAACAAAAGCCTTGAACCTTCAACCAGATAGTGACCACCTGTGCAATAGCTTTTTCAAGCTAAAGAACATTTATACAAAAAAGGTTTGCTCTTTGGAAAATGTGATGTAAAAGGTCCATAGAGGTACTGTATTCAGTGTATGTTGAATGTTAAGACCAATAAATGCACGCCTGTCTCTTGTCTCTTTAAAAACCTCTAGGGCAGGCCTAGTCTACAATATATTTATCATAGGCAATTCCACAGATTATTAGATTCATGTTTTTAAATT
Source organism: Hoplostethus atlanticus (assembly GCA_034670405.1). Taxonomy (NCBI): domain Eukaryota; kingdom Metazoa; phylum Chordata; class Actinopteri; order Trachichthyiformes; family Trachichthyidae; genus Hoplostethus; species Hoplostethus atlanticus. Next base: position 1,341,491 of record JAXDDX010000018.1, read on the forward strand.
TTCTAATCTAGACTAATGTTTCAAATAATCACAAAGGAGACGTGGGATCAAATCCAGCATAAATAAACAAGTTTTTCATTCAAATCACAGCTACTCCAGGAGTGTGATGCAGACCATTTCACTCCAATCAATTGCTCCATTAATTATTATTGGATAATCTGATTTGGAAGTCCTTGCATTGTGCAGATGGAGTAAATTGGGTGTCTCTGTGATTCTGTCCAGGTGGTGGTGTTGTGGGTAGGAACCAACAATCACAAACACACGGCAGAGCAAGTCGCAGGGGGAGTTCTTGCGATTGCACAGCTGCTCACCTCCTGCCTCCCCAAAGCAAAGATCGTTGTACTGGTAAGTCTAGTTGTATGTCTTGTGTTAAACCCACTTTGTTTTAAGGGGTTACCTTGACATTTTGACATTTTTTTTTAGTCTTTATCTTTAATTCACCAAGCGTTTGTCACATTGATAAAATATAGTTTCTGCACTTGCACTTCGGTTAAATGAAAATTGCTTGTTAGCGTTGTTTTGTATTGTTTATTAAAGAAGAGCTGAAACACTAAAGCCTGTTAAGATGGGTCAAATGGAAAAAAATGACCATTACCTGGTTTGGAGGACAAGTAGGGTGCAGCCATGACACATGCAACCCAGATGATGACATCTTAGTTGTAGTTGGTTGGTAGTCTTTCTTAGTGCAACACCAATATAATAACTATCGTTTGAGAAAAACTGGGAAAAGTAATATACCGGCTGCAATGTTAGCATTCCTCATTGATATCAAGCCGCACAGCTAGCTTCACTTGTGGCTAGTGGCTAGCCTTGCCCCTTGGTTTCAATACAAAAAAACAACCAACTAAAAATCAAAATGTCAAGGCATCCCTTTCATTTGAACATTCATAATGAGTTACAACTATATTGTCCATCTCAGGGTTTGCTGCCTCGGGGGGAGCTGCCTAACCCGCTGAGGGAGAAGAATGCAGCTGTTAATGGGTTCCTCCGCTCCTGGCTGCCCCGACTGGGCCGGGCTCAGTTGCTGGACGTGGGCGGAGAGTTTGTCCACTCTGATGGCACCATCAGCTCACAGGACATGTTTGACTTCCTCCACCTGACGTCGGCAGGCTACCGCGCCATGTCCAAGACCCTTAGTGACCTGCTGCTGCAGATACTGGAAGAGACGCCAGAGGAGAGAAGGGCGTCGCTGGTCTGAGGGCCCGTGGCCAAGCAACATCAGCCAGAGGCATGTCTCACCTACCGCTGTGGGAGAGGAGAGGGGGGGGGGACATGCCCCTGGTGTCTCTAAGGAGAAAGGGCTCACTCATAGGAGGGGACCAAGACGAGGAGGAGAGAGAGAAAGGCTCCCTGGTATGGGTGGGCCCACAAGAGGGAGATCACATTCATGAGTACAGGGTCAGGGTTGGGTGGGGAGAGGTGCCAAAGAGGGAGAGAGACTACACTACAGACGTAGACACTGTGATTGCAGTAGGAAGCACTAGTGCAAGAGGACTTCTCAAGGTCAGACATTTCTGAAGCACAGACACAAATATGCTGAGACTACAGCAACACACACACACACATAGGCCTTGGGATGGAGAGAGAGAGAAAATCAGAGTTCCCTATGTGGCTAAATGTAGTTAGGAATGAGTATTTCCTTCTGTCACACTATACCAAAAGGGATAGTAAGAAGCTCCTTGTTCAGACACAGCTTTAGCATGATATGATACAGTATGACACAATACCGTTTATTGTCCCAAAGGAAGTTCATTTTGCAAAGGCCAGCACAGAAAACATTTTGTACGTCAAACCGTGAGTAACATGGAACCAGTTAACATTCCAGGTATCGGTCAGTCTACTATCGCACGTGGCAAGGTCAGTGCAGAATGTGAGGTGCACGACATACAGCAGTCGTCAGCAATAGTCAGAAGATTGTTATGAGTCCGGCCAGTATGCTAGAAGCTACTGCAGAGACGGTAGTGCACATCATGCATGGCAGTGGGCAGTATGTAAAACAACATGCCCAACAGTGATTTACCAATTTACCACCATCAGTTTTGCCTGTCAGTCTTTTTATGTTTATGTAAAGTAGTACATATAGTAAGTCCAATAGGTACCACTTAAATACCTTCCATTTAAGTTTGAGTTTAAGACAGGTGCCCTATTAAGCCCTTAAAACACTACAACTCTATCGAGCTAATGCAACTCAACTAGACTGTTAACTAGCTGTCCATAGAGATCCTGAAACCACGTGTCACCTCGATAGTCAAGGCCATACGCAAGCAAGGTCTGCTAGCTCGCCTTAATGTTTTGATGTCACTATAATATGAACGAGCAGTGGGCGTGTCTCAACCTTGGTTCAGCATTGGCCCCAATATTGAACCAGGTGTGTGATCATGCTTATCCAATATACAACCCCCACTTATTTATTTAGCTTCTGTCACAACCAGGAAGTGTTTTCACTTTTCACCATATGGGTCCATACAAATATATACCAAGACATGTACATGTTGTTTTAAATATACCGAGATGCTGAAAAGAGTCAAACAACATGGACTCCACGTTCTAAACACATTGCATGCTAAACTAGTTATCACATTAGCTATCATGCTATTAATAATATAAATAAAAGTATATTTATTTCCAGGGCAAGTTTTATTGAGAAGTACAAATTAATCTTAGTGTATCAACATGTGGCTGCCAAAAAAAAGTAAATGCTAAGAGCTATTGGGCAAGCTCTACCTTATCAGGGGAAAAGGTGTCGCCAGCTGTCTATATTGTGTTTCTCACTGTTGTGGCCTGGACGTCAGTGGTTTTTAAATAGAAGTTCCATATACGGCCCTCGTTTTCCGATGTCCTTGCTGCTTCCCGTCTCCAACTTTGTTGTGGTGGAGAGAAGAAGGCACCAGTCGTGAACTTTTCCAAAATGATACCCCGCCCCTCCCATTGTGTCCACACTGTTTTTCAGTTGCATTGCAGTGCAACAGCGAAGATCATTGTCAGATTATCTCCGGTCCTTCCCCCTTTCATTTTACATCTCAATCATAGTTAATTCATTATGAGCATGGGGCGATGTGAAAGATGCAGTTTGGCCGGAATTTGGTCCGACCGAGAATCTGTATAGGACGCAAAGTTATCATAATATGATGATTCATTTACAATAACTTGTAGACCCTCAAACTTCGTCTAGCATAGGCTCTCTCTCCCGCTGCCTCCTTAACACATGGATATATTTATATTTCTGTTCCCTACCCACTCTGTATCCCTGTCCCTGGTATGCTGTATGTGTAGTTGATTCTCACCCAGCCCTAACCTCCTGGCACCTGCCTTCTAGTACATGACGTGGTTAATGGATATTTTTAAAAGTAGCATCACGTTTAAGCCACCGACACAGATATACTGTATATTGTCCACACCACACTAAACGCTAAGGCAACCACAAAGCCGTGTAAAGAATAGCATTTTTCTGTGAGCTTGTGCTGTAGCTGTTTCTTCATGGCAGTTCTGTTGAAGTTGTTACAGAGATCCTCTCGTTGAGCATCGAGTTATCCAACGTTACTGCTGTCTTAAGCTCTGCACATCTGCGTGCTCTATTCAGTATCTCTGTTAAAGTGTATGTGTGCGTGCCTTAAGTGTTCCTGGGGAAAGTTGTGTATGTCTGTTACTCGATTATGTAAGTTGGATGCGTGAGTGTCTAGAAGTGACCCCAGTTGTGTATAATATATGTGAAGCTTGAGTAGATGACCATGGAAGGGAGTTCAGATTGTGGGAGTCTATATTTGGTGCAATACAATATTTGCGCTGTTTTGGCTAATTGTCACGTGCTAATAAGGTAAAGCATTCCAATAAAACCCATGGATATAATTGAGTGGTTTGTTATTTCTGATTATTTTGAAGCAGGACAGAAACCTTATTATACAAGTTCCAATGAGGAACATTATATATCAATTTGGGTGTTTAAAGAAAAAGGCAAATAAGATACACTGCTCTGGTGATGCATCTGTGCAAACCCTAACCCTTAATCAAAACTGTAACATTAGATTTTGTAAGTGTTGATGGCTCACCAATAGAGGGAACCATTTCATCATGAACACTAAACTGATACACCCCTCCGGTCTTTTCTGGCCAGGGAGTGGAGTTCCTTTAGCCTGATTTACCTTCACTAAGTTTACTGTCTTGGTAATGTAATGCTATACATTCAGGACTCAAAGGCAACGTAAACTACCAGTGCGAAAAGACCTTAGTAAGCATGTAGAGAGGCTTTCTGGAGTGTATACTATTACAGGCAAATTGGAATACCTAGTTAATACATAAACCATTTCCTCACTTTTGATGTTGCTCTCATTATTTTTAGCTGTGACCCAAAACTGTCCCAGCTGCAGCTATAAGACAGCTGGTCCATCTGGAGTCTAATACTGCATACAAACTACTGATAATGTAGTTTGTATGCAGTATTTACGCGTGTAATTTGTCTCTAATCGAGGATTTATAAAAACCCATTCTAAATAAAATGAAGAATGAGTATGCAGTGGGTCCTGCAGGTCCCAGGCTGATCCACACACACTTTAAAGGACCTTTGAGAGAAAAGGATTGGTTCCTTTATTATTTTTAGTTTGAAATGGGCCCAAGGGCTGTGCTAGAGGATTTCAGGTCAATGGAAAGTTCACATAATTATGCTTTAGGTTATTATCCTAATTTTATTAGATTATTTTGTGGAAAATTTTATTGACAGCCACTTTCATGTACCTATATTAAACATATAGGAAAATAACAAGAAAGAAACACACTAGTGATTGGGATTGACACTTTACCCACAGTTTGTAGATTCCCATCCAAACCACATATGTTTAGATTATCATTGAACCAAATCTGAACACCAACTTTGTATTTTTGTTTGTTAGTGTGTCATGATGTTACCATGTCGACTAGATAAATATTTGACTGCGTTTCTCTGTCAACAGACTGTATGGTGGTGAGGAATAATGACTAACAGCCATTAACAGAGGCTGATAATGTCGTCAGTAAGTTAGCTCTACACTGCACCCCTGATATGATCTGCCACTGGCTTTGTGTGTGTCACATTATTTAAACTGCTCTTGCTCTACTGCCCTGTTTACAATGTAGGGTTTCAGCCCAGCATTAGCACACTGGGCAGTTTTGGGTGTTTTTGGCTACTTAGGGCTCGTGAGAATGGAGAAGGGAAGAAAAATTAATTGTATCCTAGCTAGAAATTCACTGTAACTTACCAAAAGTATGTTTATGAACTAGTAGAGTCACGGTTTGCAACCTGGATGCAAGTCCAAGTTATAAATACAAGTGGTGAAACTGGTCGAGGTAGCTGTAGGCCTAATGGGTGACTGTCCATTCACCTATGTGGCTGAAACATCAGAAACATTAAAGAAACTGTTGTTATCAATTAATTAATAACAGGGATCATAAATGCATTTTTGTGCCAGAGACACCTGTGATGTCGTATCGGTGTGCATGCATTTTCAAATAAAGCAGTGACATCTATTAACTTAATAGTCCATCACAGTATCATATGAAATAGTGACAACTCCAAGTGCCCATTATGGGATGTAAAAGACCACAGACCAGCAGCCACACAGAGCACTAGTGGTAAGTGCTGAAATGAAATACAGAAGTGGTCCTTAGGATAAAAGCAGAAGTGGACACACATTTAGGAAAAAAAACCGAAAAAAAGTATTTTAATGACATAGAACCATTAGTCTTTTTGCATGCCAGTAGGGAAGTATCTTCAAAGAGCCTGTACAGGCTCCTAAAGCTACAGTCTGCCATTTGTCCTCGGGTGCACTCTCTCGCAGCTGTGCAGGCTGAAGTACAACAATATAGCCCCAGAATTTAAATAGTTTTTAGCAAAAAGCTAACCTTGCTGGCCAGCTATCATGTGGACACCAACTAGCATGGTAATGATATCAAAAATGCACTGACTAGTGCAAATAATCTAATGACAGCTGAGCCAGTTTTCACTTGTTTTCGCTGATAAAGGTCATGTTGACTCGCTATCAGTTTCATTGAGGAACAATGAGCTCCCGCGATCTGTACAGAAACTACAGCAGCTACAGTAGAGGACTTTGGAGCAAGATTATCATGATGGGCTGATTGGATCATGTTCTGAATGGATGGGTGGGTAATTGAAGAGGGTACACAGAAAACCTGAAAGTTGTCTTTACCCAGTTGAGTTGAGCCATAGTTTCAGGAGGAGAGCTTTGCCCACCCAATAGGACAAGCCACCCACACACCCGTCACACTTAGCCTCAGCCTTCAACCCATCACTCTGCCTCAACCATTCTCTCACGTTCCAAACCCACCCGTTCTCTTATGGCATTTGACTTGCCACAGGAGGTGTACCTTACAGATCTCGATGTTCTGGCTTCAGACCAAGAGTTTCAAGAGGAAACACCTGCTTCCTCGCTCAAGTTACACCCCGTTCAGATCGGATATTCCTGTGAGCCACCTTCTACATCCTCTCATCCCTCAATCCAACCACATAAAGGGCTAGCCACTGATATGGTCATACCACAGAACCTCTGTGGTTTACAGTTTATGAACAAACGTATTCATGGCTCAACATGCCCATCGGTCACCCATTCACAAACGTATTCAATGTTAACACCACCTAAGAGGCAAGAGGCTGGCCTACTCTGGATCACTGCTCCAAATGTACTATCCCCTCAGTTGAGCTCAATGCAGAGCACTTCAAGCCACATCCATATTTGACATTACATCCAAGCTTAAAGGTGTTACATCTACAATATTTACCTCAATATATCATTCTCAAATTACGTTTTATAGAATACTGATGGTTGTAGAAAAATGAGACCCCACATGAGACAATTGGTTTACTCTATGTGTTGCTTTCTGTGTTTGTGTCCCTGGGTACAATTTGCCGCAAACTGCAGGGCTGACTTACCGCACAAAGGAAATGCCTTAACCAAAACAGGAAGAGGACTGCCTCACTTTGAATGAACAGCGTGAAGCGACTCAAAATGGCAGATGGTGGAACAATCCCAGCAGCTACAGCCGAGGCTGACTGAGGATTGCTCTGCTTTTGTTTCACGTAGCCTCTGGATGCATATTTGTCTTCTTTCCACAGTTCCTTTCTCTACTTCACAGGGCTTTGAGTTTGGAAACAAATGCTCGTTTTGCTGTTGTTTTTCCCCCCAAAAAACAATATACTGTACAAGATGTGAAGAGGTTACCGTGAAATAGTTAAAAAGAGAGAAGACAATCACAAAAAGCAGACACAATTAACAATAAAGACAAGTAAGAATATATAGAGACATGGACTGAAAGACTTTTTGCATGGGGGGTGGGGCCAAAGTCATCTACCAATTAACCACTTTGAGTCCTCCAAACTATATCCATTACCACTCACCACCTCCAGCCTCCAGTTGAGTGGTTGTCTTGTGGCACAGGGGTTAACCGTACCACGAGTAGAGCTGTCGGACCAACGTTAAGGCTGGCTGTAACACCACGTCTACCTCTTCTGTCAGATTGCAGAAGCACCAGGGACTCTCCACCTCCAGGAAACTGAAATCCGTTTGTACTCATTGATTTCTGGGGACATCCAAGAGCTCACCAGGCGATAATTGTCTGCTCCTAAAGCTAATTCACCAATTCGTCCAAGGTCAGCGTCACTGAAGGGACTTAAACTGGACTTAAACTGTTACAGACCTTCTTGTCAGCTATCGGCTCTCTTTTCTTGCATCCCACCTACTCGGTCCTCCTCCTTTGCTTTGTGATTTATTAAAAAGGTTGGTCACTCACAACCTCAGTCTTGACAAAGTTGGTCTTTCATTGCCCTTTTGCATACAAGCCAAACTTGTCTACAGTGGAACACAAACTAAATTACACCGACCTTTCATCAATGGTCCAACAATAACAAAACGCTTGTCAAACTATAAGTGACATTTCCTCGGTTTCAATGAAAACGTTAATTTCATGAGTGCAGTTGAGCAAATTGTTAGAGGTGAAATCAGAGTCATCAGAATCAATCAGACGAGTGTGAGCAATATGACTTCATGCATTTGGGGTGCGATTCAGAGATAAGCAGGGATTTAATACCAACACTGCATGCATCAATGTTCAGACTTTAGACTTTGGTATTCAGAATTGTTTGGGCAGCTGTGCATGTAGGGTAGGGTTTCCCAAAATAGAGGTGTATCCTGATGTGTGTGAGAGTCAGACCTGCAGCTTCAGCTTGTTCTCATTCTGAGACCTTATTGTGCTTTAGTGGAATATGGTTTCTGAAATTTGAAATGGCCTAAATCACCTATCTGTGTTCAAGAGTCAGCAGGACAATTATAGCTGCTTCTTTGGTGATATGTTTATTTAGTGTCTGGGGTGTTTCCCTGCTTTCTGCTCAGACTCATTTACAGCTGGGAGCTGGCTGGTACAACCACAGTTTTCCACTGTAGCCACTGAGCAGCTTCACTGGGGGAGCTGGAGGTTAAGTGCCTTGCTCAAGAGCACCTCGTGGTAGTTGTTGAGGAATGACCAACTTGTCATCTTGTGTTACTTGTGTTACTTTCACTTTCCCCGTGCACATTTTCCCAGACACTCTGGGGATTTGAATTGGCAAGCTTCCAGTCAAAAGTCCGCTCCTCTACCTTCCAAGCTGTCGTCGCCCCTATTATTCCCCTGTATGGCAGCGACGTGCATTCCTTTGCAGTGAAGGCAGTGACGGTGTTTCTACACTCTCATCAGGCAGAAATGACCCTGGCAGAATAACAAAACAGGTCTTGTGTCAAAAAGGCCTGCTCTGCTGAAAGGTAGTTACATGTTAAGACTGAGTCTATAGGACAAGATGTGTGATATGTGCTTTGTAACAGTGTTAAAGCGTTACTTTTTGGTGTATATTTCAAACTTGATCAATGTTTTTCAATTCATCTCATTCATTTAGTTCAGCTACCTAATGCACGGGTGAAGCAGGTCAAACATCCAGCAACTAATCAAAGAGAGATAGGTTATACCTCAATCTTGAACTCTGAAAGCAACATGGTGTCCAATTCAATTTCCCCACCCAGATTTTCCCAGACTGCTTGTCTAACCTCGAGGCTACTGCTGCCCTGCCAGAACCCCCTCGTGCTAAACTGACCTGACATCATTGACAACTCTACTAACAACTCATTGAATCTTTTAAGGCACTGTGCCATTTTTAAAAAATCCTGATTCACTATAAAGATTGATTCATAATTCAATGAATAATTCACTGATTCATGAATCAATTCATTGGTTCAATTATCAATCAATAAAACATTGTTTGTTATTTGACTTAAACAATAAGCTGTTTTACATGGGTGCATGCAATAGCGAATGGTACACATTAGTAAAAAATGAATCGGAGTTCAAGCATGAAATTGTGTGTACGCAATTAGAGACACAAAAGCTGGTCCACACTTTATATAAGCTTTAACAGCTGTTGCTTTGGAGGCACTGAATCAATTACCCTGAGACTGAAAGAGATCACATCAGTGTAGTAGTGTATTAATATTGAAATAATGAGGACTTTTTCTAAAATTAATCATCTGGGCTACAACTTGGATAACGCCCACTGATATTCATCCGGTAATGAGTTTAGCTTCATCAAGAGTAGAATTTGTGTTTTTATTGTAAGGGCACTATAAACAAATGATCCCATCCCATAAACAAGCTGGTAGGTGCTCGTCAATGTTTTCATGAAATGTAAAATGTAATGGTAGCATAATGGGCAGCTGATTATACTGTATTAGTGTCGCTAAACAACGATGAAGCACATAAGAAATGCTGAACAAAGCCAGGAGCTTTTATTGTGAAAAGAATAGACTATAAACTACACATGAAATAAGCAACAAATAAATAACTTAGCAACCTTTGGAGCATCTACCTATCTACTTGTTCCTCCACTGGGGAGATCCAGCTACAATCCAAGCCAACAAACACAGTTCTGGGGGTTACAGCTCACTCCATTGTCAGTCCAGGCCAAAACGGTAGATGGACAGTACTTCCATTATCCAACATCCATGAGGTTTTTTTCTTCTTTGTCTCGGCAGTGAACAAGCTCTAGCAGCTCCAGGAGTGTGCAGCCTGCAGTGCTTGTGGTAGGCACCGGATGGAGCCCTTCATCCCCTTACACAATGTTCCCTGCATTTGTCTGTTGTCTTTTATATGAAGGTATTTGTGGTTCATCCTAATAGAAGACTACCTACCTGTATCGCTAAATCCACCTAATGCGTCCACTGCCTTCGTAAAGAATCACACTTGACTGTGCCTGGAGATTGCAAGAGTGTGTGTTGTTGTGAATCAGGTGCTTGATAAAGAAATGGGGCAAATCTACAGACTGCCAGATATTGATTCCCACAATTTATTTGCTTTCAAGTTTAAATGTGTTAGAAAATCCCCAGTGGCCAGTTTAGCTGTCAGCTGACAGTCTGCATCACAAACCAATTCCACCCTACTGTGTCAATACCTTTGCTATTGACTAATCATGCTGTTTCCTAGGAACAGACTAAGGATGAAAGCATGCAATGATCAGTCCATTTTTGCTAATGTTCTCTGATTTCCTAAGTACTCTGTTGTGTCTTAACCTACACTCCTTATGCTCCATATCTGACATGAACTCCCGATCATCTCCTTTGCTTGATCCCATCAGAACATTTCTTTTAAAGACTCAATCCTCTGCCCGCTTTTACTTTATAATCTCTTTCTCTCACCAAACATAACTCTAACATTTGTATGTCTTCTCCTTCCTGCTTTTCTTCTCTCTCTGTCTGGCCTTTTTCTGAGTTACCTCATGCTGAACAGCTTAGTCGGCACTCAAGCAAAAACACAGTATAAACAAAAACTTGGCAAAGGGTTGAGGGAGATATTCCTCCAATGGATCCCCCTTGTTCCTCTTGCTCCATCCAGCCAAGCAAAGCCCAGCCAGGGAAAATCCAGCCAAGCAATATCCCCCGCCCTTCATCATTCCCTCCCCTCATGCCCTCTCTCTCCCTTGGGCGAATTCCCATTTTTGTTGTTGCAGCCTTTTCTCATCACATCTCCTTATCTCCACTATTGTGGTGTAAGGCTCCAGCAAAGAGCGCCAATGTTGTGCTGTAGTGGCAGGCACAATGAAGAGGCTCAGGGAAGAGGGAGCTGTCATGTTGAAATCTTCTTGTGATATTGCATGTTAATTCATCTCTTTTATTGTTAACTTGGTACAATCTATTCAAAATCAGACAGCACAGTGTTTCAGCCGCAGTGTTCATTCCATACCAGTGTTATCAGTAGATTTCAACAAAGCCTACCATCCTAGCACGTTCATCTTTTTGTTGTGAAGAACAAGAGACCTCTTTAAAATTAAATTGAACTTTATTTCAAAATCATCATCATCATCAATAAATGATGGATAAAAATATTAAGCTCTAGAAAGATGGCCCAACTTCTTAATTAGAAATTAGATGATTGGGAGCGTCTAACTGCAGCTTTTACAATATAGTGTGACGCTGGTACAACGCATTCCAGAAGCATCACTGACTTATAAAACATGTGGTCGTTACCGCAGACAAAATGTAGTTGCAAAAGCAAGTATCGAAATGGATGTTTGTAAGCAGATCTGCTGTAGATTTTATATGTACATATGCTTTCCTTGGTCCCTATTTTGGTCCAGTTTGGTCTTGAAACCATTTTCCCCTCACATATCTCTCTGTCCTCAGTGACTGGCCTATAAGAGGAGAGAAGTGGGAGTGTCTCAGGTTTGGGACGCGAGGGTTGCTGGTCAGGTTCAGGGTTGGTTGTTCATGATCTGCCTGGGTCGCCCGTAGCCTGTCATGCCCGCCTGAGATGCTCCTCTATTTGTACCCATTTGCAGGCCAATGACATTTTTGCCCTCATTCAGCTGTTCATCTGAGAAGTCTCTCCTGTTCTCTTGTGACTTCCTGCACAGACAGACAGACACACACATGTCTTTCAGTCCAAAATGTCATTCCTCAACAGTGAAATTAAATCCTCCTTTGTTTCACTGAGTATCCACAGAGAGAACAGTTGCTATACAGAGAGACAAAATGGCTCAAACTCACTTATGGAACCAGCTGGGGTCTCCTTGGTAATTCCCATCAGCCTTTGAGACGGCCAAACTCCCCAGAGCCATCAGGGTCCTCTGGACGGCCGCCAGGTCCTTCCCTTTAGACAGACACCAGTCTCACATTAACAGAGCACACACCCAACTTCAGGGAAGGGCGAGCGATTTTCTCTACCCACCACTGTGTACAGCTTGGTATTAGGCCAATGTAACCAGTTACTTCCTCTCTTATATCAGGGTTAATCTGTGCTAGCTGAAACATATTACTACGTCACAAGGCTGCAGTGTAATCGTACAGAGGGGGTCTGCTGTGCGTCTTACCTTCAAAGAGGTCAACTGTCTGGAACATGTCAGTTTTGGTGATTCCATACTTTTCCGCGGCATTGAGGAACAAGGAGATTTGCTCCATTTGCTTGAATGCCATGGTGGATTTGTTGATCTTCATTGGTTTGTTGCTGCCAAGTAGGCTGTTGATGAGGTGACTCAGAACCTAGAGACGGGGTTAGAGGAGACGCTGATTGATCCCCCTAAACATACTGCATACTGAATACAATACAGTATACATACAATTATACTCAAACCCTTTTGGTCAGTGAAATAGACTCACACTTCCATCCTTGAGCCAGGTTTGGAAGCCGGTCTTGCCTGCCTCAGGCCGGCCTACTGCAGAGCCACACTGGGCGATGATCCACTCAATCAGCTTTTCCTCCAGTTCCGGGTCGTATTTTTTATCAATCTTATTTTGCACCTCACGGGTCAGACCATAGGCTGGACCTCTGTTTGCCATGCTGATCCTGTTGGGTGGGAAGGTTGGTGTTAGAGGGACAAGCCGCAAGCTTTAATCCTTGGCTGTGTAACCACTACATCCTGTTCAGTGTCATGATTCAACATGGATATTTGATAGATGTTGCAACATTCACATTCAAATCCCTGCCCTGACCACACCCACAATATTGGCCTGCAGTCAGGACAAATTGGATTTGAATCACAGGCTCCTGATTTGTGTGACTTGACTGTGTGTGTGTGTGTGTGTGTGTGTGTGCCTACTTTTCAATAATACAATGAGCACATTTCTTTCTTTTATGGAAGTCGTGAAGTTCTTCATTAGTTCAAATGACATGATTCTTTCACGGCTAGCTGACACAGTAAACACATACAGAGGGAAAGTGTGTGTTCCCATTAATCCTCAGCAGGTCAACACCGTGATCTACAGAAAAAAATCGCTTTTTCAGGGATTACAACACAGTGACTTCGTAGTTTCTCAGAGTAATTTGGGCTTGCTGGCCTCTCTGTCTTATTAATACAGTGTGAACTTCCTGTCGGCCTCGGCAGCACCCCCCCCCCCCTCCCTGCTTCCTGTTTGCTCGTTCAGCTGTCACTTCCTTCCTCCCTCCCTCACAAAGGTAGCAACGTAGCACACAGGACACTCGACAAGACGACACGCCGCTATGTGAACTGAGAATCTAAGCAAAAGGACACTAACAAACCTGTCAAATAACAAATGTATGATGTGTTATGTATGTTTGTGTTAACCCTGCCAGACTGTATTCATCCTTTTAATGAAACCTGAGTTGCACAATTCAGTTCATCTGAGTTCTCAGGACGTTTCTCAATTTCTCAGAACGGCAGATAACATATGGAGTAAATGTTTTCTTTGCTTCCTCCTGTGCACAACACAGTGTGTGTGTGTGTCTGAATGTGTGTGTTTTATATACATTTATACTCATTTATACTTATTTGCCACTGATAAACTATATTCGGTCCCTTGAGGTGCAGAAAGACACACCAGCCTCACCGCTTGCACAACACAGGCCGTCAATGCGACAATATGTGTTGATAGACAAGTCCTGATTGTGTCTAACCAGTCTGCACTGGAAACATAGCTGCCATAGATTGTGGTTGTGTTTGCTGTGTTCATTGTCTGAGCTTGGGTACAGTTATTGCCGTGGTTATATGAGCATGCAGCGGAGAGACTCCCAAGTTATTCCACAACCAGTTTGTGACAGCAACTATTGTGAAATAAATACCAAAACATCTGCTGATTCCTAACATCTCTTTCTCAATCAGATTTGTGGTGTCCTGGCATGCCCGGGGAACATCCCCTCCAGAGTTTGTGCAGACAAACATCAGGCTGTATCTCTGCACCGAGGCAACTAGGATGAGGTCAGAGGGGTCAGTCTTTTAGAGTAACCCTTGCCCTAACCTGTATTGACTTCTCTGTGTACAGACTACACATGCAAACCGCTGATTAGGGAAGTAATCAGATCAAGCCGTGCCTCTGTGGTTCAATCGTGATTGATTTTACTGTAAACGTCACCGTAAACCCTAAATAAATACACAGCATTGACATAGCAGGGACACGCCCTGTAGTAGCAGAGCATGAGTGCATGTGTTTGAGTGTGTGTTTTGGATGGAGATGCGGGTCTGTACACTTCACCTGGAAGCAGCCTAGTAGTTATAGTGAGACCGTCTTGTAATAAGAGGGTCACAGCCTCAATCTCCACAGTGGCCAGTGTGTCCATCAACAGTGTAGTAATGACAGGTATTTTATAAACAAGCATAATCAAAAGAAGGGCGCATAGCTTGTTCGTGATTTGGCCCCCTAGTGGTGTTTGAGGTTGGACTCACCAGTTTGATGGCAGATTAGTAATAAATAATGTACTCAAGAGTGACATCAAATTAGTTTGGGACATTCTCTACTCCTTCTACTCAAACTATCACATACTAAACTACTGTACATGGTCCATGTTCAAAGCATAACTGAACTGAATTTGTCACAGTAAGATTATTATGCTAGCCCTTGCTGTTGTATTATGCTAGCCCTTGCTACTTAACGATGAACTTACCAGCATCATCTGACTACATTTATACATTCATAGTGTCTTAGTAGTGGGATACTTATTGTTCAGATGATGCTTGTCAGGATGTTATTTTAAGTTAAAGGCTGAGCCAAACCTCCATTTTACTGCTAATACTCAATACTGGTCCAATATTTTAAGCATTACGTACCCAGGAACCTATGCTGAGCGTGCACACTCTTTTTCATTACTTCTCTGCTTCACAATCACACAGAGATAACACATTAACATCTGGCTGTGTAAACATTTCCTGCTACTCTTGACCACTGAGAAGCTCCACTGTGGCGTTTGGGGGTTAAGTGTCTTACTCAGATGCACCTCGAGTCGTTGTTTGCGCTTGTCATTCACTTCCCCCACCCATTTTTTCCCCTGGCCTATTGTATCATTGTTTCAGATACAATAGTTATTGTCACAGTCACCCAGAGTTTCAAGTTGTTTCAAATTACTTTCTTGTTATTGCAACAGTCAAGCAAAATGGACAATCTTCTAGAAGCAACTGGATTCGCAAGAAGGAATTCAGTCATATTCTCCTAGCCATCAATAGAAGACCTTATAAGTCAAGCTACTTATCTGTGATTTATTCAGTCCAGTGAACGGTTATTGAGTTGTTCTTGCATGTATAACAGATGAACTGTTTTAGTGTACATGCCCACATTTCCCTCTAACCTGCTCAAACACAGCCAGGCTGGCTCTTTCCACGATGTGAAGTCTGTCTTATCAGATAAGATAGTGAGAGCTGAATCGTTAGTGCTTGTCGAACATCACCTAAACTCACAGGCCAAGCATGGAAGTCTAGTTGTAAGTTTCTAGGTAACATTACATTACAGTCATTTAGCAGACATTTTATCCAAAGTGACTTACAGAGCTGATAGTTGACTATGTGGGGTTTGAACCCACAACCCTGAGACTGAGAGTCTCATGCTCTACTGACTGAGCTGTCTGGTTTTAAGTGATTTTTCAAGGCGTTTGCTCACACATTAAACTTTGTCCTGATCCATAAATGTGCCGACGTAGGTCACAGAATCCCTCACACACAGACTTTTACTGCCACATGTTCTCCTGCAGCCTGATGCTCGGTGCGTATAATGAACTGGGTGAGGCCATATATTACACAATACTGACTGCATGTTGATGCACTTTCTCTCCAGTAAGAGATTTATCATGGGCTGACCCTGCTAACATTCCCTGAAGCTGCGGGGCCTTGCATTTTACTGTGAGCACATGAAAAGAGTACTGGGAGCAGAAGTAGATAAGAAACAGGATTTGATAATGCAAGGAACGTACAGACTCGTGGGTCATCCAGGGGGTATCGGAGCTATACAGGAAAAACTAAGAATAACCGAGTATTGAGAGCAATCTGAAGGTTTCATCAAGTTTATGGTCTGTGCAATTAGATGCATGACATTTGATAACCAAAGGGTGAGAGAAAAAGAGAGAAAGAGTGACAGCAAGGGTATGATGATGATGATAGGGTATGATATTCATTTGCTGTTCCCCTGTATAGAATTACCCACAAGCTATGGAACAGGCAATCCTTTGACTACCAGTGACAAGGCAGAAAACTGATATTGACGATGAGTTTTGCCAAGAGGGTCATTCTTACAAAAACAGAGCACAGCGAAGCAGAGGAGTATTTACTTACAGTGTTTGGTTGAGAGCAGTAGCTGTTGAGGTGAACACAGGTGGCTTTGGGCTTGTGCTGCTGTCTTGGTCCCGCTTCAAATTGCTCGACTCTTCTTCCTTAAAACACAGAGCGGAGTGCACTCTAAGGGAGTGCCAAGATAAATATAGCAAACACCCCTGTCTGAAATGACTTCACCGCGTTCAAGAGAAAGAGGGAGTAAGAGAGAGACGCCTTCAAGTCTTGTTTCTGTCTTTGACCCACCCCTTTTTTCTCTTTCTCTTTTTTTCCCCACTCAAATTGTAATTCCTTATTTAGGAGAAGGACTGGGAGGAAAAAGAGGGCATGTGACCAAAGGGTTTGGTGTGGTCACTGAAAAGAATTCTCTAAATTTCTCCCTCCACCACTAAGAACAGACAGGATTAGGAAGTGAAGGAGGAGGGGTGATAAACTACTAGACGACAGAGTAGTTTGAGGGAGTTCAGGAAGGGAGTGACAGTAATTAAAGAAAACTGAAGCACGTGTAGAAGATTATTTATTGCCTCTATTCAATTTGGTTTATGTTTGAAACACCAAGCAGCCATGGAATGAAATCCCCCCCCCCCCCCCACCACCATGTACACCAAGACAAAATGAAAAGGAAAGGGAGGAACGGGTCATGACACGTCTTTTGGCACTTTGTTTAAAAGTTCTCAGTGAAAATGTAAACTCTGAGAACTGAGTGACGTATTCTGAGTTAGTTTCCACCTCTTGCTCATTTTTTCCCCCCTGATACAAAAGATACACATCCAGACACTTTCTATGACAACGCATGAAGACACACCCTCCGAGGCATTTCAACCACGTCAACAGGAGCAAGCCGGGACCCGGGAGGACTCTGAGATTAAACACTGACATCAGATGTGATAACACTGTGAGGAGTTGGCAATGTGTGAAGTCATCATCTGAGCCCACGGGTCATTATAGGCTGTTGAGCCACATTTTCCTGTCAAGTTCCTCGTTTGTGTCAGTTGCGTTTTATGTCAATCCTCTCTGTTATTTTCCAACTACACCCCGTAGTGTGTCTGATCTTGTAACCCCCACGATATTTACACGGTTAATTCATCTAAAAACAATGTTTCGTCACAGCAACATCACTTTTAAGAGGACACACCTCCATAGAAGCTGAGCTGTCAACCACCAACCTTGCATAGCCTGGATCATAAACACCCATGGAGTTCATATTTGTTACAAATGTATTTATCAAAGCTTTTTTCTGACACTCTTTATCCACAAAATACACACAACCATGTGTTACTTAGGCCTACACCTGACCTTTAGTCCTCTCTATCTACTGTACATACTATATGACTGTTTATAGTTTGTGTGAAATAAATGCGCACTATTCCACAGAAGAATGTCTGCAACATGCCACAGCTAGTGAACCGATTGATATGGGGGTGGAGAAGTGGAGGAAAGGTAAATGGGCTGTGTGTGTGTGTGTGTGTGTGTGTGTGTGTGTGTGTGGGAACATGGGAAACATTATCCAGCAAACCTGAACATGGTGAAAATACACACAGATGGGAAATTCCACAAGTGGATGAGGTCTGAGTAAGCAGAAACTTGGTAAACAGTTTTTTACATAGAGAACTTTCCTAAGCGAATGGTTATCGCTTGCATATAACAATGTCTCTCAATCAGGGTAAGGATGAGGTGTATTGATTCCTGAGTAATTTGGCCTTGGTTTGGCAATCAACTCTGATTGTTTCACTGACAAAGCATTTGAACCTTTGAGTTCGTCATCATCAATCTCAGGACCAGCTGCAGCAGGACTGGGTGAGAGATATGTGGAGCGAAATGAGGAACATCACCGGCTTCAGGCAGTCAAACAACGGGCCTGCAGAGGGAAGCCAGTAGCGAGCCAACCTGTTTTTCAACAGGTTTGACAATACGAGCTATTGTCAAACCTGTTGAAAAATAGTCCACCCCACCTCCAACTCTCTGAGCCACATGGCCCCACAGCCCCCACTGCTGCCCCCCTCGGCCCGAGGGCGCTCAGGGTCTGTGCCGACCAACTGTGTGGAATACTCCATCATCTGTTCAACCTGAGCCTGGAAAAGGTCCCTGTAATGTGGAAGACATCCTGCCTGGTCCAAGAAGGGGCGCCCCACAGTCCTCAACGATACAGACCAGTACTAACATCTCACATTATGAAGACCATGGAAAGGCTAGTCCTCACTCACCTTAGACCCCTGGTGAGTACATCACCCTGCAGTTCGCCTATCAGCCCCACACTGGAGTGGATGATGCAATCATCTACCTGCTGCAAAGGGTCTATTCTCACCTGGACAAAGCAGGAAGGACTGTGAGGGTCATGTTCTTTGACTTCTTGAGTGCCTTCAACACCAATACAGCCCCTGCTGCTGAGTGGGAAGATGAGGAGGATGCAGGTGGAGGCACCCGTGACTACCTGACTGGCAATTTGTGCGGCTACAGAGCTATGTGTCAGATCGGGTAGTGAGCAACTGTTGGACCTAGCCCATTAGCAGCTGGAGAATTTTGCAGTAGAAGGAGATTGAGACGGAGGTATAGTGCAACCCAAGTGAGGTGTTTATTCACCAGAACAATAAATATTTACAAAAAGAACATAGTACAAAAAAAAGGCCGGCAGGGTTTCCGCAGCAGCACCCAGGCACAACCACCCACGGCCCCGTCTGGTGGGAAATGGCTGCCTTTTATACTCTTCCTCACAGGTATGCTCACCTGGCCACTCCCACTAATTTACTGGGTACATCCTGTTCTATTGTATGGCATATAAACAGTACATGCAACTTCATACCTTGCATCACAATGAATAAATATTTACAAAATACATCATGAAATATAATTCCCATACATTACACCATACAAAACTTTTGGATTCGCAAACAAAACTTTTTGATTCGCATTAATACATTTTTAATCACAAATTTATTTTACTTATTATTTTACTGGAACATGTCAGTTTTGGTGACTCCATACTCTTCAGCAGCGTTGAGGAACAAGGAGATTTGCTCCATCTGCTTGAATGCCATGGTGGATTTGTTGACCTTAGTTTGCTCAATGCTGAGATGTAGGCTATTCATGAGCTGACCCAGAACCTAGAGACGGGGTTAGAGGAGACGCTAATTGATCCCCCTAAACATACTGCATACTCAATACAATACAATACAGTATACATACAATTATACTCAAACCCTTTTGGTCAGTGAAATAGACTCACACTTCCATCCTTGAGCCAGGTTTGAAAGCCGGTCTTGCCTGCCTCAGGCCGGCCTACTGCAGAGCCACACTGGGCGATGATCCACTCAATCAGCTTTTCCTCCAGTTCCGGGTCGTATTCTTGAACAATCTTACTTTGCAGCTCATTGTTTGCCATGCTGATCCTGTTGGGTGGGAAGGTTGGTGTTAGACAGACAAACTTTAATCCATGGCTGTGTAACCACTACATCCTGTTCAGTGTCATGATTCAACATGGATATTTGATAGATGTTGCAACATTCACATTCAAATCCCTGCCCTGACCACACCCACAATATTGGCCTGCAGTCAGGACAAATTTGATTTTAATCACAGGCTCCTGATTTGTGTGACTTGACTGTGTGTGTGTGTGTGTGTGTGTGTGTGTGTGTGTGTGTGTGTGTGTCTACTTTTCAATAACACAATGAGCACATTTCTTTCTTTTATAGAAGTCATGAAGTTCTTCATTAATTCAAATGACATGATATGCAGATTCATTCGTGACTAGCTGGCACAGTAATACTGACTGCATGTTGATGCACTTTCTCTCCAGTAAGAGATTTATCATGGGCTGACCCTGCTAACATTCCCTGAAACTGCAGGGGCCTTGCATTTTACTGTGAGCACATGAAAAGAGTACTGGGAGCAGAAGTAGATAAGAAACAGGATTTGATAATGCAGGAATGTACAGACTCGTGGGTCATTCAGGGGGTATCGGAGCTATACAGGAAAAGAATAACCGAGTATTGAGCGCAATCTGAAGGTTTCATCAGGTTTATGGTCTGTGCAATTAGATGCATGACATGTGATAACCAAAGGGTGAGAGAGAAAGAGAGTAAGAGTGACAGCAAGGGTGCGATTTGTGATATTCATTTGCTATTCATTGCATTTGGCACCCAATATTTCCCTGTAGAGAATTACCCACCGGCTATGGAACAAAAACAAGGCAATCCTTTGACTACCAGTGACAAAGCAGAAAACTGATATTGAGGATGAGTTTTGCCAAGAGGGTCATTCTCATAAAACAGAGCACAGAGTATTTACTTACAGTGTTTGGTTGAGAGCAGTAGCTGTTGAGGTGAACACAGGTGGCTTTGGGCTGAGTGCACTCAGGGATTGCCAACATATATATAGCAAACACCCCTGACTGAAATGACCAGGAGCCAGCCAACGAGCTGAACCTGTGTTTTTCAACAGGTTTGGCAATATCTCGGTCCACCCCCTCCAACTCTCTGAGCCACATGGCCCCACAGCCCCCACTGCTGCTCCCTCCCCTTCCCCCCACCACCCCCATGGACAGCCCAGTATCACCCCCTTCCCCCTCCCTACCTGGACTGGCTATATAGCAAACACGCCAGTCTGAAATGACTTCACCACATTCAAAAGAAGGATATGTTCTGCATATGTTCTACCAGTCGGTTGTGGCCAGTGTCATCTTCTTTGCGGTGGTGTGTTTAGGCGCTAACGCCAGGAACAAGGCTACCAACAGGCTGAACAAACTGATCAGGAAGGCTGGCTCTGTTGTGGGCATGAACCTGGACACCTAGAGGAGGTGGCAGAGAGAAGGATGCTGGCCAAACTGCTGGCCATCATGGATAATGTCTCACAGCCCCTCCATGACATGGTTATGTAGCAGTGGAGCTTCTTCAGCCACAGACTGATCCCACCACGGTGCGACAGAGAGTGCCTGCAGGAAGTCTTTCCTGCCGGCCGCCATCAGACTTTTTGATGCCTCCCCTCCCCCTCTACAGCTCAACTGAGGACCTCACCACCTATCACCCTACACTTTCATTCCCTTTCACATTCATTCATTGCCATTGCCCTGCACTTTATCCACCTTATCCATTCCCATTCACACTCATTCACTGACCTGCACTTTATTCATTCCCTTTCACACTTTTTCATTGCCCTGCACTTTAGCCACTCCTATTCCCCTTTCATTCACCTGTAAATGGTTCTTAAATTAAATTAAATTACTAAGACTAAGTGATATTATTGTGATAGGTCTGGCATGGGCTAGTTTGTTCTCATTTGTCTTAAATCAATTTATTAAGTCCACAAAGTAGAGCCATGGTGTCCAGCAGAGATGAGCCTGACACATTTCCTTCATTTCAGCTGAAACTCAACATCTGGCAGCTCAAAGGGACTCAACCAAGGTTAGTGCCTATTTAGCAAAGAAAGTGGATGACATCCAATCGCAGTGATTTGGCTAGTTTGTGCCTCTCTGGTAAACCTTTACACTCACTGCAAGAGTGCAAACAGCTAAAAGCATATGGCACACAGGGTAAATATTGAATACTCATAATGAACCAATGGAAGAGGAACATGGTGTTGTTTTTTGTTTCCCTCCTTCAAGGAACAGACGTTATGACAGGGGTCTAACCATTTATTCTCTTTCAGTTAGTACACTAGTCACAATCATGCCCTGACATTCCTGGCAGTAGTAAAGGAGAAGATAGTACAGCATTTCCCACTGGGGGTCATTACACCCAGAGAGCAGAACCAAATCCAAATAGCTGAAAACAGTCGTTACGGATTTATTATAATTATTATTATAACTATTCTTAAATAATAATAATAATAATAATAATAGTAGTATGCATATTGCCTGTCATCATTGCCTACCTGCCTTAGTCTCCGTCAAGGGTGAAGAAGAAGAAGAAGATTAGTTTATTTGCATTTCGGGGTGCACACATGCACCAACACACACAACACATGCAAGGGGGGGAAGTGGCCGCCGAACACAACACACACATGCAGGTAGGGTGTCCGAAATTAATGAGTCCTCTGCATTTTTCCATCCCCGCCGACCTTCCTCCAGGGGCAGCCAGGGAGCAGTGGGCAGCCCTCCTTTGTCTTTCGGCGGCCGGGGACCAATTCTAGGTGTAGGTCCTCGTCGTGGTCAGGGACAGGACAGGATGTTGCATGTTTTTAGATGGGGTTCTTTATAGGAGGGGACCCATGTGAGCACGGGGAGAACATGCAAACTCCACACAGAAAGGCCCCGGAGATAACCCACCTGGGCACCCCAGAGTCAATAGCGCCCCAGGCGGGAATCGAACCCAGGACCTTGCTGTGAGGCAGCAGTGCAAGCACTGGGCCACCGTGCCAAGGTGCTGAAGGACGGTAGCACTGCACTGCCCTGAACTGTCCTGTTAATATGCTCAGCTCTACTCTGCACATCGGCACATGTCATGGATACATTTCTGTATATTTTGTACATATGCGCTAGACTATCATATACATTTGCTGCATTTGTCCTGATTTTAGAGTTGGTCCTGCTTTCACAGTTTCTTTATGGTCAAATGTTTTCATATATTACCCCCATTTGTGAATCTGAAATGTGGATAATTCAAGGTGCACATTTGCAGTTTTGCTTTTGCATACCCTGTACATCCATACACCCTCGTACCAGTCTGCATGCTTGTGTGAATCGTGTCGCTGTAAATACCCATGTACCTATAAAATTATCAAGCCAAGGATGCTGCGTGCGTGAATGGCATGTGACTGATTCTCCTGACTCCTTGACCTTGGCTTTAAAGACATGATTGTACCAAGTGTATCAATTGAAAGGGAATTTTAATTCATTAATTTTCTACGCATTTCATGCATTCAGCCCCAGATCATCAGGAGTTGTGAACTATGAGCCGTCACCAGGAGATACGATGATGAGATATGTGATTGAATCAAGTGGTACAGCATTGCTGGATCTTTTGGGAACATAATGCTAGTTATTAGGTGAAGATGAAGATCACTTTAAATCCTTCCTTTATTCAGGACTTTCTATTTTCAGTCTTTACATATATGCAGATTTTCATTTCATAAAATGTTATGCACTTATTTCCCATCTTGTACAAGAGAAATAACAGAAATCTACTATCGCAGGTTTATGCCAGTAAAGTTGTTATTGTGCGAGTGGTGAGGTTGGAGCATTTCCACAGATCAGCTCCACTGTTTCCTCAAGCTAGACTGTGAGGGGGATTTTAAACCAGGGAGATTTCCAAAACCTTGGATGTGTCCTTGAATAGATAACCGTATTAGCTCAGCCTGTGCCAGCTTCCAGGAGATCCCACTCTGGAGACAATGTGACAACTTCACACACACCCACACACACATTTCCTGTAGATTTAAGGACAGGCAGCTCTCCGCTTTGTAAGTGCTGCTACTAATTAGTCTAGTACTAAAAGTTATTCATTATACAATCTGATTATTATTAACTAACTGTAGAGAAATGCATTCTCTATCCAGTCTCCTTGTGCTCTGAGGTGAGAGCTGCAGTGTGCAATCTGTTCCTCTTGGAGGTGCTGTGTGTCAGTGTAACAGCCAAACTACAACCCTGAGAGGCTACCAGTAGACCACCCACTCTGTTGAGGAACTGAAAGAATTATCTCTAAACTGTGGCCAACTATTGGCCTCAGATACATTATATATCGGACTGTCCATATCAATCTTCCCTCCATGAGAGAGGATCTGCTGTGCAGTATGGTGGACAGCTCCAAGTTAGGGCTGTTACTTCTTATAGTATCCTGATAGTATCCTCAGAAATCTTCAAAATTCAGGCTGCAACCAGAAATATCTCATGACATATGCCTAGATAGTGAATATAGATCCATTGTAGGTGTGTGTGTGTGTCTGTGTGTGTGTGTGTGTGTGTGTAAAAAAACAGTATAAAAACCTTTCTCTGGCCAACTTGTGAAAACGGGCTATTCTGCTGTTTGAGATGGTTTCACACAACTGATGGATGACACCAACATGCTGTCAGGTGCAATTAGGAAATAAGATTAGCCTTGCACTTAATTTATGTGGCCTCTGTTTATTGATCTGTGAGGCAGATGTGCATGGGTGGGGGATGGGTGTGGAGAGAGGCTAAAAGATTGAGAGAGAAAAAAAATCGTCAGTCGACGGGCCAGCCTGCGTATGGATGATCTCCTTTGCAAAGGACGAGGAACATAGGGGTCATTACTGCTGCGTATAGGAGCTGAGTTCACCCTTCAGCATGTGTAGCAGGGAGAGAAGGCTGCCTGGGGAAGGTGTCATGATTTGGTTCCTACGTAGGAGGGAGGGGAGGAAGAGATGTCCACTCCACGGCATCTCTGTGGAAAGTGCAGGGTCGTGTTGTTTCATTCTTCAACACTGGCAGCAATGCAAAGCCTCTTCGCCCAGCCCTCTATCCACCCCAACCCATTTTTATCAGCTCATTGTGCAGCCAATGCCAAGGGGGGCAATCAACACAGGAATACATTATTCCACCCTCAGGCATTTGCTATTGCTTTTGTTAGTATTAGTGCCTCCAAGTGTCCATGTCCAAGAGCTGTAGTACATGCTGCAATGCGCTTGTTTTATGAAAAATATCATACTCCTAATGGACACCGAGAGAGACGGAGGCATTTCATCATTAGAACTGGAATGTGGGGCATGTGTGCATTGCTGTCTATTGCATCCATCTCTCATTTATTGTGCTCTTTCCTTGTGATTGGAACCCAGCAAGGCACACATGAAAATAATACTCCAGATGTGTCTTAAATCAAGCATGGGTTTGGCTTGCTTTGAGGCTCTTTACCAGGCGAGAGCTTTTAAGGGTTTACAATCAAGAAGTCTTTGTGTATTAAGCGTCTTATTAAATGTCTCCGGTAAGTATACAGTAAAAGTTTTACTAGGTGTCTCAGAGAGTGGTTGCAGCAGGAGTCGTATATGAAAAACTGCTTTAAACTGCTCTTTCCTCTGGCTCTACATTGCGACCTTGATAGGACACCTGGAGGGGAGTGCAGACATCCTCTGCTCAGGTAGAGGAGCCATGTTCTGTACAGGGTCTGTGTGAGATGCCAGACTCATGTAATAAGATCTGTGAAACTGCCTGTATGTACTAAACTATATTAATACACTAAAATGAGTCAAATGTATGATATACTAAAATTATACTCACATACGAAAGGATTGCTCAGTGTCATTTGATAGCAGAATGCCCAGCCATGCAGGTTTGGACAAAAAAAACAATCAGCAGTAACGACTCCTGGCTGCTCAGATCATCAGGCTTTTGAAATCACCGAGTAATGGAGGAGTGTTGTGCACACAAACTCAGCCTGTAGTGTACACTGACTGAATGTATTGCTGTGACGGCTAAACGGCGCTCCCACTGGAGGATTAGGTGTTCTTAAGCAGGATCATGAAAGATATGGGGGAGCAGAGTTGTTCACAGACACCGTTCACTATAGATTGTATTATTTTGAGAGTCATTGTTCACAATCATAATTAAGACTTAATAAAAATGGATTTTAAACTGCCCAGATCTCGTTTTGCTTTGTGTTTTCAGTGTCAGTTTGTGAAGAGCGAAAGTGCCATATCTGTGGTCGCTGTAAATATTTCATTTGTTTTTGCAGCAGGCTTCTTTTACAATACAAATTCTCAATGTTTTTTTCCATTTCTCACTAACCAAAATGACAGTATTATGGCTGAATTTTCGCTGGATGGACTGCATAGTTGGTTGAGCAGCTATTGCAGGTATTTTTCTAGATATTTAGCCCAATTATGTCGGAATTGGGCTAAATATCTCCTGGAGCTGAATTAATCCAATAAGATAGCAGAACAGCCATTAATTGGCTCTAGAGGGCTGGATGCAAATAGAGGTCAAAATAACATCACTCGACAAAATGTACATGCTGTGTATCCACGCGCATGACATCATCTGGGGAGAGAGGAGAGAGAGGTGTTAAGCCACCATCAGTGGGGTTAGAGGGGGAGAGCAGTTGGGAGAGGAAGTTTTTGTCAGCTTTCTGCTTGAAGTAGGTGACAAAATCCTTGGTGGTGAGAGAGAAGGGGGGAGTAGGGGTGAAAGGGAGTTTAGAAGAGCGGAGCGGAAAATACATTCCTGTGGTTAATGGATTTTAACATAGTAGAATGTTGCTTCAGCAGCTGTGACAGATTAAAACAAGGAGACTGAGAGAGAGAGAGAGAAGTCATTGGATTCGCTCGATTTGCTTTGGACAAGCAAAGGGCAGGTGAGCCCGGATAGGCAGGACTAGAGGAAAGAGGACAGAGAAGGTCAAAGGAAAGTGGGAGGGCAGAAATGTGGAGGTGGCGCAATCAGTGGAAAGAGAGAGGAATGAGTCAGGTGGAGGAGGAGAGGACCAGATGGAGGAAGAGAGGGAGGAAGGGCAGAGAGAGAGAGAGAGGATTGTGCCAAGTGGGGATAACATGAAGTCAGACCAACTCACAAGAGGTAGTGGAGAGGAGAATGGAGGGCACAAATTGATGGTTTGAGACATTAAGGGGGGTAAAAGACAGATTGAAGTGGGGCAGGCTCCAGAGAAGAATAAGCCAACATTATTTTCAACTTTGTGAGTGGGCGAGGAAGCAGAGAGGGAAAGATCCAAAGAACATAGGAGGGAAGTAATAGAAAGAATCTCCTCTGAGGGCATCCCATCACTGGGATAATAATAAAGGACAACAATGTGAATCAGGCAGGGGAGAGCAGGGCACAGAGCATCAAAATTTGATGAAGACCTGCTAAAACCATTTCAGCCTTGAGAGTCAAAATGGGACAGGACCTTTGAAAACACCAAAAAGAAAAAAAAAACAGTGAGTCAGACAAATACTGCTGCAACTTCCAGGCCTTACCACAAAGAGGGGAACAGTGTAGCCACAGGAAATACCATTCCTATCAAACAACCCAGAAAATACCATTCCATCATTCAATTTGCTTATTGCGAGCAAACGTCATGGAGAGATGGCCCTAGAATAGATGGTGCACACACTGATACTCTCATACACAACACCAGGCCTTGTGCTATTCTATCTCAAGTTGGATAGAGTACACATGTTGCCATTTATGTTCACTAGTACCATGAAGAACAATCTGACTCGACGATTTTTATGTGGACTCGTTCCGCAGGGACGTGACAGAAGCTATGAGAATTTTCCCAGAGTAATACCATGTAAGCATCAAAGAAACGTTAAAGTACAATAAGAAAGTCAAATGCTAGAAGTTGCAGATAGTGTTTTCTTGACAAACTATAAGAAGAGAAGAAGAATGGAAGTTAGCCGATCTGCGTACGTATATGAAGAAGTGGAAGGAGTGGAGGAAGTGGAAGGCAGGTCATTCTAACTTCAATCTACTTGTTAACTTGGTGCCTACTGTGTCCTCAATCTCCATTACAGTCAGAGAAGGGTGGTCGGGTGGGGTGTGTGTTATAGTAGTATACTAGTATTCATAAGTCAGTGGGACAGCAAAGTGGATACTTAATGACTCAGGCGTCTACAGGTGTAGAAGACCCAAGACTGGTGCGTAAAAGTATGATGTTGATGTTGAAGAGCGCCAAGCTACAAAGTTGAACAGGTAGATCAAAATCAACTTTGATTGATTGAGGCTAAGGTGAGCAGAGCAAGAGTGTTTAGTAAAAGAGAGTATCCTGGAAGGTTTGAGTGAAGGTGGAGTATCAGCAAATGAGAGGAGAACATCACAGTTGTCTGAAGATGAGATTCAGATCAGGGAATATTACTCAAAGCTGAGGATCATTCATGACAGAACTGAGCTGGGTAAACAATGTGAGTTCTTTCATCAGGTACTCTAGGTGGGTATGATAACCAGGATACAGACAAGGCGTTTTGTGCTGAATTTCTATGATGTTCCGACTATGGAGTTTTGTAGTTGAGAGAAAAAAATGAGACGCTGGATCACTAAGATGGTGCATTGAAGTCAGTGTTCCTGTCTAACGTCATTATCCTCGTACACACCCCCGTGAAGAAACCCAAAGGGGGCGGTAGTGTCGCAGTGATGCTGTGGTGTAAACTCACTGCATACACACACGTTAATGATGTTTTGAGGATGGGTGCACTCACCAGGGTAACATTTAACTTCAGTGAGCACATTTAAAACGCTGTAGTTTCTGGTGGAAAATATTTGGTATTTTACTCTGAGCAGGTTTTCTCTCCTAGGACGGTCACACTTTCATACAGCTCGTAACTAGAGTTAATAAATTCCCTAATCCACTCCAGTGGAAGTTATTTGAGCTGAATCCAGCATATGGCCCATCTGTTGGGTTGAACCAGCCTGCCCATCCATATTCTATTAGGCAGCAGACACACGCCTGTTTTAAAATAGACAGCTCGCGAAGCAACTATGTTTTTTTTTTTGTTAAGGGCCTTCTCGTTAAATTTGTTTTACTCAAGGTTTCTCATTCATCTCTGTCATGCCAACTTCCCTTCATTTCAGATGCATAAACATACAACCCCCCCCCCCAAACCATTCCTGTGACTACACAGCGGGGTAAACAAACAATTAACATGCTTTAATGCACGAGTAAGCAGTTAATATGAAATTTGACATTGCAGTTATATATTTGTTCCATATGCATGTGCACACAAATGTGGTGGTATGCAGGCATTGACTCACAGCAATGTTCAAAATTATCATCTGTACGTATAAAAACACCTGCATGTCCCTTACTGTAGGCGGTCCTGTCAGCCAAAGCTGAGGCACACAGCTGTGCAGAATGCCGAAGGGGATGTAAAATAGGCTTGAGCACCATAAACTATGACACAATACATAATTAAACATAAAACAAAAACCTGAAGATCCTGATCCACTATAAGATGTTGCGTAAAGAAAGAAAGAGAGAGGTAGGGAGTTGCAATATCACAATATTGATTAAGTGTACCAACAAAGTACCCAATCGTTTGGCTTGTTTGAAACGGCTGTATGTATGTTTCTTCTTCATATCACAGATACACTATGTAAGATACTGGTAAAATAGCACCCCCTGCAGGTGCAAAGTTGAATGACAAATCAAAATCAAAACAAAGACAGAACCTGCCTCCCCCCTCACCCCCAGGCTTTTATTTATGATAGGACCTGCAGAAATTAATCATGGCCATGTGATATGACTTCTGTAATAACATTACTAGAAACTTGGTGCAAAGTGGAACACAGCTAAAACTAAAACACAGGAATGGCTGGGGGATCAGCATGGGTTAAACTCTAGGGCTTGTAAACTATAGATCATTATCATCAATCTGTCAATCAAATCAGACCACATTGAACAATTATTGATGTGCGTTAGCCAGGCTTTTGGCCAGATAATCATCATAAATAGAGCTCATAACATTATCTCTTCCCTATGTGCTGTGTCTCTGTACATATATTTACAGAACAGAATACAGAAGACATAAAACATGCCTAAAGCACAGTTAGCATGACAAACAAACAGCTTATAATGTTAGTAGTATCCTGCCACTACAGCGGTGCAGCATAGCAACAAACATAACGTTAGTCCGGTTTTAGCTCTGTATATGATGGAAAGGCTCAGCCCTGCACAGCTACACAGCCTGGTTCTGAGGAATGGAAATGTCTTATGGCTTACCTGTCTCGTTTTCAACCTTGCTCAATCAAAGGCTCAATCAAATTTGGGAGGCATACTGTGAGGTTTCCTGGTGTTATGACTGGCTGCTCCTCTGCCCCTGTCCTTGGGGGAGGCAAAATAAGCAAATAAGCTGAATACAAGGAACAACAACAAACCAAATGATGAATGAATAGATTGCATATATAATATATTTTTACCTACTCAGAAGATTGTAGGCTACATTAAAGTGAAAATCGTACATAGATTACCATACTTACTTTACTTAGTAAAAATTTAAAAAAGGTGTGGTAACACTTTACATTGGACATATTCCAATGTATTAATCTGTGTATTAACATGTTAAGTGCAGTTAATTACATAGCAATACTCACATAATGAAAGTCTCCTTAATACATAATGTACTTAGAAGAATGTACCAACACAATGTACGCACCAAGTGTACAAATCAAATGTAAATAGTGTAAATAAACACTGAAAAAAAACAATCATGTTGATTAGGGTGTTCTGTTTACTTGAAATCATGTTATGTTGTGTTTCATTGAACCATACAGCTAACGTGATGGATTACCCATTTTATAATGATACTCAGCAAAGCAATCTGATTGTTCAAAAGCATATTGATTCCTTTACAGCATGGATATCCATGTGTTACCAAAAATGGAATTGGTTGCCATGCTAACTCATGTGGTAAAAAGCAAACTAACTAGCAAACAATCTTTTTTCTTTTTTTCTTTTTTATTCTTCTACATAGGATTGTAAAAAAAATCTTACAGACAGTACACATGCATTGGTAAGCATCGTATAAAAGCAGTATTATTTAAGAGAGCTTTCCTTATAGTGATTATGGGTGTAACGGTAATCTCAGCAGTACTCAGCATTGGTCTTCTACTTAATGCATCATACACATAATCACAATAAGTAATGTAAATAATGCAAAACACAGAAATATACCAGAGTGCCGTCTAATAATACATCTTTGTAAGCCGTTTCTTGTAAGTCATTGTACAGCTAAGTCTTGTAATCCTATAATTCCTTCCATTTTGAAGCCATAGTTCCTACTAGTAAGCTATTTTACTGATTTTAGTAAGTAATTTTTATCTGGTAATTTGTAAATTGTAAACACCTCATAATACCTATAATTTCTGCCTCTATTAACCCCTCTTCACACCATACCGTTCATTTTAAAACGCTAAGTCACAGTGATAGTTTCTCTTTACCAGGTATTTGGTGCAAATGGCCTGTAGTTGCAACACTGTAAAATAAAGCGCTTCCAAGCTTGTTTGTAACATTGCATTCAGGACTGTGAATGAAAGTAAAACCTGAACGCACTCTGTAGGCCTGACATGCTGGTATGGAGTGATGGTGGTGGTAGAAATGGTGCAGTGCTGTCTCTGCTGCCTGCCGGTGCTGTCCTTCACTACAGGAGTCTCTGCGGTGCTTAACATCATTACTGTCCTCCTGTCACCACAGCAACCGGCCTGGCTACATCCTCAGCAATGCTTTTGTTGAGGCATTTATTGACTGTGTGTGTGTGTGTGTGTGTGTGTGTGTGTGTGTGTGTGAGGGTGGTGCCTGTTGTTTAGAATGTATATCTCACACAGCACAGAGTCAATCACTGGTACCTGCATGTCAGTAAGAACATAGCGTGGCCTTTCAGTGAATGAATAAGCCCCAAATTCATTACTCTACATCCTATCAGGCATCAACTTTATTACTCACCCCTCCCTCACCCTTGTCCCCTTCCTCTATTCCCACTATGCTTTCAGTGTCCCCCCCAGGACTGAGCCACATGCTGCCTCTACTGACTGAAGGTTTAATAACACTAAAAGGTTCATCACCCCTGCACCTCTCTTCTCTCCCCCAGGGACCTCTCTTATTACTGACATCATCAGGTCTGAGATCACTACTGTTGTCATAACTTACTGTACCTACCTACCTACCTACCTACCTACCTACCCGCCTGTCACGTCAAGCCAGAGAAACTGTAGTATTGTCATTAGATTTCAGACGATATGTGGGGAGATTAACATCAAGACTTCACTCCAAGAGGAGGGAAGTTGTCTGTGTAAATCGGAAACACAACATTGAAAGAGTCAGAGTGAAAACACCATGCAGAGTTTTATGATAGATTCACTAAATTCACTGGTCGGGAGTTTTATTCCGCCATATCACAGAACTGAACTGGTTAAATATCTATAATTTATCAACTGAAAGTCGTGACTACAGGAATGTAACCTACCCTCGCAGAGATGTATCATTGCTCAGCATTGAATAATTGATGCTTAACCAGGTTTTGAATCTGCGCAGCTTAAAGCACGGGAGTGACTGCTGTGTATTGTGTATTGCATGGAAAACTATCGTTCATGTTAAATGCACGCACTGTTGTGTGAGGAGAGTGTATCATGACCAATGAAAGTGAGAATATCAAGTAGATACAGTTTTTTTTCCATTACAGGCAAACCAGTGAGTTAAAGTGACAGTAATCCTAAGCAGTAGACATATGGAAAGCTACTTGTTTTGATCCCACATTTCAGACAGCTGGCTGGCCCGGGGGGGGGGGGGTGTCTCTCCATCAGACAGTAGCAGACTAACGTCTAACTTCACTTCTGCTGGATTTGCCAGGCCTGCTCCAGACGACCAGAAAACTTTGGTTAGGTGCCCATCCATTCTGCCCCTGCACCCTCCCAGGTTGAGCACTGACTCTCCAGTGAGGACACAAGCCATAAGCCTCCATCAAAGCCTTCAGGATTAAAGGCAGAATCAAAGCACCGGGGTTGTGATTTGTGGGTTTGATCCAAGCCAGAGCCAGGTTTTGGGACGCATGTATTCCGCTCATGTTCGTGTGATGTGTACACACTACAGAGTGGGACCAAGGCAAGTAGTAGCAGTAGTAGTAGTATTTCATTAGTATTTTTTCATTCTGGGTAGAAAACAACACCTTAGTGATACAGTAGTCTTTCACACTTCCACCACTTGCCACACCGTGAAAGAAAATGTGTAGAAAAGCCAGCAGCACATCGTGGATAACAGTGGATCTCCTCTTATAGAACAGCTGCAGAGCAAACATGATGCCACTTTTTGCATAATAATTTATTCACATATTTTTTTTCACATAGATAAATATTATTGCTGCAATTCTGGAGCCTTTCATTCCCCATCTTCCCACAACGGGGTGCTATGTTCACATCTCATATATCATTTTCATCTTAATGCATGCTGAGTATTACGTTTCACAGGAGCAGGATGCAAATGAATTAAACAGTCTCTTTTTTAAGTTACATGTCATAATCTATCCATTCTATTAATGCTTCAGTAACATGCCTTTTTCAAAGTCCATAGGGGGAAAAACACTTTTGGAACATATAGTCTCCATTAGAGGACAAAGGCTTAACAAAGAGCACATTAATAATACACATTGTTAAAGCTGGCAATCTATGATTAATGTTCATCACCATCTGAATCCCAAAACAACCATCCCTGTTCCCTCTCTGTGTAAAACCCACCTATACCGCGTAGGGAAAAGGCTAAATGTAGTATTACATTTCATCTATGTACAGTAACTTTGAAATATGGCACCAAATTTGCTTGTGAAGAAAAAAGCTTGTGGTTACACGTGAAAATATTTGTGAATATAATACTTTGTTTCCTGTTTAATGGAAAAAAGGAAAATCTTTATGGTATTCCATTCATCCGTTTAGATGGCAATCACACTGACGTGCCCGAGTGGAAACACTAGCACGTGTTTCCTTACTGTTTTCAATGGGTTCAAAGAGTAAACAGCATGCCCCGCAGCCATTGGGAGCGTTATTGTGCATGACACACTGTGTTTGAAGGTGAACCTAACTCATCTTCCTCACACAATGTGTCTCACTGGGTTTTCTGTGGTAGCATAGTAACAATTGCTGGGTTGCCAACTTGCTAGCAAGCGCTCCAGGGCAATGTGCGCCTCGCAATTTCAAAGTCTCCAGTCTGATCGCCACCTAATGCAGCAAAGAATATAGGGAATAGTAAAATTCTTTTAAGGAAAGCCTGGCACAGGGACAGCAAATCAATGTTCCAGTTTATGCTGATGTATAGTTTTAGTGCTGTCTTTACTTTTTAGCTTTTTAAAATTGTCTCTTGTTTGTCCTCGGAGTGATTTTACTCGCAGATTCTGAACAAACACTCATAAATACTAGTTTTCATTCCCTCCGCTGCTCAAATTAGCTTAGCATTCCATTTCCTGACAGTCAGACAGGCTTATTTTCCCACACACACATGCGCATGCAAGCACACGCTTAAGCTCTTGCATATGCACACATACTTGGAAAATGAGAGGATTATTTTTGAGCTACAGCAAAGGCAAATGATGAAAGACTTCATGTACTTCAATCTCAGAACTATCCTTACAGTATTTCAATATTATTCATAAGTACTCAATTTTATCTCTATATGTTGTGTTCTCCTTGAAGGCACCTAGCGTCACCTAGGCAGAGCAGAACTCCCCATCATAGTTTTAAAGTTTTGTTATAGCAACACAGTTGCCTTTTTAGGAAGGTTCTTCTTCTCTCTTGAAGAGTCAAAAACACTACTTTGTGAATTGATGCTTCATCATGACTACATAGAGTCTCTCTATGCTCCTGAATAATGTTGCAGTGGTGAGATTTTGTTTGTGTCCTAACGGTAGGGGGTTCTGGGCCAGGGAAAAGCTCTTCTCCAAAGAGCCCCCAGGCGGAGGAGCCTCTGTCAGACGTAGGCTGACTCACTAGACTGGGTCCTGCCCAGGTTGGGGGCCTGGGACAGGTGTGACACATCCTTCTTGCGCACTTCACAAATGGACTTCCTGCGGGCCTGCACCCCACGGATGGCCGTCTTTATCTTCCTCCAGCCAAGGTGGTTGAGCTCAGCCAAGTTGAGCAGCACACAGATGCCGCTCACTGCAAACATAAAGACCAGAAACACGGTCTTTTCTGTGGGCCGAGACACGTAGCACTCCACCTCCTTCACACAAGGGTAGCGATCACACTCAAACATCCCCGGCACGTTGAAGCCATACAGGAAGTACTGGCCGGCCAAGAAGCCAATCTCCAGCGCATTGCGGAACACAACCTGGATGACGTAGAAGCGGGAGATGCCTTCCTGCCGCCGTACTTTAGCGCTCTTGGTGTGCGTGAGTCCCCGGGGTGCATTCGGTATCTCCTTGATCTCCAGGCAGTCATGATCCTCCTTACTGCTGTCAGGGTTTTGCACCAGGATGCCGTTGATGTTGCGGAGCTTGCGAGCATGGTGGTCATGGCGACCATGGTGACCGTGTCCATGGTGATCCATGTAAGGATGCAGGAAAGAGTAGCTGCGGTCACGCTGTTTGGCAGACTGGTGAACGGAGTATGTGATGAAACACAGGCTGGGCGTGCATACCAAGATGATCTGGAAGACCCAGTAGCGGATGTGTGAGATAGGGAAGGCCTTGTCATAACATGCCTGGTTGCAGCCAGGTTGCATGGTGTTACAGATGAACATGATTTGCTCATCCTCATATACTTTCTCGCCCACAATGCCTACGATTAGAATGCGGAAAATCACCACCACCGTCAGCAGGATCCTGCAGAGAGATGGGCAGAAGGGGGTAGGGAGTGGAGGAGATGAAAGAGAGAAAGACATCATGTTGGTTATTGTGGATGAAATGCGCAAAGATTCAGGATGATATCTGGGCATGATTTTGATTGCAAGTCTCAGTTTAACACAACCCGACTGGTGTATAGATGTCTTTGTACGTCCAGCTGATGTGGTAGGCTTAGACTACCTACTACCTTCCTACTACTGCAGTTTGTGCTGTTTTCTGCTCACCTACTTCAAATCAATGGAAACAAAATCATTTCTCAGGCAAAGGATATATTTATTCGATGTGTGTGTGTGTGTGTGTGTGTTTGCTTTCACTCAGCTGCTGCTGCAAAGTCCAGAGCTACAGAAGGGTGGAGTTGCTGCACTCCTGATAGC
Organism: Hoplostethus atlanticus; assembly: GCA_034670405.1. Taxonomy (NCBI): domain Eukaryota; kingdom Metazoa; phylum Chordata; class Actinopteri; order Trachichthyiformes; family Trachichthyidae; genus Hoplostethus; species Hoplostethus atlanticus. Next base: position 1,377,605 of record JAXDDX010000018.1, read on the forward strand.
ATGCACACACATAAGGGCACTAATCATGAGAGGCTAGGAAAGGAGGGGTTGTCAGGAGATAAGGTGATTTAACATCAGCGTAACTGTATTTGTGTATGACAAAAGATAAAAGAGATTGGCAATCACAGCTTTCGGCGGCGCCACAGTGACTCAGCGGTTAGCCTGGGTTGGATTTGTGTGGGCTTTTCTGTGTGGAGGTTGTATGTTCTTCCTGTGTTCGTGTGGGTTTCCTCCCACAAACCAAAAACATGGTCAGGCAGATTGGAGAATCTAAATTGCCCATAGGTGTGAATGTGAGTGTGTTCGTCTGTCTGTCTGTGCGTTCGCCCTGTGATGGACTGGCGACCTGTCCAGATTGCTTCTCTGCGGGTAAAGAAAGTGAATGAATCATGATTTCTTATTTTGTCCAGTGATTTGAGGAACAGTGTTTTTCTTGACCCACTATACGAGAGAGGGAAGTGAAATGGTGTGGTTGAGAGGGATGTGATGTTATCAGTAGAATAGTCAATACTCTGTATGACTGTCATTTTCTGATAATAACCTCATAATACCTCTATCACTATAGGCTGTACAGTGATAACAGCCAGCGGTCTGACAGGATCCATAAAACTCTGAAAGAGGATACCAGTGGGATTTTCTAAATATGTCTGCAGTACACATGGCCTGTTTTCTCTCTCTCTCTCTCTCTCTCTCTCTCTCTCTCTCTCTTTTAACTGCAGGTCAAGTGAGGGAAGAGCAAGGCATGATTATATGGGTCAGTGGTTAGAAGGCACAGTTCCACAGTGGCCAGGTGAGTTGTAGTGGGGGTGAGCAGAGCTTTTAGGGGTGTACCTGCACTCTGAGGGTTTGGCCAGAAAATGATGTCAGGGGATGCTACCTGCTGTCATTGGCCTTAAAACTGGCAAAATGGAAGCGGCTCCTCTCCCAAGGGTCATATAGAGGATGGGTGCTGATTGTTAACAAACCTGGTGGTATCATCATGGCTGCTAGCTACGCTGAGCCCTACAGGTGGCTACTTGTTCTTAGTGCAATGCAGCAGTCCTGTATCAGTACACAATATGGGGATGGTGGACAGCAATGCATTTGGACAGCAGTGCAGCGACTTTTCAAGGTTGCTGAGAGACTGCTGAACTGTACCGTTATCTTCTGGTGTCGATCCAGCGTGGGTACTGCGGAGGAGGGCTGGGGGCTTGAGGCTGCACTGTCAGCGTTTTTCTGATGAGTGAGGAGAGCCTGAACATCACAGGGCTCCCTGGTATTTATGCCACAACGTGGTGGCTATGTCTGGGACTGTAAATCATGGGCCTTGCGTATGGGAGGAGCCAATTCTTTAACACCCACTCATTCACTGCGAGGAGACACATCACAAGAGGGGTGTTATAACACTAGGCCCACCTACGGCAAGCGAAGGGACAGAGATAGACGAGAGCTGGCACAACACACTGACATCACGGCACTGTGGAAGAGGCGGAGGGGAGAGGCACCGAAGGCACTGATAGGGCCACTGATGTCTTCAAGCAGGGGGAGAAGGCGAGCCTCATTGGTTTCCCCTTTGGGAGAGTGTAAACAGTGTGACAGTGGACTGGCAAAAGAATGGTGGGGGGGGCAGCTACTGGCGTTTGCCAACATCTGAAGACTTTAGGGGACTTTCTATGGAGACAGACAGGGGATTTACAGTCAAAGACTCTTCATGGGGACCTGGCAGTGGACTCAAGCACGATTTAATGGAGCTTTTGTGATTTTTCTGAGACTGCGGCACATTTCTGTACTTGACATGCTGAATGCACTCTGTTGGGGGAGAGTGGAGGATGTGTTCCTGCTGGGGCCAACACAGTCTCATAAAATTTCATGAAACGAGTCTGACCTTTGAAATGTAGATTGCGTGTTGTGGACACAAATTATGTTAAAATTATGTTCCTCCACCACCACCTTAGCGTACCACCGTACAGTACAACAAACTGGATTATGTGATGATAGCATGAATTAGAAACACTATTTTCACCTGTTCTGATCTTGTGAAAAGTTCAGTCAAGTAAAACAACTTTGGTAAAGGTTAAGGATAAGGTTATCTTAGCAAAGTAAGGTTAGTAAGCGATCAACTGGTCAATGGTGCACAGGAATATTGAGCTGCTATGGTTAATAAATAAAATCACATGTGTATTCTAGTTTTTTAGTCCAGATGTTCAAGGAGACGCTGGTGTTTTTAATGCCCAAATGCCCACACCCACTCTTCATGGCCAGTTACCACAGCAACCAGCGAACCAGTGAGAGGTGAGACTCAGGGAGTCAGGGAGAGAAGGGGTTGGAGAAATAGAAGTATGGAACAACTTTTAAAACAACTTAAAAGTGTGAGGAGTGTTTGAAAAACTGACATTGTGTTTCTCTAGAGAGAGGAAGCAGTCTGTGAGGGGAAAAAAAAGGTGGGGAGAGGAAAAGAAGATGAAAATGGAGCCAGACATCTCGAGAGACTGAGATGATGGTAAAAGTGACGGGGAGGAACATGTGCTAATGTGGAATTGACTTAAAATAGAGCAGCATGCTGCTGCAGGACTGTTCTTGCACCACCTGCAACTGTATGTGTGTGTGTGGATGTGTTTTTGTGCGAGGAAAGACAGGAGAAGAGAGAGAGCGGGAAAGCCAGCCATGTGTACGCCTTGTGGCAAACATGTCACTGTGCTTGGAGCAGCTGTGAGCGTGTACGCTACGCTGCCTAGCTGTGTGTTTGGAAATATAAGAGAAAAAGATGTCTGCGCCATTGGTGTTTCAGAAGTTAAATGCATGCCATGTATGTGCTTTCCGCAAAGACATGCAGTCACATAGGTCAAGGACTGCGTGCCGGATGTGTTTCCCTTCCCTGGGGGGTTGTGCAGTTGACTGAAGTGTTGATATTGATGTTTCTCCACAATAAAAGGAGTCATTTAACAGACACTGCTTATTGAGATGCAATTACGTGTTCAAATAAAATGAAGGAAACATGAAACTATGGCAAAGTTTCCATCCAATCTCAGTGTGAGAATCGACATCTCAAAATGCTGATCTTACAGCGTGGAAACAGGCTAGAGTTACAGTACCTCTTGGTTTTATTGCAATATCTATTGAAGAGGATCTGCCTCCTCTCATGGCAATGATGATAACTACATATATATATGATAACTTTATGTGTATTTCGTCCACAGTTATTCTGACTGACTAGTGGATTTGTAGAATGTTTCCATGGATAGAAAGCTCATTTGTTTTCCGCCCACAGCATATATGAGGTGTATATTTGTTTGTTGGGCAGTTTGGGTCTGTAGGAGGAATTCCAAGATGCTGCAAGTATGCGGGTCTGAGTGTACGTGTGTGTGTGTGTGTGTGTGCGTGTGTGTGAGTGCTTGTGTGTGTGTGTATGCGTCTGTGTGTATTCTACTGCTGGGTAACAGGATAATCAGCAGGATCAGATTGCTGCATTAGCAGAAAGCAGTGAAAGAAGGTTATCTGCAAACATCAGTGTTTTAAGTCCTGCAGAGTAACAAGCCCATACACTAGAGCAGACTGAGGCAGGAGAGCCCTAAGGCAATAACCAATGTAAATAATGAAAAAGATTTTAGAATTGTTAGGATCTCAAAGCCAATGGCACAATATGAAAATAAGGCCAATGATTGCGTCTATCCAAAAAGAAAAAAGAGGACGACACCACATGACCATAACATCTTTGACCACAGATTCCTCATTGAGTGGCCAGTAAAGGATCATGTCTGACATCACTCACCACTCATTTCCTTATTTATCTGTCCACTTCCTGAAAAGCAGCTTGTTCACAACATGTGAAATGGTGCATTGATTATAAGGGTTAACACCAGAATCAGATTCTATGAGAGGGGAAGTTGCACCTATGTAACTGATACATGGGCTGCTGTTTGACCTGTAAGATGGCGTGTATGGTGTAATGGTAGTTCCTCTTTAGCTGGTGTGTTGGCTGGACATGCAGACCCTGGCTCTCCCAGAGGCTTTCACATACACACACACACACACGCACACGCACACGCACACACACGCACACACACATGCACACACACAACCATCCGTTCAGCAGCTGCTGCTGTCAGCCGCCAGGGACAACAATGACCCCAAGCACAACAGCAGATGCACTGGGAAAACACACACTCACTGTCTCTCATGCACGCAAACACACACACACACACACACCTACACTATGCATGAAAAGCACCCTGCACTGCATGTGAGCAGAGAGTAATCAACATTTAAAGGTTTATAACTGCACTTAGATAATACCTACCACACAAGTAAGTATTATCTATAGAAATGCATACTGGAGACCCTGAGCGAAAATATTCGTCCCACTCGTATGGTGCAGCTCTCCATAATAAGCTCCACTGATTGCTGATGGCAGCACATAATGAGTGAAGACCTTACCAAGCAGAGAAATGAGGTAGCTTAATTACTCGCTATCAGAGTGCAAGCATTCCTCCCCCCCCGCCCCCATATACGGTTTCTCTCGCAAATAGATTTTTAATAGTTTTAGGTCTTGCTTGACATATTATGCAGCAATTCATGTGATGAATAATACTGTTAGCCCACTCATGCTTAATAAAAAATATCAATAATTTAGATTTTATAATAATCATCAGCAGGTGTGCAATCACTGCTGCTTCATAACTTTTATAAACATCACTGCTTCAATACCTTCTGTAGCTAAACACGACTAAAAAAGTAGGCCTCCCTGACATTTGTGATTTCAGAGAAAAATGATGAAGCATGTCATTACAAAAGCCTTTTCCTCCTCTACGTCTCCTTTGGGCCATAATGTGTATTCTCTCTGCCACAACAGAGAGTCAAGGCGTGGAGACTCTCAAGGGAATGGCTTCCAACATTTTCTTTCAGGAATATAAGAGGAAACAGAGAAAGCTTTTTGGAAAAGGCTCAACAGGTAACTGCTTCTGGGATAGATATAAACAAACATGTACATACATAACATAAACATACACAAACATAACTTGAGTTATGATAATACTTTTCCAACGTTGATCAGCAAATTTAACAGAAACATGATAAAATATTTAGATACATAAACTTGGATGGATGACATGCTTGACAAAAAGATCAGTAGAAGGTGGAGGATGGGCTCAAAAAAATACACATAATCTTTCTAGAAATATTTTCTCATGCGGTATATACCAGAGGCAGACTTTCCTCACCCCATTTGTCCTTTTGTCATCTAAAATGACCCTAATTTTACCCCTTAATTTCACATTCACAGTATGAATTCGACCTAATCGAGACAAACATTACACAAATTGGTATTTGTATCTAAAATAACAATAAAAAATATGGGGCCTTCAAAAGCCTGATATCAGCATTTCCTCCTGGTTCCTCACCAGCACATTTGCTGAGTGCATCAATATATGATTTCAAAATATCCCATTAATCACATGGTGGCAATTCAATATTTAGAGCAATGACAGTTTATTAGTCGTCAACAGATTTGACTTGGCAAAACACAAACAAGAGACGGGTTTTACTTCATTCCACACACACATTTACATTCCCAATTTCTCTGATAGCAGTTGTCAGATCTTGCTATTTGTGGAATGGAAAAACTTGATTTATTTATTCATTTATTTTTATTTATATATTTAACTATTTTCTGCCCAGAGCAAACTATTCTATATTGAAGCAGAACTTGGAGAAGATTACACTTATTCTCACTTGCTAAATGTCATTGGTCACAGCGGGGCAGTATCCAGCTTGTCCATATCAACCCCCATATCTAAACTAATTTTAACTTACTAGCTTTTTTAATAAAAGCAATATATTACCCATGTCATTCATTCACAAATGTTCCTTCACTTGAATGAGGAAGTTACTTTGCATGCAACATTTAACACTTTTTATCCGTCGTCCTCATGAATCAAAATTGATGTCCCATAATGAACAAGCCCACAAAAAGATGGGAGTGCCACTGAGCACATTAGGGCAGGGATTTGTCTGAATTTGTGTCAGTCAAGCTTATAATGATGCAATGACTTTGACTGTGATTGAATTTAAACCCTAGTATGCATATCCAATTTAATAACAATAGAACAAAACAAAGATGATGTAAATCTATTGTTAGCCTCCTCTGTTGCATAAGCAGTCACTGGAGATACAAACTTTCTAAATTCTTTTCAAAAAGGCATATATATATGGATATTTATTATATTTGTTTAATTACAGAACTGCCTTTACAACAAAGATGGTTGTTTAGCAGCTCGCCTATAGACTATCCAACATATGTATACATTCTGAAAGTTCACATGCCATTTGTATGAGGGGTTTCCCTTGAATTTTCATAAGGCAACACGTTTTGTCGAGTTGTGGTTAATTGAAATGATTTGGTCGTCTTCACTGTCAATTTGTAATGTCTACTGAGGTTATTGTGTATTGATTTATTAATGAATCTACAAGTTGCATGAGCTAGACCTCTAACGCCTGTGGTTAATGGCATTGTGTGGTGTGAGTCTGAAAGAGCTGGATGTGAAACTGTTGTTGTTGCACTTATGATGGATTATTAAAGAAGCAAGCATCTCACCTCCTTGTGTGTGATTTTTTTTAATGCTGCTTCATCTGTAATGTACTCGAATAGGCAAAAGTTAACCAGCAGCACATGTGAATGGCATTGACTTCTCCTTCTAAGTCATGATGGTCACTGACTCAGGCAACTGACATTCGCCACCGACTGCAATTTTAGCAATAGTTTCTATCTCTTGTGCACCCCCCCAACTTCCCCCAATTATGAAGGTAACTCACTGCAATTAAATGCACTTAAGCTCGGCATATTTTATGGGCTGGTCATGAAAATAAACAGAATAAAAGGTAAAGAAAAAGGAAAAAATGGCTATGTGAAGAAAATGTCCTTGCTACAGCAATATACTGTATTTGTTGCCCTACTTTCTCTCTTCCCAGCATGCCATTTTTGTCTCTATCTTTATTTGCCCATCATGAAATGTCTGTATCAGTCAGCATTTGGCTTGCCACCGCAATAAGTCTTCTGACCTTCAATACTTACCCCATATAATATCATCGCTGTCGGGTGAAAACATTGTGATTTTAGCTTTGGTGATTTGTTTTAACTTCAATTCAAAGATTACATGTTCCCCGAGGGGTTGACAATATTCTACAACCAATGAAACCTTTTCAAAAACCAATTAGGTAAAAAGGTAAAAACAAGGCTTCTTAGTTCCTGAAAAGTTTACATTTTGGAGATATGAGGTTTTTCACACTTTTTCCCATATCATCTTCTAACCTTCCTCATAAATGAAGTCATTTGAAATGTGGGACAATCACAAAGTTGGAATGAAGATGGGTTTGGCTATATGTAGGGAAACACTACATGCCCTGTGTAAATCAGCACACTTGTCTATCGATCCATGTTTGCTCTCACCCCCCCCGGCCTCGAAAACCTCTGTTGCCTAAATGAATAATAGCAGGTCCTGAATGAAAGCTGAGATCAGCTTTAGTGGCAAAATTCCCTCCCCAACAGTTAAATCAATAGCATTCAACATCAGGGATTGCTGCACAAATGAAATAATGACACCTCAAGATGTGCAGAAAAATGGTTTAATCTGAAAGAAAGCCCAGCTCCTCACAACAGGGTGGAGGATGGATTACTAATTCTGTCAACAGCTGAGATAGTTTTAACAGCCTTCCCAGGAAAATATTGTTTTATCCAGAGAGCAGTGTGTTATCGATGGTCCTGTTTACTATTACACAGGATCATTCACTCAATTTAAAAAGGAAAGTTCCTGCATCTTAAGGTATTTTGGGAGTGGTGGGGGTGCCCTTGACAAAGTAGGGTACCTCTTTCTTGTGGATATCCTGACCTGTTTTAAGAGAAGCTGAGGGCGAACATAAATACATGAATGAACACATGGAGGGAACAGGGAACAGGGAGTATTGCTGAGAAGGATTGTATAAATCAGTTGCTACTTTACAGAAAAAAGGCTGGTCAAATCTTTATTAAGGTTTAATAAATGACTCAGCATCGGTTGCAACTTTCAACAAGGAGCCAAATACCATTTATTAAGATTGTATGCACCATTTTTATAAAGCTAGTAATAGATCTTAAATTGTATGTAATGATTGCTTTAAATACAAAACAAATAGGTAGTAAGGCAATATATAACATGTAATACCTTACCCGGGAGTTTATTTGCCTCAACAACAGAGAGCATCCATTTCTTATTAGAGGCGTTGTTTATTCAGCCAAAGCTGCATTGTTGTGTTTGCAGAGATGGTGAATATTGCATGTAATCTCTCTCAAAATGTCATTCTCCTCAACTCGGTCAAGAAAGAGCTTAAGTGCATTACATTAAAATGAATGTGAAATAAAAACACAATATGTCAAAAAAATCGCTCAGTATTTATTATTAAAATACCTCATCAATGCACATTCAGTATACTGTGTTTTACTGTGTGTTTGTCTGTGTGTGCGCATACATATCCCACCAGATTCCTCAGTTAGCAGCTTCCGTGGAAGGAGCTGTGACACAGATTCTCAGTGCTGCTGGTCATGATAATAACCTGCACTGTGCCAGTACAAAACCTCTGCAGAGGAAAAACTTTCCTTCTTTTCCTCCCTCCCTCGCTCTCCTCTTCTCTACTTTATACCCTTTTTGCTCTGCCTCTACAACTCATCTCCTCTGCTCTCTATCCTTTTAGCCATGTATTATTTTATCTTTCTTAAATCACTCTAGCCCTCCATTATCTCTGCCTCTGTTTTCGCTCTACTTGTCTCTGGCACTGACCTCACTACAGCATTGCGGGGTAGAAATAGATGCATTAACACACTTCCTTTCTTCCTTCCTACCTGCAAGGTGTGTAACATTGATTTAATATTGGATCCCCCAGGCTTTATCGTCTCATGGTAGAGTGCAATTTTGTACAAGAGACCACAGGTGTGTGTTATTGTACATAGATCTTACAAACACACACACACACACACACACACACACACACACACACACACACACGGTTTATGGTCTATGGTCTGTGGTCTCTATAAAGCCTCAATATACCCTGTCAGCAATATTGTAACTTCACCCAGGCTTGGTTGGCAAAGCATACAAACAGTTTGCCCCAATGGATTAACCTGGCATGTAGTGGACATAAGGTATACAAATGCAAGGAAGAAAATGGCAGAGGATCAAAGGAAAAGACTCTGAATAAAGTCAGATGAGGATAGAAATGACTAATTTATTAAGACTAATGACTAATTTATTTTTTCTTAAATTGTAGAAGCAACTCTTAAACTTAAATCTTTGGACCTGATTCTTTAAAAACATTAACATTAAACATGTCTGGCTGTCAGTTTGATATTAGTTGCCAAATTGCCAAGATTTTCATGAATTTAAAAAAAATATGACCTCAGATTTATCATCATTAAACTCAAGAAAGCTTTGAGACATCCAACATTTTATAACAGACAATCTTAAATATTATCAAGGCTATAAGACTATCATAGGCAAATACAGCTGTGTATCATCAGCATAGCAATAAAAAGAAATCTATGATTTATGTGGCAAAATGGGAACATTTGGATAGAGGTATAGAAAGCATGACAGGTTTGTTGGTGTTGCATGACGGTTTGCTGTTCTTGCTGTTCTTGGGTGCATTGTTCCATAAGTCAGTCAATACAAGCTCTGAGAGTAATATCTGCAGAAAGCATGAATGCCATTTATTTGCAATTACTAAACTGACCCATATACAGCGTTACGATGCAATGCGGAGGGTGGCTTGATCCCACAGCCCCTAGGGCCCGTGAAGTCAGAGGCACAGAAGCAAGTCTCGATTGTTTGCCTCTTACAAAGAGCATAGATTAATTAGGCTTCAAAAGAAACATCTCAACTGTAGCTTGGTAAGACATTCAAGACATGCTACAATGCTATCTAAGAGTCTGTCATGGTGGACGCTATCCTCTGCCTCTGAACTGCAATTACACACACACATACACACACACACACACACACACAAAATCCAGGAAACTATCATCACGTCACGCTGTACCGTACATGCATGTCGTGATTCCATAAGAGAGGTTTCTTATGGGCTCTTCAATCTATTCTGCTTGTCCAGGTAGATTGAGGGAAGCTCATTGCTCAAGCTATCGGTTACAGTAAATACCTTGGGGGCAACTAGACAGCCTTGTAGGACAAACACAGTCTGAGAGAAGCCAAAACACATAGGGATCATTTACAGAGCAATTCACTGTATTCAGCACAGTAGTGCATGAAATCAGCAGATGTCCTGTGGGCATCCTACAAACCACTTCCTCTCTGGAGGAAGCTCTTTTCAGTCACTCAATTTACCAGTTCCATTTACCAACTAATTCATCTAACGTTGTCTTATTTCGGAGGTTGAATGTTTTTAGAATAGCGAGTTACAGTAGACTCTACAATAAGATTAAGAGAGGATGCAAGGAGGATCAGGCCAAATTTAGCCTGCGGAGCATTACTCATAATATTTTTTGGATCTGGGGAATCCTTTCTTGTTGGGCCTGTGAAATGCATGATGCACTGTCTGACAGGGTATTAATGATTCAAGCTGCCAGGGCTGGGTTTTAACTGAAGTAAATTTAGGAAACATGCATCAGTGTTGTCCAGTACGTGCCTCTGAGAAGAATAAGTGAAACGGACAGTTACATCTAAAGTGTTTCTGTGTTTGCTGAGTTATCTTCCAGAAATGTCACCACTCTGTGTAATGTAACTCAACAAGGTACAAGGTACCGTCTCTGCCACTCTGATACTGTGCATCACCATACAATAAATACATTGCTCACCACTGTTTCTTTAACTTGAAGGATGTAGCCTAATGGTATTGTGTACCCGCAGTGCATAGTGCAGTCAGTGAAAGCCCTAGCCACCTTTCACTCCTTTAAGAACAAACACACACACACACACACATACTGAGATTAAAAAGCACATGGAAGCAGGGACAAGGTTGGGCCTTGCCCTTGTTGTGGACTACCTGTGATCTGGGTTAATGAGCCCAGCAGTGCAGTGACCTCCATTCTTCTCTAGCCAAAATTCTGTGTCTGTCTTTGCCTTTTCTGAAATGCAATCTTCAAATCATCAATCTGTACAGGTGCATATTTTGCAGGCTAAACCACAGTGGCCCTCTGCTGCTGTCTAACTGTACAGCAGTGGTTTCCCAGTGTGACACCTAGATTATGTTTAATGGGTGGAAAATTGCACCTTTGAATCTGACGAATCACACAGAGATGAGGGAGCATATTTTTCACACCAGCTATTACAGCATGTCTCCACTCCTAATCAAACAAGCTCACATGTTCATGTATAACCCCCCGACACTTCATACACACATTACAAGTGATCTATTTACACTTTCACTGAGGTTCAAATATGTGAACCAAAATAAACTTGTTTTTTCTCTCCTAAGTTCAGAGTTCAGAGCCATTTCTTCCCCCTTCACTTTTTCCTTCCACACCTGATTTCTCATTATCCTTTCATCCTCCGCACCTCTGCTCTCCTCTGACTCCCACTCCCCTCTCCTCCTTCTGTCCTATTGGTCTGAGGGCAGTAGCGTCAAGCTGTATCTGTCAATAGCCGGGCTAATAGGTAGTATCAACACAGGGGCCTCTCTGAATTAAGCATAATGCTCAGTAAAGCCTGATATTGATTATGTGCAATTAGTTTATCCCTTAACTAATGATGTGTGTGGGGTTAAGGAGAGCAGAGAGGACTGTGGAGGGTTGAGGAGGACAGTGAAGCAGAGGGGACCACTGGGACAAGGAGGAAAGGGGTACCCATATTATCAACTGAGCAAACATCCAGTACATTATAACATGTAAACAAATACACCCAGCTCGTGAAAAAATAATAACGCAAAAACACAGAAACAGGAAAATGCACACAAACGGTGAGTGTCTTACCTTCCTATCATAGTAGAATGCTGCTGGACAGCAGCCTCCAGCAGCCGCTCTAGAATGGTCCACTCGCCCATGGTGACGGAAAGCTGGAAGAACTGTCAGAAGAAATGGGACTTGGGGAGTCTGCCCCTCTTCCTCCACCGCACCTCCTCTCCTTCCTCCCCGGGATCAGCCCGTGCTCTTATGGGTGGCCAGCCAGCGGGGGGTTGCACCCGACCCTGTCCCGCACCAGCTCCTTTTGACCTCTACTCGTTGACCTGGCCGCTCGTCACTGTACGTGTCAGTGTGTATGCGTCTTCTCTCAGGCCTGTCCCGCTGTGCTCCTCTTCCTGGCAGAGGAGAGAGGTGCTGAGCTGAATGCCTCCCCCCCCCTTCTCCCTCTTTCTATCAGTGTCTCCCCTTTACCCCCTCCCCTGTGCAGTGATGCTTGTCCTCCCCCTGCCGCACCACTCTGTTCTGCGCTATAGCATATGCTATAGCTCACTGTATGACAGCCATGATCACCCTCTCTCCCTCCTCTCTTTTCCTCTTCCTCCTTCCTTTCTGGTTCTCTCTCCCCCCCCTGCTCTTCTTCCTCCCTTTCTGCGTCCTCCACCCTACCCCCAGGGCATTCCTTGTACCTTAGATGCACTCCCTGCCATTGGTGCAGCTTAGGCTTGTCCTTGCATTGCGTGGAATCTCTACCTTTGCTGCACCCTTGCTACTCTAACCCAAACACACGCTGCATATAGTTGATCCTCCTCTGCTCACCTCAGCACACTACAGCGTGAACAGACCCGCACACACTCGTGCTCGATGACTGACTGTCACAGCTCTAATTCCCGATCTGCCACTTCCTACAGCGGACTGCAGATCCACACCAGCACACAACGCTTCTGCCGCACACTGTCTTGCCTACTGAATGTCATTTTACAATTGGAGGAATGGTTGCTCCTACAGCTCCAAGCACTACAAGGAACCATCAAAACCTGTGCGCACACACACACACACACACACATACATATACACACACACGCTGCCACCCAGTCCCTTAATAGTAATAAATCAGCTGCCTTGCTGCATCCAGTGAGGCTGAACCGAGGCAGTGTGCTGCAGACCTGCTGTCCTGTATTGTCCCCCTGGCTAATCTCAGCACAGTCCAATGCCGGGAGTCATGTCTGCCGCAAAGAGCAGGGATGAAAAGCTGTCCTGTGAAGCCTATTTCTGGGCTCCATCATCTTGCATCCCTCTCTCTCTCTCTCTCTCTCTCCCTCCGCTCTTCCTCCTTCCCCCTTTCCTCACGTTTGTGTGCAGAGCTCAGTCTTGCCAACTATCTAAATCTCTCTTGGTCTCAGTGTTCCGGTCCTCTCTCTGCTTTGTGTCCTCCCTCTCTCTCTCTCTCTCGCTCATGCAATCGCTCTATCGCTGTCACACTCTGTAAGCATGCAACACTCCCCCCGCTTAGATCTGCTCTCTCTCCTCCCTCTCTCTCTCTCTCTCTCTCTCTCTCTCTCTCCCTCCCTCCTTTCCTCTCTGGTAAATGTGCTTGGATTGCTACCTTGATCGCTGCTTCACTTATGCTTGCAAGAATGCCTCTCTCCGTAGTGCTGTGTCTGTTCCTGCCTGATGTTATACGGCAAGGAGGGATTCGAGATCCGACCCTGCCTTCTGTCCTCCTTCCCTCTGCAATCCTTTGTTTCAGTCTGGAAGCTCGGCGGTGTTTTCTGTACTCTCACCGTTGCTTCCCATTCATCAGCCCCCCTGGTTCAAACGGTCTCTCTGTCTTTTCTCACTCTCTGTTACACATCATCCAGCCCTTCGAGGGAGAGGATTACAGGAGAACCGTGGCTCTGCTCCACCCCATCCCCCCATCTATCTCCTCCCTTTCTCCATCTTACTGTATTCAGCATGACAACACACCTATTTCTCTCTGACCCAACCCTCATGCCCTTACTGTATTTTCTCTCCCCCTCCTCTTTCCCTCTCCTTCATTCTGTCCATTTGCCCTCCTCCATTACACCCCCTTGTTCTCTCTCAGGAGAGATGAGCACTGTATTGTACTTTGCTGTGACATTGAATATTAAGGTGGTGTGGAAATGGGATAGTCTCGCTCCAACACACACACGCAGATACTGACACATGTAAAGTGCTTTAAATGCATGTTTTCACATGCTCACACACCTGCACAGTAGACAAATAAAGGAAACCCCCAAAATAGGTGTATTTATCTATGATAAGACGTGAGGAGAGAGGAGGAGAAATGAAAATAGCAAAAGTGAAAAGTGTTGAAGCAGGTTTTTCTTTTTGCCTTTATTTGACAGTCAGTAGAGCAAGAGACAGGAAAGATGACATGCGACATACGTCCCGAGCCGGATTCGAACCCAGGACGTCACAGTTATGTGGTATGGGCCTTAGACCACAGAGCCACCAGGACAAACTGAACGCAGGTTTTTCAAGAGGTGAGTCAGGCTGAGGTCACACAGTAAATTGAAGTAAATGATGCAATGGTATGACATGGGACCAGCATGCAGTGGTGGCTTCAAGTTCAATTCATGTGCGATGTACTTTGATGACTTTGATTTTCTAGTCAACACCTTATTGGTACTGGAGTGAGACGCGTGTCTGTGGAGTGTCATGGTAACATCAGTAACCTCCTCAAATCCTCACATCCAATGCGATTGTATTTCATAACACATCAGCCAAGGCACTGGCAATTAGTGGAGGAGAGCAAGTTCACAACCACAGCCCTTACACAGCAGCTTCTACAGTGAATTAGTGATTGTATGTGTGCACGTGTGTGAATACCTTTTGTATTTGTGTGCGTGTGTGTGTGTGTGTGAGAGAGAGAGAGAGAGAGAGAGAGAGAGAGAGAGAGAGAGAATTGTGTTAGTTCAGCATCTTCAGCAGGGGACTTAGGGTCTCTCCCATACCAAGGACATATGGTGTAGGAGCGCTGTGAGGAGAGAGGGGAGGGGAGGCAGGCAGCGGAGTGTGGCCAGGCTCGGCTTAGAAACAGAGCTTCTGAAGCGCTGGCATCAGCCGGCAGCTGAGGCTGCTCCCATTCAGAGGAGAGACTTCAGAGCTGGATGGCACATGAGAGACAGAGAGGCGCAGGTGTGTCATCAGTGACCTAGAACAGCCGGCTCAAGCATGCATAAACACACATACTGTACTCACACAGTCATTCTGAATCAACCATATAGACTTACATGGATGATGACACAAATGTTATTATTCACATTATAGTGAATTTGGAGTAATTGGTACGGCCCAAAGTAGGGAAATGACAAATATCTATTAGGAAAAGAGTTGCAAATCTGCAAAACTGCAAAATCTGGCATGCTACATTTCTCAAGGAATAGAAATCCTTCTCTTCCCTTAATGATCAAAGCAGATTTAACAGATGAAATCAATAAGGGATCACAGCTTCCACTGGAATTCACTTGGCCCGTCTATTTCATGGAAAGAGCAAGTGTCTCTATTTTCTAAGTATACCTACTAAATACAAGGAGCTCCATAAGCATTTTGACAGTGACACACTGTTTGATGTTTTCCCTCAATACTCTTTTTAGGTTGAATGTGAAATAGCACAGTGAACATGAGGTTAAAGCATCTGTCTGCTTTAATTTGAATATGTTTTTAACCTTTTTTTCTAAGTTGTGGTGTTGGAGCTTCAGAGCCTGCAGCAGAATCTTTATTTTTGCACCTCAGAATAGAATATGTTAGATTTTAAATTCTGTTTCGGAGGTAATCTGTATTGAATAAATAGTTAACCTGACCTTTGCCTCTACAGTACTTTCTTTTATTCTTGTTTTGTTCTTATTCTTCTATATTTATTGTTTATTGTTTATTGTTATGCACCAATCACCAAGACAAATTCCTCGTATGTGTAAACATATTTGGCAATAAACCTGTTTCTGATTCTGATTCTAATAAAATCCTCACTGACATTGAACACAAGGTGCTACTGCCTATGTCACCATTTTGTGGACAATTTAGCGCTGTCAGGCTTCATTTCACAAATCATTTAACACGTTATGCTAAAAATATAACGTCACTGCCTTTGCAAGGAAAACATGTAGAGGTGCTTTGTCTGTCTTTGGCCACAGCATGCAACACCAGGCTACCTGGCAACTTTACATTAGCAGAGAAAGGACCCTTTCTAGTAAAGAAATTGACATTAAAGGTCACTCAAGTGTGTTGCCACAGGACTCCAGCCTTCCGGTCAGCAGCTGTATGGAGAGCTGGAGGTCTTGAGCAATTGGAGGAGAAATTGCTGTATAAATATTTTCTTTAGAGAAGTGAAGCATGACGCTGTGCAAATAATTGAATCAATGATTTGTGTATTGGCAGCAGAGCAGGGCCTTACTGATCTTGACACCACAAGCTACATGTTGCTACCCTAACCTGCTTTGTCATTTTGTTAGCAAAGATAAGTAATGCCAGTTGGATAGACATTCAGGGGTTGCTAGCAAAAAGTGACATTTTAATGGAATATGATGAATGTAGATATATGTGCTCATTGCAGCACATTGAACCTCACAAATTTGATTAAAAATAACCGAGGTAGAGTCGTCTGTCTGCCAGTGGCCAAAAATACAGAGTCGACTTTGGACAGTGACCTAAATTTTGATAAGCAGGTCAAAAAGGTTGAGCAAGCCTGATTCTCTCCAGAAGCCCAATTCATGCTTTTATTGTCTATGTTTGGACTACATCAAGTCTTGCTTCTTCTGATTCATTCAAAAGTCCCTCATGTCTTCGTCCTATAAGGAATGGAGCTGTGAGGACTCTTAACTGCTGCCAAACAAAAAACAATATTACTCATATAAAACACATACATTACCATTCTCCTTAATTTCAAGATCTCTTCACCACTCTACAATGCCTGGGGTCACAAGGATTGTGACCTTTCTGGGTTGTTTCTAAGTCTATATCAGTCAATATTAATTATGTCTTAATTCATTTTCCTGTTCCAGATGTGAACTAGACAAATAAACAAACGTTTTAGTTATTTTGTTAAAGAATATACAGAATATAGGTTATATAAACATATGCAACTGACAATTTCAGTACTAGAACATGTGCAAAAGGCACCCTAGATTTTTTTATATTTAATTTGGTTTTAGGTGGGTTTTTTTTAGATGTTTGTTAGATGTTTTTTTTGTTTTCTGCATTAGTGTTTTACATTACTTGTGGTTGTGGCATACTGATGTGCATTATGTGCGTATGTGAGACACTGCAAGAATCACAGGATTTCCTGTAGCGTATTAAATGTGTTTCGTTTTCTATTTTTTGTTTTTGAAAGGAGAATGCTTCTTTTTGGAGGGAATAGTGTGTAACACCGATCTATAAGTGATGTAATGTAAGAAACTAAACTACGGTCATCTAAACTCGTTATTGACGAGTTCATCTTGGCCAGTTATATGAGTTGCACAGTTTGAGGGCACATCTTGTGGGTGAATGCTGGACAAATACTTTTGAGGAGGGGGAGTAAAATCAAAGAAGTGATTAAATATTACTGCAGCCAAACCCAACTCGCTGCAACCTGCTGGGATAACTGCGGCTTCTGTGAATTCGCTAGCGGTATGCAAATCCATACATTGGATCGACTACACGTTACCTTGGAAACGAGCCCCAGTGCAGCACCTCGAACGTTCTAGAGATGTCACTCAAAACATCCCGCCAGTCGCTGTGTAAACTGCCCTTTACAGATAGCATTTACAGGATAAATGAAGAAAATGTGTTTGGGGATGTTTGATCATAATTTTTTGATAGGCATGCATTTTATGATGAAATTGTGTGGCTAATGCCATCTCCTTTGAGAACCTCGTGGTTGGGATTATCACTTAAATAAAAATACAAAATAAAAACTTTAAAAAGGTAATTCTTCGAGTCATGTGGTCTTCATTATTTAATATGGTAGGTGTGATGTTTCTGGTAATGGAGTTAGTACGCCCTCTTCTTGGGATCTTAAGATACAACACGTTGCGCAAATTGCCTGGCGTGCTGTACTTACCATGCGTAAAGAAGACTAAAAGAAGTTAAGGCGCTCTCCTTTTATTCAACAACAGCGTTTTTATGTACTATTTTGTTAAATTCGTGAGTTTTTGTCGCCCTGCCACTAGGCTTAATATCATCGTGGTTTGAAAAATTGGAATGCATATCCATAGTCACCTCTGGAGGGCAGCAGCACACCTGAGATGTGTCTTGTGAGTCTCATATTTCTTTTGAAGAGGAAGAGTGTCCCAGACTGGCTAGCTAGTCAGCTAGACATGTCAGAACAGTGACAGTGACGTTAACTTAGCCGCAGTAGTTATTAAAGTGCTTGAAATCCCAAAGGAACGGTTGTAGAATACGGTCCATCGTCAGGTTGCCTACATACACATAGTTGGCAAACCACCAAACGTTACGGATCCGAGACCTTTAATATTTGACAACAACTGGTTAGCTAGCGTTAGCTGGCTAGCTAGTGAGCTCACGAAAAGTAACGTCAACGCTTGTTTTATACAGCCATGTCGGCGCACGGAGACTTCGGAAACCCTTTAAGGAAATTTAAATTGGTCTTCCTTGGGGAGCAGAGTGGTAAGTTTAACGCTACGTATTGTTTGTCTGATGTTGAATCTGAATTATGCTACATCGATATGTATCGATATGTTCCTGTTGGGTATTAATGTTAGCTAGCTTAGCTAGCTAGCTGCGTAACGTTAAACTTGGTAGAGCGATTGCATTGCCACAACGTCAGCGATTGCAAGCTAACTGGCTATCAACTGCTTTGCCACACTGGCTGCATGGGAGTCTCATTTATTTTCTCTGAGCAAAAGCAAGACTCTGGATCTTGACTTGACTTGTTCGTTATGTTGCCTAACTTACACAGTAAGCTGTGATGTAACGTTAACGGACGTATTACTACAAAAACTGTTAAGTTTCAAAGTGTCAGTTAAGTGGTGAAACACCTGACTAGTAACGTTAGGCAGTGCTGAACACCAATTTTGGATAGAGAACATAACTGTTATTATATTAAATCCAGTACCGTTTAACAGAATTAACTATTGACCAAATTGGCTACAAATTACTATTTATGTTGTTCTGCTGCTGTTGCATTCAGATGAAGGCCATCCATCTAGGTTAAAGTCCAAAAAAATGTTGCACTTAATACAAAGCACTTATTACATAAGCAGAATATCATAAAGCATTTGGTCTACAGTAAGAAATGAAACTCATCTGTGGAGAAGGGATGCAGACCCTTTACCAAACCTGCTTGCTGGCATTCCTGTACTCTCCCTAGTCATTTTCTCCTTTCCAGCTGGAATTTGTACTTGCTGATGTGGATGTGGATGTGGATGTGGATGTGGAGGGGCAGGGGGAGGGGGAGGGGGAGGTTGCAGGTGCTAGCCTATATTATAAAAAATAAGTAGTATATGTTGATCCATACATAACATGTATTTACCTGTAAGTGTTATCAAAGGTGTAGGGGTGTTCACTGTTAGCTATGTGTCAAGGCTGTCACGTTTAACTGACCATAAACTGAATATGTCTCCATATGTCTCCACAATATGCCCCAAATTCAGTTTATGCTCAGTTAAGAATGCAACAGCACAGTCATTATTCTCTCACACTACACCACGCTGAAGTAAGTGCTTCGTTGCTTTGGAGGTGTTGCCTCCCTTGCCACTAATTACTTTTCTACAGGTGTTACATTTGGTAATGTTATTTTCCACCCTCATAAAGCTAAGCCAGACTTGTTTGTCAGTCTGTGGTAAATTTTGGTTCCGTCTAGCTTTGTAAATAGAGCAGTGTAGAGTTTGGCTATGTCATCATCACTTGCTGCACAATGTAACTGATAATGTAATTCAAGCTCAGCAAAACAGTCCTAGACTGGAGAGCGAAGCACCATTAAGCTGCTCAAAACAGCCATATGATGAGTGTGTTTGAATTGTGATTTTGAGTTTCGATGAGAAGGAAGTCATGTTTTTAAAATCAATACCACGTATCTAAACACTAAACGAAAACACTAGACACGAAAATGCCGTTTTCAAATTTAAACTGCTTAGTGTAGACGGCACGTGAATGGAGAGAGAGGAAAAAACTCCCCCTTTCCACACTAATGCACGAAAGCCACACCTTCACCCGTGCTGCCCAAAGTAATGGAAATGCAATTCGGACCGTGCTTTGAACACCGTTGCGGGTCGGGGTCTAGCCGTAGCCGCGCTAATGGAAAAGGGGCATAAGACATTTTTGAACCCTTTCTCAGTTTTCCAGGGTTCCTCTGCAGATCCAGAAAGTATGGAATAGTATAAAGAAAGACTTTGCTAATTTCCAGGTCTACTTTTACAGGTACAAAAAGCCTGTAAAAGTATGGAAAATTATTATTTTTGACATGCTGTCATTTCACATATTGTGATATTTGTGGTTGATAGCTGGTGAAGAATAACCTTTGGCTATAGAGTGACATAGCCTAGCTTAGTTGTTCTCAGTCCTGGTCCTCGGCACCCAGAGCCCTGCTGGTTTTCATTGTAGCCGTCTAATCAGGTGAATGCAATTAACTATTTGGCAGGATAGAAAACCAGCAGGGCTCTGGGCCCCGAGGACCAAGATTGAGAACCTAGTGGCCTAATTGACAGTAATATTGCTTGGCTACCAGCAGCATGCACCGACCAAAATCATCGAAGTCAGTCAAGAAATTCAGGACTGGAAAAAGTCCTTGAAGTCCTTTGAAAGGGAAATTAGTTGTGAGCCTTTTCCCCAACCCTACGTGTCACTTTCATTCCCAACACATTCCCCCAACACTGCAACTTCTCCTCAAAACCTTGAAACGATTTTTTTGTCACTGTGTTTGAGAGGCATCTGCATGACATCATGCTGTGTGTGCTCCAGTCATTAGGGCTAATAAACTGTGGCTCGTGGACCATACACAACCTTGCTGTTGGCACTTAATGTTGCTTATTGTTGGTAGCTTCATGGGACTTGCAATACATCATCGTTTGTTACTGTGTTATGTGTCAAAAAATTCATATTGCCAGCGAGGTCATAAATTAGGCACCCAAAAGGGCTTCTAAGTGATATTAAGTTGTCACTATAGTAACTAGAAGCAACTTGCCTGAGATTATCTAGCGCCCAAAAACCCTGTATTCCATCTAGATGTGACGAGACTGTTTAGATTCTGTTGAATAACTGCAAGGACAGTTCACTTGAACATACTGAGGACAATCTGTCTCTGGATGTTGATATGATTAATATCATTGTTTTGGTTATTTTCAAGCAGGGCTTATAGGTTGTGGTGTTGTTTTCCCATCGGCTTAGTGTTTGTTGAATAAAACACTATTTGTTGAATAAAACCGTTAACTAAAGATGAAGAGTTCAGAGTCAAGTTATGATTTACTTGAGTATATTTATTTGCAATAGCTGAGCGCTCAGGAAAGATCCACACACAGTATAGGGTATACAGATCTCTGAAGAAAGAGTAGAGACACAAGTTCATTTGTCAAGTCAAAACAACACCTGCATAGATAATAATACGACTAAAGCAGTTTCCCACTAGCAGTTCCTTCAGTAATAAAACTAAATGATGGAGAATAGTCAAAAAGAGGTAATCATAGTGAATGGTTGACCTAAGGAGTGCATACACTAAGTTTTTCTACCACACTATTCAAATGGTAGTCAAATAAACAAACAGCCAATTAACTGATAGAGTTGAGATGAGAGTGTGATCACTAAACCTATTATTTTTATTTCTTTTTTTTTCAGTGGGAAAGACTTCGCTGATTACCAGGTTCATGTATGACAGCTTTGACAACACTTATCAGGTGAGAGTAGCACCTCCACATGTTCGAAGCATCATTTAGATCATAAATATTTATGTCACTCTAGACTCAAATTAAATGTTAAGAAGAAATTTCTAACGTTTTTTTTATTTTATACTTGTTTTCAGGCCACAATAGGAATAGATTTCTTGTCGAAAACCATGTACCTCGAAGACAGAACAGTAAGTTTTGTTTTTACTACTACTGCTATTTAATCAGTCCTTTTCCAGATTGTGAGACTTGGTCCCGGGGATGCCTTCTCACTGTGGGGTGGATGCCGTAGTACCTAGACCATCTTCCCTCTGCTTGTTTCTTCCCTCAACGCAAATTTTCTTCCTTTCCCTCTTCTCATCCATCTAATTCTCTTCATTCCTATGTTGAAATTAAACACCTTACTTGATCAAGAGAGGAGGGTTGATGACAAGTGAAGGGTGATTTTATTTTATTTTTTCCCCAGGCCCAGACAGCTCACTCTCTCTGGTTCCCTCCTGCATGCACCTCGCTCTCTCCGCTCTCTCTGTTTGTCTCTTTGTCTCTCTGTATCTCTCCGTCTCCCTTCTCTCTTTACCATTTGTGTGACTTCATTCCGTTTTGTTTCTTTTTTTTCCCTTTTTCTCACCATACTTTACTTCATTTCTGACATCGGTTCTTGTCATTTTCTTTTCATTCTTCCTGTTTTTTTCCCCCTCTTCTTTTATTTATCCTCCCATCCCCCCACAGATCAGGTTGCAGCTGTGGGACACGGCGGGACAGGAGCGTTTCCGTAGTCTCATCCCAAGTTACATCCGAGACTCTGCTGCCGCCGTCGTAGTGTATGATATCACAAGTAAGTACACTGACCCGCGCACTCAAGGCTGCGACCTTTTCTTCTGACAGTAAACACGCCATCTTTATCTTGTCTTGTCTTGTCTCTGTCACATTTTGTTTTGTTATTTTTGAGAATCAAATGGATGACTATTGAAATTCACTTGTCCTAAACCATTCAAATGCTACAGTTCAAACTACAGTTAACTAACGTTGGTTGCACATTGTGATGGAAGAATATATTTTCCCACGCTGTGCTGGGAGTTTGTATTAGTCTGTAGGGTGGTCTGAATGAGAAATCGACTAGTTCAATATTGGAGTAAAAAAAAGTTTACAATTACCTTCCGTTGTGTCGATGTCAGGTTTTTGTCAGACAGTTTTTTTTAGGTCAAACTTCTAGCAGTCAGTCTAGCAGGTGATGTCTGTCTCACACAAGGCATGTGGTGCGGTGAGTTTCCAAGCCAACAGCTGAGTGAGATTGTATGTATGGGAAACACTGAGTGTGAGTGAGCAAGCATGGAGCCGTTGTCTGACGTAAAGTACAAAAATAATACAAACATAGACGCGTATCCTCACAAACGACTTTTCAACTAGTCGACTGTTTTGGCACATCCCTAGTTTGTATTACAGACAGGTGCAAAGCAACTCTGCAACTCTTTTCAAAAGTAGACGTGTTAGCAGGCTTTTTTTTTTTCTTTCTTTTTTTGACATCTCAATTATGAGACATAATTCTTGTCCTGTTAGCATTTTGTAACCCTGAATCAAATCTTTTTTTTATGGTTATTTAAAAACAGAAAATATGTTGTTGACAACACGTAACCTGTATGCGTTTTATGCAGGATAGCCCTGATTCTCTGTGTTTGTATTTTTAGAAAAACGTTTTATTACTTTAGGAGTATGGACATCGAAAAAGCCTACCACATAGTGCTCTTAAAAGATGAACGTGTGTGTTGAACCTCACCTTTAAACACCAGACTTTCTCAAACAAAGTCATTCTATCATAGTGGTGGCTCAGGAAGTCACCACACTATCTCAGACCACAGAAACCTGCACATCATTTTATGTTAAAATCCCAAATGATTTTATTTGATGCCTTAAGGGTTTTGAACTGTTCTGGTCGTCTCACTCACCTTGTCATTCTAAACGACAGGTGAGTATTTGCTGCAACGTCCGAGCTGACTCAGACCAAACTCCAGACCTGAAATTATCACAGAGGCTGTGAGATCATGACAACATACAATAATTCAGATGAGCCAGACGGGAATTCTTTCAAACAATACTTTTACAATGACTTGAAGTTAAGAACCTATTATCTCTGTTGTTTCAGGAGCAGGTGCCGTAATAGCACTATAATAGTAGTTCAAGGTTTTGTTCAGCTCTACCGTTATCCCCCGAAGGCGATGCTATGCAGATGAAACACTATGACTTAGGAATTAGCCGCCTACCTTACCTCTGATAAATGATCATGGTATTGTATTTAATCATACTTATTGTTTGGGAGGTTCAGGTCCTTCTTCCTAAGGGCCTGTTTTAACTCAACAAACATGTCTACTCTGCCCAGTGCTTTATATTTTAGAAGATGAAGGAGAACACTAATGCTAACACTGCATAGAAATTGGGTGTTTGTTTTTCTTATTTTCTCAGTGAGGAAAAGGCAATAATGTTCTAATGTTGCATTTTGATGTCACTCCTGCACGGCGGTGTGTCCCTAGTATCAATTGGTAATCACTTGATCAGTACCAGCCCAGATTTGTGTTAAAGTTGGTTTTCCTATTGAAAAAATGCAGAACGTTACAAATGCGTTACACACACAGATATCAAACATGGTCCAGGTGTGTACGACTACTGGTTTTATTTATTTATTTATTTTCTTCCCGTCTCAGTCTCATCTCTGTGTTTTCATAGCTGAGATTTGACATCTCCTGAATGCTGATCCTCTGCTTCCTGTCTGCCCCTCTCCTCCCTCTTCTTGTTTCAGACGTCAACTCCTTCCAGCAAACCACAAAATGGATTGATGATGTGAGAACGGAGAGAGGAAGTGATGTCATCATCATGTTGGTGGGAAACAAGACAGATCTTGCAGACAAAAGGTAGTCTGTTCCTCCTGCCACTGTACAAGTCGTGGCGGGCTCCCTGCATGGGAGCATACTAATGAAGTCATTGATTGTTACTCCTGGCTGGTCAATACTGAGTTCCTGAGCCCTTCCTGAGGCAGCAGGAGCTCACAGCGAGAATCACCGCCCTTTGTGGATGTCAGAGCTGTGATTTACACAGCTTTTTTTTTTTTCCTTATTTAAGTTTTGAAGGCTTAAAATCATAAAAAGATCAACCTGATGGGGTAAAGTGGTGGGGTTCAGCTGTGATGTCTGATAATGTTTGATCTGAAAGTGTCTTTTGTGACTTATCCAACTGTGTGCATTGTCTTCCACTGTGCATCTCTTAACCCCCTTATCTACCACAGGCAAGTATCTATTGAAGAGGGTGAGCGGAAGGCCAAAGAACTAAATGTAATGTTTATTGAGACTAGCGCTAAAGCAGGCTACAACGTAAAGCAGGTAAGACTGTGTCTGAGTCGTGCTCTCTAGCCCTGCTCCAGGTGCTGCCGCCTAGGCTCACCCTCCAAAGGTCACCCATCACAAGTGGAGGTCCGAGGGGACCAGGTGCCAATGAAAGATCTTTAAGATCCGTCTTACTCAATTTTTATTTAGACCTTTTAAAAGGTCATTGGAGTATTGTCCTTTTCAAAATGGATATTGGGTAAATTGATCATCTGTCCCAATAAAATGACTTTGGCGTTAATTTGAAGTTTGGAACCCATCTTTCCCCGTTGTGGAGGTTAGCTGACTCTGAAAAGGCTACACGGTGTGTTGGGCGCCACTTCGACTAGAGCAAAGGTGGCAGTAGCAGCAGGAAGGGGCACGACGTATTCCTCCACTTCAACATATTCACACTGTTTTTTTTGTTGTTGTTTTCTTGTCTCCGTCTTGGTGTGTGCGGTCTGTGGGGGTACGTGCGCATACTTGTGCGTGTGTGTTTCTGTGTTGTGCGTGGTGACTCGTGGCTCATCACAGACAGATAACCACAGAGGAGGGAGAACAAAGAGCGAAAGAGATGAATGTTCTTTTTATTGAAACAAGTGCAAAGACAGGCTACAATGTCAAACAGGTAGAGCGTGTGCACGTTTGTGTGTTTTGTGTGTGTTCATAGTGCTCATGCTCTCTTCTGATAGCTTCTATCTCACACACGCGTGCATAAAGGTCTGCTTCAAACGTTGGCTTCTTCTGGTCTAAGTGGGGGTTGTGGGTTTGTTTTCAAACTCTGTCCCGCCTCTCTCAAGCAGTGATCTGTATTGGCCACCCTTTTGATCTTAACGCCAGAGTGGTGGGTCAGAGTTTGCAAACCTGTACTCTTCACCCCAGGTTTCATTTGCTCATCTTATTTGATTGGCACAGGAACAGTACTTCTGTTGCTGTGGAATCGGCATGTAATCAGCTCTAGGTCTAAGTGATGCTCCTATCTATTTAGATGAGCGTGGGCATGTAAAGCATCATCATACATGCAATACTGTTTCTGGCTATAAATTCATATGAATCATTTTTGATCAAACAAGCTCTATCAAGGGAAGGTCTCCTTAAGACACAATTACATCATCTTTTTAAGTCATTTGTACAGTGCAGAAATATTGACTTTCAGTAGCCCATATGCTTTCTGCTGAACTCAAATCAATAGCAGACAAACTCCATGGGTCTCTTCCTCTGTGTGAGCTTCTGGACAAGCGAATGTAATGCTGAAGTATGTAATGAGAATATGCACAGCACACAGGCCTGATTTGATCTGGTGTTTTTGTCAAGTTGGGAGTATATTTTCGCTCTGACAGATTAGGTTCTCTTTCCCTACAGCTTTTCCGCCGTGTGGCAGCCGCCCTCCCTGGCATGGATACCACGCAGGACAAGAGTCGAGAAGACAGTATCCTTTGTGTACAGTGGATTTTTGATCTAAGTTACCAGCTAACACATATACTGAGCTCCAGCTGGTGTGTGTGTGTGTGTGTGTGTGTGTGTGTGTGTGTGTGTGTGTGTGTGTGTGTGTGTGTGTGTGTGTGTGTGTGTGTGTGTGTGTGTGTGTGTGTGTGTGTGTGTGTGTGTGTGTGTGTGTGTGTGTGTGTGTGTGTGTGTGTGTGTGAGAGAGACCATAAATTGTATTACACATGAATACTGTAGTATTCAAGTGTAATACATTCGGTCCAGAAACTAAATTTGAGACAAATGTCTACAGCTTATTGTTCTGATGCTTATATACAGTTTTCCAGTTACATACAGCACTGTGCAAAAGTCTGAGGCACCCTAGATGTCTTTATATAAATTTGGTCTTAGATGTGTATTTTACATTACTGCTCTTCATAGTACATTTTTTGATATTTAGAAACTTTTCATTGTTTTTGTAAGCATCTTCACTTTATTTTTTACATGCTTAAGACTTTTGCAAAGTACTGTCACTTAACCAAGATTTTCTCGACCCTACATGTACATTTGAGAACTGTGTTTCCCGATCTCTTGAGCTGTTCCTTAACTCCCACTACCTTTAGTGATTGACATAAAGCTGGAGAAGCCACCAGAACAGCCTACCAGCGAAGGAGGCTGCTCCTGCTAATGCCAGCCTCTTTTATCACTCAATATTTCTCTAAACTGGCTTATTCTCAACCCCAGTCTTTTTCTGTACTGTACCCTTCAGTACACCCCCCCCCCTCCCCTTTCACCAGCACCTTGGAGCCACAGCTCTATTCCCCCATCCTGAAAGCAAACACTACATCCGTTATCATTGCCATTGCGGAAACATGCTGTCATTACGATGACGAGTCCTAATTCACTTAAGTAGAATATTTTCATTTTTTTAGCACACATACATAGATATGAGTCATGAACATTTGGCTACACTGGGAACTCTTGTTATCAGTCATTTCAAAGGGGTGAAGATGGTGGCAGAAAGTAGATTAGAGTAATATCTGAGTCGCATTGCTGTAGTTTGTGTCTAAAGATGTGGACCAGGATTTCAAAATGAAAGTGAGCCAGTGAGATCACTATGGATACCTGGGGCAGTGAGATTTGTGGTTGTTCATGAACTCCAGTCAGGGTATGTGCTAAAAAGTGAAACTGTTCTAAAAATGCAGTTAAATATTGCTTTAAGCTCACTAAGCACAATGTGGATGTACTGTACATGGTCAGTCAATACATAATGTGCTGTTGCAATGAAATGGCAAGTATTCATTAATGAATGATGGTTTCTTCATTTTCAACAAAGTCCCTTTTTTTCACTGTATAGAGAAGAATGTGTGGAAAAGGATGCAAAGTGGTGTTGAAAGGAATAAACAACATATGAGAGAGAGCTCAGTTTTGAGTTGCAGCCTGTCCACCCAAGATGCAGCTGAGGGCTTGTTCGAAACTGACTTTGAACTTGGTGCTGCCCGCCTGCTAAGAGCTCCGCCAGTGGAGCCGCGGTTCCCCCACAGTGTACCAGCACGATACGATGACTCAACACACTGAAACCACACAGCCACACACCACTGCACGGCAACAGTGCCAGCACAACAAAATGACACGTACCACAAGGGCAACATTATCACTGCACCATCCACATTGCCGTCCTTTTTCTCTTCCCACACTTGAGTAAAAGCGATCTTAACCTTGGCTGCCATTTTCTATTATCTTTTTGTTTTTTTGGGGATAGATATTTACTCTTTTTTTTTTTCTAAAGACTATAACTATCATAGAGGGAAAGAAATATTGCTTTGATGATTAGTGTTGAGGAGAATATTTTCATATATTAAGAGTCATAATCATTACAAAACCCAAAATAAACATTAGATATGGAGACTTTTGAAGTTTAATTGTAGAGGGCTTCCTGGCATTGGGTTTACCTAGTTTTGTTGAGTTTGGTATGAAGATTTACAAACACTTTAAACATTTTGTTTTCTTTTGCTTGTTCTTTGTTTGGCTTTGATCTTTGGTTAGTGATTATTCTACATGTGTATTTAATCCACAATGACTTGTAATATTTATTTCTACTGGGTTCATGTTTTCTTTTTTATGGCTGTTAATATCTTCAGTTTTGGGGCGAGTCCTAAACCGCTAATAAAATATGCATCCATCTGGACCACCTAAATCTAATCAATAGACACCAGGGAGCTCTTCCTGTTCCCTCCACCGCCTCTCAATACCCAATTGATCACACTGATAATACAGTGCAATTTTTTTGTGTGTGTGTGTCTGTTTACTTACGGAGGGAAGTCCATCAGATTTTGTTGCATCGTAGTCCTTAACGTTTATGTCTGGAATGGTTTTAAATGGAAAAATAAAAATACACTTGTCACTGCTGCTGAAATTCATCAGTGTCTTATTGATAGCTGTAAGATGACTCAAATGTCCTTTTTGATTATAAATAAATGATGGGCAATATCTGCTGCAATGGTTTATCCCTCCTTATTCGCCAAGAGGGGCAAATATGTTGTGTTTCTGTGTAGTTATTATTTGTCTGGCTCCCTCAGCACTGGCAGAAGTAGTGTGCTGCACTGTGGCAGGCTGTCCTGTCATTTATTCCCTAAAATTCATGAATCACTAAAATTGGCCACTAGTATTTATTTAACTCACTGGGTTTGGTGTGGCAGGAGCGTTTGTTGCTCCACCTGTTTATTTAGTGAGCTGGTGCCCACGGCTGGGAACCTCTGCCCAGGAAAATCTACGGGGAGGGGGGGGGGGGCAAATATACCGTTTCTATACAAATTCTCACACATTTCACAATGTTAATGGGGCTTTTTTGAAGAATGAACACAACCGGTAGGGAAAGGATGTTACCCCCCGTGGTCGTTTAGTCCGTTTTCAGACCAACCATGTGCCAAATGTAGATATGTATCAAATGAATGGACATCATAAATATGGATGAGGACATTATACATATTCATGATTAGACAAAGACTATGACGTAGTACTTCTGAAATGCAAACAGGCTGTGCATTTATATGCAAGCGAATATATGGGAACAACGAAACTTCACATGAACACCATTCAAAGTCAAATGATGAAGGAAAGCATGAGAATCTTTTGCTTCCCGAGTTTCAGAGTTATGACGCAATGATAACCTTTCACCTTCTTAAAATGGCGTAAAGATCTTCCGTGTGTCAGTCAACGGTAAGAAACACTTATACACACATGCACCTTTATTACACATCTGTAGTTAGCCAGTCTCACCATAACAACTAACATTGAATCAGATTCATTAAATTAACTTGTTAAGCTGCAGTCTCCATGTTCGTCTATCATTTGTCTTCAGGGTTTGATTTTCCCATAAAATAGAAGGTGAATGCTATGCTGTTTAGTAGTTAGTTTGGAAGTCCCGGATATCGGACCTTACCACCAGCACTTGAACGCACATACTACTACAATCCTTCTCGAGGCTCAGAGTTCCTGTCGGCTCTCTCGCTCAGCTGGCCTCTTTGAGCCGCAGCTGTTACCCCTGGCAACCAATTTGGTGTTACTCGGCAACCAAGCCAAACTGCTGCTTTGTGTTTTTATTTCGTCCACGAGGTTTATAATTTAACAAAAAACTTAATTTTCTATTGATTTCCTTTGTTTTTTAAGTTAGCATTAATTCCATAATGAGTATAGATTACTACGCAGAACTGGAAATAAACAGAAATGCAATTGACGCAGATATCAAAAAGTCGTAAGTTGAGCTAAATTTAACATTAACAAACTCCTCTTTACTACCTCGAAATTGGCGTTGAAACGTGTTAGCAACGTATTTCTACGTTAGGCCTTTTGCAACTATTCTTACTCTTTTTCAAACCAACCCTCCCAGATATCGACGTCTTGCTCTGAAGTACCATCCCAAGAAAAACAGTCATCCTGGAAGCGCCGAGAGATTCAACCAACTTGCTGAAGCATATGACGTTCTGAGCGACCGTAAGCAGCGTTTAACAGGCTGGGACACTGATATTGAATCACTCACTAGGTTAATCAATCGAATTGAGAACGAATCAAATGTCTTAATGTATAATCTTTTATTTTATTCATAAAGAGCACTTTACATGAAAGTGGATAACATTTTACAAACAGGGGATACAGGGGATACAAAGCAAAGAGAACATGCCAGGGGTAAATAATGAGTAACAAATATTAATTAATATTAAGTATTAAAAAAAAACAACCACCCATAATAATGGTAAAAATCTATAAATATATATTAAAAAAAACATTTGCCCTATTTCCTGTAAGTTATAAATTACAGGAAAACATTATTATTGTTTCAACATATAACTTCCTTTCCTATGTAAAGATCTTATTTTACATTTACACTCATGGATGTAATACTTTGCTAGGCATAAAATAAGATTAAGAAATATGATAACATATAATCAAAGGTGTTTCAAAAGCAGAACCATTACCTCCATTTCTGTATAACATGCAGCTTTGCTTTTTCCATTTCGCTTCCTAACAAAGTGACATCTCAACAACTGTCATAGGAGGCAGTATGTTACTTGCTCATAACAAAATTGTTCTATTTTACATGATAGCTCGAAAAAAAGCAACGTATGACAAGTTTGGGGAGGAGGGTCTCAAAGGTGGCGTCCCACTGGAGTTTAGCGGAAACGGTGCCTGGACATCTGGATATGTCTATCATGGGAACCCAGAGAAAGTATTCAGACAGTTTTTTGGAGGTGACAACCCATTTTCAGGTAGGAAAAACAGGTTAGACAGAGACCTCGGCTAAATAGTGTTACAATTGCACGTTGTGTATGTGGGTTATTCAAATGTCACACCAATAACAGTATGATCTTGATTTTTGCAAGACTTCTATTCAAGGGATGGGAATGAAGTACCGCTTGGGTTCGGTGGCCTGCGAGGCAAAGGGGTGAACACGCAGGACTCTCCTATAGAGAGAGATCTCCACTTGGCCCTGGATGATCTCTACCATGGATGCACAAAAAAGATTAAGATATCCCGTAGGGTAAGAGCTATGTAAAATAACCATCCCATCTCCTTGATTGTTTAGACCAGTTAATAGATCCATCCATAATCCTACACAGTAGAGCTCCTTAGAGCAATAGGGTCCGCGTACAATTTAAGCCCACATGCCCTGAAAGCCCACGAGCAACTCAGATAGCAAATACAGAAATGAAAAACTATGTTCTTGTTCCCTTTTTAAGACTGGTATGATCCCATAAATAAGTATATAAGTAAGTATAAATAGACTGAACATGAACATGTTTGTTCAGCAAATACAAACATTTTACTGTGGAAATCATCAAGATGTGTATTTTCATATAAAGCAATTACTGAAGCACAAACGGAGGCAGTAGAGATACGCTGGTGAGCAGATTACTAATGGTGCTGACACAGTGGTGCTCTCGTGTCGTGTGTTGGTCATGTGTTGGCATTTAATAATTGATTTTAACATATTTAACCTAATAGCATATTCTTAATTGAAATTCATAAATATTCTATTAATATTTGTAATCCTATTCTTCTGAGTGTTTGAGTTCGACCATCTGGCTCTATTTCAGATGATAGCCGCAGGGTGTAGAGTACACATGTAGCCCAAATGATTACACACATTAAGCGTTTGAGATTTGTGCTTTTAAATATACAGCGTAGTTATACTTCATATCCTACCTGCAGGCCATAAGATACATGTTCAGATAAAAATCACAACAGATATTGAAGTATGAACACATTTAAATAGAACATCAATTTATTGAACTAGACCTGAAAGTGGGCTAGGACACACACTGGCTAACAGGATATGTTACATACCTTATAGGCCCATGCTTTCCATGTTTATTTCATGTCATAAACTCATATAGATTCATATTTCAGAAGGGATTATTTTCTCATTTTATCTATAACATTTCCCTGTTAAATTATAATTGGGGCAGTATACATAAAAATGTCCAATAGTAAACTTAAATTATGTATGATATACGCAATTAGAGTGCACATATTTCACTGTGTGGGAAAAAAAATCCTTTGTCTTCTTTTAACAGATAATAAAAACTTCTGATTCTTATTTATTAATTTCGCTATCCCATTCCATCATTCTGTCTTATTTGTGAACCAGGTTATGAATGAGGATGGATACACATCCAGCATCAAAGACAAGATACTGACTATCGTTGTAAAGCCTGGGTGGAATGAAGGCACAAGGATAACTTTCCCCAAGGAGGGCGATCAGGTAGGATAACCAACCAGTATAACACGTTTCTGTAGAGGAGACTTTGGACAGTTGTAACAGGTTTTGGTCACTTTTTTAACAAGTCGTTGCACTTTTCAAACCAAATAGACCCAATTCATTTTAAAGGCCTGCTTAAGGGAAAGATCAGCTTTATCCCATGGCCATTTTCTTTTACTGTTAGGGACCGAACAGCATCCCTGCGGACATTGTGTTCATAGTGCGACAGAAGAGTCATCCTTGTTTTGTAAGACAACACAATGACCTGGTCTACAAGGCCCAGATCTCTCTGGAGATGGTGAGTCAAGTTATAGACAGCTAGAATGTCTCCATCTGCAATCATAATACTGCAATTGTTCATTAATCCATTACATCTTTTGCTGGGTTTTTATCATCAATCATTCTTAAAGAGATGCTTTTAGTAGAATACAGTCAAGCAGCACTGAAGTTGAACAGGTTTATTCCCTTTCCCCCAGGCCTTGACTGGGTTCTCTGTGGATGTGGAGACACTAGATGGCAGACTACTCAACATTCCCATCAATGACATTGTGCAGTGAGTGCTTTGCTACGTTGGGGGCAAAGGGAAACACTGGTTTAGACACAGGTCAAATCACATGCCTGTATTATATGCTGCAATCCTAAAAATGTTGCATTCATTACAAATGCCATTAACACTTCTATGAATACTCCAAAAGAAAATAGATACAGCAGATGGTCACATACAGCTGTGGCATGTGGTTGAGCAGATTTTACTGCACTCTAATGTAGTGATGTCATGATTCAAATCAGTGATTCTAAATATAGTTTGGAATTAAATATATTTATTGACATCAATGGGGTAAACATCCCCTGGATTACAGGCTATGCTGGGGTGAGATGATCATAATGGGCTCAAATTGTGGATAAACTGTCCATCTATCTAACTAGTCATGAATTATGTTTATGCATTATCTGGACTCATTTTTTTTGTCTCTAATTTCTGTGTCACACTATACCCAGCCCCATGTACAACAAAGTGGTGACTGGAGAGGGAATGCCGCTGTCCCAGGATCCTTCCCAGAGAGGAAACCTCATCATCATTTTTGACACCCAATTCCCCCAGAAGCTCTCTGCTGAGAGGAAACGTCTGATCAAGCAAGCTCTAGCTTCCTGATCAAACAACGTGCTTTAACGTTTATTTGTTCTTATTGTAAACCACTGACATTATTTTATATAAATCTGTTGCTAACGTATGACTTTACATTTCTGTTATTATTGACACAATTTTTTTGTCAAAATGTTGTTACACATGGAGTCAGGCGAGTGAAGTTGAAGTATAGACTTGAGGTAACACAAAGTTAAAAAAAATGAGTAAGCAACAGAACTGCAATACAGCGTATCACCCTTCAGCCAGAGAATAATGATTACAGTGCAGTGGCCCAGTTGTGTTGTGCCGTCGTCATGGCCCGCTTCAGCTGCTCATATGTGACGAACATCACCACGTTCCAGGAGCCCAGGCGTAGGAAAGATGGCACGAACCTCAAGAGTAAGGGAATAGAATAGAATAGAATATTACGATGATATAATATTACAATCCATTCAAATTGACCAAATTGATTTTGTTTACAACCATTTGGACTGTGCCCCCCTCCTCCATCAGGTCATTGCTTACCCCTTATAAAAAGCAAGGGGTCCCTCTTTGGTCACCATGGAAAGAGCACAAGTGAGGACACTGCTGTACTGGCCGAGGGCAGAGTTCATATATCTTGTTTTGACCACATCAACCGGAGAGGCAATCACTGTTGTGCATAAGCCTGCACCAAAGGCTGATACGAAGTGGCAGGGCAGATTATCTGTAGAGTAAATGCTGAAAGTTACTAAGTGCCTTCAGCTTCACTATGGCCCAACTATTGATCATGTTAAGCTGAAGGGTTTTTTCACCTGTCAAGGGAGTGGACATAAGGAGTGTATCCTTAATGAAGTCATACGTCACCAGTTTAGTGCAGTTAACAATTGCATTACGTGCAATGTTTGGAGCAGTACCTGCAAGGAAGAGTAATATTAGGTAATAATAATAATAATAATAATTACTGATGCTCCTCTTAAACTTAAGCTACCTTTCCATAGGCCATGAATGCCTTCTTCCTTAGCAATGGTCTTGTAAGCATCAATGGTGCCATGGTAGCGTCTGGCGAGCCCAGGAGTCCTGGCCTGTGCCTGGAAGCGGACTTTCACCACGTCTGTAGGTTGAGCAAAAGCAACCGCCATGGCACCAGTAGTACTTCCTGCCAGCAGCCGGCTGCCAATGCCTACATCTGAACCAGAGAGGAGGGAGATGTCGAGCCTGACTGGTGCAGTACACCCTTAACTGGATAAACAATGAAATGTAAAGCGTATAGGTACTCACGATCGGAGCCTTTAGTGTAGAACTGTTTTACAGAGTCGTAGAGACCAATGCGGACAGAGGCAAAGGTCATCTGTCTCTGGAGTCCTGCCACCAGTCCGTTGTAAAGACTCCTGGGTCCCTCTGCACGCACCATGGTGGTGATGGTGCCAAACACCCCCTGATACTTCACTGCCCGACCACTCCCTGCAGCGGCAGAGTGTCCGGCCTCCCCCTGGATCTGTGCAGGATAAATGGAGGCTTAACAGACACTAGAAAAGAAGGGCATGGAGAGACAGAAAATAACAGTGTAGCTTCTTCATGGTTTGAGGCAGGCAAGCAAAATTATAAGTCATTCATACAATGTTTTGAATTGTACATATATTCATATAAGTTCACATATAAGAATTTGATTTGTTGATGGAAAATAAGCCTAACAATAACTCAAAATACAGTTATTTTATTCCATTTAACTATTTTACAGCCTTCACAAACTGTCAGACTTTGTATAAAAAGCTTAAAGAATACATTTAAAAGAGTCAAAAATATCTTAAATCCTTACATTTGCAAAGCAAGAAGTAGAGCAGTAGTATGTCAACAGGGGGCGTCACAGCAGAATTTTACCATTATGAAAAACACAATTACCGAAGGGACAACAAAGAGCTTGTTTACCTGCAGCCGCACTTTGGCCGTGTCCAAGGGAAAGGTTAGCAGGTCCGCGATGCAGCCTGCAGTTCCAGCACCTACAAACTTGACAGCTGCTGATGGGGCTACATCTGCAGGTCCAAATCCAACCATTTTCCCCACTTTATAAGGTACTTGTGTAAATAAAGATTGAAGAGTGGCTCAAAAGGAGATGGTATGGACCCAGGGCAAGGAACTGTTCCAAAATATGAAAGTACAACTAGAACATGTTATGGTACAAAAGAGATTTGATGAAACTTGGGATAGCCATGTA
Organism: Hoplostethus atlanticus; assembly: GCA_034670405.1. Classification (NCBI taxonomy): domain Eukaryota; kingdom Metazoa; phylum Chordata; class Actinopteri; order Trachichthyiformes; family Trachichthyidae; genus Hoplostethus; species Hoplostethus atlanticus. The sequence goes on from JAXDDX010000018.1 coordinate 1,413,652, forward strand.
CAAATGAACATATTGCATATGATTAAAATGTGTCCACTCAAGAATCAGGACCTGTTGCCACATTTCCACATTCAACCGACCATATTTGTCATATTTTGTCTGTTAACCTACATACAAAACATTGTGTGTTTTTCTTTTCATATATGATCCTAAATAACCCTCCAGTTTGGTGTGTTCAGGTCGTTTAGCACTAGACTAAGCAGATGGGATGCACTAAAGGAGATGTTTTTGTGATGCTAAAAACAGATGTTAGTATGTGTCCTGTGGAGGCAGGGACGGGCTACATGCCCTTGCATTGGCTGTATAAAGCCTTGCAAATTCTATAGCACAAGTAAAAATATAAATCATATTATTCTAGACAATCATATTTAACCTAACTTTGGTTAGGTTCATTTGACGCGGCATGCTGTTACAAACTTAATTCTTACCTTCAATGAAGCACTTTAGGACCAGATTAGAGATCAGGATTCTCTAAAGGTGTCCCTCTGGTTGAATTTACTACCAGCTATAAATTGGTTTCCTTGTTCTTCCATAGAAAAAAGTTCAAAAATGATATGCCTTAAAAACATACTCCAAATTCTGAAAAAGACAGAGAGGCAAGTTCAAATAAGTCAAGGCAGCAGAACAGAAGTAACAGCAACAATATCAACATCCCAGGAACAATTTCAAATGCAAACGTTTAGGTGTACCGTGTATTGAATCGTGGAAGTTACTCAATTAGGTAAAATGCCTCTCAAAAGTGATGATACCCTTTAAATGAGTGGATTTGTAGAGGAAACTGAACTGACCACTGGATTCTAAAGTGTGGGGAAGAAAGAGCTGCTGCTTTTTATACCCCTGTTCAAGTGTTGTTACATCATTGGCGTGGCAGCTGCGTGGCTGGTGGGGCCCCACGGTGCAGCTGCAAATCAGAGAGACTATTCTAAACTTGTGGGTGATAGAAACACCCTGTGACTCTATTGGACAACTTTTTCACCACATTTTCTACCTCTGCCTTACCTTCACTTCATTATCAAGCCTCCCTACTTTGTGGGAAAAAAACACACCCAAGCACAGTGTGGGGAATATCACTATATAGCTGTTCACAGTCTTCTAAAGAGAACAGAATAAAATACAGTCTTGGCTCTGACAGCCTCCAGGCCTCTGTCTCTGGCCTCAGAGCTAGAATAATATCAGGACAGACATGATTGATCAGATGAGAAACCATATCAAATCGGACTATATGGTGAAAACTGTTACAAGACGTTTCTGACTTCGTAAAACTCATTTTGGTAAGGTCTGTTATGTTTCTGTACATTGCTGAGTCATGATGACAAACCAACAAGCCTATACAACCCCCACAAAATTAGATCCATATGTTCAGACCCAACGTCTCACCACTGGTATTCGTTAAAAGCTTTGTTGTCCGTGACCGGTTGTTCCTGCTCTGTTTCCTGTGCTTATCGGTGGTGTAAGAGCTGTCTTGGCCTCAAGAGAATACTTTACTTTTCTATGTATAGTAAAGTGCTAGAGCTCAATCCTTTAACATTTACAGGGCATTTTAACGTGGAATGTGGTTTAAGACACAATTTTTACGAGTTTCTCTACTTTTGTGGAACGGAACATGTTCCCCACACAGCACTAACATATCATCCAAACGGGCTGAACACATTATTCTTCTCCTGAGACATAGAACATTTGAAAATAATATAAGAACAATGTTTTGCTCAATTATAATAAATAAACAATGTTTTGCTATGCATGTGTACAAGGCTTTGTATGTTATCATGTAATCATATATGCAGTATTGGTTGTATATTATTATTTGGTATGTGGAATATCATAAACTGGGCCATATGAATGAATGCATGGGTATATGTGGCCATACGCATCTGGTTTACACGTGACTGTATGGAGCTAATGTTCTGCCTATAAACCAAATACCCTGTGGAAGACGGTGTTTTTGTTTTTGCTTTTTTTGGGTTTTTTTTTGTATTTAAAGAATTCAAGAAAAAGTTATTTTGTTCATTTTCTGTCCAGCCAGCCACAAATTCAAATAAAGGAGCATCTCACTGACACAAATGTGAACCTCCAGGGTGGCAAACAGGTGATCGGGGCTATGCCTGACACAATGAAAGCCTTGTCGGAAAGACAAATACAACAAGAGCATTTTTAATCTCTTTCCAATTTGTCAGTCGGTGGCAAACTCACCATAAGTGGGATATGTGCACAAATTGAACACACTTCACACTTCATCAGCAGATTTTAGCAGATCTTGAGGTTCACAAATACAGTTCTATGTTTAATCTGATCACTTTTGAGATTATGCCAGAGCACTGAATGAATCAACAATGCGCTGAGGGCCACGTTTTCCCGTTTTATCCCAGATACTGTGCCACAGCTTCCGCCGTCAGGCAACACTTCTACTGAGAACAGACTATTATGAATACATGTAGGTCAGAATTGTTACCATGTCAATTTTCAGAAGTATCGCTTTTAAGTAGCTGCATTTCCTCCAGTTTTTCCGAAACCTTGACATGGTGTAGTTATTTCTGACACACTGAAACAAGAATACTGACTGTCCCACTTAACTCCCAAGATGCCCCACTTTCTGAAAAGAGCTTGCACCATTTTATCCAGTAATCCCACTACGCCACGAACACTTAAGTGGACCTAATGCTCATCTTCAAGGTGTTGATCACATTACGGGGTGGCACAGTGGTTCTGTAGTTATCACTGTCACCTCACAGCAGGAAAGCGTTGGGTTCGATTCCCAGCCCTCGTCCTTTCTGCGTGGACTTTGCATGTTCTCCCACAGTCCAAAGATATGCAAGGATGGATTGGAGACTCTACATTGCTATTGCAGTGGAACTATAATCCACTGTTCTCTGATGAGATGACAAAAATTACACATTTTTCGTATTGCATTATTTTTTATTTTGTACAACATACTCATGACTTATCGACCAGCAATAAACCATACCTCCACATTGATAAATAAACAGCAATGTAAACATAGAAATTAACATATGAAAACCCATTCACATGCACCACAAAACAAGTGTAAACATTTTATACAGTCAACATAATTGACGAAACAATATAAGGCTGTGCTACATAAAAGTGGTCACTGTATTTGAAGCCCTTCTGTTTAAACACAAAAGCCACCCTAACCCAAATATCACAGTATTCCTATCATCCTAGACAGTTCAATCCATTTTTGTAAACATGAATACTACTCTCTCCAAGGTTAACCAAGGTTCCAGTCTCCAATTTGACATCTATACATGAGCATTTTTCATGGAGGTGCTCACAGTGATGAAGCCTTAAATGTCCCTTTATCCTTGAACATATGACACGGTGCCCACAAAGTGTTCCCCATCAATGGAACAGCTACAGGATGTTTTCCCCCCTGATATACAGTCTTGTCTGCGTTGGCTTTATTTTTATTAATATTCACAAATCTAAGTTGTCCGAGACAACATGGGAATAACACAAACTGCTGGAAGGCAGATTTTCCCTGCCATCTTGGTAATGTGTTTCTGGGCCCTGAAGCTGTTCAGCTATCTTTTGGGCTTGAGTCTCATTTTAGATTCATGAAACCCTGGTGGCATGATAACCGTTCTGCTTCGGTGAAGCGTAGGCCGTTGTGCCTGAATGGTTCTGTCCAAAGAAACATACTGTCACGCTGCGGTCAGAACGGGGACTCCCAGGACTGCTGTGCTCTGGTCATAGCTCGTTTGATCTGTTCATACGACACAAACATCACAATGTTCCAAGACCCCAGTCGCAGGAAAGATGGCATGAACCTGAAGGAGACAAAATACAAGATACGTGACATACCAAACCTTAGGGTGCCACTGATGATGTACCACACTTTGGCGTACCACTGACGATCTTGTGCTTACCCTTTATAGAAGGCTGTGGGCCCCTCTTTTGTCAGCATTGTGGCAGCACAGCGTATAGCGCTGCCGTACTGGCCTGCCCCTGAGTTCATGAAGCGTGTTTTGACTACATCCACAGGGGAAGCCACAACTGTTGTACAGAAACCTGCACCGAAGGCAGCCGTGAAGTGGCACGGCAGGTTATCTGTAGGTGATTTGAGACAACGTCACATCCATCAGATATCGCTTGTATTTAATATTGTAGATACCTGAATTTGATTGTAGAAGATATTGGCAGTTTCTGGAATAACTTGCTTTTTGTTTTGTATTTAATGTCTCACCTGTCATTAGGTCATACTTCAGGATGAGCTCTTTGATGATGTCATATGTTACCAGCTCTGCACAATTTACTATGGCATTACGGGTGATGTTGGGCATGCAGCCTAGAACAAAAGCAGAGGAGGAGTTACTTCAAAACCATTGGTGTGATTTTTCAAGATACTGCTTGTCTTTGAATAAATACTTTTAGAAATGTTAAGTAATGGTGACAAATACCTCTCCAAAGACCCCGCACTCCCTCATCACGAGCAATTGAACGGTAGGCCTCCATGGTGCTGTTGTATCTCCTCCCACCATCAGCCAGGGGTTGCTGGGCTTGGAATCGTACCTTGACCACATCTGTGGGTTGTGCAAAAGCCACAGCCATGGCTCCGGTGGTGCAGCCTGCCATGAGCCGAGCAACAATCCCAGCGTCTGGAGAGCATGTGCATTATGAGCAACCATGAAGGAGTGACAGGAGAAACCACAGCACATGTTTGTATGGGAATAGGGAATAATTCATAAAACTCACTCTCAGAGCCTCGGGTGTAGAACTGCTTCATGGAGTCATAAAGACCAATTCGGACAGAGGCAAAGCTCATCTGTCTCTGGAGTCCTGCCACCAGTCCATTGTAAAGGCTCCTGGCCCCCTCTGTACGCACCATGGTGGTGATGGTGCCAAACACTCCCCGATACTTCACTACATTGGTCCCTGCTTGAGACTCTCCTTGGATCTGGGAAATAGAATGGTACATTCAAGGATTCGTAGCAGCAGATTAGGAGACATATTGAGAAAATTGAGATTTGACATGTGCCAAGCCTCCCAATCCATTATGCTTCTAACCTGTAGTCTGACTTTGGCAGTATCCAAGGGAAAAGTGACAAGGTCAGCAAGGCAGCCTGCAGTACCTGCACCAAAGAACTTGGTTGCAGCGGTGGGTGCCATGTCTGTAGGTTTCATGCCGACCATTGTTATTATTACTATTCCTCCTATTTCCTATTTGAGTTCCTATTTGCCCAGGAACTCTTGTGCTTATCTGAGGAGACACACCAAAGAAAATCATAACTCATCAAGACAGGCATGACAAAGGGAATACACCTGCTCATGTTTTCTCTTCTGATGGTCAATTATTATTATGTCTGAAAATGTAACTGGATAGCCTGAATGTACTGTTTAAAGTCAGATACTTGAAGTGTTCATGCTGGACATACCTGTGATCACAGACAAACAAGTACAAACAAGTGCAAGTTTTTCAACTTGTCTTTTGAAGCTGTTCTGCTGTGGAAATGCCTCGGCCATAAACTGTGCACACAAGCCAGCATACCATTGCTCCCTGTAAAAATGAACATTTATGTAATTGTGATCCAAGACGTTGTAAGAAGCTATGTTCATGTATTTCATCAGTTGACTTACTGATGTACCCTTTTGCTGTCTGCCACTGTTATTTCATATTTTAGTACATGGGTACGAGTAACAGTACTGTAAGATTTTGACTAAAGCTTGCTCTTTGTAAAATAAGTAATTCTATTACATCTATTAAATCTATAAATTAAAATTAAAATCATCGACTAATTCAAAAGGTGCATAATAAAAAAACTAAATCAGTAAATTATCTTGATGTAATTGTAATCCAGGTTTACCTGAATAGATCCCAGGAAAATTATAATCCAGCACAATGGTAAGTATACATAATCCTTTGGCCAGTTAGTCCCTTTGGTGTCCTTAGCGCTTGCTGTGTGGTTACTGCTCCATCGCCAAAGAAGCTGCTCAATTTATAGGCACCTTTAGCACACGCCCGTAGAGCAGCTTGACAAGTTGCGCGCACAGATCACACACTTGCTATGTTTATCTCATGTGTTTACAGTCTGCGAGACACAGCAGGATATTTGAGCAGTTGTTGATCTATACAGAGTCATGGTGGCCTGATTACGGACATTATAGTCATACTCCATCCATTGCCCATAAACTGACAGCTGGCAATATGATGTTGTTGTTTTACATCCCAAAATGTTGACTTCAGTGCTCACAGTTTGACTTAATTTTGTAATAGGCCAATGCAAATGGAAAAAACAATAAAGGCAGATTAGAAATTAACTGTTGATTTCAAATTGTTTATTTCAACAAATAAAAGAATTGCTTAATGTTCTTGGTCTTTCCTATGTTCACATTCCATGTGACGATAGCGGTGATTACCACATTCACTCACAAGAACTCATCTCAGCTCACATGCCCAGTAAAGGCCTGCCTCATATTCCTATTGGTTGATGTATATGGCCAATCAGACAGAGAGGCCTGTTGGGATTCCAAGGGTGTTTTCATGGGGTGACAGAGTGGTATGGTGGTTTTGTATCCTTTTCCCAGTGCTAGTGCTTCACAATAAAACTGGGAAAGTAGTTCACAGGTTTTCAGGAATTTCCTCATCCTCCCCCTGTACACGTAATAAAGTCACGACATGATCCAGGCAAGGGAACCACCCTGTATCTCAGCCAATCCTGACCAAGTGTGGGTGGATGGACAGGGCATCTGTATCCAATCATTCAAGCCATCAGCACCGGGCTGAGGAAACTAGCACCACCAAGAGAAGGGCTTTTAAAGTGGAGGGCTAAGAGTCTGGACCGGGGGGGTAGTGGGATGCCAGAGGCAGTACTGACGTCCTGGGCATGCATGCCTCCATACATGTGACTTTCCGTGGTGGCCCCAGGTCGTGAACCTGGTGAGCTTATAGTCTAGTCACGCGGTTGACTTTGCAAAACAGTCTCCTCTAAATATCTAGAGTTTCACCTGCTGTTATGTGTCAAGATGTTGCTCTAATGTCTAAACTGCAGCTCCAATTCATTTTCCACTTCTGCAACATAGTCCTGCTGCCTTCACGTGTGTGACTGAGACAAAAATGCCACATAACAATCCAACACAGTCAAAGAATGAATCGTCTGTGCAGGCGGGGCAGTTGGGGTGATTGGATTTCACCTTATGAAAACCAATACCTTGTTTTGGGAAAACACTGTTCATAACCTCTCTCTGCCTCCTAGATATTTCTTATTTGTACATTTTTTTTGTTCTGTTTGCAGAATTTAGCTGTGCCTAAACCACCACATAAGGAGCAGATAAGGTTTTCTATGACAGTTAGGGGTATAGATATTAGGCAGCCACAGATTTGCTGCTTAGGGCCATGACAGATATTTAAAATGGCATATTATATTGAATTCAATGATAATATATGATGCACTTTTTGTCACATTCCCTGTCTGTTTTTTTTTTATTTGTTTGTTAATCTGTGTTTGGTAAACTTTTTATTCAAGCAACAACTGACTAGTTATGTGGGTACTTACAAATGTAGTTCAATATGTAGTTTGTAAATTGCATTTACACTTAGTTACACTGTGAGATTACAATCCATCTTCAGTGTATTTTGGCTGCAATTAATTCATTTGTCCCAGGTGCAAAGGAGGATTTTGTGAATTGTATGGCAAAGGTGAAATGGCTAAATCACCCCCAGCCCCCATGATGTGGCATGTTACAGGAGAGGGAGCTGCTTTCACCGCTTGTTCTCCTCACCCCTGGCTAAAAACAGTTCCCAAAGAACATAATGTTCTAATGTGAGTAACCTTTGAGCACACATTACTACTAAACAACTTGCTGGTCTGGCTACACCGAACCAGCTGTGACCTGAAAAAGAAATTGAGCCTATGTAGACCAGGCTCGCATGAACACTAGCCGGCCCTTTCTGCACTTTGAATACCACGAACCCTGACGTACGGCTGTGAAAGAGATAATTCCCATTACACTATAAATAAAAATCAGCCGGTGTGTCACTTTGAAGTTAGTAGTACACAGACCACCTTTTGACTTGAACCCCCCCACCCCTACATCTGTTCCCCTCATGGATAGGGGCATATGCCTATTTTGTAAAGCCAACTGGAAAACAACCAGCACAAAACAATGCGCTTGTATTGAACTGCACCATTATTGCTGCACCATTATTACTGCACCGAGACATGACTTTACTTTACCAATATACAGGATCTGATGTGCTATTGAGTTGGGGTGTGTGCTTACATAAAGAGGACAGGGGGTCTGTCATTGGTTGTTATGCCCACTTCTCGTCACAGATATTTCACTGGAATGCGGAACGGCTGGAAGACCTCCAGAAGGCTCAACGCTGACTTCTGCTCTCTCAGACCCGCCCCCTCTGTCCCCATCCATCAGACCTCCACTACACTTACTTCCCACCTGACAGTTATTCAACATCAACCTCATCAAAGGCCTTTGGAGCCCCTTTGTCTCATAGTTTACAGCACAACACACACAGAGATATTTCACTGGGACAGCAAATGGCCCCACATGCCAGCAATGACTCAATGATTAGTTAGTTGGTTATACTTAGCTTCCTGCTAGCTTAGGTTTCATTTGAGCTTTCAGTGGCGCCACAATCATGATGGTAACTAACATCTATTGGCACGCTAATACAAACTGTCTCCTAAACGGCAGCGAATGAGCTCTCCATCTTTTACCTCTCTAATCCCTTTGGTATCCTTTGGTATAAAGCGATCACTGACTAGCAGGGTGGGTAAACATGAGCCTGCTGTGTGCAGTTTACTTACGACGTGTCACAGATTTCTGGGTATTGTAGTTCCAATGTTTCAAACAGTTACCTCTCGCTGCCATTTGGGGGCCGTCAACGCACAACGTTACCTAGTGCAGCTTTAAACTAACATGGTGAAGACTTCCATTCTCTGCCATGCATCTGTTTTCAATCTTGTCAACTAAAATGAGAAAAATAAATAATTTAAGTTTAAATTATTTGTCTTTTAATAGTCATCTGGCTAACTGATTAGTCTTATGTCCAATAACCCCAAGGAGCAGAGTCATGACTGGCTGGTGAAGGTCTAATATTTGTGTTTTTCTCTCACAGTTTTGACTAGATTCTATTCATTGTCTATGAGAATGAGACAAACGCATTTTCATGAGTTGCAAGACCCATCAAGCCTTGACTTAAAAATGTATTTATACATCCACTTTCTTCATTTACATCCCACTTTCATGGCTCAAATCTCAGCACTGCACAAAGCTTACATGCAAAGTTACATGAGAGTAACAGAAGTCAAGTCAAGTCAAATTTTATTATCTCACTAGGGGAAATTTGGTTGCAGCCAGGTATTAAAAACACTTTCAATCCATCATAAATACAACATAAAAGGCAACATACTAGACAGAACACAGAGACAACAATACAATACAGTACAGTGCAAGATCACTTCATGTGAAGACAAAAGACGATCAAATAGCTGAGTGCAGAAAGTGCCTAGTGCAATCATTTGTGCAAATTCAGCCTTCTAATTGAAAAAAAAAAAAAAGGAATCTTTGAATTTTTTAGTCCTCTGAGTTGGGACTCTATATCTTCTACCTGAAGGTAGAAGCTCAAACTCCCTTTGCAAGGGGTGGTCAGTACAGTCCAATATGGCATGGCCTTCCTTACGACCTGCAACCTGACAGCTGTGCTTGGTACACCCCAATAACTTTACTGGCCACTCTGACAAGCCGACCAAGCCTATTCTCATTGGCCAGATTCAGGTTTCCAAACCACGCCACAACACAAAAAGACAGCACAGTTCTGTAGAACAGAGTCGTCATTTTGGTGCACATGTGACGCTTCTGGTCCCGTCCTCTGAACCAACCAGTCTGGAGACGCACTACTTGTTGGATGTGGAAGTTTATTGGCACGGCTGCTGCAGTAACAGGGGAATATACATGTACAGAAGGGTGTGACTGCTCTGAAGTCAAACATGCAATTCCCAGCCGATCTCCATAAATGCAGTGACTACAAAATAATAAACAATACAATAAACAAAGAGCTTATTCTTCATAATGACCGTATAGTGGATTTCTTTTAAGCTTTTCTATATATATAATGCAATAATGTATAATAATAATAGTATATATAATAATAATAACAACTAATATTTATATTTCTAATTACAAAAACCTATAGAATAGAAAGAAACTACCATCATCCATTTTATATTATTAGAGGAACGCTTATAAATGGAACCAATTATACCACGACACACTCTAGTGGCGAAAAATGGTATAACACTGAATTAACAGGCTGGCTGGCTAGCCATGTGCGACTGGTGTAACATAGCACAACATACAAAAACATAAATTATTAATATCAAATCAAAATCATTTACCTGCAGTAACAGGGGATATACAGTACATGTACAGAAGGGTGTGACTGCTCTGAAGTCAAACATGCAATTCCTAAAGAGGATACGATATCGTTAGTTGGCTAGCCATACTAGCCAGGCAAACCCACGTGGAAACTGAGACAAATAACATATTTACAGTGGCTTATTTGACGCCAGGCAGAACAAAACAATATCTAATAGTGTAACACAAAACAATATTATGGTCTAATAACTTAAAATGTGGATTTGACACTCTTTTTGTACATTTCATCCTCACATTTTGCATCAGTCAACCTACCCAGCCGATCTCCATAAATGCAGTGAAATACCCATGATTCCGTGCTTTCCTATAAAGTATTCCACCAGGAGATGGCAGTATTCCCAACTTTTAGCAGGATTTACTCAATTTCTTTACACCGTTACACACACATTAAAGGAATTTTCTCAAGAAGTTAAGACGTTGTTGTACCTTCTTAGAAATGGAGTCTGCATTAGCCTGAAAGCACAACCTATTATAAAACACAGTACCCAGATATTTATAGTTCTCCACCAGATCAATCTCAGTTCCCTCTATAACTGTGAGTTTGGGGATGGGTGCCGACTTCCTAAAATCAATAATCATGTCCTTGGTTTTAGACACATTCAGTTCAAGGAAAGACTCCTTACACCATGACACCAATGGCGGCTGGCCAATAAAGGGCGCTAGGGCGCCGCCCCACCACTCCCCACATCCTAGACTTCATTGAATAAGACTTTAAAAATGACTTTGAATTATTATTTTTTTAAATGAGCGAGGTAAATATTATATAGTTAGTGAGTAGAATGTATAATCTGCAATAAAATGTAGATTAAAATTGTTCTACGTTGTCTAAAGTTACTGCTAGGTCACGTATTTCCGTCCTGGGGCGCAAGAATCTTTGTCCATGCGCAGTTCCCTCCTCTTAATACAAGAGATAGGAGCTTGGTGGGGCGCAGGAAAGCTGCGCCCCAACAGCATTTATCTGAATGCTGCTGATTTACACACCACCAACCACTGGTTGGCAGCAGAGAGCGAGTGGCTCGTGGTACATCTGACATAAAATGCGCCAGAATGAGACAATATACTCGGTCGTTTTCAAGGAGCTGGATTAGTAGGAAGGCTTGGCTAACTGTATGTAGTGACACCAATGCTTTATTTTGCTTTCCCTGCATCCTTTTTCAAACGACAGGTCAAGTAAACATAGCTGCTCAGCTTGATGAAGGCTACAGGATAGGGATCTGTAAGCATAATGAAGAGGTTGACAAAAACAGGCACATCCTGTCTAAAATAATAAACTGTCAAGTTCTGTTTGTGCCATAGAGTGATTGAGAAAAATGTATGTACAAAAAGTTTAAGCCACAAGATGGCAAAGTCATATGGCTTTGAGCCAGTTCACTCAGCTTTTTGATGGCACTGGGTATTTCAAATGTAATACCATATTAATTAATTTTTTTCTTAAATGCTATTTTCTATTAGGTCTTACTGTGTTTATAATTTTCTGCCATTGTCTCAGGGTTCTGTGTTGTCAGATTTCCTTTGCACTTATCGAGACACTTTTCGCTTACTTTAGTCTTTCACCATTACATATTGTAGTATAAAAGATAATTATTATAAAGAATTTGCACTAATTGAAGTACCTTAACTTACCTTAAGCACGTTTCATTACAACAAATGTTGTAATTTTAAGTTTATGATGCAATGTGAATACAACATTTTTAATCTCTTTAATTTTACTTCTGACTGAAATTTGGATTGCAGAATTGTAATTGTGAAACCTGGAAAATTCGCATAACTGTCTAAGTCAGCCTCTCCGACCAGACCCATATTGTATGTATGCACTATAACTAGTCTGTTCTGTTGTCTATGTTGTCTCTTATGTTTGGAGTATGAGACTTTGTGACTCCAAGGAAGGTCAAGCATAATTGCAGCAGCCTGGGGGGCTTTGGATGGGCAGTGTGTGATCACCTTTTACAGACAAAAAGAGATTCTTAATGCTCATGGATGAGCAGTCATGGACATGGTGGTGAGTTCTGCAGAAAATAAAGCAGCTAGTATTGTTAGTTTTGTTTTTGTTGATATTTGCTTCCCTCATTTTCTATTAGGGATTATTTTTTATCTATTAGTATTTGTATTTATTCATTAGTGACCATGTGACTCTGGGTGTGATGAAATGTGTGCCGAGGCCACAGAGCTCAGATTGGCTGTGACATAATGACATTCTGAGAGACACAGTGGGCACCAGATGAAACTCAGAGCTTCAGACTTCACTCTACCAACCTGAAAGAAACAGCGATTTCATTATCTTAGTTAGCAAACAGTTACAATTTCATTCATTTAACAAAAGCAATTATGGAGGAGAATTTCTGTCCAGGTAAGACAAATCTACTTGTATTTTTCTTTTTTAAACAGATCTACTATCCTAAAACATTCTTGCCAGCCAGTTCCTTTACTGTCTGGTTAATTGTCTCTGTGTGATAAACGATGAAGCTAAATGTTTTAGAACTGAAACTCTCTGTCAGCCTATGTTTTTGCTAACATGCTGACATACCTTGTCTCACTTCTTTCAGTGTGGATGGATCAAGTCATTCGCCTCAACGCCCTCAAAAGTGATGATGACAAATTCATGGCTTACATCCCAGCCAACGACCATGGAGAGAGACGCTATGCTTACGCTCCAGCCTCTATCTCTGGATAAGCTGTTGAGCTCAACTGTGCCCTGTCTCCATTTGCTCAGCCCACCTCAGCTGAAGACCATTGGGAGGGATGATACGCTTATGCTCCAGCCTCTATCTCTGAATACGCTGTTGAGCTCAACTGTGCCCTGTCCCCAGTTTCTCAGCCGACCGTAGGCTCCAGATCTGAACCATGCAGCCATCCAGCCCACGACGCCGAGACTCCATCCAACCTGCTCAGAGATGCTGAGGCTTCATTCAGCATGGCACAAACCAGTGAGACCATAGAGCTCATTGGGAGGCTGCTGCAGCAATCCTTCATTGGTGACCAAGAAGACCACGTGTATGAATACTGCAAGAATGTACTTGGTGAAAAGTACTTCTATGCTCCTTCATCTGATGTATCTGGATTTGTGGTTGACTGCTTTTCACCCTGTGGGCCATATAAAAACCAGCTTGATACATGGGAGCCAGTCGTCACAGCAGATTCTGACTCAATGCAGTTCCTCTCAGACTTGGAAAAAGAGGAAGAGGGCCAAGACCATGTGGTCCTCAAGGAAGACAAAGTCATGTTTTCTGCCAGTGATCCAATTGATGAGACTGCCACAAGTGTCCATGAAGATGCAATTCCTGAGTGTGATGAGAAAAACAACGTCACTACTTTGCTCTGTGCTGGGCCTGACAGCAGTATCACTGCGCAGGAGGAGAGAGACTTCGCCCAAGGGCTCGACCCTGCAGGACTTGACTGCTCCAACGTTGAGATCACCGCTTCAAAACCAAAGAAAGAGAGGAAGAATTCTGGCTGCTTCTCTTGGCTCTTCCGTCTCTTCAGGCGAAAGAAGAACAGTAAATCCTCTAATGCAAATCATACTTGAATCATTATGCTTATTGTCATGTTCAAATAAATGTATTTAAACTAAATACATTTAAACAAAATACATTGTGGATTCTATCTGTACAAGTGTATTTGTATAAACCAAGGGATCTACTATTCTTTGTTTTAATTTTGTGCCATCAAATCTTTTTATAAGTGTGCATGTCATTTTTTGTCATTTTGGAACAAAACTCTCAATATTGCCTACAGAAATAGAGTCTTGCTTTGGGGCTGATCCATTGGCTACCAAAGCAGGGAAGCTTCCACTGCAGACCTTTTCGAAAACAAGGAGGCATCTGCAAGATGATGAGAATGCATTTTCATCAGCAGCCCACACCTGATTCCCTGTCATGTTACTTTACAGTTAAATGTTTTACAGCTCAGCAAATACAAATAAAGGCCTTTTCATTTATTTAAATACACTGATGATACCTTAGTACATGTTTGCTTGATTTTTGGTATAGCCTGGAGAAAAATGCACCAACCGCCACTGACATGACACAAAGTCATTAACAAACAGGCAGAGGCCTTCAAATGACCGAGTCATCTGCAAACTTTATAATGTGTCTATTCTCAAACTTGCTCTGACAGCTATTTGTGTAAAGAATATAAGAATATTTTCTACTTTTTCTACTCATAGTAAGGGTAATAAGGTAATAATTTGATTATTGTGTGTATGATCACACTGATACCCAGCTGAGAGGCTGTAACCTACAAAGACCATCACTTTCTCTCTACCACCAAGTCAGCAGTGAATACGACAATTATCAGCAGTTTCTAAAAAGGTGAAGGTTGTTAACTGTTTGGCTTCTTCCGTTCACTTAATGATGACAGACATGAAAGAAATAAAGACATCTGTTTTGTCCTATAAGGAAAAACTGGATGTGACCAACTTTATTTATTATCCTCCGTGGGCCTTCACCTCTTTCTATTCTCTCTCAGTGTGCCGCCCACTGGCTGTACATCTGCATTAGCCAGTCTACAAGTGTGGATTATCAGCTGTCATAACTCTCTATGTAACTGCATTCATAACTGAGGCTGTCTTCCCATGAATTATAGCAATGATGCAGACTACGAGACTGAAGCTGACATAGGTGCCAGTGAACCATCATTCATGTACTCATAATCATATAGAAAGGGCCTAAAGTCTGCACTGAGAATATTAGGATTATATTATGATATGTGATTAATGAGAGAACGAGGGAGCCATGGATGCAATATCACGTAGAGATATACAACAAACAATATATTTGACGAGTCTTTTACAAATTTCAAGGTGCGTATACAGCAAGATTTTTCTCAAGTGAGAGCATACCATTTTGCTCTTTACTTATAATAATTTATTTCATTTATTGACAAGGTGCCTTAAAGGAAATTGTGTTTACTCAATTTAGTTCAGTAATGTGCACTACTGCCACCTTGTGTTCAAACAGTGGAGTGGAATGGAGTGGAATTTGGGGGAATTGTGAACTGTGCTGTCGTCATTGATTTTTTTCATCTGAGTAACTTAAAACCTTAATTTCTTAATATTATAGATTGTGGCAACAACAAAACTGTTCACACAGTCAGCTCTACTGCCAGGGTGGAGACCAATCTGTTATTCAAGTACAATAAATTCAAATGAAAAAAATGTGTATTGATTAGAGGGATATGAAATCTTTGTTGAATGTGTGTTTTATATCCCCTACTCCTGTCAGGTCACGTGTGTTATCAAAATATATTCTATTAGCAATAGAACTGAATGTTTCAACATTAAATGGTAAAAAATGTGTCCTCCATTTACAGTTTGCTCATGCAGGTACATCAGCGTCATCAAGCTAGCACCTTCCATCATAGAGCCAGCCCCCTCTACAGCACACATACACTCATCTACATGGCACTGATACGACACTCACGCTGCACTCACACTTCCCCATAATTTCTATACTCAACCTAAGTCTGAACAACAGGTTAACGGCACATCTGATTGTCTGGCTTATGTCACCATATAATAAATTACAGCTACTATCTTAGTTATGAGATGGATTTTTCATACTTAGGAGTCCAACTGGTGTCTTATCAGCAAGGGCTACTGGTTGCCCTTTCATTTGCTTCTGAAGCTGCCTTCATGGCCTGACGTCAGCCTTGATAAAACATCCCTAAATCCCTGAGTAAACTGTATGTGACCACAACTCCTCAGGACATACCCTGGCATACCCTTTGTAATGACAATAAGCTCCTCCAAGTAACACTGTCTTTTTGACTCATAGCCAATCTCTCCCACAGCGATCAAGTTCACAGTCACAGCAGTTGTTTAGGTTTACTGCTATGTGCTTTTTCAATTTGCATGGCAAGGCTGAACGAGGTGAATGAGGAATTAAATGCTAAACAGGTAAATATGGGGTATTTCGTCATCCATTCATGGCTAGGAGATACAGCACATAGACTTTTAATTGCAACAATGAGAGTGTAGATGCCCTGGTGAAGGTTGTGATATCACTGAGTAAAGCAGAGGCCAAAGGGATTATAATAGCATTGATGTTGCATAAGTGGCTAGAACAGAGGGACAGAGAAATAATGGGAATGCATTTATATCAATTACAAAATAAACTTGATATTGTACAGAGTTTGGGCAGAAATGGGAGTGAGGACATTTTTATTACAAGACTCAGGTTGGGACATAGTGGGTTGAGTAAGTCTGATATATCACAAAGCATCTGACTGGACTATGTCATCAAGAAGCGGCCAAGAAGGGCATGTTTTAGTCAGATATGGAAGATACTGGAAGGAGAAAACAAAATCATTGATCATTTCATACAGTTAAATTAATTCTGAAATTATGGAAGATGTATTTTATTTGATTATTTTCATTGAAACAGGTAGGCAGTAGATGGCGGTAATGCGACGTAATATGGATGCCAACCCCAGTACAACGTAAGAAGAAGAGACAGCAGGAGAAGAAGAAGGAGCGCGCTAGTCATAACCATAAGCTTGTTAGATAAACGTTAATTGTAACCTAGTTGAAAGTTATCCAATGCCTGGCTAGCGTCGCTACAGGAATCGAAGAAAATCCTATGCTGCGAAAGAGGGGGGAGGTCCTTTTACATAGTTCTTGACAGAACACTAACCCACTTTTGACACCATGGAGAAACAGTTGCATTTAAATTTGTTACCTTCCAGACCTCCAATGGCAGGTGGTTTGCAGTCGGGGTCCAAAATGAGAATGGGGTGAGTAAGCTAGCATCCTATTAGCATGCTGTCAACTTTGTTAGCTAGCTACCTATAATGTCCAGCGGCAGTGGTTACTCACCCCGTTCCCTCAACACTGCTGAGCTTCTGAGCATCTCCTGACACCAAAGAATGGACACTTGAGGTTGACGTGAGCTAGCTGGTTACCCTTAGCTTAGCTAACTAGAGTGTGTTTAATGAAGGGAGGCTGAGCTTGTTATGACGTTAGCTAGGCTAGCTAGAGTTTGACAGCGCTTGATGTAACGGATTCAGTAATGTTATGTCATGAGCATTTTATAACAGTGAAGTCGCCGTGCTATCCTCCCTAAGTGAAATTCAGTATTTCACTACACCGTGCAGTATCTGCTGATCAGTAGCTATGACTTTTCAGGGTGTAAAGTGACTATTGTTAACCCTCAAAATAAATCTGAATCTGGTTAGCTACGATATGTGTCTGTACGCAGGTTGGGCTGTTTTAGCCACCTTCCCAGCTGACGGCACTGCGTGATCTGGTTGTCACGTCATGTTTCTAGCTTGCCGTTTTACGCAGAAGTAACGTTAAGTTATTGGCCTGCTTATATCAGAATGGTAGTTTATAAAACATTTTTTGGTTTGATCAAGCCTGGGGCACCAGACTAGGTCGATGCTCTTTATATTGGACATTTAGACTGCGAGCGACTCATTTTATCGGTCTGTCAAGGCTTAGGCATATTCTCATTATTGCTGCCCTTTTCATATTTTGGAGAGCAGCTTTGACCAGCGGCGAGATGTGCAACTTCTAGCTTCACAGGCAGTGTTTCTCAACCACTGGTCGTGAGACGTTTGACTTGAGGATTGTGGAAAAACAGTAGCAGCCCTTAAATTTTGGTGCTGTGCTAGTGGTTCTCAATGTTGGTCGTCGGGGCCAGAGCCCTGCTGTTTTTCTGGCCTAGGTAGTTTACTGCCTTCACCTGGCATCCCAGGTGTAAATCAGTCCCTGACTGGACTGCTGGAATGAAAACCGAGGACCAGGACTGAGAACCACTGATTTACTGGATATAATCTTTCTGTATATCTTTCTGAGAACCACCGCCCTGGACAAGATCATGTAAAGAGATCCCTCAAATATGTCCTCCAAGATATTTCTGTCTGAAACATGTTAGTGCAAAGTCTGAATATAAATAATAACTATAAATAACTTATTACTGCCCCATGTCATTAAATTATTCACTAACAGCAGAAATCTAGATATGCCTAACACGGATTAACACAGAAATAAAATGGCTCTAAAATCACCCTTAAGCCGAGCCATATAACCAACTGTAAATGGCCTGAGTCAAAACTTGCAATAAGATCTGCTAAAATGAAAATGTGCTTAATATAACTGCCCTTTTTTAGGCCACTTTTTAGGCCAATGTTTGAGTGTTCATTTCAGGAAGGTTGACTCCACTATGTGTTTAATGTGCACTGTTTTCTGCCCAAACTGGTGATAAACTTTACCAAAGGAAACTTGCAATGAACACTGACACATGCATAGCAGAAGGCAAGTGTCAAACCATCATGACTCCTTTAAATCTTGAGAGTGCTTTAGGTTCAGGGGAGAAAACATTTATTTGACCCTCAAACTGACTGTTAGCTAAATAGCCAGCAGCCGGTGCTGTTGAGCAGTTCAACTTTTATGGCTATTCACAATGTAAGGGAAAAGTGAGACCCCATATGTGAGAAGGAATTAAACAAGTAGTTCCATGTGTCTCGGTGTTGTCGCGTACCTATACTATTCTTATGAATTTCTAATTATGCTGCTCACATCTAATTTTAGTGTTTTCTCGTCATTGGGATTGAGTGAGAATTTGGGGCTCTATCATTTGGTTGTCAGTAACTGAAACACTCATGCATGCTAGAGTGTGGATGCATTTTTAATCTTCCTCAGTGAGTTATCACGCTACAGTTCAGCGTGTATCATAAGAGATACAGTTTGAGTTACCCCTTGCTTGTCTTTCCCTTACATACAGACCTGGTCGGAAGAGAGATTTCTCCCCCCTGCCCTGGAGTCAATACTTTGAGACAATGGAAGACGTTGAGGTGGAAAATGAAAATGGCAAAGACATATCCTTGATTCGTGCTGTTTGTCAACAGGAAATCCAACACTGATGATTGGTAATGCGATATGGCAAACACCTAAAGGTTATTCAAGCAGGAGTGTGATTGAAAGGCTGCTGGTTGGTATCTCTGCACCAGTGAATGAGTAATGCTCTCCTAGCTCAACAACTACTATCACGGTCCCTTAAGCAAGGCACCCCCAGTTGCTCCAGTACAGCTGCTCAGTTACCAACAGCAGAAGACTGTGGTTTTACTGAGCAGCTCCTAAGTGTATGAATGTTAGGTAGAGTGTTTCTGAAAAACAAACCATCCCTGGTTAATTGAAGTTTAAAGAAAGTAGTGTTATTGTTATATACGTTCTTTATTACATTACATTACAGTCATTTAGCAGACGCTTTTATCCAAAGCGACTTACAAGTTGCAGTTGACACTACGTGGGGATCAAACCCACGGCCCTGAGACTGAGAGTCTCATGCTCTACCGACTGAGCTGCATTATTTAAAATGAAACTGTAATTTATCAGGTGGCCCTATCATCCCAATCAGTCATCTAAATCAGGGGGAGACTGTTCCATAGCCTAGGAGCCACCACGGCAAACGCACAGTCCCTACTAGATTTATGCTTGAACCAGGGGTAGTAAAAGTTGTGTAATTGGACAAGTTTACCTTAACTGTGCATATTCACACATAAGCTGCAAAATTTCATACAGGTCCCACAATCCTCTTCTCATATTCAGGATGAGACAGTATACAACATCGCAACTAATGTGCCATGGGGCTGTACAGAATCTGTACTTGTTTCATAACCCTTGTACTTGCATCTGTTTCCTTGACTTACCTGCACTTTTTCAGAATTTACTGCAGTGGTTCCCATGGTCCTGTGCTGCTCCTGCTCCATGGAGGAGGCCACTCGGCTCTCTCGTGGGCAGTCTTCACTGTGAGTCTAATCACTAGTCTCATGTAAATTGAAATGCATACCAACCTAGTACAAAATCTATATGAAACTGTGCTGCTTTAATTTCATGTTTATTTTGAATGATTTGAGCTTAATGGTTTGTTCCAAACATTTGCACATGTATGTGTATTTGCAGGCCGTGATATGCAGCAGGATCAACTGCAGGGTGGTGGCTATGGACCTCCGAGTTCATGGTAAATGGTAGAGGTGGTCAGAGCACACACAATAAGTTACTCCAGCACAAGTAATGATATCTTACTCAAGTAAGATCAGATAGAAGCACTGACTCGGCATCATCAGTGTTGTTTGTCGTCTGGAATTCTTCTGAGGTGCCTTTTGATATTTAGTCACAAGGCACACTATACCATGTTTAATTTGCACATTATAAGTCAAATTTGGGGATGTGTCATGTTCTATCTTGGGACACCTTGGTAATACCTGTGCAGTCCCCTTTTGAAAAGTACTTCAAACATAAAGATCTTAACCATAACATCCTGACACATCATGTAATTCAAGTTTCTGGGTCCCCTTATCCAAAAGAGTTGATTTGGTTTGTTAAAAAGCAATCTGGGTTTGCTTATTATTGTAATGATTCAGAGTAATGTAATGAAGTGAAAGTCATTTTAATTCGCACTGGAGTAAAAGATACATTATTCTGTTCAAAATGTACATCCCTGCCCTGGACAGCTGTCCTCATGGTGCTACGTCATCTGTCAGGTTGTTCTTTGACCATCCCCTGCCTTTATATGGAACAAGTAGTGAAATGCTATACTCTCTCATCTCCTGTAGGTGACACCAAAGTGAAAAATTCTGAAGATCTCTCTGCAGACACAATGGCCAAGTAAGTTGTCTGGTCGGAGATGGTCACGAATGCAGCAGTTGCTCTCTGATCCTACTCAACAGCTTCTTGTGAGCCTTGCTTCGTGGAAAAGGGCGGGAAAGCAGAGAGGGCAGGCTTGTGGAACAGCCAAGAGTTAGGGGGAGGACTGAGTCAGGCAAAGTATCTCCTGCCACAGCCTCCCACTTATAAAGACGGGCACTGTTTGATGGATAGGGAAAACAAGATTTGCTGCATCCCTAAATAGTCTTGCTTTTCACAGTGTGTTCCAGTAGGAAGACACGAGCATTACTTTCAAAGCCTGGGCGTCTGACTTCTGAGTGGGAGAGGATTATTGGTTCACCTTGTGGTTGACATTGGGAAGACTTGAGCAGTTTATCCCACCCTCAATAAGTGTACAACTGCATAAAGAATAAAAAGTAGATAACGGTATTTTGACAGTAAATGGGATGATTTTTAGGCTTGGAGAGGTTTGGAGAGGACAACCCTCACATAAACTCCATTATGCTGTAAATTCCTTAACAATTGTATATCACTAAAGTCAGTTCCCCCATTTGTTGTCAGAGCAGCTCCTGGCTGGCCATTGATATGCCCACATAGATTAGAGCCTCACGTCTCTGGTATCCTGAGTATGAACAGTTCTGTTACAAAACCGAAGCACTGGATAGACTGACCCAAATCATAGAAATAGTGTGAAAACTTAATTTTAGTTGTACTGCCCTGTAAGAAAGTTAATACTGCCTTGCTCTTTCTTCCATAAGGGATATTGGCAAAGTGGTGGAGGCACTCTATGGAGAAAACCCTCCTCCAATCATGATTATTGGACACAGCATGGGTGGAGCTATAGCAGTTCACACAGCTGCAGCCAATCATATACCATCCCTACTTGGCCTTTGTGTCATTGATGTTGTAGAGGGTAAGTGGTGATCAATCAATATTGTTCAGTTTTAAGATGCTGAGTGGAGAGAGTAACATAACTGACATAATGTTTGCAGAAATGGATTCTATTTTTTGTCCCCAACTGAAACTAAATTTGAAATAACTGTAAATGATTGAATTAGTATTGTATTAATGTGTGCTTTATTACCAATACTTTTCTGTCGTTGTGTTCAGGTACAGCAATGGATGCTTTGAACAGTATGCAGAATTTCCTCAGGAGTCGGCCAAAGACGTTTAAATCTCTGGAGAATGCCATTGAGTGGAGGTAAAAACGTTACCAAACAACTGGTGATACGGCTCCATCTTGGTAAAATTCTATCCCTGTGCAATTTGATTGATGGTATCCTGGAAATGTCCCTAAAAGTATTTCCTGAGAACGATAGGAGCAGATTTTGGCTTCGACTGGATGCATTTTGATTGTCCAGCATTTTGCTAGTTTGATCCACCTCCATTGTCAAGGGCTTCATATTAGCAAGATTGCACTGCAATTCCCTTGTTTGAAGTTTACCCAGAGTTTCAGCATGGAGGAAAATGTCCACAAGTGACCAAAGTTCTCCTTCCCCTTCAGCGTGAAGAGTGGACAGATCCGAAACATAGAGTCAGCAAGGGTGTCCATGGGAGGCCAGGTGAAAAAGTATGTTGATGTTTCTAGTCTGTACATCAAATGCTGTGCCGGTGTTAATGCAGGCTTTGTGTACATTACTTTCTTCTGTCCCAACATTCACAGATGGGAGGAACCCATCAGCAGTCCTGGTGTCTCTAATAGCATTGGTGAAGGCATAATAGAAGAGGAAGAGGAGGAAGAAGCGGAAGACGAATCCAACAATAAAAGAATGAAGGAAGATGACCAAGAGGTCATGTGTCTGTCTCTCTCTCTGTCTGTCTCTCTTGTGTAAAGTGTGTGTGTATTGGAGGGGGGATAAGAACACCTAGAGATTGACATGCTATTTCCATATAGATGAAGAAGGAGAGCATTTTTACCTGGCGAGTGGAGTTGTCAAAGACGGAAAAATACTGGGAGGGCTGGTTCAGAGGCCTGTCTGCCCTCTTCCTCACCTGCCCTGTGCCAAAACTACTACTGCTTGCAGGTTAGCTCTTTCAAATGTCTCCCTGTTAATTCTGACATTTACATTATCATTTGTGACTCATTATATTAAAAAAACAAATTGAACTTTTAGCCATAGAACAAGTATAGGCAGCTTTGACTGGGTTTAGATATTTTAGATAGGCATAAATAGGTAAAAACCTTCCAAGTTTGTGTGCTAATTCATTAAGGTCCTCACAGCCGAGGATTTTAGGGCTGCCACACCCGTTTTGAAGAATACAAATGATGAAAAGCTGTTTCTTCCAGCTATTATGTCATTAACTGCACATTTACCCCCCTGACTTGTCTAGTTGTTCATTTTTCCCTCTGTAGGAGTGGACAGGCTTGATAAAGACCTTACAATCGGACAGATGCAAGGTGAGGAGCTCAAATTAAGAATTTATGTACAGTTGCCATTCTTCTTTCCGTTTCTCTTTGTGTTTAACTGATGTGATTTACTGTATGCGATACTATGCAACCATCAGTCATGTTCATAATCTCACGTTTGTCCACAGGGAAGTTTCAGATGCAGGTCCTCCCTCAGTGCGGTCATGCTGTCCATGAGGACGCACCTGAAAAAGTAAGTGTTGGTTACCTAAACACAGACTGTGGCTGTATGTATTTTACTGAGATACCGTCGTCAGAATTATCACGAACAAAGAAAAGGCTCAGGTGTAAATGTTTTAACTCAAACTCCTCTCATCCGTCACCAGGTAGCAGATGCTCTAGCAACATTTATGGTCCGGCACAAATTCACTGAATTTAAAGAGGGATACCTGTGGTAAGACCATTTCCTCCACAATTTCCTAAAAAATAAATAGCAGAAATACATAATCTTACTTTCCATAATATTCTTTTACAGCTAATTTCCAGTTTCCAGTGTAGATATAGCCAGCAGCCATAGAGGAAATGTGTCAAGATTCACGGACATCATCATCTTACAGTTGAACAGCAAATTGGGAAAAAGTATAACAAGCAGCTTTTATTGTTGTTATTATTATTATTATTAT
This sequence comes from Hoplostethus atlanticus, assembly GCA_034670405.1. NCBI lineage: Eukaryota > Metazoa > Chordata > Actinopteri > Trachichthyiformes > Trachichthyidae > Hoplostethus > Hoplostethus atlanticus. Next base: position 1,437,698 of record JAXDDX010000018.1, read on the forward strand.
TATTATTATTGTTATTATGTCGCTTCTGTCATGTAGTTACTATGCCTTCCAGCTTTGCCTTATTTGTATTATTTCTAGAACACTGGGATTTGGTTTTACTTGTCCTTTCCAAGATTTTTTTTTTTCTCCCAAATCTCCTTTTGAAATGTAACGCTATCCTTGTTTCATGTTTTCTTTTGGGTGACTGCATCATGTTGTGATATGTGTTTATAATCTTTGGATTTAAAGAATGATTAAAAATGGATAAAGAAAAAATGTCATCCATGCTTTTTGTTTGTTTGCTATGTGTATTAAAAGTGCATCATAATCATTTTAAATCTGGTCTGTTATTTAACAAGGCACTTGTCATGGAGCAAGAAAAACTTTACTGGCGTTTCAGCCAACAAAAGAGCATTTCGCAATACTCATTTAAACCAATGACAACCGCTAACTTAAACTGTAAAAATAGTAATATAACTTTTTTTCTTATAAAACTTTTATAATTATCCAACTTGAAAACAAGTGCTTGGTGAAATTAAATAATAGAACATAAATTCAGGTCTCCTTATCCTTATTTAACATATAGTATACAACAGCGTGTGCACTTCCAAGACAAATTTCTCATTAGGGCACTGATAAAGGAAATATTTTTCTTAAACAAAAATGTGTGATTTAGGTCAAAATATCTATTTTTCCTTGGTATAAGTGTAATACTACTTAATTTAAGAATTTACATGTTATTCTTTTGGCCGTGTAAAGTCCACTCAATTTAGCGTTTCTCTTTACTTTACAAGTACACATGACTAGATAGCAACTGTCTTGTTCTGCGTCAGTGGCTCGGAGCCAGATAACACTTTGCCAGAACAAAGGTAAAAACAGTCACGCACAAGTTTGCTGCTGTTCTCCAGCTTCATGCACGAGCCACTGGGCTTGCACAGTGCAATGTAATGTTAAATTTCCTAAATGTTCTAGGTAGTTCGATAAGATCTTTCTTCCTCCACTGATGTTATATAAGTTCATTTAGGAAGGTTTTATTCATGACACTTGTGGGCATCAAGAGGCTATTTAGGTAACAGACACTTCTGTCTTCTGTGTATCATAATACATAATACTTGAGAAAATCACTGTCTACATATAATGTGTTCTTTATTTACCAGTGTCCACTTTATAAAAATAAGCAAAAGTTATATAACTGCGAAAATGTAACCTTAACCATGAATCTTCACACCTTCACTGTGAATCTTGACAGTACTCCCACAGCCTTCTTTAGCTTCTCTATTTTTGACTGATGTCAACATCTGAGGAAAAACCTCCTTAGGGTTTTTTTTTGGACATATTGGAAATATTTCAAATCATATTTCTCTAGAATTCTACTTCCATATACAGTGTCCCTTCCACACACTTTGAAATAACATGATCAAACATGAAGCTGTATTAATCAAAAGGTCATCTTTAAAAGAGGATAAAGGAGGGTTTCATGTTTTATTAGCCACCCAACATTCAGGGAGTAAGTAGCAGGAACAAAAGCACAAACATGGTTGCAATTATCTGACATCAAAGGTTTTTCTAACTGTCATGACCAAGGTGACATATTTTTGTCCATGAGCTTTTTTTTTCTCTGGAGAATGAAAATGCAGACTTTAATTGTCCCCCCATGGATGGGACAGAATATGATGCAATAATGTGCAATATAAACAACTTAATTATTGATGAACCGTAATGATTGTCCTCCAAAGAACCAAAGCCACTGAGATCATTATGTTATGTGGCTGTAATCAGTGCTGACATGACATACAGACCAACAGTGGTTATGGGCCTGACATTTCATAGCCTTTCCGTATTGACAAGGTTTACCATTTCTCCTAAATACTGTTATTTTTGCAACATATAAAGATTGGATGGTATCTAAAGGCATCATTCAAATATATAGAGGAATAGTCAGGCAGGGCATAAGAAGTCATACACATCAGGTGTTCGAGCAGAGACTAGCATGAAGGCTGGAGAATAGATGGGATGCAGCAAAGGCAGCGAAGTGCAGGACAAAGCTAAGACAGCAAAAATTATCCATCTTGACAAGTCATTTATTCTGGTATTGAGTTTTCAAATCTTGTTCTCAATACAAATCAACTTGTCTCAAAACTTTCCTTGAATCAAATGGTGTGCATTGGACAGAAGGCAGGGAAACACTCTGGACAGGTCGCCAGTCTATCACAGGGCCAACACAGATAGACAGACAATCACAGTCACAGTTTAGAGTCTCCAAGGACTCCAGGACAGAAGGACCAGGACTTTCTTGTTGTGAGGCGACACTGCTAACCACCGAGCCACCGTGCTGCCCATTGGTGGAGTGATACACTTTATTCCACCTTGTTTCAAGATACTGACACTTGTTTAGAAAATTCCTGAAACAAGTGAAACTGCATTGAAAACAAGTGCATTGATCCCACCCTGTTGGCAGAACTGTTCATTTCTTCTAAGAAAATAACATTTATAGATGAATATGAGACTAAATGACTTATTAAGATGAACATTTTTAGTGCAGGGCAGTACAATACAGAGAAGAGGTCTGGAAAGGGTTCAGATGGTTGGAAGGGAATAGGCCATGTAGTTGATATTTACTTTCAGCATTTTCTCAGTCAGCTGTCCACTTACAAAGGAAGCCAGCTGGATTGAGCCTTGAGGACATCCAGCTTCACAGAGTCCCTGCTGGAGGCTGTTCAAATGGCTCTCCACCGTTTTCAGCCCAAATAATCACAGTGTCATCACTGATGCATCTCCTGGGCCAGCAGCTCAGGCAGTGGTCATTCTGAAAGCACTGCACAGTCAGTTCATCCAACGTAGTTTGCTGTTGGATAAGTAGCCCATCTCCATCACAAGACGTGTTTCGTGACAGTAGCCTTCTCTTCCTAGTCTCTGGACTGGGAAGGGACCTGCCAGTCGGACGCCTTGGGCATTGTTTGGCCAGAAATGACAACCAGTCACATAAACATGCTGGAGCTGTCCACAGTGCTGAGGTGCTGAAATACTTGACATGCATGAAAGGTAAGAGGTGCTGAACAAAACTAGACAATGGGTGCTGATTTACTAATTTGCCTTATTTTGTCGAAGCTGTAAGAGGGATTTGTGACTTGTTTGATTCCATTGTTTTATGATTTATTAAAGGGCATGCGGGGTGTTATGCACAGCCTCACTGTTTAATTCAGCATATCACACTACTGTCCCTGACTGAAAGCTTCCCACATTGCAAAGTATTTTTTAACATCTGGCTAGGGAGGGTTAGAAGTAGTGGTTGGCCAGTGGGCCAGTGAAGACATTCATTCCCATGAGTAAATTATTGTCCCACACCGCTTTCAACTAGAGCTGAGTATTTTATTTTGATATGGTGCAATGCAATATGATATAATACAATACATATGACAATACATAAGTCATGATATGAAAACAATTCACTGCAATTCTCAGCAATGTTTTGTAAATGCTATCTTACAAAGAACACAACTACTATTTCACCAATATTTCTTCTGTTGGAAACAAAAAATATTAAATATTTTTAAGACAGCGAGGTGTCAAGATGCTTTGAAGATGTGATAACTGAATTTCTAAAGATGTTTATTCTTAGGCATTCTTTAGGCACACCCCTTCTCAAACCTTTACTCCTTCCAAGATGCTGTCTATCCAAGATCAATCATTGCTGCGCTTTGATTGGTGATTGAATTGACACGTGATGATGTCATGAAGACACGGATGTCTTATATGAAACACATGAAGGGTCTGTGAATGATTCTTTTGTCTCCTTCAATTCCACCACAACTTCAGTCAAATGAAGTGAGACCAAACCAGCATAAGCTCCTGACAAACAGGTATTATTTTGGTGCATCTCAAACGTAAAATGAATTGATTATCTGTGCATGTTCTTTGTAGTTCTCAAATTCAAATCAAATTAAGCAAAGAAAAACAGACTGTTATACTATATAATTGTTGTACACATGGACTAGTGGTAGGCTGTTGCATTCTGGATAGTAATTTTCAATATTCAATGTTTTTAACTCCTTAAAGAGATAACTGTGACTGTGTTTCACGTAAACAAATGTTTTAGATTTTATTTTTCAACAATCCCCTGAATAGTTTTCATGCATCAGGATTAGTAAAAGTGTTTTTTTTTTTCCACTATTTATAATATTTCAAGTGTTTATTAACAAATGGTATGATATCTTTGTGTGTGCCACACCTTTACAGATTCTGCATCAAGTTGTGGCCATGAATGACACAGCAGGAGTAAGCCTCCTGATGCTGTTTGGGCTGCCTGTAAAAGCGGTGCTTTCCATGACACCATGTCTGCTCTTCCTGTATGTGAACGGAGTCATGCTGTTTACCTTGTTGAGAAAGCCTTTCTTTCAGGAGTCGTCCCGCTACATCCTCTTTGGTCATTTGCTCCTTACTGATTCTCTGCACCTTCTAGTGTGCATAGTGCTGTACCTCTTTGCTGTGACCAGAGTGAAAATGCTTAACTATGTTTGTATGATTGTGGCTGTGGTTACAGGCATCATTGCAAAGATTTCACCACTCAACCTTGCTGTGATGTCTCTGGAGCGGTATGTTGCCATTTGCTTCCCACTGAGGCATCCTGAGATCGCCACCAACAGGAGGACAAGCGTGGCCATTGGTGTTATGTGGATAGTGGGCTCTTTAAACTCACTCACTGAACTCTTTGTGTATGTCAGTCTTGAGAGAACCGCTTTCACCATGCAGAGATTCTGCTCCAGATATACTCTCTTGCAATTAGAAATTTATATAAATTTAAACAACGCCTTCACCATTTTGCATTTTGTGTTGGTGGGTCTCATTATCATTTACACATACATTGCTATCATAGTTACAGCAAGGTCAGCCTTGTCTAATGTATCTACATCCAGTAAGGCCCACAAGACAGTGCTGATGCATCTGCTTCAGTTATGCCTGTGTCTGACCTCCACTCTGTTTAACATGATAAACTATATGATGCATTGGACCATGGATCCTGTGGTAGGCTTACATGTTCAATATGTCCTGTTTTTAGGTCTTATCATTTTCCCTAGGTGTTTGAGCCCTCTTATATATGGCCTCAGAGATCATGCTTTTAAACATTTCTTCAAATACTATTTCACCTGTGGCCTCAGAAATCCAGTAAAGCCATCTGATATGTCATAGCATTTCAAATCATAGTGTTATTTTTTTGTCTTGTACAAATAGATTGAGCAGATATGCAAACATTCAACATAGATTTGCAGAAGGCTTTGAACCTAAAAATAAAGATATTTATATATTGACCTTGTTGCTTTGTAATTTAGTGGATGGAAAAGTGGATGATTAGTTGAATGACTAGAAAATGACAATTTTAGAAGGTAAGAATTTCAAATAAAAGGCAAATTGAGTGTGCAAGTAGTTGCAGGACTTTTTGTATTATATAGTGTATTTCCCATTCACGTTGTTCTAATTTTGCTGATATTATGTCCCTTCAATAGATCTAATGTTTTTAGGGTAAAGGATGGACTCTAACTGAAAGCATGACCTTATGGCTCAACTAGGTGGCATTTTGTTATTGCAAAGACACTTAATGCTGCATCTTTTCAACTATATAGTGATCTCTTAATGAAAGCACCTCTTCTCAAGGTGTATACAAGGCCATTACCTTAAATATCTTTGGTGAAATTCGACAGTCATCTACAGTATGCGGCTACAAAGGTAAACTGTTTTGAAAAAGGGAGTAGACAATAATCAACTGTACTGAAATCATAGCACATCTTTGTCTTTCCTTATCAGATTAATAAAACATGGCCTAATACACTGTGTATGTACTGCATAATACCTCTGCAGTTAATTTTTGTACTACAAGTTATTGTTAATGCATTTATTTGTGATTTTTGCATTTGAAGCAAAGTATTCAAAGTGATGACGTAGCTGTAGAAATATATCTGTATGCATTCAAATAATAACATAATAAGTAATGTAAGAATATTGAATCATTTATAATAAATATAATAATATCAGGATTTCTCAACTGTTCATGTAACAGCACTGCTGTGTTTCATTTCATTTCACATTTTATTTACTGTACTCTACTGTAACAAGTCAACACCAGAGAAGATGGTGTCAGAAGCGTCTAGCAATGTTATGGTGTAAGATGGGATGGACAGTTTGAAAACATGCAGGAAATACTGCTGTTCTCTCTTTTACTCTGGAGATTCATCTGGTTTATAACAGTTGAATAGTATCTTTGTAAACAGTGAATATTGCAACAGCAACCTGCGCCAAGAACTCCAGCGTGAAAATATTTTTATTTTTTCTCTTTCAAAGTAAAAATAGATGTTCTTCTACAGAGACACATTACCCATACAAAAAACTAGTACAAAATATAATGATCAATGCGTGAATGTGTAATTTACCTTTAAAATAATACTGCGTCAATATCAGAGATGGCATACAAGACCATCAAAAAATAGTTTCTTATCAAGTCATAGTTTCTTATCAAGCCTTCACGGATTTACAATCACACCCAAAGATTAAATGAGTACTTAGTATATCAAGGGAAGATGCAAACACCTTGTAATATTATATATATAATATCACATGACATGTAGAATGTATATAGTTTAGACAACAACTAATATTTTACCCTTCAACATCTTCCCCAAAAGTCCCAAAATTTGACGGGCCGCTTAAAAATTACCATTTGTTAAGGCCTGGTTGAATTCAAATGCCTTTTCAGACATGGTTCCTCAACTTTTCCTCAAAACATACATTACGTACCAAGTTTCATGATGACTGTCATGAACTTATGGCCTATGAAGAGGTCACGCTGACAATAGAGTGACATTATGAAATAAAAGACACATTTTAAAAGCGTGATGTGAACTGTAACACGTTTCACCATGCAGATTCTCTCGGGAACTCTCAGTGAACCTGCATGTAAAGAGTTCATCCTTTCAGCCAGCAGATGTCACCTTAGGTTTATGAGTCGTTCTAGGTAGGTACTAACTGTATCTGCAGTTGTATCACTTTAGTCTGTAGATTTTAAGCATGTGACTGGGACAAACATGAATATGGGGTTATTGAAAGTAGTGATGTTCACAGTAATTGCTGTTATTATTGATCACAATTTCTTAAAACATTTGTATGTGTGAAAATGAAATTGATCCTCCCTCTGTTCCTGCTCATGGTCCAGATGGGCACTTGTGAAGGCGAAAGGCTATAGAGAGAGAGAGAGAGCAATTTATGTGGGTAAACAGGGAGGGAGGAGCTGAACTATAGAATAAAAGACGTGTCTGAGAGGGAGGTGGATTAATTTAACTGATCTTTACTTCTTCACAATCCTGGAGCTCCTCTCAATACCCGCCCTGGCCCTCATAAAGAGCACTTGAGGCCTTGAACAACATTCCAGAGGGAGAAAGTACCTGGTGACAGAGAGCAGTGTACGACAGAGGGCAGAAAGGGGATGGTTGTTGTCATGATCACAAAATCCTTCAATTCCTTCAAGAAAATGAATGCTCTACGTCGTCAGTTTAATGATGGTTAGCTTTGCATACTTATGGCTTCTCTTAACTTGAACCAGTTGCATACACACAACAACAGTTTTACTTTTGGTCCCGCAGGTTGTGTCACTTTTTCCATGATGCCATGATGGTGTTTTCATAGTCTTGCGCTTACAGAGAGTGTCTCCGAAAAAGGAATTATTTCCCAGTCAAATGCATGGATAAGAGAACATATTTTTGTGTATGAGGAAGAGAGAGAGAGAGAGAGAGAGAGAGAGAGAGAGAGAGAGAGAGAGAGAAAGAGAGAGAAAGAGAGAGAAAGAAAGAGTGAGAGAAATAGTTTATCTCTGTGTTTTTAATTAACTGAGATGTAACATGAGGAAAAGAGCCTGAAGCAAATTTCAGATTCCATGTTTTTGCAATGATGTAGTCGTCTTCATGCGAGTAGAAATTTGACTCTTTCCATTTTATTAATACAAATTCTGTTGACTAAATGTGGACATCATCTGAGAATAATAATCAATAAATAATAATCTACCTCTCTTTGGATGTTTCATGCACAGAGGTGGCACGGTAAATATACACAGAAACACATAAGGACAGAAACCCATGGTGGACCTGATTACAAAGCATTTGACTGTGTTGATTTGGCAAGTTCTGTAAATATGGATTTATTAGTTATTAGAAAGAATTGGACGTTCAATTTTGAAAATGAGCTAATGAGGTAAGAAAGGAAATATGAAGGACAGAAAAACAAAATAACGTACTGTATGTATTTGCAGAGCATGATAATTTAAGGTCTGAGAGAGGCTCATCATGAGCTAAAAGAAAGATCCTCTAGGCTAATGGAAAAAGTTCACTGCTGCATGATGAGGGGTTGTGGAAAAGTGAAGGGGAAACTTTATAAGTTCTAATATGGCTATGATTTTGAAAAGTCCCTAAATTATACAGCTGAGCATGCCTGTTAAACTGGGCTTCTCTCTCCCTTGTGAAAAAATGCTGTGTCACAACAACATGTAACTTTCATGCTGATGCATGATAGTCAAGGCTGGTCAAGCCTGTTGTCTGAACTCTCAATCTTAAATAAAAATATCCAATGCACTGAGTGTATCCCCTTCTAGAAAGATAGAAAGACATGCCATTGTGCTTATGTGCACACACATACAGGCACACTCACATATACATGTTTGCACTATCTAGTTGGCGATGAATGGGATAGCAGCAGAGTTATTGTATCCCTTGCGGCTCTCCAGAGGACAGCACTGAGACTCAAATTAAAGCGCTGACCTGGTTAGCTTTCTGCCAGCAGGAGGGGTGCCCCCACATTTATTTTGCAAAGATTAACTAGCTTGAGTGGCTGAACTGTGGGCAGCAAATCAGGGGACATATGTTTGCATAGTAAGAAGGGACACACACACTTGAAAATTAAGATTTACCAATGGCACATGTGCATTACTCACTAACCTCATTTGAGTATCATATTCACAACAATCTCACAGCAACCCCAGAACAAATCATTGATAATTTTCTAGTCTATAAACGATTCATTCAACATTTCAGTGTTTGACATGAAAGCATCACCAGTTCACAAATGTTTAGCCCTAAAGATAAAAAAGGGTAAGCCTATAATGCATTTTGGAAGGATACCATACAAATACCAAGTCCCTATGGTAATAATTTACCATTATTATAGTGATACCATAGGAGATACAAAATACTAATACAAGTATGATTAGTATTACTATAAACTCACTACTGAGCACCACAGACACACTAAGCCCCCATATTATGGAATAATACACTGCTTTTTCAGGGATTCCATTTAATGAGGCCTTTCGGTCCTAACTACATACTGTGGTTTTCCTTTGAATGAAATAATACGATAAAATGTATATATGTATTTTCAGTGTGCAGGCAACCAGCAGGGAAACTAACAAAGAACATAGTCCACGGTAATGTGATGAGGACAATCTATGTAGCTTCAACAGAGATGACGTAATGTGTATATCGGTGGAGCATTCTTCGGGGGGTAGTTTAGTAGAATCTGTATAGATGACTGTTCATTTGGATTGGCAGGTGAGCCCCCGTCTCCCTGCGCATTGTTGTGTAATGGTACAGTCCAAATGCAGTTTGGAGTTGTTGCCGAGGAGGTTCCTCAGTTCAGCACATACCGTTAAGTGGGCACGCCGCTACGCCTGTTCTGTAGTAGAAGACATCACTGCTTTGAAAATGTTACTGCCTTGTCACTGGAATTACCCCGGCCACCAGGGCAAGGTTGCATTATTTCACCTCTTGTTGTGCAGTATTCGAGGTAGGTTGTGCATTTTTAAGGTAGTTATATTTGCTCTTCTAATCAGAAGTTTTCTGAAACAGCCGAATGTCTCACACGTCATGGTGAAGTCTCAACGTAGTCGGCAAAACGTTTATTTATCTCGTTAACTTAAACTGAAAATAATTTTAAGTTGAAAGTCAAAAGCCGTGTTTGGTTTAGCTAATGTCATTTCAAGAACAAAGGAAACTTACTAAGAAGTTGACTTCAGTGTTTGGAAAAGGTTACGTTAGCCAGCGCCACCACCGCAGATGATAGTGTGACCCACGGCTGCCATAGAAACACTCCCCTAGAAACCGTGAGGAGCAGACAGAGGTACTGATATACAGTTATATATATACACCCAACCTACACTTAGGTCATTGCAGATTTCAGTGGCAGCCATATTAGCTCCAGAAACATGTCCTATTGGCTTTGCTAAGTAACATGGTGCTACGCCAGTTAGCTTTTGAAATGTTGTACAACTTATCTTGGCGATGGAGGGCAGTGCTAGATGTTCGCAACCGTCACCTCGCGGTTCCAGATGAGGGTCAGCACCGTGGTGCCTGTAGCGGAGCCGGGGCTCATTATGCCTTCAACATAACTTAATCTCTTAGTCAAGGGATGGCGCTATCGGGTAATTTACTAACTCCACCCTTAAACACGCGAATTTGTAGCTCAGTATTGCAATTAACAGAATAAAGGATGCTTTATCAAAACTCCAAAGAGCAAAATAGTTTCAATTCTGTCTAAACATGCTTCCCTGATCTACTGGAGCACATTATTTCATAAGGGACATGTTCAAAGAAAGATAACTTTGACCTCTCTGGCTAAACGTTTGATAAGAGAACTATATTGGAGCATTAAATATACAAGGTTTCACAATCCTGACATATTCATGTTAGGGCTGTGAGATATCCATAACATATCATATTGCAAATCTTTGCTGAAAATTGTGCTATATGATGTGCAATACATGCAGACAGCTGAAAAAAGTTCCTTTTCAGCTCTTGAAGAAAAAACATGTTGAAAAAAGACAAGTAGTAGTCAATATTGTGATTTAGATTTATTTTCTTCCAATAATATGTGCTGCCTTAATTCATGTTTATCCTTAAAACAGTGTAGAAACGCAAGTACAGCATCTAGGCCTACTTGTGTAGCTAATAGGTAAGCAAACTTAGCCTTACAGTCTTGCAAGTTGATCCCAGCACAGGACATGTCTGTCCTCCCCTGCCTCTCACCATGATTTCACCAGGAGGCATTTCCACCATTGACCTTATGGTAAATCAATGTACATATGCCAGCGGCTATGAAAATCACTCCAAATGGTATATTTAAATAACTATTCACCTGCCTTGCCCACAGACATTTGAGTGGCCAAGTCCCTTGCCCCTACTGGCCTAAGAGTGAATCTGCCCAGAGATTTCCCGTGTCTCCCACACTCTGTTTCCCTTGTTACATTCCCACTGTCAAGATACATAATTTAAAAAAACACATATAGGTGAGTGCACTGCACTGTCCACTTTCCTTTTTTCATCTAGTGAGGTTGTTAGCTACTAGTGTCCTGCTTGTAGTCGTTGCCTATTGCGTAGCCTAACTAGTGTAGATAATTTTAAACTTTTCAGTCCAAACATCTTGCCATATTTGTAAGTAGAATCTTCTTTTATTGCAATAATTGCCATCCTTTCCACTTCTTCTGTAACAGATGCTATAGCTGTGCGGACACAACTAGCACTGCAGTATTTGTGTTGCAGTTTATGATTCTAATGTTGCATGCGTCACTACCAAAAGCAATCATGAAATAGTTGGAAAGACACTGATAGTTTCAATTAGTTGTTATCTTAATTTGTTTTTCTACTAATACAAAAATGTGCTTGAGAAGACATTTTGATTTCCTTTTCTGGAGGCCTATTGTTTTTGTGTTGCAGTGCTATCTTGTTTTCTAAGTAACTCCTCTGGGAGAACCACATGTATGGTAGGAAATAGCTTGATAAAATAAGTAGCTGAAATATGAACGTATTAGGATGTAAATATTTGTGTGAAAGGAGCTCAGGCCTGGAAACGTAATTGCTTCCCGATGTCCTAGGGATGACAGAAAATGCATTTGGGATGCTCAGAATTGTTCCTCGGGACAAAAGAGGCTAAGCCCCTGTTTTTGCCTGTGCTAGAGAGCCAAGCAAACTACATCCTAAACATAAACATTGTAATACCAGGCCTTTCATTTTTATACAAGAATATGAATAAGAGAAAAGTGGAAATAGAATGACATTGTGTGACAGGAGCTGGTTATGTAGGATTGTATGGACAATGGTCTACTGAGATGCTGCATGATTCCCATCATAACATAATGTACCTGCCTAACATAACGTAATGTATTGCCTGTTCTGTTATTACCTGGTTCTCAAAGTTCACTCCTAATCCAGACTCTACTTACCTCCATCAGAGAGTTAGGGCTATGGAGAAGAGACAATTGCCCGTTTATCTGGCCTCACTTTAAGTCTGCTGTACATTTCAATGAGGGGTTTGACCTTGTGCTTTTGTTGAATGTAAAATAGGCGCACACACCCTCACAGCTAATAATGTCTAGGACTTAAAGGGGTACACCACTAAAGGTACACATTCACATATGCTATTTCTCCGGACAGATTTACAACCTGGAGTCGCTCCACTGACAATAAATGGAAGCTTCACTTTGTGGAATAAAAATGTTTGCCTTTGCACCCAATTGAACTTTATTTGATATAAGTGATAGCTAACTAGTTAGAACCACAAAATATAGCTGTATTCCACAGACCCCCTCCATATGTCTAACTCATAGATCCCTTTGTTGAGAAAAGTAAATAATGTAATAGTTACACCTTGCAGACTTTACTATTAATGTCTGACATTTGTCAAAATACTGAAACTATGCAGTCATTATGGTATGCTGTATAATGCACATGGCACTGTTGGCCAAAACAATGGCCAGATCATAATGCTCACAATTTTCTCCCCACTTGACTATGTGTATTTCAGGAGTCACTTCTATTAGCCCTTAGTCATCACTTTTCTCCAAAATTTTAAATGTATTTTACCAGTGAAGCCAATACTAATGTCTCCAAATTACAGCCTATCCTTTTTTCTAGACTCAGTCAACCGCAATGATTAGTTTTACAGATGGCAAAGTCGCTTATTTCGGCTTAATGTTTTGTTTTGTTTTCTTCCTGGGAATGAATGACTTAACTGAAAAATGAAATCCAAAGCCTGGGGGATACTTCAATAAAGATTTGTAATTATTTTGGCGGGAGTTAACAGTGGGAGCGAAACCTTGTTCATGTGCAGACAATTTTCTTTTTAATCACATGTAGTTTACCACTTTTACAAGAACAACTTGCAACTTGCAACCCTTTTTGAATTACCTGCATTTCTGTATAAATGGCTCCGAAAATATGGTCTGATCATTTGGTCATTTTTACATTGGTGACTCAGATCCGGTCCTGAATCTATTCACTAAAGTCGGGCAGCCTGAAAGAATACATTTTGTTTAAAGAATTGGTCTTTCCACCACTAAAGTATATGCAAGCCAAAAGTTGATGTGGAGGCTGGATGAGACACCCCCACTCCCCACCCCCTGTACCCAACCCTGCCTCTCCCACCCCACTCTGCTCCGCCCACCCTACCACCATCACCGTTTATGTTCTGATTTCCACTTTTAACAGCATACACGATGCCCTCTGGCAAGACACACACATTAATACACTTGCTGCCACGTGAGTGGTGCGTGTGAAGGTAGTATTGACTAAAGGAGAATGAGCAGCAGAATGTCCCCTGGGAACAATGTGTCCTTGATGCCAGGACGTGCATGTGCGCGCGTGTGTGTGTGTGTGTGTGTGTCAGACCCACACTGAAAAAGTGTCTACTGTAGCTACTTTTGTACTATTATTGCATTATCTAGCTATTTATTAAACTATTAGAAGTACAAGGAATGACACGAAAGATTAAGAAAGAAATAATTTTTATGTTAAGAAAAGCTACATTTGGGATTGGATGGGTTTTGCCCTTTTTCTCATCACACTTTTTTTTTTTCTGTGTTGAAGGAAACCAGGACAGGCTTATGTAAGGTCGTCTACGCCAATAAAAATTTAATACAGTCACTATACCTCTTCTATTACATATTCAGTGCAGCAAAAAAACTGCTGCCTTTCCCCTTAGCATGCTGTTACACTTGCCATCTAGCCCATCGTTTACCTGGCAAGCTAAGCAAGTTGTAGCATTAGCGTGCTACTCAAGGCAGAGGTTGTAATTATACAACTGTAGCGATTAGGATTCATGTGTGACATGGGAGATCATGGTCAGGTTGACACTTCGATTCATATATTGTCTAATTCATATTCACTGATGTTGGTTGACGTGGGTAACCAGGCATCCAGTTTATCCCGGGAATGTCTTCACGTTTTCAGGTGTCCCGACCTGTTCTGAAAAATGTATGATTTGTCCACTGGTTTTAGATGGGCTGATTGTAGTGGATTCACCAATGGAAATGGAAATTCTTTGTGTAGAGCATTGGAATTGAAGTTTGACTTTGGGGTTGTTTGAACATCTTGTCTTTTGCAGATTATGCTTTAGGTAAATTTAAAACTAATCTGTTTTTGTCAGATTATTTTTCTTTTTAAGTGTCCTTGTACTGTGCACATTTAGTGGCCATTCTAGAGAGTGCACGCTAAAACAGTGAAGGTTTTATGTCAGATCATCAATAATTACTACTGCTACTGCTGACTTGCAGGATTTTTTAAGGTTGCAACTTCATTACACTTGAGTAGATGTGATTGACTGTCCAGACAGTGGAAGCATGTTCGCATGCATGGAAGATTTATAGCACTGGGTAGTTTTCAAAATATTTGTTTGTTTTTTATGCATTTGAGTATGAATTTAAGGTAATTAACAACCCTCATTTGTACAGAAATGCGGGAATATGCTAGTGCATCAAGCTACATGCTAAACATTATTCCCCCACTCTAGTCCCAATATCTGCTGCTCTCTCTCTGTATGAGTGAGACCTTCAGCCCCATCTGATCTAATCCAGCATTTACGTTCTTTCACGTATTACTATTAATGCAAGTAGCAATACAGACCAGCATATAAAACCTGTAGAAAAGGTAGCCAGATCAATAAGACTAATCATATAATTTAGGCAGTGCATTTGCATATTCGTTCGACGTGGCCTCAAGTTCGGTCAGATTCAACTTTGGCTGAGCAGGTCGGCGGGACAAGTGTGCGCATAGACTATGCTCTTTGGTTTTGAGGGGCTGACACCAAAACCTGATATTTGCCGTTGATGTTATAGATAGCTGAAACATTTCTCAAATTACACTGTAGCTGCACTGGAAATATCTCAACACGATATCACATTATCTATGTTTATCCACAGGAATAAATAAAAGCACCAAACAACAAAATGGGCCTAGAAATGCAAGACACATTGGCAGTACTGTTTTTAAACAGTGCTAAGGGTAGATTTATTTCCTTTAAAGTGAAACTGAATGAAAACAAAACATTACTGAAAAGTAGAGGGACTCTATGAACACTTCCACATTCAAATGGAAAGCAAAATCAAAATGGAGACATTTGTCTATCATACATTATTTCCTCCGGGTCCTAGCTGCATTCAGGGTTGTGGACATTACAGTCTATAATGTAATATTTGAGGGCATGGCTTTTTGGTGGGAGATTGGGCCAGAGACAAAGCTGTTGTTGGCAAAACAACAATGGAATTTTTGGACTCATTTGCCAAGCAGTACAGCAGGATTTGATTTATGATGATGTCTACCCGCTGGCAGCTTGTTGCAGTTATTGATGTGGTTGAAGGGTCTGGCAGTCTTGCTGTGTTATATTTTGCTTTTATTAATCTGTAACTTAATTCTTCTGTTTGTTGTTTACCGGAATCTCAGTACAGTGATACTGTACGTTTCCTTTCATTTGTGTTTCATGCATGATTGTACTCTCTCCTTTCCTCGCTCTTAACCCTCTTTTTCTTCTTTCACTGGTGATGTCATCATGTTAGCATATCACTTCCCCTCCTTTTTTCCAACAGTCTCAGTCTGTCCTCTTTGTAGCCCTTCGACTTTCTAACTCTGAGTTCCATGCCTTGGAGACGGGCCATGTTAATGACTAGGGCGGGTGACAGAGCTTCATGGGTTAGTTGTATTTGGACGAAGGACTTCCCAAAAGCCTGGTTTTAATTCCTGAATTCAGGTCAGGAGAAGGGGAGCTATAGAAACAAAACAAACTCATCATTGGAATACACAGTCAGTTGTCAGTTGTTTATTCTTTGTTTAAAAACCCAACAACTGTTGTTGTGGTACCATGCTTTGAGTCCAGACTGATCAGCGCAGATGTCTGATGGTACTAAACATGTACTATTCTTGAGTCTTTTTTCTTTATGTACTATCTCTATTCTAAATTGTCTTAAAAACTAACATCAGAGGTACACACTAGAGATGCTCTTAGTCGCTAATCGTATCAATGGATATTCACTCAATATGATATTGATGATCAGCCCACCCTGATAAAGCAGTATGATATTGTCAAGCAGAGAATGTGATCTATTAGTATGATATGCCATCAAGTTGTCAATGCATCCAAAAGCCTACTAACCATAAAAACTTAATTATCTACCATTTCAGTACAGGGTGTGCTCTATTTACTTACTTAAACATTTTAAGGATTTGGGGGACATGCATTTGGGGGACAACAATGTCACCTGATCTTCAGTGCTAAATGTTACAAAAATACAAATCTTAATAATTACATTCTCTAAAATATTGCTGGGCCACATGCCTAGTGCCTTTTTAAAAGAAGTGCACATAATACATTGTGAAAATGTCTGAACAATTTCAGCTGGAGTGTAGTGTTTTTGTTCTTCACTTTTGATTGTTCTCACATGAAGAACCAGACCAGGTCCTATTTATCAGTGTAGCCAGTGGCAAATTAAGTTGATTGAATCCAGTTAAACTCTTGCTTGTTTTTCTGTGTCCCTCTCATTGGCAGGTGTGTGGGGCAGTCAGGTAGTGGTGCCCCAGAAGGTGAGCGCTGTGCTGGGGAAGAACGTGACATTAGAGTGCAGGGTAGAGGTGGGTGCAAACCTCACTCTTACCCAAAGTTCCTGGGAGCGCCATCTGCCCACTGGCTCTGTCACAGTGGCAGTCTACAACCCAGAGTTTGGCATCTCCATCCCTCCAGAGTTTGCCCACCGCTTGTACTTCCGCTCACCCTCCTCCCATGATGCCACCATCATGCTGGAGGATGTGGGCTTTGCTGATATCGGAGTCTACACGTGCAAGGTGGCTACTTTTCCTCTGGGAAATACTCAGGCCTCCACCACTGTCAGTGTGCTCGGTAAGTGGGTGTATTTGGATACGTTTGTCTGTAGTTCCATACAATGAGTGCAATCCTCTTAAGAATGTGTGTTTGTGTGGGTGATCTTGAGCTGGTAAGATCAATACAGAAGAAATTTTACCCTTGTAAAATGAATCAATCAGATATGGGTTATTTTAGCCTACTTAGGTGCCAGATTGAAGGGGTTTGCTGCATACAACAATACATGATGTAAAGTTTTGACAATATCAAGAAATTATTCAAAAGTAAGGCTAGTCCTCCTCAATTTTGTCACGTTGAATGTATTAGATACAAACCGGTTTGGCATTGTCCATTCATTAACAGGCTCACAAGTTCTGCTAGACCATAGATCTGTTGTGGTTGAGAGGTGAGTGACTTTGGGTGGCTGCTCAGTAAGCTGTGATCGAACCTCAATGTATACTGTAGCTTAGGCAGTCCTTCCGCAGCAAATACTTTATCTAACTAGTCAAATTAGATATGGTGCTTGAATCCAGTCTTCTCTGTGGTACTAGTAGGAACCTTGTCTTTGGCTATGTGACAGGTAACCATGGCAGTTATTTCTCTCAACTTCTCACTTCTTTGTCATAAGGGACACCGCAGGAGAAGGAAGCTGTTAGGGTTGCTTGCACGGGAACAGTGGAAGTGTGTTTTGTTGAAGTGGGAGAGGAAGAATCACCACTGGAGTTTGATTCATTCAAGTAGTGCACAGGGTGTTGTTTGAGGTGATGGAACAGATTTGTAGTAGCCTACTACTACTTTAGGTAGCAATCTTTTTCAAGCACACCTTACAAATAACAGGGCTTTGTTATTTGTCTGACCTCAAACCAAACCCGTTCCATATCCCCATTTTAGGGACTAAATATTCAATTGTTGTGAGCTCACCTCGGTCATGCTCATTGCCTTGCTCCATTTTTTGAGCTGCCGACTTAGAAAAATGGGTGTGAATATAGTCTCATGATGGCCAGTGGGCGCAGGGGAAGGAGGGGTCCCCCTTAGCTTTGAATGCATTCACATTGAGCAGTAGCACAATAATACAATAATACCTCCCTAGTTTTAAGGGTTCTCTGTGTGGACACTCAAACACCGTGTGCACACACACAAGCCGTTTTCCCAAAAAACATTATAGGGATTGCCAGAGCTGCTATCAGCTCTTTGGATTGGGATGCAGTGGCGTATGTGGAAAGAAAGTGGTTAAAAGATGTGGAAAAAGAAAGCTTGTATTGGTCAAAAAGAAATGTAATGCAAAATGTTCAAAGACTAGAACAAACTCAGGAACTTTAACTCAATAAATAACCTCAGAAGAGAACCGTAACTAACACTGCAATTCTTTTTCCCCCCTACCTTGCTCACTCTCTGGATGCAAGTGGAGCCCAAGGTGTATGTGTCCGCAGGTTCTGTTGCCCTGATTGACGGTGGCAACGAAACGGTGGTCGCCACTTGTATTGCTGAGCGGGCCCGGCCCCCTGCTGAGGTCTCCTGGGAGTCCAACCTTTTTGGCCAGTCAGAAGTACAGCTGTTTGACGAGGCCAACGGCACCACCAGCACACAAGTGCGCTACCTCTGGCAGCCTACCCGCCATGTCCAGGGCCACGCTCTCACCTGTGTGGTCCGCCACCCAGCTCTGCAGTCTGACTTCAGGATCCCCTACCAGCTCAATGTGCAGTGTGAGTGCCTGACGAGTGGCTATGTATGGTAGCACTTTACATGAACTCAGACTAACAATACCAGATACATGGCACATTCATGGATATAGATTCAGTCCCAGTATAGAGCTTTCATTAGGTATTTGTCACGTAACAGTGGAACCATGTTTCAATTTATAATTGATTGATATGATTGGGGAAGGGGGGCGGGGCTCTATTTCAAATTAAACATCTCGTGATTTTTGATAGGTTGATTGGATTAGATGAAACCAGGGCAGTCCATAGGATAGCTCCTTAGAGGAGATATTAATTAATATGGTTTATAGAAACTAATTGTTTTGTCCACATTTCTTTAGCCTTACCTGTGTCAGTAGATTTCGCTGTGTGTGCCTAAACTATCAAAAGTGGAAAGGCTTTGTATCAATGAGACTAGATAGTGGTTATGGCACATAGCTGTACTTTGTGGGGACAAATGGGTCTCTGCATACCAGTGGCAAATTGACTAATGAAAGTGCTCAAATAAATCTTGTTGTCTGAAAAAGCTTTTTCGCGTGACGGATGGATTTAACTTTAATCGGACTTACTCTTTTGTGACAGATGGCAATGACAAAAAGTATTTTGCAAATAAGTGATGATTGACATTTTGATCATATTCTACACATCCAGTGAAAATGGTAAATGGTTCCTATATGTTCAATTCATAAAGTATAGCAAAAGTTTTGCCATGGAACAACAGCCTACAGTAGGTAGTAAAAGTAGCTGTGTGCCAACTAATAGAGGAGCTATCTTTGTATCATGCTCTAAATACCTCATAGTGATCACTCAGCAACAAACAATAGAGGGCCCATGGTTGGGGACAAGTAATGAGGTCCTGGTGTAGGTTTGAAATTGTTATACACGCAAGTGTGGGTTGCTTCTCTGTAAACTCTAACATTCGTTGTCTGGGTTGTTTCAGATTTCCAAACATATTATTGCACATTTGTAGCACACAAGCCCACTTCTCTAGTCCGTAGGCTACGACCACCCCCATGTTCCAGACAATGCTACACACAAATTAGGCAATCAGTCATATTGCATGTGTTTGGTGATGTGAATTACAGTGTAATTGACTTCGAACTATTGACATTGATCATAGCACAAATATTTTTAGAATATGAAACTTTGCCTTGGTGTAGTAGGTGACCTTGCTATGACCGACTGTTGTGGTTAAATAGAAAGAGCAGAAACACTGGTATGTGGTGTCTCTGTGTGCTATTGAATACTGTTTCCTATGTCTGTTTAGAAGGTTTCTGACCAGGGTCCTACAGATATCTCAGTAGTTATCATTCTGTTTTTCTTGTCTATACAGTTGCCCCTGATATCTCAGTTGTGGGGTACGATGGAGACTGGTATGTGGGCCGGGAGAACGTTCAAATGACCTGCAAAGCCAATGCAAACCCACCAGCTCATCACTTCAGATGGATCAGGTGTGTGTGTCTGTGGTCTGTGGTCTGTGTCTGTCTGTGTGTCTGTGTCTGTGTGCTGTTTGATTTAAAAAAACAAAACTGCAGCCTTTCCAGTAAATGTCACCTGTCAGACAGGAGTCGGAGTGCATCTCCTTCATGTAAGATACAGACAAGCACAAATAAATGGATGAGTGCATCCATGTTATTCTGTCCTGCAATCAGTGTTCAGGGCTCTATGCTGGACTTTGTTCCACAGAGCCATCCAACTTCTGTGACGGCTATAGCCTGGGTGATTATTTGCCTCAACAAGAGAGCACCATTGCTATTGGAGGCATATTTATTTCATTTATTTCAGGCACCTAATTTTTTGTTAGCACTGTGTATATCTTTTTAGACATTTCTATCTTTTCTGTCTCCTGAATTTTGCTCTACATATCTGATCACTTGTAGCATACATTCCATATTGAAGTAAGTTTCCTGTTGCCATGCTGCTAGCTTTTCTGTTGGATATGTGCTTTTCCTCCTCCCTCAATATGTTAGTTGCATCAACTAGGCTGCTGGGTATGAACATGGTTGTGTACATGGTATATATTTCCTTCATTGCAACATCATTTTTGATGTTTGTGGGAGACTATTGTTTCATAAACTAAACATTTTTCAATGTTTTGGGGTTTTTTTGCTCAGTACCTTATCGCACTGGCTCACACTGATTTACTAGAAGGTGACTCATTCATCGGCATTTATGATAAGACTGCTTTTATTGGAAGTATTAAAGATAGGATTGTGTTAATAGTTTAACTGCTATAAATACTCAGATCAGCAAATAAAGTAGATTGTCATTTGAATGTTTATGTAACATAGCCACACAGCTTTATATTGTTATCATTTTTTTTTTAAATACATGTTTGAAGTAATCCACAAAGCTGATATCCTGCATATTATAGTGAATGGAATATAAGTTAGTTTCCAAAGTCTTAAACTATATAGGCATGTAGTACTCATCATTGTTGCATGTGATTGACTTGTAATTCCAGTTGAATGGAGAGCATGGTCCATCAAAAGTGGCACTCCTAAGCCATACACGTAACTTAAGCATGTGAGCAAATTGCTTGCACTGCAGAGCGCTGATGTTACAGTTTATTTTCATTTTCATTGTCAAACTGGTTGAACTTAGAAAGCATATTTTTTTCAGCCAAGTTATCTTTCACTTGACCTCTTGTGCTTAATAAAAAAGTCAAACAATCTTTTAGGCAAAGGCAGTTTTCAGAAGTTAGGGAGAAAGTTGGGATGGAGCAATTCAGGTCTCAGGGCTGAAATGTAGACAGATCCTAGCTACGCTTGTCTGTGTGAATCTATGTGTTGGTTATCTAAAGCATGCCTAATTAATTTTTAGGACAGGCCAGTTTTGTAATCTGTACTAGTACAAAAACTTGTTTTTGTAGATCATGTTACATAAGTCACCATTAAACACATGTACATCTACAGTGGCAATAAATAGGGCTGGAATTTGAGTAATTAATGCAACAAACTGAAATCCAACCAGAAACTTTGTTCAGAATAAAAAAATATCTCTGGTACATGTGCATGTTTACATTATATGCTATTTGTAGTAGGTGTGTCTAAGTGTTTGTGTCTCTTGTGTATCCTAGATTGGACAGTGAGATGCCAGAAGGGGTGGAAATAATGAACAACACGTTGCTCTTTCTGCGTCCCCTCCAGCGGAATGACACTGGCGTTTACAGGTGTGAGGTTGCCAATGACATCAACCTCCGCAGCAGAGATGTGCGCATTCTCATACAAGGTGAGCAGAGTACATACACCGGAACACAGCTGACTCCTATTGCCGTCTCTACCCTCAGGAAGTCTGTGCATCCCTATAGCACACACGTCATAGAGGGTATCATTGCCTATGACATTGTCCTTCAAGCAGAAATGTGAAGCTGAATCACTCTTAACACACACACACATACTGACAGTCTATCAGGCTTTTAGCCCTTTTTCTATCCAAGTCTATGTAAGCTTAAGGTGTGTATGATTTTTTTGCATTGGGCATAGATTATTTCCGCCCTTTAGATTTAGTCTTAGTTACAGGCTTATTAGCCTGATTAACATTAGGTCTCCAGATGTTCAACAGGAGAATTCCTTGGCCAAACGCATCTGCTAATATTTAAGACCTCCTCAGACCACAATGCACTGCCTCTGCTCGGTCCTCTCTCGTCTTGGCATGTGTACATCTCTGTGCTGTGTATTATGAGCACGTCCCTGTGGTTTTGTTAAACCCTTCTTGCCTTTGGAAGCTCTTCTCCTGAATGAAGTTCTCAGTATGATGTGATTTTCCTCTATGTCTCTCTATCTTCCTTTCTGTGTCTCTTTTATTTCTGTGTGTGTCATGCATGAGAGGCAAAAGCCTGCAGCCTGACTGTGAGATGATGTCCCAGATTCATAAAACATTCACTAGTTCTTTTCAACTCCTATTTATTATTTATCATCCTTATTTCTTTTTCCTTTGAGAGGATCTGTATGGTTGTGCGCAAGCGTGCATGTGTTTGTGCACCCCTGGGTGTGTGTTTCACTGTGGGTGTGCACATACGTCTGTACAGTGCCTCTGCATGGTGTCGTACAATTCATATAATTCAACTAGAATCCTCAGGGTACATGTTCTTCCTCCTTTTGAATGTGAATCTTCACCTCACATCTGGCCTGGCACACTGTTTTTAGTGGCAGAACAATTTTAGAGCACTATTAAACCTTTTAGACTTAGAACTCTTTCCATTACTTTAGTTTCCTTATTATGGGTGTTGGCTTTTCTCTGCTGTGGGCATCAACCCTATCATGTCTATTTTGAGACTGGTTTCCTATAAGCTTTGGTGTTCCCTACTGATATGGTGGTCCATTATAAGATATGGTGGTATCATTAAGTCACCTCAATAAGACTCGCTAAACCTGTGCTGACCAGATAATGCTGACTGTACATCACTATTAGCAAATACTTTTTATGCTTTGTTTCAGCTTACTAAGGTGCTAAATGGGTGTTGTTTGCAGTTTACTTGGGCTGCGGGGCAGAGTCCATACTCTATTATAGGCTTTTGAGGCTAGCATTAGCTAACTTGATATTGCAACAACAGCTAACTGTTACACTCCCATCAGATTATCAACTTTAGTGAACTACAGCATACACTTAATTACAGATTACTTCCTTAGCATATTGTGTGGGCTATATTTCAAACTTTTCCTTATTTGTTCAGTTTGTGTTGATACAGACACAGCGTGGCTCGATTGAGCACCGAATGTGTGGCTAATACTATGACAAACGCCAGGTTTGAATGCCAGCTTAGTGCATCACAGCACCCGAGAAGACACATACAGTTACATTCATACATACTGCCCAGTATAACCACGGTGTACGACTGTCTGCTACTGAGCACCTCCTTTTTAGAGCAGTTGGGTTAAGTGCCTTGCTCAAGCCTACCGTAACAGTATTTTGGGGGAGAGGGGAGAACATTAATCATTCCCTTTCAGATTCAAACTTTGTGTTGCAAGCCAGATTTTCTCACCTTCCAATCACCACCAATATTGTGTCATTCTGTTGCCTCAAGTGTTAAAAATCTGTGCTGTACAGTTCACTGAGGGCTGAGACACTTCTGTTACAGGGTTTCAGTCACTGACAACCATTTTTGCAGCTTACATGTGTTAGGGATTATTTTGTTAGCCCAAACACACAAAGCAAATTATGGAATTTAGTTTAAAGGCTTTTTGAAAACTACATTAAAGGTTTTACATACAGTACTGTGCAAAAGTCACATAAAAAATCCGTAAAGTGAAGATGCCTTCAAAAATAGTTTCTAAATATTAAAAAAAATACTATAAACAGCAGTAATGGAAAACACTAATGCAGAAAACAAAAAATAAACATCAAAGACCACCAAATTTTATGCAAAAATATGGATGCCTAAGACTTTTGCTCAGTACTGTAAATGTACACAGTTCTTCCTTACAGAGAAGCAGTCTCCTCCCTCCTCTCAAGTGGCCACCTGTAGAAATATTCCTCCCTCCTCATCAGGTCCCTTTTCCCCTTCCACATTTTCATTGCCAACAAAATGCCTATCTCCATTTGAAATGATACTCAATGTCACCTTGAAGCACTTATCAGCATAATGGCCGGTGAGACTCAATGATTACAAACAGTTGGCTTGAGATTTAACACAATGCCAACTGTCATAGTAATATTTGGACATTAATGGAAAGTTGGTATCACTTCAAATGTGGTGCTTCTGACAGTGCACTCCAAAACCTCAATTACTGAGCATTAAAATAATGATTTTTATTATTGTGTTGATGTTGCTACTGATCTTCCATCTATACTTCCTTAAGTAGTTACATCAGTATCCTTTCACCCATGTTTTTCCATGTTTTTATGAATTGTGTACAGTATGCTTATTTCAATAGCTTTTGGTTTGCTCTTGCTTAGCCTAAACTTTCCAGGAACATTTTCTTGTTCAATTTAATTATAATTAATAATTAATGAATAAATTTGACAGCAAAAAGCCACTTGTGTAACTGGACTGGAATCAAACTGTACCTGTTCTCTGTTGTCAAGAAAGAAAAAGGAAAGGAAAATAATGCACAATTATAATACACAAATACAATCTATAGATGATTTCTGAGTAACATGATATGATAACTAAATCTATAGAAAACTATGATGTAGCAAAATTTTGATTTGCCGAGGCTTTAAAGCTTCCAGGTTCTGGATGTATTCAGGGTGCTGTTTCCTGTTTAGACAGGATGTTAATTATCTACATGGAAAGTCTACTATATTGTCTCAGCCCCATTATACCAAATCTTAGATTTCCATTTATGTTTAGTCATGCTTCAGTAATCCATCCTTGGGTTTAATACTCATGTATTGGCAATGCAAACCTAAAGCTATTGTAAGCATGCAGTTTAGTATTTGTTTAGTAGTTTAGTTGATGTTAGTATTTTCATGTCAACCTATCCCTACTTTAGTAAAATGCTGATGTAGTTGGCATTGACATTCTCTGCTTTTCTGTCTGTCCATCCCTCCCTTCCTCCCTCTTCTCTCCTCTACGTCTCCCCTCCTTCCTTCCCTCCATTAGATCCTCCCACCATGCCCTCCACCATTACTGCGCCTGTCCTAACTGGTGCTGCCTCCTCCACCTTAGTGGATGATAAGCGCCAGGTCCTCCTCAGCTCCCCCACCCTTGAAGCCCTACCTGAGAGTAATCTGGGTTCCATAGTGGGTGGGGCCGTGGGTGGGGCCTTGTTCCTGCTACTGTTGCTGTCTCTGGTTGGAGTCTGTTACCTACGGAAACAGCAGACTTTCCATGGGAACTACTACACCAAGCAGTACCTGGGCCCCACTGACCTCCAGAAGGCCCCCACAGAGCATGAGCTCCACTCCACCAAGGCTGGCAGCAGCCCCTACCATCACGACCATGACCGAGAGGAGTGGGGCGACCGCAAGCGTCGTCACCATAGCAACCATAACGGAGAGGAGTACTCTTCTAATGGCTACACTAGGGCAGTGAGGGAGAGCAATCACCATAACAACCACCATAAGCATCACCATGACCACCCACACTATTCTAGTCCACAGCAGACTGAACGTGCCAGGTACCCTCCTTCAACAAAACCACTGGCCAGCGGCTCCCCCTACTTGTCAGATGACTGTGACGATAGCGGGCCTGATGGGGACTATGTCTCTCACACAGATGGCTCCGTCATCTCTCGTAGGGAGTGGTACGTTTGACCAGCTACCTGGTTTTGCAGGATAGGAGAGACCACAGAAATCAGAGGGATTCATCTATTATTTAGGGAAAAAACACATTATTTCTCTCCTATGCACACAGACACACAAATGTCGATTCTGTAGTTCCCTCATTATGTTCAAGGGTCCTGGTTGACACTTGAGATATTTTTCTGTTCCTGATGCGGACAGTGTGTGGACTGTAACTTAAGCGTTACTGTCACTGCCTTAGTTCAGGTTGATGGGAATTGCCCATTTATTTTGCATTACTAATGTATTTCAGTTGATGTCTGAACGGTGCATATGGTTATCTTATCTTAGAATAATTTTTTGACATTGGTTTGCCAATCTTTGGCTTTTTGAACTTTGCTTGTTTAATACTTGTGTTTGTTGATATTACTTGCACTGATTTGTTTGAGAGAAACTGTCTGACCTCCAAACATGCTCTTCAACCACCTCTACGTTACTGTGGTAGGTGGATATTCTAGAGAGAAAAGGATCCCACAAATGAAACACTAGATTTCTCATCATGGAAAACACAGAAAATGAGAAACTATCATGGAAAATCAAATGGTCACTGGGCCTTCTCCCAAAAGTCACTAGAATGTAGAAGAGGCATTAGAAGGCAAGAAAACAAAAATGTCTTCCCTGAGGGAGCATACTCTGTCCCTGCATTTTAAAATCTTTGGCATAACTAAATCATGGACCACCACAACATTATACCATTGTTTTTCTCTTAAAATGTCAACACTACATGCAGATTACAATGAATGGAGACTGAGTTTGATGGATTTGACCAGTGATTTTCTAAAAAGAGTGGGAACCTTCAGACGACATCTCTGTGCTCAGATCTTATAGTCTGTTATCCCCAAGAGGGAGGGATAGAGAGAACGCTAGCAAGGAGGCTGGCTTGTATGTGTTGCAGTCCACAGTCATGCCTCATCCAAACTTGCTGAATAAATTCAGTCATTAATCAGTGCAAGGTAAAATAGGTTGGAATATTATTACATCTAGCTAGCTTATTAAAATTTGTATATTATTTAGTAATTTTGGGAAGGCTTCATGTAAGGTTACATGAGGCTCTCTTGTGCTCTACCAGGTGATAATGGATGGGTTTGTAAATTGGCACTCGAAGCACTAGACTGCACTCTGGCACCAAACCAGGGCATTTGGAAATTCAATAGTGCAGTAGTGGTGTTGTTTAAGGCAGGCTTTGGCAGTCACCATACCCTGGCCTCCTGGTCAAACATATTTTGTTACAGAAAGACATTACTCAAGAGTGCAGCCGTTACTTCCTACCACAAATAACCACCAACAGTCTGATTCCACTACTCTGAATAATCTGCAAAAATGAAAACATGATTGTGTCAGAATTGGAAAAAAACATTATATTGTGTCTGTACATGTGTGCATGCACATGCTCTAATCACACAAATACTGTTGTTTAGTGTTCCTTTGAAATTTAAAGTTTATTATTACCACCAAAAACTTACACAATGTAGGCAAATCAGGTTTTGTATTTTTTTCTAAGACACCGCTGTGCACCATCACTATGCCATGCTTAGGTTTTGGGTGAAGCAACAATCTCTCACTTATCATATCCTCTAAATATAACTGGATTGCATCTGTTTATTTTTAACGAGGGCGTCAGACTGGATTTACAAATAAATCAGTAATTAGTAACCAGCAGCATCTTATTTTATAACCAATCAACAAGCACACCCCAACTCTTCTAGGTGCTGTGATTGAACAAAGAAAAAAAGCTGTTTGTTTGTGAGCCCAAACAGTTAAGGAGTTAAACTAAAGGTATTATGGATTTAAAGTTGGTTTTCATTCCACATTTAAATTCTTATTTCTGTGATCTGACACCCACAGATGAAATATAAATGTATTTATTTTTTGGCACATACACATATTTACAGTTTATAAATGGCATGGACAACAGTAAGTTCTTCACCTACACAAGTGTGAGTACATGCCATCTTTAATAGTATGATCACATACAGTATTTGCAGCAAGATGCCAAATATTTGTCTAACTTGTACATGTCAATATGGTGACATCATTGTCTCACATACAGTATTATTGACTAATTATTAGCTGATATTGATTATTAATGTGTCACCATTTTATGCAGGGTCTTGGAGCCTGAAATAAAAGTAAAAAGATGCTTTAGGCCAATTAGATCTCACAGTAACTGTTGTCAAAGTGGACTAAGTTATATTCTTAGGCACCCTCACTTAATTATTTGTCGGGGGCATTTTGTTTAGTGAATAGGCTTCAATTCTCATAGTGAGATTTGCTAAATTTGAAGTAGTAACTTGAAAGCAGAAAATATGACCCAATGTTTCATTTCATGTTGTTTCATCTGTTAAGCACTGTACAGTACAGCAGAATTTATTTATCTGAACAGTGGTCATCTGGTTCTCTGAAATACCGAGTACCATCTTATGTGCAAATCTAATTGCATTTATCAACCTAGAAGGAGGATTACAAGGAGTTGTCAATAAGGTGGCTGTAGATATTTCTGATCCACTAAAATTCACTAAGGTTTTATACTTTGTTGTGAGGTTTTCTGTTGGGCTCGCTGACTCCCATTAATTCTGCCATTCTCGTCCCTTCCACATAACTGCAAAGAATAATGGAAAAATAGAAGCAAAAAACAAATGGTTGCTGTGTGCAAGGAAGGCAATTCCAGTCATCAATACAATATATTTTTGCTAGACTTGTCAGTTCAAGGTTTGGATTAATGAATTTCTTCTGTACTGTGAAATTTGGTCTGAGGAATAGTCATTACTTTGCGTACTTTGAGAGCTTTCCTTCACTGCTTTGGGTGCAGAAATGTGACTAGTGCCTTAGATACCCAGCAAAAGAAATTTATGTTTAAGTGTTGTTTTTTTATTTCTTATCATTTACTCATAAGTGTAGGAACCTTTCCGGTTGGCCTCGGAGATTTGTTTGTTGCCTTTTTTTTTGCCTTTGCTATTGTTTTTCGCTACATCTCATCTGTAAGGAGTGCCCTTAGGACATTTGATTCTACAGTGCCATATTCAATTTTCTGTCCTCTGACTCGTCACCACAAAGGTGAACAGCAATATTTTTCAAATCTAGTGACGTTTGGAAAAAAAAATCCTGAAGGTAGAATAAACTAAAATGGAAAAGAAGCAACTTGAACTTCACAGGTACTGTGTCGTAGGCCGTAGGTTTGTTTTGTTTCTGTAGAAACAATAGCGCTGTTGTGCAAAAGACCTCAACCTCACTTTGTCATTAAAAGCACCTTCTCCTTGTGGTCATGTGTTTTTTGTATATAGAGAAGAAATGCAAGTTTAAGGGACTGAAAAAAAAAAAAAAATCACATGGCTGTATCAATGACAACAGAGGAGTGTTATTTTGTCAATCTTTTTGAGATACTTACGTTGAATAAAGCACCTTAGCACCTGTGATTTTTGTTTGCTTTTTGTTTGAAGGTTTTGGAGCTTGCCGTTATCAGTCTCCTCCTTGTGCTTCTAAAAATGACATCATCTCTCGCTGTCGAGCTCTAAATCATAATACTGCGTAAGCCCCCCTAAATCCAATATGCATATGTGGGGCGTAGTACATACCTAATTTTTACTACTTGGAATCTAGCAAGATGCTCATTTATCATTTGTTGCCATTTGGGTTTCATGGTTGACTCTTTATTCTTAGGCCATTCCTCTCCACTGACATTGTTAAAGTCAGGAGATCAGGCAGCCCCTGTGCTTCCTCCGTGTCCTCTTGCCCGGTCCCAGTTTGCTTTGTGACAGGACAGAAAGGCCCTTGCTCTCCCCTGCAGCTCGCCTCCTTTGTGAATTCCCCCCGTGTCTCTCTCCCACAGTCTACCAGCTGGTAAAATTAAACGCTGAGTGTTGATGTCTGGCCCAAAGTCCCCACTCTCCAGGCCATTGACTGTCCCCATGGCAACAAGCTCATCTGGAGCTGGTGACGGAGGCGGTCTTCCTGCGAGCTCTACCTGGCCACAGAGACAGAGAGGAAGACAGGCTGTGGGGAGCTGAAAGGTTAACTATGCCGCTGAAAGGCAGAGCAGAACAAGAGAATTAGCTATTGGAGTCGAAAATGGTCCATTACATCCCGCTGCTCAGAGGGCTCCGCTGGCGAAGGAAACATCACACCAATGTGACCTTGACATTGTTTAGCCCTCGAGTCCCGGTCCTCAAGACATGCTTCCCCCAGAAAGTCTTTATTTCTCTTGCCCTCTCTTTCTTCAGTTGATCTTATCGTGGTCACAGCAGTTGTTGTTACTCTGACCTTGAAATGGAGCATGCTCAGTCTGAAGCTGCACAATGGTTTGTTCTGACAAAATAAAGGCAAAGCGGCTCTCTAGCAGTAAGGGTGTTAATCACCAATGCTTCAGTTTCTGCATTTCCTCCATTCAGAAGTCAATCATTTGATTTATCTAATCCCTTCAACGCAGCAGTTTCCAAGGATACTAACACAAAAGGGTGAGGAAAATGTCTCAGCAAAGTCGAATACAGTGTTGACTACCGTCCCCAGTAGAAGTGGGATTGAATTGTCACCATCAACGAGGGACCACGAGGACTGGGTTTGATAGAGACAGATATGAAGGACCACCTACTGTCTCCTGCCCTTCCCCACCAAATCTGTCTGGTTCTTTCTGACCCCCCCCCCTCACCCACCCACCCTCCCTTTACGGCAGCATCTGCTCCCTTGGGGGGACTGTTGTCTGGGCAATACTACGACCCTTGACCTTGCTGTTGAGGTTTTAGAATGGGGGGTTTTCTCACTATCTCTCGCTCTGACCTCTCTTTAAGGTCAGTGAGGTGTGTTGTGTTTACTTCAAAAGCCCTACTCCGCTCTGACCCAGCTTTATGGTTACGCTGTGTGTGTGTGTGTGTGTGTGTTAGTACTGTTGTTAAAGTAGATCCACTACTAACCGCTAATCCAAACCGCTGTCATTTTAATTGCTTGAATGATAGAAATGGGTTGAGTCGCAAAAGCTCTTTATATTGGAAAGGTAAAACATCACAAATTGCCCTGCGTAGTCTTTATAACTGAATGACTTCAAGCAGCATATAACAAGGAAACTCCTGAAACTATGCATGATTAATCGTATATTTTCCCCCTTGCTGCACCTTGCTGCACGCAAGTTCATCAAATCAGACTCTTGTGCATTACCCAGGTCAGCTTCTACTCCTCTGTGCTTAAAATGTCTGTTCTTCTGAAAGTTCTCCATGTATACAGGGCTTAAAGCTTTGTTTCACATTATCTGTGTGAGTCTGTGTGAAAATGTTTCCGGCATTAAAGTGGGCAGCGTGATAAACTGCATTTTTTTTTAAAGTCGTTTTGATTAACTCAAGAGGCTGTTGTCATAGTTCAACAACCATCCAATTTTATCAAACGGTCTTAGAGGACTACATGAAGAGAGCAGAGTAGAGAGAGGTAAGAAAAAAGGATATTCCAGGCTGAGCTCAAAGTCCAGGTTGTTTGTTCAGCATCATAATTGAAACGTTATTTAGGATTCTCATCTCGGCACATTATTGATTTTTTTCCACCTCGGCAGCTAAATCAACTCGAATTGACCATAACACACTTCTAGTTTTTTTTTCCCTTCCCTCTCACCTTTTGTCCTCTAATTCTTCCAGTGCCTGACAATCACAGTTTTACAAACTACCTGGCCCAAAGGATTATACATGCGCCACTGAGTCTCATAATGGCTGCTGATTGGCCAAAGCCCACAGTTCTGTGAGTTTAATGCATCTTAATCATGATTAATCCTAATCCCTTCTGTGGACAACATGGAGGATAACAAGCATATGGTCTAACAACGTCAACTTGGCAGAGACCTCACAACAGCATCTTGAGCTCCGCGGTACAGAGAGGGGGGAAAGAGGGAGGGAAAATGGAGACATGGATGGAGGGAGAGTGAGGCGTTAAGTGAGTGATGCTCGGTGAAGAACAGAGCGGCTCAACGGCTCAAAATACACACTCGCCCACTGTTTTTGTCATGTTAGGTGTGTTTGTGATATTGAACGCTGCCTCTGTTGTGTCCCAGGCCAGTCTCGGGAGGAGAGGTCAAACTCCGTGGCCGTGGCAGGAGCCGTGATGGGTGCGGTCCTCGCTCTCTTCCTCATTGCAGTCTTCACCATCGTCATCCTCACCGCTCGGAAGGCCCCGCCGCCAGCCTTCACCGACAAAGTGTGAGTCCGACAAATAATTCATGCTGCAGAATGTGCTCGGCTGATTAATTAATGACATATTACGTCGTGACATTGAGTGAAGCCTCTCAGTCGTGTGGGTCCTGGAGTCAGTCCTTGCTCCTCTGGGGAATGCTGCAGTGGTGCAGACAGGAAGGTAGTGCAGGAAGGTTATGGCACAAGGTTGAGGGGTGGCAGGTAATTGCTGTCTTGGCAGCGAGCCCTCGTCCTGTTTTGCTGTGTACGTTTCTATGGCAGGACCTGCACTCATGTTAATGTTGGAGTAAAATAACTTTTACATTAAATAATTTACACAAAGAGCTGGGTCGAGTCTTGTGATTGACATTAAATAGTGCCTGTGTCTGTTCTGTGTCCGTCTGTGTGTCTACTGTCTCTACTGTAGGCAATGTGACTGGATTGAACAAAATCAAATGGCCATAGGGATGAAAGCTTATGGGTTTGTTTTAGTATGACTATGATTCTGATCTGATCATGTGTGTCCAATAACAATAGTGATTATTACAGTATTATTATGGACCAATGGTCAGAGAAAAATATTGCCATATCCAGAAAGTCACAGTTTCAAACCCTGCAGGACACACCCTGTCCACCCCTGTTGACTGAATCCCTACCTGCTCCAGGGTGCGAGTCCTGGCTGCTCCTCCACTCTGGGGAAATGTGTCTCAAAAGGATATGCACAGAA
The DNA here is from genome assembly GCA_034670405.1 of Hoplostethus atlanticus. NCBI lineage: Eukaryota > Metazoa > Chordata > Actinopteri > Trachichthyiformes > Trachichthyidae > Hoplostethus > Hoplostethus atlanticus. Next base: position 1,470,619 of record JAXDDX010000018.1, read on the forward strand.
ACTCCTAATTATACTTCCTGTAACTAAATTCAATAAATGTTGCAGAAGATTGTTGTTCCATCGATGGGGTTTACGCCACTTCACTCAGTCTCAACTACAGCATCAGTGGTTACTCTCTCTATCAATCTCCTTGGCTTAAATGGAAGCAGAGTAAAAACAATGTTGGGTTACTCATAAAGTGCTCACCTGCCTTGACATTCTGTTGTGCTTAAATTCAATGATGATTCAATGCTGTGAATGCTTCAAATTGAGTTCCTCGCTTGGCTGTCGAGTTTCAGAGCGAGTGTGTGAACCCAGTTAGGTGATAACAGCAGTGGTGATGACTCAGGGTCCAAGCACTGCACAGACCAGTAGAAAACAGCATGAATACAGTGGAAAAATACTAAACATTTGTCCATGGGTGTGTACACCATATCACTACACTGACTCACACACACACACACAGGTCCAGAGGGGTGTATCCAGCAGTTTGTTGGTCTGTGGTCAACACCAAGGCAAACATAGCATCTGAAGTGTGACCCTGGCCTCCCTTTGGGAGGACAGGATGGAAGCAGGCCTCATCCTTCTCTGTCATCAGCCGAGTTCCTAGTGGATGTGGGACAGCAGGCCACTGAGAGTACATCAGCTGTAAATAATCTCTAGCCGCATCTCATCCCAAGTGACAGAGAAGCACAGCATCAAGCAATATACAATGTACGAAAATCGATGCCTTTGATGACATCGTTTTATGAATGGCTCAGGTCAGGATCTAGGTTTCAGCGTAGTAGTGAAATGAGAAAAGGACTCTGACCGCAGCTTCATACCGTGGCTAAAAGGACCCCCCACAGTGAGGGAGTTTAGAGCAGGCTTCAATACTTAATTTACTATTATGTATTAAGTGTATCACCCATACACCCACCTTGTCAAACCCCCTAAACCCTGAGATAACATTAGTATCACAGGTTTATCAAGGCTTGAACATGGCAATTTTATGTACAAAATAATCCAACTGAGCTCTAGGATATATCATGGGAAATATATGTGGTGGCATTTCAGCATTCAACTTAAAAAGCGTCCCTTTAAGCAAGGGTTTCAATTTGATTTTGCTCACAGCAGAAACCATTTGCACAATTCTAATTATCAGATTCACCCCTTTTCTAATTACACGGCTGGCTCTTCCAGACATCTGTCCACTCTTGAACACTAAAATCTCTCTTCACCGCCATCCCTCTGCAGGATTGACCTTCCTCCGACGCACAAGCCGCCTCCTCCCTATACCGAGAGACCTCCGGCCATTCCTCTGGGTGTCCACGCCTCGCAGGTGGCCTGGCTGTGTCAGGTAAACGCCCCGCACTCTCAGCCATGACACTTACACAATAAGACGAACACTGTGTGCGGCCAGCAGGGACGTGTCCTGGCCAGCTTTTGACTTTTGGGAACCATTGAAATATTGCATCAACTATTGTTGCTTAATACTGCATCAAATAAGCTGCCAAGGCTGAAAAGTCATTTCTACAGTCATTTAATATGTAGTATGGTTTAAATTGTAATTGTCCTCAACAAGGTTTCATACGCCGCTTCTTTTTTTAACCTCACCCAGAACTGGAGGTAAAGGACAAAACAGGCTGATCTGTGACAAAGCTTTGCTTAATATTGCAGGATTTATTCTTTCTCACACTTCACATTTCTGACGACTCCCAAACATGAGAAGACAAAAGTAAACACAGATCTAGGTTTTATATGCGTTTAGACATTATGTGTCATCTGAATAACAAAGAAATTGTGTGCCATTATTGAGAATGCTATTGCCATGAGGCATAACGTACAGTGAAAAGAGCAGTGGACTGAGCCTCGCAGCACACCATAGATGACCTTGGATGTCCTCACATCATCTTTGCAGACTCGCAGGGCAGAGCGCAGGTACGATCTGGCTGAGAGAGCACCCTCAAGGCCGGTGCAGCCGGGAGCCCGAAGCCCCGCCCAGCAGTTGTCCCGTCAGGAGTGGGTGTGTCATGAGAGCGGGACAGAACGTGTCTACATCAATCACCGTGAACACTATGTGTGACAGCCACATCCTGGCCAATGTCAACCAAGGACCTGACAGTCATTCACTCTGATCAATGTAAGGCTTGCAAAGTCCACTTGATTCACTGTGCAGGGCCCAGACGAGGAGACAGCTTTTTTTATTTCTATTTTCCCATTACTGCTACCAATTACTGCTCAGAATTTATTGCTATATCTTATCGCTGAAGATACAAAGGTGATGCACAGAAATCAGATGATCAAGAGAGCAAAGCCCACAATTTCTGCCCCCTGTCAACTTGTACATCATAGATGAGTAGATGTGGATAGGAAACAGCTGAGGATCTGAACTATCTCTATTCTTCTATTACCTATCAGAGATGGATCGATACTAAGATGCATAAATCTGAGAAGCTGTCTTCTGGGTCGCACAAAACTGCCACATCCCTTTTCCCTAGACCAGACCACACCGGACCACACCCAAGTGGACTAACTGGAAAACAGGCCATAATGGGATTGATCTGCGTAAGGCTGTCATATTTTGACAATTATGCTTTTTGGCTATAGAATTTGTAGATTTGTAATTCTATAGCTAGTAGCCTATATGCACTATTTCAGTATACGTATGTAGAATCCTAACCTGCTAGAGATCAGAGATGGTTACGTTGTCAAAAAGAATAACCTGATGTTTGTATAGATATGAGATAGGAACATATATCTACTTATGATACATTGACTGAAATGTTCACACGTTGTGACTGAACACTGAATCAGAGAAAAGCATTACATTCACAATATATATTTAATGTGAATTACTCTTTTCCATACTCTTGTAAAATATATTGTCTGGCCTTTTATTGTGAATATCTGGAAAGTTTTTCCAACTATTTTCAAGTGCCATAATGACATCTTGAGGGAAATCCCTCTGAGTAGGTAGTGTGCTGTAATGTCCACATGTTTCCATTGTGAGTAGATGATTGAGATGTTTTCTTGCTTGATTTATGTATTAAAATTGTTCACTAACATGCATGTTGTTGTTTAAAATGTACACTTTGCTTCCTGTTTTTACTTCTTTCTGATGTTCACTAAAACACCAAACTACCAAATGAGCCCTGCATCTTTTGAAACTCTGTTAATAAGCCAACAAACAAATGGTGGACCACTGAATTATTCATCGTGATTGCATGAAAAGGTAAGACGTCGACATTATCAAAATTATAGCAATCACTTAGCGTAGCGTTCACTTTAGGGCTCCAGTATTGTGAGGGTTTTATCACAAAAAACATGCAGCATGTTATTCTTCTTCATTTAAACCTGATCAACTTCTATAAAATGTTGGAGTAAAGTTAAGCAGGTGGCAACATAAATCAGAGGCAAACAAGCAGCTTCAATGTTCAGACACCAAAAGAAAGAAAAACAAAAGAAAAGCAATCTCAATCAATCTGATGGGTTGCATGATTTTCAGAATCAGTCTTGAAGGTAAACAATCCCTTGAAGAGATGTAAGCTCTGAGTCATTAGACATGGAAACAATCCTCAAGAGGACAGTCCTTGAAGATGTGTTTTGGGAGCATGCCGTCAGTAGTTTCATAACACATTCTCCCTCTTGCCTCTGCCATTGATCAAGTTTTTCAGAAAAATTCATATCAAGGTCACCGTCACATTGCCTTCCACTGTGCTTCTCCAAACAGAATGAAAAGCAGTTTTTATTAGCCACAATTCTGGTCCAAAACTTGTGCGTCAGTCCTATGCATGCTGCTGCCTCTTTGCCCCAGACTGTTTTGATGATGCAAAATCTGTGACTGCAGAGCAGACAACCACAGTATACAGCACAATGAGAAAAATGTTTGTCTAGACTAATCCATTTACCACATTCAAATGTGCTCTGGGTTCCTCTGCTTTATAGGCACAGATTTCCTATGTGCTCTTGTGTAGGCGAGGGGTCGGACACTTTTGTAAGAGCATCCCCTAGTGGTCATATTTGCCAGTGCAGCCCCTCCTAGTGTGTGTGCAACATTTTATTATCACTAAATGCATTCAAACAAAATATGACCCATGGCTGCTCTACAAACAGAAGTCAAGGGGAACTTCAGTTTATTCAGGACTAACTTGTAACATTGAGGGGTAGGGGTATGATAATGGATAGACATTACAGCTCTGACATGTTTTTATGTTCTTAGGTCAGTGGCCCCGGCAGTATTATTGCCATACTCTATCCACTGAGCCAGACAGGGTCTTCCACCTATACTGAAACATACCGAAATGTGGTTTGTGTTGGGGGAGTTTGCCAAAGAGCACAAGGCAGCCCGTGGAAAGATGATGGGACGATTCATTCTGACATCTTCTGCATACATAACATGTAAGTCCCACTACTGGACTCTGGATGGCAGACAGTACCAGCTTTCCTGATTGAAATGAGGCAAACCTGCTGAGTGGAAACATTACCAACGATGTGTCAGTTTGAATGCTGCAAACCTGCCCAGTTGGAAGGATGTAGGCAGTTGTGTGGGTGCCAGTCGAGACCAAACACATTTTTGTGATGCATTAACTGGAGCTAATCTGAAATGCCAACCAGTTAAAACAAAACCAGCTTTTGATACTGTATTTATTAAACATCTTTGATTACATACCTATATTAATATGGGACACGGTACCCAGCTGTATAAAATCACTCAGTGTTCATTTGTCATTCATGTAGAAGCGAATGTACTTGCAGGCACAATGGCATTTTCCTCATGTTCTCATATTTGTCTCCTTACATGACTCTACATACTCAGTTACATCATCCTACTGATGTTGTCTTGAGTTGGTGTCTGTGGTGGTATCCCATCACTGCAGAACTTTAATGGTTGGTGTTGTCCATCATGGTGGAGTACTGGTGTTTACCAAGAAAACAACTTGCTGTAGGAGGGGGCAGCATTACCAGCAGCTAAGGCTGACTTGGGATCAGCTACTACTGACATGCAAAGCCTATGTAGAAATGTCAAAACGGACCTCATATCAGTAAATTGGCATTTTATGTACACATTTTATATTTTGAAAGAATTACCAAGCGAGTATGCAACACAAGAGGAGCATCATTGTTATAATGATAGATAACAGTTAAGTGTTTTAGATGCACTTTGGAGGCACTGGGATTTTTTTTAAATAACTTTATTGGGGAGCAACAGAGTACATAACAATAAAAAAAAATCATAAATACCTATAGAAAAAAGTAAATTAAAAAAAAAAGATAAAAGTGACCAAGACAAAAAAAGCACAGGGCGTTGCTAGTATGGGTGACAGTAAGACATTTTTTTAATAATTTGATAATAATAGAGGTGATAAAAATGCATGTGAACAGTAATTTTCCACTTCACATGCAGGATCTTCTGTGAATCTGATAAATTCACAGATCTGAATGACACAGTATTGATTTGATTTAAACAGAGCCACATTTAGTTATTCCTCATGGCTATCTATCATTCATCACTTGTCACTCGCAATACCAATTTGCCATTTATCATTCAAGGTGAACAGCCTCTAAGCGATGTATTGTTGAATGAGAGCAGGCAGCTCAATCTACAAACACTCCCAAATGATGTTCTCTCAATTCTTCTGCTCTTGAATTGCGAGTTAATTTGTGGTTTCACATAAACTTTGATTTTGACATGTAGTGGTTCGGTACTGTGTCTCTGCAAAACAAATTTCGTGACCTTGAGTCACTGACCTCCACTGCCGTATTTGGACGCTGTGTGTGATGTGCATGTAAAGACTTTAAATAACTTTATTTATCCATGTTAGGGTTTTGCGTGATATTTAGCTGCCTGCTCACATTGGCATATAAATAGCAGAGAACCAATTGCTCTTCAATGATAAATGGTTATTTGAGAGTATGAATGATGAATGATATTTTAACTCTGACCCATTTTTGGGTCTCAATCCATAGTTTAAGAAACCAGACTATTGTTTGAAGATGACATATTGTTTAATAAAGGTATAACATCTATAGATGAGATCTGTTTATTGAATTGTCTCATTGAGGGCAGCATTTGATGTGATTGGTTCATACAATTATCCAATCAAAACAGAGAAGGGGCAGTATGTCCTAATTAAGTTGTCCTGAGAAAAGAAAGGTGAAAAATAAGACTCAAACCAGCAAGGAGCCCTAAGAACAGGTTACGGTATCGATGGCAATGTCAACGTGTGTTGGTTTTGAAGAGCAAGAAGAAGAAGAGTCAAACCTCCCTTCCAACAAGGTAAGCTAACGTGAAGTTGAAACTATGCAGTTCCACTGGAATTAAGTTGTTTATTACTTGCGAAGTAAAAAGTGGTTCCTATTTTGTGCCATAAAGCAATCACTCTTTTTGCCATAAAATAAAAAGTTTTTCTGCAAAATCTGACCCAGTGGCACACAATGTAAAAAGGCTGCAAATCTTTGTTGTTGGTGGTCTTGTTTGTTTACGGTAATTATACTAATGCCTCAGAATGAATGTGGTAATGATTTATTGATGTTTAAATGCTACACGTAGCACCTTTAAGCAGCATGTTGCCCTGAGAACAGGTGGGTGCAGCTTGCAATGATAGCTTCAAAATAGCAAGCTGTCCTGAGAGCAGAAGCACTGGCTGCAACCTAAAAGCAGCAACGTTCATTAAGAGCAGAGGACAGTGCACTCCTTAAGAAAGTAAAAGCTAGGTTGTGTTTGTGTCATGGTGTCGCTTGTTGGAGCGCTTCTGCTAATGCTTAGGTCATAGGTTTAGCTCATACTGTAACATAGCAAATACCATGAGCACAACCGTTAACCGTTACGTGATCGGTGATGTGCAGCAATAATGCTTAATTATAAATAACACCATTAAATAACGTTAAATAATACAAGGAGAAATTATGCTTAATTATGAGTAATGCTACAACTGAGCAGGAAACACGTTATGTTAGTGAGTTAAAAATAGAGCTTCTGTTAAAGAGCTTCCATTAAAAACCCAGGCTGCAAGCTTCTGGGGTTTCGTCCCCGCCCAGTTTTGATTGTGAACCAATTACATCAAATGCTGCTCCCAGAAGCCGTTTCAATAAATGAATCTCTGCGTACTGTTCCCCTCCCTCTCCTCGAGTGAATGGCAACACTGTATCAGCTGTCGGGATAGATTACATCTTGCTCTCATACACAAACGTTGTGGTGGAAAAATGGAAACGAGCGGCTCCTCCAGCAGCCCTAATGAGGATGTGTCATTCTGACCTTTTCCAAATCCCGTTTCCTCGGGGCTTTTTCATGTGTGAGTGAGCACCCCATCACACTCACATACACACCAACTTATTACTTTGATTTCACTTTCTGTTTGGGGGCAGGTGCATGTGCAGGTGCCGGGGTGGGTGCCGGGGCAGAAGAGGATGTGACCTTATTATACATATTAAGACATCTGCAAAACAACAGGACATCACATTACATCACACAATACACATTTCCATTGTTTGGTTAGCGTAACATTATATTATATTGGAGTTTTAAAGAACGGAGCATGGAGTGGAGTCATTAGGTCAATGTGAATCATTTTACACGGTGTGTGCAACACTTACATGTTTCTGATTCTCCTTACGAACGCCTTCACCGCTCTAACCATCCTCCTTATCCGCCCCTGTCACCAAAGTGATGTATTGGGTTAGTCACCTGCTCGCTGCACTGCATTCAAAACAGCTCCTTGTCTTACTGTTTTTTCTGGCTTCAGAGATCATTTTTATCACAAAGAAAATAATGTTGAATCTGTCATGAGCTTCTTTATATTGTATGATACTTGTTTTTATTCTTAAATGCATTTTGAATCTCAACGAACACCTTGAAAGTATTTAATTGTCTTCCTCTTTCTTTAATATTACTCCTTCATTCATTTCATTTTTTCATTTTTTACTATTTTATCTTTTCTCTGTCCTCTCCTTGTATGAAGTTATTTGACGTTGCTAGGATAAAGTGACCAAGTCAGATCCCGCCCATTATTCATTCACCAGCTTACCTGCTGCTTTTTGTACAATAGAGGAAGGGAGAAAACAGCGATCACCCCTGCAAAATAAAGACAAAGGTGAAACAAAACCAACATTTCAATCTCAATGGGATTCAAGGAGAAAGAGTAGGAGTGAGAAAGTGTGCATTGGGTGGAACTCACCAACTATCACCAGGGTCAGTCCGTTGGTTAGGAAGCCCACGTAGGTCAACAGATACAGGAGACCAACAAACTGACAAGCAGAGAAAAAAACTTTGAGTTGACATTGAGCTGGTAAACTAATAGGGTCTTCCAAACTATGAATTTACACACTGAGATTCAGCTCACAAGTTTTCTGATTCAGTTTCATGCTTTAACCTTGATCGTCCCACTTGATTGTGAGACGGTGGTGATTATAACAGTGAGCTCAGACCTTAATCGACTCAATCATGCTGTCGATGAAGAGCAGCCGTTTGATCTCCGTGACAGCGAAGGCGATCAGCAGCACCACCTCTTCCACCAGCATCACCGTCTCCTCATCTGTGAGAGAGCTGTCTTCGTCCACGTACGACCTGAGGACACACACACACCAATAATTAAGCACTAACCTATTTTAAAGAGGTACGTCTACCACAACACAACTGGAGTGGCATGAAACAATAGAGGCGTGACGTTCAAAACAAACAAAGCGATGGTGTCTGTCTCAAGCTAGACAGGAAACTCACTGGAAGGGGTGGGTTCCAGCGTTCCAGCGCAGCAGCTCCAGGAGCTTGTAGAAGAGGCGGAGGGTGAAGGTGACACACATGATACTCAGACAGAGGTGGGAGAGCACAGTGATGGCACTGAGCTGGAACAGGCTGGCCAGGCCCACCACCAGCCCGGTGAACACCACCCCGGTTTTTCCCACCTTCCGCCAGTACACCAGATCCACAACTGCAAAGACAGAAGAGAATAAAGAGAAAAGACACATTAGAAACAGGAATTGTTGTATTGTTCAGGTGAGCAGGTGAGTAAGAGAGAGAGAGCGAGAAGGAGCATGTGTCAGTTTGTAATTGATGCACCACAGTATGGATTCCTGCTCAGTAAGGAGGCCATCAGTCATGTCTCGTAGATGTTAATCTGTGACATCAATCAAACAGTGTGTCCAATGTGTTGATGAAGTTTGAGCTTCTGTAGGTGGCACTCTTTTCTCTGTCTGTTCGGCCATGGCGGCTATCGCTGCTCATGCTAACCACATGAAACTAACATAAAACTAACATAAAACACATCACTTCCTGTGCACCAGAGGATTTATTCAGTGTTTGGAACAGTAAATATGAAAGCTTTCATGAATCAGCTCGAGGTTGAATCACTGTTGTGTTATATGAATCAGTGATAGAGAACATTTATAAAATGTTACAGATACTTTAGGTTCTTTAAGGGCGGAACAGTGAAATCAGTAAAATATCAAATTTATTAGGCAGCGACCAAATCACTAAATATGCTAACGGACATGACATAGACAAAAAAAGCATATCACTATTTGTTTGCAATAAATTTGAACCATTTTTTTCCACAGAATTGCTTTTTTCAGTAAAATTAAAAAAAATAAAGATAAGAGGCTAATAGAATAAAAGAAAAGTAATAGGAAGAAAGCTCAATGCATTAAGGAGAGGAATAGACCAGAAACAGCCAACAAACTTTCTTTTCTTTGCAAGACGTTTAAGACTTAAATACACAATCAGTTCCTTAAAAAAGAGCATTGATTATGCTGTCCCAGTCCCTAAGTCACCAGTCAGACAGCACCATGTGTCTCCTACTGTACACTGTGATAACAGAGACATAAACAAAGTTGCTGATGACCTGATGAATAGTTCCACTTATAAAGTCACTTTTACATTTACCACTAAAGAGGTGCATAGAAATGCACAGAGGTAAACACAGATGCAGCATGCTCTGCATTACCACACATCATACCAATTATACCAAATTATACCAAAATACCAAACACCCTAGGACTGCACAATTCATCAAAAAAACAAAAACAAGTTTTTGTTGTCTTGTTGACTACTGCAATTTCCCATTTGAAAGAAGCTGTATTTTTTTTATAAAGGAGAAAGGTTCCAGCGGCTGAAAGAAATATGTTTGAAAAGTTGTGCTTGTATTATATAGCAAATAAATTCATAATATAATGCATATGAGTAATGAATCTGTCATGAGCTTTATATTGTATGGTGATTTTTTTATTCATAAATGCAAATATTCTTTCTCTCTCTCACACACACACACATACATAAAGACACACACACACACACACACACACACACACACACATGCACAGACACACAGACACACAAAACCACAGATGCAGTGCATAGCTGTTAGTAGCCTTATCTTCAACAACTGAAGCCTCAAATGAGCTTCCTAACTGCAGCGTAAATCTAGAGGTAATTATCTGATTAAAACAAACATCCAGGAATCTTACATGAACACACACACACACACACACACACACACACACACACACACACACTTTTGAGTTCCTTCTCCATTATAAGGCCTTCATATGAAACACAATCCTACATTCATCAACAAGTCTAAGCCATATGAAATCACAGCGGAGTCATTAGTCCAGACTGAAGGAATGAAACAAGCAATATATTCTATCAGCAGCAGCGTCTCATTCAGTTCAGTCCTCCTCTGTCCATCTGCCTACTGGCTGAAAGACGTGCATGAGTCAGGCTCAGTATTTGACTGGTCACCCTAGCTCTGTTCAGAACGCAAGTTACGCTTCCTCCTCCACCACCTTCCCAGTCAGCTGAGGACTCCTACCGTTACCTCAGTGTCCGTTCTGATTCCCTGAACTTAAAGCTGTCACCGTTTAGTTTCTTACCTTTGGTGGCCATTTCAGCAGAGATCCTGCCGCTCTCCTCTCTTCAAGTTCCTTGCACTTCCACTGTTGGCTGCCGCTCCAAGCTTTTTTTGGCCACCCCAGCTCCGTCAGCAGTATAAGGCCTGGCTGGCCTAATTTTATCCTGTATTGGATACCCCCTGTTTGAATTCACACACACACACACACACACATACACATGCACACATACACATATACACACACTCAAATTGGGAACTTGAGATGTTAGCATGTGCTTAAGTAACGACAGTCCCTCAGCTTTCAGAGAGACCATGGTACCGTAGCCAGTTAGTTGGTGGCCTACATGCACCCAGAAGCTTCCCCACCCAGTTAGACTGCAGAACAGGTTTTTAATACTACATTAATTTCAAATCAGGCTTAATAACAGGCACATAACATGCATAAGGATGCTGCATTCTCCACAAGTTCATTGCAGAATATTCAGCGTTCATGACATATCAATTCATTTGCAACAGGTCTTAAAGGATCGTTTGAAACGTAGAGCAGCAAGCTAGTTTCAGGGAGGGAAAATGATCGAGGCGCGGGGCATATCACATTTTAAATGCATGCAAGAGAGATACATTTCCTGAGACACAGGGCAACTTCCCTCTGCAGAGTTCATCGTCTCAATTACACAATAACACGGCATCAGAATAAAAATAATTGTATTCATGTGTATCATTTCAGCTTCTTGCAAGCAATATCTTTTCTGTGGCGACACCTTGGAGTCAGACTAATACCTGGAACACAAGCATAAGCCACACATCACGACTTGGAAATTAAATCCTTACTTAATAGAAACATTAGTTCACACAAGAACCCAGGATCTGAAAACAGCAATGAGCTCCCAGGCTAATATTCCTCAGGAGGCTATAAATGAATATGATCTAGCTGAATGTTTCTTCATCTCGCTAGCTACCTATGTGATCAAATATATGTAATTCAAACTGTAGAGTTCCATCTTGCCATATCATTGTCTCTAAATCAATGTCTACATTAATATCCAGATCATGAAGATTCACTCATACTGATGATCAGTGAACATGAAGGCCAAGTACTCAGTAGTGCCACCATTAGAGAAGAGTAAGCTTATTATTATTATTATATAACTTTATTGTCAGGGCAACATTTCTGGCAAAGAGATGAGAATGTTTAGTTTCCCTCAGCATCTGTAAAACCCAGGTACAAAGAGTTTTGGGAAAGTTTTTGGCTCCACCTCCTGGGAAGTCATCATACCATGTACACAGCCCAACCATAACCCTAGAGGCTCCAGTAGGTCTGTACTATTACCTCCTCTAGCACGCTGTTTCGGCGTCAGCCCCTGATTCAAAGGATGGGAGGAATTCCAGAGGTCATGTTCCTAAATCTGCTTAAATTTGATGGGAAAGACGTCAGCAGTTGTTTAGGGAAGGGAGCCAAACAAGACCGAGTCATGTCGAGTCATTAACTGCAGATAATCTGAAACTGCTTGTAAAATGGATGCTTTTTTTTTTTCTTGGCGCCACCAGAAATATTTTTTTCCAGCTTTCAATATTGATAGACGGGTAAAAAACCTGATCAAAAAGGTTGATCGAAGACACAGGGTGAAAAAAAATATTCTGAGTGACTGATGTTTGTTATGATGTTATGATGTTTGTTTGTTTAGGTGTACAATTTTTACACTGAGTTTTCAAAATTAAAGTTAATTAAAGTTCCCCAGGGCTCCAATTTTGGTGGCTGATCATTCATGGCGATTTTTAATGGACTAAGTGAAATATCAGTTTAAAGGAAGCATTGTGTGCATAATGAAAATAAAGCTTTTTTTCTTCCCTCCCCTTCTCACTGTGTCTTTCCGTCTTCTTCCCTCTGTCAGTTGCACATGTAGCACTATGCACTAAATGGCTGACGGTCCTGTAATCCACAGGACTGGATGGGCAGTAATCCAGATTGATCAAAGGTTGAGATTAGCAAAAATGTGGGAGGGGCGGGTGAGAAAGAGAGATGGAGATAAAAGGAGAGTGAGGGAGGGTGGTGGATAGCTCCGACATGACAGTGGCTCCGACATTTACACTGCTCAGGGATTGGTGCACACAAATAGCCAGCCAATCACAGAGGAGGCAGGGAAAATAACAAGGCAAGGGGAGAGCTGGCAAAAGAGGGAAGAGCTATGAAAAAGAGAGGGAGAAGGGGAAATAACAGCAATACAGAGGAGAGAAAAAACAAAGAGGAAAGGAAGGATGAGTAAAGGAGAGAGAGCAGATCAGTAACGTCTCCAGAGAGAACAGAGAGAGGAGAGAAAGGAGATGAGCAGAAAGAGGGGGGTGAGCAGCCAGCACAGAGAACATCCATCAGCTTAGGCAGCCATGCTTTGAGCCTTGGAGCAGCAGGGCTACACAGACACAGCACAGGCCCGGCATCAGGCCTCGCTCAGCCCTCCGTCCCAGCCTCGAGCATCGGCAGGGAAAAAATAAGATTCCCACACATTGGCCGTGCGCAAGAGCCATGAGAACATCCAGGAAGGGAAGCGTGGAGATGCCTGCGTTCGTGCGGCAGCTGGTGAAAGAGACAGAGAAGAGGGTCAGCTCTTTCTTTAAGGGGGGCCGCGGAGGAGCGGGAGAAGGGGAGCAGCCAGGGGAGGGAGAAGGGGAGGAGGTCATCCCCTGCCCCTACCTGGACCGTCCTGTCCTGGACAAGCTGACAGAGGAGGGTTGTTCCCGCTGGGGCCTAACCTACGCCCTGGGCAGCATGCAAGGCTGGAGGGCCAACATGGAGGACTTCCATAACTGTGTGCCACAGCTGGGCGGCGAGCTGACAGACTGGAGCTTCTTTGCGGTGTTTGATGGCCACGCAGGCAGCAGCGTGGCACAGCACTGCTCCCAGCATCTCCTGAGTCACATCCTGGCTACAGGTGAAAGATATGTTACTGTCATTTCAGGCTCTCTAAAATATGATCAAATATGCTGGAGTACTTTTTATTTTCACTTCGTAAAACAACAGAATGTAATCAGACATCAATATCATCATTGATCAGTTGTGATTTTATTCTGATGTGTTGTGTGTTGTAAAGATTTGGTCTAGTTTTCATGGGACTCTTGGCCTTAGCTGATGCTATACCTGCTTGTGCCCTCAGGTGGAATGGGACCAGAGGACGACCCCGGGAGGGTGAGAGGAGGCATCGTAGAGGGCTTCCTGCAAACAGACAAGCACCTGTACACTGTGGCGCGACGGGAAGGCTGGGAAAGGGGCGGCACCACCGTGGTGGCCACTCTCATCTCACCGTGTTACATCTACTTTGCCAACTGCGGTGACTCCAGGGCCATGCTGTGCAGGTCTGGGCAGGTTTGCTTCTCCACTGAGGACCACAAACCTTACAGTCCTCTGGAGAGAGAGCGCATTGAGAGCGCAGGCGGCTCAGTGTCCATCCAACGGATCAACGGCTCCCTGGCTGTGTCCCGCGCCCTGGGGGACTTCAGCTACAAGGGGGCAGAGAACCGATCGCCCAGCCAGCAGATGGTCTCCCCGGAGCCGGAGGTGTGTGTGGTGGAGCGCTCACCTTCAGATGAGTTCCTGGTGCTGGCCTGTGATGGGGTGTGGGACACAATCACCAATGAGGAGCTGTGCGCCTTCATCCATAGCCGGCTGCGCGTCTGCACTGACCTGAGGGATGTCTGCGCTCAGGTCATTGACCTCTGTCTCTATAAGGTGAGAACCTGTAGGGCCACTTCCTCTCACTGAGATTAGACAGGCAAACATTCAGTTCTAACCAGTACATGGCTTTTAGATGTGCTCTCAATTGCAAATAGTTTCAACTTTTTATAAAACCATAAAAGCCTCTAAGTAATTTCTCTTAGGATTATTTTACTGTTTAGAGAATTCTATTATATAACAATATAATCCCTTCAACTGTGACTGTGTTGACTTGGTAGATTACAGCAAGGAATTTTAGAAATTGGGTTTTAAATCCATCTTGGAGATATATGATTTTTTTTTTTCTAAACACAAAGCAAACAAACAGATCAGGATAACTATGGGCCCCATGTGCTTAGGCTAACTGTCGAGCTGCACTCAATATGGCCGTCATTTCTGTCATGTCACACAGTTATGTAACAGGGATTCAGCTCGGATTTGCACAACGACCTGGAAATGTCACCGTTTCTTCCACACTTCCACAGTTCGTTTACAATTTCAGTGGAATCTAGTTCCTCTCGCCCTGATTTTAATAATGTTTCCTATGCTGGGGGAAAGCCATCAGCACTCACCTCCACTGACTCTGTCCCACAGGGCAGCTTGGACAACATTAGCATCATCCTGCTGTGCTTCCCTGGCGCCCCCCAGCTGTCAGTAGAGGCATTACACCAGGAGGCCGAGCTGGAGGACCTGCTGGAATCCAAAGTAGCAGGTGAAGGGTGAAGGTTCACTGTGGGAACTCTCTAGCACCAAATGGGGACACTATTATTTAAGTTAATGAATTCTCAACCCTGTAAACATACCCTTAGGATCTGGGATCAAGTCTCTATCTCTGTTAGTTTCATAGTTATGGCTAAAAAACAATATTTGTCTAATGGTAGAAATCCCAGATCTGGATCAACACCACATTTCATGGGAATCCGTTCTTAGGTTTTTGTGATATCCTGCTGACAGACAAGCAGACAAATGAACTAACAGGGGAGAAAACATAACCTCCTTGGCGGATATAACTATTCTAAAACAAAGATGAATGCTTGTAGGATATAAATGTTACACTGATTATTAGCAGGTGTATCCATCACAGTGAAGCCTAGAATGACCTTCAAAGACAATTCTCCATCTTGATCCTTTGCAGTTGTAAATCTTTAAATTTCCCATATAATGTGAAATCCTGGAATTGCCACTTGCTGAATCTGCTCATATATTTATTCTTCTGTGGGTTTTTTTTTACATTTGATAGAAATTTATCAAGAGCTGTGTGCCAGAGAGGAGGAGCCTGACCTGCTGTCTGTCCTCACAGTCCTGGCATCGACCGTCATCCCTGGATTACCTCCAGGTGGAGGCATACAGAGCAAGTAAGAGACTAAAAATGTTTGTGTGTGTGTGTGTGTGTGTGTGTGTGTGTGTGTGTGTGTGTGTGTGTGTGTGTGTGTGTGTGCGTGCATGCATGTGTGTGTGTGCGCAAATCAGAATTGCGTGATGTATGGGGAAATTACATCATGTTACTTCTGTGTGTTACAGAAGGAACTGCATCATTTCTGCTTACTATCAACAAAGAGAGACACACAAGCCCACACTACCCAATGTAAGTAGACACATCACCATTATATACAAACGCTATATAGAAGGCATGTTGTCTTAGTATTAAAAGATATGCAGTGTATATCACCATTTTTTCCTCCATCACCTATACTTCCAGGGCTTGGGGGGCTCATAGGAAACCATCAACGATTTGTCTCCAAGGATCCATGGAGGGATTATATGTAATGTCAATGTTTTCTTCATGTGTGGAACAAAAAGGGAGATGATGATGGGAAAGATTTGCATTATGCTGGTAAGCTACATCTTGACATAACAAATACAATGCAAAAATAGATGTAATAAAGCCTGATAGATTTTATATTTATACAAGATGGACATTTTTTAAACCTTGCTCACAAACTGACCCAGCAACAACCCTCTGCCTCACAGTCAAAGAACAGGAGATATGGATGATAATTCAAATTGATATGCTGTAAAATGTATTATAGCTCAACCTATTGTGAAATTGTACATTTTCATTGGTATTCTGTTGTATTAAGATAGGAAATAAAATAAGGAGCGTTACAATGTGGGGTGGTATCTCATGTTGATGTTTTAAGATTAGAATTTAGCAATGAAAGTTTGAATTTTAGTTTGTTACCCTCCCTATTCCCTACTGACCAAAAACAGCTTGTTAGTATTCAGTCAGTATTCTGCTTGCCACAAGCTAGCTTGTTAGCTTGCAGCTAACAATAGCCGTCTGTTTCAACAGGGAATGCTAACAATGCTATTAGGGGCAGCTGATAGGAATGCAGAAACTTTTCTGTTATCCCTTATCGCTGTGAGTACATAGCAAAGGGGAAAAAACAGACTCAAATTAAAATCCTTAAGAAATTCATTAAAGATCCAACAAAAAAACGTATTTTATCGTTTTTTTTACAATTCACATATACTTCAAATTATCTTTAGAAATATAGTATGTTTCAAAGTAGACAAAAAATTGGCCATAACATGTATGTGTACATGTGACATTCGTCTAAAATATATTTTGGACACTGGATATACATTCTTTAGGCCCTGTTGACAACACAGTATACTAACAATATATTTTAAATGAATGTCATCTTCATGTACACATTTTGCCAATGTTTGTACATTTAAAACAATTAAAATTAAGCACATTCTGAAGTATATGTGAAATGTATTTTCTTCGGTATGAGTTGGATGATATGTACTTTTGCTGCCTTACTCTTTTTTTTAAGTATATTGAACATGTTGTGACCTGAACAGAATGAAAGAGTCAGAAAGGTTATCAACATCTTACTGCATTTGTATGAGTTCAAGGAGTGATTTCCTTACATTCTGTGTATAGACATTACATGTTAAGGTTGTTTTCAGCTTAAATAAAGATTATTGATGACTGACTAACTGTAGCCTCTTTAAGTTTCACAATAACTCACAAAAACATCAAGTTATATTTCCGTCATGGTTTTGATAACAGTAGCAATGAGGACAATTTTCATTTTCAAGCATGCCCATTAGAAGAAGTCTCTGATTTTGTCTACTGTAAGATCTCTAAGCTGTCTTCTTAACACTTTGCTGTTACATCATGTTACATCCAAAGCATTGATGCGCGCATGCAGCATAACAATACAGAGTGACAGAATGGATTTAAAAGGATCATCTTTGCATAGGAAAGGATCTCTTCCAGACCGCCGGGCCGGACCAACATGAGAGCCTGCATCCTGCCCTCCAGACTGCTGATGCGAGAGCGTGACTATCTCTACGGTGCTCGATAGCATAAGGACCTCATCCACAGGCCACATTTGATTAGATGTGTTTTATTCAAAATCCTGTTTCTTAATGATTTCACGATTACTATGAATTTCAATGACACGTATTGATTCAACAAGAAGGGCACCTGATTAAGGTATCTCTTCCGCAGCTCTCGTGGGCCCCTACAGTGTGTTTGAGGGGTTGCTATTCAATTAAGAGACACAATTGAAACGTTATACATATTCAGCAAGTTGTCTAAGAGGACTTTGAGACTTTAGGTGTTATGCCTATGTCTGTATGTTCACTAACACTGCCTACCACCTCACATGCAACCATTGTCGACGAGGAGCTCAGGGGACATCTGCAGCACTCTTAAATCAGCCATTCTCTTCAAGTGCTCCTTCACCGCTTCCATCTGATTGCCTACCATACTGAGCCCAATCACTTCAAGATATCAAACCCCTCTTCATAATGATGTTCTTTAAATGATATGCATCTTCCTCCTCGCAGAACAAAACATGAACAATAATGTCTAGAATCCATGTTGGAGGTCTGCTACGACCTGCATATACTTCCTCTAAAATTGTTCTTGGGAAGAGTTGCTGAACACAAATGGAGTGAAATCATTCTACGCTCCACAACCTTCATTTTGTCATTCTGAGGAGACAAATAATTGAGTCTCTGCGGCACTACCTGTCCACACTGGTTTCCTGCAGGCGGTTATTCATGATGCCCAAGGCGCCCACACCCCCAGAGAATCCATTTTGGTGGACATAGCTCTGCTGTGAGCCCTGGTGAGCTGTTTCACTCAGTTGCTTCTGCAGCAGTGCTAGAGACACCTTATTGGACACCATGAATTCCTTGACAGAGATCATTTCTCCTGACAGACGCCGGCCCACATATACCCCGTCAGCCACAGCGCCAGCATCGGTCTCGCTGTCGCACACCATCTCCACCGAGGCGTCTGTGTAGCGGTGTCTTCCCGTAGGACAGTGGGATGAGATGGGCTGCACAGTGTTGCATTTAAAGCGCTGCCGGCTGAGCTGTGCAGGTGGATGCCTCCGGTTTGGGTGTTTGTTATGGAGGCAGGGGCAGCACAGCCACCAGCAGCCCGTCGTAGAACAGGAGCAGGGGTGATGCCGCCCAGGGCAGACCAGCTTACCCAGGATCCAGTTGAGAGTTTGCTTGATGACAATAGAGATGACGTTGAAAAGTGAGTAGATACAGCATACTCCCATCAGGATGAAGAGGTAGTTCCCAAGCCGGTAGGCCCCCTGATCCTCGTACTGCTGTCTCTGACTGCTTACCAGGTCCCCGAAGCCGATGGTGCTGAAGGCCACGAAACAGAAGTAGAGGGAGTCCACGTAGCTCCAGTCCTCCATGGAGCTGTAGAGAGTGGAGGCGCTGCACGCTATCACCACGGACGCCACTCCTAAGATCAGCATCACATAGTAGACAGAAGGCTTCCACCCTTCCAGACTGTCATCCTCGCTGCGGGGATCCTCCCTTACCCCCACCCCGGCACACCTCAGCCGACGCTCGTGACACCAGCGCATGATGTAAGCCAGCATGGTGATGATCCTCTCCAGGAACAGGTTGAAGAAAAGGATGGTGGCCGCACAGCCAATGAGACCATAGAAGATTAAGAATATCTTTCCAGCTATGGTGGCTGGGGTGGTCATACCAAAGCCTTGTGAAGAGAAACAGAAAATAGAGGGTTAATTCTGAGTAATGATAATGGATGAGTACTGATTACACTACACACAGTTTAAAAAGCGTTCTGCAGTTTGTATCACATAAGTAACATTGTGCCGTCTGAATCGGCACCCAAGACATTTTCCAGCAAAAAGGAAAACAGAGCAGCTGCAAGGCTTACCAATAGTGGAGACCACCGTGCCCACAAAGTAGAACGCTCCAGAGAAGTCCCAGCGGGGCCTCAGAGTGTCCACCCTGATCCCAGCTCCATTTGCCTCCTCGTACTGACGCAGCAGGGTGTGCAGGGCGTCCAGGTTGACTCTGTATCGCTGGGTGAAGTTGTCCAGCTGCTGTTTCCAGAGGCGACGGGCACGCAGCTCAAAGGGGTGCTCCAGGGCTGAGAAGATAGCCGCTCCACACAGCAGGTAGAGCAGGATGAGCCCGGCCAGCAGGCAGAAACGGGCGTTGTCTTCGTTCACAGGCAACCTGGGGCAGCAGCAGCCACCACCGCCCCCGCCAGCACCACCGGCACCCCTCCTCTGAGCCATGACTGCAGCAGCACAGATACACCACTGCACCAACATGCAACGTCTCTGCCGGTGTGGTCAAATCACACACCCACTGTACATGTATGCATCGCCCACCAACACAAGATAGCCACGTTAACTACCACATGACGGACTGCCGGGGCTGCGGTGATGATTTAAGGGGGCGAAATGTCATGACTCTGAAAGTATTGTAACCTGGAAATAAAATAGAGGCTTAATAAAAATCTGCATTTTACTGTGACTCCTATTCAAACAACACACATTCACCATATAAATAGGACTGAAAATATGCTTGGTCCACATTGGAACAATATATTATAAAGAAGTTCACGATTATTTCATCTTAAAATCTGATCTGTTGTCTAATAAACATTGCAAATTTGATATAACATGTTAGTCAAAAGCCTTCATCTGAGATACAGACCATATGAGCAAAGTAATAAAAGTACCTGGTCCTGTTGATAAGGTTGTCCATTCACTAAACTCTGCTGGTCTGGTGTGCTCGTATCATGGACGTGCCGAACAATGACCAGCGAGAGGAGTCGTCTGGTTGTTTTCTACAAAGTGAGGGGCTGTCTGAGGGGCTGTCTGATGTTCCCTCTTTCATCGTGTTGACATCATCCCCTACCCACCCCCTCCGTCACTGAGCATACCTTGATTGGTGCAGTAATCTTTTCATTTTAAAAGCACTATCCTTCTCATCCAGCCAATAATCAAAGCTTCCTGTAATTTCTTCTGGAGGAGCGACCAATGAGCTATGACTACATGAGCCACGCTTCAATTAAGAGAACTGATCCTGCAAATACTCTTCTATCAGGTTTTGACCCGGTAATTAAATGCCATTAATAGTCAGAGCATGTTGATTGACACTCAAGTCCTATTTGAAAGTAGCTACTTGAAGATGCTCAAGTGTAGCATGGATATATTCTGTGTAACTGTTTTTTTTCCCATTTTGGCATTTAAAATACATGTCACAAAACAGTCTGTGTAAAGAGCTTGTGCATGCAGGACGGCTTGCCCAGTGTCTCTGAGAAGGATGCTTTTTTTTCTTGCAGACTGTGTGGGAGGATTTGTTGAACATGGTTCTCAATTTCTCTGTCTGTTCATTCCTTTCATCTTGGATGGTGCTGCAGGTAAGGGCAGGGGTTCCCTCTGCCTTCTGATGACTGAATGACTGGAGTGGACAGGTGTGCCCTCATCTCACCAGTCACTGAGCATACCTTGATTGGTGCAGTAATCTTTTCATCAGCCTTTATCAGGTGTTGAAGTTTGGAGTTTCCCATTAAAGAACGTTATACTGTCTGTGTTTCATTTTGATATGTTCAGGTTCACAGTTTTAGTTTAATTAGTACCCCATAAATAACAAAATATAATGTGTTATTAGAAAGTTTGCAGGAAGTCCTGAAATTTAATTCTTACTCCAATACATAATGGTAAAACTATTTCACAACAAGTATAATGAATTGGAATTCAATCAATGGTGATGAAAATGTGGATTTGATTAAATAAAAACACAGAAAATAATAGGCTAGTGTTTATTTTTGCATCATAGTTTTAGCACCATTTCCCGATACAATGTGATGTCCAAAGTGCTGAGAATTTCGAGCCAGAAGAGGCAGCCGTCTATTTCGTGTATTACAGAGTTCACTTCCAAGACTTCAACAACATCACTGTTTCAGAAGCCACCTGCAGTCACAGCCATTCACTTCTGTATAGTACAGGACGGTGAATTACCACACATTTTTAGTGTGGCGTTCAGGTGAGGGGCAGGATGTTGGTCAGTATGTCAATGAGGTTATCCAGACCCCACAGGTAGCCGTCTTCTCGATTCCCCTCCACCCAGGGAGTGCTGTGGTCCAAGGTGAGGTGTGGCGGTAGGGCCACCGTCTTTCCAAAATCAATCATCCAGACCCCCGTGTTCCCCGTTCCATCATGCACAAACAATAAGGAACTTCCCACGACCTGTGGAGAGAAAAGTGTTGGTACCATACTCTTGACTCTTGATCTAATGCCCTGCTGTTTTGGTTCAAGAAAAAAAAACACAACTGACCTCGTGTGTCCTGAAAAAGTCTGAGGTCTCCAACACCTGCCGCAACTGTTTTAGCCGTCTCAGATAGCCTCTCTGGGAAGGGAAAAGGAGAGGACTTACAAAAGAGAGGACAGGAATGACAACTCTGGAAGTAAATGAAAGACAATAAGGTCCCACTCACCACAATTTGTTTGTTGGAATCAACAAAGTCTTTAAGCGCTTCCATCACTTGCTCTCTGCTTTTGGTCCTTTTGAAGTTTGTGTGACATACTCCATTTGCCTTCTGCAATTCAAAATTTCACAGCACTCATTTTCCAGAGCGCAACACCTCTTAGTGGAAACAATGACAATAATTACTTATTGCTAATAAAGTACATTTTCCAGAGTTTGTCAATTTTAGTTGTACCCTGTTCATATCAAAATGAATCAATGACTGGACAAGACCATCTTTGATCTTGGCTAGAGTTTTAGAGCTTACCCTGACTCCCTCAATGCGGAAACCCAGTGTTGTTGTGGAACTCAGCGTCTCCCTCCATTGCATGTATCTGGTTTTGACTACTGCCTGCTGGGCTTGCTCCTGGGCCGTGGGGGCCCCTGGGTCCACGGCCACCATCTTCTCATACATGTCGTGACGAGGCTGGGGCCGTTCCCGTGCCATCAGCAGCTCCTCTTCCAGGTACGTCCTGCAAGGGACAGCACCTCACAGTCTGCCTATTCTTTCAAACTTGCAAACAAGCCTCTCACTCTCTTACACTGAAACCTATTCATCTGCTGTCGGCGACTGAAAACACGCACTCTTAACACTCACCGGCTGCCCATCTTGCAGTCCATGATGGCAGGTGTGTTGAAATGAGTCAGCAGGTTGTCCATCATATTGTAATCATGCTCATCCTGCTGCACCACACCATGGTAGGCTGGCACAAAGGGCTTCAAAGTGTCCTTCATCAGCCTCTGGAAGCATTGCTGCTCCCCCTCACAAAATCTCTTCAGCAGCATACCATATTCCCCAACCTGGAAGCTCCCTGTAAAAACCCTCACAGCAAGAGGTAAAAGGAAGGGGGAGACCAAACATGCTTTGTAGGATACATGCAGCCATACTTATTTCATTACTCTATTACAGCAAGGCACCCTATGAAGAACAAAAAGCAAGATGAGTGAGGCCAGATGAACAAACCTGCATGTCCGACCACTTGTAGCCACTGCTGTGGTTTCTTGGGGGGCATGGAGAGGGGAGATGAAGTCCTTAGGCTCTTGTGTTTCTTCCATGTGGCGCTCTGCATGGGAAGAGCAATGGCGCATATTAGTCCTCAGGCAGTCATTCTTCAGCATACAAGCCGCCCGGTTACATTCCTCTGCTAGCTATGTTTTTCTGTGTCTCTACTGACAGACAGGACCTCAGACTTCAGACTCAGTCACTCAACTTTTGCCTCATGGGTGAACGTCTCTATGGAAACAGCCATTCACCACAAGACCACAAGGGGTTCAGCCCTGATCTTACGCAACAGGTGCACACATTCATCAAACATTTACAGGCAGAACTTGTTTTTTACGGAGCTGCCATAACCACATAACGACACAACGAGCACACAGCATGACATGTTTACAAAAGTATCAAGATGGAATTTTGCACAAATTATAAAGATGTCAAACAAGTAAGAGGTATTGCAGATTACATGGATTTGTTACACTTTCAAAATACAAATAAGCAAATGTCATTGAATGCATTCTCATATTATATCAAGTAATTAAATACATAACAGAAAATAAGGGGGATATGCAGGGATTTCTCAGGTCCAAGAATCTGGAGTACAATGCAATGCTTGTAGTTTAGAGATTTGAAGATACTTGAAGATAATTGATTATAGAGTAGTTTATATGACAGAAATACAGGGTTAGAATGGATTTAGACTTGGATAGTTAGTAATATTATTTTAAGTTGTGATATCCTATTGTACCTATGAAGAATGGGTGTTCCTGTTTATTATCTGTAGAGGGCAGCAATGCGCCTGAGATGCTTCTAGCCTTCCTCAAATAGAAGAAGAAAAGAACCAGAAGAAGAAGACGAAAAGAAGGGGAAGAGAAGAAGAAGAATTTAACGTTCCCGGTTGTTGTACCGCTCCATCACCAGCGGCTGTGGTTTACAAACTGTTTTGAAACCGCGTTAAGGCGGACCCGTAATCAAGCACATATCTTTTTCTACAGCAATGTTTTTCAAGGCGTAGCTATTCGTGGACACGTTTCATTCATTGAAGCTCATCACTGAAACGAAGGGTAACGTATAGTTTTGTTTACTCACAATGAATAACGTTATGTGGTTTACACAGAGCTAGCTGCTAGTCAAGTCAACTTGTGTGACCTAACTATTAACGACAGTGTGCATGCTAACGTTAGCTAACATGGCCAGATAACCTAACGTTACTAGATGTTAACTCTAGCTAGCTGAGTTTGTTAATAACAGAGCCTAATAGAAGATCCATTGGTCCGTTTCCTACACCGAGCCCAGTGTTGTAACGTTAGCAGACTAGCTAAACAAGGCAAGACTCCCCCGGTCAGTAAAGTTATCTAACCATGTACGGTTAACCTGAAGTAAGACACATTTGTGTATTTTACTGTCCTGTCTCGTTCTGTCCTGCAGTGACGTCAAACTATCTAGCAGTTTTATGTTGCCTCGTTTTGCGACATACAGTACATACCTCGTAAAACATGACAAAACACCTTTTATGAATCGTTAGGGTCTACTGCTAAATTCGGCATGTATAATATATAAATGTCAACTTTGATTTTTGAAATTGATTCTGCTTGCTACCGCCCCCCGCGGTGGATTTTGGAATTGGATGTTAGCAAAATCAGGGGAACCAGAGTTTATATTACTGACAGATTTTGCAATGGAGAGTGACTTTTCTCTCTTTCTTACGCAACGAGATAAAGTGAGAATGACATGCATCGCCCATAACTTATATATGGCAATTACAAGCCCCTTTTCCTGTTGCCTTGACACTGGCTAATGAAGGCTTCACGAAGAACAGTTGGGTGTAAAATGATGTCTTTAAGAGGATCCCTCCTCAGCCTTGGAGTACCTCAAGGTCCCATACTGGATCCCATTTTACTCTTTGTCTATGTGCTGTCACTTGGTTATAGAATTTGTAGACACAAGTATATGTTAGTTATTTCACACAAATTAGACACGTATGTAGCAGCCGATAATGTAATAACTGCCAATAACGTAATAACGTAAAACACTTCATTTGGAACTGGAGTGGACAGATAATTCTAACCATCAAGTTAAACAAACAAATAAATAGTCTTAATGCCTATAAGATGACAGAGAGAGAAAGAGAGGCAACAGTAACAGGAATATGAGTCTGTGTTTGCAAACATGTGTGTTGGAACTTAAATGACTAAGGAGCAGAAGGCAGGACTGGAGATAATTCTCATCATCAAGTTACACAAACAAATAAACAGTCTTAATTCCAAGAGAGAGAGACAGAGAGAGAGAGGGTAGGGGTATTTTGTGGTCAGGTCTTTAATCAGGTATTTTAGAGAGGCAATAGTAAGGGTAAGTGTCATGGAAGTGTGATATAAGTATATAATTACATTATCGGCTCCAGTTATTACATTTTTAGAGGATTTTTGAAAACCCGGCCAATAATGTAATAGCTTATTACATTATGGGCAAAAAGTTATTACGTTATTGGTTCAGACATTCTATTACGTTATTGGCAAGTTACTACATTATCGGCTTTTATTACATTAGAAATGGAGAAATTATTACGTTATTGGCAGTTATTACGTTATCGGCAGTTATTACGTTATCGGCTGCTACACACGTATTGTGAGAGTGCTGCAGAAATTGTAATCAAGCCTCGATCTACAATAATTTACTGTAAATTTTTGTTTTTTATTCTTTTGATCGTTCCACTGCAAGTGGAGATGGCCAACAGTGCTGTCAAAATACTAAGGTAATCTGACGATATAGTGCAAGTGATTTCCTATAACTTTTTGAAACAATGCTGTGGATAGAAGAGTGAAGCAAGAGTACACATTTCTGCACAATCTACTACTAAGTTTCTGAACTACTCAAATAGAGCTCCAGATAGGGCGTTATAAGCTTTCTCCTACTGGTAGGGAGTTCTGTGGCATGGAAGTACTTAGCCAGACAAGAAGACTGGAAAATTGTCCACAAGCATTACTTAGTTGTTTTAATTAAACAATCGCTGATTTCAATTGCTTGTAGTTTATAGAAATCTTTTATACCTCAACATAGGTCCAGAGCAATGGAGGCGGGCTCAGCAGTGCTGGAGGATATTGTATTCCGAGGTGTGGAGTTCACTGTAAAGATAGAAGTGGAGAAGGGCTTGCTCACTGTCGAGATCTCTGATTCAATGACAGCTGATCAGTGGAGGGGGGAATTTGATCCCGCATGTAAGTGACATATGATTAACACTGAACAATATGATTGAACACTTTAATGTTTTCACAGGCACAAATAGACCAACTCAAACTGTTCCATTATTTTGTAGATATTGAAGACCTCACCCGGAAAACTGGCAACTTCAAGCAATTTCCCATTTTTTGTAGCATGTTGGAATCTGCTGTTAATAAGGTATGTCTCATGCTAAAAAGTGATAGACTGGACTAAAGGTGGATAAAGATGATAGCCTCCTCAATTAAGGTCACTTGGATTATCCTAATGTGCACTGCATATTTCACATTTGCTCAACCTCTTCCTCTGTCAGAATTAAGACTCAACACTGGCAGCCAGGATGACAAGTATTCTTGTCTAGCTTTTCTCTATTTGCCTGCAGGAATATCTGGAAAATTATAAATTGCATAAAACAATGTGATTCTAATGCTGTTATGTTATAGAAAATTGGCATTTAGAAGCAATTTAAAGGAAAAGAACCCGAAAGGTTTTCCTTCAGGTGTCACTCATATGGTCCTCCGAGTACTAAAGATTTTCCAAGTTGATACATGCCCATGAAATATATTTTAATGTTTTAGACTTCAGAGAGCATATACATGCTCTCTAATGACCCACTAAAACAGCAAAAAGCCTGTTCATGTACTGTATATGCTGATGGTCTACACTTAACATGAGTTTTTTTTTTGCAGATGAGTGATTCTGTTACCCTTGACCTCCTGACCTATGCGGACCTGGAGCTTCTACGTAACAGAAAAGCAGGGGTAGTTGGTCGTCCTCGCGGCCAGCAGCAGTCACCTTCTCTCAGTGCCAAAAGATATCTTATCCTCATCTATACTGTGGAGTTTGACAGGTTTGTGTCTCTTCTTAATCCACTGCACAGATAAAAAATAATTACATGTTGAACATGATGTGGACAGAGTTGGCTGATGCCCTGTTGTAGCCACAGAAGTGTTCTGTATTTGATAATGCATGTGATTTGTGTCTCTATATTTCGTCTGTGTCGGTGATAGTAACTGGGTTGAGTTAGTGACAATATTTTGTATCCATAGGATACACTACCCCTTGCCCCTGCCCTACCAGGGTAAGCCTGACCCAGCGGCTCTGCAGAAGGAAATCAAAGCCCTGAGGACTGAGCTCAACGCCGTCACCTCTCATAGAAGTCACAAACCAGCAGATCTAGAATTCCAGCGGCTACGAACAGAGTTGGTTTTGTTCATCTTTATCATCATGTTCATTTAGCTTTGCAACTATGAGGAGTTATGGGGCTTTACTGACGTCTCATTCTTTTCAAGACTGGCTCTGGTGAAAGAGGAGAAGGAGACCATGGCCAAGGCTCTGGAGCGACTGCAGATTGGTGGAAGTGGTTCCACAATCGGAAGAGAGGATTGGAGGGTCAGAGACGTTGTGAGGACCCTGGAGGAGCAGCTTGTCAAGGAGAGGGCCAAAAGCCAACGCTCTGCAAGCAAGAGAGGCCAGGAGCAGCGCCTCCTGATGGAGCAGGTGGAGCCTTTCTGCTTTACACTCCAGTTAGTTACAGCAAACTCCTAATGTAATGGATTTCTGATGTTTTGTTGTTATTCAGCTGGTTTAAAAAAAAATGTGTCCTGGCTAGTTGGAGGAGCTCAGGGCTTCAGAGTCCGCTCTCCGGATTCGTGTCAAGAGTCTCACCAATGAACTGGCGGTACTACGGAGAGGGTTAGACAATCTAAGCATGTATAGCTTTAACTTCTTTCTCTCCCTTTCATTCATTCACTTACAATGTTTACTCAATATTTTCTGGCCTCGTATTTACATACTCTGCGCACATCATCTTTGTGTGTCTGCAGCAGAGTGACTCCTGTTCTCTCTGGTCACATTGGCTCTCGGGTTGACGGGGAAATCTATCGCTCGCTGTCCCGTGAGAGGAGGTCTGGGCACGGGACAGTCAGGGCTCCCTCGGGATCGAGAGAAAGGATGGATGATAGAAGGCAAAGGTCAGAGGAAAGAGGAAGACGATCGGACTCCTCAGGGTCACGTGCTCGCATCCCTAGGCCATCCCCTTCTCCCACAGGTGCTGGCTTTGATAATGCAGATTCCTGATGTTACTAAGTACTGGGTGTCACTCTTATTAGATTGACATAATTAAAGCAGAGGCAGATCAGTAACATACAACACAGTGTTCAGTTCAGTTCCAGTAGCATCATTGGCACCCCTTACAATTTTGCGAATAACTCCTGGAATGAACTGAACATCACAGATTGATCGTATTTAGTTACATTAAACGATGATGTTGCTTAATTCACTCAACTCAAATCTGGGAGAAATTGTCAGTTATCAACCACATTGCTAGAGCTGTCGGTAAAGTTTAGCGATACAGTTTCGTAATGCCTTCAGACTTTAATCTTCCCACCCACAATTTTTCAGGATCACGGGGACCCCGCTTTGACCCAACAGCCTTCATCCAGGACAGACAGCGCAGACAGAAAGAAGCAGAACATAAAAAGTTTGTTCCCCTTTTTTTCCCCTTTCGTGTAAGACCCAAAAAGCACACCAGTATTTGATGTTCTGGCTGCTTAGGATCAATAGTTTTGACACTGTGCCTCCCCTGTCAGGCAGAGGAAGGTCCGGCGGGACATGCTGACCTCCCCCGTTGTCTCTGAGAGGGGGCGTTCACGCTCAAGAGAGGTCTACCCTCA
Source organism: Hoplostethus atlanticus (assembly GCA_034670405.1). Taxonomy (NCBI): domain Eukaryota; kingdom Metazoa; phylum Chordata; class Actinopteri; order Trachichthyiformes; family Trachichthyidae; genus Hoplostethus; species Hoplostethus atlanticus. Next base: position 1,499,794 of record JAXDDX010000018.1, read on the forward strand.
GACGGCCAGGTCTGGCAGCAGAGGCAGGAGTTTATCCGTAGAGCGTAGAAGGAGCAGGCACTCCTCCGAGAGCTCATTGGTGGACATGGATGAAATGACCAAAACTCTGTTCAGGTGAAGTTCTCCCTGATGTGCCTGAGTGTCATTGCATTAATATGGGGTTAGCTTTTTGTGAAGTCCTTGGGATAGAAGAAGCATAATGCTCTTCATTTCAGCTGGTTCTTTAAATTCATCTTTTATTTTGTATTTTCAGAGGAAGAAAACAGACTTACAATGGCCCTAGTGTGGTGAGTGGCATTGTATTAACATTACCCACGTTTACTGTAGCTCTTCACTTGGTCTCTCACGTGTATGTTTAATGAGTGATGTTTCTCTATTTGTAGTCTAGAGAAAGGCTTTTGACCAGGAAGCCACTATGCAGTACTCCCACACACAGGATGAAATCAGACAAAGGTAACCGATTGCAAGTCTTTACATTTTTCATCCAATAAAGTGATTCTGAAATTCTACTAAGTTGGGATAAAAGCTTTAAGAATATCTAGCCACTCGGTTCTTAACACTGATTACAAACTATACACCTCAATTCTTGCCAAGAGGGTCCATAAGGTCCTTCCCCAGCTTATCCACACTGACCAGACTGGGTTTATCTCACAGAGACAGACCCATGATAATATTAGACGTTCGTTACACATATTGAGTCATATCCGAGAACATAAATTACAAGCCTTATTGGTCAGTCTGGATGCGGAGAAGGCCTTCGACTCCGTGAGTTGGAGGTTTCTGTATAAGGTTCTGGAGAGATTTGGGTTCCACGAAGAGTTTATTAAAGGAATTAGCACACTATACAATAACCCAACTGCGCGGATAAAAATAAATGGGTACTTATCGGACACTATTAAATTAGAACGAGGCACAAGACAAGGTTGCGGAATGTCGCCATTGCTTTTTGCGCTTTATATTGAACCCCTTGCACAGTGGATAAGACAGACTGATGGCATTAAAGGCATCACCATAAAGGGAGAACAACACAAGACTGCGTTATACGCAGATGATGTTTTGGTATATTTAAGTGAACCTTCCAGCTCGCTTTCTGAACTGTTTAAGCTTTTGGATACTTTTGGTAAATATGCAGGATATAAGCTAAATGTTCAGAAAACCCAGATTTTGACATTAAACTATACTCCGCCAAAACAACTGCAAGATAAATTTAATTTGAAATGGGACCAGACTACACTGAAATATTTGGGTGTACAGATTCCCAAAGAAGTTTCCACATTGGCAAAGATTAATTATGATCCCCTTTTGATCAAAATAAAATCAGATATACAGAGATGGAACTCCAACCCTTTCATGAGTCTTACCCAAAGAATTGAATCAGTAAAAATGAACATTCTCTCACGACTCATTTTTTTTTGTTTCAGGCTCTCCCCGTAGAAATCTCCACAAAACAATTCTCTGAGTGGGATAAAATTATTTCCAGGTTCATTTGGCAAGGGAAAAAACCCAGAGTTAGGTTTAAAACGTTACAACTGCCAAAGGAGGAAGGAGGTATGGCTGTACCACATTTGAAAGATTACTTCTACTCAGCTCAAATTAGGCCATTGATGAATTTGTGCAATCAAGACTACCATGCCAGGTGGAAAGATATTGAATTGTCACTAATTAAAGACCCTCCAATTCAGGCAGTATTAGGCAATAAGGATTTAGGAAGATTTATAAACAGCAAGCAAAACCCATGGATAAAATTTCAACTTAAAGTCTGGAACTCTGTTAGGGAGGAATATAAATTACTAGATAAACTAAGAATACTTAGATGGTGCGCCTATGACCCAGATTTTAAGCCTAATCAATTGGACTCTAGATTTAAAAACTGGATAGCCAAAGGAATAACAACATTTTACTCAATAACAGATAAGGGACAATTAAAGGATTTCCAAACTTTAAAAGAAAAATATGCTCTGGAAAAACAAGACTTTTATAGGTATCTACAATTACGTCATTATTTTGACCAAGTTATTAAAGAATACCCACTAGATATGGATGACCCAGTGCTGAAAGAAATTTTAGGAGCCTATCTATCAAAGTTAAACAGAGGTATTATATCTAGACTGTATAAGGGCTTCATGACAAAAAAATCTCATTCCACAGAGTATGTTAAAAATAAATGGGAAAATGAAGGTAACTTGGAGATTTCGAAGGAGGAATGGTACAACTATTGCATCTTTCAATGGAAATGCACCAATTCGCATACATGGAGAGAATTTGGATGGAAGTGTCTAATTAGATTTTTTATTACCCCAAAGCAGAAAGCACACTTTACAGGAGAGGATTCAAGGTGCTGGAGACTGTGTGGGAGCCGGGATGCAAATCACTGGCATATATTCTGGGAATGTCCAGTACTAAGACATTTCTGGTTAGAGATACACAAAACATTGGAAGGCATATTTAATGTGAAAATACCTTTCCAGTTCTGCATTCTTATTTTAGGGAAAGCTGACTTTCACCGAGGGCACTTCAACGAATATTTATTTGGCGTTCTGATATCTGTTTGTAAAAAAAACATCACTAGGCGCTGGCTGCTTCCTGACTCCCCCACAATAGAGGAATGGATAGATATAGTTAATGAAGTATACATAATGGAAAAAATTACTTTTTCTAATGAACAAATGAACAGATTTATTAAGTTATGGTCAAAATGGGTCTCTTATGTACAACAGCTTTTGTTGTGGTGTTTTTTTGTGATTTTTTATAATCTGATACACAGCTCTACTGTCTAAGGAAAAGGTGGCTTGGTCTCCTAACCAATCTAGATAACTTATTGGATTGTCTCCCAACATACCAATGTATATTTCTGCTACATCCCTTTTTTCAGAATGTAAATAGTTATTAAAATTTTATAGGATGCATATTGTTTAAGAAAAAGGATAATGAGAAGGGAAGGGTATCAAGTCATGCTGTGCATTTGTTGTATATTTGATACTCTCTGTAACTGCAAGGGAAAGCAACTCTGTAATGTTCTCAACTATCCTATAAATAAAGAATTGAAAAAAAAAAAAAAGAATATCTAGCCACTACACAATACATTAGTACCAGTGCCTTTAATTGCTTACCTATTACTTTTTCCAACCCCAGACAGCTCCATAGAAACAGGTGCTGAGCTGTCAGAGATTGATGCCAGGCTGCAGGCGCTTCAGGAATACATGAGGGACCTGGATACAGGACACTAATGACAGCTGCCTAACATGGTACTGAAGCCGTGAACATGGACAACTGCACAACTTAGTTCTCAAGCCAGAGCCATGGATTTCTTTCACTATGCAAAGACTAACTAAGGCCCACATCATGATTCAAACATGAGCGATGGGTTCATAAAAACATAAATGTGTTCATCTGCCTCTGGAAGATTGGGCTTACTGGTCTTTGGCAAACTATAGCCACCTCTGTGAAGGTCATTGAGCTACTTGTGGACTGAACTTGAACTAATTGATTTTTTTATATATACCAAGGTTTTCTTAACTTAAAGATGATTGTGTCTGTTGAGTGTAGCATTCCTTGCTCTTTTAATCCACATCAACCCCACCAAACTACAATGGCTATATGGTTGTAAAACTTGTTACATCACTCCATAAATTATTTTATTTTAATCGTTTGCCAGCTTGTTGTTGTTTTTTTTCCTTTCTTCAGCTTTTATATATGTCAAGTTTATTTGTATAGCCCTTAATGACAGTTACAGTCTCAAAGGGCTTGGACCCTCGCAGAGGACAAGGAAAAACTCCCACAAGTCATTTTGTGTTCTAAATCCTTTATTTAGGAAATCACTACACATTATACCACGATGGGTGGGGGCTCATTGGTTAGTTGCCACAAAGCAAAAAGGACCCAGGTTCAATTCCTGGCCCTGTTCCTCCCTGTGTTCATGTAGGTTTCCTCCCACACTCCAAAGACATGCCGGTCAGGTAAATTGGAGACTAAATTGCCCATAGGTGTGAATGTGAGTGACGATGGCGTTTCCTTGCTTTCTGCCCAAAGCATGCTGGGATAGGCTCCAGCCCGCCATGACCCTGAATACAAATGGGTAAAGAGACTGAACGCATTTCACCACAGGATTTAGAACTTGATTCATTTACATGTGGGGACCTGCAACCTGTCACAGGTGAGTTGAGTTACACTGCAAATGAGAATCTGTTTCCTCCAACAAGATTGTTTTAAAGGATGCCAATAATCATGGCCATGGCCACTTTTCAATTTTGAAATATAAATGTTAAATTGTTATTGTTTGATCATGTACTGTTGTGAATTGATAGATGAAAACTAAAAGTTGTTTCAATTTGTGAATGCATGTATTTTACACCTGGCCATGGTAATCTAATACATAGACATAACATTTGGGGTAATATTATTTAGAAGAAATGCATACTGTGTGTTAGGACATTTATAGACATGCACATGATCCTTGTCAGGCCTTTAGTTTTGTCCACACGGCTTTCCCTTGCATTAGCGTCAGTTGACGTGGAGCCCAGGGGGAACCTTCAAGGCTATCTGCCACTACAGCTGGCTTGGTTTCATTAATTAACAAAGACCCTTCTGAGCATGGACCCTTCTCTCCGGGGAATACCTCAGTTGCTGGAACAGCTGCTCTGTTTCTACTGGGATGCTGAAGGGAGACATGAATGCACGCTGTTGGTTCATGTCATTCTGAAGAAAAGATTCAACCCGTTAATACAGCACACGCCAACCAACTTTGAAATTAACATGCTATCTATACAACCAGTTTTTCTACAATGATATTTATGCAACCTATGCTTTCCATTGAAATTGTAAGAAATACACATACTGAGTAGTGAAGTATAGAAGATCAGCACAGCAGACAAGAACAGCCTGCACAAAGACATGCATGTCTAAAAGCAATCCCAATAGATCATCTGCATTAGTAGACGGAGAGCACCATGTACAGTATAACTGCATTGGTTCACAACTGGAAAGCTGCATGTCGTCAATGTCAGCAGAAAACCTTGTTTCTCCCAAATGTAAACTTTTCAGTAACTAAGAAAAAGCCTTGTTTTCAACTCGCTGAGTTTTAGCAAATGGGTTTGTTACAAGGTTTTCACACGACAACAGCGATGTGCACAAGATGTGCATGTGTATGCTCACATTTCTCAAACTGCAAAAATCACTAAGATCTCAGAATGGTTTTGCATTTCATTTATAACATCTAACATCTTCTTGCCCTGAACAGCATTTTCTTCAGCAGTAGCCAGACTGTCTTGGCCTGGATCTGGCTCATGGTACAGACACAAACTGAATTACAGGAGACGATCCCAGGTGTTTTGCAACTCTTTATTACAGAATCATAAAGTGACAAATATATGAAAGCATTAAACAACATAATCTCTTCAGGTGAAATATTACTAAGGCATGTGCAGTGAACTCTTTAGTATTTGGACAGCATCACACTGATGAGTTGGCTCCATACCTACTATTACTTTTGGTATGAAAACAACAATGAAACAACAATCAATCACTATGAGGGCAGTGGAAAATAAGAGGTGATAGGTTAGTTTTTTACAAGTCACTGCACAGCAAGACTTGTTCACTACACAACAGAAATGACTTTAATCTGTCCAAATAGTGGCAACCTGGGGGTGAAAGTATCAGAAAGTAACCTCACGAGTGATTGTGTCATTTTACATCCAAAGTAATGCGACTATGGAGCTACAAAATCTGACAATGTGTTGCTCTCTGTATGTTCTGCTCGCCATACTGGAAAAAACATACATGTAATTTACCAGTAGAAATAGGTGGTTTTCTTTTACTCCAGCAGTGAAATGTCTCCTTTTGTCTATTCAGAGCAGAACAGCAGATCAGAGGCCAGAGGTGCCCGTCTCTTTTCCAACTACAACAGGGTGTTTGTGGTCAAGTCAAGTCAAGTCAAGACTGGCTTCACAGTGGTCACCGGCATCTGCGTCTCTTCAGATCTTCGACTGTTCAATATACCCTGAATGCAGAGTGTGAGCTATAGAGGGGGAATGGTAGAAACATTGAGGACGGAAATGTATACATACATATATATATATACACACGTATGTAGAGTTGTGAGAAAAAGTTTGTGAACCGTTTTGAATTACCTGCATAAATGGCTCCTAAAATATGGTCTGATCTTCATATTTATTTTTTCATTCAAAAGGGTTCACAAACGTTTCCCGCAACTGTATATGTGACATGTAGGGACTTACTGATTGTTGTTGTGCAAGAACATTGTTATATATGGCTTGTCTACGCTGCCGCTCCTTTTCATCTGACCGTTTCCAAGTCTCAGCTCTGCCCTTAACCTCCTCCCTAGGCGAATTGGGGTTCTCTTGACACTGTAAGGAAGGAGGTACAAGCAGTGACCACATTGCCTCAAAAAAATCTGAATCAGCATTTTTCAAAATGCCGAACCAGATTAGCGTGAGAAGTTAAGTTTACTCACCAGTCGTGACATGTACTCCACTAGGGTGAAGCACTTCATGGACTGCAGTGAGACAAAGGCCTCTGCTACACTTGCTCGGCTCTTGCTTAGCAAATTCTGTAAAGAGGTTTTTAAAGTCAAATTAGATAACATAAAACACAAACAGCACATTGCAGAAGAAAAATTCAAAATAGGTTTGGGTTTATACCAATAGCTGTTCACTGGTGCTCATGTTCAAGGTGCTCTCGCTGAATTGAATGGGAAGGCTGGCTCTGTTTGATTGCTTGTTTGAGAAAAAAAAGCATATATATATATATAAAGAGATACACACATTAAAATAAGATCATCATCACATCAAGAGTCACTAGAGGGCTCAGGATATGAATGCTTTGCAGTCAGTTGTTTACCTCTGCTTCGTACTCAGCCCAGGCAGCTTTGCGTTCGGCCTCACTGAGCTCCTCCTCTTCTTTATGGTCCAGCAGAGATTGGTGTTCATGGTAGCACACAATCTGCTCTTTGCAGTTTTGCAAAAGCTCTGCCAGCATCCCATCCTGAGAAAGAATGACACAAAAGGCCATGCTGTTGATTCCTCAATCTAGACAGTTGGGTAACATCTGTGTAAGAATGGTGAGATATGAAAGTAAGGTTAGCTGTAGTCACCTTCGGCAACACAGAGGTGGGCCTCTTGCTTTTCTTACAGTTTGGGTCATCCAGCAGGTCCGGCTCAAACATGTAAAGTTCAGTCAGTTCAAAAAGGGTGAAGTGTCTCTCCAACTGTTGCTGGTCCACCACTCGCATGGACAGAGACTGCTTTGCCACCTGGCGATCATAGATCTTCTCCTCCATGGTGCCCTAGACCGAAAATACAACTAAGATTGAATTTGAGGGATAGCTTTCACCATGTTAGAATATACAGCAGCTCCAGGAGATCCAAGTGCAATGCCTTCATTTATTTTTCCTGCAAAAATCCGTTTAGAAATTAATTTTTTGATCAATATATCAATCATTGAATAAGCTAAAGAAAAAAAAAAGTTAAATAGCTTTTTCATGTTTTAGTCCCAAAAATTAAATAATAAACACAGATGTGATGAAAATGCTTGTGAATTGAAAACTTGAGTGATTTCCCCTCATTTCCACCCCTCATAATGCTGCCACAATTATTTTCCCAATTGTTATGAAGATATGAGAGAAATGAGCAAGTGCTCTAGCATTGCACAGACTGAATGCAGACTGATCATGTTTTAATGAAACTTGCAACACCACATTGGCACTGCATTGTAGAACCGTGTCAAAAGATGGCGCGCTACTGTACATGAAATCATGCTTTTCACATTGCAATTTGCACTCATATTCATGAATAGTAAAGCTGTACATCAGACCAAACAAGTTTCATCGATTTCAATGATGGCATGCTGGATAAGGGCCAGTGATCTTACCTGAGCCAAGAAGCGGTACACAAACACATTTTTCTGCTGACCAAATCGGTACACCCTAAAGATGCTCTGTATGTCGTGAGAGGGATTCCATGAGGCATCAAAGATAATGACCCTGTTGGCTGCCACAAGGTTGATGCCAAGTGACCCGGCTCTTGTTGAGATGAGAAACAATCGACCACTAAGGGTAAAGATCAATAAAATGCAATCAGAGGAGAAGCTTGTCATAGCACTGTCATCAAACATTACACCCTACACCAAGTTACAAGAAAGTCTAATACTATTGGTTACTGTACTCCAATGTAATCTATGTAGAAAGGTGCAACACTCTGATAATATGTACCGGACATTGGCGGCATCATTGAACTCTTCTGCACATTTTTTCCTTGAAATAGCATTGGTGGACCCATCGAGCCGATAGTAATCAATGTTTCTAGTCCAGCTGCCAGTGCCTGAATAATGAAGCAGAAAGATCAGCAGTATATTATCATCCAGGAAGACATTGTGTAAGTGCAGTAATGTTTTCCTTGCAAAAAAACAGAATGATACCTCTGTATGGGGATAATTTGCTGCTCATTCTGGTACGGTGAGAAGATTCCAAGAAATCCTCAATTAAGTCTAACGAGATCAAGGACTGACTGAACACCAGCCTGCAAATGCAAAAATGGATTGTTCAGACATTAATAACAATGAATCTGTCAGATAACTTCCTGTATTTCTGTGTTTAAAGCTTCACCAGAACAAAGGGAAACGTACACTTTATCGTCCAGGTCTTCAGCCATTCTGAGAATCTCGAACAAGAGCACCATCTTCGCAGAGTGTTCCAAGACGTTGGCATCGGTTTTAGACAGCAGGTTCTTGTACCAGTCCTCAGCTGGGCTGTCAGGCCTCGAGCTGGTGGTCACTTTCTCTGCTGCACAAAATAGCAGAGGTCAAACCATATAAGTACTCACTTTCCAAGCCACAGACTGGTGACATCGCTTACAAGTGGAGTCTCAATACCTTCTACTGCTGGAACGCCTTGTTGGTCTCCGGACACGTTTTTGTCTGTTGCTTGGTGGCTGCTTCCACTATACCAGGCATAAAAAAAGACAGTACGGAGGGGAAAATAAGGTGGAAAAATCTATAGCTTAAGATGGAATAAAGCATATACAAATGCAGCATCTTTTACAAGCACACAGTAATTATAAAAGCAGTCGTCATGCCAACGTACCTCTCATTCACAGTGGATTTGTGACTTCCCAAGAGCACAGCGGCTTTAACCTGATTCTTCCTATCAAAATATCCCTGCAATTAAAAACGAGATGTTAAGTGTTAAGATGTAACTGCGTACATTTTTTTAAAATTTTACATTAAGTCAAGCTAACTGGCAACCAGTGCATGATATTTTTTACTTTGTTTTCTTTGCTGATGTAGCTGAGCTGAAGGCACCAGGGATGAGTCCAAATTCGGCTGAGTATCTGAAAGTCCTTGAAGAGTTTTGCTCCAACCTTGACCCTGGCTCCATCACCCATGGAACCCACGCCTGGAAAAGCAAGCACTTGTCTTCTTCAGATGGTCTTACATTTCAATGAAACCTCTAAAAGCTCATTAAAGCATCGGTTATCGGAACAGCTTCATCAGCACTCGTTCCGATATTATCGGTGCATCTCTACTTTCTATATAGAGCATTGCCATGTGTAGTTATTCTCTGAGGAATAATAAGCTGAAGACAGATCCTTACCAGTACAGTAGTCAAGGTAGTGACGATACAACTTATACTGGAGTGGGGTCAGCCTCACTGCCAGCACATACTCATGTTTGGGAGGTAGGAATTGACTCAACTCTGAGTAATCTCTTCTCTAGGAGAAACACAAAGCAGATTTATCACAACTAGTCTTGAATAGACTAGGAGGCCAAACGTATCTTCTTATATAAATTGAATTGATGACTCCTGTTCTGATTGATTTCTGGTAGTTATGTCTGTAAACAAAACACTGGCCACTGTTAAGTTTCATCTCTGTGTGTAATTCAGGGTCATGCAGTCCATTCTTCTGAAATACTTTATTAGTAGAGAGAGGCAGGAAAAGTGGGAGGAGCAATGCGTGAGCTGGGGTATGAAACCATACATGTACGTAAGCAGACTGAAAAATCAGGAGGCCTGCAAGTGAAAGTCACTCTACCTGTACACATCCAGCCAACATAGCATGAAGCACATGGGCGCGGTTCTTCATGATTCGGACGTCTTTGGGAGTGGAATCAGCACACTGGCCGTTCTGTATGGGGTTGATGAAGCGGTTTCTGAACTCCTTCAGAGAGCCCAGTAGGTTCTCCTTGATGAAATTAACCATGCAGTGGTCTAGGATTCCAGAATGAGACATTAAAAAAGTTCATACAAAAAAATGGGCATGAAAGTAAAGCACATTATGGCTTACAATTGATTTAGTATTGCAGTTCTGACTCATCACAAGACTTCTGCTTACAAAATAGTTATTTTTGAGGACAGAATCATCTGTGATTTTGAATCATCATTTCAAGACAAAATGTCCAGTTACAATATTTAAAAATATATATGGTATAGGGGTGCACACTTACACTCAACCAGGTTGTTTTGCAGTGGTGTTCCAGTTAGCACCACTCTCCGTTTGGTCTTGATGGCATTTGTAGCTTTGGAGATATTGGATGCTTCATTCTTCAGGATGTGCCCCTCGTCACAAACCACAAAGTCTGGACCTGAAGAATAAACAACGTGAGAAGTGGCTATGGAGGCCAACTGTTTCAATGTGTCATGCAATGGCAAAATAGACATTCAATTAGCATCATGCCATTTCACTTACTGTACCTGGATTCACCAGCATGCTCTGAAATTCTTTCTTCAAGTGTTTATCAGTGATTTTGTGGCCAAAGGAGAGGTTGCGGTACATCTCATATCCAATTATCATGACACCTCCATCTTGGTACCACTTCAGGAGAGCACTGTGGCGTTCCCGAGGTCCCTTTATTGTGGCCATTTCGGTCACCTGCAACACGTACATGCGTTTGATGAATAACCGTGTGTGTGTGTATGCTGGGGGAAGGGTATGTCTAATATTGCCTGTTATGCTACAATGCATATTAGTGTCTGAAGCGTTTGTCTACCTTGACTTTATCCTCTCCCATGTTATCTTGCCATTTCGAGAACTCATTGACCCAGTTGAGGATGGTATTGAGTGGACACACCACCAGGGCAGTCCTGAATTTCAGGTTCTGTGACTGCAGCATTGTGTGGAGGAACGCTACCACCTAAAAGATAGCACAGCTATAAACACTGAAGCACAGACAATGAAGTACGGTTCAAGACAAAGAAAGAGAACGAAAAAACTGTGTATTTCTTTAATCTAAGCAAAATCAAACCAGGATATTGATAAATGGATATTGGTTTGGTCAGTCACACCTGAAGAGTCTTCCCCAGGCCCATGCAGTGTGCCAGTATACAGCCTGAACCAGGAGATGAATTGGCCTTCTTTACAGACTCACAACAACAGTCCCACATAAACTGGACACCTGGGAAATGAGGAGAATACAGTCAACCAAAGTATCATCTGAACACATGAACGATTCTGGACAAGGTAGAGGTCTTTCTGAATACAAGAAGAGGAGACTAACCATCCACTTGGTGAGGCTTCAGTCTTGTCACCAGGTTCCTGTGCACCTGAGCAAGAGGCTCCTTGGTGTGCTCATCCTGATCCAGGACCAGCTTGGTGGTGATGGGATATGTGACCTGAGACACCTCATCCTCGATAACAATTGCCTGGAAGACAATGTTGCACTTGAAAATGGCAATATGAGTCAAGCCTAGAAATTAATGTAGAGGGAGGCGGTGCAATTTATGAGTGTCGACGGTGAGTTCAGTTGTTGCTCCTCAGCAGGACTCTAGCCTATTATGAGCATGCAACTTGAGTCCTGAGTGTTGTGTGTACCTCTCTCAGGTCCTCCAACTGCTGTTCTCTATCTGCCAAGCGTTTGCATCTCTCCTTCTCCTCCCTCAGGGCTTCCTGGGTCTCAGAGCGGAGATGCTCGTCGTCGAGGATTTTGCGGATCTTTTTGCGTCCTTTGGGAGTGCCTTTATGGTCTCCGTTCTCATCATCTCCATCCTCATCATCACTCTGTTTAAATAAAGAAAAGGCACCTCCTTCAAAAACCAACGTGACCACTTTGACAACCAAACCAATTCCATCCATTTTCTTGCTTGGGAAGTAAAGGAGTTGGGAGTATTAGAGATTAACAGATACAGTGATAAACGTAAAACTTATTGGTAACAGCTACTGCTACCTTTTCATTGCTGGAGTCGGACAACACAATGCATGGGGGCAGTTGTTTCTTCTGTAGGTAACTACGTGTTGCTTCTTTCTCCACTCCAGTGGATAATCTGGAGCTAAAAGGAGAAAAGGCAAAAAACAAAACAAAAGGGTGCATTTCTGACAATCCAATAAAGCCAGGGCAGAAACATATTGAATCCATTTAAGAACATAAACTGCAACTAAAGATCTCAATATAGAATTTTAGTTTTTAAACTAAGTAAAGGTACCTTTTGGATCTCGGTTCATAACTCTCATCTTCAGACTGACTCAGCTCCTCACTTAAACCAAGCTCTTCCGACTCTGACTGGCTATTGTCACCCGCACTTTCATCTATTCTTAAAAAAATAGAATAAGAGATTAGATATCAAAGGTTCACACGGATCAGTTTCTCATGTTAGAGGTGTCCTTGCTCTCATTACCGCAAAAGTTTTTGCTGCTGTCTTTTCTCGTGCCTTCCTGCTCTCCTCCATCCCTTTCTGCGGCAGCCTTATCACTTGACTCCTCATCTAGGGTGAGTTTGTGGCGGAGTAGATGGTGCCTGGACTTGGGCCCATCAGACTTGGAGTCAGACAATTCTGAGGCCAAGGTTGAGTCTTCCCCTGCGGCACAAAATGAAGATATATTGTTCTTCTTCTCTGGTATACCCCAGAGTGACCTGGCAAATGAGGTAGGTCAGAAACTGAGAGAGAGCTATCCCCCAGGAACAGCTTTTGTCAAAACATGCAGATATCAAAGTAATTTTTAATACGGCTATAATTTGAAAATACGTGTGCTTATGACAGGTTGCACAAGAGGAAACTTAAAATAATACTAGTTTAAAAGAATCACTTACCATCTGCATCATTATCTTCTCTCCCTTCTTTAACCTCCATCTCACCCTCCAACTCAGATTCATCTTCCTGTGTTTCCTCATCTGAAGAGATATCCTCACCCGAGGAGTAGTTGGCTTTGATTTGGGCCAAAAGCATTTTCTTAGCGATTCTTTCAAAAGCAGGGGAAGAGAAGGAAAAGGTACCTGAGGTTCATTCCATGATCAGTAACATTATCTTCAGCTGGGTATTCTCATTTATATTTACAGTAATAACATGTTTGGGCTCAAATAGTCAAATAAAAGACCAATTTTTGGAAGTGCTGGTTAAGTCACAACCCAAATTGCATTTCAATCTCAATTTCGTCTCTAATTTCCCAAAGTCTGTGACTCGCTTTGACACGAAAAGGGAATAATTCAAAACCTGGTCAAATATATTTTGAGATACTCAATCCATAATATGCAGTCAATATCAATATAAGGCTCTGCCAGCCAAGGCAGAGACCAATTGTAAATCAATTGCTACATCACAAAAAGACTTACATTAAAAAACAGATAGAAGATTCTACATGAAACGAGACAGAGGCATTGTAAAGTGTATCAATTTATTACAACAATTACCCTTTACAGAATTCAATAAAAAAACAAAATGACAAATTCCTAATTTAGGGTATTTTTTTTCTTTTATATTACCTTGAGTCTAAGGAAAACACCTGTGACAAGTATTCATGCGAAAATAATAATTTCCTTAAATTTATTCTCTAGTTCCCCTCTCCCACCTAAAGAGGGCCACAAGGGACTTTGCCCCCTGAAAGTCAGTACAGCTCCTCCTGTACCTGCCTTCAACAGCTAGCAGCTAAGTAGGCCACATGTTCACGTGTTAAAGATAATACGAAGTTCCAACACATTTCATTCACAAACATAAAACTTTGTTTTATATTTATGGGTATCTATCACCATCAAAAAAGATAGCTTCCATTCAAATGTCCAACTCTTTCATCAAGTGAGGAGAATAAGGCTCAGTCATTTGCTGAGGAGACAGACACAGTGCGTACATCGCTTGTGGTTGGTGAAGCGAAGAGTGGGCGAGTCCACTGTTGGCAGCCTTGCAGGAAGCAGCTACCTTCCAGTTGTCACTCAGGGAACAAAAGTCCCTTGTGCTGGTTTCTAGTAGCCAGAAAGAGCCACTGCTCCAATTGCCTGGCAGTACTAAAGGGTCCACCCTTCCGCCGACTCCAGTAAAGACAGCTTTCTACACAACAACCTGTCAGTGTTCTGACTGGCCCATTTCAGAGGCACCATTTTTTCTAAATACAACTTTGGCAAAACAACAAATAGTAAAATTTTCACTTTTCTGTGAACAAGAACATCCAAGAAAAACAAATATCAACAAATAAGATTAGATCTCCCCTTATAAGTATGAACGTTGTGGGATACTACCATCAGAACAAAGTCTGTACATAAATATGTAGGCTACTTAAAGGAAAATTCCACCCTCAGCTACTCTTACACTGTTACATCTCATCAATCTGTGGTGTTCAATGCATTCCAGGAGTTATTTTGTGATGATTTATTTTTTTGGTGTACCCTCAATTTGCCTAGTCTACTTCCACTTCAGTTAGTGATTTCCTACATTTCCCAGAATGCCTTTGACAACAGGTGTGAAGTTGTTGCTGCTGCATTCACATCATGTCAGACGAAGTCAGTCGATTGAGCACAAGCGTACCAGTGTGAATATAACTTTTTTTTTTTTTTTTTATTACCTTGGACTGTAGACTTTGGTAAATTCACAGCAGCCATGTTTGACACCCTTCTGTTTTTTTGTTCCGTCAGGTCACAGCCTTCAAAACGTTCCTATATTTCCTATTCAATAATTCCCCTGTCGAATCTCGTATTTACGGTAACTCCCATATGACAGGAATGTATCATCAGCTATGGGTTTTACTTGTAGGGTAGGTGGAGAGCGGTAACGGCAGCACTAGCTATTGTCTCTTCCTCTTCTATGATGAATTTCTCCCTGTATGATTGTTGAACGTCGGTGCAAACTGGTGAGTCTAGAAAGAAGCACTTGTTCTTTGAGTCTGAGGGACTGACTGACACCAATACTTACACTGACACTGATACTTACCATTGATGTTTTAGATCAGTGGTTGTCAAATCTGGCCCTCGGGTGCAGAGAACTGAGAGTAGTGCTGGTTTTCTAGTCTGCCAGGTATTTTTCATTCTTGCTATCTAATCAGGGACTGATTTAGACCTGGGACACCAGAATGCAGTTAACTACCTGCGCTGGAAATACCTCAACGTGACATCACGGCGTCTACGTTTGGCGGAAATATGAAAAATACACTACCAAAAATGGACCCAGAAATACAAGGCACATCGCCAATAACTGTTTTATAACTTTAACAGTGTTAAAATGTTTTAGGGTGGATTTTTCCTTGAAATGAAAAAAATACTTCAACTATCTTTTTAACCTGCTTATATGTCAGTTAAGCATGATTTTCCCTTTACTAGTTTCAGAGGTAATAAAAACAACTTCATCTGTATCTCAACGTCATGCACATTCTTTATCTGCTGATACACTTCATGTTATAGAAATGATGAATTAAAAAGGTGAGAGGAAAATACTAAATAGAATAATGTCAATTCTAATAACTGAAAAAAAGATTAGAAATACTCATTAGAAGTACACAATTAGTTGCCTCCTGAATTACAGGCAGTTGCAGACAGCAGCGTAAACAGGCCTGAGCCTAGGATCTCATCTCACATGTTTCAATTGGGAAGAGAAATAAAACCATATAAAACAGCAGGGAATACATTGAAGACATTACACAGGAAAAAAACTTAAACCACACAGCAATTTAGTAAGGCCGACCTCAGTGGTCACATGCTGTGTGGAAGAATCTGAGCCAATTATCAGAGCTAATGCACAGGACCCGCCATGATCAAACTAGTTGATTCTCTAAACAACACCAAGAGACATCCTCTATTTCCAAAAAATGAAGGGATGCAATCTGCAATGTTTTGCAGGCATATAAACAAGGAAATGCCTACAGATTTGAGTCACCAGTTATTGCTAGCACAAATCTGAATGCAGATCAATTTCCATTCCCAATACTGTCAGCTGACAGATAACAAGTAGTGACATAGTGAAATACAATTAGATAGATGGCTTTTGCTGTCCAGTCTCTTTGGTAGCTCTTTGTTGCTTTGCACTATTCTTTAGAGCAATTAACCATAAGCATTACTTGGTTAATTTCACATGGACTTCTTGCAGGTTGGGGACTTAGCTGGATGAGACCAGCTTTAGCGATGGGTTTTTCCTTTATCTTCATTTAAAGCTCATATTTTTCGTGGATTAAAAGAGGAGTCAGTGAAGGTCTTGGCAAGAGGAATTTCACAGCCTAGAAAGTCCAACTGTGGTAAACACTAGTGTCCCTACAGTTTCAGCCAAGGTATTATTGTACTTTAGGTGTCTTGAAGGTCTAGAAGAAAAATTTAACATTTGATCATTACCCTATCAAATTCTAAAGGTTTTGGTCATTCATGCCCACCTAAAATTATCACATTAAATATGTCCTACATAATCAATATATCGCTTTTAAAGAATATCTCTGTGAAAGCAACACTGTGAGAGAGAAGACTGTCTTTCAGGTCTTGTGAATCCATAAAATATTTTTTTCATTGGGGGTATGTCTAGGTGTCCTAAAGGGTTTTAAGAGAAGGACAGCCTTCTCATTACTGCCATATTGCACATGTACTTAAACGGGAAGATCTATTCCTGTACCAGCACTTAGACCAGGTGTAGTTATATTTCAAAATATTACAAACTAAAAAAAACACACATAGACCAGAGCAGAGTCCAATGTTGTTAGTGTGTGAAGGGAATAACAGCAGCAGCAACACGATGAATATCATTATGACAGGAAAGCCAAATAACAGGTCCATCCATTAAGTTATATGGTATGGTTTCATCCTAATGATCAGGGTTACCATATACAATTTTGCTATTGAAATTCCACGACTCTTCCATGACTATTCTATAACCAAAACCACAATTTCTAATGTTTCCCATTAATTGAATGCCCCAGGTCTTGTGTTGTACTCTGACTTGAGACTTTTGAGACTTAATCAGTAAATCTGTTATTTGGCTTCTTATTCCTTCAACAGTAACTTAATCTACCACCTGCCACACTTGATAAAACAATACACTAGTTGAAAAAAAACAAATTGGAACAAATTTCCATGACAACTGAAAAAAACAACTTTGGGTGTGCATTACTTTACTTTTCCAGGTTTAGAGATTTTCCATGAGACTTCCAGACTAGCTCCCAATAACAATCACAAGGGTTTACATATTTCTGTTAAACCATCATAACAGTAATTGTCTACAGAGAGTAACAAATCAGAATTAAAAGTAATACCTCGGCACAAATGTCAAAAACAAGCTCAATCACATCAAAGCAGACCTAATTGGTCAAGCATGGTGTACGAACCAATGTTTTATTGTGGCCAGTATTCAATACGGGTTGTCAACAGGAAAATAAATTGCACTGCTAGGTCTAGGAGGAGTACAAAGTTATCAGTTTGATAGTACAGCTCTAAAAAGGTGCCAAATTCTTATTCATCCATTTCTTCTTAATGAAATTTGGATGCCTTACCCTAATAAGGGCAAAATAACCACACAACTGTGATCCATCTAGGGGTATATTTCAGGGCAGATTATCAACAAGATGGCTTTGAAGGTGAAACATCAAAGTTTTCCTCAAGCTTACAACCTTGTCCCCCTCAAGTAGAAACCAATTTTTTTGTTCATGGTTAACTACAATTTAACTTGACAATTTAAATATTTTTCTTTGATGTGTCTCGGTAACAATGAAAGCTGATGCAAATTTCTGCAGATAAGCTGGCAGCCAAGAAATTCAACTTGCATACTTCAGCGATAAATAACAAAATGAACTTCCCTTAGATGTTATAACACTGCTTAATGGTGGGCAACTGTCCCTGGAAAAAAATAGTTGAGCTGAGAGCCACAATGTTTCATCTATTGTTTGAATTTGTGCTCTAAGCTCACCTCAAATGCAAAGTAGTTCAGTTGCAAAGTTTTCCCTTTTGGATCAGCTTCGTATGCCCACGGAAAATTATACAAATTATGATGATAGAGGCAGCATATGAGGAAAAGAAATCCAGCTCAATAAAATCTTATCCAAATGTAAACCAGTTTGAAAAGTAAATAAATCCTCCAGACAAATTGAGTCATTGGCCTATCATTCATAACACAACCTAACCAAGGTTTTGGTGTGAATTTATGAAAGTGGGCCCCATGCTTCACACTGTACCTCTAGAAAGTGTATTTGATTTCTGTTGGTCTACTGCAGCTACGTTTTGGTCGCACTTGAATAGATTGCCTCTGAGTCTTGATGACAAGGCGGTTGTCGGATTTAGCACAAGGCTTGGGGTTCCGCGTTGTAGCCGTTCTCCCGCACCTAGGGTGTGTTACAAAGTCTAAGTCCGGGCTTTTTGAGTCATACCTATTTTCTGGGTCATCATCTTCCTCTGCTGCCCAAGAGGGCCCAGACTGCTCCTCGTCCCCTACGAAACAACCAAGAAAAACATAAAAACCACTAGTTGGATTTTTCTGTCCTATATTAATAATGCTAGGAAATACACATGGCGCCCAGCAGACAGCATAGTCTGTGTGAAGCTCACTGGGTAGAGCATAGCACTAACACAAATCCCTGGGGAAACCCATGGCTAAGATTTGTGCCATTCTACAACTACAGAATGTTGCTAAAATTAGCAAACCAGCACAATGTCAGGGACAGGGATCCCTTAACTTTAGCCTGGTCTGGCAGATGACAATCCTCCTCCAACCATCAAACAGTGGTGAAGTAAATCCAATGGACAGCAGGAGTGTGTATACCAAATTTCATGAAATTCAACTGACCAGATTAAGAGATGTAATTTTTGGTATCGGTGGTACCTCTATTAGTTGATTTATAAAATGCCCTTTCAATTGTTTCTTACTCTACATTATGTACCAAGTTTAATGATTGTTGTATAAACTGTAATGGAGTTATGGAGGATTTTGATCCATTATATCCACTTCAGGTCTATTGTGGTAAGGACCTAGATTTATTTTTGTCCTACAGCCTCATTGAATATTTTTGTTTCATGGCTTTGTCTTGAATGGTTGCAAAGATTTCTTAGTGGATTGACAAACAAATACAGAAATAAATATAATGCCCCCAACACTTCTGCAGAAGCTGGGACACAAAAAAATAAGTATAAGGACGATTAAGACATTCTTATTAATATTTGTGTAGACAGTTGAAGAGGCTCACCAGATGACTGATGGTACACTGCTGCTCCCATTAAGGACACATCTTCAGTAATCGGCTTCATCTTCTGATCATCCGCGTCACTGCCAGAGTCATCATGTTCCTCTTCACTTGATGAGGTTGACGTATCCATTGCTTTCTGCGGGAACTTCTTAGACTTCGCAGCCTGTATTCTAACCTGTTGTCTAGCTGCACCTTCATCCTCTCTGTTGACAATGTGAGGCTTCACTATTGACCTCAGTTTATTCAAGTGCTTCATTTCCTTCTGTGAGCCTTGGTCATCACTAGAGGAATCTGTGCCACTTCCTCTTCGAGCCTTGACTCTTCTGTCACTCTGGTCAGATTCAGGGGAACGGTCAAGCAGCTTGCGTTTGCGAAGAATCCATTCTGGTGAGAGAGGGGTATTCTTAGTGAGCCAAAACAAACATTTCTTGGTCACTTGAGCTGATGCCTTATCTTCCTCATCACTCTGGGGCTCATCAGAGCTTTGTGTCATAGCTGCTCGTTGGAGTAGCGCTTCAGGGACTTCATCTGAGTCAGAGTCCTTTCTTACTCTGCTCAGCACTCGATCTTCAGGTCCGTTGGCTGGTACTGTGGTGGGTCTGGTGTCCTCGGGGTCTGAGTCACTGTCACTATCCGCAGTTGAAAGGGAAGGTTTGGTCTTGACATCACTTGGCCGGCGTAAAGGTGTGGTCTTCACTCGAGGAGACCGTCGATTGTCATGATCCTCTTCTAGGTGTGAAGACTCCTTCAATGCACCAGGGACGTCATTCTTTATCTCTCCATCAGCTTTAACATCATCCTCCACTTCTTTTCCTTCTAACTTCTCCTCCATGTGCATGCCTACCTCCATTCCCGAGGCATTAGAGGGTGGCTCGTGTTCTACAAGCACAGGAGTGAGCTTCACCACTAGTTCTTTAGTCATGTTGACCAAATTTTCTGAAAGCTTCAGGCCAATTTTTCTGGATTCATGTGAAGTTGACCCCATGTCCTCTCCAGGGTAACCATGGGTACCTTTCCCATGGGAGCTAGAAGACTTTACATCTGTAAAGCCCTTTGAGTCAGAATCATCCTCTTCCAAATGTTCAGCAGCCAACTTTTGCAAGTCACTCAAGCATCTTTCATCAGAGTTATCCAGCTCTGTATCTGCTTCTTGTAAATGATGTTCTGTATCCAAGTCATCATGAAGTAAGTTTTCCCAACAGTTCAATAAGCCCAGATCATTGAACTCCTCCTTAAGGCTATCCTCAAGGGCAGTATGAGATTTCCGCAAACTTTTCAATACTAACAAAAAAGACTTCAAATAGAGAAGTCGAACACCAGTGGTTGGTTTTTCCTTTGTTACACTTTGAATGAGCTTAACAAATGTTCTGTTTAAGGTGTTTGTTGAGTCTATTAAATGTTTGGTCTTTTTGGTGAGATCCTTTGGAATCTGCAGTGTGTTATAGTTGAACACCACGTTGCCATCCATACCACTGTGATCCCACTTATCCAAAGGAATGTTTTGGGGGAGCCTTGGCAAGTTGTCAAAAAGCTCAGATTTCTCTGGCTCTACTCGGCTCTTCTTGCGATGCTGATGCCACAGACGGTCCAGGTTGTCAAGAACACTGTCACAGGCCACCACTAGGTCCAAAAGGGGCTCTGGGCTACAGACATAACAGTACCATTTGCTTTCCAAGATACCAGACAGCTCCTTCCTCCCCAAATTTCTTAAAATACACTTTTTACAAAAGGCATTACTACAGTAGTCGCAACAGATCAAGTTGCCTCCTTCAGCACACCATCTGTATGAGAAAAAAAATGACAATAAAAACTTAACAAAATAATTTAAATTCTTATATATCAGTTAAAATGTCTAATACAATACATCATACCTGCACTGCTCGTCCATTCCATCTCCATCCTTACTTATGTCATCACTTGAGTAATACTTGAAACAAGACTGATAAAAAAAAAAGACATATGTAATAGTTAATAGTTAAGAAGCTACACAGCTGAAATTACCATGACTACAGTTATGTGATCTTAATCTAGTTAAGTCAATAGTCAAAATCATAGTAATTGTCATGTAAATGCTTTAGTCTGATTATCGTAATCGTATTAAGGTCATAATCAGTGTACTTCATGACATCACACATTCAAGTCTGATTTCTCAGTTTCAGACTTTGGAGAGAGAGTTCATTAATATTGACTGGTCTGTCATAGATATGAATTACATATTGTTGGAAATTATATATTTGGCCAAGGCAAGATTGTCTTGTCTTGGCAAGACAATACAATACACTAAAATACAATACACTAAGGGCCGTCTGGAGGCCTCTTTTACAATACAATACAGGCCTTTTGGTTGCCTTTAATCAATTGGAAATTAGCACAAGAGACATGGTGTTCACAGGTCTAGAGGAAGGTGAGACAGAATTACTTCCACTCAACTCAATTAACATAGGGACAACAGACAGAGGCTGAGAGGGATGATTGGGGATGAAAGGATCTATGTAAAATAGTACATGGATGAATTTATATAAAGGAACTGTTTCTGCTTGGAATTCTTCAGAGTATCCTCGTAGGCAGTGATGCTGTCGGATATCTCTCCCTTTCAGCGCTGAACTGTATTAAATACTCATAAGAATCCTGAGACGTAGTTTGTTGCTGCTTTCTTCTTACAATCATCACCACGACCAAGAAATAATTCCTAACAATATGAATTCTTAAACTGAGTGGTATTCCTAATTCATAGCAATGCAGTGAAACAGCTCAATTTAGACTGCAACTCAAACAGAATGTAACAACAAGCTCACCTTGCAAATAAGTACTTTGAGAACTGGATGCCGATAGAAGGAATCTCTCTGGAAGTGGTTCACTTGCCGGCCACACGCTGTGCAACTGACAATTCCCAGGTGTTCAACTCCTACAAAAACACACCACTGTTATTAGCCACAAAATGATTACAAATAGGGCTTGATGGGTGGCATGGTGTTTGGAGATTGTCTGGTTCAATTTCCCTGCGTAATCATGAAGTGTGCAAATTAATGCAAATATCCCACAACAGTGGCTTACCTCCACGTCTCCTTGGAAAGTCTTTCCGCGACAGACCAGATTTCCGAGAACGAAATTCTGGGCCCCTGAAGTCATCTCTCACATCCACTGCTTCAGGCCTCACCAATACAGTGCCTATGTGAAGAAAACATGTCACAATGAAATCAAAGGAGGATTCAATGCCAGCATTCAGTATTTATTTATAACCTACGCAGCAGGACATTTTAAGGCCTACCTTTTGGTAATCTAGTTAAATCAAGGTGACCATTTGAATTGATTGGTAAATCCAAGTCATCATCACTTCCATTCGAGTCCCCAGATT